>CAWUFW010002093.1:0-2409353 GCA_963921515.1 Calotriton arnoldi
TGTGCAGACGCAGATGGGTCACAGTCAGGTTTCCCCTTGGCACTTGTTGTTTGCCCCTGTCATGTGATTTCCAGTTTGTGTTATCTTTCAGTGATTGTGACACGTTGTGTGTGTGACTGCTGGCACTCCTCAGGGTCCGGGCTGCAATGTTGGTTGTTGTCTATGTGTGTTCTTTGTGGGTGACCTTGGCTTCTTCATTGGTGTGTGACTGTGGCTGGGATCCCATTGGTCGGTGTGGTATCGCCGTCATGTCCATGTACAGCGTAGTGTGCAGTGTGTCAGACATTCAGGAGTCTTGTTGAGTGGCCATGTGTGATGTGTTTCTGCACCTTGGTTCCCACCCACCACCCTGGAATAGTCATGGGTGCATGTGCAATGTCACCAGTGCATGTGTACTTCACTGCTGCACATTGTTGGAGGTCGAGGGTGTGGTCTTGAGTGTGTGCAGATGGGAGTTGTTGCCCAGCTAGTCCCCTGCCTCCATGTTGGCCTTGGCTTACTGGCCATGCTGATTGATTTGTGCTTGTGTAGGTGTGATGGTAGTTTGTTGCTCAGGACACCTGACTGTGGTTCACAGTGTGAACGACATTTAGCTTTGTCATCACAGTGGTATTTTTATTCAGCCCAGGGTCACCACATTGTGGGGGCCCTGGGGGTGGTGCTGTGGTGTGTCTGTGTCTTGCTGTGTCAGTTGTTGTTCCTACGTGCCTGTGTGACATGTGTGTTTTGTGCTCCCTCTCATCTGACAATGCCTGCTTGCCCACATAGGGGATTTGGATCCATGAGTTACCTTAGTGTGGCAGTGTATGCACATCTGTATGATTGGTATTCAGCTCTCCTCATGTGTTGTGTGGTTGCCTGGGGACACTGGCACCCCCACCCCTCACCTGCTGTGTATGATGACAGTGTTGGTCTGCCTGTTTGTGTTTGTGCATCTGCACCACTGCATTGGCATATCTTGGGTGTGCCATTGGCTGTATGTTGTTTGGTGTGTTTCCCCTGCTGTCCCTGGGACTCCTAGGTCATCGGTCAGCACAGTGATCATGGTTTGTGTGTCCCATTGCTGCCATGGTATGGTATCTGTTCACCTCACATCTGCTGTCTCCACAGGATATCTGCATTTGTGTGCCCATTGGTGCAAATATGTGGTTCTGCATTCTGATGGTCACTTCTGTCATTGTGTCATTGATGACTGTTGACGGTCTCAGCCCCCATGGGTGTTGTTTGTCTGCACATGGCCAAAGGAATGTTTCATTTGCACTGCAGTATTTGGCTCCCCCAATTTATGTTGCAATGGGACACATACACTACTTTGCCACAGATGAGTTTTTGGTTCTGTGACCAGGAATGATCCATGCAGTTTGGCAGTTGCAGCTCTTTCTTTGTCAACAATTACCTTTTGGTCACTGTGATGATGAGGGTGTAGACCCCATTGCCACAATGGTCAAAATGTGCTTCAGCTATGGACCCCACACTTGCCTTTTGGTCACTGTGATGATGGGGGTTTAGACCCCATTGCCACAATGGTCAAAATGTGCTTCAGCTATGGACCCCACACTTGCCTTTTGGTCACTGTGATGATGGGGGTTTAGACCCCATTGCCACAATGGTCAAAATGTGCTTCGGCTATGGACCCCACACTTACCTTTTGGTCACTGTGATGATGGGGGTTTAGGCCCCATTGCCACAATGGTCAAAATGTGCTTCAGCTATGGACCCCACACTTGCCTTTTGGTCACTGTGATGATGGGGGTTTAGACCCCATTGCCACAATGGTCAAAATGTGCTTCAGCTATGGACCCCACACTTGCCTTTTGGTCACTGTGATGATGGGGGTTTAGACCCCATTGCCACAATGGTCAAAATGTGCTTCGGCTATGGACCCCACACTTACCTTTTGGTCACTGTGATGATGGGGGTTTAGGCCCCATTGCCACAATGGTCATGGGCTGCTTGCATTGTGGGTGACACACACATATATGTGTGGCACATGTGCTAGGGGGTCACATTGTATGTTCAAAGTCATGTTCGGTGTTGTAGGCATTTGACACAGCCTACACACGCTTGTCATGGTGGTGGGGGGATGTCTTAATCTTGCATTCCCTAGGTTGTGGTGTGCTTGTTGTGTCATGCATTGTCCATCCTATGAGTGGGGGTGGTAGTAGTGGTAGGCATCCAGCCCCCCTGGCTAAGGGTGGTAGTAGTGGTAGGCATCCAGCCCCCCTGGCTAAGGGTGGTAGTAGTGGTAGGCATCCTGCCCCCCTGGGTGAGGGTGGTAGTAGTGGTGGGCATCCTGCCCCCTGGCTAAGGGTGGTAGTAGTGGTAGGCATCCAGCCCCCCTGGCTAAGGGTGGTAGTAGTGGTGGGCATCCTGCCCCCTGGCTAAGGGTGGTAGTAGTGGTAGGCATCCTGCCCCCCTGGGTGAGGGTGGTAGTAGTGGTGGGCATCCTGCCCCCCTGGCTAAGGGTGGTAGTAGTGGTAGGCATCCAGCCCCCCTGGCTAAGGGTGGTAGTAGTGGTAGGCATCCAGCCCCCCCTGGCTAAGGGTGGTAGTAGTGGTGGGCATCCTGCCCCCCTGGCTAAGGGTGGTAGTAGTGGTAGGCATCCTGCCCCCCCTGGGTGAGGGTGGTAGTGGTGGTGGGCATCCTGCCCCCCTGGGTGAGGGTGGTAGTAGTGGTAGGCATCCTGCCACCCCTGGGTGAGGGTGGTTGTGGTGGTGTGCATCATGCCACCCCTGGCTAAGGGTGGTAGTAGTGGTAGGCATCCAGCCCCCCCTGGCTAAGGGTGGTAGTAGTGGTGGGCATCCTGCCCCCCTGGCTAAGGGTGGTAGTAGTGGTAGGCATTCTGCCCCCCTGGGTGAGGGTGGTAGTAGTGGTGGGCATCCTGCCCCCCTGGCTAAGGGTGGTAGTAGTGGTAGGCATCCAGCCCCCCTGGCTAAGGGTGGTAGTAGTGGTAGGCATCCAGCCCCCCTGGCTAAGGGTGGTAGTAGTGGTGGGCATCCTGCCCCCTGGCTAAGGGTGGTAGTAGTGGTAGGCATCCTGCCCCCCTGGGTGAGGGTGGTAGTAGTGGTGGGCATCCTGCCCCCCTGGCTAAGGGTGGTAGTAGTGGTAGGCATCCAGCCCCCCTGGCTAAGGGTGGTAGTAGTGGTGGGCATCCTGCCCCCCCTGGGTGAGGGTGGTAGTAGTGGTGGGCATCCTGCCCCCTGGGTGAGGGTGGTAGTAGTGGTAGGCATCCTGCCCCCCTGGGTGAGGGTGGTAGTAGTGGTGGGCATCCTGCCCCCTGGGTGAGGGTGGTAGTAGTGGTAGGCATCCAGCCCCCCTGGCTAAGGGTGGTAGTAGTGGTAGGCATCCTGCCCCCCTGGGTGAGGGTGGTAGTAGTGGTGGGCATCCTGCCCCCTGGCTAAGGGTGGTAGTAGTGGTAGGCATCCAGCCCCCTGGCTAAGGGTGGTAGTAGTGGTGGGCATCCTGCCCCCTGGCTAAGGGTGGTAGTAGTGGTAGGCATCCAGCCCCCTGGGTTGGGGTGGTGGTGCGCATTCAGGCCCCTGTGTGCATATGTGGCATTGGTGATGGGCATCCCGCCCCTATGGTGCTGCTGTTGCTGGTGTAAGTATATTCAGAATCCCCGTGTATGTGTGTGATGTGTCGTGTACGTGTTGTATGTGTTTTGTGGTTGGTGTCTGGCTTACCTTCTGCGCCGTACGCGTCCGTGCCTGTTCCGGTAGTAGATGTAGAATATTGGTATGATCGGGACGAAGGGATTCATGGTTGGTTCGTGTCGTTCGTCCTTCTCGTTGCTTCGCGTCGTCCTCGTCGCTTCGCTTCGTCCTCGTCGCTTCGCGTCGTCCTCGTCGGTGCCGTGTTCGTCTCGTAGCCGTGGATCATGTTGTGGCGCGATTCGGAGCTTATGTGCGCCTCTCCCGGATGCTTTGACGTGCCGTGCGTAGCGACGGGTTCGGCGCGTACGGGAAGCGCATCGTACTTGTCCGGCCGGACGGGGCTGCATTTTTCCTTCCGTGCGACTCGATTCGGCGTTTCCGGATTCGCCTCGGTCGGAGAACAGGACCTGGTTTGGGTGAGTACGGCTCGGCCGGAATTTTTGCTGTTGTGCGCATCGTACTTGCTCGTTCGGTGTGCTGTACGGATCGGTCGGGAAACAGGCTTTCGCATGGCTTTTTCCCGGCCGAATAGTATTGGGTGTGCCTCCGACCGAGATCGGAATCGGCCCCATAGTAACCACGGACCACTACTCAAGGTTAGATTGATTTATTACAAAGCCAAAAATAACTGAACATAAAGACACCTCAATACGAGTGTGTAGAAATACATCGGAATCAGCATAAAGCCAAATCTGCGTATCCAATTTTGACGATGTAGCATAAGCAATACAATTAGTTGAAGAAATAAAATGCAAAAGTTCAGAAAGCATGAGTCCAAGTTTCCCTGCATCGAGGGTTGGTGAGTGAAAAGCATTAAATCTATCTCTATTGTAGTACTAAGATGACATCCCTACTTAAACATTTTCAGGAGGAAGGATAAAAGGTGTCAGCATGTGGAGTCTTCCTAAGAAGTCTCTCCACAATCAATGGGTCATGTAGCATAAAGCTACCAAGACAGAGCTTGTTCTAAGATGCTCTCTCTCGGAAGGCAAGGAAGAAATGGGCACTTTCCCCACTCTCATCAACAAATTATTCGTAGGTAGCATTCCTAGAAACCAGTGCGAGTCACGCCATCTGCGCTGGGTATGGTCCTGAAGGTGATTTTCCACAGGACAACGGTGTTCATTCTTCGATACATTTTGTCCTTGGTTCCCAGGCCTTCTCCTGTGTGAAGCACAATGACCTTCCTTTATCGACTCAAGCCACACAATTGTAACTTCTTCTCTCCTTGCCTGACTAGTAAAACAAAGACATTATTCTATCTAACGAGAGCGCTTCTTTCACCTGCAACACAAAACGTGAGAAAGAGCAGATTCCACAGCACACATGAAACTCACCTGTTAATTCTAAAGTGAGAATTTTCAGGGAATTGCATTTAAGGCCTACAAAATCCAGCTAACATAAAAAAGCATCATATGAGCTTTACGAATTTGCATGACAATAAGGCACCTTCAATTAATGCATTTACCAACATGTGAAATGCCATGATTAATAAGCACTTTTAATTCATGATTAGGTGTCAATTACACAACACGAGTTCCTCATGTTAATGTTTTCTGCTAGTTACATTCAGTTTCTACGTTGATTCGCCATGGTACTTTTCAATGGCTTAAACACGTCACATTTTCATGTTAATAATTTTCACAATTCTAACACTTTACATTAATACAACAAAGGATTAGGGGCCAGATGTACAACCATTGGAAATTGTGACTCGCAAATTGCGCGTCGCAATTTCCAATGTACAACAGTGTATGAGACACTGTTTGCGATTCCCAATGGGGTCGCAAATTGCATGCCTCATGCATATTAATGATTCTGTCGCTATTTGCGACCCCATTGGGAATGGCTGGCACTCCCAGGGATGGTGGCCTGCTGGGGTCAGCAGACCTCCATGTCTGAGACTGCTTTTAAATAAAGCAGTTTTTTTTTTTAAATGCAGCCCGTTTTCCTTTAAGGAAAACAGGATGCATTTAAATAAAAAAATGAAACGTTTTTGTTTCATTTTTTAAGGGCAGGTAGTGGTCCCTGGGACCACTGCATGCTCTGAAAAAATGTTTGTGCACCCATTCACAAAGGGGAAGGGGTCCCCTGGGGACCCCTTCCCTTTTGCAAATGGTTTACCATACTCTTGAAGAGGGTGATAAACTGCGAGTATTTTGCAACCGCAATTGCGGTCGCAAAACATTCTTACATAAGTGTTGGACTCGCTATTAGGAAGGGACGCCCTTGGAACGCCCCTTCCTAATAGTGAGTCGCTAACCCTATTTTGCGAGTCGCTATTTAATTAGTGACTCGGAAAACAGGGTTAGTACATGGGCCACAGGTTTTTTGCGTGCACAAACGGGTCTAAAACCCATGTGCGCACGCAAAAAACCGTCGTACATCTGGCCCTATATGCGGGTGTGTTCTATATGCGATTATAATGCACCCCTACAAATAAAATGCGGTTTTCACTCTATCAATAGCAAACACATGGCGGGTGCAGCAGTCTTAGGTGCTCAACTTGACAGCATATGTGGATGCGCCTAATTGTATTTATAGTGGTTGCATGTGATCAAAAATCATGCAGCACATCTGGTGCTGGGTGTAAATAGGTTCTGTCATTCTTCCGTCCTCCTGGCCGTCCTGCACGGGCTTAATGTCAAAGATCGTGTTATTTTAAGGTTCTCTGCACAGTCCATCATGCTTTTCGTGGTCATGTGGTGCTTTTTATTCGTATACACACATACCCATACATTGTAAGAGAACCTTTAGATCATCCTATGCTCTTTTGCTTGCTGCTCCTAATTTCTAGAGTGCCTGTGTTTGAAGCCTCAGTGTCTTTCTTTTGGCCCCCTCCATTTGAAATGCTCCTCTATATAATCTTACTCCATTGCTTCCTTCTTGTCTTTCCGGAAAGCTCTTAAAACCTGGCTCTTTGCCAACGCCTGTTAGTCACCCAGTCAGTTTGCCACCTTGTCTAGCTCCGAAAAACACTTTTGGTGTATGTGTGTGCCATAAGTGTCCTCTCACATATCAGATCACAGCAGAACATAAAATATGTCATAAACATAATGACTTGCGACAGAAGTTCATTGAAGCCCATTTTTCCCTGTCTCTGCCAATACCCTTGATGCTGCATGATGATAAAAGGCATGGATCTTCTTGTATTTCTGGGATCCGCACGTGTTTTGGATGAGTTTAGGCAGTGAACCCTCCCTTCATATAGATGGCGATAAGTGATCTATGTCCCAGAGATACTGCCCATTCAACATTATTTTTAAGAGCACCGTACGCTGCCCTCTCTCTCCATCAACATGATCATAGATTTCTAAACAAAGCAGATTTCCAACCAGGCTCATTGTTTTATTAATTTCTTTATTGCATTTTTTAAAACATATATTTGGGTTTTTATACAGCTCCTTTCATTGTCGCTTTACAATGTCTTTTGCTTACATTCAGCTCATAAAAATACATTTGTTTATTTGTTTATGACACATATGCATGAGTGTATATGGACTGCATATCTTACTCAACATTTATAACTTGTGGCATTCATGTGCAGCTCTGTCCATGACATGCTTCACTGCCTGAGTGCAGGTTCATTCCCAGTCATACAGCTAAGCATTTCCTTATGCTCATACCCCATACTGTATTAAGAGGTCGATTACGATGTTGTAAGGAAAGGCACTGTACGGCATTCGATGAATCCAAATCCGATTCAGAACCCGCTTTTCCGACCAACTCGGACACGTTTCCCAACGACTGATTACGATGGCTGGAAAGCGTTCGGCCTGTCCGACTCGGTTCTGAAAGGCATTGGGAGTAACTGAGTCGTTCGGAGCCGAATCGTAGCGGTCTACGGACCACTTTTCCAGCCGAGCGATTAGGATGTCAGATTCGGACAGCCTTTCTGAATTGGTTGTGCCAACACGGATCAGCTGTTGGAATCTGACTATGGGGGCCCGTAGCAGGCCCCCCTTCACCCAGGGCCCTCCGAATCGGGCCCGGGGGGTACACATGGGTCCCCCCTACCCATGCATGCACAGTGTGGCAGGCACCATGGGGTGCCTGCCACAGGGTGCAAGGTTTTCCCCAACCACCCCTTTTGTCAATGGGCGCCTGTGTTCTCATTCGGAACACAGGCTCCCATTGAAGTCAATGCGAGTCCGACCGAACGATGTCCGGAAGCATCGTAATTGTTCGGTAGAACTCGCAGAACCTGATTCGTTCGGAAACGATTCCGGAACCGATTCGGTCGGAAGAGTTCCCTAATGAGATCGTAATCGGCCCCTTAGTGTCCCCTTCCCTGACCTTAGTATAGCTGCTACTACTCTTCTGACCCATTTTCAAAGTTATGTAATATTTCATCCCACAAGTCTGCTATTGGGTGTTTTCGCAAACCTCGGATTTCCTCCCGTTAACTTCACACTTTCAGATTTGGCCCACTTTTCAACCTCACTTGTCCACCTGGTGAAGGAAGGGCCCTTGCCTACCTTCCACGTCCTTGCTATTGCCCTCTTAGCTAGACCAAATGCAGGATCCAGAAAGCTCTTACTGGCTTAGGTTTTGGGCGCTGGAATAGTCCCAGCAAACATATCTCAGTTTTGCAAAGCTCATTCCTCCTTAGTGTATTTTCAAGGTGTCTAGTAACATCCTCACAGCAATGTGGGATTTGGGAAAAACTCCATGGATTTACATCAGGCACATGTGAGGGTCTCAGTGGCAAGTATCCTATTTAGCTCTTCGAGCGTTAGGTATATCTGGTGAACATACTTAAACTGGGTGTACTTAAATCAGGGTGTTCTAGAGACCTTGTGAATATGAGAGGACCTTTTCCCACTCTTTATCTTCTAGTTCCCTTCCTAGGTTAGTTTCCCAAATTGCCTTGGGTTTATTCAGACTTGGTGTCGTCATCGTACTTCGAGTTCTATAATACAATGTAACCAGCTTGTGGTTAGCTCCCATCACAAATATGAGTAGCAGGGGATTATATTAAGGATGTTCCTTAGTTTTAGTTCCACATCAACCGTATAGTATATGTGCCATTGCCCCATATGTTAGAAACTGATTATAGGGTAATAAGTATTCCTCTATCAGCATATCTAATGCTTTGAGTACTTGGGTTCATAACAGTCACCTAATATAACAAGTTCCACCTCCATCCATTTGGACATTTGTCTAGTGGTGTAGGGAGTTCGACCAATGGTAAATGTACCAATGATGCATATAATTGAAAGTGTGAGGTTTTTTCACACAGCATCTCCAATATTTCAGAGCAGTCCTGAGAAGCTGTGTTTCCATCCAATATCCTCCTTCAGTGATGCTATCAGTGCACCCTGTGTGGAATCCGTGCCAAAATGTCCCACTTTCTCTAGTATTCACCATATAGGCATTTAGCAATACTCTGCAAATTGCACCGCCAAGTTGTATAGTTCGTAATCTGGAGCACTAAAGCCTCCCTCAACCAATGTTCCCTCTAATTTGTTTCATATGTATGTGGCAAGAAAGGGTCTCTGTGCACTGCAGCCAAGGCTGTGTGTGTCGAAAGCAAGCAACAACTCACTATGCAAACAATCTCAGTGAGTGAGCTACCAAAATCAGTAGGTTCTGCCTCTTCAAATTAAATGGAAAATGTGCATTTTGACTTACTCTTAGTAGCATATAATAACCACATTTAAGTCAGATAGTCTAAGAAATTTGTATTATACCCTAAAAGGATCATACCAACACTCCGTGACGTTTATTCCACTAGCACCTACACTCAACAAGTACAGAAATGACAGAACTTGAATCTTTGTAGCTGATCCAGTCCTGTTTGTTTCTTACCATTGAATAACTTGTAGTTTTTCCACCACATTATATAAACAAAACTGCAAGTGTTAGAATTAAAAGAGAAAAGAAGATTGGATGAGATAGCCACATCTGACATTGGACAGCTGGAGAAGAGCTAGCCATGCCTCATGCAAAAGAATGATGGATTAAACCCAGATCCTTGTGACTGGGGGTGAATGTTTGCATTGTCCAACATTCCGTCCATCAATTGTTTCTTTTGCATATGTCGCCCTAAGTGGGAAGGGTATGCCCAGACGTGGGTCTCGTGCTCACTACACCACTGGTTTCAAGCTAGCCTGACTGATGAAGGGTGATGCCCTGAAACCGGTCCCAGGATGCTTGTTTCCGGTCCAGGGAGGACCTGGCTTGGTCCCACAAGGAACAGGGTCAAGACTGATTTGCATATGGCTGGGTCCAAACTGGGGTGGTGTGGTGAGCAAAAGAATGATGGATTAAACCCAGATCCTTGTGACTGGGGGTGAATGTTTGCATTGTCCAACAATCCGTCCATCAATTGTTTCTTTTGCACACTGAAAAACAGCACATTTATGTACACCACAGACTTCAGAACTGGCATATTCATTTGTTGCTATTTTTTTACGTGAGTGATATTATATTTACCATAGCAGACCCTAATAACATCACTAAATTAAATTAAGCATGTGTAGCGCCTCCAGCTTTAACAGTTTCTAGGCTTCATGCACTGGTCTTCTTTAGTTGCAGATACAACTCTATAATGAATTCAGAAGGTAAAGTGGCAAAAGAGCTAAGGATACCTTTGTTGTAGTCACAGCGCACCAGTGAAGATAATTGAGCACACCTCCTAAAATACAGCAATGCTCAGGCAAATTAATGGGATGAAAAGAATCTGATATGCAAATCATTTAACTCCCTACCAGAAGTTTGTCAGGAAACATCAACATGCACAGTCTACAGGGTAAAAAAATTAAATGCTCTGTAATCAACCATTATTCCAATGTGAAGTAAATAAGCAGATGAAGCACATTTAGAATACACAGGACCAAACCGAAATAATTCTAGAGTAAGAGAGACAAATTCACAAGTGAACAACACACACATTTGTGCCTCGAGCAAAATATGTGAAATAATAACAAATTCGTATTTGTAAAGCGCAAACATATGACCCTTTAAGAGTTTCAAGTCGCTGGGGGCCGTCAGGGGAGATTAAGGGGCTCATTACGATGGCGGGCGGAAGCACAACCGCCGTGCTGGCGGATGCAAAAACCACCAGTTACCGCCGGCACGCAGCAGTCCACACGCCCGTCCAATTACGATGCGTAAAGTAGGCCAAACACCGCCGGCAAGCCAGCAACACCGTCCGCCATCAAAGTGCGCCCGTACACGTAGCGGCGCAGCACAACTGACACACACCATCCGACGAAACACGTCCCGCCCGGCGTATAAATTACGATGCCGCAAACAAACGGCTCCCACGGCTAAGAGACACCGCACGTGAAAGAGAGGCGGTAACACGGACGCAGAGCACGGAAAACGAAGAAGCGGCATCCCGAGCATGAATCCAGCACTGCAGGCCCTCCCCATGCTTCTGCTGATGCACCACCAAGGACGCAACGTACCGCGGAGACGCAGGTAGGCACACACACAACAAGTGCACGCAAACAGCGCACACAGTGCAAGGGCGGAAAAAGCGGACAACCCCCACCAGCGCGTGTACACTACACATCCACCATTGCATCCACATATGACACACAGGCCAAATCCTAACATCGCGGAACACATGTGTACACACCACCTGGGACTAGGAACCAACCACCCCGTCACGGCCACAAAGCGCCGATGACGCCGCCACACATGCGCACAACGCAGAGGCCAACCGCAGCGCCATGCATGCGTCGCACACAGACACAGGGACACAACCAAGCAGCACACACATCAGCCCCACCCCGAACGCACATGACACGTGACAGGCCTGCCACAGACATGTCCCCAACCCCCAAATCACGGACAACACCCAACGCCACACAACCGACGCACACATGTCAGTGAAGTCACGCAACAGCAGGACACACCCCAGTGTAACAAACATGGCGTAGCACACAGCGGCGGCAACACCAACTAGGAGAAGCAGGGCTCCTTCGGGAAGAGGAACGCCAGTACCACACTGAAAAACCCATACCACCCTGCACATATGAACAAGACATATAAAACGGAACACCAAAGAGCACGGGGACCGACAACAGGTGGCCCAAGAATTACATCCACACACAAGGCCCAACGCAGAGCGGAAAGGCAGCCTGCCGCCCACACAAGGGAGAGCAGACAGCACTGAATGACCTTCCATTCCAACACCGAAACCACAGCCCTACGACAGAAGCCGGTGAATACAGCCATTGTCCAAGAATAGACCAACACAGGCATGCCGAGGAGACCGACCACAGGGCAGATAGCGCATATCACAGAAGCACACAACGGACGGGGAAGAAAGAAGAAAACACTCCCCCATGTCGGCCACATGCAAGTTAATTGGAAGGAGTCACACAGCACCGACCTTGAACTGTCTGAGAAGCATGTGGGAAGAGGGCCCGTGTCCTCCAAACAAGCCAACAGAACACAAGTCCTGTCTCCCCACGACTACACAGAGCTCACAGCAACCCCGGAGCGTGCACATTGCAGACTGCACACACAGCCGGAGCACGCCACCTCTACGAACCGCTGCGAAATGGCAACCGCAACACACCTACCCAACTACGCCGAAGAGCTCAAGCTGTACCAAACCAACACGATACATACATTGGGATGCGATCTCCTGTCCCTGCTGAACGTAAGTTACTGACTGACTTACCGCATCACATTGTTCAGCTGCGTCATGCCCGTCTTCTACTGTCGGAGGTGTCCCTACCAGCATCCCGTCGAGATATGCCTCTCCAACCCGGCATGTCTGAAGGCGGACCTGCTACCACTACTCCTCCCTCTGGACGCACACGACAGGGCCTGCTCTGCCTATGGGGGCATGGCGTATGTGGCCAACATCGCACGCGCACTGAAATGGAACCACTGTGCCTCCACACGACGGATCATCGAGAACAGCTACATCGAATGTCACCCAGCATGCCCCATCATGGTCCTCCAAGGGACAACCTACGAACAACACCTTGACAGCCACCATCCGCTTCATTGGCTGGCAAACATGTACACCACCAATGACATGGAAGCCCTGCTGGACGGCATCGCATACCTGACAACCTGTAAATACGTCGGACCACAACGCAGGTTCCCGAGTGACCTATGAAGTCCAACCCCGCACCCATGCTCAGCTTCCGCACGGACTGGCCAGTCACCACCACAACAGCCATACCAAACGACCGGCAACTGTAACCACACCATCAACGACATCGCCATGACATCGGATATGACCGGGACATGCACACTGTTCCCCATCACATCCAGGAACACCGCATGCATCGTGGGAGGCAGTGGCATGGGCTCTGTGCATCGCACCCACATGGACAGAACTGCACGAACAACCAGGACACGACATGGATCCAGCGCACATGGACACACACACCGCTCAGTGGACATGAATAGGTCGCCTGGAGTCTGTGGGTGCTGCACCCCTCCCACCCCCGCCCCGGGAATCCCATACCAGGACCTTTGCATGGACGACAAGTGCATACAACAACAACACGACCCCAGTGACTGTGACATGTCCAGTAACCACCACAGTGCAACAAGAAGTGGCACGCCGCTGCATGCACGCAAGCACATGCCCTGATGTCATCTCACATGCACGCGTGCATGAGGAACAACCGCAGCAAACCTGTCACATGGAACTGAGATGGACTGTGCCCATGATGCCGAGCGGTCTGGTAGGCTACATGTATACCGTCTGTGTCAAAGTCCGCAGCTCCGCAGCTATACGTAAATGTACATTAGCACAGCCTTGGCCAAGCAGATGTAACCCCACACCCTATCCCATTTGTAATCATGCTCAGTATATCCTCAACATGTATTCCGCTGCCAGTAGTGTCCACTATACTGCATCACAGAGGACAGAAGACTCAATATAATGTTTGAAACCAAAACTGTCTCCGCTGACTCATTTCACAAGTACGAATGAGAGAGGATGAGAGTATGTGAAGTACACGGCAGTCGTGACATGACCATGTAGTCCACTGGTATTGGATGTCAACGCAAATGAGTAGCACTACTGTGGAAGACACACATGTGTCGTGTGAAGTCGTATGGACGCAGTGCTCAGGTGGGTGGGTGCGACGGGTAGATGCGCACATGCCAAGTTGGAGCACGCCGTGTTGGGAGGGCTCATGAACAGTACACCACCGCTTCCCTGGGCATTGTGAGAGGACACCTGTCGGGGGGAGTGAACACGTGTGTGCACAGCAGCCGGGCACACGTACAAAGCGGTACCAGGCGCACCTCAGCCCACCCTCTGTGGACAAGCTGGATCCTGTTGTGCGCCCGCCATGCCCCTTGACAAGGCACACACAGCCCCAGTCGACCAGGTGTAACCCCAACATAGTCAATCCGCACAGGCGATACAGGGCACGGGATGGCAGTGGAGCATGGTGTGTGAGAGGTCTCCTCGCGCTCCTCCTGGTCATATCACGCAGGCAATAGAACCTCAACGTCTAGCATGGCACAAGTCAAATGGAAGTGTAGGGGGACGCACCACAGCACGAGCAGCACTGACGTCACGGGAGGTGGCTCGCACCATCCCATCCATTGCCCATCATACCAACCACGACACATGCCATTGCGACTAAGTGCAAGCGCGTGCGCCACCACCCCCGAGCCCTCCCCAGAGAGGCCAAAGAGTGAATGTGTGGGCCAACAGCCACAGACGGACGCGGCCTGGCCGCAAGGGCAGCCACAGCCACTGGGTGTCGCAGGTGGCGGATCCGGAAGGCGAAGACTGTGATGCATAGTCCATGCAGGCCGGGTCTCCATTTGGGGCACCACGCAGGTGGACGGCGTCCCGCCACACATCATACCCTGAGACAGCCCACTCGTGCAACTGGACCCACACATACACTCCTTGCCCTCTCTGGTGCGAGCTTGGGGCTGCCTGTGCAAGCGCTAGCCTCGCAGGTGAGCATGCATATTGGGGGGGCGAGGGGAGGACATGAGGGCTGGGGCGAAGATGACTGTATCACTGTCAGTTAGTACAAGGGATGACCCAGATGTGGAAAGGAAGAGACGTGTCCCGTGTGTACTGCAACTAGTCACCAATCCAACTACCCCCCATGTCCGGAATGTAAGCCCGCACCTAGGCCCGCCCATCCGCCACATCGAACATACCACCAGCACGACAACCTTCCCATTCGAAACACTGACTGGGGGTGGCGACCAGTGAACAATCATGTGTAGCCTACCCACGCGTACATGTGGGCCCTCCATGATCCATGTCACCTGCAGCAAAGACATGACATGCGCAATGAGGGAAGTGAGGAGAGCTGCCCGCCCCACGCGCAGAAGGTGCATCAGCTCCACAGACCCAGCAGCGAGTCCAGCAGGGGTCACATGTGCAGGGGCAGCTGTGCCTGGTGTGAAGGCACATGCATATAGACAGCACATCGACCAATGTGTAGTCTGCCCACATCCACAGTCCATCATCATGCGGACATAGGAATTGAACACAGGGCAACACATCTTAGTTGGTGCACCCACCGTGACCAACAATGCGCAATCATCGACGTACCCGCCCTGTGCATGGCCCCCCACCCAACGGAGGCACATCCAGTGCCACCATCCCACACACACAAGCCTTCCACGGAACATGCTGTGTCCAATGGTCAGTACAGAGTCAGCGCCCATCTGGTGGATCCTGAACAGGAGACACATGCACACACATGCCAGCTCCCACTATGTACGTCTGCCACCTGGCACGTGCAATGTAACCTCTCACCTGTGACGTGTGACTGCAAGCACACAGCCGTCTTGGCATGGGGCTGTCAATGTGGACACCAGTCAATGTTTCGGGAGCTGTGATCCGTACAGTGCTGTACATAGGGTGCAGTGCTGACACCTACTACTGTCTCATATCCCCTCGTGCCACAGGTCCCACTTGTATTGGCCGCTCAGCCCGTGCCCACATCGTCGTCGTCGTGTGCCATACTCATCCAGCCTCGGAAGCAGTTCCATGCTCAGCAGACACTCATGTTGCCGTGGCGTTGCCGCTTGACGAATATGCAGTCAGTCCCCATCAGCACGCCCGCAAGTCATTGGGGCCTAGATCCCCATGTGCATGCACATGGCAGTGGTATGTCTCACTTGCCATTGCCATTGTTGGGAGACCTGTGTAAGTGTATTGTGGCTGTGCCGTCCCAGCTTGACAGCTGGGCTGTGGCTCATGTGCTTGCTCAGTCATGTCAGTGATGTGTATGCGAAATTGCTATGTGTCGTGTTGCTTTGACATGTGTCCTCTGCCATTTTCCCCAGGCGGAGACCGAACATTGACCGCCCATACCAATTGCTGGCGGACATGGACGATACAGAGGTGATCAGGAAGTTTCGGCTGGACAGGCCAACCCTGCATCGACTGTGTGCCATGTTAGAGCCCCATCTCCGTCCCCGCAGGGTGTATCCGACTGCTGTCACCCCCACGGCTAAGGTGATGGCCGCCATGCATTTCTTCGCCACTGGGTCATTCCAGCACACAGTGGGCAGTGGAGGAGGGATGTCCCAGCCCATGTTCAGCAAGGTGCTGAGGGATGTACTGGCAGCCATGATGCTGTACCGGAACAGGTACATCAGATTCCCCAGGGCTCGTGAATTGGCGGCAGTGAAGGGTGCATTCTATGCCCTTGGCAGAATCCCACACGTCGTGGGAGCCATTGACTGCACACATGTTGGCCTTGTTCCACCACAGGCCACTGAGCACCTGTACCGCAACAGGAAGCACACGCACTCCCTGAATGTGCAAGTGGTGTGCCTTGCGGACATGGTGATCACCCACGTGTGTGCCAAGTTTCCAGGCTCGGCACATGACGCACACATAATGCGCAACAGCATCTTGCCACGACTGATGGCCAATCTGCAACAGGATCGTGGCTGTATTGTCGGTGAGTATGTGGAGTGGTGTAGCGTGCTGGTTGTGCGATGCTGTCCCCTGTCCAGTTGGAATAGCAACGGTTCTCTGTGTCCCTCACACCCAGGTGACTCTGCGTATCCGAATGGGGCATGGCTGCTCAGTCCATTGAGGAATCCTCGCACCCCAGCAGACGATCGATACAATGAGGCACATGGGAGGACCAGACGTGTGGTCGAGCGTACCTTTGGCCTCCTCAAGTCCAGGTTCAGGTGCCTGGACCGCACCGGGGTGCACTGGCGTACTCCCCACAGAAGGTGTGCCAGATAGTGGTGGCGTGCTGCATGCTGCACAATCTGGCCATTCGGAAGCAGATCCCCCTCATTGTGGATGACGGAGATCAACCAGGGCCCCAGCCCGCAGACCAGGACAGCTCGAGTGAGGTGGACAGCGGAGAGGAGGAAGCTGGGAATGTGCGCCAGCAGCTCATCGCCCGCTACTTCACTTGACGGTGAGTGTCCATGTACGACGGATGATGTGTCTGTATCTGTGCAGGTGTGTGTGTGCTGTGTCAGGGTGGCCGTATGTTCACTGCGTGCAGTGTGTCAACGCTCCATGGCCAGGGTAGTATGCCACTGTTGGTGACTGTGGCATTGTGCCCTATTGCTCTGTGCGATGTGTGTACATTGCTTGTAGTTGTTGACATGTACTGTGTGATGGGTGTGTGACACACTCATTGAATGTGCTCCTGTTCTGTCTCCCACCCCTAGGTCCCTACAGGCCCTCCGGATTCCATTGCCATGCCACGCATCAGGTGCCTTTCCGCCCAAGGTGGCCGTTGTATTCCGTACAAATAAAACACAGGGCACAAACAGCAGTTAGTGAAAAAGGTGCATTTATTACAAACTGTGACATGTGATTGTGTGTAAGGTGATGACAAAAGTGGTGCGTGCAGTGACAATGAGCTGTCGGTCATGGCTGCGTGAAGCTCAGGGTGTACCCACTGGTTCTATGTCCATAGTCCAACACACACATGCCATCCAGCTGGCTGTGTGGAGTGGGATCGTAGAGCAAGTCAATGCAGTGGCTGGTCAAGGAAGGCTGGCGGAAGGCTGGCTGGCTGCCTCACTTGCGACTGGAGCGTGCGAAGTCCTCCCGGGAGACCTGTTTCCTCTTCGGACGGCCCCTTCCACGTTTGGGAGGGGGTGTGTGGTGGCGACCTGCTGGTGGTGGGTGAGGTGTGCTCACTGGCTGTGGACGCAGGGGAAGTGGACACTGCTGCCCGACCCTGCGCCCTAGCAGGTGGTGGCGGAGGTGGTGTTGCTGGCCTTGCCTGTGACCTCACCGCCACCACCAGCTGGCCCATGAGGTCCACGAGTTGGTCCATACGGGACACGAATTGGCCCATATGGGCGTCCATGGACCTCAGCACCCCCAGCACCTCCCGCGTGTCTGTAGCAGACCTGACCCATTGTTCTTGGGCCTCCTCATAGGCCCCAAGGACTCTGGCCATTTGAGGCAGGGCATGGCTCCCAGGGGAGGCTGGCGTTTCCCTGACCCTGCTCCTCCTACCAGTCCTGCTGCCACCGGCCTGCCCACTAGCCACATTGCACACCACGGTCCTCGCTGTGGCTCCCAGGGTGGATCCAGTCGGCCGGGCCACCACCTGCGCTGGGGCTGGTGCCAGCGAAGACGTGGTGGTGGTGGTGGCGGTGGTGGTCGGTGCGGCGATTGTGGCGGTTGCGGCAGTGGTAGTGGCCGCAATGACCGTGGGTGTGGCCGCAATGACCGTGGGTGTGGCCGCAATGACCGTGGGTGTGGCCGCAACGACAGTGGCAGCAGGGGGCTGGGAATGTTCAGCAGCCCTGGATGATGGGTTGGTGGGTAGGAGGGGTCCTGGGGAGCGGCTGGGCCCTGCCACACCAGATGGGCCTGCTTGGTGGTCCGTGTCCGAAGAGGAGGACAGATCCTCCAGATCCGTGTGTCCTCGTTGGGGGCTTGTGGGCTGGCTGTGCTGGCTGCTGTCTCCATCCCCAGCATCCGGCAGTTCGTCACCTGTGGAGAGAATGAGATTTGTTATTGTGTTGCACCTGGCGAAGTATGTATTTGTCGTCTGACATTGGCAGTTCGTGCACTCTCGTACATGGGTTTCCCGGAGGCGAGTGTGTGGCTGTGGCATCTGTAGTTGTGTGTGCTAGGCAATGGGACTGTGTGCTGTGCACATGTGGCATGGGACGGATTGGCCATGCCGATGGGTGTGTTGCTGTGCCCCTACTCATTGTGACTCTGGTGTATGCGGGCTCCTGGCCCATCCTGGGTCTGGTTTGTACTTTGCTTTTGGGGTTCATATGGAACGCTTAGGAACGCATATGGCAACATGGGGGCCATGCCCCAGATTCGCATTTGGGAGGGAATATGCTTTTGGGGTTCAAATGGAACGCTTAGGAACGCATATGGCAACATGGGGGCCATGCCCCAGATTCACATTTGGGAGGGAATATGCTTTTGGGGTACATGCTGTAAGCCATGGGTGCCGAACGTGACATGTGTTGTGGCAGCATGACAGTGCATGGTTTGAGGTGTGTGCATGCTTGACATGGCCTGCATATTTGCTGTCTGGTGTGATTACTGGGCATGGCATTGGACGCATCGTTATGAGTGAGTGTTGGTTGTGTGCCAGCCAACGTATTGCAGTTGTCCCATCTCCTTGGTGTGCGTGCTGCCCTGTGCCATGTGCATCACTGCAGTGCTCGGGGGGGTGTGTCCCATGTTGTGTGTTGTTGCTCACAGTGTGTCGTGCGCTTCATTGACTTCTGGCACATGGTTGGTCATGGGCATGTGTCTTAGCGTGACTGCTGTATGTGTGGCAGCTGTGCGGATGACATGCCTTTCATGAGACTGGGGCTGACGGATGGGATGGATGGTATGTTGTATGTGCATGGTGTGTCTGTGTGTTTGATGGGTTCAGTGGTGTTCGTGTGCATTTCTGTTGTTCCGCTCTGTTGCGTCTAGTGTTGTTTGTCTTACATAGGCGTAGTTGTGGGGTGTGTGGTTGACAGGCAGTAGGGGCTACATGAACTGGACTTCAATGGTGTTTCGGTTGTGTGTGATGGGTTGCACAGTGGCTGCCGTGTGGTACTATGTTCAGTGTGGCTTGTGCATGCAGACGTGGCTCCTTGGGTGTTGCTGTGTTTGTGATGGGTCATGTGGGGTGTGAGTCTGTGGTTCATGTCCGTGTGCACATTGTTCACTTGTTCGTGACGGTGGGCGGTGCTGCGTGTTCGTCTGCTACGTGACATGTCCCATGTGTTGGTCGTGTTACGGCCCTCATGCCTCCAGTGATCCAGCCCTGTCCAGTTTCCCACCTGCAAGTTGTTCGGGCGTGCACTGTACTGGATGCCACATGGTTCTAAGCGGGGGTGCTCCATGTTGCAGGTCTATGGGGGTGGGGGGTGTTGTGGGTCGTAGTGGTGGCTGGACACCCACTGACACCGATTGCTGTGGACCGTGATGTCTACCTTTCGGCTGTCGTTGTGCACTGCGGTGGCTGACACGTGGCTGTGGGGTGTGGGGGATGCTCCTCCTTGCTGTACTGTGGGACTAGGGGCCTGGTGTGTGTTGTACTTGGGCTGTCCACCGTCCCACCCACTGCACTTTGTGTTCCTGCCACTTACCTGTTACTTGTCGGTTAGTGCAGCTGTGGCGGACACATGGGTGTGGTGGGTGCTCGTTGTGGCGCTTCTGGCATATTTGGGGACCTGTTGGTGGTTACGTGGCTGGCTTAGTGTACACATGTCCCCACGCATCTTACAGTTGTTCGGTTTGGGCTGTGTGTGGTAGTGTCTGTTGCATGTGTGTGTGATGTGTTGTGTATTGTGTGCTGGACATGGGGGTGTTTGTCCCTGGGAGCTGTGGCATGGTGGTAGTGCATGTGAGTACATAGCAGTGTGCTGGTATACATTAGTTTGTACTTACCAGCCTCCACTCCCCTGCTAATCCGGCGAGGATCTCGGGATGGATGATGACTCGCACCTTCTCCTCCCACGCTTTGAAGGTCTTGAAGAGCGCGGGATTCCCTCCGCCAGTGACTGCAGCCAGCTCTCTGTTTTTGCCCTCCTTCTTCTTGACCAGGCTCTTGACGTCATTCCACCGTTTGTTTATTTCTACTCTGTTCCTGGGCAGGGTCCCGACTGCATTGACCTGGTCTACGATCCGGTTCCACATTCTGTTACTGGTGGCTAGTGGTGTGTGCTGGACCATGTTCCCATAGATTTGTGGGTGCACCTTGATGATCTCGTCGACCATGACCGTCAGCTCCATGGGCGTGAACTTGGGCATTCTTTGTGGTGCCATGTTGTTTGTGGTGCTGGTGCGGTGTGTGTTGTGTAATGTGCAGGGGGTTTGTGGTGCCGGTGTTTGGTGGTGGTGGTGGTGGTTGTGATGTGTGCGTTTCTGTGGTGTGCTGCTGTCCTTGCTGTGTCACTGTGTCCTCTCCTCTCCTCTCTGGTTTGCAATGTAGCAAGGGGTTGTGGTCTGTGGGAGTGCTGCTTTTGTACTCACCTATGTGGGTGTGTCCTCATGGTCTGTTGTTTTCAGGTGTGTTGTGTCTGGGGTTCTGGCCTTTGTAGTTTTTGTTTGTCCGGGGGGTGTTTTCGGGATGTGTACTGTGCTTGTGTATTTGTGCGTGCCTTGCTGTGTGGACTTATTGGCCATGTTGTGTGCTATTGGTTTTGTGAGCGGATGGTTTCTGTGCAGGGACGTGGGCGCCATGGTTTCTGCCGTGTCGATTGGCATTGGCGTTGTTTGCGCTGGCGGGCGGTATATTTGTGGTTTTCCCGCGCTCATGGCGGTGCGATCGTAATTTCACGTGCGGTGTGTCAGCCGTGAGGGCGGGCGGTTTTGTGTTGTCGGGCGTGTTTCCGTCCGTGGCGGGCGGTTTGACTCCGACTCGGACGATGGCGGGCGGTATTTAGTGTGATTTTTCCGCCGATGGCGGTTTTCGGTTTGTGTTATCGTAATGGCGTGGTCAGTGTTCAGACGGTGTATGCGGGCGGTATTTTGCCGATTCCATGCCTGGCGGATTTATTTACGCCGGGTATCGTAATGGGCCCCTAAGTGAGTTAATACCCAGAGTCACATGATGCTGAGCTGAGCTTCCACCGGGGATCAAACTGTGAACCCCGCGCTCCAGAGTCAGCCGCTCTGGCCGCTGCGCCATACCTCTCCCACTCTTGATTTGTTTATACATTCGGCATTATATTTGGAATTCAATGAAATTGTTCACCCTTGGCTCCTGGTGCCACTGCACCTGCTGCAATATTGATGGCTATGGTACAGTGACGACTGCAGAGCACTCACACCAGCCACTCCTGTGTAACTCTCCCAATTTTTTTTTAATGTGGAGCTACCAGAACGCATTTACACATTGTCCCCTGCAATATCTATCAGGACTGGAAAAGCCTAAAGGGAGACGTGCATGCCTAGACTACAAATAGCAAAAGTATGGGGTGGGAGCACAGTGCTCGTTTCTGTCCTGGGGATGTGGCATTGTTATCTTGTCCGCAGCAGAGTAGCTTCTGGGCTGGGCGGGCGGGCGGTTGGTGTTAGATTCTTATTTACTTGCAACCTCCACTCACCCCCCTCCCGCCCCAGCAGCTTTCCTGCAGAGGTAAATTAGGGAGCAGGCGGTGTGGCAAGATTTGACTGCTTCTGCACTGAAATGCATGCCACTGCACGTCTCGTAGACCTCTCAGAGTGGTGATTGCTGGCGTGCACCAAGAGAAACTTTCATGGCGTTCATTTTATATGAACACTTGGTGACGTCTCTCTTTGTGTAGGTTTGCCATGTGCTCTACAAAAGATAACCTGGATGCTTTTAAAATGAACGGTGTCTTTGTGCGCGAGCGCACACCTTGGGGAACATACCCCCATCTATAGGTAGTTTAAGTATGTTTAAGGAGAGTTTATGCCTTTTGCCACCCCACCTTAGGTCTCTATTCAAGCTGTCTAGGATCCAGACTGACAGGTTTGCGATAAAATAAAACAATCTCGAGAGGATTATGATTTTAGTTAGGGCAAGTTGTGCCATAAGTGGCGATTTAAGCCACCTACAAAATTCCATGCTTCCTTTTAAGGACCTTAATGTAGTTCTCAGATTTCCTTCCCTGAGATCCTCCTCTTTGAGGTAAATATTTACCCCCAAGTATTTAAAGGTGTGTGGTGCCCAGGTGATGCCATCGGGTTCAGTTGGATATCAGATGCCACTGCTGCAGGGTGTAGAGGTAAAGAACACAACTTAGACCAGTTAGTCTTTATACCCAACATTTTCTCAAATTCCTCCAGGAGTCGTACATTGTATGCAAGCCCCACCCCACCATCCCCCCAGTATAGTAACAGGTCATCTGCATAAAGTGAGATAGTAAACTTATATATTTCGGTACACTGACAAAATATCGACACTCAAAATATCCCTATACCAAAATATCTTGATCAAAATATCGATGTCAAAAATATCGACATCTATACTTATAATGGTAAGTACAAAAATATCGAAAAAAAATATCGGTTATTAATATAGTTGTATAAAGTATCGATTTTAAATATATATAAAATAATAAATAATATATTAAATAGTAACATCAATTTAAATTTTTTTAAAAATATTTAATATATATCTTAACAAATATAATAAATAAACGTAATTACAAAAAGTTAAACATACATAGAGGGGCTGATTACGATGTCAGTCGGAATTGCCTCAGAGCGACACCGTCTCGGAATCAGGACCGACCGACACGAGGTTTGGCGGTTTCGACTGCCGGATTACGAAGCGACCGAACACTATTCGGTCAGAGTCCCATTGTTCCCAATGGGAGCTTGTGTTCCGCCCAACAACCGGCTGTAACACAGGCTCCTATGGGGAAATGGGGGGTGTGTGGAAAACCCTGCACCCTGTCGCAGGCACCCCATGGTGCCTGCCACACAGTGCAGGGTTTTACAGAGGGGTTTCTTAGGTACACCCTCGGCCACCAACCGAAGGCTGCGGGGGATAGGAGGCCCTGCTAGGGGCCCCTAAAATCACTTTCCGACAGTCTTTACCTGTCGGACAGGCCGAAGCGGAAAGGCTGTTGGAAATCTACATCATAATCCCGAAGGCGTAAACGCTGTCCATAGGGGGTTACGATGCGGTTCCGACCGACAGGAATAAACCGCGAGTCGGTCGGAACCGAGTCAGAATGATCTACTTACAAAAAAAAGTTATTAAACTAATAATTTTTATTTATATTATAATTTTATAATAATATATATATAAAAATATATATATATATGTATACATATACCATTAACTTAAAATCTTTAAAAAACAAACCATTATAATTAAATAAAAAAAGTAACATCTTAAAATTCTTTAAATATAGCAAAAATTATTTTACACATAAAATAAATTATAAAATATAAAATGCAATACATAGACTGCTCCCACTACAATTTATACCAAACTATGCAAACTATTAAAATTAATATATAAAAAATGTAATACTCCCACATCACACACCGCAAAAATAATAAAACTGGTTAAAATTTACAAATCTCACTCCAATAATGCGACAGTAGTAAAAGCGTTGGATTGTTGATAAGTATATTTTATTTACTGTACCCATTCAAGCCAGTACAACAGTAGCAAAACTGTTGGAGTGCAAAGAGATACATTTACTATTCCCACTCCAATCACTACAACAGTAGGGAAAGTGTTAGAAAGTTGGGTAAAGTTTACTATTCCCACCCCAATGAGTGTAACAGTAGGGAAAGTGTTGGATAGCAGCGGGGTAAAATTTATTATTCCCACTCCAGTCAGTACAACAGTAGGGAAAGTATTGGATTGTGGAGGAGTAAAATGTAATATTCCCACTCCAATAAGTGCAACAGTAGAGAAAATGTTGGATAGCGGAGGGGTAAAATTTACTATTCCCACTCCAGTTAGTACAACAGTAGGGAAAACATTGGATTGCGGAGGGGTAAAATGTACTGTTTCCACTCCAATAAGTGCAACAGTAGGGAAAGTGATGGATAGCGGAGGGTTAACATTTACTATTCCCACTCCAGTCAGTACAACAATAGGGAAAGTGTTGGATAGCGGAGGGGTAAAATTTACTATTCCCACTCCAGTGAGTACAACAGTAGGGAAAGTGTTGGATTGCGGAGGGGTAACATTTACTATTCACACTCCAGTCTTCAACATTAAAAACAAACAAAATATATTCAACAAAATTATTTTAAAAACAAAGTAAATGATAATATATATGTTGAAATATAAAATAAAAATATATTTATTATTAAAAAATAAAAACATATCACAATCTTAAATACATATCACAAATACCTACAAATAGTATTATAAATAAAATATAAAAATAATTTTCAGAAAATAAATATTTTTATTTAGAAATTATTTATTAACAAAAACATTAATTGTTACATACATACTGGGGCCGATTACGATGTCGTGCAGAAAGCCTCCGACCAATAGTCGGATTCTTCTAGACCATGTCGGAACCCATCCGCCCGACTCAGTCGGAATCCAAAGTGCTCGACCGATATATGATATTCGTGGTCGGAAGGGAAACCGTTTGGTCATTCCGAATCGGTTCAGACCGGTTCTCGGAGAATCCGTGTCGGTCGGAGCTGAATCGTACAGCTCTACGTACAGCGTTTCCGACCGACCGATTACGATGTTGGATTCTGACAGCCTTTCTGACTGTCTCGGACTGTCCGACATGAAAAGGCTGCTGGAAACTGACTTTGGGGGCCCCTAGCAGGCCCCCCTTCATCCTGAGGCCTCAGGTTTGGGGTCGTACCCAAGGAACCCCCCTGTGAAAAGTGAAACCATGCACTGTGTGGCAGGCACCATGGGGTGCCTGCGACAGGGTGCAAGGTTTTGCGGAACCACCACTTATCCCCATAGGAGCCAGTCGGTCGGAACATGGGCTCCCATAGACGTCAATGGGAGTCCGACTGAACGGTGTTCGGAAGCATCGTAATCGGTCGTGTGGAACCGCCGATTGCGAGTCGGTCGGAACCGATTCCGACAAGGAGTCGGGTGGTAAGTTTTCGCACGACATCGTAATCGGCCCCTAAGTTTAGATACTTTCCACCTTATGACACTACAAAACTGACAACCTATACCTAAAAAATTCTTTACACTATTAATATAAATATTCATCAACAAACTAATTTTCATTAATTAAATTTAATTATTAGTTAATTATAATTAATGTACTTCCCACAGTAAATTCCCACAAAGCACACAACACACAACATTTAACAAAAAAATATTTACACAATTAGCATAATTAATTAATAAATAATTATTATTAATTAAAAAAAAAATATTAATAGCTTAAAATTAATTTACTTCCCACCCCTTACCCCTACAAAACCCACAACCTACATCTAAAATTAAAAAGAAAATGTCTTTGCACAATTACCATAGCTAATTATCAATTAAACAAATAATATTAATTAGAAACCAAATTATGAATCATTAAACTTAATTAACTTCCCACCCTTCACCTCTATAATCCCCTCAACCAGCACCTAAAATTAAACTTTAAAAAATTAATTACGCAATTAAAACTAATTTTCAATTAAATAACTAATAGTATTTAACAACAAATTATAAATTGATTAAAATTAATTTACTCCCCACCCTTTACCCCTATAAAACCCAAAACGCGCACCTAAAAAATTTAATTAAACAATTAACATAATTATCAATTAATTAATATTAATTATCAACTGATTAATGATTAATTAAAAATAAATTACTTCCTATCCTTTACCCCATAACCCGCACCTAAACAAATTACAGAATTAACATAATTAATCATCAATTAATTAATTAATATTAATTAACAACTAATTAATTAAAAATAAATTACTTCCCACCCTGTTCCCCTATAAACCCACAACCCGCTACGGAATTAAAAAACACAAAATTTAATTTAATTTAATAAATACAAAAAATGTAACACTTATATAAAAAAAATTACATCACATACTTTTAAAATAAATACTAAAATCATAACACTAATTAAAAAACGATATTTTAAACAACAATATTTTGGAAACGATATTAATGAAATAATGAAAAATCGATATTCCTTACCTTCAAATCGATATTCTTGACATCGATATTCTTGACATCGATATTCTTGACATTGATATTTCCATGTCACGATATTTTAAACCCGATAATCTTGTACATCGATATTTGCAACTCGATATTTTGTCTAAACACCATATATTTCACGGATGTTCCTCGAGTATATCCTTTGTTTCTCATAAATGCATCACATGGTTCAATAGTAGTGGGACAGTAGACACTCCTGTCTAGTACCCTTGAAATGTAATATTGATTAGAGATGAGCCTATCTGTTCGCACCTTCTGAGTATAGTAGGGTGATCTACCTAACCCATTCCACCCCATTCCTATTCTATGAATCACAGTTGCAAGATATCTCCAGTTTAGAGCATTGAATTTTTTTTGTAAATTAACATCGATCACTATCGCCTTCAACTACATCTCTAGTGGTGTTTCCTCAAGAATTCGATTAAATCTCCGTATATTGAGAGATGTTCTATGTGGAGTATGAAACAATTCTGGTCTTCATGAATTAGGGTGGACAAATGAGAGTAGACACTCATGGCCAGCATTTCACTAAAAATTTTGCAATCCAAATTAAGAATGGAAAGCAGTTAATAAGAGGCCACATCACATGCATCCAAACCAGGTTTAGGCAAGGATACAATTAATGCTTCTCTAGCTGTTGCAGGCAGTTTACCCAACACTAGTGTCACCTCATACATTTTGGCAAGCCGCTGAACTAGAAGAGACGCATACATCTGATAAAATTCTGCAGGCAAGCCATTGATGCACAACTTCCTGCCTTTAGCTAAATCCTTAATTGCTATTCTGATCTCATTCTTAGGAATGGACCTCTCCAGTAATTTCCTAATCTTATCTGACACTTGTTGAAGAGGTACTCTGTTAAGATAGGTCTCAGTGATGCCTCTAGGGGCTTCCTTTATTTATCCATATAACTCACAATAGTTATCTAGAAAAATGTAATTTTTATCTTACTCTGTACATACCAATTGGTCTGCCTAGTTTTTCACATGCGTCATCAGGGCCCTTCTTAGCTCAGACCAGATAAGTTACACTAATAGCCTACTAGTTCTTTCATCTTCCTCATGCATCCATGTAACATACTCTTTATAATTGTTGTCTAATAATTTTCAAATACTATGGGCATATTTTTCTTACGCCTCTAGGGTTACTTTGGTGGCAAGGTTAGTGACCGTCTCTTTGATACCTACAGTTTGGTCAATGCAGTGACCTCTGACCATTGTCTTAAACGCTTCCCACTCTATTAAAGCATTTGAGGCTGTGTCCCAATTAAACTTAGAATACTCTTTCATCACTTCTCTCAGAAAGACCCGGAATGGGCCCTCCACCAGTGACCATACCTGCAGTCACCTCGTGGTAATCCCCACCTCAATTATATTTCCATCAGAATGGGATTATTGTCCAAAAGGGTCCGACTAAGGGCCCGATTACGAAGCGGTAAGAAATGGCTCTGACCGTCGGTCGGAGCCATTCTAATCGCATCGTAATCTCCTGTTTGGAATAATTTCCGACCGACCCATTTTGATGGAGTCGGTCGGAAATTATTCCAAACAGGAGTTCCGAATGGCTTACGACGGGCTCAGAGAGCCCGTCAGCCATGCGTAAGGCCTTCAGTAATCCCTCGGCCGAGGGATTATGATGGCAGCTGCCCTCTGCCTTTCTGTGCCGGCCTTTCCGACACAGAAAGGCATTGGGAATCTGTCTTTGGGGGCCCACAACAGGGCCCCCATGGGTGCAAGGCTGCCGAATGGCGACCTGTTGATCCCTGCACCCGGTGGCAGGCACCTTCTGTTGCCTGCCACCGGGTGCAGGGATGAACTGCACCTCTGTTCTTTACAATGAGAGCATGCATTCCTTTCGGAATGCTTGCTCTCATGGTAAAGAATAGGATTGGTCGCATCTTAATTCCTGGGCTGGAACCGACGACAGGAGGTCGTTTGGTTCCAGTTCCAAACCGATGTTGGATGGACTTCGGTCCGTCCGGTCCCTCTGACATCGGAATCGGGGCCTAAGAGATTCTGTACTAGTGACCTGTTGGCTTAATCCCCTTGTGCATAACACTCTATTGAGTTGCACATACACAGCATGCCTTGTGAAATAATATGCGTAATCCCTGTCCTCCTGTTGTAATTTCCAAACATCTGCTAAACCCCCATTCATTCATCTGTTTAGTGAAGCGTCAAGCCACTTTAATAGGGTGAGTATTGAGTAACGGCGGAGTGGAGCAGTCAAGATCCACATTGATAACACAGTTAAAGTCTCCGCCCAAAATCATTGGACATTGTGGGTCACAGCCCAATTTCAAAGAAAAGGTAGTAAAGAAGGTCATTGAGTCTTGTTTGGGAGCATAGATGCTCCCAAGCAGTAGCTCAGTGCCATCTAGTTTTCCCCTCACTAGCACGTATCAGCCCTCCTTTTCTATCAAGTTGTCTGAGGCGACAAAGGGAACTCCCGGCATAACCCACATTAGGGCCCCTAGTATACAATCATAATTCAGTTGCAGTTGTGTGACAGAGGCACGCCTGGCTAAACCACCCGTGCCTCTACCACGCAGCTCCAATAATGAATGCATCTAAACAACACATTTCTTTACCAAGCATGCCATTGTCACACTTACCTCACTGCATCCTCTCCAGATCCTTCCTGCTCCTGGGCCCGCCCAGCCCAGCATCTAGACCGCGCACTACCTTAACCACGCGTATGCGTGGTTAAGGCATATTCACGGTTAAGGCATGCATGGTTGAACTTGTGGGGAAATGGCATGAGTGACTCTGCCTGCGTTGTTAAGGCCGTTTCCCTTCAGTTGCATACACACAGCCACGCCACCAACATTGAAATCTAATTTATTCCAGTCTTGTAAGATGCATCTCCTATATAAATGCTACCTAAATTTGCCCACCTTTAGTTATGTATTAATCTTACATCACGTGGTGGCATTCCTCTCACTTTCCAAGTAAGGGATGTGCAGCCAATGATTGAATAAGTCATCTTTATGTACTTAGCGTAGCACATAAACCAATTCCCCCTTGGGAGGTTTGGCAGTCCCCAGGAGATGCATCACACTGCTGACCTATATGCACACCCCATTTACGAAGCCCACGTATTTGAAGAGTGCTATCATTTCGAGCTGAACAGACCACATCAAACATTTCCAAACTCCCCTACCCCAGAGCAAAGTAACAATGCCCTTCGCCCAAGCATTTTAACTTTTAGAACTGTGTTGTACTTTTTCCTCTATTCCAGAGTAGAAAGATAGCTGGAGGGATGCACCTTTCAACCTTTTATCTACTACCTTTAGTGTAAATTGATGTTACATCTACAGTCTGGTATTCTATGGCACCCAGAGGACCAACTATTAGGCATCATAACAGCACTTGCTGTGCTTGTCTAGCCACCTGAGAAGTTATCTCACCAAGGAAGTAGTGCTTCCACCATTTCCCCTCGCTGCTTCTCCCTAAAGCCCTTCTCATAAGTCATCATCCAGTCTAGGCATGAGCTCAGGTAACTCAGATTGGTCATCGGAGGGCAGATCAGAATAAGTATCCGAGCTAGGGAGCCAAGAATCAGCACTTTCTTCAAATTTCATGTACGATCAATTGATGCCTTTTTGTAGTAGACTGCTGTTGTATAGTGCGGAACCAGTGACACCATACAGAGCTCCACTCTACATGGTCCAGATGTTCTTGCCTTCTGTAGTACCACAGCATAATCTTGGTAGTTAAGCAGACGGGCCACCACTGGTCTGGGCACTCCGCCCTGTGGGGGTGGTAGGCAGGTTCTCTATGTGCTCTCTCCAGAGCAAAGAACTTTGAGAGGTCCTGAGGTGGCACATCTGTTAGCAGTCAGTGTTTTAGGTAGGTGACTTTATCTGCCCCACTCAATACCCTCTTGTTATGTCAGCTACTGCCTTCTGCATCTTCGCCCTATTTAAAGGAAAGAGACTTTCTCAGTAGGTATAATATTTGTGGATGGGAGTTAGTTGTAGTGGTATGGTTCTCTTCAGGACATCTTCTGTATGTTTTACCCTATTTGCCAGTTTGCACTGGTCGTCCTGCAAAAAGCCCATGTCAACTGCCCATTCCCAATCTTGGCCTCCAGGACTTCGTTGGAAGCCTAAATCTGCTTCGGTATACTATCCAGTTTGTTTTGCAGCCCAGCATCCGAGACTAAAGCCTCACTATGGAGGGAACCAGGTCGCTCTACTGTGATGTCCTGAGTGTGTATTGCTTGGCTTCCCTGGGTATTGAATTTCTTGTCTGTCTTTGCTTTCCGCATGTTCGTGGTGGTGTCCTAGGGATAGATGCTTGTCTTCCCAATGAAGCCACCTTACCCAGCAGCTCGGCTGTCACCAAGCTACTCACTCTGCTTTACATTGTCTGCCCTAAGAATATTCTCACACACATGTAAGTTCATAGGCCACCCTCACGCTTCCAGCTTATTGCCACCCCGATGTCCCTATGACTATCCTAAACACGATGACTTCAATTGATTACCTCCCCAATTTATGCATAAGCTTTGTTTCAGTCTCTGTCCCCACTACTCCTTCGTAAAATGGAAATTATGTATGCATCATTTAACCCCCACTCACTGGGGTGATCAAAGAAACTTCAGTTGCTGTTCCAGGAGTATTGTCAATTAAGTAATGGTCTGCAATTAAATGTAGCCAAATACTTTGTGTTCAGTATTTGCCCCGCTATGGCTGCTCACCTGTCATCTGGGCCCTCATTCTGCACTCTTCAAAGTCATTTGGGGATCCATTTCAATGTAAACAAATTGCCATCTCATGTCCTGTGTAGTTATCTCTCCAGGCCCCTGGTTCCCTTTACCAGGACCCAGCAAGTTCCCTCCAACATCTAGATACCTCACCGGCTGTCCATCTATTCAATGTTCAATTGTGCTGAGAAGCCAACAGCGCTTATCTTGTAGGACGCTCGGTGATACCAGCAGTACACACTGTGCTGCCACTTCAGCCATCACTGTCATATTCCACTGCATACTCTCCCTGGAGGCCTGGACTCCACAGGGTCCACTGGTACCATGGGTCTCCTTGATAGGTGAACACCCGCTCCGCAGCTGGCAGGTTCCTAAGCGCTCTCTCATATAGCCGCTGCACGCCTCCTCCTACTTTCCTTTTTCAGACCATCATTTTGGCCGCGTCAAGCTTCTCTTTTTTCACCCGGTCCTAAAAAGGACCTCCTCAACCTGGTACTCCTGAGCCTTCTCTGGTCCATTGCTATGCAGGCAGTGAGGTCCACCCTGATTATCCATGGCAGTGCTACTTTCTACGCACAGCCTGTCCTGCACTTTCATTTTTCCCATGGCACTATATCAACCTCATACATTGGCTGCATACCTGCCAACTCACATGGTGCCACTTTGTGTTACACAATTACTGCTCCCTTAACAAGGTAACCCGGTATGGAGCCAAAATCCCATGATGGTAGGAAAAAAGAGCTGAAAACCACTGTAAGTAGTGGATTTTCAGCTCGTTTTCGAAGACTGTAAGCAGCAGATGTCCATTAAGAGGTGTGTAAACACCTCAGGACATTGGCGACAGCCGCAACGACCCATTGTTTATCAGTGGCGGCTCCTCTGCTAAAGCGGAGGAGCATCGCCCCACTGCTTTTCGGCAGTTTAAGGAAATGTAAAAGCAGAGGCGGGCTGCTCTGCTGACAGAGCAGGGGACGGGATGAGGGGTTTCACTCCCTAAGTGCGCATGAATGTTTGGCCGGCCCTCTGGGGCCAGCCAAACATTCATGCACACTTAGCATGTTCTCCACCCAGGCTGCATTAGAGCCTGGGTGGAGAACATGCCCAGGCTCCCTGTCCCAGTCTGAGCGCAGAACCACGACGCTCAGACCAATCACAACGCTTCATTGCAGCGTTGTGATTGGCTCAGGGGAGCCTCAGTCTGGGTGATTCCTGTTCTGTGTTCTGGCCTGCCGAAGGAGAGACACGATGAGGAGGATGCGGCGAGGGAGGACGCGGTAAGTTTAATTGTATTTTTTATTTACCCCTCGTACCCGTGTCCCCCCACCCCTCACACCTCCCCGCCCTGCCACCCCGATCCGTGCTGGCCGCCCCTGTTTGTTTTTAGGTCTCGCCTACGCAGCGCGCATGCGCTGCTTAGGCAAAAAGACCTTTTGCCATCGATTCGGCTTTTCAGCCTAAAACGTGCACGCGTTCCATTGCCTTCAATGGCAACGCGTGCACGTTTGGCGATTCACTTGCGGGAGCGAGCAGCTGGTGCCATATGGTAGCAATTATCGCTCCTGGTGCCGCTCGCTCCCACAAGTGAATCGCGCAGGCTCCCTCCTCTCCCCCTGCTGCCGTGCGAGGCGCGCGCGCTTGTTATTTTTGACATACAGGGCTGCTACTCCCCAAGATGGATATCCTGGTGGCACAAGACTTCAGTGCTATCTTGAGGTTAGTTATCCCAATATGTCAAAAACATAAGCCAACATTGCATCTCTCTCTTTTCCATGTATGTTGCTCCTGCCACCCACAACACCCTAGCATTGTTTCCTCCATTATGGCCCTACCACTGTGTGGCTCTTTCTTCCTCTGCCCATACCTCCCTCTGATTCCTCCCTTCTGGAAAATTCTTCTTTCTCCTGCTCGCCCCTACCTCCCAGCGGCTTATCCATCACTGAAGCAGAAAAGAAAGCCAGTCTATAACGAAAGCTCCTTTGCTTTCATTAAAGTCCAGTTTTTCTTTCTATTTAAAATTAAAGCCGGGTGGCAAAGGAGTCTTCATCATAGTCCATTGTTTCTTTTTGTGCCCGAGAAACATAAGAACTACAATGAAGGGAACCTTGCCTCCCACCTTTATTTCACCTAGAAATAAAAACAGGACTGTAATGAAGGCAAGGGCGCCATCATTATAAATCACAAAGTGACTGATCTATGCTTTCAAGGGCCAAGTGCAATTCAGACCTCTGTTTCTGTCTTCATACAGTTAAGTGGTGGACATTATTTCTCAATGTTGCCTCGACTTTTCCTATTCTATAATAAAAGGTAAAACCAAAGATTGTAAATCAAAGAAGATGCAACATGAAAAAGCACTCTCTGTTTGTATAATAAAGGGCTGTAATATTTTTTGTACACCTGAATGGTTTTTAAAATGATTCATCCCAAAAACACAATAAAACTGACTTGCCCTCAGCTAGGCGTACAACTTGCAAACAAATCTTTCTACTGACAGAGCCAAGAAAGCCTGATTAAAAATGTCATCTTTTTGTTCCTTATTTTACTTGGATTTATTGCGGACTTTAAGTGCTTGTGAAGAGAAGCTGGATTGATTGTGCAGTAAAGTCACGCCACGCATTTGTTCACAGAGCACACAAACAGCGCAGGAGAGAACATCGTGCGTAGAAGCGCATGCCTCTGTGGCCTACACCGTCAATAAGCACCAGCTTCTCTCCTGAGACCTAACTCTCCCAAGTTTAACTCTGACAAAACGGAGGTGCTCCGGATACAACACTACTGCTCTCTCCATTCCCAGAGCATTTTTGGCCTCCATCCTGGTCCACGCGGCCTGCTTGCTGCCTTGGCGTTAAAAACCGAGGTGTTTTACCTTAAGCCAGAGCTTTGCATGCTTCCGCATGTTTCCTCGACCTGCTTCTTCCGCCTGAAGATACTCAGGAAAACCCTGCTTTTGTTTGCCCAAGCAGGTCCACTGGGTGGTGATCCAGGCTACTCTATTACGTTACCTGGACTAATGCAACTCTATTTACTGGATATGAACAGCAACCTGATAAAACAAGCATTTGCAAAGCCAATGGATCTTGCCTTTGAGACTATTGGCTCTGTCATTGCCTTTTGTTCATGCTGTACAGATACACATTGCAGACTTTGGCAATGATTTGTAGTCATGCTGTATAGCAGCGTGGCTGCTGTGCAGCATAGCTAAAAATAATAAACAAGCATTGGCATAGCCAATAGGTCTCGCCTTTGGGACCTTATAAGTGTTTAGCCATGCAACGGTTGATGTTGTTGCACCAAGGATATTGTGCTGCATAACTAAATACTTATAAGGTCCCAAAAGCGAGACCTATTGGCTATGCCAATGCTTGTTATTTTTCTGGGAGAGATGGGGGGGGGGAGGTTGGTGAGGGGCAGAGTGCCTTTTAGGTAGCTTTCGGCATGTGGCCCGCCCCTTCAAACCCCCCCCCTTGCTCACACAGTGGCATTAATTTGTAAGTCGGCAGGTATGCAGCTGGTCCACACTTGTCACGTTCAGATTCCAACCTTATCTGGGTCATCTGTGGCTCCGCTGGCGCTCTTTGCTGTTGCACTCTTCCTTCTAGTCCTAGGATTACGGGAGATGGAAGAAATGGCCGGGAGCTCCCACACCAGCCCATTGCGTACTTCAGCATAAAGCAGGGTGTTACAAACTTACCTGACGCTGAAGAATTTGTTTTTTTTAAACTAATGGATTTAAGAGTAGCATGCATTTATTGCGTGTTTTGTTTTAAAATACGTTGGTTACTAGATCTTCATTCAGACTTGAAAACTAGAATAAGACACATTTAAGATAATAGGATGTTTATTTCCAAGCATACTCACTTACAGGATACTATCAATAACATGTTTTTGTGTTTGCTTTTGCAGGCAAATCCTGCTATCCAAGGGCCTCAAATAAAAAGAAAAAATTTCTCTCCTGATTCTTACTTAACATCCGAAGAAATTAAAAGACTGCGTACATATCTTGCAGTACAAGATAAACTCTACAAAAAAATCATTTTTCATGATATAAAATTGAAAACGTTGGAGAAGTATACATTCAGTGCCAGTAGGAAAAGCAAGGCTCAGAAAGAAAAAGGCAGAACTCGACCTTACCCTTCAAGTCATCAAAGAAATGAAAGTGACGGCTCAACAACATCCGCCAAAAGCTCAAACTCCCATGAGTAGCGGTTGGAACCCAGATGTGCAGTGCATAAATGATCGCATTTTAAACCATCTATGGTTATTCATGTTTTTTGTGTCATATGTAGGCCAAGCTTGCAGGAAGGTTTGTGAGGTCTGTATCACTGACTTCAGATGGGACACACTCTGATTTTCCAGTAACAGGAGCCCATCCTTTACAATAGAAACCATGGGCCTGATTCACTACGTACCTACTACAAAATGCAATTCACAAACCTATGGGTGAAAATCTCCATCTCCACTTCTGCAATCTCTTTTCTATGGGTAGATCTCCAAACATGTAAACTTACTACTTAGGGCCCGATTGCGATGTCGGACGGACCGGAGTCCGTCCGACATCTGTCTGGAAATGGAATCAAACGACCTCCTGTCGTCTGTTCCAGTCCAGCAATTAGGATGCGACCAAACCCTGTTCGGTTGCAATCCTATACTTTGCTATGGGAGCATGCATTCCGAATGGAATGCATGCTCCCATAGCAAAAAGCAGAGGTGCCGTTCATCCCTGCACCCTGTGGCAGGCCCCTCAAGGGGCCTGCCACAGGGTGCAGGGATCAACAGGGGGGCACCATGGGTGCCCCTAGGCCGCCATTCGGCGGCCTTGCAACCATGCCCTGCTTGGGGCCCCCAAAGCTGTTTCCCAATGCCTTTCTGTGCCGGAAAGGCCGGCATTAAAAGGCAGTGGGAAACTGCCTTCGTAATCCTTTGGCTGGAAAGAGCTGGCCGGGGGATTACTGCAGGGTTTCCGGATGGCAGATGAGCTCTCCGAGCCCGTCGGAAGCCATTCGGAAATCCGAGTAGGATTCCCTTCCGACCGAGCCCATCGAAATGGCTCGGTCGGAAGGGAATCCAAACAGCAGATTACGATGTGGGCAGGAGGGCTCCGACCGACGGGTCGGAGCCCTTCCTTCCCGCATTGTATTCATGCCCTTAGTGGTAAATGTAGAAGGGACCAAGGGGAGTGACTGGAACATAGGTGATACTACAAAATAGGAGGGGATTAGGGAAGGATAAGGAGGAGTTTAGGGAGGGGTAGTCTAATACAAAACCCAACCCACAGAAGAGTCAGACCTTTGCTATTCACAAACTACAATTATAAAGTTACTACAGTTCAGAAGGCCACTAAACAACTGTATATGTAATCCAGCCAGCCTTAGAGTAAGTCTAGCACCACACGCGGCCTCTCACCAGTCCTGCAACACACTCCCTCAGAGAATAAAAGAAATCAGGACTTAAAATAACACCCCACAGGAGATAAAGTTAGATACATGTCAATATTTTGATCGAAGCGCTCATGAAGTGCAAAACACATGTCTGGGACTAAAAAAATGAAAACAGGTATCAAGCTTTACTACATAGGAAGAGCTAGACCATGTGTGCCCCACCATGCTCTGCCTATGGGCTCACAGAGTGCATCACTCATGGCATGTTGAATGGTATCAATAATGACATCACTGATTATATCTCAAATGACATCATTGATGACAATACTGCGCATGATGGAAGCTCAAGTTCTAGTTAGCTCACTAAACTATAACTGGTGAATTTAAGTGTGTTTTTTTAGTTTAAAATGTTACATTTTAACTGACATTTTTACCTTCCTATAGCATCACTATAACCTTCGTTTTTATTAAGTGAATATCTAAGTTTAAATAGTATTCAATATGAATAGAAAAACCTAGAACAATACGTGACAGAAAGTTTTCATTACAACATCGCATTTAAACATCAAAAGAACATCAAGAAAAACAGTAATTGCAATTTCACGACAAAAGAAAAAAAAAAAAGTAAAAATATCCATTTACCTAAAAATACTTTATATATAACTAGGTAATGGAAAAGAAAGAAAGAAATAAGCAATAGTAATTAACAGGACATATGCACTGTAAAAGACAAAATATAAAATTATGAATAAAAACTGTTCATGGAAGTTTAAAAACTACAATCCCTTTCAAGCTTTATTTAGGTTATTAACTTTAAAAGTTACATTAAAATACATTTCTCCATTTAAAACAATGGGAAAAATAAAAACAGATTCAGATAAGCAATTAAACCATTATTTAAAAAGAGAAAAAGTGTTAAAACTTTAGACCTATTTTTTTCCGTACAATTGCAACTGCTTATAAATACCTGCTCAAGCTAAAAACAACATAAGGCTGCGTTTTGTACCTCAAAACTCTCAGAGCTTCCTGGTGCTTTCTATATCCCAACTTCTGACAGAGAGGGTGAATCCACTTCTACCTAATCTTATCATAGAATGTGCAAAAGAACAAAATATGTGCAACACTTTCTACATTTGCTAAAGGGCATAATGTGCAGAGGGATTCAGCATTTAGCCCATTATCCGTATTCCATTTTACTGTATAGGTTTTAATTTGAAGGGTACCATAACGAAACTTCAAATATACTATTCTTGCCAAGGGAGGATAAACAACATCCAACAACTCCTCGAACCCTGGACAAGGCTTAACTTCCAAAAATTGAGTGGTTAATCTGCCTAATCTTGGGTAACTATTCAGTATCTTCAGCTGGTACTCCCAATATATCTGCTTCAATTGTTTCTTGGAGTTCTGGGACAGTGTTTGTGGCTCATCCCAATAATCACTTAAACCAAGCTTAACGAACCATGCTTTCACATAACACAGCCAAGGGAGAGTTAGCAGTTCATCTAAGGGTATTATTTCTCGAAGGCCTTCTCTATAGTGATCCAACTCCTGTATCGTCCACAACCTCAACCAGAAGAGCACCTCAACCAGTCTCAAGTTGCAATATGCTCTATCCGTTTTACATTAAGGTCGTGGAAAAGGGGCATTAATGGTGTAGCCACCGGTAATCCTAATAGCCCCCTTATGAATTTATATTCTTCAATGGAAAGCTGCCTCCAATTTACTATGCACCACAGCTCAGCCCCATACGATACTGCTTCTTGGGTTTTATTCTTTTATATCTCTAGAGCCAGCGTAACAGCTTTTATTGTAGACTTATGATATTTATTATAGACTGCCCTTGCACCATGTGTAAGAATCATTCTTGCATGATTTATTTGGGGGTTCCATGACACCCTGGTGTCTATAGTAATACCCAGATAATTAAAATGTGAGACCATTTCAAGATTTTCCTTACCAACATGGATATTTTTCTTAAAGGACCTATGAGGTTTCAAAGACATACATTTGGCCTTGCTAATGTTTATTATCGATCCCTTTCCAGTGCAGTATTCATTGAAGCTATCTAAAAGGTTTTAGAGACCCCTCGCGGTCTGTGAGACCAGAATAGTATGATCAGCAAAAAGCAGTGCTGGAACCGGAGACCCGCAGAGCTTCAGGGAGTCATGACTGCACTTGTTGAGATGGTCAACAATATCATTAATGAAGAGTGAGAACAAGGTAGGTGCGAGCACTGAACCCCTGTCTCACCCCGCTATTATTAGGGATTGGCTCAGTTAGTTTACTATTCGCCCCCTAACAAACCATAGCATGGTTACCCTGATGTAACCTAACTATCTGGGTAAGGATGTCGTCTGGGACTCTCTGATTTTTCAGCTGTGCCCAGAGTAGCCCCTTTGGGACAAGACCAAACTCTGCCCTTAAGTCTACAAATGCAATATAAATATGGGCATCTCTTATTTTAACATATTTCCATAGAACACACATTAACCTAAATACTTGATCAATTGTGCTAGTTTGAGATCTGAAGCCTGCCTGGTAAACTGTTAGCATATTACTTCCACAGATCCAATTATTCAATTTATCCAGAACTTGCCTTGCATAAACTTTCTGCATTTTGTCTAAAAGAGTTATCGGCCTGTAGTTCCCAGGATCGAGTTTACTCCCTTTTTGAATATCGGTACTATTTCGGCACCTTTCCAAGTGGAGCGTACCGGTGCACCTGAAGCTAAGGCATTGCTAATTAAGTTAACATAAGGACCCCAAACTTCTAAATCATGCCTAAGCAAATCTCCTGGAATTTTATCCATCCCTGGAGCCTTACACAACTTGATAGCGTTAATTGCCTTTATTTTTTCCTCTAGGGTAAAGTAGATTCTGTAGGTTGAACAATCGTTCACACAATTGGTCAATGACCCACACTGATCATTAGAGACCCCCTTGGCCTCTGCGTAGAGGTTGGCAAAATGTTGGGTCCTGGTAGCAGGGTCCAAATATTATTCTGCATGGGAGATTCCGCCTTTACTACCATGCACAATTGTTTTCCAGAAAGTAAATAAATCTTTTGCTTTAGCAGCATGGAGTGGATAATTCCAGTTGCCCTCGTCCCATTCTCTCTGTGCATAGGTTAATGCATTTTTGTAATTAGCCCTTGCCTCCCTTATTAACTTTACATTTCTAAGCACAAGGGAAGATGATCACAATATTCCTTATCATCAATTTTAAAGTCCGTAATTCTATGCCATTCTTCTGTACTATGTAAGATGTAATCTATCTTAGTAAGGGAGTTTCCCCTTTTAAAGGTATATAATGATGACCCATCTTTACTTTTGGGCATTATTTGGCCATTACATGCCCTTAAGCCATGTTGTAATGTTAGATGTAGCAGTTGCATAGCTGCTTTAGAACACTGGACCGATGGACCTGATACCAATTGTGGGACCCCAATGGCTAAGTCTTCCTCCTCCATGACTAGTTCCAATCCAATAATATGTTCATATTTACAGTTAAAATCACCACCCACTATAACTATATAGTTTAGAGCTACACATCCTAGGGCGTTGCCCAATATTTCCACAACGTGTTCCTCCCGATTACTTCTTCTTGGCCTCATATAAACGTTAAACAGATGTAAAACTTTACCATTCTTTGAACTTAGGCTCACTCCAAGGATATCAGATGAATCTATTTGATGAACTCTTATTTCAACATCTAAGGTGATTTTTATCCATATAACCAATCCTCCCGAAGGTCTACCACTTGATGAGGGAATAGCTTCAACACAATAGGTCTTATATCCAAGCTTATATGGAGCATCTGTTGCCCATGTCTCTTGAAAAAGGCAAATTGGAAGTGTTCTATATATTTATGCCATTCAGGGTCCAGGAGTGTACTTTTTAACCCTGCTAAATTCCAAGAGACATATTTACAGATTCCTTATTCATTGGTCTTAAGGGGTTTAATTCACTAGGGCTTCTTTCTTAGATCTCTAGAGTGTCGACTCCCTGTGTTGTGGGTATGTTGGATAATGGTACTAACTGCCTGGGGATCATACCATTCCATTTGATCCCCTAAACGGGGATCTGAACTTCCACCTCCTAACTCTCCTACAACTAGCGCTTCTCGAGCTATAGAGACAGGAAGAACATTGTTGCAGCCAAACAGGCTTGACTCTCCCACGATATTTGACCCATCAGTCAAAGGGGCACTTCTCACCGTGTTCACACAGGGTTTGTGGGGCCAGTTCATCACATCCATTGTGATATCTAAAATATAATTGAAAGTGTCCCCTTCCCCACCTTCAAAATTTTGATGGAACGGCCACAAGTCAGGTCTAGTACTCTCTAGAGCCCCTTTTTTATGAAGCCAATCCACACCCTCCAATGCTTCAAATCTGTTAGTGGTTGGGACCCCATAGACTGGACTACAGTGTGCCTGATGGCCAAAATAGTCAGCTTGAGGTAAGAGACTCTGTGGTCCAAGGACATAGTACTACATGCATCGCAGGTCAATAAAAATAACCCAAGGGTAAGAGACTGAGTGAGCCATGTGCCGACCTGTGGATATCATCTTTTAAGAGCTTAGTAGCTGGTATAGGGCTAATGAAGTTCACAATGACACAGTCACCAGCCCGAGCAAAGTGTACATTCCCAGACCAAATTACTCTAGTTGTTAGTAAAATAGAATTGGCAAATGCAGGAGAAAAATTCCTGTTTTGTGAGAGCCAGTGCAAGCATTTGTTAAACAAGTCCTCCTGCGATTCCTTTTGCCCCTTCCTTAATGGCGGCACACCCGACATACTAACAACATATGGGCATGCTGCAGGTGGCAAGTTTATAAATGGAAGTTGGTGAGTCTGCTTAGGAGTCAAGGCCAAAGACATATCTTTTTTGGGAGGTGGTTGGAGTTTATCTGCATCCTCCGTGCCGATGAAGAGCTTGAGGTCAGTTGGGACTGGCTAACTAGACTAGCTTGGTCTATTATAGACGCCAAGACTGTGGGGGTATCGGTCCTTCGGGTTGTGATGTTACTTTTGCCTCTGACCCGTTTTGTATACCTTTTAGCGTCGCCAGTAAGTTGAGCATATACCTACACATTTGCTCCACTGCTATAATTCGCTCGACTAAGGGCTTAAGTTCAGTTTGAAGGGTGGATTTCACTTTGGCTATGATGTCTCCCACTAGGTTTTCCACCCAACTAGGGCATGCCCCCCCCCCCTGGAACTTGCTCACAGGCCAGGGTTATACAAGTAGTTGGAAGCAGTAGATTCTTTTCTACTGCTGATCATAGCCTGGTGGTCCAAGGGCCATTCCGTCTTTTCTCTGCTGACTGTAGCACTTCCACGCCTCTTTCTTCCATCGAGGATGGCCCAAAGCTCATATTCGGCCTTACATTGTCTGCATCATTGGAGACGCTCCCTCCACCCTCCTTCCCCTCGTTCTCAATCTCGATTGGCTCGATGCTGTTTTGAGTAGTAGGTAGAGCATCCAAAGTGGAGTGATGGACATCTGGGCCTGGGACATCTGGGCCTAATGAGGCTCTGTCAGCTCCATCTCTGCAGCCACCACCCCTATAGCTCGCTGTAACACTTGGCCTATTGATGCAACCTTATTGGTTGAAGTTGGTAACTGACCCATGCCGGGGCATTTCCACTTCCCATATCTACTTGATAGATGAAGTTATTGGCTACTATGGTGGTTGCAGCGTTGCAACTGGACTACGCTAGCCCTTTAAGTAAACAAAATGAGGCAAGCAAATGTCAGAATGGGGTGACGTCCCCTATAGTAGCAATGCAAAATAATAATTATAACTTACAGGTGGTTCTCTTGCCCTTCGTCCTTATACAAGCGTTAGATTGTCCCAGCACAGCACCGGCTCCAGTGCCCAAAATTGCCCCCAAAACCCCAGCTGGTGAACTGATGGACTCAATTCGCCTGTAGGCAATGTTCAAAGGAGAGAAACGTACCTCCGCTGATATCTCAACACCAACTTCAACTGTTCTAATATTAGTGGAAACATGTTTGGATAAGTTATAAGTCAAAGGCAACCATAGGAAATCTCTCTTTGTGGCTAATTGTAGTGAGGGTAGGAGGGCAGTATCCAGTCTGTGATTATAATAAACCAAATTCTGCCAGGTCAGGAAGGTAATATTATTTAAGTTCTTCCAGTTCTAAGTGATAATTTGAAATGCAATTGCCAAGAGATATACGAAACGACCCATAGCCTTATCCTAAGGCCAAATGCTAGAGCAGCTACCAAGAAAGATATGTGCAATGTGAAACCTTAATTTTATATAAAGAGTTTTGGGGTAAAAAATAACCGATTATTAAAGAAAAATGTGGTCTGAGTGGTGCTAGCAGAATAGGAAGTAAAATGAATTTTATACCAAATCCTATTCCATAAGGGAACAGGAAAAGTGAACTGTAGGTCCTGCTCCCATATTTCTTCAATTTTAGATTTTGGCCTATCTGAGTTAGAAAAAGAAAGTTGCTCGTATAAAAACGAGGCTTTGACCTCAGTAGAAAAATCATAAGGTATCACAGGATCGAAGAAAGTGTCATGATGTGCTGAAGAAAGATCTATTATGTTTTGTCTAATAACTTCCAAGAGGAGATCATATTTGTTTTTCTTAAACTAATTTTAAATAGGAAATACATAGAACTGCAAAGGGTATAAATGAGCTATTGAACACTAACTGAGCAATGTTTGCAAGGTTGTTAGCCATCCTGGAATACCATTTAAGGACTCTATGAGTGATTGTGGTTTTAGAGTTGTACTAAATGGATGACAATAAAGATAATTGAGAGTGTGAGAAAACACGAGAAAGGAATGTTCTTGCAATACTTGAATAATTAAATAAAGGGGAAGATAGTGACTTTGGTTTGTGGGAAATAAGAGTGAATTCAAAAAACGAAAATGGAGAAATTATGGAAAGCTCAAGGCAGCATCAAACCGGGTTTTTAATAGTTGCGCTAAGGAAGTCCAAATCTGTATTAGGGTAAATGCCGAATTATATTGAATAAAATTAGGGGAATTAACACCACCATTAGTTTTTAGTTTCTTAAGCTTGGATAAGGAGATACCAGCAGGTTGTTTATTCCATGAAAAATGTAGCCAGCAAACCATAAATAAATCTAATCTGAGTTAAATCTATGGGAGTTTAATAGGAAGCATAGACAGATGGAAATTAATAATGGACAAAATAATCATTTTAATTGCATCCAGACATCCCCACCATGAAAAGAGCAAAGGAGACCAGACATCAGAAAGGGAGGAAATCGTAAATTTTAAGGCCTTTGTGTTTGCAGCTACTGTGCCTATGATGGAGGATGCATAAATGAATCAAACATTTAATCCCAGTTGGTTTCCACAAGAATCCTGAATCTTTGAACATGTCTTTGAAGTAGAGTTTGTTATGAGGAAATACTTCTGATTTGTCTATATTTAAATTGTAAGCTGAAACAGATGAGTAAAAAGATAAAAGCTCAGGAATTAAGGTCTGGGGATTAGATACATATAGTAAAATGTAATCTGCTCATGCAGTTAATTTAATCTCCATCTGTTTATATTTATAACCAGTAAAATTATGAGATCTGAATATAGTTTCCAAGAATTGTTCCAATGATAAAAACAGAGTATTGGTGATAGAGGGCATCCCTGTCATGTGCCACTTTTAAGGAGAAAATAATGGGATTGAAGACCATTAGCGAAAATACGATGTGAAAGGGACGTAATAAATGATTCTGACAAACTTAAAACATTTTGGGTCAAATCCATGACATTTTAGGGCCTTAAACATAAAGTCCCAATTGACATGATCAAATGCTTTCTCCGTATCAAGTATGATCGCTGCCAGTGGGATATTACCCCTAGATGCTCCATGAATAATGTTTAAGAAAGTCCTAGAAATATCTGTAATGTTGCAACCTTTAACAAAACCAGATTGTTCAGTCCCTGCTAGAGATGGAATTAAATCATCAACACAAAGAGCCAAAGTCTTTCTAAAGATCTTGCAGTCTGTATTGATGAGGGAGATTGGCCTTTAATTTTTATATTCCTCAAGATTCTTATCTTTTTTTGGATGTAAGCATATCATAGTCTCCAAAAACCAGATGCATCATTAATTAAGAGAAAATGTTGCAGCAATAGCAAAAGTTTGGGTACTAGGGTATTGACAAATTTAGAATAGACTTAAATTGTTTATTTATGAGTAGTTTGGAAATTGCTGTAAGAATGTCTTCACAAGAGATATCTGCCTCGAGCTGGGCAAAATCTGTCTGTGGGTCATTGCACTTGATTATTTTATTGAAAAAAGCATCCTAGGTAGCCTCATTTGAGGACGTATCACCTGTGTATAAATTGGAATAAAAATCAACAAAGCAATTCGAATCTTCAGATCTTTATTAAGTTTATTTCCATTGATGTTGTGAATAATCTAAAATCTATATTTTAGATTTTTGTTTTTTAACTTTTAATTAACTAGCAGCTTGCAAGCTCTATTAGATCCACCATAATACCTAGCATTAATTCTTAAAAGAGTGCCACAAGATTATCAATTGATGTTTTGTTAAACCGAAGCTTAACCTGAGTAAGCCATTCTGATGTGTCTTTATGGTTAGTGGAATAATATCCATGCTCCAATTTCTTAATTTGCTGCAACAAGATAGCGGATTCTTTGGCATATGCCTTTTTCTTTTTGATGCATAATAATGTATCCTCGTGTTTTCGCTTTAAAAGAGTCCCAAACAAAGTAAAATTTAGAGTCAGAAGAGGTGTTGATATCAAAATATTTAGTAATGAAATGATTAAATCCTATAACAAACTGTTGGTACTGTAGCAACTAATTATTAAAACGCCTTCCGTTAATGCGAGTCAGGGCATTTTTGCCCATAAAATGCAATCTATTCTGGACTGATAATGATGAGATGGGGAATAAAAAGACGATTCTAATAGATCAGGGTTGTAAATGCTCCAAACTTCAACTAAACTATACTGGAAACTGAAAGTTGAAAAGTCTTTTGCATCTTATTGGAAATGTAGTTAAAGGTAGATTTCCTGCTTAGTATGGGATCTAACAATTGATTACAGTCACCACCCAGCATAGAGATTAATATTCGTACGGCATCTATTTAATTGAAAGCGATCCCCAAAAGTATGTATCAACACCATTAGGACCAGAAACATTGAAAAGGAGTATGAGGCCCCATGAATGGTTGTGTCTATGTACAACCACCTTCCATCAACATCAGCTTCTTGTTTTAAAATATTAACAGATGAGCTTTAATGAAAGAGAATAATAACACAAATTTTATGATGAACCTCAGGGGAATAGTAAACAGAATCGACCCCGCTTTTCTTTAAGAGGTGAAATTCCTTTTCAGAAAGATGAGTTTCTTGTAGTAAGGCAACATGACTGAGTTTAGAGAGGTGAGTGAATACTCACTGTCTTTTAACGGATCTCCGAAAGCCTTTGACATTCCAAGTAACAATTTTAAAGGAGTTCATGTAAACTGTGATCGATAATGTTAGAAGACAAAACCTCCATAAATTTGATTAATGTATTATACATTAACTGTGTACAAACTAATCTTTCATAACAATACAAGGGATAATTGTATAGTAGAAAAGGGAAGAAGGGAACAAAAGAGGAAAAGAACATTACAAAAGAAAAGGGGTCTAGAAAATACCCTGCATAGATAAGAAAAAAAGTATGGTGAAAAGTTGGGGAGACTTTAACCATAAAAAAGTAGTTATAGAAATAGAATAAATTAAGAGTTGGTCGCAGAAAAGAACAATCAGGGATGAACCAGCCAGTTAACCCGGTCCTATATATTGGGAAAAAGAAAGAAAATGACAGAAGAGAAGGACTGGACAAGTACCAGGGGAATTTAGGCAAGTGAGGAGAAAAGGAGAAGTAGATAAGTTAAACATGCAAAGACATAAGGAAAACTTCCCCAATCACAAAGAAGGTATGGGGAAGTTTACTTGTGGTGGAATTACTAGAAAACAGCATTACCGAGGAGTACAATCATGAATATCACTTTTGACATGACAAGAAACCTGAACATGGAATGAGGAAATCATATATTTAGTAATGTGGGAAAACAGGTAAGAGAAGCAGTAAATAAAACAATATACGTCCAAAGGGGCAATATATGTTGCAAATATTATGCATACTACTGCATAGAATAACGTTCAAGTACTATTCGTTTGTGGAGATGAATGAATTCTATAAGTTGAGCTGGAGATTCAAATGCAGTAGTTTTATCCTTGTAAGTGACTTTAAAGAGACATGGGTGAATTAGGCCAAATCTTGCATGCAAAGCATGTAGAGAAGGACAGAAGTCCAGAAATTCCTATTGTCTTGCAACTGTGACTCTAGAAACATCTTGAGAGTAAAATATCTTCGGACTCGACCAGATTATTAGTTTTTGTGCCTGAAAGCTGAAAGTACCTTCATGAGATCAGTATCCTGTAAGAAAATAAAAATAATACCTCTGGGTCTAGGTGCGTGAATAGACACTAGTTTCAGACCTAGATGGCGAGCTCTTTGGATATTGAGGGAAACACTGTTTGTCATACAGGCAATTTATGTTATATTGATTTTCAAAAAGGCAATCATGCCCCCCCTACATCACCCTCAGGTATACCATAAATTCTGAGATTGATGTCTATTTCTGTTTTCTGAACCTTTATTTTTCTTTTAAGTGAGTCAAACTCCTTTTCCATGTCGGCAACTTTCGTGGTTACATCATAAGTTTCTCCAGTTCCAATCTCCATGCTCGAAACTCGTGACTCAAGAGTTGTCCATCTGTCCTCCAATCGTTGAAGGGTGGCATTAGTTTCCATAACAAAAGGTTTCAACATTTTAGTTTGTGAGGTCTGTCATGATTGAGTAATTTGAGAGGCAGCTGTTATATAAATTGCATGGCGTGAAGAACATAAGGAAATAGTTAAGACAGTAGAGTAACTGGAGAAATCATGCTATTTTTGTGGTGAGTAGCATAGTTCCTTTAAACAAAAGGCAGCTAAGGGGCAGGGGTGAAAATGCAACACATGCTTATTCCAGTCAGCAGAAAATGGCGGAAGCGGCCAACAGTGACCCGAGTGTGGGAGACTTGCGAGCGAATAGTAGAGTGAAGAAGACCAGAGAGGTCAAGAAATACCTCTTGCATCACCGACAGCCAGACCGATCCCACCGACTCCAAAAGAAAGTCAATCCAGCCTCAGTCCGGTTCAGGAATTAGAAGTTCAGGACCGATGTTCGGGAACTCGATCAGCTGGTGGCCATCTTGCAGGCACCCAAACCACGCCCTTCTATAATGTCATTTTAACCTCTGTTTTTTTTAATGTTAACAGTTATATTCTATTACAAATGAAATATTTTATAATAGTAAAAATTAATAATTAAAGTAGTAAAAAATTAACTTTTAATAAAAAAGTAAAACTGTTTTAAATGATTTGAACACATAATCTAAATACATTTACTAAATATTAATTAAACTTTAAGATGCTAGTGAGGATGATTTGCTTTTAAACTTTTGTTTAAAAAATAGTGTTCATTAATTAAATGAATATGATTAAAATGTATTCATTTAATTAATGAATACTATTTAATAAACATTTAATTTGATGAGTTAATAACCTGTAACATTTCATTTTATTCGTTCTAGGTTTCCTATATTAAAATATTTTCAATATGTTTTTAAAATTAATAAACTATCACTTTTCTCTATACCCTGCTTTAGGGAGATATCTTCCCCAATGGTGGAGGTCTCAGGCCTAATAGTGTTGATCTCCACCATTGTGGTGGAGTTCTTTGCTTATGTGTGAAAAATTACTAGTAGTAAATTTACACTCATAAATTTGATATCACAAAAAGGCACAGCCTTGTTTTTTGATGTATGAATACATGTTGCAGAGTTAGAGCTAAGCCGCAGGAAGTACTGCACATGGGGCAAACAGCCTTTGCTGCACCTCCCTTGTTTTGGCACTGATCCTGGCAGGAACAAAATGCTAAACAAGTTGTGTAAGAATGAACTTTGGAAATTTATTTATTTTTCTAGAAGTAGAAGAACCCAACTTTGAGGTTACTTGTTGGCTAGGATTACAATGCTCTGAAATTTGGCCATCTTTAATTATTATCAGATGTCATTAATATCAAGCATGCTTTAGGACCCCAATGTCAAATGTGTTAGTGGTATTTATGCAGCTTTTTAGATGTATACATCACTATAAGAATGTTAGTCACCACAGAAAACGGTGTAAACATAGTATGCTCAAGAATGGTATTGATAAATTTATAATGAACCAGAAGAGTATCATTCTAGCTGCTTCGCCTGGTCCTGGCCTGGCTTGTATGACAGAGGCACGCATTCCTCTACCGCGCAGCCCGAACCACGAATGCGTCTCAACAACGCATTCCTTTACCACGCATGCCTTTACCACTCAATTTCGTGGTGAAGGCATGGTTGGTAAAGGGATGTGTGGTAAAGTTCACGCCCCTTTCTCTCCACCCTGGGTCCTAAAATCCTAGCCGTTGCCCTATAACCCGACCCCCAGCCCTAAAAACGACCCCACCCCATAAACCTTAAACTATCCTGACTCCACCTGCCCTAAACACTGCCCCCTTGCCCTGAAAACTGCCCCTCCCCCTGAGCCCTAAAATGTTGCCTCCTACTTAAAACCTACCCCGGCCCACCATTGCCCTGAGCCCTAAAAACTGCCCCCTGCCCTGGAAACTGCCCCTTCCGTCCCCCCTGCACTGAGCCCTAAAACTCTGCCCCCTACCTTAAAACCCACTCCGACCCCAGCTCCCCACCCTGAGCCCTAAAATCAGCCCCCTCACTTAAAACCTACCCCCATTGCCCCCCCACCCTGAGCCCTAAAACTGGCCCCCTCAATTAAATTCTTACTGCACCAGTCTAACTTACCACGTTGCGTCCCCGACCTTCGTGCAGGTCTTCCTTTCTGGTTCCTCTCCCCGCCAGCCAGCAGCTAGAATGTCTACTGCCTTAACCACACATATGCGTGGTTTAGCCATATGCGTGGTTAAGGCAAGCAGTGTTCAGCTTGCGATAAAACGGAACGTGTGCTTGAAGCCACGTTGTAAAGTCTGTTTCCCCCTGGCCTGCATCTGCCCCCTTACCTGTGCCAGGCACTGTGATGAGTCATAACCCTTTCCAGCTCAGCTCAAGCACAGACTGAAGGATCCCCACCTCAACCTCCTCTCATTGTCTCTTCTTCAACCTTCAGCTCTCACTCTCCTACTAACTATTTCTCTCTCTCTGTTTCAAAACTTTCTCTGATTCTCTGCCTTTTGACTTCCTCTCACTCCTTATGCTTTGGCCTCTCTGACCTTTGTTCAGGGCTCTTTGTCCCTTGTGAACTCTGTTGAGGTTCTGCCTCTTTCTTGACTTCTCACTTTCTTATTTGCCTCTTGGCCATTTTCCTTTGGCCTGCACACACAGTCTTTTCTGTTTTCTATGCCTTTCACACTCTTTCTTTACCATTTTCTGGGCCTCTCTCACTCACTCTGCAATTTTCTGCGTCTCAACTCACTCTTTGGTATTTTCCTTTGCCTTTTCACATTCGCTCTTTGCCTCTTTCTTTCTTGGAATTCTCATTCATTCTTCCCTGCTAGCACTCTTTGGCCTCTCGCTCATCCTTTGACCCTTTGTGCTAAACACTGCCTCCTTTGGCTGTTTCCCACTACTTGCTAAGCCCCACCTACCGCCCCATAGCTCCTAGAGCTCCTACTTGTTTGTGGCCGCAGAGTAGATGTCAGTGCAGTGGCACCGATGGCATGCCAAATGCACACCAAAGGCAAGACCATCTGCACCTGTCCATGCCCGCACCAGAACTCCTGGCCCTCCTCTCACCCATGGCCACTACTTCTCCGCTACCCCCCCCCCCACCTTGAACCACAGATGCACCTCCCAGCCCTACTGCTGAGACTCGCTGGCCGACGCGAAGGTGCTTTATACTATTCCACCTGCCACTTCTCCTGCACCGTTCTGCACCCTCTTCTAACCCCCAAATGCACCACAGCCAACACACACCTTACACACGGCCTAGCTCATCTGACCCCCACCATCCACTGCCCATACCTGCCCTACAGTGCCTCCCCTCAATAACCGTTCCTTCACCAAACATGCCACAGAATTCTGAGACCTGCTGCACTACCACTTTCAGTACCTGCTCCCACAGGCTCAAAACTGACTGACTCGCACACTGGCGCCCGACATCGCCACAGCTATCTGCCCCCATATACAAGACCAGGACAGAACTCACAGACTCACCTTCCTCTTCAAAGACCATATTGAGTACTCCACTACTTCGCCCAGCACCAATAGCAATATGGAACACTTGACTTCCAAACTCAACATTAATGTCAACTACACCCTCAGTGGCAGTTTCATCTACGACCTCCGAACCCTTAGCCAAGTTTGGAAGCACAATTGTTGACTTTGTCACTCCCCTAATACTTGACTATAGTGCCTTCATCTTCCTCAGTGACTTCAACTACCACCTGGAGGTCCTCCCTGTCCCCAAAACGACCAACCTTCTGGAAGACATGACAAATCTCTGACTCACCCAGCTAATCAATAGCCCCTTCCATGCCACTGGACACCTACTGGACCCCATCTTCATCAGCTTCGGCAAAATCTTAGTTGACAAGCCCAAAGCCATCACCTCCTCTGATCACGTCTCAGTCCACTTCAACATACCCATCCTTCACCACAGGAGAATACAATCTCCAAATCTTCACGACATGACTGGAACAGGATGCCCTCAATGCTCCTACACCACAGACTGCAACACTTCAGTGATTTCCTCGAATCCATCTTTAATTTCAACACCTGGATCACCTTCTGTGCAGATGCCTTGGCCCCACTCAAGACCACCAGAATCAGATCACAAGCAAGATGGTACACAAAAGAGCTCAAACTCATCAAACGCCACTACAAGCAGCTAGAACACAAATGGAGACAAAGCCAGGACAACACTGACAAGAGCCCCTGTAGATCAGCCCTCAGACTATACCACCAACAAATCAAAGCCATCAAACACTCTGCCCTCTCGGAGTGCATCAAAAGCAGCACCAACAGCACCAAGGAAGTCTTTGCCATCATGAAATATTTCACCTCTCCAGCAGCAAGTGCCGCCAGCCTCACTTCCTCACAAGACCTCTGCACCCAGCTGTTCATCTTCTTTACCAGCAACAGCGCCATAATCTACAACAACTTTGAGCCCCTCCACCCTCACAGTCCTCCTACCTGTCACTTCCAACACCCAGAGGACCACCATGACCATTTGGCCCCATCACCATTCTGGAAACCTCAGTGATCATGCAGCCCATCCACTTTAGGGCACCCTCGGACCCCTACCCTCATCACGTCTTAACTAAAGGACTGGACTCCATCAGCACACCCATTACCTCAATCCTGAATGACTCGGTCAACACTGCCACCTTCCCGGAAACATGCCACTGCTCTTGCCCTCCTAAAGAAACACTAATCGACCCAAAGACAGTAGCCAACTACCAGTCACCATTTCTACTACCTTACTCTGCAAAAGTTATGGAGAAAATCATGAACAGACTTGTAGCCACCTGCCTTCATGACAACCACCTCCTTGACACCACTCAATCTAGATTCAGACCGAACCACAGCACAGAGATCACCCTCATTCCCACCATGGATGACATCCGTTGAATCATGAACAGAAGACACTACTGCCTCATCCTTCTATATCTGCCTCTTCCGATATGCCTAGTTGAAGCCAGAATTCAAGGACCTTCGCGCCGCTGGACCTGCTTCTTCCTTACAGGTTGCACCCAGTCGTTTAGCCTGGTTCCTTCCACCTCGGCTGTCACCAACCTCATCTGTAGAGTACCACATGGATCCTCATTCAGTCCAAAACTGTTCAGCGCCTACATGGCCCCACTCGATAGCATCATTCATGCCCACAAAATCAAAATGCTATCCTATGCAGACAACACCCAGCTCATTCTCTCCTTCTCCGACAAAGCATCAAACACCTGGACCAACTTCTCCACCTGCATGTCTGAAATTGCCAGATGGATGCAAACCAAATGCCTCCAACTTCACACAGAGAATGAGGAAGTAGTTATCTTCAGTAAAGACACCTCTCTTATCGAACTTCATCTGGTGGCCTGCTGAACTTGTACCCACTCCCAACCCAACGTACCATGAGAAAAACCTCAGAATAACAGTCAACAACCAGCTTTCTGTGACCGGCCATTTGAACGCAGTTTCACCTCCTGCTTCCACACATTCAAGATACTTGTGATGTAGCTTTCTTTAAATACTCACTGAACCATTAACCAGGTCCTCATCATCAGCAAGCTGGACTATGGCAATGCACTATAAGTAGGAATCATTGGATAGGAGTCTCCATACCATACAGAAATCAGCTGCCAGACTCGCACTCATATCACCCTGCACCTCAAAAATCTCTACTAGCATACCATCCACAAATGGGCACTCTTCAAACTCCTCATGCCACTTACAAAGCATTGCACAACATCTGCCCATCATGCCTCAACAGTTGCATTCACTTCCACAAACCTAACAGACACCTCAGCTCAGCCGGACTCCTACTCACCTACATCCCTTGCATACGCAGACCCAGATCCGGAGGTCATATCTTCTCCTACCTCACTCTAAAAGCCTGTAACGACCTGCCTCTGCACATCAGAGTAACCTCCTTAGTTCTTGAATCCCTCAAGAAATTGAAAACATGGCTCTTCAGCTAGTCTCAACCCAGGCTTAGACCAGGCAGCTCCTGCTTTCAGCGCCAGGATACCCTCCCGGGTGAGTCGCACGCTTTACCTAAACACATAACATGACCGATACTATAGGAATTCCTGAAAATAAGTTGTCAGGATTCTCAGAATAATAACCAATCCCTATACCTTCCTACTGTTTCGTAAGACAGGGAAACTAGTAGGGAAATATAGGAGATATGGAGGAGAGAAAGAAAGCGGAAAGAACCCACTGTTACAAGAAGGCTAAAGGAAGGAGGTGGCCATTATTATTAGACATCAATGGGGGGCGTGGCTAGCAGCCAAACATGGCGGTCGGGTGTTAGCCGAGCTCCGGACCTGGGCAGACAAACATCCTGGAATATGCCCACTAAGCCGTCGAAGAACGGACATTAAAGTGCGGGAGCGAGAAGCGGCGGTGAGCGGGAGGACTCGGTGTAACCCGGAGACCGGTGTGAAGACCACGGCCGAAACTGAGGCTCCACAGGCCCGACGAAGCTGTTCTCTGCTGGCGGAGGAGGGCCGCGACGGGAGTCAGACACATGCCCCCAAGCGCTTTGATAACAGCGCTGAGACCACAGTAGACCGGGGGGGCCGAGTCCCTTCACGGGCGACCGAAATAGCGGAGTGCCGGGGCGGCAGGAGTTGCGCTGGTGAGACTGTCTGGGAAGGGTAACGGCAGAGCGGGACCGGAGCTTACGCGAGCTCGGGGACGCGAGGCGGCCTGCTCCCCTGTGACGCAACGTGCAACTTAGCCGCGCTAGCAGAGGCAGAGACCAAAATAAGGTGCCGAAGGGGAGGCGACTGGCACAGCCCCCATTACAGGTGGCGGAGCGGGTGCGGGTGCCTGCTGCTGGAGGCCTGAAAATATCCCGACCCCGAACCGGAGCCCAAGAGACGGAGAGCGGCAAATGGAGGCAGTGGGCGTCGCTGAAATACTGTGCCTAAACTGAGAGGCACAAAGAGAAGAGGCGGTCTGAGCATACTCCCTAGACACGGGGGAAGCAGGGAAGCGAGGTGGCAGAGACTGGAGGCACTGATTTTGGGCAGCGCAGAGGCACGGACATAAGCCCTGTCTACACTGACACAGAGAGGCTGGTGATACGAGGCCTGAGGCGGCTCTCGGACGGGCCACGAAGCATGCAGCTCCCTGACTAAGGGGACCCATTCTATCAATACTGGATGCCAGGAAGGAGGCGAAACGCGGAAGGAGGGGTGCCGCAGTGAGCAGCGACACACTGATAATGCCCGGTTGGACTGATACTGCCACTAAACTAGCACATGTGCGCTAGCGACACTCGTACACAGAGTGGAACCGCTGCGGCACTGTAAGCCTCTCACTGCAGTAAGGGTGGCGGTGAAGCAGAAGAGACTGTGAGGGGCGGATCCGTGCTGGCATCGTGGGAGAGAAGCGACACCCTGATAGGAGCACCGGGCGAAACGTGGTGGAGGTGTATAGCAGACACCAGGGAAGCACACTACAAGCCCATACCTGCACTACGCGAGTCACCGGAAGCCCGATTGGCCTGAAAGATGGGGCGCAAGGGTGTGAAACAACTGGACCAAGGAGGACAAGACTACGTTCCGGATACAGTGGAACCAGTGAGTACTAAGAATGGGGCAGAATGTAGTTCAATGATGGAAGCACCTACACCTACGGATAAGCTGGATCTCATACTACAGGAAGTGCGTGAATCCAGAAAAGCAATGGAACTGCAAGTCGGGACTCTAACAACTGGCCTTAACTTGCTACGGGCGGACCACGCTAAACTTGCGGATAAAGTGAAAGAAAACGCTGCGACGCTGGAGGAAGTTACCCCATGGAAACTGCAGACCGACACCAAGATGGCACAACTGCAAGAACAAGTAGCTATCCTGTTGGATAGGGTTGAAGATGCAGAGGGGAGAGCACGGCGTAACAATATTCGCGTCATAGGCCTGCCCGAAAAGAGTGAGGGAATGGACGCAACGCGATACATGGAGCAGTGGTTCCGGGATAATGTCACTAAAGAAGGACTGTCGGAGCAATACTGCATAGAGAGAGCACACAGGATCCCTACTGGCCGCCCAAAGCCGGGTACTCCACCTCGCCCTCTCATAGTGAAACTACTGAATTTCCGCGACAGGGACACTCTACTGCAGAAAGCACGTGACGCATCTCCGATAAACTTTGAAAATGCGAGAATCTCATTATATCCAGATTACACAAGGCTGGTCCAGAAACAGCGCTCCTCCTACATGGCAATTAAGAAGCAGCTCAGAGACTTAAACCTGAAATATGCACTGCTTTTTCCGGCGCGCTTAAAGATTTTCTACGACCACAAGTCCTATTTCTTCGACAGCCCCAGAGATGTGGCGGACTGGCTGGAAGTGATGGAACTAACGAATGCTGCAACGGCTAACTCTCAATGCACAGAAAAGAGCGGGTCCAGTCCTAGGATATCCGCAGGGCGGGGAGGTCGAAGATCGCGCCGGACTCCTGCACGACAGTATATCACCAAGCAGCAAGTGCAGCAGAGCAAATCAAAGGCACTTATAGCGGCGGCCACTTTCATGCACACCTCGGGAGCGGAAGCTAAGACCACATCGGACGAGGAAGAAGCGACGCATGACTCGGACTCCGAGGGCAGTGTGGCCCTGTTTCCTTCCGCGACCCCGCAAGTCATAAAAGAACTATATGGCTGACTGTATCCGCAAGTATCAGAACTATAACTGTAAAAACTACACTTGTAATATGCACGCGGCAACGGCGAATGTGTTTGCACGGAACATTCTTAAACTAGGCCCAGGTCCAATAGAAGCTTAGTTGTACTGATGTGTAGACAGTACCCCGCCTGTAGAGCGCTAGCGATGTCCCCCACACGGCGAAGGCATTATTATGAAGTTGTTATGTTTGTATATGTTCAGTTTAGTTGTATGGTCCGGTATAGTTTTGAGACCGGACCGAGTATTGGGGTATTTAGGGGGGGGAACAGTCCTTTTGCAGATCTTGATGTGGGTAAATTCGATTACGCAGTGGGTATACCGGCTGTTGGCTGGATCAAAGTCACAACGCAATGCATACACCTAGCAAATACACTATAATAACGTGGAATGTTCGGGGAATGGGCTCTGTGCAGAAGAGACACAGGATACACGCACAGCTACTGCGGCGTGGGGCGCAAATAGTGTACCTACAGGAGTCCCACATGAAGGACAGTGAAGTAGTGAAGCTCCGTAAAAAATGGAGAGGACAGGTCTTCTCCACTACATACTCTGGTTATGCGCGAGGGGCCACGATATGGGTTAGACATGGAGTGCCATTCTTAGCACTGGAACAGCGGATAGACAAACAGGGGAGATACATATTTGTGCGGGGGACACTGGATGGACAGCATGTAGTTCTGGGCAATATATACGCACCTAATTTTGAACAAGATAGGTTCTGGGGAGTATTGAATATTGCACTGACGGGATGGGAGCTGCACCCATGGATTATAGGGGGTGATTGCAACACAGTCATGGATGTTACACTAGACAGGTCTCACCCACCTTTGCGTGGAGCAGGAGTGATTAAACAAGCAGAAGCATTAGGTAGGTGGGCTGAGTGCTGGGAGTTATGTGATGCGTGGAGGATGCGTCATCCTACACACAGAGAGTATTCCTTCTATTCCCCTGTACACGTGCTTCACACCCGAATAGATCGGATTTACTGCTCCAAAAAAATTGCAATGCAAGTGACTCAAACTACATACCTGGCAAAGACCTTCTCTGACCACAACCCGCTGGAGATAGTAATTAACTGGGGCAGAGTACCCACCCCGGTTCCCACTTGGCGATTGTGGCCGCAACTATTGGAGGACTCGGTATTCCGCTCTACAATGTCAAACACTGTTGAGCAATACTTCGCTGAAAATAGCAATACTGCATCCAATAGAGCGATTGAATGGGACGCTTTTAAGTCGGTTGTCAGGGGAAGGGCAATTAGTGCGACTGTAGGAGCCCGACAAGAAATTCATAAGTCCCTATTGGCTGTTGAGCACAAAATGGACAGGCTGGAGCAAGAAGCCGTAACGGACGCTGAAAAGCGTGAATTGCTACAAGAGGCTAGGATCAGTCATGCGGAACTGCTCGAAACTCTCCGGGTCATAGACTATAGGAAATACTCACAGTTAAGCCACACTGAAGCGGATAAATCCGGGACACTGCTTGCTAGGCTGATCAGGGATGCCCCACCTGCGGTTATAATACATAAAGTCACTAACATGGGGGTGATACAGTCACTACCCAAGAGGATATTAATGTCGCCTTCCGTCAATACTATGCCACACTGTACGGTAGGCCCACTGGCAGCACAGAGACATGTATGGATGCTTTCTTCTCCGCCCTCCCATACCCACAACTTACGGCAGCGGCTCAGAAAGAATTAACAGGGCCCATTACCCAGTCTGAAATTAAGATCGCTATGAGGGGACTCCCGCGCAACAAAACCCCTGGATTAGATGGCCTACCAGTCGAATTTTATGCTGTATACGCTGATCATCTGGTGCCCCAGTTGGAGATATTATATAACACGGCACTAGCTGAGGGTTCCTTGCCCCTCACTACAGCGCAGGCGCTAGTGGTGTCACTCCCGAAGACGGGGAGGGACCCCGCGGATATGGCCAGCTATCGCCCGTTGTCATTATTGAACACAGAGTACAAAATACTTAGTAAAGTGTTGGCGAACAGACTACTACCCTCCTTGACTAAATTGATACATATAGACCAGACGGGTTTTTTGCCCGCCCGCAGCACGTCATTGAATACCAGGAAACTCCACCAAATTATAACGGAAGCCCCAAGTCGGTACGAGCATGCAGGCTGCATATCTTTGGACCTGCGTCAAGCGTTCGATTCTATCCACTGGGACTATATGTTCCGGGCGTTGGAGAAATTCGGGATACCAGCGGGCTACATCGCCTGGATACGTCTATTATATGATGCGCCCACGGCGCGAGCACGCACTGGCGGCAATATATCAGCGGAATACTCGATATATAGAGGGACGAGGCAGGGATGCCCCTTATCGCCGCTCATATTCATATTGGCCTTAGAACCGCTGGCACTTAAAGTGCGTAAGGACCTAATTGATATGGGCATGAAGATAGGGAACACAACGCACCTCTTCTCTGCCTATGCGGATGATATCATTCTGTATCTCCGTGATCTCCGACTGCCCCTGGGCCCGCTGTGCGAGGTGTTCCACCACTTCGAATTAATTTCAGGCCTTGCCATTAATGCAGCAAAGTCACATGTCTTTTTCTTCACGGAACATGCATGCCCAGCTGATATAGAGTTTGGTGGTACACGGCTACAGGTTGCACAACAGACATTTAAATATTTGGGTATACAGGTCTACCGGTCACATACGGCTATGTTAGACGGAAACTTACATAGAGCACTTGGAGCATTAAGATCCAGTGTTGCCTTTTGGACTACGTTACCGCTGTCAGTTATGGGTAGAGCGGCTTTGGCGACAATGGTGGTCCTCCCGCGATTGATTTACTACTTCACCAACTTGCCCATTATAATACCACATACCACATTTAAATGGATGAATACATTACTAACTGACCTAATATGGGGAACTGGGAGACGGCGTATCAGTCTTAAAAAATTGCAGCTGGGCACACGTAGGGGGGACTGGGCGTACCTGATCTACGTGCATACTATTATGCATGTCAATTACAGTGGTTGTCCTTCTGGACTGCCGGGCGTAATTTACAAGAGATAGGATTTACGGAGCGAGACATAGACCGAGGAACGTTACACACCCTGTTGTTACCCAACAGCAGGATCCCAAAAAGCCTTCCTTCGCTGCTGCGCACTGCGCTGCAGTGCTGGAAAGCAGCACTACAATATACAGGCGCGCCCTCCAACTATGCAGGTAACATCCCATTAATGGGAATCCCAATGACGGATGGACAACTAACTAGGCGTAGGCTAGCACCGTGGTTGGAAGTTGGGATCGGTACAGTGGCTGATCTGTTCGGAGATGGGATGCTGTTGAATCATGAAACTTTTGTACATGAAAAAGGAGCACCAGCGCAATTATATTTATTACATGCCGCATTGGTACAGTATGTAAAAACGCACTGGGCCCCGCAGAGACAGGAACCTCCCACGCACGAACTGATCAAGCTGCTACACTACATGGGAAGGGGCAGGCACCTTATTAAATGGCTGTACAAAGGGATCCGCACTCATGTAGAGGCTGACCTCGCTCCATTGCGCATGACCTGGACGGAGGACATAGGCAGGGCTTTGGAAGAAAAGGAATGGGCGACTATTGTAGAACACCCAAAAACGGTATCACGGAATGCAAAATTTAAATTTATCCAGACTATGGTTCTGCACAGGGCTTACCTTACCCCCATAGATTGGATAAAATGTTCCCGGCGACACAACACGGTTGTCCAAGATGTCTGGTAGAGGGGCTGGCCTCACACATATGATATGGTCGTGTCCAATGCTGCGTGGGTTTTGGGACGCGGTCAGACAGCTTGTTGGAACGGCCACACACTGCGAGGTGAAAAACACTGTGGAGGAATGTATTCTAGGGCTGCACAAACACGTGTCCAAGCATAAAGTACAGTATCGTTTTATAGACTTGGCGCTCATTTTAGCGATACGGGCCATCACAATGCGCTGGAAGTCAAAGAAGCCCCCTACGGAACATGCCTGGTATAGTGAACTGCTCCGGTGGGGCAGTGCGGAGAGTGCCGCCATACGTAGGGAGGAGCTCAGGGGCCTACGTAAAGTCCCAATAGCATTAGAATGGGATGTAATACTGGAAGCACTCAAAACAGTGGACATAGAACAATACAATACCTCAAGCGCAACCCAATAGACAATACGTGGAGGAGATTTAGTCCCCGAACGCCATGAACCAAGATATATGTTTGGTAGTACGAGGTTTTACTAAGAAGCCGCACAGACCCATGCGGAACACATATAGGCTGTACGAGGGTGCATAGGACTGGAGGGTGGGAGGGAGGGGGTATTTAGGAATGGGGTTTGTATATAGTTCTTTTGAGATATAACAATTAGAAGCCTGCACAAGAGACAGGCTTGGGTACATAATTTTGACACTGGGAGTTACGTAATACAAAGGGCAAACTCAGGCGACATGTGTACACATAGACGATTATAGTTCTAAATAATTTTACGATGGTATATACGTGTCGGTTATTGAGAATCGTTATATAATGTATTTCACATATGTAAACTGCATAACGATGATGTAGACCTCTTACAACAATGATGCGATGTAATGAAAAACAAAAAATCAATAAAAATTATGTTTAAAAAAAATTATTAGACATCAATGAATGAATACATATGGCAAATAGATCATCGGTAGGGACACAGGAATATCAATATTGGCAAGAGTCTCTAGCTCTTCAGAATGCGACTGATGGACAAGAATGCCCAGTCAGGCTTCTGCTCATAGAACTAGTTAAGATGTAACAAGAAATGTACACGCAGAAAGCAATAAATTCAGACTGAGATGAAGGTCACACATAAATTTTAAAAAACTGAAAAGAGACTGGATCAAGTGCACACTATACAAGCAAGGAAAACCCTTGTGACTATCGAAGTTTCAGGGCAGAAAGTGTCTCACAAAGTTAACTCTGTCTGCCAAATCCCAAAAGTAGATGGTGCCTTCTATATCTCATGTCCTTTTGCCAGTGCCATTTTGGTTCAAAACATGTCAATCAGGGTCTGAAATTGTTTTTGCCTGGGACCCTCATCATAGAGGCTGCCACAACCTCCAACCTAGAGTTGTACGTCTAGCCCGTAACACCTGAACTCGTGACACATTGCCATGAACAGTGCAAGGCACAGGCTGGCCTGTGGCTTGTCAGTCACCATGTGAGTTACTGACTAGCATCCCTAGTGAACCCTGACACACAGTCCTCCTCTATCAGTATGATCCTGCACGGTAATAACCTGCAAAATCCTTCCTTGGTGCTGTGACAGACAGGGCTCAAAAGTGTGAACTGTAGCCAAGGAAGGAGTTTTTGCTTTTAGTTATGTGTGCTTAATGTTAGATATACATGTTCTTTTTCTTTGCAGATCTCGCCCATCTGCACATCTTCAACCACCTCTCTTTCCTCTTCAACACCCTCTTTTCAGTTTTCACTCTTCCCCAAATGCACTTCCTTGCCATCTCCCTCTCTTTACCACTTCCAAACATACAAATGCACTCACTCACATTTAAGCAATTTATTTACTTTTGTTTTTGCCATGTAAATATTTTGCCATCTGTGCACCCCCTTCACACACATTTTCACAAAATTACAATTACAACTGAAATACGTGATGACCATTGTTCTGTGTGCTCTGCAGAGAGGCCAACCCACTGACAGGCACTTTGCTTTCACTTCAGCGTCAGAACTCTCAATCTAAACCCCTTATAAACACCTGCACAGCTCAAAGTATGACAAATACAGAAAGTAACATAACATGATTAAATAGCTAACTCTTGAGGGAGGCAAGATTAAGTAAAACTTGAAATAAGAGAGGAACTAAATAGTTGACATGCATTGCCTTAACGTTTTTAACACTCATTGTTCGTAAATCAATCCATGTTTTTGGCATTAATGTTGTTAAGGGCATGTCCCCGGCGTGCAAGACTGCGGTAATGAGGGCTGGAGGGCCATAGTTTGGTCTACTATGATCGCTAATGTCTACCTTTATCTTGTAAATCAAATTTAAAAAACTACACACAATGCTTTTCTTTTAAGAGTATTATTTCATCAAACCTTGGGAACATAAAACTGTGCAAAACCAAAGGGGATGATGGACGGAGTGTTGAACATTGCAAGCACTCAACCCCAGTCAACTGATCTGAGTTTAATCCATCATCATTCTTTAGCTCACTCCGCCACCCCAGTTCAGACATGGCCATATGCAAATCAGTCTGACCCTGTGCCTCATGGGAACAGTCCAGCCCGAACTGCCAAGCCATGTCTTCCCTGGACCGGAAATAAGCATCCTGGGACCGGTTTCTGGCTTACAGCCGTCATCAGCCAGGCTATCTTGAATCCAGTGGCAAAGTGAGCAAGGGACCCACGCCTGGGCATACCCTGCCAACTTAGGGCAAACATAGCAAAACCAAAGGAGATGATGGACGGAGTGTTGAACATTGCAAGCACTCACCCCCAGTCAACTGATCTGAGTTTAATCCATCATCATTCTTTAGCTCACTCCGCCACCCCAGTTCAGACATGGCCATATGCAAATCAGTCTGACCCTGTGCCTCATGGGAACAGTCCAGCCCGAACTGCCAAGCTATGTCTTCCCTGGACCGGAAACAAGCATCCTGGGACCGGTTTCTGGCTTACAGCCGTCATCAGCCAGGCTATCTTGAATCCAGTGGCAAAGTGAGCAAGGGACCCACGTCTGGGCATACCCTGCCAACTTAGGGCAAACATAGCAAAACCAAAGGGGATGATGGACGGAGTGTTGAACATTGCAAGCACTCACCCCCAGTCAACTGATCTGAGTTTAATCCATCATCATTCTTTAGCTCACTCCGCCACCCCAGTTCAGACATGGCCATATGCAAATCAGTCTGACCCTGTGCCTCATGGGAACAGTCCAGCCCGAACTGCCAAGCCATGTCTTCCCTGGACCGGAAACAAGCATCCTGGGACCGGTTTCTGGCTTACAGCCGTCATCAGCCAGGCTATCTTGAATCCAGTGGCAAAGTGAGCAAGGGACCCACGTCTGGGCATGCCCTGCCAACTTAGGGCAAACATAGCAAAACCAAAGGGGATGATGGACGGAGTGTTGAACATTGCAAGCACTCACCCCCAGTCAACTGATCTGAGTTTAATCCATCATCATTCTTTAGCTCACTCCGCCACCCCAGTTCAGACATGGCCATATGCAAATCAGTCTGATCCTGTGCCTCATGGGAACAGTCCAGCCCGAACTGCCAAGCCATGTCTTCCCTGGACCGGAAACAAGCATCCTGGGACCGGTTTCTGGCTTACAGCCGTCATCAGCCAGGCTATCTTGAATCCAGTGGCAAAGTGAGCAAGGGACCCACGTCTGGGGGTGAGTGCTTGCATTGTTCAACACTCCGTCCATCATCCCCTTTGGTTTTGCTTTGTTCGCCCTAAGTTGGCAGGGTATGCCCAGACGTGGGTCCCTTGCTCACTTTGCCACTGGATTCAAGCTAGCTTGGCTGATGACGGCTGATTAGCCAGAAACCGGTCCCAGGATGCTTGTTTCCGGTCCAGGGAAGACATGGCTTGGCAGTTCGGGCTGGACTGTTCCCATGAGGCACAGGGTCAGACTGATTTGCATATGGCCATGTCTGAACTGGGGTGGCGGAGTGAGCTAAAGAATGATGATGGATTAAACCCAGATCAGTTGACTGGGGGTGAGTGCTTGCATTGTTCAACACTCCGTCCATCATCCCCTTTGGTTTAACATAAAACTGTGCCATTAATACCATGTTATTGTTAAAGTCTGCATTGCATGCTCTCGGTCTGGAGACTAAGCAGCATGGCCATGCACTTGCAGGGATGTTGTACTTGCAGTGAGGCATGCAGCTGATTTAAAGACACTCTGTGGGCAGACCGCAGTAGAACTGCAATGCATTTATATCAAATGAGCCAACATAGCTCAGTGGGACTGGAGAGACTTTAAAGCGCACAGCATGTACTTCTCTGCAGGACTCAGTACTCAGAGACAGTTTTAATGTCATACAGCAGTGAACTGGCTAATGTAAGCACATTTCTCTCACTTTGCCCTTGACTGGTATATTTGCATCAACTTCACAATGGAACAATAACCCTGGCCTGCTTGTCTTTTGGATCCATTTCGCGGGGGAACAAATGTAGCAGCTCCACTTCTAACAGGGCCAGCAACATGCAGCCAGGGCCTGGGGTGTCACAGTGGGGGAGGTTAGGGTGGCGAGGGGTCTCAGAACAATATACATAACACAGGATTAGCATTCTAACACTGACCATTACTGAGAACAAAGCACCAGATCACAAGTGCTTGCATACATTCCTACGTGTGACGAATGGGAATAGTTGGGATCTATGTCTGTGAATTACGGACAGCTGCTCTCACATAGGGATGGTGGCATCATTGGCCTATAGTGGATACTGCCATAGAATACAATGGCAATGATTCATTATCAAGGGCTTTAGAACAGTAAGCCCTGTGTTGTGTGTCACAGTTCAGAAAGTTGATTTACTGCCTGGCTTCCGTCTCCTGCTTCAGAACGAGGCGGGGCAGGCAGCCTGGGACACACAGCCCAGACTTAAATACATCAATTTGTTTAGAGATACAATCTTATCTCTAAATAAATCGATCTATTTATTATTTGTACTGGATTATGAAGGAATATCAGGGGGGCACAGCCCAAGAGCCCTAATGGAGAATCCACCCCTGGAAACAGTTGTATTTAAATAGTGCAAATTATTTCTAACTGTATTTGTGGGGCTCAACTCCCTGTGTTTTACAAACATTTCATTATAAATGAGACTAATGAAAAAATAACCATAGACTAATTGAAGAAACTCCCCAGGGGATTTATTTAATTGATTTATTTATTTGTAGAGTTTTATATAGCGCAAACTCAACCCAAAGCCATCTGATCGCTTCAAAACATTTGCATAGCAGTAGTTATAGGTTCACAGATTGAGGTAGACATAGAGGCTAAAAATTGGCGGTACATGAGTGAAACACAAGACAGCATGATTATCAGTAGCTGGCACAGTTTTTGAGGTAGAAACAGTACACGTAACAAAATGTATGGAGACATTGGGATCAGTAGCTAATACATTTTTGAGGTAGATATATATATATATATATATATATATATATAAAAATACTGTTAATAAGTAGACCTATAATAGGACCAAATAACAATGGGCTGCGGTGGGTAGTCGAATGGAAGAATACATTCTAAAGGTAGACCCAGTCTACAGATATACATATTGTTTTAACAACACATATTAGCAGAACATATTGGGGTAGACACACAGACACAATGACAGAGTGCAGGCAAAGTATAAGAAGGCATTAGGATCAATAGCTGATACATTTTTTAGGTAGATACGGCACATATATATATATAAATAGTGTTTTAGCAGTGCATAGATATATTTACATGGTGTTACATGGGGAATAGGTGAGCGTACACAGGGCCAAAAAAGCATAATGGGCTGCAGCGCGCAGTCGAGTGAATGGGCGAGATAGCTCAGAGAAAGAAAGGGGTGAGCCCCATTGGAGGTAGGGGGAGAGTGGGGCATAAGAGTTTTCCCGGGGATAATGGCTTAGTAGGTGGCAGAGTGGGCCAGCTTTAGGGTGGTGGGTTTAGATATTTGTTGAGGAGAAGGAGTTTCAAGTGGGGGAAGGATTGATTGTCACGTAAGTCTTGAGGCAGAGCGTTCCAGATTCTGGGGACATTTCGGGAAAAAGAGCTGGCTCAGAATTTTTCTTTCTTGGATTTTGGCAGGATCAGGAGAAGGCTGTTTGAACTTCGAAGCGTTCTCTTTTATATATAACCTAAATTTCTTAGTGATGGTCACCACTAGGTAGTTATAGTAAGGTCTGCTTTTTGAAAAAAAGTGTTCATCCACCTCGGCTTCTTCCTGGAACGTTTCGGGATGATCCGTCAAGCACGTGCTGAGAAAAAAGAGGGGTCGTAAAACGCAAAATCCCTGTGCATTTTCCATAGACTACTTCAGACGAGGTTACTGTAAAAACTGCTGAACAGAATTATACCAAAATTTGCAGGAAACAAGATCTTGGCCACAGATTGTGCTTTTTATGTTGAGGTGTAAATCTGTTAAGTAGCTTTTGGACAATTTAGGGTAAAAATAATTGTATATTTTGGCAGTTGGGTCCGAGAGAGCGCCAATTTAAAAATAGAGCGTTCTGATTGGCCCAGGGAGCTTTACTTCCCTTTGTTCATCTCGCGAGAGCGAGCGCTCTGATTGGCTGCCAGCAACTTGAGAAAAATGCTGCTGGCAGCCATTACAGAACTAGGGGACTTAGTCCCCTGCCCTGAAGTTACAAAAAAAATAAAGATTCTTCGGTGGAACTCCTTTAAGTACCTGTGGATTCATATATCATGCCTCTCGGACCTGGCCTGGACCCTTATTTTTCAACAGTTAGTCTCGTCCCTTGAATGTGACCTGGCCGCTGGTGCCGACTGCCCCTTAACCACATGGGCGCATCCTACTCTTTAAGATTATGTGCCTCCCCCGCTATTTGTACAGCTTAGCGAACTTTCCTTATCTGATCCATCGAGGGTGGTTCCTCTCCCTGGCCTCCAGACTCGCATCCTTTTTATGAGCCGGTAAGCGCCATTGGATGCATACGTCTCCCTTCGACAGTGGTCTTCGTGTGTTGGACATCTACAGGTACTATCTAGCATCTCAACTGGTGCCCATTAATGAGTGGTTTGCAGGAGGCTGGGATGACCCTGCCTATCACCCAGAACTTCACCTATTGGACTTTGAGGTGCTCCTTGACTTGCTTTATGGGGGCCGAATGCCCCCAACAACAACATCCTGCTCCCAGGTGGCGGTACTTTGTTGGAGGGTGGCGCTGCATCTTATTCTGTGGGACTGCCATCTGACGGGATTGACCCCCCCTCCCACCCCGGCAAGGCAACAGCTTTCCAACCTTGAGGGCTTTGCCAAATGGGATCAGATAGGAATTACGTACTTGGGAGATGTCCACCAGGGGGGTAATCTGATGTTCTTTACAGAATTAAGAGGTCATTTTGCTGTGTCCCACACAGTTCTTCAGTTTCTTTCAGCTGCAGCATGCCCTACGGGCCCACCTCCCCTCCAATTCCCTCACTATAGTCCCCTCGAGGCCAAACTTTTTATGGGGCACTTGGGTAGGGGAGCAATATCTGTTATTTACTGTTCCTTGATTATCAATGCTCCTGATGGCTTCTCTTCCCTTAGACAGAAGTGTGTGGGCTGGGTGGGCGAGCTGGATGATGATGATTGGAGGGAAGCATGTCTGGCACCCAGGGAGCTGGTGATGTCTTCGCGACTGCACATGGCCCAGATCAACTACCTGTACACAAACTATCTTTCCCCACGCCCCATGCAACGAATGTCCCTGATTGCTCAGGGTACGTGAGCATGCTGCTCTCTCAATGCTGCCAACTTCTATCATGTGGCATGGGAATGCACGGCATTGCGCTCCTTCTGGAGTGGTGTGGGTCATGAGATTTTGACAGTTCTGGGGCACTGCTGGGGCTCCTGGAGGAGCTAGGGGGGACTGCACTCCAAGAGAATCATTATAGGGGTTGACTGTCTACTCTAGTAGGTTCGCAAAAAAAAAAACCAGCCGGGCTGCATTTAAATAACTTATGCCCTGAGGAGCCTACCCCCGGGGCTGATTTCATGAAAGGGGAAGGGGGCTGCATGGCCTTCCTCCCCGTGCCTCCAGAGGACCGGGCCAAAAACAGTTTGTATGGGGAGGGGGATGCAGGCGGGAGAAAAAATGCTTCCACACGCTGGAAGTGGACTTTCGATAAGTGCTGGACAGATGCAGTGCTCCAGGTATTGACGCTCACACTAACGTTGAGGTTGAGGGCCTGTAATGGGCACAGACCCTCTAATTCTACTGTGCTTTACACATTTAATTATCCAGGTAACTTTAGCAGGATTGACTATGTACTGATGGCTCTTCCCCTCTGGAATTTTGGTACAGACATGAAAGTTATCCCTAGGATAGATAGTGATCATAATGCCCTGCATTGCACACTGAATAATATTTTTCAGGCATTTTGTAAGCATTCCCTTTCCAAGTATAGTGGATTTTATCCCTTCTTATAATGGGCGTAGAGTGAAATGGCCTATTGTTGCCGCTAATCCCGTTCTAATAGCTAAAATGAATAGGCCCACGGAAAGCGCTCTTAAGAATCTTACCCACTCTGTTTGCCCACAACAGGCTAACTATGATACCCTTGCATTGGTCCATGAAAATCTGTATGAAAGCTTGAGGGCATGCTTTACTCGGCTGACCACTAATATACATAGGAGAATCAAACATGGTTTAACAAAGACTGTAGTATGGCAAAATCCAATCTGAGGCATGCCCTAATTGGATGTGAGGCAGTCGACATTAGAGCTTATAGGAAACTGTACAGGGTGGCTCAGTTTAAGGCCCAGCAAGATTGGGATATTAAGGTTTTAGATGACATATATGAGGCTGCAACCCAAAAAGATACTAGAAAGTTTTGCCAGCTTGTAGCCAATAAGGGGCGTAGTGCACTGTACATCTGTCTAGCTGATAATATCCACCCTGATGTGTGGCACAAGCATTTCTCAGACCTGTACACAACTACTCAGCTAAATACCCAGGATGACAGGGTTTGTCTTGGAACAAATATATTAAAAACTATAGACCAGACGTCCCAATGTGATTTAATTATTGAACTTAAAGATACCCTGCGGGCCATAAAGGCTGTGGCGGCAGGAAAATCCGCTGGGCCCGATGGGGTACCTGGTGATCTCTTTCTTTCTGATCCAAACAATTGGGCTGTCTAAATGAACACGTTAGGCAACTTAATTGTAAAAGGGATGACCCTCACCCCTAGTTGGAAAGCTGCTGAGATTGTTCCTGTACACAAAAAGTGTCCAAGGGATTCACCTCTTAATTTTAGACCTATTATTCTAATTGATGTGACCCAAAAGATCTTTTTCAGACAGATATTGTATCTCGACCATTGGATAGAGGAACATGGAGCTTTGTTGCGTCATCAAGTGGGCTTCGGAAGCCAGATCAGTACAGTGAATCAGGCCTACAAATTTTGGTAGATAGATTCCTGTTTTTCTGCAATGACCGTGGGTTGGTGATAAATCATCAAAAAACTAAATGTATGGTCATTGGCCCACATAGGTCTTATAGAGGTTCCATCATGTCAGAGGGAAAACCCTTGGATAGGGATAGGGTAAATGAGTTCAACAGCTCTTTGAAATTAACACAACAAGCCACAGTGGAAATATGGCTTTTCAAATCCTCTAAATGTAGGCGCATTTCTCCTGCTCTAAAAATCTATAAAGCGAAGGCTGAGGGTAGCTCACTATATGGGGCGGAGCTCTGGGGCCATACATGTCTAACTAAGCTTAGCTCAGCAGAAAATAGCTTCCTTAGAGCACTGGTGGACCTCTCTAAAAGTACACCTTTGCCACCCCTATGACATGATTTGGGAGTTCTACCCATAGCTACCAAGGCTCTGCTAAGGCCATTATTGTATTGGCTAAGACTTAACACGACTCCGGCCCTTGGTAGCTACAACAAAGCCTTCTTAAAGATTGTGAAATTAGAGAAATCCCACAAGATTAGGTGGATAAAGTCTATAAGACATACACTTTGTGAGCTAATTCTGGGGGAGTCCTGGCCCAATGAAGCTCATTCAGCCCATCTCACGAGGGGTGTCCTTAAAGAAACCATCATCGGGAAAAAATGGGAACAGGAAATAAGAAACATTAATTATGCTCCTTTTCCAGTATTTTTATAGAGATCAAGCCTCAAGTGGAATTTGAACCCTGTTTTGATTACCTGATTGTCCCAACTTCCAGTAAGTTATTTCTAAAGTTAAGATATGGCACTCTACCTCTGTTTTCCTTTTCTGCCAAATGGAAGAGCAATGCTGTTAGCATCAACCATCTGTCCGGTATGCCAGTTGGCAGACGAGACCCTTTCACGTTTTATCTTCATTTGCCCTGGTTACGCCTGCCTAGGCATTCCTGGATTTTACAGATATGTAGACAGCTTGGCGGCAGGCATTTTCTCCAGGTGCTCAGACTTTTATGCATGGAGACAAGAGCATAAGTTTGTTTTCTTGTTATTTAGTCAAGCTGTAAACTCTGGGTTATTTAGATGCGATTATGCTGGATGTATTATTGGATAAAATGATTTTATTTGTTCTGTTTTTCTTTACCAAAATGTCTTATTGTATATTGTTTTATAGCTTTTAACTTAGTTGATTTTATATGTATTGCATGTGTTTGTGAATTTTTATATATTTTATTGTAGTTTATGTATTGTCTTTTGTTCTTTTATGGTGACAGCATTAGGAGCTGCTCCCTGCGGGTGGGAGCAATACCGGCTCCCGATGTATGCAGGGAGCCAGCTGGGGCCATGGGGGCCTTGGGATCCTCCTGTGGCCCCCAAAGGCAGTATGGTGGGTGCCCTTGGTGGTACAGTACAGAAATCGACCCAGGAAGGGGGGTTGGGTACGGCGCTCTCCCCACAATATGCACCGGGTCCCGGGGGAGGCCTCCCTGGGGCCAAAAACGGCTCGGGAGAAGGCCCCTCTTTCCCTGAAAAATGCACTGGGCCCCGGGGATAGGGTCCCGAGGCCAAAATCGGCCTGGGGACAGGGGCAATTTTGGGAGGGGGGGCGTATTGCAATTAAATATTACTTTGCATTTTTTTTAAACTAGAAATTACTGAATAAATGAAGGTTAAAGCAACGTTATAGTTAGGTGTGATATTAAGATCTGTTTTTATTTTGAAAATAAACCTTAGAAATTCACTGAAAAAGTCAAAGGTTAAAGTAACGTTATTGTTAGGTGAATTTGTCAGTGATAACATCAACATTTTGAACAAAAAAACCCCCACAGAAATTCACCTATTTATAACGCTACGTCAACCTTTGGATTATATATTTTCATTGAGAAAAGCCAAAGGTTGAAATAACGTTATAGTTAGGTGAAATGTTCCGTAACAACGTAACGTTTTAAACTCTAAAAACCACTGAAATGCACCAGCTATAGTTAACTTAATTAACTATAACTCGTGCCCTAAAGTAACTATAACTCGTGGCCCCTCCTCCATGAGCCATTTTCGTCCCGGGTACCCCATCCCATCCCCCGGGGCCCAATGTATTTATTAAGGGGAATGAGGTGCATGGCCCCCTCCTCTAGCCGTTTTCGGCTCCAGTGACCGCATCCCCAGGCCCAATGCATTTATTAAGAAGAGGGGGAATGCAGCCCACCTCAGTGAACCTTAAAAAGGCCCTGGGGACCCCATACCCCAGGGCAGTCACTTTATGGGGCCCGGGGACCCAATCCAGCGGGCCTGACTCGCTTACTGTGTCCCAGGGAGCCCACCCCAGGACACAGCAGTTTCCCTGCCTGTGGGCACGGAAACATGTGTTTGCTCCTCTCTGGCTAGAGCATTTTTAAAATTTCCTCCAAACGGGAACAAACACTAAGTGCTCCCAGCCAGCGAGAGCTTTAAAAATGCTCATGCGGACTGGGAGCAGGCTTGTGTTCTGTTTCCCTGCCCGTACTAATGCGGAAAGGGAAGCAGAACCCACATTGCTCCCACCCGGAGGTAGTAGGATAAATAGCTGCTCCTTCCGTGTGGGTGCAATGCCAACTCCCACAGCATGTGGGGAGACAGCTGGGGCCGTGGGGGCCCTAGGACTCCCCCCACGTACACCAACGTGTTGGTTGGAGGGCGCCCCAAATGGGTACTGGGGTACCAACCTATTATAAAGATAGGCCCCTGGAATGGTGTCCGCGGGGTCTGAGATGGCCCTCCTTCCCTTATAAAATACAAACGCTCTGGGGGATGGGGTCCCTAGGACCTAATGAGGCTCGAGGAGGAGGGCCATGCAGCCCCCTTCCTTTTTTGAATTGTATTTGGCCCCAGGGGAATGCGTCCCCCCTCCCCTTAGATTTAGTCCCAAGGCCTAAGAAGGATCAGGGAGGGGGGACCACGGCCCCCTTCCCTTTTTTTTTATTTGCTTTTGCCGCAGGGGATGGGGGCCCTGGGACCAATAAATGGCTTGGGGAGGGGGCCCCCCTCTATTTTATTATATTTGACCTCGGGGGATGGGGTCTCTGGGGTCTATTAAGGCTCATGAGGGGGCTTGTATGCCCCTCTCCACTTAGATTTTGGCCCTGGGGGATGGGGTTCCTGGGGCCTTTTAAGGCTTGTCGTGTGGGGCCATGTGGTCCTCCTGCCCTTTTTGTTGGATCTGGTCCAAGGGGATGTGGTTCCCGGTTCCAATTAAGGCTCAGGGAGGGGGGCTGCCTGCCTCCCTCACATTAATATATATGTTTTGGCCCCACGGGATGGGGTCCTTGGGGCTTAAGGCCAACCCTATGTCACACACACCAAAGGCTGTGTGTGGCATGGGGTTGGCAGCTTGCTGGGGGTTTGGCTACAGGGCCAGGGGGCCCTGTGTGGCAAGCCTATGCGCAGTATGGGGTTGGCTGAATATGGGGGGGTTCACTGCCGGCCCTGCGGCCAACCCCCTGCTGCGCATGGTAATAAAATATTACTTTACATTATCCACTGAAACAACACAAAGGTTAAAGTAACAATGTAGTTAGGTGTGATAAAAAGATCTCTTTTAAAAAAAAAAATAAACCTTAGAAATTTGCTGAAAAAACACAGGCTAAAGTGACGTTATAGTTAGGTGAATATGTCTGTGACATTAACATTTTTAGATAACAAAAACACAGAAATTAACCAGCTAACTATAAATTGCACCGGGGGCGTGGCCAAGCAACATGGCCGACAGGACGTGAGCCTCTCGAGCTCCCCATCCGTCCGCCTGCTAATCCTGTAATTATCCTGCAAAAAACTGCCTGAAATCCGCCTCACGACGCAGGGATCAATTGCTGATGATCCCTGGAACCCACTGAGCCGAGCTAAGGGGCCCCGTGGGCCCCTGTGATTCCGTGGGTGGAGAGGTGCATGGAGGGCACCTATGGGGCCCGCTTGGGAATGCCCTTCCGGCGACGCAGCCTTGCCGGGCCTGCCGATCGAGAACGGGCCGGGGCTCTGACTGCGGCGCCCCCTCCCTGCACCTCAGTTCACGGAGCGGCCAACAGGGCTGGACTGGCTACCGGGCGTTTTGGTGTGCCGCCGAGCTGGGGGCTGATTTCACTGCGGTGGGGGCTGATTTCGTTGATGGGGACCTGTGTGAGCTTCGAAATAAACAAAGCAAAATTAATGTTTTTAAGCACACGCAGGTCCCCATCAATGAAATCAGCCCCCAGCTTGGTAGCACACCAAAACGCCCGGTAGCCAGTCCGGCCCTGGCGGCTGACGGATGCTTGGGAGCTGGATCGACCCAGAGGCAAGGACGGGCATGGACGGGAGGGTGTGTAGGTAATCCTGCCGCGGACCGGAGGGCCCCCATCGGAGACGCCCGTTGGTGTTTGTGCTCTTCTGCGGACCCCCTGATCGGGACTGAGCGGAGATCCTGAGACGCGCTGCTCCTTTCTGGTGCCCAGGATCGTGCTGCAGCTGCGAGGGAGCTGGACTGCCTGGTGAGCGGGCCCGAGGAGGACACGGCGTTCCCGACCAGGGCCTGAGGAATAGAGCGGTCCCCTGCGGGCCTGGTCGGCACGTCTGTTGCGGCCTGCGAGTCGCATCTGCCCCTTTTTTGCCCCCCTGATTGCGGTACTTGCGCCAGTGAGCCGAGGAATTCCTCTAAGGGGAGAGAGTGAGCGGGAGGTTGCCACACATCGGACCCCCCGCATCCCCCAGGATTGAGTGCTGAATTGGGCTAGGGGGTGGCAGCCATCAGTTGCTGCATGTCGGCCCTTCTGCGGAGAGCCAGATCCGTCGGGCCTGTGGCCCATCTGTGAGCAAAAGGGGAAAGTGGAAAAAGGAAAAAGAACAAAACAAAACAAAACAAAATGGAGTGAAAGTATCAGGGGGGTGCAGAACAGACCTTTTCCACGTGGCTGCAGTTCATCACCATCGATCGCAAGGCTGGGAACCGGTGTCTGGCACCCTTCTGCTCCAGGGACCTTGTACGTAAAGTGGGCCCTGCTGCGTTGACGGCCGGGGGTGAGGACCCCACGGAGGGTAGCTATTGGGGCAAACAGATTCCTGTCGAGGGGTGAAGCTGCAGACTGTGGGCCTTCGTCTTTGTTGCTTCCATCAACTGCTAACACACAGTGCATGCAGGCCCATTGAACCCAGGGCCAATAGTGACTGGCAGAATTTTGAGGGGCCCTCCCCGCATCGGCGGTGGGATAGTAGCGAGAACGGCATCCCTGGGACCCTGTGCATGAGGGGATGGTGGTGTGCCCCCCGGTGGGGAGGACTGAAGGGACCTGTCTGTGCGTTGCAGCGGACTAGTACTCATTGGTTTGGGTTGGCAGTGGTCTCTCTTAGGGGGGGATCAACGGTAACATACTTTGCATCGACGGACACTCCGCAAGAACGTGGCGAGGTTCGAAATGGGTAAAGAAAAGGCCCAGAAGCCGACAGGACCCAACACCATTATTCAATACACTATCCCTAGGCACCCCCACCAGCGGCTGACCAGGTAGACTGGAGGGGCGGAATGGGACTCGGGAGGCGAGAGCCCAGAGCCCACCAGGGCAGAACTTATGGCAGCGATCCAGTGCTCTGGGAAGGCTCTTGAAGACTGAATAGACACTGTCTCAATAGATGTCAACCTACTACGAGCGGACCTCCGCAAGGTGGCCGACAAAGTCACGACCGTCGAAGGGGACATTGCAGAGCTGAAAGGCGAGGTGGTAACACTAAAACAACAAGTGGCGCAGATGACCGTCACCACGAGGGCCCTGGAGGCTCGTGCTGAAGAAGCAGAGGGAAGGGCAAGGCGCAGTAATATTCGCATACTGGGTATACTGGAGAGAGCGGAGCAAGGCGCAGCTGAACAGTTCCTGGAATGTTGGATTCGCACCCAATTGTGTCCTAAGGGATTGTCAGACATGTTTGCAATAGAGAGAGCGCACAGGGCCCTCGTTCCCCCCTCCCCCGGGGGCACAGCCCCGGGCTATTATAGCTAAAATTCTTAACTACCAGGATAGAGACTGCATCCTGAGGGCGGCCCGGGAACACCAGAACCTCCAGTACTAAAACAACAAGGTAGCTGTATACCCGGACTATACTAGGCAAGTCCAGGACCTTCGAAAATCCTTTCTAGGGGTAAAACGCAAGTTACACGATCTGAACTTGCAATATATGCTCCTGTACCCTGCTAAATTGAAGATGCTGTCGGGGGCAAATCGCAATTCTTTGACTCCCCAGAGGATGTCTGGGAGTGGCTTGAGATTCGTGGTGATGGGCTGCCGCCTGGAGAGGCTCGGGGACAGAAAAGACGTTGGGGGTCAAGACCGGATAAAGGCCGCCGGCAGCAGCAAACTCGGGTGGAGCTGCAGAGTGCTCCAGCGTCACCACAGCAAAGGATAACGGTGGGCGAAGATGAGTCGCTGCAGCTGAACACCTCTGTGGAAGGAGAAGTGGATATTAATTTGCTGGGAGCTGCCTCTGCTGAACTGGATGCGTAGGCACAGACTCTACAATCAACAATGGACATTGTGCCCGAGACCTTGATGGAAGACCCTCCTGAGGGAGAAAGGGACTAAAAGCTGAGTACAGGGACCTGGCATAAAGAACTGCATTAGGACCATGCTATAGATGTACGGTAAAAAATGGACAATGATGCTTGCGGAGGTGGTGGGAGGCTGTAGGTAGCTTGAACAGAGGGGGGGTAGGGAGGGGATTGGGACATTTGCAGACGAGAATGGAAATGGTTGGGGACATAAAGAAATAGATCATGGATATATAAGAGGGGTATACACCCTGAAATGGCAGCGGGACCATAGATAAATTAAGGGTGGGCGGACCGGAGACACGAATAACGACTCTTTTTGTTGCCCTTGTTGGGCTTATTGGGATGCTGTGCACGTCCTGGCATGAGCGGAGGGTGGGCAGAATCGTCTGTGATGCTAGTCGAGTATTGTCGGTGGGTGGGGGGGGACTGTTCGGTTTATTGTTTACATTTTAATGCAAGTTATGTTATGAAGATGGGCGGGTCAGCACAGGAGAGCAGAGAAGTCCTGGCACATGGCCAGACAGGAAGCACGAGTAATTGATCATGGCGCGCGAGGTAAAGTTCCTTAGTTGGAATGTTAGGGGGTTGGGTACCTGCACCAAACGACAGAGTCCTCTTGTTCCTTAAGCGGCATAACATAATGTTTGCATGTCTGCAAGAGACTCACTTAGACGATGCCGGGGCCACACGGCTGGTGAAAAAATGGAGGGGCCAGGTGTTTCACTCCTTGTATTCCACCTACGCTAGGGGTAGTCTGATCTGGGTGGCACACGGCGCCCCCTTCATGTTACAGTACACCGAAGATGATGTTGAGGGCCGCTATGTGCTTTTGAGGGGCAAGTTGGATGGTAGAGACATAACCATAGTAAACACTTATGCCCCGAATATCGATGAGCCCACCTTTTTCATGATGCTGCAGGATCTGATTGCTGCAGACCTGGATGCCCCAATGCTGTGGTTAGGAGATTTTAATTGTGTATTGGATCCTGAGTTGGACAGATGTCCACCCAGAGGGGCACCAAACCACGAATGACCAAGCAGCTGCAGAAGGTGATGCATGACCTCGGCCTTAGGGATGTTTGGAGGGATCACTACCCTACGGAAACTATATACATGTTATACACCCACGCACAGTATACGCAGTCGGTTGGACAGGGTGTTGGCAACGGAATACCCCGCTTTCTTAGCGGTAGAAATAACACATCTGGCACGTTTTTTGTCTGATCATGCACAGGTGTGCTGTTCGGTTCAGTGGGCTTCCGGGGAACAGGGCCCCCGCAGCTTGCGGCTACCCACTGATATACTCAAAGATCAGGTTGGTAGAGAGGCAATCTCAAATGCGCTGACAGAATACATATCTCTCAATTGGGGCACTGCAGGCAATAGAGCCAATGAGTGGGACGCAATGAAGGCGTGGTCCGGGGGACAGCCATTGGATTAACACATGGCGCTCGGAAACAATTACAGTCTGAATTGCGGGACAGAGAAGACTTACTAGCAGAGCTTCAGTCAGGACCGCAGGGGCAGGATGACACCCAGGAGCGAGAACGTGCACTGCGTGAGCAGGTTGCAGATACATGGGACAGACTGGACAAATACACACTTACTAAACACTGACAACGGATGCACGCAGAGGGAGATAAGTCTGGCCGACTGCTGGCATGGATTTTACGTAGGGAACAGGCCCCCCCACTGATCACTAGTCTACGCAGCCAGTCGGGTGAGCTGGTCTATACCCGTGCAGGTATGCTGGAGCAATTTCGGCAGCACTTGGAGAAAGTGTATACGGCTGATCCCTCGGTCAGAGCGGAGTCCTACACTCCTTTCTTGGAGGGTCTTCAGCTGAGGGAGTTGTCTGATGAAGCTAGGTCAGAAATGGATGCGCAGCTAACTGAAGAGGAGATAGCGGAGGCAATAGCAGATATACCCAAGGCCAAGGCTTCCTGGGGTGATGGGCTACCAATTGAGTACTATCAGGCATATTCAGCAAAATTGGTCCAGCCATTGTTACAGACATTTAATGAGTCTTTTGATAATGGGATATTGCCTCCAACAATGCGTGAGGGCGAAATTTGTATGATCCCCAAGCTGGGTGGGGATGGTCGGGACCCGGCGGCGTACCGACCGCTGACAATGATCAACACCGACATTATGTTTATGGATTTATAGAGCGCATGGTTGCCCGAGGGCTTCCCAGCGCTAGGAGAAAAGTGACATTAAAATCTTATGCAAAGTGCTGGCCAAAAGGCTGAGCCTGCACATGGGCCACTTAGTTCAGGAGGATCAGTGTGGCTTTATCCCGGGAGGTAGCACGTCCATGAATATACGGCGCTTAGCGCATGTACTACATGAGACACAGGCGGCCCCCGAGGAGATGGCATTGGTCTCCATTGATCTTGAAAAAGCTTTTGATACGGTGGATTGGGGCTATTTGTTGGAGATTCTCAGGATATCGGGAGTTGGGCCACGGTTCTGCAGGTGGGTCAGGATACTATACACGAACCCAGCGGTCAGGGTGCGTCTGGGTCAAACCAGGTCAGTGCAGTGGTTGCTGGGGCGAGGTACGAGGCAGGGGTGCCCCCAGTCACCGCTGCTGTTTGCTCTGGCCATAGAGCCTCTGGCGATATGGGCCAGACAAGATTTAGGTCGCTGGGGTATATGAATAGAGAATGGTAATCACCTTATCTCGCTGTACGCGGATGACGCACTGTTCTACTTCGCATCTCCGCGAGAGGCAACTCCAAAACTGCTGCAGTTGTTGGATCAATTTACAACATACTTAGAATTGCGCATCAATAGGCGTAAGTCCTTGGTGTTCCCCCTGGCAAGGCTAAGAGTGTACAGGTCGGAGGAGTTGCCTAGTTTGGGAGTGAGATAGGAGACGGAACACTTTAGGTACTTGGGTGTGCAAGTAGCACACAGGGATGCAAAGTTACTTCAGCTGAACATGACTACAGTAGTTGAGTCCTTGAGGCACTCAGTAGAATTCTGGAACACGCTGCCGTTGTCCCTAATGGGCAGGATAGCTGTGGCGAAGATGGTGGTGTTACCTAGATGCCTGTACGCATTACAGAATGCACTGTGCGCAATCCCTGCGAAGGTATTTCAACAACTGAACTCAATTTTAATATCCCTGTTTTAGGTGGGGAAATGCTGCAGAGTAGCGCTACAGGTCCTTCCGAAGTGATATGAGGAGGGGGGGTTGGGGGTGCCTAGATTTGATCTATATTACTATGCGGCGCACCTTCAACATGCGGCGCAATGGTTAGAGGAGGGTGACAACTGCAAGAAACGCTTACTCAACGGCCGGGTGCAACCAGACAATTTGCCTGTCATGCTGATAGTGGGTGCAGGGGTGAGTGCGGACCTACCATACATTGTCCGGCAAATGGCCTTCATATGGCAGAAATTCGTGGAACGGGTGTTGGGGCGCGCCCCATTTTACCCGGAATTATCCATCTGGCAGTTAGTCCCAGTGCGAAGGATGGTAGAGAATATGTCCTTTCAGGCTTGGAGGAAGGGGGGCTGCATGATTCTGGCGGACTTGTATGTCAATGACACCTTCATTACCTTTGAACAGGTGTGCAAAGGATTTGACCTGGGGCAGGGGCAGTATCTCCAATATGCGGGCCTGGTGGAACTGGCCAGAGTCACATGGCCCATTTATCCAAATATGCCCATGACCAGTGAGACCCTAGATATATTGCTAACGTGTGGCAGAGGGCGTAGGCTGGTGTCATTGCTATATAAGGCTATGAGAGTGGACTCTGGGTCCCTAGCCCTTAAGGCATGGGACGCGTGGAACGAGGATCTACAGGCTCCATTGCCGGAAAAGAAATCTGGGTGAGGGCGTGTGCATTAACGCGCAAGGTGTCTTGTAATGCTCGACTGAAACTGTTGCATTATAACTTCGTGCAGCGGGTGTACATGACCCCTGTGAGGCTCCACCGTATAGATGCTAGTCGCTCGCATGAATGTCCTAGATGCCATGGGGCCTACTCAGGGTTCATGCACTTGGCGTGGGAATGCCAGGACGTACAGCAGTACTGGATTAATGTAGTAGCTAGAATCCGTGTAGGCGTGGGAATCTTATTGGAGGCTAAACCAGAACAGTGCCTTCTGGGGCTGGCCCCGCAACACAAGAAACGGAAAATGGCCAATAAATTATTACAATGATCATTGGTGTTGGCCAAACGGAGGGTGGCTATATGCTGGATGGGTGAACGGGCTCCAACATTCGAAAGCTGGGTAAGGGATGTGGGAGAGTGGTCCCTTGCGGAGGAACTCCATATGAAAGGGTGTTGCAGGGACAAGAAGCTAGAGGAGGATATTGCAATCTGGAGAGATCTATGCAGGGAACTGTTAAACCCAACGGGAAATGGAAGTGAACAGGATAATGGATCTGACAGTAGTAGTGAAGTGTAAAGTTGGTAATTGGGCAACTCCCTAGCTATGTGTGTTGCTAAGTATACTGCTGTGCCATAAATGTATAAATAATTGTGAAATGTGTACAGGAATCGGATGTATAATGGAAACAAGCTGGATGGTATTATCTTGGTAAGCTCTATGTATGACCGCTCAGTTACTGTGTGAAAAGTTAAATAAATAAAGTTTTTTAAAAAACAAACTATAAATTGCACCCCTGCCATGCGCTACTTATGACCTCATATATTACATTACTCATGACATCATTTATGACATTACCGACGACATCTCAAATGACATAATTGATAACATCACTGATGACATCACATAAGCTTCTTTTGTACACATTGCTCTATAAATGGGTATGACATTAGAGCTATGAAATTAAGTGCAAAATAGCTCAGAATAATATAAAGCATAATTTTTGCTGTCATACATAAAATCTCTATCTACACAACGCAGCACACATGGAAACAGCAAAAACGAGGAGAAATTAAACATTTCTCCTCGTTGTGACAGGGTAAGATCAGGTTTTCCCTGGTCTTAATTTAGGCGCTGCCCCATATTTTCGCCACCTTTGTAAATATGGAGCAGCGTCAAAATCAATGGGTGTTGCGGTGGAACGCCCACCGCAACACCCATTGCCCTCCCCTTTCACGCTAAGTATAGTGTGAAAGGGTGCCTTATTTACAAGGTAGCGTTAAGCCACATTAAGTGGCTTAACGCTGCCTTGTAAATAGGCGAAGCCCCTATCGCCACCACAACGTTGTGAAAAGTGACGTTGTGGTGGCGATAGGGGCTTGTAAATATGCCCCCAAGTTCCTTACTGCTACTCAAGCCCTGGTACATAACGAATGCTTTACTACGGACAGTCTTTACCTCTATCAAACCCCCCACAGTCACCAAACCTACACTGAGAAATTAAGTGTATATCAGTAGAAAAGTGGGTGCTGGAAACAGTGTTTCCACTGTGGAGACAGATTACTCTGTACCACACTGTTTGCAGACAGTGAAACTCGCATGAGAAATAAACCACAGAGTATTAAAAAGTATCTACTAAGAACAGTGTACACTGTGCAAAACTGATCCGAAGAGAGACTATTCAGTTAAAATAACCAAGGTGTCAAGGTGCTAAAGATCAGACTACCTGCTACCTTCATACAGTGGTGAAAACTTTACATATAGCCCATCTTCTGAAACAAAACAAGCACATGTACATAGGTTAGTACCTGGTGCACACAGTCTTCTATGTTATGTAGAAGTTGTCATGCTGGGACAGATCTGTTTAATAACTCAAGGCTGATTACAATACTTAGTATGTATTACGTAGAATGTTTGCCCTTTTGGAAACTTTTTCTCCAGTGCCAAAAAACCTGTGTGGAACATGGTGTCACCTTCACATAGACTTACTCTTCAATACAAAGATTTATAATGTGTTCATGTAAGAGGCTAGGGTGGATGTATAGACGAGGAGGCTGTTTTTTTTAATCAATGATACCTTTTATTGAAACAAATGATGAGCTGGTTGGTTCTCCTTGGTTTTCAGGTGTGAATTAACTTTATTCTCTTTCTCCTTTGTAGGCCTTCCGTGCGAGAGGAGGGACCCGGAATATCGGCGAAAGAAACAGCGGTAAGTAAATGTAAAGGTAGGGATAATAACGACCTGTCACCACACCCAGTTGTGTCTGAGATGGAACATGAATGTAAACGATTTATAAAGGAAAAAAATGAGAGGAAGGACAAATAACTACTTCTCCTCCTTCAAAGTAATATCCCCTTTGTATGTTGCCATTGGGATGTGCTTAGTTGGTCTATTTCCGGGTTTCTCGCTAATGATTACTATTTCAGGAGTAATGGAATTTCAAGATAAGAAAGTAAATAGGTAAATGCAGTTTGGAACGTCAATCCAGAGGCCGAACTGTAGGCAACTCACAGGATTTAAAGCCAACTGTCTCGTTGGGGTCAATTCTTACAATCACTATAAACACCCAGTGTCTTCTGGGACTTGTAGTGCAAGAGAAATAACACACATGTGAGGTCGGTGCCAGCAAACCCTTTTGGACCCTGTGGAACACTCCCCTCCCTTTAAAAATCCCTGACTGTGGCTCCCAGGACTCACCCGCTACGCCGCAACTCTCTGGAGTTGCAGTGGCTCTACAGCATCCTCCGGGGCCAACCACCAGTCCTCGCACCAGGTCTCTGGATTCTCCTCCTCCTCTCCTGGTTCCAGGGCGTTTCGGCCGACGTCTTCCTGACCCAAGTCTTTCCTTCAGGGAAAGCATCCTTGTGCACTGGTCTGCTCTGCAGGTCTCCCTTCTCGCTCCAGCACATCCTGGCTGGAGTATGGGGCCACGAACTCTGGTTGGTTCTCTCTGCATCCTCTCTCAGCTTCTGGGTCGATACTCTCCCTCTCCCATCCTGTAGCCTCCTTTTTGTTTCTTTGAACCCCCACTGATTGGTCCTTTCATTGGGTTGTTCTGCCTCCCTGTTTAAAAACATATCCGTCCTTTGTGAGTTTTGTTCCTCGGACAGGCTTCAATGTTTTAACCCTTTTCTCTCTTTCTTTATAGGGTTCCTGACAGTGGCGGTGTTCGTGGAGGTGACGGAGCGGCTGACTTCAGGGAAGGAGGGAGTCTACGGGCCTAGCCTTACAGTTCAATACCTCTACACACCTATGATACATTAGCATCATATTCATTTTATAACCCATTAGCTGGACACAGGCTGTACAAAATTAGGTAGAACGGTGTTATGGTATCTACCGCGATTATGTAAACTATAAAACAAACTAACACACTCATTGTATGATGTCATCCAATAGCTCTACTAACTATAACTGGTGAATTTCTGTGGTTTGTTGAGCTCAAAACATTAATGTTGCCACTGACATATTTACCTAACTATAACGTCACTTTGACCGTTTTTTCTCAGTGAACATATATTATTTTTTTCACTGTAAAAAACAAAGGTTGGTGTGTATATATGTGTGTGTGTGTGTGTATATATATATATATATATATACATTAGATATAATATATACATAGCAGAGTGGTGGTACCACTTTGTGGCTATAGTTTAGATTCCGAGAGACGGGAATTCCTCAGATTTTTTATTGATAATAGCTTTGCCACCGTTTGACAAATCTCCGTGAAACTTTGCAGACTTTGCAGACCGAGAGGAAAACCTATGATGCCTTACCAAAAAACGATATATGGAAGCTATTAAAATCTGGAACAAAATGGTCAAAAAGGGACGCGCTGGCTTCTTTGCAGATAAAATTATAAACAGCAGAAATCCTTCCAGGGAAATCCATTCCATTGTTAACAACTTGATTAAGCTGATGGCCACTTCTGGGCTGGTGGAAGCATCAAATAGTCACTGCAACAAACTTGCAGATCATTTTATTAACAAAGGTAATGACATTTACTCTCATTTTAAGACAAGTTGTGAAATAGAAGGGTCAGTCTCTCACGATGATATGGTTAATCATTCACAAAGGGCAGAATTGAAAGAGCTGACCCTGCTTGATGATGATTCTATCTCTACCTTGATGCACCAGGTTAAATCAGGATCTCCCTATGACCCATTAAAACCAGAGTATATGTTAAAATTTCAGCAGACCATTTAACCTATCCTTCAGAAACTGGCCAATCTTTCTTTAAGCACAGCCATGGTGCCAACGACATGGCAACATGCCAAGGTCATTCCTATCTTAAAAAAGCCTTTGCTTGATGCTGCCCAACCAGGTAACTATCACCCCATCTCTCTGCTGCTGTTTTTATCTAAGGTAGAGGAAAAAAATGTGAATAACCTTCTGACTAATTTCCTAGAGCATAACCAAATTTTAGATCCTTCACAGAGTGGTTTCAGACCTTTCTATAGTACTGAATCCACTCTATTATTAGTAACTGAGACCTTACGCTGTGCTGCAAACGCTGGCAGCTCTCAGGCACTGATTCTCTTAGACCTAAGTGCTGCCTTTGACACGGTCTCCCATGCAGTGCTGCTATGCCAACTCCATGAACTGGGGGTACATGGCAAACCTCTGACTTGGTTTACTTCCTTTTGAGGGGCCGGTCTTTTCAAGTGATATCTCCTACTTTTGCTTCATCCCAAAGAGCGCTGGTGCACAGCGTTCCCCAGGGTTCTACGCTAAGTCCTACTTTCTTTAATATCTATGACACTCAATTAATTTTCTCTCTATCTGCGGAGTTGAAGGGTTGTAGAGCTAATTTTCAAAATTGTCTAATGGCTGTCACCAGCTGGATGCATGACAACTGCTTAAAGCTGAATGCTAATAAAACTGAGATCCTTCTGTTGGGCAGGTACACCCACCTTTGGGGAGATCATTGGTGGCTAGAAGCACTAGGGCCCCCCTGAACCCAAACCTTGGTAAAACATCTTGGCATATGGCTGGACGACTAGGTAGCTTTCGAAACTCAAGTCAAAATCCTAGCTGGTTCATGCTTTGACACCTTGAGAAGTCAAAAATCAATTATGGGATTTTTTACTCGCCAAGTCCGCCAATTGATTACCAACTCTCTTATCTCACACCTGCATTATTGTAACATTCTACATCTGGGCAAAAAGATCTGTCATGAATCGGCTACAAATTGTCCATAATGCAGCTGCCAGATTACTTTTTTCCCTCCCCAAATTCTGCTCCATTTCTCGACTCCTTAGCAAACTGCATTGGCTGCCCATCGAGAAGCGTAAGCATTTCAAAGCTCTACATATCTCTCATAAGAACCTTTACAAGTTTGGATGCCTTGATGAAACCATATCTGCCTACTAGAGTCTTACGCTCGGCAGACTTGAATTTGGCTCTTATACCCTGCATCAGAAAAGCCAGAATGGGTGGACACTCCTTTCGAGTTCTGGCTCAGGCCTTGTGGAACTCTTTGCCTCTTCAGTTAAGAAAGATCCAAAATGGCAAGAGCTTTCAGCAGCAGTTAAAGCCTAGGAAGGATCTGTTCTTCTCTACGGTGCACTGGCATACTTTTTGCTGCTTTAGTCGCATCGGTGATCAACGCCGGGCTGCCCCTCTCCTGAGGCAGCGAGAACTTTAGAAATTCCTTTAACATAACATAACATATTAGTTTTTCTACATTGGCTGATGATGCATAGTTTTGTGGTGATTAGTTAAAGGGGTACAAAGTAAAAGGGGGTGTCCCAAAACACGTTTTTCCACCAATGCAGCTGCGAAATGGATGAATGGACTTTCATGAAATTTGGGAGAAATATATATTATGGTTCTTAAAGGGTCCTTTTGTCATTTGATCTAAATTAGTTCTGTAGTTTTTAAGTTATAAGGGCCAAAAATATAGTGATTTATTGGACCGCAGTACCTTCGCGGTATACCACAGTACATAGTGATGACGAAACACAATTATTATTCGTTAATGAAAGACCTTGCAAAATGAAAAGGCAACCATATTGTTTAGATCAGACTTTGTTCTGTGTTTTAACAGGAAATATAGGTTATTACATTTGTTTTAATACAGAGGAAGAAACGAGGCTGTATAGCAAACTCTGGAGAGGTAGGGAAAAGTAGTTTTATTGATTTATACATTTAAAAAAAAGTTTACAGAGCACGGCAGTACTTTAGTGAAAGTTCCTAGAATGTACTGCAGTGCCTATTGAAATCTAAAAAGAAATGATATTTGAGGAAAGACACTATTACACGCCACTCCAATCCACTGTACAATATGCCGCCTCAGTCCATGACATGCCATGCCACTCTATGACACACCACTCCAGTCGACTCTACGCCACTCCACTGTATACCACTCTACTCTATGTCACCCACTCTACACCATGACACTCTACTCCACTCTACCACACAACACTCTATGCCACTCTACTCTATGCCCATCCACTCTATGACACTCTACTCCACTCTACAACATTCTTCTCCACTCTATGCCACTTTATGTCACTCTAAGCAACTCCTTCTATGCCACTACACTACATGCCACTTTTCTCCACTCTACTCTGACACACTACTCCACTCTTCTCCATTTTATTCCACTACTCCACTCTACCCTACTCCAATCTACACAATTCTATGCCACTTCACTCTACCACAGTCTATGACACTCCACTCTACCATGCTCAATGACACTGTACTCCACTCACAGTACAACAGTCCACTCTACGTAACTCCACTCTATGACACTCCACTCCAATCTACAACACTCCACGTCACTCCAACCTATGACACACCTTGCCATTCTGTGCCACTCCACTCTACTGTACGACATGCATCTCCACTCTACTCTTCTCTATGACATGCCACTCCACTCTAGCCACTAGCCACTCCACGCCACTACTCTCCACTCTATGCTACTCCACTCTACACCATGTCACTCTATGACAACATTCTACGCCACTCCACTGTACGCCACTCCACTCTATACCACTCCAATCCACTCTACACCACTCCACTCTACGCCACAATATTCTAAGACACTCCACTGTACTCCACTCCACGCTACGCCACTCCACTCTACGCCATGACATTCTAAGACACTCCATTGTACTCCACTCTATGCCAGTCCACTCTATGCCACTCCACTCTACTCTACGACACTCTACTCCTCTCTACACCCCTTCACTCTACTTCACTCTTCTCCACTCTCTTTCACTCCACTCTACAACATTCAACTCCACTCGATGCCACTCTATGGCACTGTACTCAACTCAATGCCACTGTACAACACTTAACTCCACTCTACAACACTCTGCACAGATACCTCTAAGTTACTCAATGCCTCTTTACTCTGCTGTATTCTATGACATACTACACTCCACTCTACGCCTCTCCACTCTACGTCACTCCACTCTACCACACTCTATGACACTGTACTCCACTCTACGCCATTCCACACTACAACACTCTACTACACTCTATGCCACTCCACTCTGCAACACTCTACTCTATGACACTCAACTATACAACACGCCACTCTATAACACTCCAATCTATAACACTCTACTCCACTCTTTGCCCCTCCACTCTACGACGTGCCTCTTCACTCGACTCTACGACACTCCACTCGATTACATGCCACTCCACTTTATGACACTCCACTCCACGCCACTCCATTCTACGACACGCCACTCCACTCTACGAAATGCCAATTCACTCCTCTTCACTGTAAGGCACTCTATGACATACCACTCTATGACACACCACTCCATTCTACTTTACAACATGGCACTCCGCTCTATTGCGAACAAGTGAAGCTGCACTTGGTGAACTTGATTAAGGTGTTTGTTTGCTGTTGTGCTGGATTGAGAAAAGCCATAATCAAGTTCACTGAGTGCAGCTTAATTTGGAATACGAATATTGGGGTAATACGGTCCTTCCCCAGGCCTGCACCAGCTATATTGATGCGCCGCTAAGAGTGGCCACATTGTTTTGGCAAATATATATATATATATATATATATATATATATATAGGGTACAGGATGTTATAGTTAGGTTCAGATTTTACATACACAAAACCAAAGAAATTTAGCAGTTATAGTTATCTCAAGTAACTATAACTCGTACCCTAAGGTAGCTATAACTTGCACCCCTACCATTCACAGTTTTCTCATCAATAATTTTACTGCAAATGTTGCAGTGATATTATTAATAATGTCATAGAAGATATCATGAGTAATGTAATATGTGACGTAATTAGCAGTGCATGTTGAGGGTGTAAGTTATAGTTACCCTAGGGCACAAGCTATAGTTACTTGAGATAACTATACCTGCTGAGTTTCTATGGTTTTGTCTGTGTAAAATCTGAACCTAACTATAACGTCCCTGGAAACTTTGTTTGTTTAGTGAATTTTTAAGGTTTTTTTTATTCTACTTCCTAACTTTAACATCACTGTAACCTTTGTTTTTTTCAGTGAATTTCTATGGTTTTTCAATGCTGTTTCCTAACTATAACATCCCTGTAACTTGGGTATGTGAGTGGGTGCGTGATTGGTTGTGTGTATGTGTAAGTGGGTGTGTCAGGGCATGTGTGAGTGGCTGTGTGGGTCTGTGAGTGGGTGTGTGAGTGGCTGTATGGGTTTGTATGTGGGTATGTGAGTGTGCGAGTGGCTATGTGAGTGCCTCTGTGGGTCTGTGAGTGGGTGTCTGAGTAGTTCTCTGGGTCTCAGAGTGTGTGTGTGAGTAGCTGTATGAGTGTGTGAGTGGATGTGTGAGTGCATGTGTGACTGGCTGTGTGGGTCTCTGAGTGGGTGAGTGGCTGTAAAAGTGTGAGTGGGCATGTGAGTGGCTGCATGGATATGTTCGTGGGCGTGTGAGTGGGTATGTGAGTGCTTGCATGGGTCTGTGAGTAGGCTTTTGAATAGTTCTCTGGCTCTCTAAACTGGTGTGTGAGTGGCTGTATGGGTGTGTGAGTGGTGCTCTGGGTCTCCAAGTGGGTATATGAGTGGCTGTATGGATGTGTGAGTGGGTATGTGAATAGTTGTGTGAGTATGTAAGTGGGTCTGTGAGTGGTTGTATTTTTTATTGGGATCTGGATCCGTGGATCTGCTGTGGATTTGCACAGAGGGGCTGCACTGGGTGCCACAGTGGATCCGCAGATCCTCGTGCACACCCCAAAATATTTTGGGACAGTTTGCCAACAAGGGGTTACTCACAGACCCCTTCATCAGCCCCATGGTGTCAGGATACCTCTATCGTGACCCCTTATATCCTATATATACTCCCACCCCCCCGGGGACCATTTCCTAATTGCCAAAATGGCATCCACAACTTTTCTCTCAGGTTGCAGCCAGCCAATCATGGCATTGCTGTTGCCACGTGGATCTGTGTCTCTAGATATAAATAAATCATTTTTCTTTAATAACTCCAAAACTACTGAACAAATTTGTTACAAATTACAAAAAGCATGCTTTCGGGACCAAGTTCCAGCTTTCTGCGAAATATGGTGCAATTCCGTTCAGTGGTTCAGATTGTAGTAGTGTCTAAAATCCCTGAGGGAATTTGCATGGGGAAAATGTGTTTTGAGACCCCCACATTTTCTCTGCCCCTGCTTGAAGAATCACCCCAAAACTTTTCAGATAGCAGCTGAAGTGAGTGGAAAACTATTTTTGGACATTTTGTGAAGATTCATCAAAAGGCACCAAAGTTGTTAGCAAAGCAAAAAATGCTTTTCCTATGGAAACTAGGTCCTAACTATAACTACCTACTAGCAACCACGAGTAGGGAATATATTTATATACAAGGTCTCTGTAACCTTTGTTTTTTTCAGTGAATATATATATATATGTGTGTGTGTGTGTATATATATCACCTACTGGCGGTCGCCAGTAGGTAGTGATAGTTAGGTCATAGTTTCCATAGGAAAAGCATTTTTTGATTTGCCAATAACTTTGGCGCCGTTTGACGAATCTTCACAAAATTTTCTAAACTTTTGGCCCGCTCAGGTTAGCTGCTGTCTTGAAAGTTTCTGGGTGATTCGTGAAGCGGGGGCCGAGAAAAAAGCGGGGTCCCAAAACGTGTTTTCTCCATGTTAATTTCCATAGAAAGCTTTAGACTCGGTTACAGCCTGAACTGCTGAACGGAATTACACCAAATTTGGCAAAAAGGTAGCTTTTGGTCCAGAAAGCACGCTTTTCTTTAAATGGTGTAAACCCGTTTAGTAGTTTTTGAGATAATTAAAGATTTACAGATATCGATATTTGAGAATTGTGAGATCTGATTGGCTGAACCCTCCCGATCACGAGCTTGTTTCTGATTGGCTGCCAACACTTCAAACCAGGAAGTGTTGGCAGCCATCTTGTGACTCCGAGTCACAGGAAAAAAGGGGAGAAAAACGATGAAAATAAAGAAAAGGGGGCAGGGTAAAAACACCCTAACCCCCTAGGCCTGGTCAGGGGGTCCAAAAGCATTTTTTTTTTTAATTTTCAGCCGGAGTCGTGCCGGGTGCGCAACTCAGGCCGAAAATGAAAACAAAAAAACAAAGCGCGGTCTCCCGTGCTTTGTTTATTTTAAAGCCCCTGGGTGGGCCAGGTCCCGGGGGCAATCCTTATTTATGTAGCGGGTACCCCCGCAGGCCTGGGGACAGCCACCTCCCCAGGGCTTTATTATTTATGAGTGGGGGGGCACGTAGCCCCCCGGTGACCGCCACCTCCCCGGGGCTTTTAATAAAATGCGTGGGGGGGCTCCTGCCTCACCCACCCTGCCCCAGGGACCACCACCTGCCCGGGGCTTCAATTATTTTGATTAAGTGTGGGGGGACTCCTGCCCCCCTACACTGCCCAGGGGACCACCACCTCCCCGGGGCATGGATTATGTAAATACAGGGGTCCGTTGCGGACCCCCGGCCCCGGGGACCACCACCTCCCCGGGGCTCCATACATGTTGGAAGGGGGGCCATGCGGCCCCCTCCTGGAGCCCTCCATGGCCCTGGGGACCACCACCCCCCAGGGTCAGCTCCAGCAATGTCCCGGGGTGCCCACCTCCGGGACATTGCAGTTCGCTATGGCAGGGCAGGAGCACGGCTCCCACCCTGCCATAGCAAACACTGCTTTGCTTCATGGTAGCGAGATCAGGAAACCTGCTCTCGCTTCCATGAAGCAAAGCAGAATTGCTTTTGGAGAAGGGGTGCTGCATGTCAGCAGCTCCCCTTGTCCAAAAGCAATGCCGGCTCCCGAGGAGATGGGGAGCCGGCTGAGACCGCGGGGGCATTGAGGCTCCCCCGCGGTCCCCAACAAAGAGGCCAGGCCCCCGTTGATGGGGTCCCTGGGGCCAGAAGTGGCTCAGGGAAGGGGGGCCACGCGGCCCCCCTCCCGTAACATTAATTATTATTATTTTTTTTTAAAAAGAGGCAATGCCCCGGGGAATGGGGTCCCCGGGGCCAATAATGGCCACAGGATGGGGGCCGCACAACCCCCTCCTTTAAAGGTAGTTTTTTTTTTTTTAAAGTGGCCATGCCACGGGGGATGGGGTCCCCGGGGCCGAAATTGGCCTCGGGAGGGGGCCCCTTTCCCGTTTTTCTTTTTACAAAGTAAAAAATATGGCTCAGGCCCTTGGGGATGGGGTCCCCAGGGTACAAAAAAAAAAGGTAGAGAAGGGGGGCCACACAGCCCCCCTTCTAAAAATATCAAAAGAAAAGAAAAGCTGGCATCTCGCGGGAGGCCCTGCCCCCCCTCTGCATCACTCTGCAAACACGCCTCCTGGCGCGTTCTGGGTTGGGGGATTAAGTCCCCATGAATGCTAAGGGTCCTTAGGGGCCAACTAGCCCATTAGGTACCTCCAGTAAGCTCCACACAGTGAGATTGCTGAGAGGTGGTCCGAGGCCACGCCCCTTTTTAAAACACTCTGCAAACGCGCCTCTTGGCACATTGCTGGTGGGGTGAAGAGGTCCTCTTGTGTCCTGAGGATCTCAGGACTAAAGTGGACATCATCCCCCGAGCAGCAGTGCGCCAGGAGGCGCGTTTGCACAGTGGTGTAAAAAAGGGGTGTGGCCTCGGACCACCTCTCAGCAATCTCACTGTGTGGAGCTTACTGGAGGTACCTAATGGGCTAGTTGGCCCCTAAGGACCCTTAGCATTCATGGGGACTAGTTATAGTTAGAAATGAGCATTTAAAAAAAACTTAGAAATTCACTGAAAAAACCATAGGTTTCAGGGACGTTATAGTTCGAAATCAGCATTTAAAAAACCTTAGAAATTCACAAAAAAAAACATAGGTTTCAGGGACGTTATAGTTAGAAATTAGCATTTAAAAAACCTTGGAAATTCACTGAAAAAACCACAGGTTTCAAGGATGTTATAGTTAGTTGGACATTTCACATGTACAAACCCAGAGAAATTCGGCCGTAATAGTTAGTTGAGCTAACTATAACTCGCACCCCCGCAATGCACTGCTGATGACGTCACATATTACATCACTCATGACATGGTCAGTGACATCACTGATGACATCACTGATGACATCTCATATATATATATATGTGTGTGTGTATATATATAAATATATACATATATGTATATATAAATATATATATATATATATATAATATATATATATTCACGCTCAGTTTCCGTCTTCATTCCTTCACTCACGACCGGGTGCTTTGTAACGTGGTGACGGACACCACGCTTGTACTATTCCAGGCTCAAGGTCAATAAACACCAGCACTCACGGGAACGTAGTCTCCCAGATTTTATTGGGATTCCTCAGCACGACCAGACGCGTTTGGCTGCCGCCTTTTTCAATGAAAAGGCGGCAGCCGAAGCCGTCTGGTCGTGTTGAGGAATCCCAATAAATCTGGGAGACTACGTTCCCGTGAGTGCTGGTGTTTATTGACCTTGAGCCTGGAATATATATATATATATATATATATATATATATATATATATATATTTCAGTCAAGAACCAAGTAGGCGCACATTCAGGGAATTTTGCTGATCCACAGATTTTATTGCCAGTAACGCGTTTCGACTGTCAAGGCAGTATTGTTCACACACTGACGTTTCTAAACACCACACATTTACATACAGGTGAATGAACACAGAAAAAGGACAAGTTCGAGATTACCATCAGATTGTGAATCCACAGTAGCATCTATTTTGGAACGGCTAAATGTTCTCGACAAACAGGTAAATATGTTTGATATTGCATCTATTATTGATAAATATGACACATTCCCCTGAGTTTCTTAAAGTAAGGTTGGTAGATACAGATATTATATATATATATATATATATATATATATATATATATATTTTTTTTTCACTGAAAAAAACAAAGGTTACATGGACATAGTTAGGAAATAGAATTTTTTTTAAACTTGGAAATTTACTGAAAAAAACAAAGGTTACAGAGACATTATAGTTGAGCTCACATTTCACTCGTACAAAACCAGTTAAATTCAGCAGTTATAGTTACATGACCTACCTATAACTTACGTCCCCGCAGTGCACTACTTATGACCTCACATACTACATCACTCATGACATGGTCAGTGACATCACTGTTGACATCTCAAATGACATCACTGATGACGTCAACCACAGAAGCATTGACACACCCATTCACACCCTTTTACAACCTCTCATACACCCACTCACACACCCACACAACCACTCACATACCCATTCACAGACCCATACAAGTAGTCATACAACCACTCACTCATACATAGAGCCACTCAGACACCCACTCACTCACTCTGCAATATGGCTGTGGGGGACTTACTTGTTGTAGCAATAGATGTTCTTGGCCCCCCAACGACCCTCAGCACACAAGGGGAGTTCATCCCCCAGCCAGGAGGCCCCTCTGCTGAGTGGTTGAGAAAGGGGTAGGAGCCTCCCACGATGTCTCAGGAAACCAATCCTCAGGGCCCAGCCATTACCAATACCGATTTCAGCCCTGGGGAACCCATCCCCCGGGGCCCGACCTTTTATTTGTTTTTATTTATTAATGCAGGAGGGGGGCATGCCCCCCTCCCCTGGGCGATTTCAGCCCCGGGGACACCATCCCCGGAGCCCCCTCCCATTTTAAAAATACAATTTGGACCTAGGGAGGTAGTGGTCCATGGGGCCCGGGAAGGTCTGTGAGGCCCCCCCGATTTATTTCGCATTAGCCCCAGGGAGGTGGTGTCCCCGGGGCACAAGGAGGGTGACCGGTGCACCCCCCTCCTATTTCATTTAATTTAAGCCAGCATGCCTCCGAGACCTGGCCCACCCAGGGGCTAAATAATAGAGAAGCGCTTCTTTCTTTTCAATTTTTCAGCAGGAGCTGCAACTCCAGTGTGGCCTAGGGGGTCCAGGGTATTCCTACCTGTCCCCTTCTCTTTTTTAAATGGTTTTTTGTAGGACTCGGCTGAAGCCAAGTTCCAAGATGGCTGCCAACACTTCCTGGTTTGAAGTTTTGCTGGCAAATCAGATCTCAGCACGAGATCGGAAGAGTTTGCGGAGCCCTCGCATCCCTATATATAAAAATATGAATTTCTTTTGATAACTCTGTAACTACTGAACAGATTTACACCAAATAGGAAAAAGGCACTTCTCTGAACCAACAGCTACTTTTCTGCCAAATTTGGTGTAATTCTATTTAGCGGTTCGGGCTGTAGCTGTGTCTAAGTCCCATGAGAATAACGTAGGGAAAACGCGTTTTGGGCCCCACCCTTTTTCTTGGCCCCGCTTGACGTATAACCATGAAACTTTCAGGACAGCAGCGTTGTATTAGTTTTGAAAATTTTGCAAGGATTTGTCAAACGATGCCAATGTTATTGCCAAAAGATTAAATGCTCTTTCTATGGAAACTAGGTCCTATCTGTATATTTATAATAAAAATGATCTTACACCATTTTTGTTTTTATATTTATTAATATGAAATATATATCTATATGTATTCATACGAATAAATGTAAAATATAATTTAAATTAATATAATGTAAAATACATGTGTTTATTAATTATGTTACGCTATATATATTATATATATAACACACACACAATAAAACAATGAAAAATGTAAAACATTTTATAAGAAAATATATTAATGTACACAATACATAAAACATTAAAAATCAAAAAATACAAAAAACAGATTTACAAAAAATACTATAAACTTTAAAACGAATAAATATTTTTTATTCAAAATATACAAATATAAAACAATTAATTCTATAAACTCTAACATTATGAAAACTATTGGAGTCTAAGAATATTAGATATACTATTCCCACTCTAGTTTATGCACTGATAGGGTAAGTATTGGACTTCGGAGGAGTAAAACGTACTATTCCCTTTCCAGTCTGTGCAACAGTAGGGCAAGCGTTGGATTTTTGCGGGGTATAATTTACTATTCCCACTCCAAGAAGCGCAACTGTAGGGGAAGTGTTGGACTTAGGAGGGGTAAAAACTACTATTCCCACTCCAGTCTGTGCAACACTAGGGAAAATGTTGGATTCTGGAGGGGTAAAATGTACTATTTCCATCCCTAACAGCTCAACTGTAGGGAAAGTGCCGGACTTATGAGAGGTTGTATGTACTATTCCTACTCCAAACATGGCACAGTAGGGAAACCATTACATTTCAGAGGGGTAAAATGTACTATTCTCACTCCAAACAGCGCAACTGTAGGGGAAGTGTTGGACTTAGGAGGTGTAACATTTACTATTCCCTCTCCAATCCGTGCAACAAAATGTCAAGCGTTGAACTTCTTGGAGGGGTGTTATTTATTACTCCCACTCCAGTCAACGCAAAAGTAAGGAAAGCGTTGGACTTTGGAGGGGTAAAATTTACTATTGCTACTTCAGTCTGTGCAACAGTAGGGAAAGCGTTGGATTTTGGAGGGGTGAACTTTACTAGTCCCACTTCAGTCAGCACAACAGTTGGGAAAGTGTTGGTCTTTGGAGGGTAAAATTTATTATTCCTACTGCAAACAGCGCAACAATAGGGAAAGTGATGGACTTAAGACAGATTAAATTTACTATTCTCACTTCAATCATGGCACAGTAGGGAAAGCACCGCATTTTGGAGGAGTAAAATTTACTATTCACACTCCAGTCTGTGCAACAGTAGAGAAAGCATTGGCTTTCAGAAGGGTGAAATTTACTATTCCCACTCCAACAGTGCGACAGTAGGAAAAGTGTTTAAATGCAGAGGTTCATTTTACAATTCCTACTGCAGTCTAAGCAAGAGTAGGGAAAGTCACTTCAAACACATTACATATATAAGTAACACCCTAAATGTAGAAAAAATATGAAACTCCTAATTTACAAATTATTAATGAACATAAAATATATATGTAATTTAAAAAAAAAAACAATTGACAATTTCTATTCAATAAAATAATTATCAATTAATGAATAATTATTAATTAATTAGCTTTTCACCCTATACACTTAAAAACCTAGCAATCCATACCTAAAATATAACTTAAAAAAAAAGTATTCCATAATTTACACATTTAAAATCAATTAAATAATTAACAATTCATAATTGATTTATAATAAATTATTACTTATTTATCTTCCCAATCTAGACCCTGCAAACCTAGCAGCCTACAACTAAAATATAATTACAGTAAATAAGTATGACATAATTTAAATATTTAAAATGGAATTAAATTAGTTTACGATGAATAATTAATTAAATATTAATTTTCTAACTTCTCACCCTAGACCCCTACAAACGTAGCAGCCCACAACAAAAAATAATTAAAATATATAAGTACAACATAATTTAAATATTTAAAATAGAATTAAATAATTAGGTCACAAATAATTATGAATTAAATATTAATTTATTAACTTCCCACTCTAGACGCCTACAAACTTATCAGCCCGCAAAGAACATATGATAATAAATCAATATTAAATAAATTACATAATAAATATCAATCATAGAATTCAATAAAATGTATTAAATAATTCATAATTATTAACTAATTAACTTTCCACCCTATCCTCCTATAAACCCAGCAACCCGCTATGACCCTATAAATAACTATAACAAAATTAAATAAAAAATTTGAAATCACTTCAAATTAATCTATATATTTCTCTAAAACAACCTTTATATAAAGAGTAATAACACATAAAATTAATAACAACTAAAACATTCAAATAATTAAAAAACGATCTTTTTAACCACTATATTCTGGAAAAAAATATTAACATGAAAATTATTTAAAACAATATTACTTACATCAAAAAACGATACTCTTGTCAACATTACTTGTGCATCACAATATTTGTGAATCACAATATTTATTTTCCGGTATTCCTGCCTCCTGATATTTTTAAATCAATATTTTGTCCAAACACTCTCTACTAAGTTCCCTACTGTCAACTGTTATGTGAACAGCATTGACTGTAATGCACTTGTAATACTTCATACAGAAAATCTATCACATTTTGACGGAGGATGAAGGTCGCAAGCAACAAAAGCAAGACCAATGTGTGCCTCTTTACTTGAGTCAGTAAAGACATGAAGGCTCAAATCTAATTTAGTAAGAAAAGGATTGGATTATAGTCCTTTCCAAATTAGATGGATGAATTTCAAAAGCTACACAGCTCCTCAATAATGGGCCATCGAATGTATGTATCCATGAAGAACCATTTGGGGAAGATACTACCTAATCTGTGGGCTCCACTTCTGTCAGTTTCCCAAAACTTCACTTTTGTGTTGTACAAAGTGAATCAAGTTGGTAAAGCCAGGCTGGGATGGCACTAGGGATAGTAATATCTACCCTCCTCCCGCTTTCCTTACCAAGTACAGACTCTGTATTGGCGATATCAACAACTCTTTTGCTCTGTTACAGGAATGCAGTTGGAAAGTGCTGATTTTGCAGCCTTGCAACATCCTGCACAGCAGATGAAGTAGAGGCTACTGCTTCTTCTGCAGTAAGGTTTTTAATAACAGCTAACTGAAAGTCAAGGAAGGACATAAGTATTCCTGTGGTGCTCTGCAGTTAGACAATGTACGCATTGAATTTTGCCAACCGAAAAGGTGGGTAGCTAACTTTTCATATCCAAGGTTTACAACTCGCATTATTTGGTTGAAGAATATGGTAATTTTTATTCACTCCTCCCACGTACTTGTAATCAAGTATACTGGTGGGCTTGTGAACTGTCGCCAACTGACCCCAAAGAGTGACCAGAGAAGTGTTGTCATTGTGAAGTGTAGTGAGCATGTATGCTTCCTGCCTATCTGAGAATTTGATAACGAGCAGTTCATTGCAAAGCAGTGGACTGCTCTGGCCTTTTTAGAGCCTCTTATAAATAAGCTCCTGAAGGAATCCTATGTGGCTATTTTGAAATTACCCACAATCATACTGCCATCTTCATACAGTTCACTAAACAGCTGGACTCCTATACAAATGTTATCTACATAAAGGTTATAACCTTTGTGAAGGGGAGATTGGACAATGGCTGAGCCCACTTCAGCTATTGATCAGTTATTGTTCCACTCCCATTTTATTTCCACCTAGCACAGCATATATCCTGTGGCAATGAGTGAGCCCACTGTAGCCACTGATCACCCATTCAGCCATTTACATTTTGCTTCTGCCCACCATGACATAGGGCAATGTGTCAGCCCTCTTCATCCATTGATCAGTTATTGTGCTGTTTACATTTTACTTCTACCCATCACAGCATGCATCATGGAGCAAGGGTGAGCCCATTTCAGCTACTGATCAGTTAGTTATTCATCCATTCACATTTTGCTTCAACACACAACAGCACAGGGCAAAGTGCCATTCCTCTTCAGCCACTGATCACTTATGCCACTCACGTTTTGCTCCCACCAACCACATTGTGGGGCAATACCCCCTCTTTTTTTTTTTTAACTGTGATGCCTAATGTTGTCACAAAGGTCCCAGGCAGCAGAAGTACAAAAATAAAACAAGGAAGCCAAATTTTCCCTTTTTTAGGGCTGGTGATTTTTCCCCTCCTCGGGGGTCCGTGTTCACCCACAGGGAAGGTAAAATCATTCATATAAAATTGGCTCGCAGGGGGACTTGACCCATGCCTGGGCGTGGCTGACCCCCCTACCAAAGAAACCTGTAGTCTAGTGAGCTCACTACTTGTGAATCGCAGTGCACCCATGATCTATGAGCAGGGATCTGTTTGAAAGAGGCATCGCTGGAATGGAGAGCCTCTAGCACTTTCCAGTGATGCCTTTCGCAAATGCTGTGCTGCCTGGGGGGAGTCAAAGCGGGGGTGAAAGAAAGGCCCTGCGCTACAAAAGCAGAAAAAACAATTACAAGGACACCAAATTTTCCCTTCCCTGGGAGGGGCTGATTCTGACCCCTTCAGGGTCTGACCTAAGGAAGGAAAAATCTCAAACTGTAATTTATGCCTCCTTGGGGGTTTTGACCTATGCCTTGGTTGCCGACACCCCCCACCCCCAAAAAAATGACATCCCTGGTGTCTAGTGTGATCCTTGCTCATGAATCTTGGTGCACCTGCAATCAGCAAGCATAGAGCTGTTTGGAAAAAAGGCATCTCTGGAAAGACAAGTCTCTCCTCTTTCCAGAGATGCCTCCCTCAAATAGAGAGGTGGGTGTTTGGGGTAGATATCCCACCAGATGCGTGAAGAGCTTTCTTTGCCTGCTCCTCATGGCGCCATCTGATGGGATCAGTCCCATCAGTGTGCTGTACGGCATTCTGACATCACTGATGAGCAGGTGGAGGGGTGGCGGTCTGACGCGGAACAAATTCCACATCAGCCCCCTGAGGTACCGACATGGGAGTAAGCCTCCGGTGCAAGTACTGGAGGTTCCCAACGTTCTCCTTCTGAGGATAACCCATTTATGTGCTCTGCACTGCAGATGTGGCATGGAAGACATCAACATGTCATTCTCCACAGCAGAGGGGTTAAAGCAGTGATTCTTCCACCTCTTTACAGGAAACCATCACTTAACTTCACTAATCTTTTTAATTTTTGTCCCATTTCCAATGTTAAATATTGAATGTAATGCCATTTCTCAACTAACTTATTTCCTCTGCTTTTACTGGCTTTTTCTTCTTGTAGAATCTGTTTTTTTTTTTTTTACAGAAACTGCCCCACTATAGTCCTCTAAAATCCTTTTTAAGATACAACAAAACACCATTTCCTTTGTTCTCATATTTGGATCTTTCTGCTGCTTGAGACATGGTAGACCACTTACCTAATTCTCTTTACATTAGGTATCACTGGTTCCGCACAGGACTATTTTTGCTCTTATCTATCTGACCACACCTTCTCGGGACTGTGTAAGTGTATGATGTGTCATGACTCATAAGAAGATCAGGCAAGGTGCAGATATTTTGGGAAGAACAACAGGGGAGAAAGGCAGAAAGAGAACACTAATATTATTGAGCCTGTGGAGGCCGGTTCATGGAGAATAGGGGTTAGAGGCAAGAGGTGCATCTTTCAGGTCAGACAGAGAAGGACAGCCAGTCAGATTTGCAGTAGTACTGAGTTTCCAGGTAATGTAAGGAGCCTGATGATAGTAGCACATTGCCTCGCAACTGCTTAGTTATATGGTTCCCGCTCGTTTAGTTTGATCACAGTTTTTGCGTTTCCCGGCACCTTTGTTTTGTTCTACCCTTTTCCCCATGTTTCCTCTTTACTGTGACTTTGTATGCCTGTGTAAAACAACTATCAAATGAACTTACACCTACTGTGGTATATTCAACACCACCACCACCACTTCTCAGTGACTCCTGGTGCTCCCAAGTTCATGGAAAGTTGCTGAGTACTTCCTGGGTTCATTATCGGCATTCTCCTATGCAGCGTTAGGTAGGATCAAAAGGGTTGGGGATGGTCATGGAACCAGTATGCTTGCACCACTGCTATTACTTAACATCTACTGTTGTTGTTGTAGTCAGGCTTGCTGTGTCAATGGTGTGTACAACTCCTTTAAGACTTCCATGGGTGAGAGTGCAAGCCTGAGCCATAAAACAACTAAGCTCCTCCCCTGCAGTCATGCCATGCTCGTGCCCACCCATACGCTTCATGGGCATGCCAGGATGCATCCCTCAGATGGGGCTCTCGGTGATCCATGGTAGAGTTGGGGTATCGCCTCTCTCTACCCTGCTTGCAGGTTTGCCTCGGACTTTCTCGGTCTCACCACGGCCCCCCTTTCCAGTCCTCGAGCAGCAGCCATCGTTCGCTGCTGCCAATCTGCTGCTATCACTGTGCTCGACTCACGCAAGGAGCCTGGTGAGTACGAGTGCGCAGCAGGGTTGTGGAGGGTTTTGCGGTCAGCGGGAAACTGTGCTGAGTTTGGTGGAGGGGTCAGGAGCTGGTGCTGGAATCTGGATATTTGGACCTTCACCGTTGAGTCTCTCAAGCCCCCCTTGAAGCTCTGTTTATTAGAGCTACCCCTGTGAGGCCATGGTAAAGTGCACGCTCTTTGGAATGGAAGCCATTTATCACTGGCATTCACTGGTGGTCACTGGAGGACATTGGCAGGCCCGGGGGCCTAGCGGATGATTTACTGGCTTGCTATCAGTACTATACTGGCAGTTTTGCAGATCACGTTGTTCCTGTTGTGGGTGGAGGCAGCAACTGTCAGCAGCTCAAGGAGGAGGTAAGTGGTAGGAACTGGTCGAAGTTGGCCGATGCTGCACTGAGTCTACTACCTACAGCCCACATACTTTACCTGGTACCACATGCAGTGAAATTAACAGACTCCATCACTCTTACCCTTTGGTTGTTGGCTGATTGTTGCTATTTGGTTGTTGGCTGATTGTTGCTAATCGAGACCCAGACTTATAATGGACCTGGACTCTTAGATAATAGACTCACTGTGTCATTGTGCCAGTAGAAATGTTTCTAGAAGTGTTCTCTCTGCCCGCAACCTACTGCAATTCACCACTCTATTGTGTTTTATCTAGCTGGGGTGGAATTTCGCCTCACCGCTTCCTTTGCGCCCAGGAGGGTGGGTCACAGAATAGATAAAATATATCTTTGTTCTGTGAAAATGGTTAAATGTAAATTAGAGGGGGTATATTAGGCCCCTCTAAAACCCCAGTAGGCACCACTCTCGATGCCTTCCTAAAGTGTGCTGCAGGTGTTTCGGACAAAGAAAATTTCCTAGTGGAATGGCGTCTGTCATTAGACCTGAGTGAGGGGCTCCAGGTCCATTCGGGGCCACGAGGTATTGAGAGTGAGGCCCCCTCTCCAACGTGTAGCACTTGTTTGATAGGATTAGCTGGCCGCCACAGACACCACCGACTTCATCTAGCTCATTGCCGAATTCCGACCCCCTGCTCATTGGTGAAGTGCAGAAGGAAGTCTAAGCAAGCAGGCCAAAGTAGACCTAGGAGGGTCACAAGGGCGACAAACGTAAGGAGTAGCACCCCTTCCGCCCCCATCTCCTCCGATCATTTCTAACACTGTGAGCGCTGTAGCTCCACCCAGCTTGGATTGGGATAATGTTCTTAATAAATTCCAGCTCATTGTGGATGCATGCTCGTCTTCGCTGATAGATAGATTATGCAAAATGTAATCTGCAGTGACTCAGCTACTACAATTCCAAGTTGACCCACTGGTCAACAGGCCCTCTTCCCTGGTCACCGCCAGTGCAAACCTTAATCCATCGAGTTTGAACCCCGTCACTACTATAGCTACTGTAACTTCCGGTTCAATACCGACTGGAACGGGCTGCACTGCCCTTGGTTCAACCCCCATCAGATCTCTAGTGCTGGGGCCACTGATACAAGGACAGGGCGACTCAGCAAACTAACGGACTGGGAGGAAGAGGAGCCTCACCAAGGGGATGAATCCCTGAGCCTAAGGCTAAGCCGCAACAATTTCCCAATTCGTTTTGACTCAATCTCCCACTAGACTGCTGTCCCTATGTGGCCATACTGACAAGCATGCCACATTTAACCTCTACTCAAGAAGAAGCAACTTATGAACTTAAAAACAGGGTTTGCCACTGGCTATCTCACAACACAGACTTTGACATCAACAAATTCAAGGACACCCTGTTTGTGAGGAGGGTCGGGTTGCTTGGTCCATCGGCCAAGCAAAAGAATGGAGACTGAATTGTGGTAAACTGCAGAAACCCTAGTCTTGCCCAGCGTTTAATCTTTAGCGGGTCAAGAGACATTGCAACTTCAGCCACGTGGGGAGGGAGATTGAGTGAACTCAATTCCCTTGTATATTGATCTTGACACTGCCAGCAACCCTGCAAGCCCAAATTATTCTCTCAATCCATCGATGCAGTCACACATTATACCTTCCACCTCCACCCTTCCTCAGAACCTACATGCACATAACCCTGTCCCCTGCGTCCCAGAACAACTATCTCAATGCTGTCCCCTCCCTGTTTCGGGTACTATGGTAAACAAATTACTGCCTCCCCTTTTGCTGTTGTCCTGGAAGATTATGTTACTCTGAGGGAAAATAATTGACCCAGACTGGGGTAATTTTATTACTCAACATGACGTAATAATTCCACAGGAGACCTGGGCTATTACAAAACTTTTTTGGCCTGGCTACACCAACTTTAGCATTGAGGCAGTACCCTCCAAGGCTGGGCGTCCTTCTGGTGGCTTCCTCATCCGATTTAAAAACATGCCCTATTTAGCCATAAAGAAATTATAGATTAAAAGCACCAATATTTTAGGTCTGTCCTCAAGGGGCAGAAATGGTAGTAGGACTGACCTGTATAATGTCTATAGTTGCTCAGTTCAACGAAACAAAGAGTCTCCTACAGTACAATTACCTGCCAATCATCTTTCTGCCAGACCAGATCGTACTCCACTTATAATTGCCGGATACTTTAAAACTACTTTTGAGCCGCTTGACAACCTAGAGCCAGCAATTAGTCTTGAAGACAAAGCTAGAGGTATACCTTCACTGGAAAGTAAACCTGTATTGTCATGGCCAGCTTCCGCAATTCAGCTTTTATGAATAACCTTGAATCATGGTACGAGGGCTTGTAATGGGAGGTTCCAGTCTGATATACATAGTGCTTATACTTTTCACTGGGGAGCCACTAAAAGCAGAATTGATTATGTATTTTTAAATCTTGATATTTGGCACATGGCCATAGATTTTGAAATCTTAAACAGATCTGAAGCGACCATAAAGCACTTAGGCTCAAAATGGATGGAAAACTGTTAGGAAAGCCCGTTGCACCAGGAGTAACATTAGTCAACAACAGATAAACTATCAAATGGTTCAAACTTTGACTTCACACCAAAATTTTAACCCAAATCTCTGACACCTTTAGTGCCATTTTTAAACCACTATCAGAGCAACCCTTTGATACATCTTCAAAGTTGAATTGAATTGAATTGAAATTAAATTTATAAAGCGCAACTAATGCCCAGAGGCGTCTTGGCGCTATAAACAAACTAAGAACAAAAGAACATTAGTACAGATAGTGATCAGGTAAATTCCTTCAGGTGGTCTGTGCGAAAAGCCACGTTTTCAGACCTTTCCTGAAGCTCATCAAGGAGGGTGCTGTTTTTAGGGAAATAGGTAATGTGTTCCACAGCGTTGCTGCTGATCTAAAAGGCTCCTGCCTCCCCAAGTGGCCTTCTTGAAGGGGGTGGTTGCCATGTTCCTGGCCATTCCTGACCGTAAGGTTCTGTTTGGGACATACCATTTTAATTTATTCCTGAATTGTATTGGTCCTTGGTCATGTAGTGATTTAAAAGCCAGGCATAGGACTTTAAATTTACATCTCTGCCTGACTGGAAGCCAGTGTAATTTTTTATGGCTTCTCTTGCTGATACATTTTGGGGATTTTTAAGATAAGACGTGCTGCCGCGTTTTGTACTATCTGAAGCCTGTTAATTAGGCCTGAATTAATGGTAAGATAGAGACTATTGCAGTAATCTAAACGGGAGAGGACCAAAGCCAGAGTCACTGTTTTTAGAAGTTCCTCTGGTATGTATTTCTTAATTTTGTTGATTAATCTTATAGCACAAAAGGAAATGGATGTGACTTTACTGACTTGGTCCTTGAATTTAAGTTCTTTATCAATGATGATGCCCAGATCCTTAGTTTTAGTGGAGGGTACAGGCAGCGCATCAAGTACTGGTGGCCACCAGTCAGGTGTCCAGAGGGAGGGTTTGTTACCAAAAATGATAACCTCCGTCTTAGACGCATTCAACTTCAAACAGTTGCCATCCATCCAGTCACTCACATTCTTCATACAGGTCTTAAAGGCCTCGCCCGGGTACTTTCCTCCATTTGTTAAAGACACCACAATCTGTGTGTCATCAGCATAGGAAGCTAGGGCGAATCCTGCTTCTTTTATTATCAAGGCTAACGGCGCAACATATAGATTAAAAAGCGTGGGGCTCAGGGCAGAGCCCTGAGGAACTCCACATGGTAAGGAGAACTGTTTGGAGGTTGCTGACCCCATTGCTACATTTAATTGCCGATTGGTTAGGAATGATTTTAAGAGTTTAAGTGCGGTGCCTTTTATTCGTGCTTCCTGCAGACGGTCAGCCAGGATCTCATGGCTGACCGTATCAAAGGCCGCCGAGAGGTCAAGCAGCACCAGCGCGGCTGTTCCTCCTCCGTCTAAGATTACACGGATATCTTCTGTGGCTGTAATTAGGGCCGACTCAGTGCTATGATGCTTCCTGAAGCCGTGTTGTGTTTCATCTAATAGTGAATTGGATTCAATATGTTCAGTGATTTGTTTGTTCATTGATTTTTCAGTGCATTTGGCAGCAAAAGGGAGCCTTGCGATAGGGCGATAGTTACCGGGTTCTGAGCTATCGAGATTATCTTTTTTTAAAAGGGGGAGAATGGAGGTACGTTTCCATTGAGCGGGAAAAATACCGCTGGCAAATACTGTGTTAATGATAAAGCCCAGATATACTGCCAGTGGTGTGGGTATCAAGTGCATTATGTTAGGTGGGCAGGGATCGTATGGAGAACCCGACTTAATTGATAGAATAAGGTCTATTAGTTGGTCGTCGGAAGGATTCCTGAATTCGAGAAGGCTGGTTATATCTTTCTTGAGGTTAAGTGTGTGCTTGCTCTGAATGTTAATGCTAGCAAATTTATCGTAGATGTTAGTCACCTTCTTTTGAAAGGAATTCGCTAGTAGGTTACAGAAATCCTGATTTGATACCACATGACTGACCTTGTTAGGTTTGATCAGCTTGTTGATAACCGAAAATAGGGTTTTATTGGTGTCACAAGCTTTTTTATGTGTTCAGTAAAATAGTCTGTTTTGGCTCTTATGATGTCTTTTTTATGTTTTGCAAGTTTAACTTTATATGCGATTTTCTCCTCTGCCATATAATTTCTTCTCCATCTTTGTTCCTGTCTACGACATTCCTGTCTGGATAGTCTCAAGTTCTCATTGTACCAGGGTTGGGACAGTTACCTTTTTATTAATATACTGGAGATGGGAGTTATTGTATCCAATGCAGTATTAAGCCAGCGAGAGAGAATTTCAATGTTGTGATCTGCGACTGCATCCTGCTCTAATTGGCAAGGGGTAGCGGCAATCACCTCGGCAAGTACATCTGGCTGGATTTTATGCCAGGCTCTACTGGTGGTGTATTGTACAGTTGGTCTGTACTGTACTGATGTTATGGCCATCATTGACCAGTTGACCACCCAGTGATCTGACCAGGTTAATGGAAGGGATGGAGATATCACAAGATTCTCCCAGTTGGAGAATATGCCATCCAACATATGGCCTGCTTTGTGTGTCGGACCATTGCTAACTAGAGGCAGTCCAAATGAATCCATTAGGTCGATAAGTTTGAGTGAATTTGGATCTTCTATGTTTTCTAAGTGAAAGTTAAAATCTCCCAGTACCATAAATATTTCATTGGTGATTAAGGCTTCCATAACGGAGCAGATTTTATCTATGAAGCTATTCCTATCTCCAGGAGGACGATACACCAGAATTCCTTTGAGGGCTAGTGAGTCAGGTGGTTCGATGGAGAAGGTCATAGCTTCGAAGTCTACTGTATGTAGTGGTTCGAATCTGGCCTTATAATTATCTCGATATAAAATCGCCAGGCCCCCACCCCTTTTAAGTTGCCTGTCTGATCTAAAAATGGCGTAACCAGGAGGTGTAGCTGCGACTATGTCGGGGCCGGAACTATTGTCTGCCCACGTCTCTGTTAGAAAGGCTACATCTATATATTTAGTGTTAAGGCAAGATCATGGAACTCTAGTTGATGTTTCACCAGAGATCTAGTATTTAGGAGTAGGCAGTTGATGTTGTTTTTACTTATTGGGGGGGACTGGGTTAAGTCTGTGGGCACCGGTGTCATGGTACCCGAAAATGTCAGACTTTCGGGTGACCATCTGACTATGTCAGTGGTATCAGATTGTCTTAAGGCCCATAGTTCCTCACGGGAATAACTGATGGTGTTGTTGTGTTCTAGAGTTCCAGAGCCAGGGGTTCTAGCGCTGGGCGTGGTCGAGGCGCGGATGGGCGCAGACGGGCTTGCCTTTGGCGCGCCAAAGGCGCGCCGATGGCGCGCCCGCTGCGCGCACGCGCCATTTCCTCCCCTTATAGTGCCCGGCCTGGTAAGTAGCGGAAAAACTAGACCGCTAACCTAGCCAAGATGGCGGTTCTACGTGGCCCTGCCAGGAAGTGAGTCACCTCTGAGAGAAGACTGTTCCCCGGGATCTCCCTCCACAACAAACAGCCCGCTAATGACTGCGGTGGACCGGGGGGATCACAGGGCGCAAAGGTGCTGTTCCACTTCTTTTTGGGTGAGTGCTGTATGCGCTGGTCAAGTACAATATAACAAAGTGCAAAAACCTTTTTTTTTTTTTTTTTAAATCGGAAGTTCGCCGCAATTAAAACAAATCACAGGTTCTAAAATAGAAATGTCTAAAAAAAAAGAGATGCTGCCGCTAGTCCTCTTACCAATTGAGGCTAAAACTTAGTCTGTACTAAGGGTGCTCTGTTAGGCCACCATGAGGACTTTTTTAGTGTCTTACACCGGCTTTGTACTAAGGACTTAAGTTCCAAAAAGGCCCCTCCTCCCCCCAGCAGGCTACTACCTGGTTCAACAAGGAATGCCGCCAGGTGAAAGGTAGATTCATTTAAGCGGTTAAAATAGGACCCTGAGAGGCATTTTCTGTTGCCTATGCACACTATAAACGCATTATTGCATCCACCAAACAGAACTGTATAGACAGTAACTGGTTAGCATTAGTTGCTGCAGCGCGCCTTGAGACCCTTACGGGTGAGTAGCCACGCTATACAAACCTCTGATTGATTGATTGCTGCTGCGGAAGAAAATGACAGACATTCTGGCGTATTTTCTTGCATGGTAATGCTAGTTCTTTCAGCCCCTTAGAGCTCTCAATTCAATCACAGCAGTGGCCAGATAATTTTGCCAACATTTATACCAAAACGAATGCAGGACCACTGCTTCCATGACTAAAACTGCCAGGAGCCCGAGAGCCATTGTTATAAATGGCTCTATTTGACTCACTCTCTCTGAAACTCTTAGTGCTATCCAGGCTATGAAACCTGGGAAGGGCCGGTGCCCCGACAAAGTCCCTGGTGACCTGTTTTGCTCTGAGCCTACTGTATGTGGACCATATATCAATGCTCTGTCTAATGGGATACTTGCAGGTGGGAAGATTTCCGAGTTCTGGCGTGGTGCTGAGATCATACCAGTCTACAAAAACAGGAGTGTTCCTAATAATTATCGTTCCATCAGCCCCATTGATAAACTTCAGAAGACCTTCTGCCACCAGTTCCTGGCTAGACTTCTGGAGTGGGTCAATGAGGCCTCCATCCTGTCCCCATTACAGGCAGGTTTTAATTCCAAGGTGAACACGATAGATCAAATCTTTTGCTTTGACCTTATCGTCTTGAAATATCTTAGCCTCTCCAAAGGCCGTCTTTATAAGGCCTTTTCGGATCGTAGGGTAGCCTTTTATCTGGTGCCCAGAAATAACCCTTGGTCCACCTTAGCATCCATGGGGCTTGATCAAGTACTTTTAGACACCTTTGTGAAATTACACAACAGCATCTTTGCCCAAGTCAGACGGAGAGTGGGTGGTAAACTGACTGCATGCATATCTGTAGCAAGCAGGGTGACTCAAGGGAGTGTATTCGCGCCCACACTATTTTCGTTGTATATAAATCATGTGGTGAAGCATTTATGTAACTGCATTCATGACTACCCAAGATTAGGAGAGTGTTCCATTCCTATGCTGATTTTTGCAGACAACACCCTCCTGCTCTCACGAACCCCATCTGGGCTACAAAACCTGTTGAACAAATTCATGGACTGCTGTGATCTTCACGGGTTGGAGGTAAACACCGAAAAAAGCAAGATAATGGTATTAAATCCCCATAGAACCTGCAGAGCTGGGTTCTCAAGGAAAGGATCCACTCTGCAGGTGGTTGAAAAATTTGATTATCTGGGGATCAGAATCGACAAACCTAAGAGATGGAATTCCCAGTTGCAAAAAAGTGAACTAACACTGCTACATACTGCGACTAGCACTGCTACATACTGCGTCTGCAGTCGTCAAGAGGTTCAAGGCGACCACCCCCAAATCTGTCTCCCCAGCTTTTGAAGTTTACAGGGCCAAAGCCCAGGCTGCTGCACTGTATGAGGCAGAAATATGGGGGTTTGCAAATTCCCAAGCTGTATCAGCAAAGGCTTCTTGAGATCCTTATTTAGTCTTCCTCAGGGTACTCCAATGATCCCTCTATTCTTTGACGTTGGCCTCAAGAGGGTCGGCGAACTGCAGCGCTGAAACCCCTCCTACATTGGGCCAGACTGTGGTCTACCCCAGCACTTTCCCATTATAGGTTAGCAGCAGAGGAGGTGTTGAAATTGAGCAAGCCCAACCTTCCACTATGGGTCAAACATGTTAAACTTTATCTTTTTGACCTAGGCCCGAGTGAGTATTGGAATAATATTTCGCTAATCACGCTCAGCACTAAGACTATTATAAAAGGTGCCTACTGGAATAGCAATATCCCAGGTCAACATAGTACGGCCAAATCTGGGGGTATGGTGGAAGATTTTATGGTGGATGATTTTCTATCTTTAACGCCCACATCTGCTAAGGAACTGTACATGGACATGATTCAAACTCTCTTGGCTCGCACATTGTTTATTAAATTCAGGCTGGGATCACTATTAGTAAACAAATTCACAAATAGATGGAAAACCCATTGTGCTGATTCACCAGCAGCGGCAGCCCCTCCATTAGGGCAGAGGAGCACCACCCAGCCTGCCACCACCAGCAAATAAAACGATAATAAAACGAGTTTTAAACCCGTTTTATTATCGTTTTATTTTAATCCCATTGGACCCACCCCCAGGACTCTGACAAGTCATGGGGGTGGGTCCAGGGGATGACACTGTGGTGGGGGAGTGGTAGTGCACTCCCTTCTCTGTGCATGAAGGTTTGGTGGGCCGTCTCAAGCCGGCCAAACCGTCATGCGCAGCAGGCACAGGCTTCCAGTCTGCCTGGGAGCGCAAAGTCCCAGTGCTCAGGCCAATCCTGACGCTGCTTTCATGGAGCGTCAGGATTGGGTGCAGTGCCTTTTGGGAGCCTGTGCCCAGAAGATGGAAGAGCGCGATGCAGCGGATGGCGGTGATCAGGTAAGTTATTTTTTTATTATTTTGTCCGGCACCCCCCTCCGCTCCCCAGTTCCCTCCTCCGGCCCGCCTCGCCACTTTGGCAGGGGACAGGCCGCTACTGTTCACCGGCATATATTTTTTGTAACTATAGGATGAAGGATGTTGAACATGTCTTATTTGTTTGTCCTGCATATGATAGGCCTAGGTGAACCTGGCTTAAACCACTCTGCATTTCAATTGTCGTGTAGTTCCTATAGTACCATGCTGGACCTGCGCGTTTGGATAACATAAACCGTGGGATTGGTGGTAGACTGACTCTGTGCACCCCCACCGCGTATGTTAGCCTGATTTGCATTAGCTAGCTCATAGTGCCACTAGAATCTCCTCTTATCGGGGAGAGATTAGTTTCTGGCAACCTTAGACCATGACAACCCAACTTCCTCAGAATCGTGGAAACAATGTACTACCTTTCGCTCAGTCACTCGTGCTTACTTATTCGGTTTGTCTCAGAGAGTTACACAGAATAAACAGTCTGGGCGTTTCAATAAGTATTTATTGAACAGTTGTTATTCTATTGTAAAATATATGTGCTGCGGCAACCAGCAGACAATAGCAGAGATATATTATCAGCAGTACGATAAAAGCAAAGGGATAGAACAGTTCTACCATATTGCAATAATCATGAATACATACATGAGTATAAAAAGCATTATGAAAGGGCGCGTACTCCTACGATGCCTAACTAGATGTACCTGAGTGTACCTAGCATATGTGTGTGTAGGTCTAAAAGCCTAAGAGCCAAGAATCCTTCTAGGATTTAGTCGAACCCCCATACCTGGATAGAGAGAGTGTGGGACCCCGTCCTGGTCTCGAGTTGGACACCCCGCAAGGGCTGTGTTAGACCGCTGTCAGCTGGAGCGACTGCATGCAGGAGCCTCAGCGTCTCTGGTCAGTGTGTCAGCATGGAAGTCTCGGTTCCCTCTGTCTTACCGGGGTAAGATGTGGTGTATTTATACCCTGAAGACTCTAGTTGCTTCGTATGGTTTGTATTGGCCCTTGTTAGGCGTGAGGAAGACGTCAGGGGTGAACTTTGTACCTATATATTATGCAGGTGGTGTATTCCTAGAGAGCCATGCATAATTGATGAGTACAGTGTGGGCCTGTGTTTGGGAAAAACCCTGCTGTATTCAAAACCACAGACTAGATAACGTTCAATCAATCAATCAATCACAGAATTTGTAGAGCGCACTACTTACCCGCGAGGGTCTCAAGGCGCTGGGGAAAAAAAAGGCGGGGGTGCCACTACTGGTCGAACAGCCAGGTCTTGAGTAGCCTCCTGAAGGTCAGCAGGTCTTGGGTCTGTCATAGGCTGAGTGGAAGGGTGTTCCAGGTCTTGGCGGCGAGGTGGGAGAAGGATCTGCCGCCGGTGGTTGTTCTTCGAATGCGAGGGACGGTGGCGAGGGAGAGGTCGGCGGAGCGGAGCTGGCGGTTGGGGACGTAGAAGAAGAGTCGTCTGTTGAGGTAGGCTGGGCCGGTCTTGTGGAGTGCCTTGTGTGCGTGGATGAGGAGTTTGAAGGAGATTCTCCTGTCGACGGGGAGCCAGTGCAGGTTCCTCAGGTGGGGGTGATGTGGCTGTGGCGTGGTACGTCGAGGATCAGGCGTGCGGAGGCGTTTTGTATGCGTTGCAGTCGCTTGATGAGCTTGGCCGGGGCTCCCGCGTAGAGGGCGTTCCCATAGTCAAGTCTGCTACTGACGAGGGCCTGGGTGACTGTTCTTCTTGTATCTGTCGGGATCCACCTGTAGATCTTACGAAGCATGCGGAGGGTGTTGAAGCAGGAGGAGGAGACTGCGTTGACTTGCTTGGCCATGGAGAGCGTTGAGTCAAGGATGACTCCCAGGTTGCGTGCCTGGTCGGTGGGTGTCGGGGCTGCTCCCAGTGTCGTTGGCCACCAGGAGTCGTCCCAGGCTGAGGGGTTGGAGCCGAGGATGAGGACCTCTGTCTTGTCCGTGTTCAGCTTTAGTCGGCTGATCTTCATCCAATCGGCGACGGCCTTCATTCCTTCATGGAGGTTGGATTTGGCGGCGAGGGGGTCCTTGGTGAGGGAGAGGATCAGTTGAGTGTCGTCGGCATAGGAGATTATGTTGAGGTTGTGCTGTCTGGCGATGCGTGCGAGCGGGGCCATGTAGATGTTGAACAGTGTCGGGCTGAGGGATGATCCCTGGGGTACGCCGCAGATGATCTCGGAGGCTTCGGATCGGAATGGTGGGAGGCGGACTCTCTGGGTTCTGCCGGCGAGGAAGGAGGTGGTCCATTCCAGAGCCTTGACTCGGATCCCTGCGTCGTGGAGGCGTGCGCGTAGAGTGCGGTGGCAGACAGTGTCGAAGGCGGCGGAGAGGTCCAGCAGGATGAGGGCTGCGGTCTCACCGTTGTCCAGCAGGGTCCTGATGTCGTCGGTGGCGGCGATGAGGGCAGTCTCAGTGCTGTGGTTGCTGCGGAACCCTGACTGGGATGGGTCCAGGATGCTGTTTTCTTTGAGGTATCGGGTTAGCTGTCTGTTGACGATCTTCTCGATGACCTTGGCTGGGAACGGAAGCAGGGAGATGGGCCGGAAGTTCTTGAGGTCTCTCGGGTCCGCCTTGGGTTTTTTGAGTAGGGCGTTGATCTCTGCGTGTTTCCAGCTCTCTGGGAAGGTCGCGGTCTCGAAGGAGAGATTGATAATGTTGCGCAGGTGGGGTGCGATGGAGCTGCTGGCTTTGTTGAAGTTGTGGTGCGGGAAAGGGTCTGACGGGGAGCCGGAGTGTATCGTGCTCATGGTCTTGATGGTGTCATCGATGTTCACGCTGGCCAGGGGTCGTGGTCGATGGTGTGCGGCGGGTCTGGTGCATCGATCTCAGTTGGGGCTGTCTGGGTGTTGAAGCTGTCGTGGATGTCGGCGATCTTGCGGTGGAAGAAGGTGGCGAGGGAATCTCACAGGGCTTGCGACGGCGGGATGTCGTTGGTGTTGGAGCTGGAGTTGGAGAGTTCCTTCACGATGTTGAAGAGCTCCTTGCTGTTGTGTGTGTTGTTGTCGAGGCGGTCTTTGAAGGAGATTCTCTTGGCGGACCTGATGAGGTGGTGGTGGTTACGGATGGCGTCTTTGTGGGCTGCGTGGCTGTCCGGTGTCTTTTCACTGTGACATTTCTTCTCTAGTTTCCGGCAGGTACGCTTGGAAGCTAGGAGTTCCGGGGTGAACCAGCTGGCTCTTTTGGTGGTGTCACTGTAGGTGAGTTTTTTCAGCGGGGCGAAGGTGTTGGCACAGTCGTCTATCCATCGTCTGAGGTTGCAGGCAGCGTCGTCGGTGTTGGATGGGTCGGAGGGTGGGTTGAGAGCGAGGTTTGCCCGTAGTTGGTCTTCGGTGACTTTGCTCCAGCAGCGGCGTGGGATCTGTTGGGTGCGGTGGTGTGTGGTGGGTTTCTGGAAGGTGAAGTGGATGCAGCGGTGGTCAGTCCAGAGGAGTTCGGTGGTGTGGCTGAAGGAGACGTGGGAGCTTGAGGAGAAGACGGGGTCGAGCGTGTGGCCGGCGGAATGGGTCGGTGTTGTGACGAGCTGTCTCAGTCCGAGGTTGGCGAGGTTGTCGATCAGGGTGGTGGAGTTGCTGTCGTTGTTGTTCTCCAGGTGAAAGTTCAGGTCTCCGAGGAGGATGTAGTCGGTAGAGGTCAGGGCGTGCGTGCTGATGAAGTCCGCGATGGAGTTGCTGAACTGGGGTCGGGGTCCAGGGGGTCTGTAGACAAGGGTGCCTCTAAGGGTGGTGTTGGGGTCCGTGTGGATCTGGAAGTGCATGTGTTCGGCGGTGCAGAGAATGTCGTCGGTGCTGGTCGAGACCCTGATGGTGTTCTTGTGGACGATGGCGATTCCTCCTCCGTTGATGCGGTCTCTGCGGGTGATCTTATAGCCGTCTGGGATGGCTATGGCGATGTCGGGTGCGGAGGAGTCGTTCATCCAGGTCTCTGTCAGGAAGGCGACGTCTGGTGATGATGTGTCGAGCAGGTCCCAGAGCTCGACGGCGTGTTTGGGTGCGGAGCGGGTGTTCAGTAGGATGCATCGGAGGTGGTTGAGGTCCTTCTTGGCGGGCGCTTCGTTGGCTCTGAGGCTGGTGTAGCTGCAGTTCCGGCAGGTGAAGGGACCATGAGTGCGTTTCGGGGCGGCCTTGAAGCAGTTGTGTGTCCGTCCAGGGTTGAGAGTGTGGAGTGTTTTGGCATCGTATCGGCGTCGGTCCTCGAGGCTGGAGTGGGGGGAGCAAGGACCAGGGGTTCTGGCACTGGGCGCGGTCCAGGCGCAGACGGGCTTGCCTTAGGCGCGCCAGCGGAGCGGCCGCGTAGCGGCCGCAATATATGGGGAGGTGGGAGGGAGGAGCAGCTGGGAGGTGGGAGGCAGGGGCAGCGAATGGACAGTCAGGGGGGCGGGGACGCAGCGGCGGGAGCGGAGAGAGGCAACGAGGGGAACAGAAGGTCAAAATGGACACAGAAAAATGGGGGCAACGAGGGGTAGAGAAGGCAAAACGGGCACAGAGAAATGGGGGCAACGAGGGGTACAGAAGGCAAAACGGGCACAGAGAAATGGGGGCAGCGAGGGGTACAGAAGGCAAAACGGGCACAGAGAAATGGGGGCAACGAGGGGTACACAAGGCAAAATGGGCACAGAGAAATGGGGGCAACGAGGGGTACACAAGGCAAAACGGGCACAGATAAATGGGGGCAGCGAGGGGTACAGAAGGCAAAACGGGCACAGAGAAATGGGGGCAGCGAGGGGTACAGAAGGCAAAACGGGCACAGAGAAATGGGGGCAACGAGGGGTACACAAGGCAAAACGGGCACCGAGGCAACAAGCAGAGGGGCGAACTTACCAGCAGAAGCAGCGGGCAGGACAACACAGGCGGAGCTGTGTGGTGGGGGAGCGACCTACCTGGCAAGCTCTCAGAGCTCGTTGTGTACTAGCGAGGACTAATGTAGGTGAAAGATCATGCCTATATAAGGAATCATGACTATAATAGGACATGTACAGTTATGACCGTAATAGGGCATATGCGGCTTTGATCATAATAGGGCAAGTACGAATATGACCGTATTAGGGCAAATACGAATACGTCCATTTTAGGGCATGTATGAACGGGTCTACATTAGGGCCTCTATACGGGACATAACACAATGGGTGTCAGACAATACAAGGAGGCCTATCGTATCTTACGGTCTGACACCAGACAGCTATTGGTATTCGGCATTAGCCTATACTTATAAGCAGTGTGGCTACTCAGGAAGAGAGTGGGTGTATTATTCTGAATAAAATATATAATTTTCATACACCTTCTCTATGAATGTTTTTTCTCTTTCTCCTTGCTCCCTGTTTTCAACGAACTCTGTAAATATGTGGGAGCTTTGAGCACCGTAATTTCCAATTTGCACTTATCCCAATCCACTGACCCATTTTATGCTGCTATTCTCCCTTTTTAAAATGTTTTTACCAATTTGTATCACTTTGTCAGTTCTATGAGAATGTTTTTCATGTTTACTGTTTTTACCTGTAATATCTATGTTAAAGATATTTATTTGTGTGATGATTTATAAAAGTGCCTGGCTTTTTGTAATTGCTAGTACCTGAAATAAACAGTTTTTGATTGATTGAACTTAACTCCTGTGAGATGAGCAATCCACTCCAGCATGTTTTCTCTTCTCCCTATGCTTATTTTCCCTCATATAAAGTAGTAGGTTGGATATTTCCTGTTCTTCTGCTTATTGTTCTAACTTGGTGGAGAGTGGTGGGCTAGCATTGGGACTCCCTTCTCCTCATGGCTCCAACCGGGTCATGACACAACGTCTACACTTGCTCCTGTGCCTTTCAAGGGTCCTCAGGGTTCTGTCTTTAAGGGCCTTTCCTTTTCCTCTTTATATGATTTCAATATATGAGGGTATGGATCTCACGCAGATGACTAGCAACTTTTATTCATTTTCTACTGAACAAAAAGCTCATGTTTCTGCCTGCCTCACCACTGTTGTGGCCTGGATGTCCACTCACTTTTCACAAATTGAACCCCCTTAAATAAAAATGCTTTTTCCATACCATGTCTCGCCCCCCACTCCCTCCTGTCATTTCATTCCACAGACCAAACTCTTTTTCTACCTTAGCTTGTAAATGTGGATGCCAATTGTATTCTTTATTTTTTTTCTAAAGTATTTTTATTGGTATTTTGCAATATTTCAATGAGCATTTAATAACATACATTACTTCATGTATATAACTAAGTGACAGGTGGTGGTTACATCACGGCTCAAAGGTGCAGGGCTATATATACAATAGTGGAGTCCAGACCTGGCTCCAGCTGCTTCTTGTACCAACTAAATATACAGGAGCACCCCTCAAATAAAGGCATTGTTACATCGTCACCAACCTCTGGCAGTGACTACAGTTCCTAGTAATTGTTCCACTAACACTTGAGCACAACAGCTTGCCCATGGGGATGTCCATCAATGATCCAAGATACAAGCATAACAGTCATACATATCAAGATGCTGCTTCTATTAGCTAAATAAGAGAAAAAATACAACAACAACATCCTTATAACGAAAGGAATTACCAAAATGAAAGGAAGATAAAGAAGTAAATAAACCGTGTGCAGAGGGGGACTATAGATCACATCCAGTATAGTTCGCATAGGGGGGAATCACAGCGTAAGTGAACCACTCATCAAAGTGAAAGAGCATGGGGGATGAGGCTCCCAACTAATGTCGGAGCTACCATGCCTGTACCGCTGATCTAAGCCCAATAATTTCCCATAAGGCTACCAGTCGGGTCTGCGTTCAGGGGTCTCACGGGGTCCATTAACGTCCGCCCCCTGCACACTTCCAGGGCGAGACCCCCGGCCAGGGTCTGAGCCAGTCGCCTCGGACGTAGCGTCCTCAGGCGCTTCCCAAACTGCCATCACTTACCTCCATTGACCAGCGATTGGGTGCTTCCTCAGGCCCCTAGACTCTTCCCAACAAAGCGCTCTACCTTCTGCCCCAGCCCACATAATGACATCTCTGTTCCAGGCCTCAAACTGCGGCCCCCTCGGCTTCCACTCTATCGCTATCCTATGTTTAGCCAGGCCCAATGCAAGGTCTATGAGTCTGTCCCCAACCTTGCGTTTGTGGGTTCTGGGAAAAAGACCTAGCAAGCACGTCAGTATTGTGGGAGGCAGCTCCCTACCCAGCACCTCCTTGAGCTTACCCAGCACAGCCCCCCAGAAAGGACGCAAGCCGTGACAGTCCCAGGTCATATGGCCAAAGTCCGCATCCGGGTGCACACATCTAGGGCACGGGCGAACTTCTCCCCCATACGTCACATTAAGGCGGTGCGGTGTCATGTAAACCATGTGGGTATAGTTGAACTGTATATATTTCAGACGTGTGTTGCGGGAAACCTTCTTAGGGTAATGCAGGACCCTACGCCACTTCGCGTCAGTAAGCTCTTTGCCCACGAGTTTATCCCACTTAGCCCGCAATCCGCTTAAAGGCCCCACATATACTCATTGCAATGCAACGTAAAACCATTTAACAAGGTGTCCCGCCGTCCCCAGCGTGAACAGAGCATGTAGCACTGGGTGTGTCTCCGGCTCGTCCCTCCCTTTATTCCATAACTGCGCGAATGTACGGGCCAGAGCCTCATACTGCAGGAACTGACCCTAGTGAAGACTGCAGCCCTCCACCATCTCCTCGAAAGCAAGCAGAGATTTATCCAAGAAACAGTCCCCGACGGTATCCAAGCCTGCCTCAGTCCACCGGGCCAATTTTTCACTCGTGAATAAGGTTTGGGGGTTCCCATGCGGCAGTCCTACGAGAGGTAGCGTAGGGGTGTATTTGGCTGCACGCCGCCTGTTGCCCTGGCACCTCCTCCAGGCTTGGAAGGCCGTGCGCTGCAGCAGAGAGCAGTACGGGGTTGCCGTTGCCGGAATTAATAATTTTGCCAACACGAGGTTGGGGCGGGATTCCGGGATTGATAGACATGTGCCTTCCTCGTTCACTCCCTCCACCCATTGTGCCAGTCACTGCAAATGTGCAGCCAGCATGTATAGCTCGAAGATCGGCACCCCCAACCCCCTCAGACGTGGGGCGCTGAAGCGTTTTGAGAGACACCCTAGCGCGCCCATCTCCCCACACCAGATCTCGCAGTAGGGCATTCAGGGGCGGAACCAACTACTGGGCATGAGGACCGGGAGGTTGACAAAGAAATATAATAAGCGTGGTAACATGACCATTTTTGAGAGGGAAACCCTGGCAATGATGGGCAGTTGCAGGGTCCGCCAAAAGTGCACACAGGAACGCAGTGAACGCAGAGCTCTACCTAAATTTCCTTCCCTCAGGTCCTCTAAGGAGTGAAAAATGTGTATGCCCAAGTATTTGAAAGTATGCTGGGCCCATGATATATCAGTAATCAATGCCTCAGGCCGGTGCGTGGGGCCAGATATAGGGAACAAGTAAGTCTTTGTTTTATTGACTCGGAGACCCGAGAGGCACGCAAACTTATCTAGGATTTGCATGGCCGCTGGGGTGCCCGCCACTGCCCTTCACAGGTAAATCAGCAAGTCATCAGCATAAAGGGAGATATGGTGTAACCGCCCGTCAACAGTCAACCCGATCCCATCCCCACCCCGCCGGAAACTCTCGGCCAGGGGTTCGATTGCCAGAGCAAACAGGAGGGGCGAAAGGGGGCATCCCTGTCTAGTTCCGCGGGATATCCTATACTGTCTGGAGATTGTCTTACCCGTTTTAACCCTCGCCGTAGGGGCAGCATACAAGAGCCGCACCCACTGCACCCATTCCTCTCCCAGTCCCATACGCAGCATTACCTCAAACAAATACTCCCACCCCACCATGTCGAAGGCTTTTTCGAGATCAACGGAAAGCACTGCTGCCTGGCTTTTGGTTGGGGCCTCGGCATGATATAATACTGAGTAAAGCCTGCGAAGGTTGTATGAGGTGTTGCGGGCAGGAATAAAACCACTATGGTCAGGGTGTACTAATGACTTCATGTGGGGGAGTAATCTCCCGGCCAACACTTTGCTTAGAATTTTAAAGTCCATGTTGAGCATGAAGAGAGGCCTATGATCCTTGACACCCGCACCAGCCTGTTTGGTTTTCGGGAGAGGGATCACCAGGGCCGACTGCGTGGAGCCAGGCAACTCCCCAGACTCATACGCGGCCGCGTACAGCCTGACCAAATGCGGCGCTAATAAATCTGTAAAGCGTTGGTAAAACTCTGCCGGGAGGCCGTCTGGCCCCGGCGTTTTGCCAGGTGCTAACGCGCTAATAGCAGCTCTTACTTCCTGCATGTTTATCGGTTCCCCCAGTTCTACCCGGGCCTCCTCTTCCAACACACGGAGAGGAAGAGGCTCCAAGAACTCTCGAATGTGCAGCCGGGAGGCCGCGGCTGGGGCTGAATACAACTGCTCGTAGTATGTTAAAAAGGAATCGTTGATCGCATCCGGATCATACACCACTTCCCCAGTGTCTAAGCACTGGGGAGAGGATGTAGCCTTACGGCTAGAGCGGCCGACCTCGGGCCTGGGGAACCGGGTTCGAGTCTCGGCAACAACGCTCAACATCCTGTGATTCTGGGCACATCACTTAATCTCCCCGTGCCTAACAAAAAAAAAATGAATGTGTTCATCTGTAACGAAACTGGTGCTCATGTAAAGCGCTCTGATACCCGATGTCTCGGGTCTAGTTCGCGCTATATAAAACTCTAATTAAAAAACAAACAAAAAAAAAGCTAATTTGAGTGATTGGGGTGCCCCCCAGCTCAGGTCTGATCAGCCTTGCTAAGAGTCGGCCCGCCCTCCCCTCCTCCCTCTGCACTTTATCCAAATAGGCCTTATGGTTGTAGCATCGCAGCCGCCCCAACGCATCGTTATACTTTGCCCGCACCGACAGTAGAGTCGCCCGGGCCGTTTCGTCCATGCCCTGAACGTTGTCTAGTCTGCGGATGCTCCCCTCCAAGTCTAAGATTTCCTGTCAGAGTTCTCTATGTGCTCCCGTTGCCTGTCCCATGCAATGGCCACGCACAAGAACCTTAAACGCCTCCCACTCTACTTGAGGTGAGGATGCAGTGTTTACGTTGATGGGAAAGTACGTGTCTAGGAGTGCATTTAAAGAAGCGCGGAAAGGGGCATCCTCCAGCATTGCAGGATTCAGTTTCCAGGTGGGTATCGGGGGGCAACGTCCCGGGGGCCGGTGTGTCATTAGCAGGGGGCTGTGATCCGACAGTGTGCGCCCCAAGTATTCAGTGTGGTTAACAGAGCTATTGAATGCAGGGGAACAGAGGAACATGTCGAGCCGCGTATGCACCTGGTGGACCGGTGAATAGAAGGAGAATTCCCTATCTCAAGTGTGATGTAACCTCCAAGTATCTTCAAGGCCCCAGTGTGAGATCCAGTTGCGGAATCCCAGGGCTGTGCGACGTGGCTGTGACCCCAGCAAAGGAGGGTGGGAGCGGTCAATAACGTCCGTAACACAATTAAAATCCCCCCCCCTCCCCCCCCAAGTATCAAGCTACCACTTAGCTTATCGGCTAGGACAGCCGAAAAGGACTCCAGAAAGCCTATCTGGCCCTGGTTGGGTGCATATATGTTGCCAAGGGTAACCTCCTGCCCCGCCAACCTCCCCGTGACCAGCGCGTACCGGCCTTCTGCATCTAACCATGAGCGCTCGAGGGCAAAAGGGACCCCCGGCTTAACCCATATTAGGACCCCTCTGGCAAACGCTGAGGAAGTGGTCGCGAAGACCTGGCCCGCCATCGTCGCTTCAGTTTCCCCGCTTCCTCCCTGTTCAAGTGGGTTTCCTGAAGCAGCGCAATGTGTATGTCTCTATGCCTCAGGTAAGAATAGATATTATGGCGTTTTGCCATAGACCCCATTCCCCTAATGTTCCATGTAAGGAACCTTATAAGGCTACGAGTGTCCGCCATTCGTGTTGAGTATCGGCAAGCGGCATGCCACGGGGAGCCCATCCCCATCTCCCCCCTCAATCCTGCGCCGTCTCCCCCCTCTGCAAACTTCCAAACACAAAAAACAAACAAAAGGACCCATGTGGTGGTCAACACCCCGACCCCAGGGCAGTCCGGCAACGGCCGGCCGCCCAAACATCATGTGAAACAGTTAGTACTAAATGAGGCCCCAACCTACTGCGGCACTCAACGGGGGTAAGCCGCTAAAACATATACCAGGACGCTCCCACCAGGCAGAGCGCACCAGCCCTCAAAGTGGCGAGGCAGCAGGGGAAATAGGACAGGCAACTGTATTACAGCATTCTCCCATGTGTCACATACACCGTACCTTACCAGCTACATCAAATAATGTCGTCCGCAGTGTTAGGGGTCACTACCGGCAGCTTAACACTATCACTGCGGGAAGTGTCAGAGTCATTGTCCTCAGTCTCTCTCAAGGAGCCTGCCCCCGCTCCCGAGGTAGGACTCCGGCTCTGCATGAGCGCCGCGCCACCGCTTGTCGAGGCAGGCCCGCCTGACACTCACCCCGTTGGGCCGGTAGGCCGAACTGTGTACGGCGGGCCCTGTTCACTGCTCCTCCCAAGGGCCAGCTGCTCCACTCAGGTCCCACTGGATTTCCCTATGTCTGCTGAGTTCGTGAGCCAAGGAGCCCACTAATCCACGGGCCCGGGCGGCACAACCTTCAAGCCCCCAGTTAAGGCCCAGCGCCTGCCTCTCTCCAGCGTCGCACCCAGTGGTGTCCCTGTCGGTGCTCCGCCCTGGTCGCCTGATGAAGGCCCGGCCCCTGGCGGGGACCAGTTCGTTTGTGGCCAAAGACTAAGCACCAGATCCTGCAGGCCCACCGGCAGGCACTTAGACGTCGTTCAAACAGGCCGCTTCCAGCTTCCCAGCGCGTCTGTCTCCACGTGCTGCAGCACCCACAGTCTGGGCCAGGGGGGCACCACGACCCCCTGCTCCACCTCCAAGCCGGACCCCAGGAACTCCGCCAGCCAACTCACCCCTATGTCTTCACGCGGGGTCCCAGGCGCCAATGCGCCGTCTCCAGCCGGGGCCCCAGGCTCCGAGGGCGCCCAGTCACAATCCGGGGCTCAGGGGGCAGTTCATTGGCGGATGGGGGTCCCCCAGCATCAGGGCCCAGCCAGGCCGCGCACCTGCCAGCTCACTCACTAAACAGAAGACCAGCGAGAGGGGGATCCACCTGCGATGTTCCAGTGGCGGACGGTCGCGCCTCAAGGACTCAGCTGCCTCCACTCAGCAGATATAGAGCAGCACGTTGGCCAAGACTGCACCCCAGCCCTCCCAGGTCGGTCCGATGCTGCCGGCCTCTGTGGTCTCGCCGGGGTCTCAATGTCGCTGCTCCTGCCGGCCCTGCTCCACGCACCTGGTCTCCCTCAGCTGCGCTCGGCGGTAGTTGTAATCTAGGGCGGGGGGGGGCGCTCAAGTAACGGATGACGCTGTGGGGCTCGTCTCTCAGGGGTCTCCGACCAGCCCCCGTGCCTTTGAGCCCATGCGGAGCATCCGGGCGCCGGCGCGCCGTCTCCAGCCGGGGCCCCACGCTCCCGGGGTCGCGCAGCTGTTGTCTCCGTCCCGGGAGGCGATTGTATGGGACTGGATGCGTCCCCGCACCAAGGCTCGGCAAGCCGCGCCCAGGCTACCACTCACCTTCGGCCGGCAGGCGCTGCACCAAGGGCCCGCCTATGGCGCACCACTAACGTTCGGGTCTCACCCCCAGGCCCCTGCGTCTGTCGCAATTTCAGGGACCTCCGCAGCCGCTCCCTCCGCCCAGCATGCACTCCCGATCCCGGGGGTGGCGGCGATTGCCCGTCCAAGTCCTGGTTCCACGCCCACAGGGATCACTCGGGCACCTCGTCGTCGTTCACGGCCGTCATTAGCCCGGCCTCCACCACAGGCCACGCGTAGCCGGGCGCTTTTGCCGGACTGCTGCAGTCGCCAGATCTCTGGGGTCTCCCTGGCGTACCCCACAGCACACGGGCCGCTGAGGGGCTGTTGGGAGCCTCACGATTTGCCCCCGGCTGCCTGTTTCAAGAGGATTGAGTGCGGGCTGGCGCGGAGCTCCCGGCTCACGCGTCCGCCATGATTCTCGGCTTGGCCACGCCCCGATGCCAATTGTATTCTTTACTTAACTTTTTTCATAAAATTCCTTCTGTCTCAAGTCTGTAATTTTCACCAATGCAATATCCAGAAAATCTACTTACTTCTTCCTTTCTCTCCTTTGAGACATCTGCTTCAACCTTGTTTTCTCTCTTGTCTTAATTGCTGCTTAGGTTTCTCTATGTTGGCCTTCCTAACTTCAACTTCTACAATTTTGCGTGCATTTCCTTTATTTTGTGTTCAAATGTGTACATTTGCTGGCTCCACTTTATTTGTGTTGTTTGGTACAATGTATTCTCCACCCATACCATGTGTTCCATTACTCTGTTCTCTTAAGTATTCCTAGGCCTCCATTCTCTCCCTCTCACTTTCAGTTGAATGTAATCTCAGCACCAAAGCTGTGGAATGATGTCCTAGTCCTCATCAGGAGTACCCCAGCTTTGTCAAGGTTCAAAAAACTGTTGAAAGCCCACTGCCCTGAGTCAATTTCATCTCAGTGTGAGAGTCGTATTCTCCATAGTGCTTATTTATTCTTGCATTTATTTTTGATTTGTTGGGCTCTTGCTGATGTTTGACTCATCAAGGCCAAAGAGGCCACACGACTTGAGCACTGAAAGCTAAAAAATGCTCTCTCTATGGAAACCATGTCACAAATCCTGAGCCTTACATATTAATGTGCAATGTGTTTACCAGTTCATGTAGAAATAAATAATTGTGCAAGTGATACAGGTTCAAATCTTTCAGCAAGATGTACTGGTGCTGTGGGTTCCAAGTTCGTACACCCATTGGTAGGCAGGCCTCCCATTTTTGACTTTATCAGGCAGAAGTCTTTCTTCTCTGATCCCTGTTGTGACCTGCTTTATCATGTCTACATATATATGCATACATCTGAAATACAAAGAAAGACCTGGAAATATAGATAAAGTTAGGCTATTAATAAGCAATTCCTGTGTTTTATGTTTAATAGGACGATTTGGGCTGGTTTGCAGTCTACAAAGAATGTCAAAACTGAACCAGGAATCTAAAGTATGTTTATGACTGTCCACTTATATTTTCCCTTCTTTCCTTACATGGGGTACCATTCTGCTATTTTTCCTTACATTGGGCGAGATTAACACCTCTGGCATTAAAGATTATAGCCCGCTCTATGTGGTTAGGAATTGAACAAGTTTGCTTTTGTTAGAGAAAGACAAGATGCTTCAAGATCATTTTATTGATTTTACAAGAACACACTGACTCTTACCTACTGTTACATAAACTTCTTAAATTTCATATCCTGATTTGACTTTTTTCATCTCTTATGCAAAACACATTACTTAAACTCCATTGATACATATGTAGCTTTGGATAAACAGTGAAACATTTGTGTAACTAAAGACTTCTGTGTTGCACACGTGCTAATCCCAAATAGCTAAACCATGTATCTATGTAAATATTTTCCAGCATGGAAAAAACATATTGAACATTAAAAAAAACTGGTTGTGGTCCTGTGAATACCGTTGCTGAGGCAATCCTATGGGCTGTCTTTTGGCCTAATGTTCTCCTTAGGAAAATGTACACTTCCTCGGAGGAACGTGAGGTGTATGCTAATAGGATACATAGTGGGACACACAGGGGCATATTTACAATAGAAGTTACTGAGCGCGGCGTTAGGCTCCTTGGCTTAACGGCGCGCTCTGCCACTTCTGAAACGCAGGGCTGCACTGTATTTACAACAATATGGTGCAGCCCTGCGTTTCCCCCTGCGCTGGCGCTAAATTTAGCTGCCTAGCGCCAACGCAGGCACCCTTGCACCATAGTGCAAGGGTGTTGGCGTTGCAGGGGAAGATTGTTTATGTGCAGGAAGGTGACCTGCACATAAACAATCTTTAAATGGCGTTTTGCTGTTTCCATGTGTGCTGTACAACGCAGCATACATGAAACCAGCAAAAACGAGGAGAAATTAAACATTTCTCCTCGTTGCGCCAGGGTTAAGACCAGGTTTTCCCTGGTCTTAATTTTGGCACTGCCCCATATTTACGCCACCCTTGTAAATATAGGGCAGTGTCAAAATCAATGGGTGTTGCGGTGGAACACCCACCGCAACACCCATTGCCCTCCCCTTTCACGCAGGAAAGGATGCCTTATTTACAAGGCAGTGTTAAGCCACGTTAAGTGGCTTAACGCTTCCTTGTAAATAAGGCGAAGCCCCTATCGCCACCACAACGTCGTGAAAAGTGACATTGTGGTGGCGATAGGGGCTTGTAAATATGCCCCATAGTTCCCTAATTCTGTATTTTGCCAGTATTGCGTTTATTTTTATGTACAGCATACACCCTCCACTACTAAGTCAACACATTACGAACCTATTGATATTTCTCTGTTTAGTGTCTTTGTCAGGACAGACAAACCAATGCAGTCTTTAGGGAATGGGAAAATTCATGTTATTGTTATGCTATTTATTAATTGGCTCTGTGAGGTACCAGTATATTGAACATAATCGATTAAATCATCAGAAATACCAGTGTTTAATATATTGTCAATTACTTGTAAGCCAGACTGTGTTATGACTTTTGTTAAAAAACTGTTTCCTCTATTTAGTCACACACGTCATTGTTTGTGAGATACATTTCCATATTTCATACTAAAAGGTCATGTGGCATCACATCCTCGGAAGATCAGGGTCAAATGTCATGATGATGTCACTTCCTGTGACGTTTTTAAAGTCAAAGGGTGCGTGATGACACTTCAGCTACCCCTGGCATTTAGGTGAACCGACGTCCCTGTTATAGCCAGTAGTTATGACCGAGGTCTATGTAACGGCTGAAACCCATGCCCGCTGTATGCTTTGCGTGTGCTGTTTGTAGGCTTTTGAGTCTTTGTTATAGTTCCAGCTCAGTAATATTCATATCATCTTGGCAAGATGGCATGTTGCCTTTTTGCTTTAAAAATTAAAAAAAAAACTGCAAAAGTACAAATATTTTAAAAGAAGGAATTATCATGAGCAAAAGAGTGCATCTTTATAGCAGGTGTGTGAGTAGCGACATCACAATGTAATGGACGTCATAATTGAAGTTTGAAGTAGCTTGAGTGCAATAATGCCTCTATGAAATCAGGCACAGGATGAATCATGGACAAGTGCTCTAGGGTGTTTTTTCCGATTGTAAAGTTGTGGCTTAGTTGCCCCGCCAGTTTTCCTCCCATACTTCCTCCAAAAGCATAATGGAAAGAAATTAAATTTGAGCACCTTTTCATCCTCCTTTTTTTTCCACATGGAGAAACCGAGCAACGCCCAGTATACAACAGCGTTGGACGTTTATCCTGCCACCACGATTGCTGCTTTTGTTTTGCTAATTTGTATCCTGGGAACAGTAGTAAATTTCTTCAAGAATCGCAGGACTCTTCTGCAATTCAGTGTTTGTATTGTAATATATATTGAGATATTTAAATATGTAACTTTTTCCATCCAAGAATAATGATTAAACATGTATTTTTTATGTATGTATGTGTGTGTATATATATATATATATATAGATATATATATATATAGTTGGAGCTGAAATATGATAGGGTCTTGATATGTAGAATTGTAGAATAGTTTGCAAATGTAGACCTGTCAATTTATAGGACATATGTTTTAGCATATTTTCAGGTAGGAGCGCAAGAAACCAAGCATTGTGAGTCGTCAGTGGATTATATATACATTACACAGCCACTAGTTAGTTATGGTTCAGATGTACTTTCCAATGACAAGGCATTTTTTGACTTCATAACTTATGACTGTGGACACAGTTACACTAAATTTGGCAGATCACGAACTTAGTCACCTAAGGTTTGGCATGCTGATTTTTGTGCCGGTCTGTGCAGAGGAAAACAAATTAAGGGGGCGGTGGGAGTGAATTAAATGATTTACCATTAAAGCTCTTATCAGTGACTTCACCAATGAAGTCATTTGAGATGTCATCAGTGATGTGTTCAATGATGTCATTTAATAAGTGATGACTGATGCCAATTGTGAGGTCAAGCGCAGCAGTGCATGATGGGAATGCACGTTATGGTTAGTTTACCCAACCATAACTGGCAAATGTCACTGTTTTTTGGGTTTTGTTTTGCAACCATAGCTTTACCTTAACTGCGGGTTTCAGTAAATAACTGTCTGTCTATCTGTCTGTCTGTTGATATGGAACTTTGATCTAAGTCCTAACTTTAAGGAGCATTATTCAGAAAGCAGTTTTTTATTTTGTTGTCGCAGGAGCATCTCAAACGTGAGTGACTGTTATATAACACCACTGTATGGGCTTGGGGGGTTATAGCTAATGCCAGATTACAGAAAACAAAATAAATATGACAGCTACAAAACAAATCTAACTAAAATGGTCCATTCATGAACACGATATCGAAACTGTCTTTTCATAACATGGGCGGTTGCATAGATTGATATATAGATTTGTCTCTCATCAGTCTTACAAAGAAGCACATAAGGCTGCCAGCTCTCTAGGGTCTACAGACCTGTACACTGTTACGCAACAGAAGACAGGACTGGGAACGTAAGGTAATTTGGACTTTAGCAACCCCGATCAAAGACCTCTCATAATAAGTTAATACCCTACTTCTGAAACTCTCCATGGTAAAAGTCTCCTACCTTCAGTACCAGTAAGCCTCTGCAACTGCCCTTTCTCTATCCCACTCTTCTGACCTGCTGCCAGTTACTCAACAACATATTACCTCTGGTTAGCAAACACAACACACACATGAACTGTAATTTGTTTTTGCATTAACTCTTGATTTTATGGAGTCTGAGGGAGCATGTGGTACTGCATCTCCCAAATATCTAGTTTAGGAGGGTTAGTCCTAATTTTGACATGTGGAATGTGCACTTTGCAAAGTGTTGTTCCTCTATGTCCTTACTGCCTGTTTATTCTGCCAGATAGATGTTAATTGGTAGCTAAAACATATTTCATTTTCTGTCCAAACTGTTCCCTTTTCAGCTTTCTAAAGTTGGTGAGTATATTGTATATGAAGAGACATATATAGATGTAATGACGAGACTTCAGGTTATATTAGAAGTAGATTTATTCACAAGAACAGGCGAGAGCCAGGCAGCACGGCTTCCAGTCCACGGAGCAAGTCGTAACTGACTCCTGGACTGGAACGGCGTGAGAGAATGCAACAGGCATTCTATGCCTCGCTCACAGAACATACAATAACAATTATCTTGTAAATGCAACATAACACATCCCCCCCTTACACAAAGGAAAATACAAAAAATGAATTTAAGGATAACATTTTTATAAACTCCTACAACCACATAACAAACTCCTTCAGCCACCCAGGCAGCACCCTCTTCCTGGTACCATTAACACTGACGCCCTCTGCTAAACCAACAGAATCCTTGGAAGTTGAAGGGATCACATTCGTTCCAGATGACACCCCTTCTAAAACATTTGTAGATTTCAACGGCACATCCTTAGCCACAACATCACCACTCTTCCCAACAGCACTCTCCACCACCTCCTTTTCCAAACTCACATCCAAAGGAACAGCAATTTGTATCGCCCTAGGGTCAAGGAATTCTTCCATCCACTCAGTGTCCTTTGCACCATCAGTACACTTCAAACCCTCACGTAAAACATTCAAATTTTTTCCAGAACATAAAGCAATGCTTTTTAAATTCCACACTCTACCATCATCCAAACGTACTGCATTGCACAAAAGCTCCACAATGACTTGTGGAGAACCAAATTGATTTTCACCCTTCGAAATCTTACCAGGTCTTTTCACTCGAACCACATCACCCACCTTAAGATGCACCTCTTTCACTCCATGAGTTTGGTCGTAATAAGTTTTACTCTTATCATGCATTTGAATTAACCTGTCTCTGACATCCGTGACAGACCAATGTTGTAATGTGCCATCACACAGCCAAGCAGGCGAAAATTTACATCTAGGTTTCCTGCCTCTCATGATAACAAATGGAGACAAACCCGTGGCATCATGAGTAGTGATTCTATAACTCCAAACTGCCTTCTGTAATTCGAGTTTCCAATCATTCCTTTTGTTCATGGCAGCTTGAATGACACCTTTAAGCACACGGTTAAAACGCTCAACAGTGCCATTACCACTTGGATTATAAAGGGCAGTGGTCTTATGTTTGATGCCAACCCTATCAAAATATTCCTTGGTACTCTTGGATGTGAATTGCACACCATTGCCACTTAAAATGCTTGCTGGAAGACCTTCCATAACAAACAATTTGTCCAGGAACTTTAAGACAGTATCGGTATCCACTTTTTCAACAATTTTGACTGTAGGCCATTTGGAAAATAAATCGATTGCAACCAAACCATATTCTTTTGATTCACCCACAGGACCAAAAATATCCACGGCAATCACTTCCCAAGGTAATTTAGGAATAAGACCTTCACTCATAGGAGGTTTTAAGGTTCTAAGACATTTGTCAGCAGATAAACAAATCTCACAATCTCTTACAAATCTCTCCACAGCCCTGTCCACACCAGGCCACCAGAAAATTCCTTTAACAATGATTTTAGTTCTTACAATACCGAAATGACATAACATTAACACTTTATTCCTCAAATTCTCCGGAGGAATGACTGTCACCTCTTACAACAACTTCTTTATTCACCGACAGCTCAGTTCTGATCTCCCAAAATGGTCTCAATTTATCAGTAACATTTTCCTTCTTGGGCCACCCTTTACCTAGACACTCCAAAATTTGTTGTAATAAAACATCATTACTTTGCTCCTTCATCCACTCAGTCCTTTCAATAGCTGGTATACCAGCATCTTGGATAAATGCAATGTTAAAATCCCCCCAAGGATCATCCAAACATTCTTCCATGGGGACAGGCAATCTGGAGAGACAATCAGCAATAACGTTTTCCTTGCCAGGTACATATTCCAAATTATAAATGAATTCATTCATACGCATGGAGATTCTCGCTAATCTTGCGGAAGCTGTAACACTACCTTCAGTTGTAAGAATTTTAACTAAGGGACGATGATCAGTACGAATCAGAACAGGTTTCCCCCAAACAAATACGCGGTAATGCTCTAAGGCCCAAGCGCAAGCCAAGGCCTCCCTCTCAATGATTGGATATTTACTTTCAGTAGGAGATAAGGATCTGGACGCAAATAAAATTATCCTTTCACGATTGTCAACACCCTTCTGTGAAAGTACAGCTCCTAAACCCTTGTCACTTGCGTCTGTTGTTAAAAAGCACTCCAAATTGGGATCAAAACTACTCAGGGCATTTACATTTTGTAAGTCATTTTTCACCTGATTAAACTCAGCATCACACTCACAGGTCCATTCAAATTTAGAATTTTTCTTCAACAAGGAACGAATGTTGAAAACCTTACTTGCAAAATTTTGTATGAATTTAGCACAAAATTCAGCCATTCCCAAAATGATCTCACCTCCTCCTTGCTGGTAGGAGCAGGTGAATCAACAATGGTATTGACTAAAGATGGTTTAGGTTTTACACCATCCTCACAAATAACATGTCCTAAGTAGGATACACTCCTTTGAGCAAATTTGCATTTGCTGATTTCCACACTTAATCCAACATTTTGCAACACATTCAAAACTTCTTTGAGTTTACCATCGTGTTCTTCTTTGCATTTAGCCGCTACTAAAATGTCATCTTGAAAAAATGTAATACCATTCATCTTCCCCAGTAATTTGTGCATTAAGCGCTGAAAAACAGCAGCCGCTGAGGCGAGGCCAAAGGGCATACGTTTGAATTGATAACAACTGTAGGGTGTTATAAAGGCCGTGAGCTTCCTTGACTCGGGTGATAACGCCACTTGATGGTAGGCCGCTGATAGATCAATGGTGGAAAAAAAAGTGGCGCCCTTGAGGGATGACACCATTTCATTGATCTTGGGCAGCGGAAACCTATCAATGACGATGTTATTATTAAGGTGGCGCAAATCAATGCATAAACGGATCTTACCATTCCCCTTGCGTGCCACCACCACCGGAGAAATCCATTCTGAACTTTCCACCTCTTCAATTACATTCCTTTCAAGCAACCCATCAAGTTCTTTCGCAACTTCATCTCTTATGAGTATAGGAATTGGCCTCACCTTATGTACTTTCGGAATAGCATTCTTTTTAAGCACAATAGAGTGTTCAAAACCCTTAAGTGATCCTAAATTCTTACTAAAAACTTTAGGAAACATCCTACAAATTTCATCTTGCACTTTGCTAGACTCATCCATGATGAGTACCTTCTCATCACTATTCGGGTCCAGGATAATATGCAAATTCTTCTGGTCCATCCAACCTAAAACAGAAGGACCAAATTCAGCTACATAAAGTTTACCTCCGGCTGATCTTCCCTTGAATACAAAAGTCAACCATCTAAAACCCAGCATGTTAATTCTCTCTCCCGTGAAACTCATAGGATTGACATCAGTGGGAATTAACTCATGTCCTATTTTTTTAACAAATTTTTCCTTCCAAATCTCCTTATCAATTATAGTATAAGGTGATCCTGAGTCTGCGAACACCTTAACCACTATACCTCCAATAGATATATCACAAATAGGTTTATCCTTCACTGTGCTGTCTGTGATGTTAATCACAAAATTACCCTGTAAATTTTTAACATACTCCCCCTCGTTATTTTCCTTCTCAACTTCAAGGTCAGTAGGATCTTCGTCCTCGTAAACATATTTAACATTGCTTCTCTTTCTCCTGCACATTTTACTGAAATGGCCTATTAACCCACAAATGCTACATCTTTTCCTTGCAGCGGGGCAGTTTCTGCTGAACGCTAAATGTTCTTTGCTTCCACAACGATAACATCGCCTGTCTTCTAGTTCTTTTTCTTTCCACTGATTCCTTTGAGTTTGATTCGAAGTTTTGGCCATACTCTGTTGCTGTTGTCCTCGGTTTGTTGTTTGAACTTTAAGAACAGCACCTGTATCCTTGTCGGAATCTTTAAGTTGTGACGCACACCTTCCTGACAATTCAGCCTTCCTTACGATAGAAAGTATATCGTCTAAAGGTGCGTCCCCATTGACCCATAAGCGTTCTTGTATTGCAGAATTATTACAGTGCATGACTAATTGATCTCTCAGTAACTCATCCTGTAGAATCCCAAACTTGCAATCAATAGCAAGTCTCTTTAATTCGTCAACATAGTCATCTACTAGTTCACCTTTGTTTTGCTTCCTCTGGAAAAATTTGTAACGCACAACACCCATGCAAACTTTAGGTGCAAAGTATTTATCTAAATCTTGTAAGGCTGCATTAAAATCATCAATTTCTGTATTTGCCGCTATCTTTGGCATGCGGTTATACGTTTTTATCCCTACAGGACCCAAGGAATGTAAAAGAATTCTCTTCTTTTGATCTGCCTTCATTTTACCTGCTTCGTCTACAGCATTGATGTAATTAACAAAGTAATCTTTCCATTCTAACCACTCCATGGCTGGACGAGGTCCAGATGACCAAAAGGAATGAGGAGGGCTAATAGTAAAATTTTGTTGAGCCATAACTTCTTGTTCAACTAGGTGATCACCTTCTTCCATGCAGGTGTCAATATACCAGAATGACAAGAATATTGTGTAAATAAAAAAAAATGTATATATATATATATATGTGATGTTAATAATCCTCCATTTATAATCCTCCAAGTATTAATTTTAGAAGGAATGCAAAGAAAAGTTATATAGTTCAATGTGTTCACCAGTATATGAAGATCCTCTGCGAGCTAATGCAGCAAAAGGTGCTTAAAATAAATATAATTTCCCATTGTCCGCCTCCCCGACTTCCTCACCTGTTCCGAATATCACCATGTGAATAAAGATGGTATTTCAGTCTCGTTTCAGTCAATCTGAACTTGCAGGCATAAAACGATAAATTCGAGTGGTTGCTAAGGAGTATGTCACACAAAATGGCCGCCACGTAAAGGTCACGGTGCGTGACCTAACGCAAAGCATCAAGGGACGATGCACGTCACAGCTCCATTGCAGGCTAGGGACGATGCGCGTCACAGCTTCATTTCAGCTTAGAACGTTGCCGCTGCTTGAAAGATGCAGTAAGGCAGTCACCAACGGAAAAGCTGTGTGGCCAAAAATGACGATACTCACTTAACGCTCGTCGGAAACCAGAAAGGCAATGAAGGTGTATGTTCCGATTCCAGCTCTGCAAATTCTTCTTCCTTTCCTCTTATTTTTTTTTTTGTTCGATGGTAAATTGAGAAAAATTGCTTCTTCCGTTTTATTTTTCCTTGAATCTTCTAAAAGCGTGGGTAACCTTGTCGTTCGTCACCAATTGTAATGACGAGACTTCAGGTTATATTAGAAGTAGATTTATTCACAAGAACAGGCGAGAGCCAGGCAGCACGGCTTCCAGTCCACGGAGCAAGTCGTAACTGACTCCTGGACTGGAACGGCGTGAGAGAATGCAACAGGCATTCTATGCCTCGCTCACAGAACATACAATAACAATTATCTTGTAAATGCAACATAACAATAGACTTTATGGACATATGAAATTCTTCTTAAACTACACAGCAGAACGTTGAAGACCGACAAAGATACATAACTAAATTCTGAAGTCTAGGGCCCCATTAATTAAGGCAATATTTTGACTTACAGCTGCCTTACAGCCATAAGTGAAAGTAACATTTGTTTGCCAAGTTGCATTTCTTTTTTATGAAAGTTCAAGCACTGGCATAAGTTGTGCACCCCGATTTGCCTAACTTATAAACTCTAATATGTTTCCTTTAGTTTCACTTGTGACCATTCGCCCTGAAGTGTCAGGGCAGTATTGAGAAAAATCCCATAAAATGTGGTGCACACACACACTCAGGTGTCACTTTTTGGGAACGTATGAACATTTGTAAATGCATTTCCCTTACGTATCTGCACACTTAAGCTATGAATTGGAAAGTCTGGATGTATCTGCAGCCGAACGTTTGGGAAGAAGCACCAATTACCACAGTTTTAAATGACAATGACACTTAAAACTGTTCGTTTTAGCATTCGTAAGTTATCTTTGTTTAGGATGGGAAGTTTAAAGAATACCCACAATAGGCGTAACTTAAAACAAGACATAATTGTAACATGTCTGTATTGCAAAGATAAGCACTCGTATTCAGTATAAATGCAACAGGGTTTGTTCCAGCTGAGGAGCACAGGTAGACACAGCATTCCTCCAATGTGTCCACCTTCCAAATGAACAAATACATGTATCTTTATTGAACATAAACATTTCATGAATGTCATCCTTACTAACATTCTATGTTACTAAGCATCATAACAACATAACAGTCTGTAATGTGAGATGTCTAATTTAAATCGGGCCTGCACTTTTTTAAAGTAGTACATTCAAGAGAGCCAAATTTCGTAAATGTGCTGCATTGCACTGATCCTTAGTGATATTTGTTTTTAAGAGTATGGATGTTTTGCTGCCATCAAAACTGTCAGTGATAAATTACAATCATGCTTTCGAAGGACTTCTTTCCCTAGCAATACATTTTTAAACATATTTTCTAAACATTTTCTTATGAAATTGCAAAGTCTAACTGTTTTTCTCAGGATTTACTTATTCTTTTTTAAATACACTAAGAAGCTTATTTCTATGTTTGACATTCATAATTCGACTAGCAGAGTTAGATTGAGCAATACATTTACACGGTTGTGGCAAAGGGGACTTTGTTGCGACCTTGTTGCCATATAATGAAAGAGACAACGTGGAGGTATATGCTAAGAATTAGAAATATGCCTGTACCAATAACGGGGGTGGAGACGATAGGTATGCAGAGAGCTCTCTGTGCAGGACCTTGTTAAACTGCAATGAAAAGTACTTAAAAAGAGGCGTTACTGCACAACGTGGTGAGCATTTAGGAAAACGTAAAATGAAAAAGAGAACTTCACATTCTTTGTTATATATCACTTAAGAGTGATCAAAGTACTTTGCATCAGTTGAATGGGGGCTCTGGGCTGGGCTGTGGAAGTTAGTAAACAAGTTGGACCAATTCACTAGGAAATGTGGTATCTTCTGTTGAATTAATATTGTATAAAGGTGTTCATGTAAATATTATTGCTCTTGTTCTTGAAATCCCAACAACTGGAGCTTATGTATATATTAAATTGTATCATTAGGTTTGGTCATTTAATTGCAATCAGGGAGGTGTGTGGTATCCTACCTTATGCAATTGCATTATAGTCAGTTCTGGAACACTTAAGGTGTTCCCTTGCTTTTAGAATGTGAAGACATCAGAGTTAGCAGTCCTGACCTAGAAGGTGGAGTAATGAGGAGCTTTGTGTTGGATAGGGCTTTTATTGCGGAATACTAAATAAAACCTGTTTTTGGATTTACCTCTCTACCTGCGTGGAGTGACGATAGGTAAGGAGAGATTTCTCCGTACAGGACCTTTTTAAATTGCAATGAAAAGTACTTAAAAGAGGCCTTAATGCACAGTGCAGTGAGCATTTAGGAAAACGTAAAATAAAAAAGAGAACTTCACATTCTTTGTTATATGTCGCTTAAAAGTGATCGAAGTACTTTTACATCAATTGAATGGGTTCTCTGGACTGAACTGTGGAAGTTAGTAAAACACTAAGACATTTGTCAGTAGTACAGGAATACTCCTTTGCTTACTCTTACATGCCTTTGTGAATCTGCCTCGAAATGCCCAACTCACTATTACTAAAAGTGCAAAGAGGGAACAGTTATTTGTATTTCTACCAACTGTACGTGAATATTCCCATTTTATTTCCATTTTAGATGTTTTGGGGCCAATTCACAAAGGCACCTAATAGTACTTAAAACAGTACTACAAGAGTACTACTTTACGTACTCCACAGGCCTTTTGAATAGGCCCTGTCCTTGACAACAGAAGCATGTGTCTAATGATTTAACCTATGGTTCTACACCATAAAGTGTTATACTGTACATGTGAGTAAACTGCAGCCTCTACAGCATTGTTGCTTCCAAATTACCTAATGAGCCTTTTTGCTGTGGTCAAATGCTCCTGGTCCATAGTTGACCATGTGTACAAGATAAAACATTGAATAATTAGATGCATTTTATGGTTGTTGAGCTTGAAAGCACTGTAAAACTGTTGCAGTGAAATACTGAAGCAATATTTGCACCAATGATGAGTGCAAAATCTAATTTGCAGTCTTTGATTGGTGATGCTTTGTCAGTGCAAGTGTACTGTTCGCACCGCCTGGGGGGGGAGCCCAGAGATCTGTGTAACATTGTCCTGCTTCGAACTGTGTAATGCGGTTCCATATTTGTAGATCTAAACTAGAGCCTTCGTTGATGGCTCAAGAGCTGACCAGGCCCTCTTATTTTAGGAAGCCCTTTTATATGTTGTGAGCTGTTGTATTATTTATTATTTTTTTACATGCTGTTATCCACTGTGTTTTTCAGTGCCATTTGTTATATAGTATGCACTTTAATGTTAAATTTGGAGACCACGTGCTTCTTTATGAAATAATAAATCAAATTGAAGCTAAATTGCTTTATAAGAATTGCACCTGTATTTTCTCATTGTTGCCTAACGTAGGAAAAATTGTGAATACATCTGGCATTCTTTGAACCATGTGATAGCATTCACATATAATTGCAATAAAATTTTAAAACATTTATTTGCTGTAGGGAAACTATAACCGAGACTATAATGTGGTATTGTTCTCAAGCGGTGTATGTGTGGTTGGGCATTATTAACCAGTTAAAGTTTTTTTATTGAAATGTATTTGTCTTATAAATGTTTAATATAAGTGGCTTGTTAGAAAGTTCTCTTCCCCTCAAGAATGAATGGGACAGGGGGTTGAAAATTATCTAGATCAAATCTACCCTGAACTGAAACAAACTTTACATCTCAAGTTCAGAATGGGGGTTTCCCCACTAGAGAGTATTTAGTGAGATGAGGTAGGCTTGAAAAAGGGAAAGACATCAGTGATTGAATATAGCTATTTGCTGTGTTCATCAGACTGAGACTGGTTGCATTAGCTCTTTAATAAATGACAGCTGTTAATTTTCTCGGTTTCTATACTTAAACTTATGGACAGAGTAGTAGACTATCAAGGAATGCCAAGGGCAGAGGTGGGCTTAACTAATTTAACTAATTTGAACTCTTTCTTAGAGGGGTTAAAAGTTCAAATGTTTAAGTGTTATATACTGTACATTTGCATGGCATACATAGCAGTTTTATACTGTAAGTTCAAATACTGATTACACTCAGGAAAAAAACTAGCATTATGCAGTTCTGCTTGGGGGAAATAATAACTGGCATGTATAATAAGTTTACTACTATATTGAGTGAATATAGAGAAAGCACATTTGATGGGGAAGTAAACATTTATGTCATTGCTATTTTTGCATATTCTTGGAATAGTTCCTGTTTATTTATATCCAGTATAAATTTTAAGATTTTGTTTTATAGGATGGCTAGGAGATTTTATACTATGTATGGGTGAATTATCTATTATTTAAAGTATTTTTTATTGTATTGCATATTGATGATAACAATCAATTTAATTAACAATAATATAAGGATGGAACTATGTATATAAGAAGGTCTACATCAACAAACAAAACCATAATAGGTATTGCTTTGTGGATCATTTGAATACAGATGAGAAGAGTTTTTCTTCTTTTTTGACTTTTTCCTCACTTTACTTTTCACTATTATTTTTAACTTGTTGTTCTGGCTACTTCAACCCGGTCCCCTTTGTGGCTGTTAAAGAAATGAATAATCTTTTTTTTATGACCTTAAAATGTGAATGTGGAATTTCTTTATTTTTATATTTGATATTGTCTTATGTATTTATCTTATACTTTAAAATGGAGTAGCAAAGTAGATATTTTCCTATTTATTTACAGTTTAATTGAGTGGCTCATAAAATTGTTTGCAATTTCAGTCAAAGCACATTACATTTAAAAACAAATGTCTGGCTGGTCTATGCTGAGCTAGAAGTTTTGTATGATCAAATTCTAATGTAGGAGTTGAATAGATATATAAATAGTCATATGCAATGCTCTTAAACAAGATAACATCCATATTAATGCAAAGGTTTTTTTTTATACTAGATGTGTACTTTGGTGTAAACTTGTTACCACATTGAGGATTTTATTGGCTAGAATAACACTCATCAACCATGTTATTAAAACCGACAATATGCTTATCAATTGTAAAAAGTTGTTTTCACAATATGTGTACTTTAATATAAAAATTTTAGCACTAATGTTCTTTGAATTTTGGGATTTTAGAACATTTTTGAACTCTCCAAGACAGTCCCCAGGACAGTTGTAAAGTACTGTGATGAGAAATTTGGACGCAGTCAAGATGTGTTGGAGACACTTTCCGCAAGAGAAGTAAAGCACCTGCGCAGAGGCCTTTCCCTGCAAGGAAAAGTACTCCGAAAAATCGAAAGGGTGAATACAAAAGTAAAAGAACTGGAGGGAATGATTTCAGCTTACAGAACCAACCAATTGTGTGCAGAGTCACGCTATCCTTCTGGTCCCAATTGCCAAGTTTGTCAGACTGGATTAAACACAAGATTTACCTCCAAATCTGAATGATAAATCGTCGCAAAAAATGCAATTTTAAGAATCTAACCAAATATTAAGATTGCTAATTTTTAGGAACAAATAAGTTAATAATAAATAATATAATATAGAGTAATTATGCCCAATGAGTATCTGTGGAGAATTTAATACAGAAATTGTTTACATGGTAAAATGAAGAATTGCCAAATCTTCCTTTATTTATGATAATATAAGCATCTATCATAAAAATGCATTTCATAACTGGTCTTTTTTGGTTAGCAGGTCTGTAACATTTAGGTGGTGGTGGTGCAATGAAATCTCACAAAAGCGATGGTGGCTAATCAGAGGCGTTTTAAGGCATGAACAAAGTGGACAGTTTCCCAGGTCCCCTACTTTATAAGAGGCCCACAGGGAAAGTAAATTTTCTTTTTATTTTAGTTCTTTTTTTGTTTAAAAGAAGCTTATTAGATATAAACAAAGCAGAACTTGGTAATGTATTCAAACTAATGATGGAAAAAATACAGTTAAGGGAGGGGAGGATAGGGGGTAAACAAATGGGAAGAATACAATAAGAAAATATCCAAGGTCCGATATAAAAGTAGTCTGATAACAGTATAAGGCAAGCTTTAAGCATTTAAGCAATTTAAAAAATACATGTAAATCGGCTATAAAAATAAAGGGGGTTGAAGTACTTCTGTGAGAGGTTGACGGTGAAAAGAAGATTTGGTATGTTGATCTAAAAGATTTGTGACAGGAGACCATAAATCAGTTTCTCTACAACTCCACTTACAAGGGAAGCACATAGATCAATGGGTAAATAACATACAGGTTATCAAGGCTTCACTGAATTTTCCTGCTTGGTATTCCCCCTTGAACATGTTGGCGCTCCAACAGAAACAAGCATTAAAACGTTTAATAAAAGAGTGTTCGCTAAATAGTGACTTTGCGGAGGTCCTTAAGAGAATCAACTTGTAGCACCTATTGGAGGCTGATTATAGGTGTCGAATCCAGCTCTACTTGAGGGATATTAAGAGCAGATCTGTTAGACGGTGGACCCTGAAGGTCAGGTTGGGTCAGGTCCCCTCCTTCATCGGATAGAAGGGGATTAGTTAGGCAGGGATGGTCAAGGATCCCTGCCCTTTTGTAAGCTTTATGCACTGTCACTATCACACGTTATTGTCTTTTGTATTTCCTTTGTTAAAATAGGACGCAGCCTGCTATTGCCGGTTTTTAGAAAGCTGCAGGTTTGTCGTATCAGTGATCTGGTGAGGATAATTCTGCAGTGTAATAATATAGCCTTATAGCCCCCCGTAGCGGGCTATACCGGCCATTAAAGGCCCGCTCTAGCGTTAAAGGCCCGAGCCGAAGGCGAGGCCCTTTAACAAGGGAGCGGGACTTTAATGGCCGGTATAGCCCAGCTACGAAGGGCTATAAGGCTATTAGAACATTCTGCCACTAGAGGGCAGAATGTTCTAACAAATAAAACAAAGTCCTCTCGGAGCCCGTGGGGATTGAAATCCCCTAGAGCTCCGAGAGGCCTTTGTTCAAACAACATTGGAATGTTGCTCTGCGGGCTTTTACTGGCCCGTAGAAGCATGGCGCACTCCATTGTATTCAATGGAGTGCTCCACATTCCAATGTTCTAATATGTCGGTATACTGGGCTTTGGCAAAATTCCTATCCGTTGTAACCGAAAAGCTAGCTACTATGACCTTGCTTTAAAAATAATGCTACCTGCTCTTTGCACAATACTGTTGACTGTGGGTATGTATGTATTTTATTCTGTCGCTATTTTTTAAACTTACAAACAAGAATTTTTATGCAGTTTTTCACATTTTTTAAGTCAACTTTATTCTATTGCCAAATTTGCCTTTAAAGTATATACCCAGTATTTTCAGGTCCTGGTCTGTGTTGCTTAAGTAGCCATATGTCCCATACTGGGATTGGGGTCTGAACTGCAACTATCCTTTCAATTTTTATGTTCATACTCTTCTTTTATCTGCCGTACTGGTCCGCAGCTCATTAATTGGAAGTATTGATCTATATGTAAACATTAGTCGTTTTATTACTGATTTATGAATTCTCTTGACTATTATTTTTTATAGATATGTTATGAGATGTGTAGTTTGTATTGCCTAATTGGCATATCAAACTAATAAAATATACTATATGATACAATAAATCAGTTTCCCAAAAAAAAAGTGGGAGAGGATGAGAGTATGCTGTATCAAGTATATGATTGTAACAAACTGCATACCACCAGGACTGAAAAGAAAACTGAATAAAATCTTTGCAGCTCTTTGTTATTTGTTGGAGTGTCACTGCCAACAATAGATCTATAATTTTTGTGTGTGGCAAAATGTCTTTCCAATTACTGGATATACTTCTTAGGAAAATATTAATAAAAGAAGAAAAAGGTACTGAGGAGTTGAAAACAAAGTTAATTTGTTTCCAAATTTGCATCATAAAGTATGTACTAAAGGACAGGTGAATAATAAGTGTATTAAATCTGCATGTTGTGAGTGACATGACCCACAACTGTTGGAAAGGTCTGGGTATATGTGATGAAGAGTGAAGTGAGAGAAGAACAGTCTGTTATAAATATGGAATAGAGTTTGGGTCATATTCAAACTTGCCTCCAAGTAGAAATAGGCCAAGTTACTACCAAGTCCCCTTCCCAAGCCATTTCAGTGTCAGTTTTTTATCTGTCGATGGAAGGTTGTTGTAAAAGACCATATATAGCCGAAGCTTTATTAGTTTTCCGTACAATAGTGCTTAATTTGGATGGGGGTATTGAAGGTTGTGAGAGACAGGATTGGAAATAGTTATCAGCATCAGTAATAATAGTTTGTAAGGTGTGGAATTTGGGGTGACAGGAAGGAGGAAGATGAAAAAGATCTTGAACCTGAGTAAATGTCAGAAATGAGTTATTAGAATAAAGTTGTTTAATCCATATTAAACCGGTTTTCCTCTAAGCTTTCCAATAAATGGGTTTATTATTATATAATAGTGAGGTATTGTGCCAAATAGTGGAGTTAAGGAAATAACTATTATCAGTAGGTTTATATGATAACAAAGGTTCCAACAATTTACAGAGGTGTTTACTAATAGGTGTAGAGGGGGTGTGTGTCCAAGATGGTGCCCGTGTAGGAGTGACTTCTCTGAGCTCCGCTGCCTGGCCTCTGCATCAGAGCGGACTTGGCCGGTCCTGATGTACTTTGAGACAGGTCTGCGCCTCCTGTCCTGCTGGGATGCTGTCCAGACCCTGAGTAGCCTCTGCTCCTGTGATGGACCTTGCAACACCTTTGGGGCCTGGCGAGGCCCGCAGGCCGTACTTCCAAGATAGTGGGTTCACTGGGCCTGGTGGTTGCCGATGCCGCACTGGATGCCTAACACCTGCGGCACCTCCTTCGCGCTTGCCACAGAGAGGAAGGAGCAGAGACTATCTGTACCCCATGGCGGGCTTGGTTGGCTTCCCTGCAGACCCCCGGGAGACACAGAGGTACTCACGACTCCACCGTACCTTACGACCCGTGACAGACTCCCTCCCGAGAGGGTTATCAGATATAGATTGGGACACCCCTTCTGCCTTCAGTTTGTGTGGAACAATGAGACTCAGAGTGTCCAAACTTTGGAGGAGTCCCAGTCTCTGACAGATATGCCAGCGTTCCACGAGACCACATAGGCCCAGCCGTCTTTGCAGGGCCCGACTTCCTCCTCCACTGGCCTCCACTGCTCCACTCGCCCAAAGAAAAGCAAACACCGCAAGCCTTCAGAAATTGAGAGTCGCAGGGAGTGAGATGCCCTGATACGCTAACTACAACACCAGGTAAATGCTTCTGATGCAGACAATGACCATTGATACAGGGGCAGTTCTGGACCTCCTTGCGGCAGCTCAACTGGCACATGGGTTCTCCAAACTAGAACCCCTATGAACTCCATTGAAGGCCTTGAGACTCAGGTCACGATCCCGCAGACCATACCTGATAATCCTGACAACTTAGCTCCCCCCGATGCACTGTGATGGAGAAAGGGAGACTTCGGATTGATGGCATGGACCCTCAAAGTTTGAATACTTGTGTTCCAGGTGGGGAACTGTTATGTTACAATGTTCTTGGTCTTCTTCCCCTTCCTTCCTTGTGACGACTTCTGTAGGCCCTCTCCTTTTGCAGACACCAGCCTCTGATGATCTCTGTGGGAATTCATTGCCCAGCTGCAAACCCACTTGGTATTCCTTAGAATATACCCTGTGCTGAGGCAAGGGTTAATATACTTAGTCTTAATATTAGGGGCCTTAAGGCCCCTGTGAAGCAATTGGCACTCCTCTCCCTTGTCAGAGAGGCAGAGCGCGACATTTGTCTCTTGCAAGAAACACATCTGGTTAAAGCCGAATGGAAGCGGCTATGGTCCTGGTGGTTTGACTGCCAATACTTCTCTTCTTGGCCCAAGAAACAAGCTGGGGTGGCAATCCTATTTGCGACACACTTCCCTGGCAAGATAACGCAAACACACACGGAGATACCTGGCAGACTACTATTACTGTGTATTGACATAAAGAGACATAGGATTACATTATCCAACTTCTTTGGCCCCAACGACCACCAGGAATCCTTTCTCAAAGAGGCGTTCGGGAGTGTTCTTACCACCCCGACATGGTTATTATTGTAGGAGGGAATTCAATATAGTTATAGACTCACAGTTGGACAGGTCATCCCAGAGACAAGGACTTACCTGGGCACTGTCCCCAGCTTTTAAACACTGGGTGGCCGAGGTGGGACTGATGGATATATGGCGACAGACACATCTGAATACACAATATTTCACTTTTTTTCTCTGCGGCGCATCGAACGTATGCCCGCATCAATTTTTTCTTCGCCTCTCCATGTAGACGTCCACAGTCGACATAGGGGTGGCTGCATTGTCGAATCATTCTCCGATCACTCTATGGTTCACACCGCTTAACTTTACTCCGTCTGCCCATACTTGGACCTAGACCCTCGGTCTAGGTCCACACTCTCCCCGCAGCTCCGCTGTGCCGTCTCTTGCCTCCAGACCCCGACCTCCTACTTGGGAGGTTCAAGGCTGCTGCCCGCTCCTGCGCCTGCTGCCCGCTCCAACTGGGACCAGACTGCCTGCAACCACCGTAACCTTTCTCAGCCGTTTTTTTCTTCTTATTTTTTCCCTGTTGTGCCACTGTTATTGTGCCCATCTGTGTCTTGCTCTAATTCCACCACTGTTTTTATTTTCTTGTGCCTGCTCCTTTCGCCGTTGCTGCCCCTGCGGCCCCTCCCCCTTGGAATTCCCCCCCAGAATTCCCCTGCTCCCGCCTCCCAGCCTCTCCTCTCTCCCACCTCCCCTACTTAATGACGGCCGATGTGCGGTCACGCCGCTGGCGCGCCGAAGGCGCGCCAAAGGCAAGCCAGTCTGCACCCATATGCACCCGTCCGCGACCCGACCGCGGCCAGCGCCAGGAACCCTGGACCTCCCACTACCCATCGCTACGACACCACCACCCTCCTCGCACTCAACCCTGGAAGACTTAGAGAATACCAACAGGCCTCGCCGAACACGACCCACGCCCAGTTCTCCTGCCTCCACTGTCGCCAGACCCTCACCACCACCCCGGCCTCCAACACCGGCGACACCCTAAAATGCATCCTCCTCAACGTACGCTCCGTACACAAACACGCCATGGAATTCTGGAACCTACTCGACTCTCTCTCGCCCGACATCGCCTTCTTCACAGAGACCTGGACCAACGCATTCTCCGCCCCCGACATCAGCACCGCCATCCCAGACGGATACAAGATCCAGAGGAAAGACCGCCCCAACCACCCAGGAGGGGGCCTCGACATCGCCCACAAGAGCACCCTCCGCCTCACCACCTCCAGCGAAACCTTTCCCTCCGCCGAACACCTGCACTTCCAGATCCAGACCACCCCCAAAGCCACACTCCGAGGAACCCTCATCTACAGACCCCCTGGCCCCCGAACACCCTTCGCCACCACCATCACCGACTTCATCGCACCCCACGCCATCGCCTAAACAAACTACGTACTCATTGGAGACCTGAACTTCCACCTCCACAACCCCAGCGACCCCAACTCCACTATCCTTCGTGACAACCTTGCCAGCATCGGACTTAAACAACTCGTCAACACACCGACCCACAGAGCAGGACAAACCCTCGACCCCATCTTCGAGGCAGGAAACAGCGTCCAATTCAGCCACACAACGCAGCCATGGACGGTCGGTCCATGCGTACACTGCGTACACTTCGCCATCCCCAAACCCAAGGCACCCAAACCAACCCCACACCCACCTCGAAGGAACTGGAGCAAGGTTACCGACAAGCAACTTAACTCCACCCTCACCCGAGACAACCACACCTGGGCACCCGATGCAACCAGAGAACTCCACACCTGGATCTCCAACTGCGCAGACGAGCTCGCCCCGCTACGCAACCCCGACAGACAACGCCCCAGGAAAGCCGCCTGGTTCACCACCGCTCTCCAAGAAGCCAGACGCACCTGCAGACGCCTGGAGAAGAACTGGAGAAACACCAAGACAACCGAAAACCACACCACCTACAAGGACGCCATGACGGACTACCACAACCAGATCAGAGCCACCAAGAGGAACTTCATCCACAACAAAATCCTGGCCAACTCCAAGGAACTTTTCAGTGTCATTCAAGAATTCACCAACCCACGCAGCAAAGCCACAGACATCACCCCATCCCAAGACCTCTGCGACAAGCTTGGAACCTAATTCCACCTCAAGATCCAAAACCTCTACGACAACTTCATCGACCATCCACCAGGCACCACAGACGGCCCCCCGCTCCCCAGAAACACCAGCCAGCCCACCATCTCCAACTGGACACCGATCACGGCCGAAGACACCGCCTCGACCATGAAAAGCATCCACTCGGGGGCCCCCGCCGACCCCAGCCCCCTCACATCTACCACAGAGCTGCGGCCGCCATCACACCCGAACTACAACGCACCATCAACACCACCTTCAAAACAGGCACCTTCCCAGACGACTGGAAGCGTGCAGAAGTCAGACCCCTGCTCAAGAAGCCCACAGATGACCCCACCGACCTCAAGAACTATCTGCCCATCTCGCTCCTCCCCTTCGCAGCCAAAGTTGCAGAGAAAACAGTCAACAGGAAACTGACACGATTCATTGAAGAGAACGCCATCCTCGACCCATCCCAATCCAGATTCCGAAGCAACCACAGCACAGAGACCGCCCTACTTGCCGCCACAGACGACATCCGCACCCTCCTGGACCAAGGCCACTCCACAGCCCTCATCCTACTCGACCTATCAGCAGCCTACGACACCGTCTCCCACCGCACACTAGTCGCCAGACTACATGACGCACGCATACAAGGAACAGCCCTGGACTGGATCCGATCATTCCTCACCGGAAGAAGCCAAAGGATCAGACTCCCACCCTTCCTCTCCGACCCCACGAAAATCACCTGCGGAGTCCCACAGGGTTCATCACTGAGCCCCACCCTCTTCAACATCTACATGGCCCCCCTCGCAGCCATCGTCCGACAACACGGCCTCAACATCGTATCCTACGCCGACGACACCCAGCTCATCCTCTCCCTCACCAAAGACCCCACCACTGCCAAACTTAACTTCCAGAAAGGAATGCAAGACGTCGCAGTCTGGATGACCAACAGCTGCCTGAAGCTCAACGCCGAGACAGAAGTCCTCGTCCTCGGTACCACCCCTTCTGCATGGGACAGCACCTGGTGGCCGACCGCCCTCGGAAGCCCACCTACCCCCTCAGACCACGCCAAGAACCTCAGCATTGTACTCGACTCATCACTCACCATGAACCGACAGGTCAACGCCGTCACCTCCAGCTGCTTCAACACCCTCTGCATCCTCCGCAAGACCTTCAAGTGGATCCCCCCTGAGTCAAGGAAGACAGTCACCCACGCACTCATCACCAGCAGACTGGACTATGGAAACGCACTCTACGCCAGCATCAACAAGTCCCTACTCCGCAAACTCCAGACAATACAGAACACCGCCGCCATACTTGACCTCGGCATCCCCCTACACGAACACATCAGCCAACACCTACGAAGTCTCCACTGGCTCCCCGTGGAGAAAAGAGTCACTTTCAAAATCCTCACTCACGCCTATAAATGCCTACACAACAACGGACCCAAATAACTCAACGACAGAATCAACTTCCACGTACCCAAAAGAAACCTCCGATCTTCCAACCTCGCACTGGCCGAAACCCCGCGCATCCACAGAGCCAGAGCAGGCGGAAGATCCTTCTCTCACATTGCAGCCAAGACCTGGAACGAGTTACCGGCAGACATCAGACTCGCCCACTCCCTGAACACCTTCAGGAAGACCCTCAAGACCTAGCTCTTCGGCTAAACAGATCTGCGGACCCCCCCCCCTCAGCGACTTGAGACCCTCACGGGTGAGTAGCGCGCTTACAATTCCCTGATTGATTGATTGATTGAATGCTTACGATAATACACTCACAGATTAAAGACACCATAGATGCATTTCTAGCTACGAACGACGCACTGGTCACATCCAACACGTTACTGTGGGACACACTGAAGGCAGTAGTGAGGGGACAGTTTATCGCCATAGCAGCACACCTTAACATGGACAGACGTAATAAACGAATACAGCTAGAGACTATGATCAAGGAGCTTGAAGCCAACCACAAGCGTACGGATTAACTGGAAATCCAGGGTCAATTTACTGTGGCCCGTAAACAGTTAAAAGCTATAGACATAGACAGGGCAGAATATGCCCTGTTACATATAAAACAAAAGTACAATGCAGGAGGGAATAAAGCAGGACGTCTCCTGGCCCACCGACTCTGCTTTCAACCTATATACCAGAGAATAGATGAGCTGATGAAGTCAGATGGTACCCTGACCCATCAAGAAGAGCTGATCACTCAGGAATTAGAATCCTTTTACACCAACTTGTACTCCGCAGAGAGCCTTGATTCTGATTGCATTGAGGCATACTTGGAGTCGATTCCCCTGACCAGCATCCCCCCATGGACAAAGCCAGTTTGGACCAGGACAAAATCCCCAACTAAGTTCTTATGGCAATACAACGGCTCCAGATTGGTAAGGCCCCTGGTCAAGATGGGTACAGCGTAGAATTTTATAAAGCATTTGGGACACTCTTGGCTCCCATATTGGCAAGGCTATAAATGATTTTAGCACTACTGGCTCCCAGGCACCCACAATGCAGATGGCCACGGTTACTGTCATCTCCAAATCGGGGAAAGACCCCAAGTGCTGCTCTTCATGCTGAATGTGGATGCCAAGCTCTTTACGGGTATTCTGGCTAATAGGCTAGCTCCCTACATGCAAGGTTCAGTGGTTCCTGATCAAATTGGGTTTATACCCGAGCAGAGCTGCGGGGACTACACCAAACGTATGTGCCACCTCCTAGATAAGATGCAATGCTCCCGCACACCAGCCCTTCTCCTCTCCAGCGATGCAGAGAAAGCGTTCAATTGAGTCCACTGGCCAGATCTTCATGCAGTACTAGCTTGCTTTGGTCTTGGCCTGCGGTTTCGCCAGTGGATCCAGAATAACTATGCCTTTCCAAGGCAATGGTGAGGATTAATGGAATCCTGTCCCGACCCTTTCCTATCCCAAGAGGTACCCGCCATGGATGCCTCCTGACGCCCTTATTATTTGCTTTATATATTGAACCTGTTGCTGAACAGATCCGCAGTCATCCACAGATTTCTGGCATTACCATGGGGGGCAGGTTCCACAAAATTGCGCTTTACTCGGATGACATATTGCTCATCTTGTCGAATCACACTTCTCTGACTGCGGTCATGGAGCAACTGGCGACTTTTGGGAGAGCCTCGGGATTTAAAACTAACCTTCAAAAATCATCTATATTAAACCTCACCATCCCTGAAGCAGCCAGGGCTCCATTGGAGGCAGATTTTCTGTTCACCTTGCCACACGGGGTGAAATATCTAGGCTTGCAGATACACCCTACTCCGACCACTAGGCGGAGCATAATTACACTGCACTAATGATGACCACCTGCTCAGATTTGTCTGAATGGAAGGGATGCGACCTCTCATGGCTGAGTCACTTGGCAGCGGTTAAGATGACGCTTTTACCCAAAGTGTTGTATGTCATGCAGACACTGCCACTCCAACCCCACAGATGTTAGATAAACTGCAGAGTCTTATTTGAGAGTTCCTCTGGGTTGGGAGGAAGGCGAGGATGGCAAAGGCACAGGCATACCTGCCCCAGGCGACAGGGGAACTGGGGGTCCCTCACTTAGCGTGTTACTATCAAGCAGCACAACTGTGGTCTATGGTGGAGTGGTCCTGCCCTCGCACTGAAAAACATTGGTGTTTCATTGACCAAGCAGTGGCGGGCATGCATATATGGAAGGTACTGTGGCAACCATCTGAGGTATATGTCTCAACAATACTTCGCACCACCATGGGCATGTGGGACAGGGTACAGACTCGGAAGGGACTGTCCTCTCCTATTTCCCCCAGACACCTATACTAGGGAATCCGGATTTCACCCCTGCGCTGCATGGTTCCCTATACAAGTGACAAGAAGCCAACTGTAAAAGAGTGGGAGACCTTTTCAACGCTGATGGCTTTATGGATTTTTCCCAACTCCAATCGGCTCATGGTCTCAACGGTCCTTTGGCAGTACATAACCCTGCGGCACTGGGTGTCCCAGCCCTCGATTCGTCCCCTCGCCAGCGGACCCCTCACATCGTTCGAGATGTGGCTCCTTACAGGCTCCTCCGACAAACGCTTGCTATCTGACATCTATGCCTTCTTGTTACACCAAAAATGTTACCTAAAACACCTGCACAGCATAGATGCGAGATAGAGTGCGAGCGCACCTTTACTGATAGGGAGTGGCAAGAAATCCTTCATTGAGCCCGCGCCTCCACGCACAGCACATCTAGTAAAGAAATGTTCCACAAGATAGCCCAATATTGGTGTTATACCCCAGCACGAATCGCACATTGGAAGGTAAGCGGAGAAAGTGCATGTTGGCGGCAATGCGGGCAGACGGGCACTCTGGCTCATATTCTATGGCGGTGTCCTAAAATGAACTCCTTTTGGCAGGAGGCGCTAAGTGCTCTGGATTACATATAAAAAACTGATATTCCCCATTTTCCCACCTACGTCTTGCTTGGTCTCCCGAACCCATTGTCATATCCCTTAAGCTCAACTAGAGGGTAAGTTATCACCTTAGTGCTGGGAGCTGCAAAGCAGCTCTTGCTAGGTCGCTGGGGCTCAGACACGATTGAGATTCTGACTTTCAGGGACTGGCTTCACAAACCTTGGGAACTGCTGGAGTTGGAAAAGCTGATGGCAGTAGTGACACATACGTTGCCAATATTTGACAAGACATGTGGGCCATGCATCTGCTATCTCTCAGATGAATTTCAAGAACTGACATGTCCAACATACCTCAGAGTTCTGCGCCTAATGCACACTGATTGTGACCACACTTAGACGGATGACAGACAATTACACACGATTAGGCTTTGATCCTCTCCTCATGCTCACATAACACACTTTTGATGTCTTTTTTGATCCACCAGTTGTCACCACATACCCTCCCTCTCCTCTGTCCCCTTCTCTTTCCCTTTTCTGTTCCCCATTATCTCCCTTTTCAGTTACAGTTATTTAGTGATGCCCTACCGGCCACTGGATGTAGGTGGGATGGTTGTTGTATTTTTTAATATCTTCCTAATAATAAAAGAGATCTTAAACCTAAAAATAGGGGTAGAGATAGTCTGAGGTTTCCTCAAGAAAGTCAAATATTCACGAAAAGAAAAGGGAGAAAGAAAAAGTTTTCCCAAATCTACCCACAGAGAGTATTTATTCGGATGTTTCTGAAATCCAGTAGATGGATTGTTTCAGAATAAAGGCTGAGTAGTAATTATGAAAGCCACCATCTGATTTAGGACGTTTCAGCTTCAGTTGCAATATAAGCATTTTTTCATAAGAAAGAGGAATGCATGGAGTTGACTTGTTAAAATGTTTTGGAGGGGATGGATAATGGTATATTAGAAATAGCATATACAACAGAAGGCACCAACATCATTTTTATGGTGTCAAGGCAGACCCACCAGGAGAGAGGTACCGGATGCCAACGATTAACTATGGTTGTTAATTTATGAGTAAAATCATCCAGACTTAATGAAATAGAGGTTTTAATTGACTAAGAAAACCATAAACCTAAGTCTTTACTTTTGTTGTATTCCAAGAGAACTTGGTAGCCAAGAAATCTTGTTTAAAAGTAAATTTGTTAAGTGGAAAGTTTTGCACTATCGTGATTTAACTTATAACCAGAGACAAGAGAATAAGCATGCACTTCTTGTAGAAAAGCTGGAATTGAACAAAGGGGCTGTGAGATAAATAAGAGAAAGTCATCGGCTAAATAAGAGAGTGTCATAGGAAAAACAGCTGTTTTAATCTGTTGGGTGTTCCATGAAAAACCTATTATGTCTGTATTTAGTCTGATCTTAGAGAGGAAGGGTTCCAAAGCTAGGTGAAAGACAAAGGATGAGAGGGGGCAACCTTGATGCACACCTCTATTCAAAGTGAAGTAAGAAGAAGTGAGCCCATTAGCAAAGATTGCCGCTTGGGGAAAAGTATATAAAAGGGAAATGAGGGTAATCATTTTTGGCCCAAAACCAAACTATTTGAGAGTATGGAAAATAAAAGACCAGTTTACATGATCAAATGTCTTCTCAGCTTCTAAAGTAATTGCTGCTAATGGAGTATTCAAACATGAAGATTTAGATAGAACATTCAACAATAGAAGAGTATTATCAGATATGTATCATGCCCATGCAGCAAGATGAGATTTGCTGAATCTGTGGCGCCTAGATAACCCCTCCGAGGTCTGCTGCGGCAGAAGCCCAAAACTGTAATCAAGGTACAAACATCTACTTTATATCCTTCAAACCCTTCACTATGACGGCCTGTTATCGGATGCCTGACCTAAAGATGGCGGCAAACTCTGCTTCGAGCGACCTTTGTACATCGAACGCGTCCAAAGCCAAATACTAATTTGCACCTACAGACCCCTACAGACTCAAATGACCACAACCTGTTGCACTCGCACACACATGTAGAGGGACAGCAACCCTGTCACACGCAATCCCTCTAGTCCCTGATCCCACCTACAAATGGCATACAGTGTAATGTCAAAATGGCAACCATCAGACGGTGATGCTGACTGTGGATGTTAGATGGTAGACGCCGGTCACGTGAAATCTCTTTTTCCTTACCCTACACACCTCCTTGCATCTACAATTGTGATGGAGGCGGGATTTGCTTCTGACCCATGCCTAGTAAAATACAGCAAACACGCCTACAAAATAGACTATCCCATGAATCTCACCAAAGATGCGGCTAAGAAATATAAACACAGACTACTAAAAGCTCATCCTGAAACCCTGATCTCAGACCCATACTTTTGCTTAAAAAAAGGGGATATCACATGCGACCTCATCCTCTACACGAAAAGAAGGGCACTCTGGAGGAAAGCCTTACTCTCTCACCTCCACATCTCTGGGTTGAGGAAAACTCCACATGGCTCAAGACTCTCGGTAATTCCCTCTTCTGCCTGCAAAGTAGAAGCTACCATCTCCATCTATAACAATGGGACAATTCTTATCCAAGCCTCAGACCATAACTTAAAGCTATTTGAAAATATTTTCCCTATTATTAGGAAAGCTGCAACTTCGAACATCCCCTCCAACTACAGCTATAAACAGTCTCCTAAGAGACAACTGTCTTCAAAGCGACCCGAGTAAACCCCCATTGCGGGCAACACTGCACCACACTACCGTACCACTACGAGGGTTAACACGGATGAACCACATAGCCAGGGTCTTCATTTACCTTACCAGATCATATCGCCCTCCCTTCCCCCGCTACAACCCATGGAAGCCCCTACCACTAACCATCATGGACCTCAAACATGCACCGTCCGGGCCTCCTTCATCTCACTCTGTTATGTTATTTAATTTTGTAACGCGCGCAGCTACTCCGAAGAGTGTCCCGGCGCGAACCAAGAGGGGTCAGCAGAATAACACTAGACAAAAAGATACGTTTTTAGTTTTTTCTTAAAGGCCAAGGGGTCTTGGGTATTGCGAAGCACAAAAGAAAGGGCATTCCAAGCCTGAGCAGCTTTCACGGCGAGCGAGCCACCGCCCAGCCTGGGTCGAATGAAGCGGGGAACTTGTGCTAGAAGCTGTGCTGATGAGCGCAATTGTCTCAGCGGGACATAGAAGGAGAACCACTTCTGCAGATAAGAGGGGCCCCGGCCATAAAGGGCGCGGTGAGCGATGACTAGGGACTTGAACTCAACCCGTTCAGCCACGGGAAAGCCAATGTAATGAGCGCAGGTGGTGTCGCACACTACTCCTAGTGGGCATTTCACTCTACCTCCATAAGAGCTATTCAAAGGCCACCTAACTCTCTGGATCATGCATCTCGACTTGCTCCTCACCCTGGTCAACAGCAGCTCCTCCACACGGAGGAGGCCACCCCAATGAATCCTAGTTCCTCACTAACCTCTCCTCCCATATTCCAAGATCACATCATTAAAGTTAATCCCCTGTCCTCGTTGACCACTAGTCTAACCTACCGGTCCAGCAAAGAATCCAACCCTCCTGCGCCCTCTCTTCCCCTACTTGCGGACAACTCTCCTCTTGGGCACACCCTATTAGCGAACAGGATGGACGAGATCGTCCAATTCCTACATCAAATGAAAGAAGACTTATATAGTCTTATGCATCTCGCTACTAAGGCAAATACCACTGAAGGGTCAAGTAAGAATAGTCGTGCGACCCTACCTGATCGAGGAAGATGCAACTCTCCCCCTTCCTCTCTTCCTGCCCTCCACACTCCCCTACGATCCGCAGATGTGTACAGCCCAAGGTGGAATTGGAGAACACGTCCTGCACCCAACGTATCCTCTAGACCTTGTAGATTTATCCTTGCAAACCCATTATCGGAGGTAGATATTGAATCACTCCTACTCTCCTATGACCCTCTACATCAGGACAGAACGATCTACCAGAATCAAATTCAAACGATCCCTGCAAACCCACACAGAGAAGTACTTCACAAACACAGAATGATGAAGAAGCATAACCTCAAGAGAATCACTCTCACCCAGAGCTCTAAGGATATCCCTACAACGGTTCTTAAATGCATTCTACTTAATTGCAGATCAGCAGTTAAACATGCTGCGGACCTGGCTGATCTTATCTTAGCTCAAGATTTAGACCTTCTGATCTTGACAGAAACTTGGCTAAATGAGGCCTCGGGCCTGCACTCAACATTCTAGTTCCCTCTAATTACAATATCATCAGACTAGATAGACTGATCGAAGTGGGGGGCGGCATCGCTTGCATTCACCGTAACAGCCTTTCAGTTAATCAGTTACAGTCCCCTGCCCTCTCTTCATGTGAATATCTCTGTATCGAAATTGCTGAGAATAATAATCCCCTTTGTAAACTACACACGTTCTATCATCCACCCGGCGACAATCTCACCTTCTTAGAGCAATTCATGGACACTATCACAATAAGCATGGCTCAAATTGGCACTCAAATCTTCCTGGGGGACTTTAATCTCCACTGGAGTGACTTGAATGACCCGATAGTCAATAGTCTCAAATCCTTTCTTAGGGATCTTAACTTGGTACAAATTTGTGATAGACCCACTCACACCAAAGGGGAGATCTTGGATCTTATCATCGCTAAAGATAATGCTACCCAACTGGAATCTATAGTCCCTTGTGATTGGACGGATCACCACCAGGTCATCTTCCACATCACCACTCCCTTGCGAACCACCACCTCACAGGCGCTTAAACCGAAAATCCTGAAAAGAAACTTGAGAAACATCGATCTCACGGAATTGACATCACTCAGTGATAACTTCCTAGCCCCGCCGGAGAATCTGGTTGAGGTACAAGAACTCATGGACCACTACAACAGCTCCATGAAAAAAATTCTTGATGCAACGGCACCCTTTCAACTAAAAAGTATACCCACAAAAATCTCGCAACCATGGTACAATGACAACCTCAATTCTGAAAAACGCAATCTCAGAGTAGTGGAGCGCAAGTAGAGAGCCTCCCCAACGCTGGAACACCTCATACAACTAGGAGCTCCAAGGAACACTTATCACAAAAGCATCACACGCGCCAAATCTCAATTCTTCAGAAATCAACTTGATCAAGCCAAAAATTGCCCCAAAAAACTGTTCGAGCTGGTCAAACATCAATCTAGAGTTCTACTCAACCCTGCCCAAAAAAAGCCCAACCTACTGCCCAATAGTGAAGATTTTGCTTGTTTTTTTCCTGGAAAAGACCAATAAATTGATAGCGGATCTACAGACTCCACCACAGCAAACTCACCAAACACCAATCTCCATAATCGCCTCCACTGACAAAGCTGGTCTCTCGCATCAACGGGCTTACGTCCTTAAAAACAATGCCTCCTGGTCTTCGTTCGAAACAATTGACCAAAACATAATTCTTAGCATGCTCTAAGACTTAAAACCCTCAAACCACTTTAGTGATCCCCTTCCTTCCACCCTCCTAAAGGATATCAAAAAGTCGATTATTCCACTCTGGACTAGAATGGTAAATGCCTCACTAAGCCAGGGTAAAATACCGGACTGCCTAAAAGCTGGACAGGTCACCCCTATTTTGAAAAAAACACTGGCTGATCCAACCAACCTTGACAATTTTTGCCCCATTTCCAACATCCAGACACTGGCCAAAGTTCTTGAAAAATGTGCCCATGTCCAACTGTGCAACCACATTGATCATTTCAACCTCTTTGACCGGCACCAGTCAGGCTTCCGCTCAGGCCACAGCACTGAATCGGCACTGACTCATATAGTGGATGACGCCCTAAAAATGTTAGACCGTAACGAATCTTGCCTAATAATCCTCTTGGACCTCTCCTCTGCCTTTGACTCGGTAAAGCACAAATACCTTCTTGACCTATTAGAGCATAGGATGGGATTATCGGGGTCTGTTTTAAATTGGTTCACCTCGTTTCTGCAAAACAGAACGCAAAACGTTAAGGTAAATCAATCCCTTTCCAACACCACACCGGTCACACTCGGGGTCCCACAAGGCTCCTCTCTTTCCCCCACTAACTTCAACCTATTCATGGAACCACTAACTTAAATGCTAAGGGCTGCCAACATTCACTATCATCTTTATGCAGATGACATCCAATTGTACTTGAAAATGTCATCTCCTGAAGACATCCGATCTCTCAATCCCATCCTTCAAAACACTCAAAATTGGTTAGCATGCAACCATCTCAAACTCAACATGCAAAAAACTGAATTACTCCTAATCGCCCCACCTAACCAGATACACTCAAGAAATGATTGGATGGAGCATTTAACAGCTTTCAATTGCACACCACAAATCATTGAATCAGCCAAGTCACTAGGTATAACCCTGGACAAAACTCTTAATATGCGGTAACACATCAGTGCCACCACCAAAGGAGTAAACTTACAACTGTGTATACTACGTAAACTAAAATCTTTCCTCCCGGGAACCGACTTCAAACTGGCAGTGCAAGCACTCGTAATCCCCAGATTGGATTATGGAAACGCTACTCTCATTGGCCTACCTAGGGCCACAACAGCCCCCTTAAGGGCGTCACTCAACTCGGCGGCAAGGCTCATCACGGGGTCAAAATGGTTCAATCATATCTCCCCTGACCTTAAATCCCTCAACTGGCTCCCCTACGAAGCAAGAATCCAACTAAAAATTGCATACATGACACACAAAGCTCTACATTTCAACACCCCAACATATCTCGCTAGCAAACTTGAGCTATCTGAAAGCACTAGATCCACCAGAAGTGCTTCCACCCTGTTGTAGGGATTCTGCACATACACAGAGCTATGCACAGGATACTAGGACCTCGGATTATAGTGGTGAGCCAACCATAAACCTTAGCACCTAAAACCCTAACCCGACTAGCTGTAGCGTCTCATTAGCAACAAAGCTACCAATGATTAGACAACCCAGAACACGGTATCTCTCTCTCTCAGGACTCGCAGTAGCAAGAACACCCTTTCATAACTCACTCATACCTGTCCACAACGCGCGTAAAAAGAGACACTGTATAGTTTAAAATGTTTATTTCAACTAACGTGCTCTAAGATACAGTACACGTGCCAGTACTATCAGCATAATGCATAATGATAAAATAAGCAGCATAGTTACAACTCCATAGAATACAAACGGGGAAAGCATTTCACAAAGCAGTGGATATAAGGCTAAATGACCTTACCACCCTCCCCGTGCTAGTAGCTAGTTTATTATAAAAATAGAAGACCTATGGGCTTTGACTAGCGAATCCCCATACCTCAATATCTAGATGCAAAGTTTACATCATCAGATACAAACAGCTCTTCTCTCTGGAAAGGTTGTTCTCCAAGTGTCTCTTACAGTGAAAAAACACCATATTAAAAGCACACGAATTTCTCCAAGGCAGCTGTAAATAGAGTGTTATGTCTAAGTGTGAGGGACTGGCCAAATCAGCAGGAACAAGGGACGTTGTGTATCGACCTTGTACATGGTGTGCAGACAGCAGCCCAAAAGGGAACAGGAGACAAGGTGAAAGATAGAAATGCAGACAGTGCTAAAATAGCCGGGCAGAAGCAGAGGCTCGAAAAACAACGGCACAAAGGAACGTGCGCAAAAAGGCCTCATGCCAGCCAAGCCAACGCAGCAAGGCAGATCAGGAGGCCACAAACCACACGACACCCTCCCCTGGTCAGTCCATCGTCCAAGAAGATGACAGAGTCCAAATTAACTGAGCAGAACAGAACGCACGTGGGGAAGCGAATCCCAGGAAGGACAACGAAAGGGAGATGTGAAAAAAAGAAAAAAAAAGAAAAAAATATATATACATTTTTCCAGCGAGGCAGGTTGCAGAAAGTCAAAGCCCTCTTAATCCAATAGTGTGTTAGCGCAGAAAAACGCTACACCTTCCAAGAGGACATCATTGGAATCGTCCGAAAAAAGCGACGCCATCCAGTCAAGTAAATCAAAGCTGCAGTCATGTTCCTCGCAAGAGGGGGCAGCGAACAGCATTGCGGGACAACTTGCGTGATACTCAATATAACTTCGTTGTAGGAGATTCCGAGCAGCCGCCCAGATATCCCATTGTGCCAAAATCCCCCGTGCAGCCGCACGCGCCATGTAGCCTGCAGCGGAACAGACCCGTTCATGGGCCTCTAGGGGACCCACCAACTGAACAAAATCCGGAACAGACAGACGTATTGGAGAGGCAATAATCCATGGCCCACGAGAATGGACATCTGATGCAAGACATCACAAGTTGCACGCAAGTGAAATACGCAAAGCGAAAAGAAAGTGTATATGACACACTCATTGTCGCCAACGGCAGGACGCCGAAGCCAGCGAGGAGGCGTTCACAGAGCATCTGGAGCCGACCCGGCTCGAGAAGGGCCCATGGAGGTGCAGCCATTGCGTAGTAAACAGACCAACAGTAGGACACCAGCCGCCAAGGCGAGGATCAGTGGAAAGCCACCAAAGACGCTGGAAAAGATGGAATGAATAAAAGCCGGTATTACACCAAAAATAGTTTGAAAAGAGGTCACAAGGCCAGAGCCCACAACTTCAAAAAAGTGCACTAGACCTTCAGTGCGGGACGCATTAAAAACACGGTGAATCAGTTCACCGAAATGTTGTGGGAGGTTAGTGTTCAAAAGGGCCTGTATTTCACTGTGGGTACTTGCCACCTGGAGAATGAAAGTCTCCCGGGCAGATGTGAGCATAACCTCCTGGTTCAATAATAGTGCCTTTATTCTGCTCAATTTATTGAAATCCGCCCTCACAGTAGGAATGGAAGGCCACACAGAACTATCTATGATGTCGTGCGGGGGAGGAAAAAGCACATTTTTGCAGCAGACAACCCTGTGGGAAACGGTAACAATATATGGTATGCCAGCAGGCCACAGCAGTCTTGGTTATTTAAAAGCAAATAGCTACCATTAGCAAGCACAGTGAAAGTAGGAGAAATAGCAGGAGCTGGAATACCCTTTAACACACAAGCAAGATTCGGAGCCGAAACGTTACAAGCTCCGTGCAACTTAATGTGTTTGCAAATAAGGGAATGACCCACAGTTGAATCGCATGACTCCCCAGTGAGAAAAACCTCCCTCCCGTCTCTAAGGCATTTAAACATGAATGGCAGGGACCAAAGTTCCTGCAGGAAGGCGCTGCCCAAAGGCTGGAAACAGCCAAAAGGATAATGCTTCATGCACGAACTAAATTCAAACAATGAAAAAGGCAAAGCGATAACCCCGTGTACTAACCACACAGCAGAATCCAATTCCGCAATAGAGAATGGTAAGGGCTCTATCTTTTCAATATGTAACAGAGTGTATGCTGCATCTTTCATGGACATGAACCACTGTTTCTCAGTTAAATTAAAAGGTGAAAATAAGGCAGAGGTGTTCAAAAATTGCCAAGGAACTTTCCCCATTTTAAGTGTCTGCAAAGTCCATGCAAACTGCATTACTGAACGCAATTGATTTTGACCATGATATAACACAGAAACATCATCTTGTACAATATCAACAGAGGAAATAATATTCTCTAATGTATAAATGCGGGAAGACAGGGTATTAATACTATTGTCAACAACAGCAAGCACCTTTTCCAAATTTGCTTGATCGATTTCCCGCAGACGGGAAGCAGCTTCAATTTGCGAAAGCTTCCAGAGTTCATTATAAGTTTCATAAATGAATCTCTTAGGTCTAGGACCACGAGGCCCCAGAACAAAGTCGGACAGATCAATGTTGCCTGATAGGAGCGATAAATGTTGTTTAACAGAATCTAGGGAAGAGTGCTGCAACCACTGTTTACATAATTTACCAACAGAATATGTTGTCACAGTACGAGAGTCAGAAAACCGTGAATCAGGCCTATCCTGTTTGTAACCAGGAACTGAGTCATGAAAACGCAATAGGCAGGCATTAGATGCAATGGGCCAAGCCAACCAGGGTGACTGAACCAACGTAGAGACATTAAACGAATTGTTCAGAAACAAAACCTGCAATTCGGTAAGGGACTTTTTAAAGTACAAGCTTTCGTTGGGAGTGGAAGACAAGACAGGAAAGGACGGTGCATTTAATTGTTTGGACGTAGCCAAACCCCAACATGTCGTTTGATAGACGGTCTGATTTAAAAATAGAATTTGGGCCGGGATGAGGCAAGCACGATGCAAGGCTTCTGTGCCCTGCACCTGCCATGCTTTGGAGCCCCAAATAGACTTCAAATCAATGGTGTCACACCAATGTTCATACCCACCCACAGCTAAGGCTTTTAAAAAGGTGCCTCAATATAGTAATTTTGTATGGGTCAACATGATTTTCTGTGTAGAGGAAGTGTTTAATTTAAAAAAATAGGACCCAGGGTTCGATCTGTTAAAATCGGTAAAATAAGTAAACTTATTTCTAAGCGTTTGGGAGCTACCTGGTAAAGGGGTCGGACAATGTTCCCACTGGGTGTAATTAAAAAGACCCTGAAGGGTACTGGGTTTATGGAGAAAATGGTTGCCCCAATGCTGGTAACAATACAAATCAGCATAACTTGCAGAATTCATGTACAGATCTTCAGCATGAAAAGCAGCATAATATTTCAAATCAGTAAATAATGCTTCAACTGCATGCACATCCCAATCGTCAGAATGAATATTACTTTTTACGACATCACCCATTGAAACACGAAGGACATTTGGTACATTAATAATTTTGGTTGGTCCATGAATTTGGAAATTTACCGCATCCCAAACGATGCCATCAGCAACTGGAAAAGCTGAAATGTTCACAAATGTGTGGTCTCGCTTCATGATGTGAGATGAAGAATGTGGAGCCAAAGTTCCAGCGACAGAGTTCACCGTAGAGCGTTCTGGCAAATAGTGTGCATTGATTAGCAGAAAAAACACTGTGACAAAGCCAATAGACATGAACAAAAAAATTAGGAAAAGTACCAACAAAATGTATGTCCATGGGGGGATCAAAAAATTGTCTCTGAACCAGGACACAAAAATACTGAATTTGGACGGGACAAGTGATGGAGTGGAATCCGAGTCAAAGGAATAACGTGTTGGGCTCAGTGGCGTTGTTGGTAGATGAGCCACGGACTCGGTTGCGGGGTAGATATACTCGGGCTCCTCGTTGCAGGGGGAATCCGGGTAGGCGTGCAGAGTATCAGGTAAATCTACCATCTCAATAGCAACATCAGTGACCGTTCGTGCAGGAGGGCCACGAACATTCGTCCGGTAAATGACAGGACAAGAGACCGCTGGTGTAACACTATTCAGGATCGGCCAGATGTTGTAGTTTGACATTTTCCACTGAGATGTATCTGTTCTCTTTGCGACCAGGAAGCGGTGGTAAGATGACTGTACGAGTTCCCTTCAAGCCAAGGACTGGAACCGGTGCACGATAAGAGGGGCCAAATTCTTTTTTGTTCTCCACCTTCTCTCGGACCAGATCTCCAATCTTCGGAAGCCAGCCGGCAACCGGAATCTGCAGTGCAGCGTCTGTGGCTGAAGGTAAATGCGCAATCGCAAGTTTGTCTCGGGCTTCTTGTAAGTCCTGTAACATAGTAGAATGGTTATCTACATCAAAGATGGCGGATTGCGCCGCCATGTCTAGACCATCAAGGTCAGGCACAAGCATTCTTATGCCAAAGAGCATTTCGTATGGGGTCCGCCCACCCAGAGGTCTTCTCGGGAGATTATTAAGTGCACGTTGTACGGTATACAAGTGGGCCAGCCAGTTCCTGCCAGTACCTAAGACTCTAGCTGTCAAGGATTGCTTTAAGTCACGGTTCATTCGTTCAACAATCGAATTGCCCTCAGGCCGATACGGTGACGAAATTTCACCCGCACCCCAGTGAACCCATTGCGTCCTTGTAAGCCCTAGAGGCAAACGCTGGACCTTGGTCAGAATGGAAGGTGCCACAGGCGAAAATTCCCACAAAGACACGCAAATCCCTTATGACATTTCGAGCATCAGCACTCCGTTGTGGCCAAACCCAGATGAAACGTGTGCACGAGTCCACTGCAACTAAGATATATTTATATGCAGTGTCTGAAGAAAAGGGACCGCAGTGATCCAGGTAAACACACCCAAAAGGTCTGTTTGAAATGCAGAGCGGGGTCTGTGGTGGCCGTGTAACCGTGGAAGGCTTAATCCGCTGACAAACGTCACAAGAAAGCACATAAGTACGGGTTTGTTTGTATAAACCACGCCACCAGTAACGCTGCTGCAAGATGGAAACTGTCGCAGACACCCCAGCATGAGCCGAAGCCATACCTTCGTGTGCTGCAGTAATCAAGGAAAGTCTGCGGTCCGCGTTGGGAATCAGCCGATCACCAACGTCTGGAATTCTTACATAAGGAGCCTGTTCGGGACCTAATTGATAACAGTATTTGGAAGGGAATCCCCGAGGGTAATTAGCACCTTTCTTTGTTGCAGCAATAGCTGCTAGAATATCGGAATCGATTTTAGACATGGATCTGGTAACTGCTGCGACTGAGCACGTGGCTACTGCTGACTTGGCAGCTTCATCTGCCAAGCCGTTACCGACAGCGTGTGCGCCCACATGCTGGTGGCCAAGAGTGTGTACCACCTGTGTGAGAGGCAGACGTTGTTGTAAATCTGCCACTCGAACCCAAAGCATTTTATGCTTAATTGTGCTGCCTTTTGCGTCTCTATAGTCATTTTGTGACCAAAAGAAGAGATTGTCATTATAAGACTGAACACAGTAGTAGGAATCGCATACAATAAGAGTGGTCACATCCGGATTAGTGAACTCGAGTGCTAGCACCAATGCACGCAGCTCGGCCAATTGTGCAGTACTGTCTCCCAGTGCTTGAGTATGCACTACAGTAGATTTAAATTTTCCGTTCACAAAGGAACCTGCAACAATAGCACATGCTGCTGAATAAGCATGCTTGGAGCCCGTGGCAGGCTGTGCTGAACCATCGGTATAGATAATACATTCGTATTCCTCAAGCGGTAGTAAAGACAGAGGAGGAGGATGAACGAATTCATACTGCAAAAACTCCTGAGTCTGAAGAGATGAATCAAAGATGAAAGTGACATCCGGAGACGTCAAAGATGTTGCCCATTGTATCCAACGGGGTGCAAAGCTTTAGAGTTCGGAACACTTGCTTTCGTCACTGCCTCTAGGGCAGGATAGGGTGTTACCACCAAAATGCGCTTTCCCTGTGCCAGTGCGCGTTCCTTTAGAATCGCCATTTGCACTGCAGTTAAAACTTTCTCCACAGATGAAAAACGCATTTCTGCGGAAGTGTAAAGATGTGACTTGTATGCGATGGGTACCGTGTCACCTTCGTTAAAGGTTAAATACGTGAAACCCACTGCCCCGGGAATTATTCTAATCACCAGGTTGGTGTGGTTATCACGAGTCAACAAGTATTTAGACTCAAGTAAGTCTGTCTGCAAAGACTGCAGAATGGAGGAATGCTCCGGAAGCCAGCATGACTTCGAAAAGTTAGGTTGTATCAAGGCATAAAGGGGCTTGATACGCTGGGCATATTCGGGAATGTAAGTACGCCCGAAGTTTAGAAAACCCAGTAAAGACTGAAGTTTTTTCAGAGTGGTTGGAGGGCACAAAAGTGCACATTTCTCCAGAAAATGGGGGGCTAAGCCCTTACCTTCATTGTTGAGCTCATAACCCAAAAACAAAACGGTAAATTCAGCAATGTGAGATTTGGCAAAATTAAATTTGTAACCTAGAACCGCAAATTCTAGAATAATGCGGTCCACTCAGGAAAGATGCGGGAATAATTCGTCGTCTGTTAGAGAGATATCATCGACGTACGAACATGCATCTGGGTCTATGCCGTCTAACAAAGACAACACGAGCAGCGAATATGCCCGGACTGTTTTTGTAGCCCATAGGTAAACGCCTGAATTTAAATAATTTACCACCGGAGGTAAAAGCGCTCCATTGGCTACTCTCCGGGGCCAAGTTGTGCGTGTAGAATCCATTGGATAGGTCAAGTGTAGTTTTATATTTTTTACGAACAAGACTGTCTACTAGCGCAGAACTATGTGTGTTTTGCACCGCAAAGGTCCGGCAATGAGAGTTCAAATGCCGGTAATCCAAAACTAAGCGGTACGATCCATCGGGTTTAGAAACCGCGAAAAGGGGATTATTCATCGGTGACTCGCATGTTTCAATCACTCCCTGATATTCCAACTGGGTCAGAGTTTCGGAAACGGGACCTTTAGCTTCCCGTTTGATGGGATACTGGGGTTGTGGCTGTGGTAGGGACCGCAAAGGTATTTCATGGGGTGGTGATTCTTCATCCCAGCCCACATGGTTGCGGTATAACGCCGGAGCCAGGGACACAGCCCATTCAGCTGCAAGAGCCTCTGCTTTGTCTTTTGGGACGTGTCGAGAAAAGCTCGGAAGGATTACCTCCTCCCCTTTGCACGCAGCAAGTACGAATGGGGGCGGCCAATCCGCCTCCGCTAACAAAATGTCATACGAAGAGGTCAGATTTTCCCAAAAAATCCCTTTGATTACACGCTGTATATCACCTTCGATTTGAAGTACAATATTATATAGTCTGTCAGGGGGAGCCACTCTGGTGTCAGCTGTCTCAACAGTAATGAATGTCTCAGTTGCTGTCGCCTCCACCTGAGGACGTAGCGCCTCCCGCACTATGGTAACTTCTGCGGCGCTGTCTAGGAGGGTCACTGCCCACGTCCAATCTAGGAGTCTCGTTCTCACCGTCTGTGGCATATCTCGCTGTTACAGCGGCAACTTTTTTCTTCTGAAATTGTGGGCGAGAACGTTGGAAATCGTCTGGTTTCCCTCTGACTTGTTGTCGAGGTTGGTCTCGTCCCTGTGGATCCTCTCGACCCCTTCCTCTATCCTGGCGATCTCCTCCACCAGCCTGCGAAGATGTTGGTGCCTGTGAAGAACGAGGAGAACGCGAATCAGGGACTTGAAATCTCTCTGGAGATTTAATTCTCGCCCTATCACGCAAATCATAAGTGCGTTCAGAAGAGACTGAAACCGGGGATGCACCTCGCGACCCCGGCTTCTTCTGTTGCTTACCCTGTTTTTTCAACCTCCAGCTCTTTTTAGTAAAAACTGGTTTCTCATCTTTCTCAGACTGAGTTTTAGGTTGTTGTTGCGTCTGTGTTTGCGTTTTAGCAAAAGGCTTAACTCCCAGGCTATTACGACTAATGGTTTTGTAAGCCTGAGCAATAATTTTCGGTAATTCGCGAGGCCTGTCCAATTCTGGGACTAAAGCCAAAGCATTAGCTACTTGAAAGTTCACTGCATCGCCCTTGACATTCGCAAGTATCAACTCAGCTACTACGTCGAACACTCCCACCAGTCTCATCCCTAATTCCACAGCCGCTTCAGGGCCATGTTCATCCTGTACTCGTTTAATCACAGAGGGGAGTACTGTCATGGAAGGAGTGCCGAAACACTTCGCATATACTGCAGCGAATACCCTACCCCAGTTGTTGCATTCTGCCAACTCGGGTACTAAGTCTTTTGGCAAACTATTCGTCAAAATCCTATGTTTTTCCACGGGAGATGTATTTGGAAAAACTGCCTCCAGCTGGTCAAATTTTTCTGCAAGCCAATAAGGAAAATCATCCTTATTTTGTGGGCACTTGCCCATCACCGAATTCACCATGACAGGACTTATGGTTACACCGCCTGCACCAGCTGGATGGGCCGCAACTCCAGGTGGGGCTCCCTGGATGTTGCCTGTAACATATTGTACTAAAGCTCTATGTACTCGTATCAAAGACGAATGCATATGTCGCAGTTCAGCGACTGTCACAGTCATATAACGCGGATGTGGTGTATACCCGGCCAAGACAGGCCAAGTGGCCCCATCAATTGATAAGGGGCCTAAACGAACCGCGGTAACCGGTTGGGGAGGGCGCCATCAAACCAAACACGGTGTTGCCAAGCCGTGAGCGGTACTTCAAGATTCATATACGGTCTATAGAGCATAGGAACAACGGTGGCTTCGTATTCATGGAACAAATTATCAGTCCCATCCACCGCCGGAAAGGTGACCCAAGAGTAAAACACCTCAAAGTGGTAAGCTGGATCTGCTTGTACCACAAAGATCAAGTCGACACCCGCGTCAGGCACTCCATACACTGTTAAGTGAGCCCGGAGCGCTGCGCGGCTATGTGCCGCTATTTGAACAGCCATTTCAGGCTAAAAGTTCTGGACAACCTAATGTGTGGCAGCACAATAGAGGGTAGTGTTTAAGAAACCTTTTAACAACTTCAAGCTTGAAAGAACCTATAAAAATGTCAATATAGGAGGTATCACCTTCACACACGCTTCCGGAAGCGCCTGTGAAGGGAGTTGTGGACAAGCATAAATATTACTCAAGCGTCCCGCAGATAAGCAGCCCCACTCGTTGGTTGCGCCATGTTGTAGGGATTCTGCACATACACAGAGCTATGTACAGGATACTAGGACCTCGGATTATAGTGGTGAGCCAACCATAAACCTTAGCACCTAAAACCCTAACCCGACTAGCTGTAGCGTCTCATTAGCAACAAAGCTACCAATGATTAGACAACCCAGAACACGGTATCTCTCTCTCTCAGGACTCGCAGTAGCAAGAACACCCTTTCATAACTCACTTATACCTGTCCACAACGTGCGTAAAAAGAGACACTGTATAGTTTAAAATGTTTATTTCAACTAACGTGCTCTAAGATACAGTACACGTGCCAGTACTATCAGCATAATGCATAATGATAAAATAAGCAGCATAGTTACAACTCCATAGAATACAAACGGGGAAAGCATTTCACAAAGCAGTGGATATAAGGCTAAATGACCTTACCACCCTCCCCGTGCTAGTAGCTAGTTTATTATAAAAATAGAAGACCTCTGGGCTTTGACTAGCGAATCCCCATACCTCAATATCTAGATGCAAAGTTTACATCATCAGATACAAACAGCTCTTCTCTCTGGAAAGGTTGTTCTCCAAGTGTCTCTTACAGTGAAAAAACACCATATTAAAAGCACACAAATTTCTCCAAGGCAGCTGTAAATAGAGTGTTATGTCTAAGTGTGAGGGACTGGCCAAATCAGCAGGAACAAGGGACGTTGTGTATCGACCTTGTACATGGTGTGCAGACAGCAGCCCAAAAGGGAACAGGAGACAAGGTGAAAGATAGAAATGCAGACAGTGCTAAGATAGCCGGGCAGAAGCAGAGGCTCGAAAAACAACGGCACAAAGGAACGTGCGCAAAAAGGCCTCATGCCAGCCAAGCCCAAGCCAACGCAGCAAGGCAGATCAGGAGGCCACAAACCACACGACAACCCTACTGCTAAAGCCACAACGTTTCAACAAGAAAAAACCTACAACAGATCTTTCTCGGGCCTTGCTCCCAGAATTTGGATCGCTCTTCCCCTGAGATAAGACTGACTCCCTCCAGTATCTCCTTCAAGAAAAAAGTCAAACTCTTATTAATGAACAGATTCCTGGTTTAGATCTTCAATCTCTCTCCTCCGTATTGTTAGTTGTTTTTTCTGCTCCACCGTATGTACCTTTACAATGTTTTAAATGTTTTATTGATCATTGTTCTCCTCATAGTGTAAAGCGCTCTGATACCCGCATGGGTCTTGTTGTCGCTATATAAAACTTTTCAAATAAATAAACTGTACCTTCCTTTTACAAAACCAGATTATTCTTTCCCCAGAATTTTGGGTAAAAAAGATTCTAAACAAAGAGCAAGAGTTTTAGAAAAGATTTTGTAATCAATGTTGAATAGAGTGATGGCAGAGACGTTTTAAGGCATGGGCAAAGTGGGCTCTGGCCCAGGGCCCCATCCATTCTGGGGGGGCCCCAGATATAGCCAGCTCTGTTCTGCAGAAAGTCTTGACTTCATGACCTTGAATAATTCTTGAACAGATTGTTTTAAATGCTGTTTTCTTCTAATTTACTTTCAATGTGGGTGATCTGTGACCGTGTATTATAGACATTTTGCAGAGAAATGTTGCATTTGTTTCATGCAGCATCCATAAAAAAAGTTTATTTTTGATCAAAACAGGACCTCTCTTATGAGAGATGGGAGGGTGTCACAGAGATAAATTTCCAGTAATATTAGGGAGCTGCTGCTGTGTTACAATATTGAAAACACACATCCCTATCCCAGAATATTAGATGTAAACACATTTAGAATATGGAGGAGTCTTTCTGTGCGCTGTGAGTGACCAGCCCAAAGAAGGCATGGAAGAGCTGAAATTGGATTATAAATTCAAAATCTAAACGAACAGGGGCCCCCAAAATATGTTTGGCCCAGGGCCCCCAAAATCATTAAGATGTCTCTGAGTGATGGGCCTATCATTTTTACATAATTGTGGATCTTTACCTTTTTGGGGCATAAGACAAATAAGGGCATCTAAGAAAGAACCAGATGATTGACCTTTCTGGAGAAAGGAAGTAATGAGAAGAGATAATTGAGGAAGGAGCAATTTGGAAAATTAGTAAACAATTCTGTAGTGAAACTGTCAGGAGCTTTGTCTGGTTTGAGAGAGGATTGGGCGGTCTGAAGCTCTGTCAAAGTAATGTCTTCCTCTAAGTCAGAGAGATTTAAGTGAGGATCAAAAGATGTATTTATGGATGAAAAGTAATTATTATTATTATTTTTTTTTAATTGAATTTTACAATTTAGACAGTAAAGCAGTTGACAGCTGCATGATATCAGCCATTCACAACATTAATTCCCATGAAAACAAATTGTCAACATTTATTATATTAGCCAGCTCTATAAAATGTACAGTTAGACAGGTTTATGAGATGCCGTAATGTCTCGCAGAGGATCCATTAAGGGGTGTGGGGGGAGTTCCCTTCGCGTGGTGTGTCCGGGGGGGGCTGATTGGAGACGTCTAGTGTTAAGGTTTGGAGATATGCACGGAAGGTTGTCCAGATATCCCTAGGGCGGGAAGTGGGAGGTTGTAGATTGGCGTAATCCTCCCCCAGGCACTCACAATGGCTCATACTCTCCAACCAGTCCAGGTACAGTGGGTGGTCTGGTGCTATCCCAATGTAGGGCTATCTCCCTTTTGCCCAGCAGTAGCGCCATAGAAACTAGACGACGTATTGTGTGCGGGATTTTCTGGGTGTCCCCAGTAGGGCAGTCAGAGGATCTGGGGACATGGCATGGGCGATCATAGCCGAATTGTGGGAGTATATAGCCACCTAGTAAGTGGCCACTGCCGGATGTGTCCAGGTTAGGTGTGCGAAATCCGCACCGGGGGCATCGCATTTTTTACATCGATCAGATCTAGAGGGGTGGCTGTATGGGATGCGCGCATCGGGGTGGTACCACCAATAAGTGTCATGGCACTGGGCGGCAAGATAGTAGAAAAGGGTATCCGGGCCCCGAAACCCCCTTGGTCATAGGGGAGCTAAGGGTATCCCAACAAATTAGTGGGTGACCCCCCGCCCATACCAAGCATTGTAGAATGCTTCATAAGGTATGGAAGAATGTCTGTGGCAGTGGAAGGGGAATGGTCACGAATAAGTATAGGAACTTGGGAAGTACCACCATTTTGATTATGGCTAAACGTTCTGCCATGGAGAGTGGTAGTCTGATCCATCGATCCACTTGCGCCATAAGAGAGGCCATGGCCAGTCCGAAATTTCGTTGCAGGATCTGGTCCCTATCCCTCTGTATCTGCACACCAAGGTATTTAGTGCCATCTCCAGCCCACCAGAGGGGGAGGTCTGCGGGTGCTGCATGGGCGGTATCTGTTAATGGAAAGAGTTCCGACTTCCAATTGATAAGGAGTCCTGACAGGTCTCCGTATTGTGCTATTTCTCGCATTAATGGGGGGGAGTTTTTTCTGCGGGTGTCTGTCAAAAAGTAGTATATCGTCTGCGTATAAAGATAGTAATAGAGAACCATATGTTAGTTGTAGCCCACAATGCGCGTGATTGTCCTGTAAGGTACGGACCAGTGGATCCATCGCGGCTACGAAAAGGAGAGGGGATAATGGGCATCCTTTTCTGGTGCCTCGGAAGATAGGAAAGGAGTCTGTGAGCGCGCTGTTTACCCATAGGTGAGCCATAGGCCCGTTGTATAGAAGCTTAACCAAGGCCAGGAAGGGAGGGGAATGCCTAGTTTACGTAAGACTGCATATAGAAAGGGCCACCCTAGTGAGTCGAATGCCTTTTCGGCATCCAACAGGGCAACTGCTGCAGGAGTATTGGGGGAGACTTTATTTAATACCGAGAAAATAGTTCCAGAGGCTAAGTGAATTCGTCCGATGTGGCACGAATCCGGACTGAGCCGGTGAGATGATTTGTTCCATCAATAAAGAAAGCCTAACAAGTGAGGATTTTTGCTAGGATTTTATTATCTAGGTTTAACAGTGAGAGGGGGTGGTAAGAAGTGCATTGGCTAGGGTCCTTGCCCGGTTTTAATAATACCGTCAGAACCGCTTCCCGAAGCGAGGGTGGTAATTCGCCTGTGCTCAGTGCCTCATTATATACTGTTAAAAGTTGCAGAGCCAGCCGTTGTTTGAAAGCTTTGTAAAAGGCTCCTGTCAGACCGTCCAGTCCCGATGCCTTGGTTCCATCCAAGGCCGTAATGGCTTGAGTTACCTCCTCTAGTGTGATAGATTCGCTTAAGAACTCCTGTTGAGCAGTCGATAGCCACACCATCGCGATCCCCTCAAGGTACGAGGTGATCCTGGAGGGGTCTCCAGTGGTACGGGCCGTATATAAGTTCTGATAATGTTGGAACTCAGGCAGGATATTTTCCCCTCTGTTGATGATTGTTCCTTTATCGGAGAAAAGCTCCGCTATATAGTCCTGTTGTCGGTCAGGACGTAGCAGACACGCCAGTGTTCGTACAGGCCTCTATCACTCCCCATAACGGCGGGCATTGACATATTTACCCATGTATAGAATCTCCCTGTTGGCTAGATCCCTAAATTCTGCTAGAAGGTCTGCACACCATTTTAGCTGAGTCACTTGTGTGTCTGTGGTAGCACAGTCTAAATCCTGCAGCTCGTTCTCGACGCGCTGCAATTGAGTACAGATGTCCCGCAGGACACCTGTGTGTTTTGAGATACATACCCCTCGGATTTATGCTTTAAAGGCTTCCCATACGGTGGCTTGGGTGGAAACTGTGCCAGTGTTGTGTACAATATTCTGTGATGGCGGTTAGCAGCTCGCTACGGAGCACGGGATCTTGTAGGGTATCTCCTTGAAATTGCCAGCTAAATGCAGCTGAGCACCCTTATGGGATTTTCAATGTAAGTGTGACAGAACTGTGGTCTGATAGTGTACGGGGGAGGAATAAGACGTTAGATACCCATAGGGCGGCACTTTTTGACAGGAAACAATAGTCCATTTGGGTCCATATTGAATGGGGGGATGAGTAGAACGTGTTTCCGGGTGAGTGTTGGTGGTGTGTCTGCCAGATATCTACTAAAGAGTATGCGTCAGTTATGTTTCGGAATGCTCCTCTGGCGCTTGGTTTATCAGTGGGTTGGGTACTAGTTGAGTCTGCCTGCAAACAGTGTGGCATGTTAAGGTCACCCCCCCATAAGTATATGGTCTGCTTCAAAACTGTCCATCCGGACTAGCAAGTCTTGGAAAAAGCCGGGTTCATCTACATTAAGTGCAAATTTACCAATAGGACTTTTTGGTCCGCTAAAGTACCTTGGAGTATTGTGTAGCGTCCATTCGGATCTGCGTGGTGTGCGTGTCGGATGAACGGGATACTTCTATGGACAAGTATACATGTGCCTCGGGAGTACGAGCTGTAGCAGGAGAAGTATCAGTGGGAGCCCTACTGCCTAGCAATGGTTTGGTCTTTTTGGGGGGTAGGTGCGTTTCCTGTAGGAAAGCGATTTTAATATTGTGTCTCTGTAGATAAGAGCAAAAAGAACAATTGATGGACAGAATGCAGAACAATGTCATACATTCACCCCAGTACAGAGACCTGGGCCTAAATCCATCGTTTTTTTGCTCCCCATGCCATTCCAGTTTGAACTCAGCCATATGCAAATCAGCCTTGACCCTGCGCCCAATGGAAACAGTCCAACCCGAACTGCCAGGCCAGGACCTCCTTGGACTGGAAACAAGCATCCTAGGACCGGTTTCGGGGTTTCACCCCTCATCAGCCAGGATAGCTTGACTCCAGTGTCATGGAGAGCACAGGACCCACATCTGGGCATACCCGTCCCACTCGGGGTGACAAATGCAAAAAGAACAATTGATGGACAGATTGCAGAACAATGTCATACATTCCCCCAGTAGAGAGATCTGGGCCTAAATCCACCGTTTTGTGCTCCCCTTGCCATTTCAGTTTGAACCCAGCCATATGCAAATCAGCCTTGACCCTGCGCCCAATGGGAACAGTCCAGCCCAAACTGCCAGGCCAGGTCCTCTCTGGACTGGACACAAGCTTCCTAGGACCGGTTTTGGGGTTTCACCCCTCATCAGCCAGGATAGTTTGACTCCAGTGGCATGGAGAGCACGAGACCCACGTCTGGGCATACCCGTCCAACTCGGGTTGACAAATGCAAAAAGAACAATTAATGGACAGAATGCAGAACAATGTCATACATTGACCCCAGTACAGAGATCTGAGTCTAAATCCATCGTTTTTTTTGTTCCCATGACATTCCAGTTTGAACCCAGCCATATGCAAATCAGCCTTGACCCTGCGCCCAATGGGAACAGTCCAGCCCGAACTGCCAGGCCAGGTCCTCCCTGGACTGGAAACAAGCATCTTAGGACCGGTTTAAGGGTTTCACCCCTCATCAGCCAGGATAGCTTGACTCCAGTGGCATGGAGAGGACGGGACCCACGTCTGGGCATACCCGTCCCACTCGGGGTGACAAATGCAAAAAGAACAATTGAAGGACAGAATGGAGAACATGTTAAACCTTCGCCCCACTACAGAGATCTGGGCCTAAATCGATCGTTTTATTGCACCCCATGCCATTCCTGTTTGAACCCAGCCATATGCAAATCAGCCTTGACCCTGCGCCCAATGGGAACAGCCCAGCCCGAACTGCCAGGCCAGGTCCTCCCTGGACTGGAAACAAGCATCTTAGGCCCGGTTTAAGGGTTTCACCCCTCATCAGCCAGGATAGCTTGACTCCAGTGGTATGGAGAGGACGGGACCCACGTCTGGGCATACCCGTCCCACTCGGGGTGACAAATGCAAAAAGAACAATTGAAGGACAGAATGGAGAACATGTTAAACCTTCGCCCCACTACAGAGATCTGGGCCTAAATCGATCGTTTTTTTGCACCCCATGCCATTCCTGTTTGAACCCAGCCATATGCAAATCAGCCTTGACCCTGCGCACAATGGGAACAGTCCAGCCCGAACTAACAGGCCAGGTCCCCCCTGGAATGGAAACGAGCATCCTAGGACCAGTTTCGGGGTTTCACCCCTCATCAGCCAGGACAGCCTGACTCCAGTGGCATGAAGAGCACGGGACCCACATCTGGGCATAACGGCCACTCGGGTGACAAATGCAAAAGGAACAATTGATGGACAGAATGCAGAACAATGCCATACATTCACCCCAAGTACAGAGATCTGGGCCTAGATCCATCTTTTTTTTGCTCCCCATGCCATTCCTGTTTGAACCCAGCCATATGCAAATCAGCCTTGACCCTGTGCCCAAGGGGAAGAGTCCAGACCGAACTGCCAGCCCAGGTCCTCCCAGGACTGGAAACAAGCATCCTAGGACCGGTTTCGAGGTTGCACCCCATATCAGCTAGGATTGCTTGACTCCAGTGGCATGGAGAGCATGGTACCCACGTCTGGGCATACCCGTACCACGCGGGCTGATGAATGCAAAAAGAACAATTGATGGACAGAATGCAGAACAATGCCATGCACCCCATGCCATTCCTGTTTGAACCCAGCCATATGCAAATCAGCCTTGACCCTGCGCCCAATGGGAACAGTCCAGCCCGAACTACCAGGCCAGGTCCCCCCTGGAATAGAAACAAGCATCCTACGACCAGTTTCGAGGTTTCACCCCATATCAGCCAGGCTAGCTTGACTCCAGTGGCATGGAGAGCACGGGACCCACGTCTGGGCATACCCGTCCCACGCGGGGTGACAAATGCAAAAAGAACATTTGATGGACAGAATGCAGAACAATGTCATACATTTACCCCAGTACAGAGATCTGGGCCTAAATCCATCGTTTTTTTGCTCCCCATGCCATTCCTGTTTGAACCCAGCCATATGCAAATCAGCCTTGACCCTGCGCCCAATAGGAACTGCCCAGCCCGAACTACCAGGCCAGGTCCTCCCTGGACTGGAAACAAGCATCCTAGGACCAGTTTCGGGGTTTCACCCCTCATCAGCCAGGATAGCTTGACTCCAGTGGCATGGAGAGCACGGGACTCACGTCTGGGCATACCCGTCCCACTCGGGGTGACAAATGCAAAAAGAACAATTGATGGACAGAATGAAGAACAATGTCATACATTCACTCCAGTACAGCGATATAGGCCTAAATCCATTGTTTTTTTGCTCCCCATGCCATTCCAGTTTGAACCCAGCCATATGCAAATCAGCCTTGACCCTGCGCCCATGGGAACAGTCCAGCCCGAACTGCCAGGCCAGGTCCCCCCTGGACTGGAAACAAGCATCCTAGGATCAGTTTCGGGGTTTCACCCTCATCAGCCAGGATAGCTTGACTCCAGTGGCATGGAGAGCACGGGACCCACGTCTGGGCATACCCGTCCCACGCGGGGTGACAAATGCAAAAAGAACATTTGATGGACAGAATGCAGAACAATGTCATACATTTACCCCAGTACAGAGATCTGGGCCTAAATCCATCGTTTTTTTGCTCCCCATGCCATTCCTGTTTGAACCCAGCCATATGCAAATCAGCCTTGACCCTGCGCCCAATAGGAACTGCCCAGCCCGAACTACCAGGCCAGGTCCTCCCTGGACTGGAAACAAGCATCCTAGGACCAGTTTCGGGTTTCACCCCTCATCAGCCAGGATAGCTTGACTCCAGTGGCATGGAGAGCACGGGACTCACGTCTGGGCATACCCGTCCCACTCGGGTGACAAATGCAAAAAGAACAATTGATGGACAGAATGAAGAACAATGTCATACATTCACTCCAGTACAGCGATATAGGCCTAAATCCATTGTTTTTGCTCCCCATGCCATTCCAGTTTGAACCCAGCCATATGCAAATCAGCCTTGACCCTGCGCCCATGGGAACAGTCCAGCCCGAACTACCAGGCCAGGTCCCCCCTGGAATGGAAACAAGCATCCTAGGACCAGTTTCGGGGTTTCACCCCTCATCAGCCAGGATAGCTTGACTCCAGTGGCATGGAGAGCCAGGGCCGTTTCTAGGTGTTTTGCCGCCCTAGGCGAGAATTGAAAAATGCCGCCCCCTCCCTTTTACTACCATCACTCTCTCCCCCTGTCATCCAGGCTAGAAGAATTAATGCATTAGATATAAAAGAACTTGTATTCAACACTAAACAATAAAACACATCAAACATTAAATAACTAAATGCAACATTCAACGACTATGAGTGACACTTTCTCGCGAGCAACATCAAGCAATGAAGACAAGGGAAACATATAAATATCAGAAATTACACCCATTTGAACAATGAGAAACACTAAGAAGATCTTATAACTGATTGTGCGGATGGCATGACGCCATTCCTATGCATTATTCATTGTAAATCTTGCATAAACATCACGTGTTTCAACATCCATTCTAGATCATCACATTGCATATAGGTGGGTCATTACTTAAATAAACTATGTTGCATGTACATAACTGCTTTATTCTATTAACTGTGAAAGTGCCACAACTCAAGTATTGAAATGTCACACACAGGAACACTGCATACAAGGAGTACTGCACATAAACAACCTAAAACATGGAAATTAACTTCAGTTTTAAATCTGTAACAGGCACAATTCTATGTTCACCTCTCCCTACTACCTTCAGTTGTAGCCATAGCTGATGCTCCTCAACAGCACCTTGTCAGCTGCCCCAAAAATTAAGTGACACAGTCAGCTGACTCATGGACACCGCCTCAGACAGACAGGCATTGGGCAAGCCTCAGCCTCACAGGCAGTCACTGTGAGCCAGCAGCCATGGTGCTGTAATCTATTAAAAATGAGTCTCATCAACCCTAATACAAATCATGATTACCCCAAAAGCGGTCCGCGCTACCTGCCCAGCCCTGCAGCAGGCGGCACAGATGAGCTGCCTACATTTAAAATTAAGAGAGTCAACACAGCTGACTCACGGACAAGTAGCTGGGCACTAGGCAGCTGAGGCACACGGGTCACTCACAGCAGGCAGCATTAATTCAACATTACTGCTCTACTCACCCGACTCACCGACACCCAAAAATAATTATACCCCGGTCCGCCCCCTCCCCCTTCCCTCGGACGCACAGATCACACCACAGCAGGGCTGTCACAGAGAGCTAATCAATGCTGTTCTGCTGAGTGACGCTGCTGACCTGTGTGAACTTCTGCTACAGTACAGGGCACTGGCAGGCAGGTGATCATGACTGCGCTACAGTACAACTGCTAATTTAGTAAAACCAATACCATCCATTGCCAACCAAATAGCATAAAAATTATACACTTTCAGGGGGCACTGTCACGCACACTTACTTTGCGTGGCTCACTGCAGCAATTCCGTTCCGGGACGCCTCGTGGCCGCAACAACTCCTGCTTCAAGGCAAGCTCGCCGCGCCGTCCATCCGGCGCCAGCCTGGAAAGTCTTCTCAGACACTGTGACCTCTCAGCGGCAGCTGGAGCGCAGTGGTGTACTGGGCTCCACAACGGCCATTGGCCGCGGTCCGTGTCAGGGGTTGGGACCGTCCGGGTCCGTTAGTCGCGTTGCAGTGCTTCACATTAATTTTAAAAGTAAAACTGCGTGCCCCGCCCTCCCTCCAATAGAATTGTAGCCAACCCTCGCGCCACCGCGGAGGCAGCAGGACACCCGACCCCGCCTATTAGTTTCTGCACGGCCTGTGTCGGGAATTGTTACAATGTTTGTAGCTAGCTGCTGCTCAGCCAGCCCCCATAAGCTGCCTGCTGGGAGCAGCGTGCACGCTGCCACTCCACCAGGGTGACTCAGTTTCTGTCAGGAATTGGAAACTAATAGCAGTTAATAGCATGTTTTTGCCACCCTCCCCCTTTTGCCGCCCTAGGCGGCCGCCTAGTCTTGCCTAATGGCAGAAACGGCCCTGTGGAGAGCACGGGACTCACGTCTGGGCATACCCGTCCCACTCGGGGTGACAAATGCAAACAGAACAATTGATGGACAGAATGCAATACAATGTCATGCATTCACCCCAGTACAGAGATCTGGGCCTAAATCCATCGTTTTTTTGCTCCCCATGCCATTCCAGCTTGAACCCAGCCATGTGCAAAGCAGCCTTGACCCTGCACCCAATGGGAACAGTCCACCCCGAACTGCCAGGCCAGGTCCTGCCTGGACTGGAAACAAGCATCCTAGGACCGGTTTCGAGGTTGCACCCCATATCAGCCAGGATAGCTTGACTCCAGTGGCATGGAGAGCACGGGACCCACGTCTGGGCATGCCCGTCCCACGCGGGGTGATGAATGCAAAAAGAACAATTGATGGACAGAATGAAGAACTATGTCATACATTCACTCCAGTACAGCGATATAGGCCTAAATCCATTGTTTTTGTGCTCCCCATGCCATTCCAGTTTGAACCCAGCCATATTCAAAGCAGCCTTGACCCTGCACCCAATGGGAACAGTCCACCCCTAACTGCCAGCCCAGGTCCTCCCTGGACTGGAAACAAGCATCCTAGGACCGGTTTCGAGGTTGCACCCCATATCAGCCAGGATAGCTTGACTCCAGTGACATGGAGAGCACGGGACCCACGTCTGGGCATACCCGTCCCACTCGGTGGTGACAAATGCAAAAAGAACAATTGATGGAAAGAATGCAGATCAATGTCATACATTCACCCCAGTACAGAGATCTAGGCCTAAATCCATTGTTTTTTTTGCTCCCCATGATATTCCAGTTTGAACCCAGCCATATGCAAAGCAGCCTTGACCCTGCACCCAATGGGATCAGTCCACCCCGAACTGCCAGGCCAGGTCCTGCCTGGACTGGAAAAAAGCATCCTCGGACCAGTTTTGGGGTTTCACCCCTCATCAGCCAGGATAGCTTGACTCCCGTGGCATGGAGAGCACGGGACCCACGTCTGGGCATGCCCGTCCCACGCGGGGTGATGAATGCAAAAAGAACAATTGATGGACAGAATGAAGAACAATGTCATACATTCACTCCAGTACAGCGATATAGGCCTAAATCCATTGTTTTTTTGCTCCCCATGCCATTCCAGTTTGAACCCAGCCATATGCAAATCAGCCTTGACCCTGCGCCCATGGGAACAGTCCAGCCCGAACTGCCAGGCCAGGTCCTCCCTGGACTGGAAACAAGCATCCTAGGACTGGTTTCGAGGTTTCACCCCATATCAGCCAGGATAGCTTGACTCCAGTGGAATGGAGAGCACGAAAACCATTTCTAGGCATACCCGTCCAACTCGAGGCGACAAATGCAAAAAGAACAATTAATGGACAGAATGCAGAACAATGTCATACATTCACCCCAGTACAGGGATATATGCCTAAATCCATAATTTTTTTGCTCCCCATGCCATTCCAGTTTGAACCCAGCCATATGCAAATCAGCCTTGACCCTGCGCCCATGGGAACAGTCCAGCCCGAACTGCCAGGCCAGGTTCTCCCTGGACTGAAAACACGCATCCTAGGACCGGTTTAGGGGTTCCAGCCCTCATGAGCCAGGATACCTTGACTCCAGTGGAATGAAGAGCACAGGACCCACGTCTGGGCATACCCGTCCCACTCGGGGTGACAAATGCAAAAAGAACAATTGATGGACAGAATGCAGAACAATTTTATACATTCACCCCAGTACAGAGATCTGGGCCTAAATCCATCATTTTTTTGCTCCCCATGCCATTCCAGTTTGAACCCAGTCAAATGAAATTCAGCCTTGACCCTGCGCCCAATGGGAACAGTCCAGCCCGAAGTGGTGATTGTTTTGATTTGTTCTGCATTGCGTCCATCAATTTTGTGTCTTTTGCTTCCTCGTCCTAAATGCGCTGAGTATGCCCAGACTTGGGACCCGGGCTCACTGTGCCACTGGATTCAAGCTATCCTGGCTGATGAGGGGTGAAACTCCGAAACCGTTCCTAGGATGCCTGTTTCCGGTCCAGGGAGGACCTGGCATGGCAGTTCAGGCTGGACTGTTCACATGAGGCACAGGGTGAAGACTGATTTGCATATGGCCAGTTCTAAACTGGGGTGGCATGGTGAGCAAGGGAATTATGGATTTAACCCATATCTCTTGACTGGGGGTGAATGTTTTAATTTGTTATGCATTATGCCCTATGTGCGCCGGGTATGCTCAGACATGAGTCCCGGGCTCACTGTGCCACTGGATTCAAGCTATCCTGGCTGATGAGGGGTGAAATCCCGAAACCGGTCCTAGGATGCTTGTTTCTGGTCCAGGGAGGACCTGGCTTGGCAGTTCAGGCTGGACTGTTCCCATGAGGCACAGGGTCAAGACTGATTTGCATATGGCGAGGTCTAAAGTGGTTTGGCATGGTGAGCAAAAGAATGATGGATTTAACCCAGATCTCTTGACTGGGGGTGAATGCAGGGCCGTTTCTGCCATTAGGCAAGACTAGGCGGCCGCCTAGGGCGGCAAAAGGGGGAGGGCGGCAAAAACATGCTATTAACTGCTATTAGTTTCCAATTCCTGACTGAAACTGGGTCACCCTGGTGGAGTGGCAGCATGCACGCTGCTCCCAGCAGGCAGCTTATGGGGGCTGGCTGAGCAGCAGCTAGCTACAAACATTGTAACAATTCCCGACACAGGCCGTGCAGAAACTAATAGGCGGGGTCGGGTGTCCTGCTGCCTCCGCGGTGGCGCGAGGGTTGGCTACAATTCTATTGGAGGGAGGGCGGGGCACGCAGTTTTACTTTTAAAATTAATGTGAAGCACTGCAACGCGACTAACGGACCCGGACGGTCCCAACCCCTGACCCGGACCGCGGCCAATTGCCGTTGTGGAGCCCAGTACACCACTGCGCTCCAGCTGCCGCTGAGAGGTCACAGTGTCTGAGAAGACTTTCCAGGCCGGCGCCGGATGGACGGCCGCGGCGAGCTTGCCTTGAAGCAGGAGTTGTTGCGGCCACGAGGCGTCCCGGAACGGAATTGCTGCAGTGAGCCACGCAAAGTAAGTGTGCGTGACAGTGCCCCCTGAAAGTGTATAATTTTTCTGCTATTTGGTTGGCAATGGATGGTATTGGTTTTACTAAATTAGCAGTTGTACTGTAGCGCAGTCATGATCACCTGCCTGCCAGTGCCCTGTACTGTAGCAGAAGTTCACACAGGTCAGCAGCGTCACTCAGCAGAACAGCATTGGATAGCTCTCTGTGACAGCCCTGCTGTGGTGTGATCTGTGCGTCCGAGGGAAGGGGGAGGGGGCGGACCAGGGTATAATTATTTTTGGGTGTTGGTGAGTCGGGTGAGTAGAGCAGTAATATTGAATTAATGCTGCCTGCTGTGAGTGACCTGTGTGCCTCAGCTGCCTAGTGCCCAGCTACTTGTCCGTGAGTCAGCTGTGTTGACTCTCTTAATTTTAAATGTAGGCAGCTCATCTGTGCCGCCTGCTGCAGGCCTGGGCAGGTAGCGCGGACCGCTTTTGGGGTAATCATGATTTGTATTAGGGTTGATGACTCATTTTTAATAGATTACAGCACCATGGCTGCTGGCTCACAGTGACTGCCTGTGAGGCTGAGGCTTGCCCAATGCCTGTCTGTCTGAGGCGGTGTCCATGAGTCAGCTGACTGTGTCACTTAATTTTTGGGGCAGCTGACAAGGTGTTGTTGAGGAGCATCAGCTATGGCTACAACTGAAGGTAGTAGGGAGAGGTGAACATAGAATTGTGCCTGTTACAGATTTAAAACTGAAGTTAATTTCCATGTTTTAGGTTGTTTATGTGCAGTACTCCTTGTATGCAGTGTTCCTGTGTGTGACATTTCAATACTTGAGTTGTGGCACTTTCACAGTTAATAGAATAAAGCAGTTATGTACATGCAACATAGTTTATTTAAGTAATGACCCACCTATATGCAATGTGATGATCTAGAATGGATGTTGAAACACGTGATGTTTATGCAAGATTTACAATGAATAATGCATAGGAATGGCGTCATGCCATCCGCACAATCAGTTATAAGATCTTCTTAGTGTTTCTCATTGTTCAAATGGGTGTAATTTCTGATATTTATATGTTTCCCTTGTCTTCATTGCTTGATGTTGCTCGCGAGAAAGTGTCACTCATAGTCGTTGAATGTTGCATTTAGTTATTTAATGTTTGATGTGTTTTATTGTTTAGTGTTGAATACAAGTTCTTTTATATCGAATGCATTAATTCTTCTAGCCTGGATGACAGGGGAGAGAGTGATGGTAGTAAAAGGGAGGGGGCGGCATTTTTCAATTCTCGCCTAGGGCGGCAAAACACCTAGAAACGGCCCTGGGTGAATGTTTTTATTTGTTCTGCATTGCGTCCATCAATTTTGTATCTTTTGCTTCCTCGCCCTAAGTGCTCTGGGTATGCCCAGACGTGGGTCCCGGGCTCACTGCGCCACTGGATTCAAGCTATCCTGGCTGATGAGGGGTGAAACCCCGAAACCAGTCCCAGAATGATTGTTTCTGGTCCAGTTAAGACCTGGCTTGGCAGTTCAGGCTGGACTGTTCCCATGAGGCACAGGCTCAAGACTGATTTGCATATGGCCAGGTCTAAACTGGGGTGGCATGGTGAGCAAAAGAATGATGGATTTAACCCAGATCTCTTGACTGGGGGGTGAATGTTTTGATTTGTTCTGCATTCCGTCCATCAATTTTGTCTCTTTTGCTTCCTTGCCCTAAGTGCATGGGGTATGCCCAGACGTGGGTCCCGGGCTCACTGTACCACTGGGTTCAAGATATCCTGGCTGATGAGGTGTGAAACCCCAAAACCGGTCCTAGGATGCTAGTTTCCGGTCCCGGGAGGACCTTGCTTGCCAGTTCAGGCTGGACTGTTCCCATGAGGCACAGGGTCAATACTGATTTGCATATGGCCAGGTCTAAACTGTGCTGGCATGGGAGCAAAAGAATGATGGATTTAACCCAGATCTCTTGACTGGGGGTAAATGTTTTTATTTGTTCTGCATTGCGTTCATCAATTTTGTGTCTTTTGCTTCCTCATCCTAAGTGCGCCGGGTATGCCCAGACGTGGGTCGCGGGCTCACTGTGGCACTGGATTGAAGCTATCCTGGCTGATGTGGGGTGAACCCCTGAAACCGGTCTTAGGATGTTTGTTTCCGGTCCAGGGAAGACCGGGCTTGTCAGTTCAGGCTGGACTATTCCCATGAGGCACAGGGTCAAGACTGATTTGCATATGGCCAGTTCTAAACTGGGGTGGCATGGTGAGCAAAGGAATGATGGATTTAACCCAGATCTCTTGACTGGGGGTGAATGTTTGTTCTGCATTCCGTCCATCAATTTTGTGTCTTTTGCTCCCTCGCCCTAAGTGCGCCGGGTATGCACAGACATGGGTCGCGGGCTCATGGGCCACTGGATTCCAGCTATCCTGGCTGATTCGGGGTGAAACCCAGAAACCGGTCCTGGGATGCTTGTGTCCGGTCCAGGGAGGACCTGGCTTGGCAGTTCAGGCTGGACTGTTCCCATGAGGCACAGGGTCATGACTGATTTGCATATGGCCTGATCTAAACTCGGGTGGCATGGTGAGCAAAAGAATGATGGATTTAACCCAGATCTCTTGACTGGGGGTTAATATTTTGATTTGTTCTGCATTCCGTCCATCAATTTTGTGTCTTTTGCTTCGTCGCCCTAAGTACGCCGGGTATGCCCAGACGTGGGTCCCGGGCTCACTGTGCCACTGGATTCAAGCTATCCTTGCTGATGAGTGGTGAATCCCCAAAACCATCCTAGGATGCTTGTTTCCGGTATAGGGAGGACCTGGCTTGGCAGTTCAGGCTGGACTGTTCCCATGAGACACAGGGTCAAGACTGATTTGCATATGCCTAGGTCTAAACTGGGGTGGGATGGTGAGCAAAAGAATGATGGATTTAACCCAGATCTCTTGACTGGGGTGAATGTTTTGATTTGTTCTGCATTCCGTCCATCAATCTTGTGTCTTCTGTGGATAAGAGAGCACATGTTTTCCTTTTCGCGGATTGTTGATACCACAAATATTCCAGGTCACAGCGGTGAGTTCAAGTCCCTTTGGCAGCATAGGTCTCATAGGTGACCTGGGATGGGAGCTGGCCTGATGGAGGGTGTTGTGTGATGGCTTGTGAGAAAAAGACAATTAAGTTCCTAACGCCAATTAACATAAACCCAACCTCCCCACGCCCCACCGACACTAGATTAAACATCATCCAGTGAATTCTAGTCGTATAAACAAAATAGATAAACAAAAACAATTCCCAATTTGAAACGGGCGGTGATCACCATGGGGGCGCAACAGCGCTCCGACCCAGACGGCTCCTTTGAAAGTGAGGTTTCTATACGTTATACATGCAACCACTGGCAGAAGATGATTACGGACATCAAATGTAGAGTTACAGGATGTAGAACATGTAAAGTCAAAGGGGTTAGTTCTGTTAATGACGTATACATGGATCCTCCAGAGTCTGCGCAGTATGACTTGCAGCGATCTATGTTGTTGGGGTGGAATGTCTTGAGCGGTCTTTTCCTAGGTGTGGGGATGGTGAGCGTTGTGCCGGTGGAGACTTTGCCCTGATCTCCTTGCAGAAGCCGCCACATCTGCTGGTGTATCCATAATTTTTATGCGACCTTTATGTTATATTCGTAGGTGCGCTGGGTAAAGCATGGCATATTGAATGCCCTGTTTGCGCAGAGAGTTCTTGACGTAAGTAAATTTACGTCTGGCCTCTTGTACCATGGGGGTGAAAACTGGAAATAACGAAACGTTGGTGCCTTGATTCTTGAGTGGACCTTTTTCGCATGCTAGCCAGAGAGCAGTGTCTCGGTCTCTGTAATTGAGCAGGCGTGCTATGATGTATCGTGGTGGGGTGCCCTCTGGCAGCCTGGGGTCAAGGGAGCGGAGTGCCCTTTCCACCGCAAACGTGGTGGAGAAGCTAGATCTTTCAAAGAGTTCAGTTAGTAGTTGTCCCACGAATACCTTAGGGTGACCTGTGTTGGTTGTCTCTGCGATACCTGCTATGCGGATGTTATTCCGGCCTGATCTAGCTTCAAGATCTTCATTTTTTATGGCCACTTGCTTGAGCACTCGCTCCATTTTTTCCATACGTTTCTCTGTTGTAGCGGTGGCGTCTTCCAGATCCGATATCCTCTTTTACACGCCCTCTAGACATATTCCCTGGTTGTCCACACGTTCACCGAGCCTGTCAATGCGGCCCATTAGCGTGTTGAATCGGGCATTCATTGCACTGAATCCTGGGCCATTATTCGTGGGCTCGTCCATGTCGGAGTGCGCGCCTCGACTTTCCGGGGGCTTTGTGCGATCAAAAGTGAGTTGTCTCTGCTTGGGGTCGGGAAACAGTGTTTACAAAGCTGTCATTACATCACGTTCCTTTACAACGCGGTCGTTACAAGCAGTGTTTGGCAGCGGTTGCAGGCTGATTTGAGCCGCCGTTGTTGGAGTTTCACAGAGATGCGGCCATATTGGTGAACGTCGCGGCCATGCCCTCGAAAAGTAATTAGTAATGACTGGATCAGCAGGGATGTGTTCAGGTGTATACAACATTTTATAAAACTGAACACATTTGTTAAGTATGTCTGGATCTTTGTGTATCAGATTTGAGTGAGTGTCTATGATGGATTCAATTTTGTTCTTATTCTTTCTAATCTTAAGATAATTTGCTAATAGTTTGCCTGACTTGTTTTGACCCCGTAGTATTTGGCACCTCACTTGAGTAAAAAGAGGATGCATTATCAGTCAGAAACTTGTTAAACTGAAGTTTGGCATTGATAAGGTCTTGTAGCAAATCCTTAGATTTAGAAGTATAATGTGTGTTCCAAATGTTTCATTTTTGCAAGAAGTTCAATAGTTTGTTTGCTGACATTTTTTTAAATTTCTTTTTTTTTTAAACATATCTAATATGAAAATCATGTGCTGACGCTTTGAAAGTGTCCCAAATAGAGTGCAAAGGAATCTCATCCATGTAATTCAACTGAAAGAAGCCATGAAAGAAAGAAGAAAAAAGCAGAAGTTAAGGCAGTGTCTAATAGTAATGAATTATTGAATCTCCTCTGTTAAGCTTGCAGGGCCGTTTCTGCCCTTAGGCAAGACTAGGCGGCCGCCTAGGGCGGCAAAAGGGGGAGGGCGGCAAAAACATGCTATTAACTGCTATTAGTTTCCAATTCCTGACTGAAACTGGGTCACCCTGGTGGAGTGGCAGCGTACGCGCTGCTCCCAGCAGGCAGCTTATGGGGGCTGGCTGAGCAGCAGCTAGCTACAAACATTGTAACAATTCCCGACACAGGCCGTGCAGAAACTAATAGGCGGGTCGGGTGTCCTGCTGCCTCCGAGGTGGCGCGAGGGTTGGCTACAATTCTATTGGAGGGAGGGCGGGGCACGCAGTTTTACTTTTAAAATTAATGTGAAGCACTGCAACGCGACTAACGGACCCGGACGGTCCCAACCCCTGACCCGGACCGCGGCCAATGGCCGTTGTGGAGCCCAATACACTACTGCGCTCCAGCTGCCGCTGAGAGGTCACAGTGTCTGAGAAGACTTTCCAGGCCGGCGCCGGATGGACGGCCGCGGCGAGCTTGCCTTGAAGCAGGAGTTGTTGCGGCCACGAGGCGTCCCGGAATGAAATTGCTGCAGTGAGCCACGCAAAGTAAGTGTGCGTGACAGTGCCCCCTGAAAGTGTATAATTTTTCTGCTATTTGGTTGGTAATGGATGGTATTGGTTTTACTAAATTAGCAGTTGTACTGTAGCGCAGTCATGATCACCTGCCTGCCAGTGCCCTGTACTGTAGCAGAAGTTCACACAGGTCAGCAGCGTCACTCAGCAGAACAGCATTGGATAGCTCTCTGTGACAGCCCTGCTGTGGTGTGATCTGTGCGTCCGAGGGAGGGGGAGGGGGCAGACCGGGGTATAATTATTTTTGGGTGTCGGTGAGTCGGGTGAGTAGAGCAGTAATGTTGAATTAATGCTGCCTGCTGTGAGTGACCTGTGTGCCTCAGCTGCCTAGTGCCCAGCTACTTGTCCGTGAGTCAGCTGTGTTGACTCTCTTCATTTTAAATGTAGGCAGCTCATCTGTGCCGCCTGCTGCAGGGCTGGGCAGGTAGCGCGGACCGCTTTTGGGGTAATCATGATTTGTATTAGGGTTGATGAGACTCATTTTTAATAGATTACAGCACCATGGCTGCTGGCTCACAGTGACTGCCTGTGAGGCTGAGGCTTGCCCAATGCCTGTCTGTCTGAGGCGGTGTCCATGAGTCAGCTGACTGTGTCACTTAATTTTTGGGGCAGCTGACAAGGTGCTGTTGAGGAGCATCAGCTATGGCTACAACTGAAGGTAGTAGGGAGAGGTGAACATAGAATTGTGCCTGTTACAGATTTAAAACTGAAGTTAATTTCCATGTTTTAGGTTGTTTATGTGCAGTACTCCTTGTATGCAGTGTTCCTGTGTGTGACATTTCAATACTTGAGTTGTGGCACTTTCACAGTTAATAGAATAAAGCAGTTATGTACATGCAACATAGTTTATTTAAGTAATGACCCACCTATATGCAATGTGATGATCTAGAATGGATGTTGAAACACGTGAAGTTTATGCAAGATTTACAATGAATAATGCATAGGAATGGCGTCATGCCATCCGCACAATCAGTTATAAGATCTTCTTAGTGTTTCTCATTGTTCAAATGGGTGTAATTTCTGATATTTATATGTTTCCCTTGTCTTCATTGCTTGATGTTGTTCGCGAGAAAGTGTCACTCATAGTCGTTGAATGTTGCATTTAGTTATTTAATGTTTGATGTGTTTTATTGTTTAGTGTTGAATACAAGTTCTTTTATATCTAATGCATTAATTCTTCTAGCCTGGATGACAGGGGGAGACAGTGATGGTAGTAAAAGGGAGGGGGCGGCATTTTTCAATTCTCGCCTAGGGCGGCAAAACACCTAGAAATGGCCCTGTAAGCTTGACTGTGTTAGGTAAAATATCTAGTTGAACAGAAACAGGTGTACATGGTCTGTGATTTGAATGGAAGTTATTTCTGCAGACTGTAGGGTTTGAGAAAGGGCATGTGAAATAAAGATATGATCTATTCTTGACTGTGTATGGGGCACTGGGGAATAATAAGTGTATTCTCATAGAGTAGGATTATAGAGTACCCAAGCATCAGTGAGAGTGCATTGCGGAAGAGCATGAACAAACAATTTGTGGGACTTATTGGGTACATAGGAAGTGGAGGAATTTCTATTAATAAAGGGGTCAACAATCTGACTACAATCACCTGTAAAAATCAAATGATCTTCTGGACATGGTAAAATATTTTGAGTAACAGCTGACCAAGATTGACAATCTGTGTTGGTGGGACTATATAAATTGAAAATAGAAACAAGAACATTATCAATCATACAACTGGTAAGCAGCCGTCTCCCCTCCATATCAGTATCTTGGGATAGCATTCGAGTATTCAGAGACTTATGAACTAGAGTAGAACACTATTTCTTTTACCATTACCTGGAGACATTACCAACCTACACTTCTTTCAATTTGAAGGATTCCAATTCAGTAAGATGGGATTTCTGTATAAAAGCAATATCAGCTTTAAGATTAGATAAATGCATTAAAACAAGCTGTCTTTTACTTGGCGAACCCAAACCCTTGAAATTCCAGGATACAATTTTTAATGACATAAGGAAAGAATAATGAGGAATAGATTAAATATTAGAAGAAGAACAAGTAATAAGGACTTAGAGTGAAGTGACATGTAAAGGAAAAAAGGTGGGCGGATGGGAATCTAAAGTAGATTCAGAAATGGAAGAAGAAACAATGAAAGAGGACATAATAGGATAGACAAATAGAAGATATCATAAATACATAGAAGTAGGAACAAAAAACAAAAAACATGAGGGAAAAAAGACATACCAAAAAATACTACCAAAGAGTCTGGGAGCTGTTGAGATCACATTAAAGGATGACACATCCAGGCTCTGGTAGAAGGGCACAAGGGGGATTAGTGGAAGACGGATCAACGAGTAACAGCACAAATTCAGACAGAAAAAAGAAGACCTGTGAAGGAAACGATAACTTTAGTATGCAATAACATATTTGAAAATGCGAATTTAAATAATTGAGAATAACTTATACGAAAACGCATGAAAATAGTATCAATGAACGAGTTAGGTGACTCTAAATGAGAAACACAAGGATTGAGGAAAAATATTAAGGCTTAGTAGGTCTTGAATTGTCCATAGTCTCAGCTTTACAGTTTTGGAGGAATTCTTACAAACGTGAGGGATCCTCATTGGTAGAAGTTTATGCTTGTAGATTACTCTAAACACGCGAGGGTAAAAGAGGCCATAACGAGCCCTTAAGGAATGGAGAGTCGGTCTCATGGAAAGAAATTCCTTGCGCATGTCTGCTGTGTTTTTGGCATAGTCTTGTGAAAAATTAATGTTATTCCTGGCTCAAGAGATTTTCTTCATCATCTTAGCTGCTGAAAGAACTTTAAGTAAATCAGAATACTTGAGAAAATAGAGTCTAACACCTCTGGGTCTTTTAGAAGTAGAAGCAAGATTTGGCTGATGACCAAGTCAGTGAGCACATTGAGTATTGAGAGGAGGTGATTCCGATAAGTTCAGTAATTAAGTAAAAATTATGTAAAAAGCAAGAGTGTAAAGATGGTTGACCGTAAGAGTAGTGGCAGTAAAGGAGGAAATATGTTGTTCAGCCAACACAATTCTTTCTTCCATGATTGACGATCTGTCATTTAGACTTTGAAGTTTTGCGTTAGTCTCCTAACAGATGCAAAGCGCTAATTTCCTCCAATAAAAGATCCATGGAAACCAAAGGAAGAGGATTAGTAGGAGAAGAGGGTCTTTTTTTTAGGATTTTAGTAGAACATTTTCCCAGCTGCGTGGAATGGCGGCTCCTGTATTGACAGTTGAAGAACAATGTGAACCTCGAGGTGAGGGAGAGTCATCTAACTCCAAATAAGTTAACAGTTAAGGAGACTGTGTGGTACATTTATATGAGGACCCAGAAGAGCACTTATGAAGTAACCTGAGTTTTTTCAGTCTGCCCATATAGCCAAGAGTAAAAAGATGAAGTGAATAATCTCAGACCGGCAGATAGAACAACAATAAAAGCCAGCATTATGAAATAATGTCTGAAGAGAGGTAATATCACCTTAAAGCGTAGAAGAGAGGGCTGTTTAATCGAAGGCACCTCTGAGGTGAGGTAATATTTAAAAGTCAAAGCTGTAATTCAAAGCAAGTATTGAAAGAAAGCAAAAGGTGATGAAACAATGACCTTACTCACAGTAGTAAAAAACATGTTGCGAAGCCTTGTTAAAAGTGCCATGGCCAGTTAATGTTATTCAGTGAGGGCGCTCCGATGCGACTGTACTCCTTAAATGGAGAGTGGTTAGAAGCAGAGGAGCACGTCACATAAAGAAACAGCGTGCCACGACCTTCTCTCTGCCCAGAAATGTATCCAGACGGCACTCCGACCCTTCACAGCAGCATTTGGTGAAGCATCAGCAAGCGGTGAAGGGAGAAGCCGCTGCTCTAAGAAGAACTCCACCTGTCAGCCTGTGGAGAGCTACACGGAAGCTGCCATCTTCCGTGGGCGTCAGGTCACGCACCTTCACTATTTTACTTCTGTCTCTTCTATTCCTCTTATCTTACACAATCTGCCTCTATGCCTCTCTGCCTACCTCTACTTCTAGGTCCATCTACCCAGTGTTATTTTAAGAATTTTTTGGCTCCCAGACAAGACATATTTCAGTTGTTTTAGTAATATCCTGATAACCCCCACTCAGTGGCAGATGAGACCGTGGTAATATGTGATGCTCACAAATCACAAGAGATAGGGACGGGGAGCCGAAAAAGAGGTCCATTACCCTAGCTCCCAAGAAAAGGTATGTAATACACAAGGGGATAGCTCTCCCTAAGAAAATAGAGCCATGTGAGGGGATTGATTCCAGGAAGGATGTTAGAATCAAGGGGAGCTTCCTTATTAGGAAGAGTTGCCCTCACACACCCGTGAGGGTGTCATGCTTCATCATTGGGCAATGCCCCACAGGCCCAGCAAGAGGGCTCTTTGGCAGAGATCAGGGGCGGCTCCTCCACGTGGGCGGAGGAGCGTTGCCCCACTGCTTTCTCACAGTGTGAGAAGCAAAAACATAAAATGGTATAAATACCATTTTATGTTTCTGCTTCTCGCACTGCGAGAAAGCAGAAGAAGGGTATGGTTGGTTGGGTCGGGGAGGAGTGGCTAGCCCAATGTTATGGGCGCTGACTGTTTGGTCGGCCCCAGGGCCGACCAAACCAATCATGAGCACTCTCCCGTTTTCTGCATGTAGGCTGCATGGAAAAAACGGCCTCCCCATAGACGCCTGTACGGACGGCATCCTAGCCAATAATGGCAGCGTTGTGATACGCTTAGGGGAGGAGAGGGAGGCTGCCTGCTTTTGCTTCCTGTGAGCAGAGAGAGCAGGAGACGTGACGTGGGACCGGAGGCGAAGGTAAGTTTTATTTTTTTAAAATTTTATTAAATTAAACCCCACCCCCTTTGCAACCCCCTTCCCCCCCACCCGTGAGTCATGCCGGCCGCAGAGAAGTAATGGTATAACCAAACAGATTCCTACACAGATCGATTTGTTGAATGTTGTCCCTGTAGCAATGGTAACATATCTGCTCATTATTGTAAGCAGCGGATACCACAGCAACCACAGTAATAAAAGGCAGTAACTGTCCATTTCAAGGTATAAGTGAACCAGATATTTAGTTATACGTTCAGCTATTATGCAGCACAGAGGCAGGAATATCCAAGAGCGGTACCCAGTTATTTAAAATGTAATAATGCACATCTTCAGCCATACAAATAGCAGTCACAAAATTAGTAGAGTTGCATATCATGTGAAAATGTGTGTCGCTGTGGCAATGTTGGTGACGCTATCCAGTATACTAGAAACGTTCTGCAGGTGTCTAGAAAAGAGGTGTAGGAGGACGCTGTTTCTTTAGGAAGAGAGGTGACGGTAGTAGAGCGAACGCCCCTATCGATCTGGGACTGGCATCAGGTCCTTGCACGTCCAACTGATTAGAGTGGAGGAGAAGCTAGAACTTTGATGAACTCACGCATTGAGGCTATCAATCTCACAGGTTAAGCCTCTGCCATTTTACACCAGGTTAGGGTGGTCAGTTTCATTGTTTCTGTGGGTATGGCCATCCAGCGTGCTCAATCTTATAACCTGAATAGTGCACCTTGTGTACGGGTGGCATGAAGGTTTTGTTCGAAGCACAACAGTAACTTGTGTCTAGATGATATATGTAGCAGAGCGTTTGGGTCTCTGTGCAATGTTTGAAATATAAAAACTGCATTGTGCACTTATGTATGTGTGTATGTATATATGGAAATTGGCATTACACTGTACTGCACATGACCAGCGAGCATACACTCTGCAAAGGAGTATCAATCCTAGGTGCAATGTGATAGCTTCTGAGAGTTGGGATTACAATACCCATAAATTATGCTTGGTAGCCATTTTGGCTTTTCCTGAATAAAACATAGTCCCACCTAACGTTCCGCTTTCTAGTAGTTAACAGAGACAGATGCCAGATCTAAACCTCCAGTCACCATCGTTGGCAAGAACAACTTCTTTGCTGAAAGCATTGCACAAAACAACAGCTTTTAATTCAAAGATGACTTAAAAGTATATGCAAATTAATGAACATTTGTTCCTGGAACAAAACGAGATCAGTAACTTCAGTTACTCAGTTACCTCAGTAGACTACTCAGTTACCTCAGTGTAATACTCCATCACAAGAAGGTTGCAACCTTCTTGTGATGGAGTATTCTAGAGCTGAAGGGGTTATTGGTTAGCATGTCCGCAAAGGTAAAAATAAATTACATGTAAATATAGAAGAGAAGTACAATACAGAACATAAGGACTAGCACATAAATTGGAGTCTTATACCCCCATTTGGAAGACAGCAGTTTAGATTGGATGCTCATCAGTTGGAAATCACAAAGGCAACATCCGAGGTATATATAGTAGGCTAGGTAAAGAAGCAATTCAGCCAAAGAGATCTCCTACCCCACTGATAAAGATAATTGAACACAGTATCCAATAATGGAAGTACATTACAGGCATATAGTTGGTCAATTCTGGCAATAATTTGAGCCCTAAATAAACAAGAGGACCAGAAGCCACAGAAAAGCCACTAGAACAAAATGGGGGCTATTCACAAAGATAAACTTACACATAAGTAAATGTAGACGTGTAAGTTTACTTTTAGACTTTTGAGTAACTGTGGAGGGATGGGTGGAAATATGGCTTTGGAGGCTTTTCAGATTTTCGTATGTTGACTTTATTTAAGAAGGAGATGTATATTATGGGGGGGGACAAATTGCACAGATGTGGAGTCACAGTCTCTTTAGGTTACAGTCATTCTCCTGATTTAAACAGATTGGTGGCTACTCTTGTAATCAGTCTTTTCTGTGTCCTTCTTTCTGCTGGGTTTTTCCTGTATGGTTACCACTGCACCCTCAGGAGATTGGGAGATTGTGCTGATAAGTATATGTGAGATAAGCCGTCTGTTTCCCCCTCCCCCCTATTTTCGTTCTACTGCCTTCTATTTATTCTTAAGTATAGATTTTGTTTTTAAGGAGTCTGTTAGACTTGTCATCCTTGGCATGGTTTTCCCTGACTTTTTGACTCTATCTCCTGTATTTTTGATGCTATGCTGGATTTTGTTTTGTTGGCTTAGATGCTTTGGGCACTTTGCCACTGCTAATCAGGGCCAAAGTGCAAGTGCTCCCTAGGGAAATTATTATGATTGGCATATTTGATTTACTGGTAAGCCCCTAGTAAAAAGCACTGAGTGTACCAGGGCCTGTAAATCAAATGCTACTAGTGGGCCTGCAGCACTGATTGTGCCACCCACATGAGTAGACCTGTAAAGGTATCTCAGACCTGCCACTGCAGTGTCTGTGCGCAGTTTTAAACTGCCATGTCGACCTGGCAAGGGCACCCACTTCTCACGCCCCCACCTTCTCTTATCTTACATGTAAGGCACCCCTCAGGTAGGCCCAAGGTACCCCCATGGGTAGGGTGCAGCGTAGGTAAAAAGTAGGACATGTGCTTGTGTGTTTTACATGTCCTGATAGTGAAATACTGCCAATTTCGTTTTTCACTATTGAAAGGCTCTCTGAACTCAGAATTTAATAACATGTCTTCTTAGGGAGATGGTTTTTAAATTGTATGTTTGAAAATGCCACTTTTAGAAAGTAGCCATTTTCTTGTTTAACCATTATGTGTGCCTCTGCTGGTTTGTGTATTGACTGTCTGGTTTTAGAGTGACAGGAGCTGGGGATGTGCATTCACTGTAGACAGCCACTGGGGGGTTGAGGTGGGTCCTTTCTTTCCTGGGAGGCTCATAGCTGGGCTGAATAGACCTTGGCTGCATTTAGCGTGGTGGGAGGAGTTTCCCTTTCACCTGAATAGGCTGAGTCTCATTTACATAATGCTGTCTCAACCTCCTATGGTCCTGCTGCACCAGAGAGGACATAACTGGTTTGTACTGGGCTCAGATACCCTTGCCACAAAGAGAACAAAGACAAAATGGGGTATAAGTATTGGACCTTAAACCCCAAAGAATTAGATCACTTCTGGACTCAAGAGGAACCTCTGACAAGGAGAAGAGCTGGAGAGCTATAAGTAGGAATACTGCTCCATTGCTGTGTGTGCTTTGCTGGGCTGGCCTGCAGTTGCTGCTCCTGCCAAGGAGAGGACAAAGACTGGAACTTTGCTGTGAACCTGCTTGAAGCAGAATCTCCAAGGGCTTGTGTGTGCTAGCCTTCTGTTCTGAAATATCAGGGACACAAAGACTTCACACCTGCAACCCACTAACCAGCACCTGGACTCCTGTATTCAAAAGGGTGCTAATTCCAGTTCCTGGGCCCTGAGAATTGTGTGGTTGGTGTTGCAAAGCAAGAAAAACAACTCTGATGCCGTCAGCGATGCCACCATTGACGCCGCAGCCTGCGCCGAGGCCGGGGGCACCACTCGTGAAGTGCACGACACACCTCCCCGCCTGCACCACAGCTCTGATGCCCTTGGACGCCTGACGATGCCTGACGACACCTGCAGTTATCGGCCTTCCCGAGGCCAGCACTTGCACTGACACTGTCACCGCCAGCGCCAGCATCCCGTTATCGCTGAGCCGATAACCGACGAGGGTGACTTCACAAACTCTTCGACTTCACATCGCCTCACCAGAACCGACTCCTCACCGTTGACACCGTCAACTTCCCCTGTCTTGGACTCGACACATCACCTCCTCACAGACACGACATCTCGCTTCCCCTGTGGTAACCGGGGAACTGGCCTGGACCTCTATACCGATGCCCAACAGCGGCCCGTCCCCTGCCAAAGTGGCGGGGCGGGCCGTAGGAGGGAGCTGGGGGAAAGGAGGAAGTTCAGGGGCCAAAATAAATAAATAAATAACCGTACCTGATCGCCGCCGCCTCCGCCGTCCGCTCCATCGCACTCTTCCTGCTTCTGGGACAAGCTCCAAGACTGCACTGTGGCCAATCATGACTCTGCATGAAAGCAGCGTCAGGATTGGACTGACTTTGCACTCCCAGGCAGACTGGGAGACTGGGAGCCTGTGCCTTCTTTCTCCATCCCCAGCAACGCAGCTGTGGCTGGAGAAAGCATCTCTGCGCATGAGGGTTTGGCCCACACCAGTCTCAATCCCCTGGACCCGCCCCCAAGACTCGTCAGAGTCCTGGGGCGGGTCCAGTGGATTTAAAATAAAACAATAAAAAAAGGGGTTAAAACCCGTATTATCATCATTTTATATGCGGGTGGTGGCGGGGAGGCGGCGCTCCTATGCCCTAATGGAGGGGCCGCCGTTGCCAACGCCTCATCTTCACAACGCCGTGCATTGTCCATCAACTTCATTTTCCAGGGTACTTTTGTTTGGGGGTCTGTGTGACTCAATGCCCGACTCCGCGCACCTCGTGGTCGGCGCTGTACTTTGGATTTATGCCTGTCACGACGTCGTAATTTCCCCAGGTGGAGTTATTTTGTTTCTACAAGTTCTATTTTTGCAATAACTGTTCTAAAGTGATATCTTGATATATGTATGTTGGATTCTTGTTGTCTTGGTCTTGTTTGGTTTAGATAAAGATACTTTATTTTTCTAAACTGGTGTGATGTCCATTTGTGGTGTTTACACTGTGTTACTGTGTGTTTTGAGTACAAATACTTCACACATTGCCTTTGGGATAAGCCTGTCTGCTCGTGCCAAGCTACCAAGGGGGTGAGCAGGGGTTATCTAAAGTGTGTAACTCTCTTACCCTGACTAGAAGCAAGGATCCCTACTTGGACAAAGGTGCATACCTTTGCCAACTAGAGACCACCATTTCTAACAGAGTCCGTCACCAGTCACCCATGTAGAATGAAAAGAAAGAGAGAAAAAAAAATTCGAACTAAAGGCTTTGACATGGGAATCCTGGGCTCTTAGGCCGTGGGCCTCATTTATGGCATTTTGGCATAGGGGAGCGCAGCAAAGCACCTTGCTGCGCTGTCTTACACCAAAGTGAAAGGGCAGAAATGCACCTTATTTAAGCAATACAGTGCATTTCTGACTTTTCTGCCTGCGCTGGCACCGTTTTGGTAGCCTAGCGACAATATAGGGACCCTTGCACCATGGTACACAAAAACAATCATGCAAGACATTTTCCTCTTTCTCTTGTGCTGCAGAATGCAGCACACATGGGAAAAGGAAAAAACAAGGAGAAATAAACATATTTCTACTCATTACGCCTCACCTTTGGAGGTGTACGGATTTGGCGCTTCCCCAGGTTTACATCACTTTGTAAATCTGGGGTAGCGTCAAATTCCATGGATGCTGCGTGGGAAAACCCACCGCAATGCCCATGGAACGCCTCCCCGGCACAGAGTAAGATGATGCAGCGATTTCCGCTGCGTTGCCTTACTCATGATTTATGCAGCCACTCAGAGTGGCTTTGTGTAGTTTCATACATTTTTTATGAGAGCCCTGCGTCATGCATGTACCACTTTACATGGTGCAAAAATGAGGCATGGCTCTCATAAATAAGCCCCCAAGTGTCTCCGTTTCGTGTAAAGCCAGGAAAGATATATAAATGGGGAATGCGCAGACTTTTGTTTTGGGCGAATTGTTTTTTTTTACCAATTTGGTTTACTCATACACTAAGGGAGCATAAGCTTTTCCTAGAAAAAAAAAATGTAATGTCAGCAAAATAATAGCGAGGAAGAGAGAAAAAAACATAAAATGGAAAAAAAAACCTTTAGAGTAACTATTGTCTGTGGGTGAGCGTGTGCTCGAATCACTCACCTGAGTAGCCACAACTCTCATGAGTTGTATCAGATTTGTGGGCAAAAGCGGGTGGTGTCCACCACTCCTCACTCCACTCCTCAAGGTTTCCGTGGTCAGTCACCTACTCGTTCGGTTTCTCTGAACCGCTCCCTGTCTCTGGGTGCTGTTCTTCACCGCCGCCGGTTCTCCTTTCTGTTTCCTTTTCTCTCTAGACACTGGTCTTGGTGTTGTCCTCTTCTCCTCCCATATCTTCCATTTCTCCCCCTCTTCCTCCTGTGTCGGTGTTTTTCTCCTCTCTCTGGAACCCCTTTCCCTTGTCTGTTTTATGTCTTTTCCTTTGCCCTCTTGTGCCTATAGAAGAGAGTTCTTTCTTATTTTCTGTGATTCTGTTGTGGTCAGCCCCGCCACTGACCTAACACTCTGTTTGTTTTTGCTTTCCAGGTACTGCTGAGCTGGATCTGGCATTGCTGAAGGAGCCATGGCCCTGTTTCCATGTAAGTCGAAAGGGGAGTTCAGCCCCTCATTACAGTTACTTTGCCACCATGGGCTATACACCATTTACGAGTATATAGTTACTCAAAAGTGTAGACTTATTTGTCCCCACCACCCCTGAATTCAGGGGGTAGAGCCTAATTTGTAAGGGTGAAGTTAGTACTTGCAACTTTTCACACGTGGGTGGTGGTGTCTGTCACCGGGGCCGAGATCACCCTCATGCTAAAGTATAGGGAAATGTTTTTAAGTTTATTAAACTCAAAAGAACTAATTCAATTATTTAATGTTATATACTAATGTAAAATAATTTAAAATATTTATTTTAAAAGTAGAACAAAATAAATAAATGCTGCAGCATTATTAACTTAGGGCCTCATTTATTTGTGGGCAGATGGTCCACCATTCCACCATAGGGAGGAAGTAATTTACTCCGTCCCCGTGGTGGAGAGGCCACCAGCCCAATTTATAAATGACTGCCCAGCAGGCAGTCATTTGTAAAAACATTGTCAGGAACAACCGTCACTGTATTTCCTTGCAATGCATTTTACTCTGAGCTACGGAGCTGCGTCAGCAGGACACAGCCCTGTAGCAGAGAGTATTTCTTTTTTCTTTACAAAAAGAAAATCCGAAATGGGATTTTCTTTTTGTAAAGAAAAAACATAATGCTCCCCTCACCATGGGAGTCTTTTCCCATGGCAGGGGGAGCATTACAATATTTTAACTGTTCCTTTCCACCAGGTTTTACCAGGCGGTGAGAAACAGTAAAAAAATGCTACATATCCACCCATCTAAATTGGGTAGGCGGACATTTAGCCATGACTCTGATGGCCCTCACTCCCCAGGGCCGTCGGAGATGTTTGGCCACAGCAGTGACTAAATAGTCTCTGCTGTGGTCAAACTTAAGGTCCTCTCGCAATTAAATTTGGTGAGCAGACCACTATATTGGTCCGGATGGAATTCTGTCGCCGTTGAAAAAAGAACCCTCTCTGCCAATATATAAATCAATTTTTCATTAACTATTTAATTATTTTCACTTTGTTAAATTAATATAAAAATATTTTCCCTATAATTTAAAATAAAAAAATTCCACCTAAAGTATAACGTTTATATTTATTTATTTTGTTGTAAAAGTTATTTAAAGTTATATATAGACAATTTAAAATAATATAATTATTTATAAATAAAGTTACATTAATGTTTACACTTAAAAAATGTTGTTAGCAAATTTTATAATAAACTGCAAAATATTTTTTATTTGTATATAGTTTGTTACCATAAAAAATATTATTATATTGGTTAGAAAGTTTCAATAAGTCAATTGAATTTAACATTAGTTCATATGGGCTAGTATTTATAGTCCCTGCCTCCATTGTTTTCAATGGGAGGTTGTTGCAGTACCAGTGGTTGGTGAAGTGTGTTGCTAGACTCAGTCCATCTCTGAGTTAAAATACATATACTATTGTTTTTAGCCCTTTTTGATTACAGTAAGTATAAGAGTGCAGTTTGTGAATGCCAATAAGCTTACTCTTTTGAGGGTGGGAGCATGTCTCTCCCTAAGTCCCTACCTACCCCTTTACTATCCCCTCCTGTGTAGTAGGAAGTATTCCCCATTTTCCAGCCACTTACCCATGTTCCTCCAACATTTACTACTAAAACATATACCTGTGTGTGTGGAGAGCTCCGTATTTAGGACCGAGATCTCCGTGCATAAAACATAGGAGGGCGGAGGTGTTGACCTATGCATGTAGGTTTATGAATAGCATTTTGTGGTATGTTAGTATTGCTATTGTGATACTACTAGATAAATTACAAAATGCAGTTTGGGAATAGGCCCCAATCTCTTCAAAATCAGGAGGTCCCATTGGTATTCCCTGACCTACATTCTTGGAATAATTGACTCTGAATTCCGTGGCTAGAACAAAGCCCCTCATCTCCGCCATAAGTGCCGGCAGTGAATATTTAGGATCCACCATAAAACACAGGATGCTATCAGCAAACAACACCGGTATATAAAGATGAGGGCCTCCAATTTCAAAGCAAAGAGGAACAGGAAAAGAGAGCAGCCCTTCCTCATGCCTCTAGAGAGAAAGATTGAAGGAGTCATATCATTGTTAACTATCATCTTAGTCAAGGGACACAGAGTTGGCCGATGGGAAAACCCAAACCCAATTTCTCCACAACTCTGTGCACAAAGGACCAGTTGACCCTATCAGTGGCGGCCAACACAATGTAGAGGTGGTGCGGCAGGTGGAGGGGGCGCGGGAGAGTGAGCGCTGGGGAGGGGGTTTAATAATTATTTTTTAAATCACTTACCTTGAGCTGCCGGCTGCCTCCTGCTTTGCGCCTCGGTCTTCCTTGTCCCAGCAGGTACTGGGGCAGCATCAGACCTCCTGTGCAATCCCCACGCTGCGCTCATGCTATGAGACCAGCATGGGGATTGGCCTGAGCAGGCTGAAAAGATGCTCCGCTCAGGACAGGGACTCTGTGCTGTTTATCCAGCCCGGCTGTTCATTACAGCCAGGTTGGAGAAACCTAAGTGCACATGTGTGTTTGGCCGGCCTGAGACGGCTGGCCAAATACACATGTGCACTTAGAAGTGCACATAGCACTTCTCCTCCCTCCTCCCTTGCCCAGCCCCATCCCTCCCTACAGCGCTGGCTCAGAGCCGGCAAATGAAAAATAAAATGATGATAGAACATCGTTTTAATTTTCACTTGCTGGCTCTGAGCCAGTGGGGTGATGCTCCTCCGCCATAGCGGGGGAGCTGCCCCTGGACGCTATCAAAAGCCTTTTCAGTGTCAAGCGAGGGAAGGAACATTGCTATCTTGAAACCCCTGCCAGGATCCATGGTCTGTGCTCACCAGGGGTGTTGGGTGAGTGCAGAGACAATCTCCTGAGCTTGCCAGGCATGCGAGTTCTTAATTTCAGAGGCATCCATAGACATGTGCAGTACGTAGGTGCTGCTTGTGTTGAGGCTTAGAGGTTGCAATGCCTACACTGATTCAAGTATGCAACAGAACACAGGTGAATTACAATTCCCAAGATGCTGCTGGACCCTCATGAAACTTGTAGTGGCAGCAGCTATCTTGATCCTTTAAGAATAATGTTCTGGCTGTATCGCATTTATTGCTAGGCAATTAATCTTTGGGTAGCAACAGCCAGATCCCTTGTTGCTAGGTGTCAGATTTCTTCACGTCTTGACACTGTAGTGGTGTAGGATGTTATACACAGAAAATTATACCAGATAACACTAAAGATATGAACTCTATATTAGAGTCATATAGTGTTGTGCTACGAGCTCTGTAATGGAGTCATCTGGTTGTGCCATGAAATATGCTGGAAGGCATCTGGGTTTGTGCTATGAACTCTATTCTGGAGTCATGTGATCATCTGGTCAAATTCTACAAACTCAGTATTGCAACCATTCTTAGGCCTTAAAACTCTATTGTAGAGACTTTGTAACTATGCTTGACTCACATGTGGTAGTGATGTATTACTAGTGGCTGGGAAATTATTGCATTTGATTAGGAGTAAAGCACCCAATACTGATATATAATTCTTATTTTGCAGATAAAAGACTGTTCAAATCATAAATTTAACTCTCAATCTTCTGGAGGCAGTTATAGAGACCAAAACACATTATAGTCACGGTTATTCTATGCAGTGCGTCTAAAGATTATTCATTTCTTCAGATCTAGGAAATCATAGTTGTCAGTAACCCCAGAGAGTAGGTAATGTAGAGATCATTACGAGGTATGTCATATGACATAGTAACATCAGTGAATTGTAATCTTCCTGACTATGATCTAAAAGAGTATTTTCTTTTTGTAGACATCCCCCTCTACAGTGCAGGTTGAGATGAGCAGGAAGAGCAGGTGAAGTGAAGATCTAGGGCCATATTACACATGAAGCGCATTTTCATTGTTTGCGCTGGGCGCACCTTTAAAAAGGTGTGCCCGGCGTAAACAATGAAAATGCTCCCTAATATGATGAATGTGCTGCCCCCAGTGCAGCCGCTAACTCGTGCTGCCCTGGGGGCAGCGCAGTCAGGTGAAAAACATAGCTTGCTTGTGTTTGATAAAGCCAGATTGGACTAAGTGAACAAACGTGGGACATACAATACTATCTGGGAGCATTTCTGCTCATGGAGTTGCTCAGGTTCTTATATGCATGCATCAAGGTACTCCTTCTTAGCTTAATTCAGTCAAATGAAGATAGTAGCGTATTGTGTTCCCCTTGAAATCAGCATTAGCAGCATCCCAGACCATTGACCTGGAAACATCGTACAGCGGAATGCTCCATCATTCACTCTCCATTGTCGATGAAGCACAGGGTCCCCTACAAAGGAGTCAAAATAGATTAAAAGGTCAAATATCTTAACAGCAGAATGTTGTAATATCCAAATATCAAACACAAATCCCTGATGCCCACAACCAACCACGTAGGGGGAGGGTCGAGGAGAAAGAATCCATGGGGCATGACTGATACAAAACTAGATACATTGATGTTGGCTCCTATCACTACGTCTTCTCTGTAAAATGTGTTGTAAGGGGGAAAGAAATCAGCAAAAAAATCTTTACTTGTTCATAGTGGGACCCTATATAGAGAAGGCCAAGATTCTTCCCCCATTTGTCCCCTAAGGCACAAGATTTGCCAATCTCTACCGCAAGGATCCAGTTCTGGATTACCAAATAGGCAAAGTAGGCACCGGTCTATGGGCCCCACTCCTTTTAGGGGCCCGCGACAACTTATCAAAATAATATTGATTTGATCTTGAAAGAAAATTACAGTCAAGCTTTCTTAAATTGTTTCCAAAAGATAGGGAAAAAAAAGAATCAACTCGAAGAAACGTAAACTTTACATTAAAGACTCTATAGAGAAAATACTGTATTAATGTAATGTACCCATTGAATATTTAAAGTTTTGTTGGTTTATTAGAAATAAAAAAATACTTTTTGTTTAATAACATTAATAATTGTTAATGTTTAGTTTTGTGTAATAAAATTGGTTTATTAAAATTGTTTGTTGGTAAAATTAGAAACGTATTAGGAGATAATTTGCGAGGGGGGGCCCGAAAGCTCGACTGCCTAGGGGCCTCCACAATGTTTAATCCGGCACTGTTCTAGTCAAACACGTACACGCCTGAGGAATAGCGTTGCTACACCTTTAGTTTTAATGGGAGCTGAGGAATGGAACTGGAGTGGGTAAAGAGGAGAGCTAAGCACACATCTAGCCCCAGCATTGTCACCAGCATTTGCTTGTAGTCAAGCCATTGTAAAAGGGCCCCACATTTTCTTCTGAAAGTTAAGCCCTTGAGCATTAGGAGTGAGCACATTAATCAAAACCATTTATTAAAATGAAGGCCTTTACCATTACCCATAGTCATGGACTAACAACATCTGCACCATCAGCAAGCAATAAGAAGCCCATGACACTGCAGCACTCAACCTGAGTTTCTTTCGGATTGTGATTTTTCATCTCTGCACCAATTTTGAAAAAAGAAACGTAAAAGGCAGTAAACAATCAACAGAAGATAACAGATATTGTACAGAGAAAATGTGCTCGATCGTGGGTCAATGGACAAAGAAAGGGGATAGCAATTGGAGACTCAGCAAGGCCTCCATAGCATGTAAGGTGAACCAAAAGAAGAAGTGCAGAAGGCTCATAGCTCCAGAATGGTCAGTAAGCATGCAGGTTTGTATGACACCAGCTCAGCACTCGGGATTTGGAATAATCACGCCTGTCAGTAGGCAGGTCAGTGGAAATGGATCACAACTTGGAGTCTGAGAAATAAAGATGTCCAGACAGTGGAAGCATATAAAAACTATGGTTAACCCTCTTGTGACTAGGCCTTGAAATTTTAAATAAAAAAGCACATATTTATGAAACAGGGGGTTATTCCCACTGAAGTGTCATTCAGAGAGATGTATTAATAGCAGACAGGACCATAAAAAGCGAGCAAAGGAGTAAAACTCACAGCACTACCCCATGAGAGTCCAGTGCGCAAGGCGAACATGGTAAGTACCACGTATGGCCTGGTCATGGTCAATGTCGCCAAGTGGCATAACGTATCATTCAAAAGAATCTATTAAAAAGAAAATTCCAGCGCCAAGTGGCAGAAATGAGCATCTGGAGGGGAGGGGGGAGAAGGAACATGCACTAAGAACAACAAGCTGTAGTGCCAAGTGACAGGTCATGTCGTGAGACAGTGTTGCAAAAGGGAGCATGATGTCCCAATGGCGATGTGATACGCGAGTCTCGAAAAGCCATGTCTCCATGTAAATAACAAGATACAATATATAAAAAAAAGTGAAAAAAAGAGAAAGAAGAGAAACTCTTATCTATCCCTCCAGATGCTCATTTCTGCCACTTGGCGCTGGAATTCTCTTTTTAATAGATTCTTTTGGACGATACGTTATGCCACTTGGCGACATTGACCATGACCAGGCCATACGTGGTAGTTACCATGTTCGCCTTGCGTACTGGACTCTTAGTATCTCTGGGGCATTCTGCACCAATACCATTGCACTTTGCAAAGCACTACGTATGTGTGCAGATTTTACGGGAGATCTCAGCACAAACGTTATATGAATCGTTTTATGAATCATTATCTGCATGTTTTATTTACATATGCTGTGCTGTTTGAACAGGTCATTTCATGTTATTTCAAACTACCTGTCTTACACGAGTGTTGTTAAACAGTGTTAAGATGGCCGCTAATTTTCCTAAGTTCCATGATGAACTGCGAAGGGAGTCCTTTGTCTATGTCTCCTTGTTTCTATGTAATGCACTTTTGAAACTTTACTCAGTGTGTGAACAAGACAGTCTTCTGTGGAAACACGTAGCCTTTGAGTAAATAAACCTGCACGAGCAAATCGGTTTCTGAGTGTGCCCTTTATTTTATTTGTTAGTTTAGAATCCTTGACGATGATTCGTACATCAAGGAAATCAATTTCTATACAGCTCATCTCACTGGTAAAGCTGAGATTTAAGCTGTTATTATTAATGTCTTCTACAAACTGCCTGGCCATCCCTTCATCCCCTTTCCATAGTAAGAACAAGTCATCTATGTCGCCGACCCATAGTATGATCTTATCTGTCCACTGGCTTAGTTTGGGTCCGTTGAGTACCTACTCACCCCACCAGCCCATATGCAGATTCGCATAGCTGGGAGCGAAGCAGGTACCCATCGAAGTTGCCCTCTGTTGCTGAAAAAGTTTGCCATTATATAAGATTTTCTTGCTTAGGCACCACTCCATCATTTGTAAGATCATCATGTTGTGTTTTGAATACTTGATTGCCCATAAGAAAATGTTGCGTTGCTTTCAGACAGTCTCTGTGTCTTATGGTTGTGTACAGAGACATCAAGTCTAAACTCATCATGAGCATTCCCTCCTCCCATGTCACATCAAAAATCCTTTTACAGGAATCGGTTGTATCCTTTATGTAGGAGGGAAGGTTCTGTACCAAGGGTTGTAAAAAATTATCAATATAGATAGAAGTGTTTTCAAATAGGATGTCCTTAGCAGCCAGTATGGGTCTCCGCAGTGACTTGTTCTTATGAATTCTGCGCATCAGTTAAAAGACAGGCACCTTTGGCTCCATATTTTTAAGAAAACTCCATTCATCCCAATAAAGCAATTCTGCATCCTTCCACTCTGTCAGCTGTGTGTCGAAGTTATTCTTCACCCTCTCATATTCAGTTCTCGAAATTCTCATGCAGCAATGAGTATTATTTAAGTGCAGGTATGCCTCTTCCATATACATATTTTTATTCCAGAGAACTACGTTTCCTCCTTTGTCAGATGCTCGTACCACACATTCTTCATTCATACTCCACTTTCTTACTACCTGCCTGAATTGCTCATTCTTTTTATATATATTCCTAGTTCTCATGCCAGATTGCGTTTGCATTTTTCTCAATTCTAGAGACACAAGACCAGAAAAAGATCTCTATACCATCATGTATAGTGGGGGGAATAAATTTAGATTTAGCTCTAAAGTTGGTGTCACCACCTTCTTATGCATAAATACCTGCCATTTTCAAAAGTTGGGTATTCCCTATTCCGATCTGTCTCTATGTTTGCTCCTTCAAGAGAAATTAAGTCTCTCACGTATTATACATCAAAGACTTGTAAGTTGTCATGTTCTCCTCTTATATTATAATCACCCAACCAGCAGAGTGCCAGGAGACGCATTTGCAGAGTGGTAGAGAAAGGGGCCATAGCCTCTGAAGACCTATCAGCAATGCTGCTGTGTGGGATTTACTCAAGGTAACAGGAGGGCTTGTTGGCCCCCAAAGACCCTTTGGAGCCAAGGGGACTTCATCCCCCAACCAGCAGTGCTCCAGGAGGCATGTTTGCAGAGTGGTGGAGAAAGGGTGTGTGGCCTCCAATGTCCTCTCAGAAATCCACCTGTTTGGGACTTACTGGAGGTAACAGGAGGGTTTGTTGGCCCCTTCAGACCCTCTACAGCTAAGGGGACTTCATCCCCTAACCAGTTGTGCGCCAGGAGGCGCGTTTGCAGAGTGGTGGTGAAAGAGGGCGGAGGCTCTGGCGACTTGCCGGTCATTTTTTTCCGATTTATTTTATTTATTCGGTGAGGGGGCGCATGTCTCTCCTGCCATGGGCAATTTTTGGCCCCGGAGAACTCTTCCTCAAAGGCCAGGCCTTTTTTCAATGGGGGAGGGTGGCCACTGGGCCCCCTCCGGGGACCCCATCCCACGGGGCCTGGCCTCTATTGTGGATTTGTTGGGGACTGCGGGGGGGCCTCAAGGCCCTGCGGTCCCTGCCGGCTCCCTGCCTCCTGTGGGAGACGGCATTGCTTTTATACATAGGGAGCTGCTCAACATGCAGCTCCCTCTCTGTAAAAGCAATTGTGCTCTGCTTCTAGCAAGCAGAGCATTTTTCATGCTCTTGCTTGCTAGAAGAGGAGCACAGTTTGCTATGGCTTGGCGGGAGTGGCAAAGCTCCCGCCAAGCCATACCAAACAGCTATATCCCGGGGGTGGGCACTCCGGGACATAGCAGGAGCCGGCCCTGGGGGTGGCAGTCTCCAGGGCCATGTGTGGCTCCAGTAGGGGGGCGTGCAGTCGCCCTCCTTTCTTATTGTAGGGCCTGCCCTGGGGAGGTGGTGATCCCCGGGGCCGAGAATGGTGCGGCCCCCCCTCCCATTTAAAAAAAAACTATAAATATATATTATCTAGTGGCAGTTGCCCCTAGGTAGTTGTAGTTATAGTTAGGACAGTTTCCTTAAGAAAAGCGTTTTTTGACTTGCCTATATCTTTGGCACTGTTAGATGAATCTTCACAAAATGTTCCAAAAAAAGAGTCAAGTTAAGTCTTGTTTTGCATGGAAAGTTTCGGGGTGATCCATCAAGCGGGGCCTGGGAAAAAGGGAGAGGTAAAAAAAAAAGTGCATTTACCATGGTAATTCCCGTAGGGATTTTGCACATGATTACAGCCCGAACCGCTGGACGGAATGACACCAAATTTGCCAGAAAGGTAACTTTGTTCCAGAAAGCGCCCTTTTTGTTATTTGGTGTAAATCCTTTCAGTAGTTTTTGAGTTATTAACCCTTTCGCTGCTAGGCCTGTTCCCCCCCTGTGCTAAGCCTTTTTTTTGCTATTTGGGGTGGTTCGCGCTTAGGCCCTTGTAACTTTTTGACCACATAAGGTATCCATGCTAAATTTGAGTCCTTTTCTTCCAACATCATGGGGATTTTAAAGGTACCCAGGGTTCGTTGATTCCCCTGGCGGGACCCAGAAATTAGCCAAAATACAGCAAAATTGTATTGTTTTTTGGAAAAATGGGAAAAAAGTGCTGCAGAAGAAAGCATCTGTTTTTTTCTCTGCAAATGGTATTAACAAAGGGTTTGTGGTGCTGAAATCAACATCTTCCCAGCTTTCAGGAACTGGCAGACGTTTGTCAGAAAACCAACATTTTTTACACAGTTTTGGCATTTTACTGGCACATAGCCTATTTTTGCTATTTTTTGTGCTTTCAACCTCCTTCCAGTTAGTGGTAGAAATGGGTATGAAAGCAATAATGGATCCTGGAAAGCTATACATTTCAGAAAAGTAGACAAAATTCTGATTTCAGCTAGGGGTCATTTGTGTAGATCCTTCAAGGTTTTTTTTATAGAAACTAACAGTTGAAAATAAGAAAAATTGAAAATGAGTTGAAAAAACAGCCATTTGTGCCAATGTTTTCACCTGTAATTTCTTCTAAGTATTACAGATTTTTTTAAAGCAATATACCTTTACATCTGCTGGACCGTTCTGGTTGTGGGGATAAATAGGCCTTGTAGGTTCACCAAGAACCCGAAGAACGCAGAGCCAATAACTGAGCAGCGTCTTGCAATGGTTTTTCATTGTGTACTGGGTATATAGCAATTCATTTGGTAAAATATAAAGAGTGAAAAATAGGTCTGAAAGACACCTATGTATTTCCAAAATAGGAACAAAATATAGAGTTTAGAAACAGTAGCTATTTGCACATCGCCGAAATTGTGGGTACCCATACTAGCATGTGAATTACAGGAAATTTTTCAAAGTGACTTCTTTTTTACACATTTTCCTACATTTGAAAGGCAGAAATGCATCGAAAGTCAATAGGTAATAACAGTTCCTCTACAATTCTGTGTTCCCCTAAGTCTCCCGATAAAAATGGTACCTCACTTGTGTGGGTAGGCCTAGTGTCCGCGACAGGAAACGGCCCAAAACGCAACGTGGACACTCCACATTTTTACAGCGAAAACAGACCCCTTTTTTGCAAAGTGCCTAGCTGTGGATTTTGAACCCTAGCTCAGCCGGCACCCAGGGAAACCTAGCAAATCTATACATTTATGAAAACTAGACACCCAGAGAAATCCAGGATGGGGTGATTTGAGTGGCTCTCACCAGGTTTTGTTACCCAGAATCCCTTGCAAACCTCTAACTTTGTAAAAAGAAAAAAAAAACATTTTCCTCACATTGCTGTGATGGAAAGTTCTGGAATCTGCATGGATCCACAAATTCCACCCACCCCGCATTCCCCAAAGTCACCCGATTAAAATGGTACCTCACTTGTGTGGGTAGGCCTAGTGCCTGCGACAGGAAATGGCCCACACACTCATGAAGGTACTTGCAAACCCACAGAGACACTCTCACACCTACTCACAGACCCACTGAGACACTCACTTAGACACTCATGCACCCACTCACAGACCCACTTAGGCACTCGTGTACTCACTCAGAGACTGACTCACACTGTTTTACCCACTCACAGACCAATCAGATACTCACGCACCCACTCACACAACCAGTGAAACACTTATGCAGCCACTCCCAGACAAACTCAGATGCTCACACTCCCATTGTGACACTCACATACTCACTCACACACCCACTGACACACACATGAACTCACACACTCACTCTCAAAGGTTATAGGTTACACTTAGGAAATAACATTAAAAATCCTTAGAAATTCACTTAAAAAATTAAGGTTACAGGGACGTTTTAGTTAGGAAATAGAATTTTAAAAACCATAGAAATTCACAGATAAATTCACACGTTACAGGGATGTTATAGCTAGGGAATAGAATTTTAAAAAACCTTAGAAATTTGCTGAAAAACCCAAAGGTTACAGGGATGTTGTAGTTAGGCTCAGATTTCACTTGTACAAAACCAGTGAAATTCAACAGTTATAGTTACTTGAGCTAACTGTAACTTACATCCCAGCAATACCCTGCTTATGACCTCCCATATTACATCACTAATGTATAATTGGGGGGAAAGGGGCACATGTGACCCTCCTCCCTGGGTGGATTTTGGCCCTAAGGACCACATCTTCCGGGGCCCAGCCTTATGAAAAACTGTGGGACAGGGGCATGCGGCCCCCTTCCCGGGCTGATTTCGGACCCAGGGACCCCATCCCCCGAGGACCAGCCATATATGCAATGTGGCCCCCCGCCCCAGGCCAATTTCAGCCCCAGTGACCCCATCCACCAGAACCCAGCTGCATCTACAAAGGGGAGGGGGCCCCCCTCTCTGAGCCATTAATGGCCATAGGGACCCCATTCCCCTGGGCCGGCTCATGCTATGTCCCGGGGTGCCCAGCTTTGGGACATAGCACTTTCCCTGCCCACACTGGCAAACACCAAGTCTGCTCCCAGCAGGCGTAGACATGAAAAATTCTCCCGCCTGCTAGGAGCAGCTTTTTTATCTGTTTCCCTAACCGCACTGCAGCGGGCAGGGAAACAGATGAAAAGATTGCTCCCGCTCTCAGGGAGCAGCATTTTTAGCTGCTCCCTGTGGGCTTGAGCAATGCTGGCTTCCACTGGAGGCGGGTAACCATCTGGGGCCATTGGGGCAATTGGGGCTCCCCCTGCGGCCGCTGACAAAAGTGTGGTGGGTACCCTGGGTGGGCACCAGGCGACCAACCCTTTGTTGGCCAGGCCCTGGAGGATGGGGTCCCCGGACCGAAATCGGTCAGGGAAGGGGACCTCCTGCCCCCCCTCCCCCGTAAATATAGTGGCAGGCTCTGGGGGATGGGGTCCCTGCTGCCAAAATAGACCCGGGCAGGGGGGCCAGGTGTCCCTCTCCCCCCACAATTGCACCGGGCCCCAGGGGCCATGTGCCTCCTCCCCCAAATAAATGTGCCTGGGATAGGGTCCCCGGGGCCAAAATAGGCCTGGTGAAGGAGTCACTTGCCAGCAAGGCCATGCGCAGAGTGAAGTTGGTTGCATGCAGGGGGTTGGCCACAGGTCCTGTTCCCAGGCCTTGTGGCCAACACCACTTTGGCCGTGTGAAGCGTGGGGATGGCTACATGCAGGGTGTTGGCCACTGTGGCCAATGGCCATGCATGGCGGCGGTTGGATTAACATATGATAATTAAATATCTTGCTTTAAAAAAAAGCCTAGAAATTCACTGAAAAAACTAAAGGTTACAGGGACATTATAGTTAGGAAATAGAATTAAAAAACCACCATGCACTGCTAATTACCCCAGATATTACATCAGTCATGACTTCTTCTATGACATCATTGATAATATCACTGCAACATTTGCAGTAAAATTAATGATGAGAAAACTGTGCATGGCTTGGGCTCAAGTTATAATTACCTTATGGCACAAGTTATAGTTTCTTGAGATAACTATACCTGCTGGATTTCTATGGTTTTATGTGTGTAAAATCTGAACCCAACTATAATGTCCCGCTAACCTTAGTTTTTTTTAGTCAATATATATATATATATATATATATATATATATATATATATATATATATATTTCATAAACATTTGCTCAGCAATTGAGTGTGCACTCGGGAGACCAGAATCATCCGTCAGGCAACAACGAGCACTTGAAACATCAAAATCCGCCTGACGCGTTTCGGAATCACCATTCCTTAGTCATAGGCTTTGCTCAATTTTATTTGCGCTGCTGGAGACACTACATTTAAATACATGCCCTCCAATGGGCTGCTCAGATGATTTTTTTGCAGAATGTATGCGTCACTCTATGCCTGAAAGGGTATTGCTTTGACTTATACTGGGTGCTCCCTTGTGTCTGGACAAAGCTAAACCTCTCTGAAGAGCTCTAATAAGAGTGAAACACTGTGTCAGGGGTTGCTTTTTCTCATTTCAGGTTGGCTTGGTTGATACTTTACCAATTCAATGCTGTGCCTGGAGTGATAAATGGCTTTTGTCATTTTACAGTTCGGCATGGACAGCACTGTGCTAGTCCTATGCTTAAAGACTTTGCTGTAGAAATGGCAAAAGACTTTGTCCCTTTCTATCTCGGTGTGGAGAGCACTGTGCTAATTCCATGCTTAAAGACTTTGATAGAAAAGCAGACATTTGAGGTGAGCAGATCTTAAGTGTCGCTGGTGTTGAGAGTGCTCTATACAGGAGCTGCTTTCGATCTAAACTTGAGAACTATCCAGAGTTCTCTGCTTCTTTTTTTTGCATAATTTATGCGTCACTCTCTGCCTGAACGGGTATTGTTTTGACTTATACTGGGTGCTCCCTTGTGTCTGGACAAAGCTAAACCTCTCTGAATAGCTCATGAGAGCAAAACACTGTGTCAGGGGTTGCTTTTACTCATTTCAGGTTGGCTTGGTTGGTACTTTACCAATTCAAAGCTGTAATGCTGTGCCTGGAGTGATAAATGGCTTTTGTCATTTTGCAGCTCGGTATGGACAGCACTGTGCTAGTCCTATGCTTAAAAGCTTTGCTGTAGAAATGGCAAAATACTTTGTCCCTTTCTATCTCGGCGTGGATGGCACTGTGCTAATCCTATGCTTAAAGACTTTGATAGAAAAGCAGACATTTGAGGTGAGCAGATCTGGAGTGTCGCTGGTGTTGAGAGTGCTCTATACAGGAGCTGCTTTCCACCTAAACTTGAGAACTACCCAGAGTTCTCTGCTTCTCTTTTTGTTTTGCATAATTTATGCGTCACTCTATGCCTGAAAGGGTATTGTTTGACTTATAGTGGGTGCTCCCTTGTGTCTGGACAAAGCTAAACCTCTCTGAAGAGCTCTAATGAGAGTGAAACACTGTGTCAGGGGTTGCTTTTACTCATTTCAGGTTGGCTTGGTTGGTACTTTACCAATTCAAAGCTGTAATGCTGTGCCTGGAGTGATAAATGGCTTTTGTCATTTTGCAGCTCAGCATGGACAGCACTGTGCTAGTCCTATGCTTAAGGACTTTGCTGTAGAAATGGCAAAAGACTTTGTCCCTTTCTATCTCGGCGTGGATGGCACTGTGCTAATCCTATGTTTAAAGACTTAGTTAGAAAAGCAGACATTTGAGGTGAGCAGATCTAGAGTGTCGCTGGTGTTGAGAGTGCTCTATACAGGAGCTGCTTTCCACCTAAATTTGAGAACTACCCAGAGTTCTCTGCTTCTCTTTTTTTTTTGTGCATAATTTTTGCATCACTCTGTGCTTGAAAGGGTATTGTTTTGATATATATATATATATATATATATATATATATATCGTGAATTGATTGGTCATAATGAATTTGATTAACGATGATTTTCCCTGTGTTCAAATCTTTTCATTATTCGATCATATTCATATTAAAACTGTAGATACATCAAACAGCCAACGTGTTTCGTCCAAAACATTCACTGAAAAATATAAATGACAATCTTACAAGTGCAACGACAATAGACATGAGTATACATATATACTGCACAGGACCAACAAAATATTTAGTTAACATATTAATATATAGAGATATAATAAACTGTACAAAAAGGAACAAGACATAACATAATAAAAAACACCTGTCATAGATGAGTGGGGAGTCAATTTATCAACAATATAAATACACATATCATATAAGACTTTTGAAGAGTTTTTCCGGCAACAAGAAATATTCGATTGAATTGTGGCCTATAGTTTCATGAACAACATTCGTAGTGTGATTTAATCGAAGGTAACCAACCATGTAGACCCAACGAGATCTATTTCCATGTAAGCACATGCCACCAATTTCAAAATAGCAAGGTTAGCATAGTCCCACCATGTTTGAAGTGTTGTGATGTCAGTATGTCATTATTCACAGTTTAAAAAAGGGCGAAAATGACAGGACTTGTTATATATAATACAGATCCCACACCTAAATCAATATATAAGGAAATAAGAAAATAATATATTGGTCCGATCCAATGATGTTTATATCAAAGGTTGTGTGAAACAGCGAGTGGTCAGAGATCAGTCCAAACAGTACACCCAGGGATGATTAAGAGAAACCAATAATCACATATGATGACAAAAGATGCGCCATGAAGCAAGTTAATCGTAAAAAACATAAGAAAACTACACACCGGAGATCCAATCAGAGTGGGAGTAAGTTATTTCCTCATCCAGCAATAGGTTTATTTTTTATTTTCAACACAAGTCGAAAGCTGCATCCCTATCCCTAGGAGTTTGAAAAATATAAAAAAGGTAACCAATTTTAATTTAAAAAAAAATATTATTAACTATCTATGCAATCTCGCGGTCTGTAGCTATAGAATACTTAAGATATAAAAGTAACCATATTTGTCAGATTATGAAAGAGAATTGTTTTAAGTGTAAGCCGATACTTATTTGCTGTTAATTTAATACGCAAGGGAAAAGGCTTGAAATTCTAAATCAACTGCTGCTAATATTTTAAGATGATTTTAACATTGTATATTGTTTGAATATGTATAAGCACTTTTTTGCACTTGCACTTTATTAATTTCTGCCTGATCCAACATCATCCAAATGATAGGAAATTATACAACAGCATCAGTATTATAATTTACTTTGAACATTTACAATTGTTGTACCCGTCATTTATTTTATTAACTTATCCACTCTTCTTAAAACAAACTATGAGAATATTGATTGTTATTGGAAGATTATGGGTGCGGTTTGTTCTTTTAAAAAAAATTATTTTGTGTATGTATGTATGGATAGTATAAAATTGTATCTTTTATGGTTTTCTAAACCGAATAAAGATTAATGAATGAATGAGAAAGATTGATGGGTGGTCACAATAGTTCCACTCCCAAGGCTTCCGAAACGTATGGGCCAAGGGTAAATAAACCCTTAAATACCCAGCACCTAAGATATACAAAAAGAGAAATCATGTAATCAATGCAAGTCTAAGACAGGTGGAAGCGTCGGTAGTTGCAAGTCTATATATAATGAGGATAAAATTAATGCAAGTGACCTAGTATTGACCCGTTAGTCTAATGTGCAGGGCGTCATATCGAAATAAAGCATGGCAAACCCCAGATGAAACATAATGGCCACAAGTAAATGCGCAATCCAGCAGGAATTCCTACTGCCTCGTTGCCTTTTGCAAGGCATAGTAATTTGCACCCCGGTGTTTGATGTTAAGAAGTAATAGCCCAAGCAAAACCCTACCGACCTGACACAAAGCAGTGAGATAATATCTGAAGAGAAACACGTCTAACTCTGCAGTATGCCGGCTAGAGGCTGCCCCAATATGCAAGACACATTTCCGATTTTGGTTAACTTTTTTATATTTTTCAAACTCCTAGGGATAGGGATGCGGCTTTCGAATTCTGCTGAAAATAAAAAAATAAAACTATTGCTGGATGGGGAAATCACTTACTCCCACTCTGATTGAATCTCTGGTGTGTAGTTTTCTTATGTTTTTTACGATTAATGGCTCATCTTTTGTCATTATATGTGATTATTGGTTTCTCTTAATCACCCCTGGGTGTATTGTTTGGACTGGTCTCTGCCCACTCGCTGTTTCACACAACCTTTGATATAAACATCATTGGATCGGACCAATAGATTATTTTCTTATTTCCTTATATATTGATTTAGGTGTTTTATATTCTTTATATGTTAATGTGTTAACTATATATTTTGTTGGTCCTGTGTAGTATATATGTATACACTTGTCTATTGTCGTTGCACTTGTAAGATTGTCATTTATGTTTTTAAGTGCTTATGTATTTCTTTAAAGAATTGATTGTGTTTATGTATGTTTTTTTACAGCCCTGAAGAAGTCCAATTTTTTTGGACGAAACGCGTTGGTTGTTTGCTGTATTTACAGTTTTAATATGAATATGATCGAATAATAAAAGAAGATTTGATGAGCGAAAATCATCGTGAATTGATTGGTCATTCTGACTTTGTAATATTTTATATCTAAATATTGTATGTTGCACCTCCCTACTTTGTTTGAATTTGTATAGTCCAATCTGGACTGCATCTTGGCAGTGGGTGCTTGGAGTGTGTGCACAAAGGCAGGTATATGGCGCTCATCTTGTTATAGGTGAGGAATTTTGGGAGACCACGGGATAGGTGCGATCCTCTGTTTGGGTTCCACTGTCTTGTCCAGTTTATTTGTCATTTAAGGACCCAGATTTGCACTTCCTGTTCCAGTTATATATATATATATAAATATATATATATAAATATCTTAAGAATATTGTTGGTAATATGCCAGGATTCAATGACAGACAAGAGGAATTTGCTCAGGACCTCTTCTCATTAACATCAGAACAAGGAGGAACTAGAACAGGTGGCCCCAACATTGAGGGCCTTAAAAGTAAATTTCAACTACTAGAATGATTTAAGAAACAAGAAATGGCAAGATGGTGGGAAGGAACCACACAACAGAAATGCATGGAGTACAATAGAACAGCGAGGGGTTTAAGAATATTCATCTTCCCCACATTTGAGGACCTTGACCAAGAATCACCAGAAGACTGGGAGGACAATCTCCAGACCGCATCCAATAATATAATGCACATCTTGATCAAACATGCGGAGAAAAAGGGCGCTAAACTGCAGGCTGATATTGAGATATTGGAGAAAAATCAATGCCTCTGATCTCAAGGATGTCATTAAGAAAAACTATGACATCCTTAAAAATGTATTGGAGGGACATCAGATCCATCTACATGACAAAAAAGTGCGAAAAATAAAAAGGGACGAAAAGGATTATAAAGATGGTAGAATATACACCTTCTCACAAATATGACAACATGAAGGTGTCAGAAGAAGGAAAGAGATATAGGGAGGAATCGCTAGAATCAGGTTCTGTCAGCAGTAACAGCTCCTTAACTTCTGTGGCGAGCTGGGTCACTACTGAGGACACAGCAGGTGTCTCAAGACCAGAGAATCAATCTAATAATTTTTTATTAGAGATGGAAACGCTGAGGCTAGGAGTAAAAAGGACAAGAAAAGATCAAAGACAAGAAAGGGTGGGAGGAGATGGCAAAAACAAAAAGAAAAAGAACGATACATAGGTAGTGACAACCAGGTCCAAGAGGAATTAGGGATCCAACCAAAGGCATATGATGAAAAAATGGGGTTGCACACAGAGGGGACCGTGGACTCAGGGACGCATGAGTTAACTATTGTCAATCTGTCGAACCATACTATGACTGAAAATGAACTAAAATGGCAATGATGTTGATGTATTTATTGATCTGTACAAATTTGTCAGAATATTAAAACTTAAAGAGCATTTCTATTGCAATCCTCTCCAATCTGTTCAAACTGTTGCATGTCAGCCTCCACCCATTGAAACTGTTTCCGACTTACATGATATACAACTGGTATTATCATTACAGGATGAAACACCTAGTGATGTGAACACCCTGAGAACAGAGCTAAATATTCATTGACAGCGGTTTAAAAACACGTTCCAAATCTACATCAGTAGGCACACACAGGAATATCAACTTATTTAGGTAAAAGGTATCTAAAGATCTTTACAAATTGTTGGAACACCCCGTTCTTCACAGTAGGTGTACTCATAACTTAAGTTGGGTGGAAAGGTCAGCGCTAAGAGAGTTACAATTGGATGCCTCTATTGTGATCAGAGAGGCTGGCAAGGGGGAAAACGTAGTGGTAATGGAGAAAACAGATGACATGGAGGAAATCGACTGGCAATTAGCTGACATTACCTGTTACATGAAAATCTCACACAACCCTTTCAAATACCTCATTTCCTTCAATAACATGAAACTGACGGATTGGCAGGAAGGTTGCCTAATAACAGATGAGGAGTATAACTACTTGATGGTCAGGGAACCTAGTTTCCCCTGTATATACATACTGCCCAAAATCCATAAGGGAGGGACATTTCCCCCAGGGCGACCCATTATTTCGTGTATTAACTCACCCACAGAAAGATTATCTGAATAAGTGAACAAATTCCTGCAACCTTTTGTGCGCAGTTTTCCGGCATAAATCCAGGACAGTAATGACATTTTAAATAAATTTGATGAAATGACATTGTCTGAAGATCTGAACTTTGTAACGATGGATGTGGCAAGTTTATACACTTGCATTAAGAAGGTATTTGGCATCAGGGCAGTAGAATTCTTTTTGGGACAAAGGACAGCAGACCACTTGGAGCTTAACACCGTACTTGTGGAAATGATAGATATCATACTGTCCAAAATGTCTTTTTGCATGATAACCAGTGGTATCATCAAATGCAGAGGACTGCAATGGGTTCCAGGTTTGCTCCCTCCTATGCCAGCCTTTTCATGGGCTGGTGGGAGCAGGAGCATGCCTGGGGACAACCTGCTTCCCTTTGGATTGAATATGTGGTATTTTGGGGCAGATATATCTATGATGTTATAATACTCTGGAAAGGCACGATTGACCAGCTGTTGGATTACCATAGGTTCCTTAATGACAACCCGTACAACATACGCCTCATGATCAATCACAGCAGGGAACGGATTGAATTCCTTGATATACTATTCTATGTGATGGACAACCAAATTCAGATCACTATGTTCCGAAAGGCCACAGCCTGCAACAGTGTTCTCCATGCTACGAGCGCACACCCTAAACATGTGGTCAACAATATCCCTTAATGGGAAATGGTGCGTATCAGGAGAAATTGTTGCTCCAACTACACATTTGCCACAAATATTGAACACGCCAAGTTTCTCTTTCTCAAGCGAGGGTATGCGATGAACATTAAAATAGGATGAGACTAGAATTTCTAAAATGCCTAGGATTAACTCCCCCACAGAAAGATTATCTGAATACGTGGACAAATTACTGCAACCTTTTGTCGCAGTTTACCGGCATACATCCAGGACAGTAAGGACATTTTAAATAAATTTGATGAAATTACATGGTCTGAAGATCTGAACTTTGTAACGATGGACGTGGCGAGTTTATACACTTGCATTAAGAAGGAATTTGGCATCAGGGCAGTAGAATTCTTTTTGGGAAAAAGGACAGCAGACCACTTGGAACATAACACTGTACTTGTGGAAATTATAGATATCATACTGTCAAACAATTTATTTTTGCATGATAACAAGTGTTATCATCAAATGCAGAGGACTGCAATGGGTTCCAGATTTGCTCCCTCCTATGCCAGCCTTTTTATGGGCTGGTGGGAGCGGGAGCATGCCTAGGGACGGTCTGCTTCCCCTTGGATTGAACACGTGGTATTTTGGGGCAGATATATCAATGATGTTATAATACTCTGGAAAGGCACGATTGACCAGCTGTTGGATTACCATAGGTTCCTTAATGACAACCCGTACAACATACGCCTCATGATCAATCACAGCAGGGAACGGATTGAATTCCTTGATATACTATTCTATGTGAAGGACAACCAAATTCAGAGCACTATGTTCCGAAAGGCCACAGCCTGCAACAGTGTTCTCCATGCTACGAGCCCACACCCTAAACATGTGGTCAACAATATCCCTTATGGCGAAATGGGCGTATCAGGAGAAATTGTAGCTCCAACGACACATTTGCCACAAATATTGAACACACCAAGTTCCTCTTTCTCAAGCGAGGGTATGCGATGAACTTATTAAAAAAGGCTGAGACTAGAATTTCTAAAATGCCTAGGATTGCCACCCTAAAAAAGCACGAACTGAAACAAACAAGACCCAATACGGTGTCATTTAACACTCAGTACAACACATGCAGTAACAGTGTTTATGGCATCCTTCAAAAACATTGGAATCTTCTCACCGGTATAACTGCAGGAGGTCATCTCAAAAACACCTAAAGTGACTTACCGTAGAGGTATGATACTCAGAACCATGCTCTGTCCTAGCTATGTTGTGACACAGAAACCAACCACTTGGTTATCCAATACAGTCAAAGGCTTTTATACCTGCAGGGAGTGTAATGTATGCAACCTGGGGAAGGACAAGACCAAATCTTTTAGATTTAACACAACAAAGGTTCATAACGTCAAACAACACATTAATTGTAAAACCAACTATGTCACATATGTTCTGGGGTGCCCATGTGATAAGATTTATGTGGGGAGTACGATCAGACCCCTAAAACAGCGTATTGAGGAACATTTACGCGCCATTAAGAAAGGGGGCATGAAATATCCCCTGACTTTTCATATGCGAGAACACCATGTAGATGGTGGGAATACTTGGTTTATGGGCATTGACCATGTACCTGCAAACCCCAGAGGGGAGTATAGGGAACTCTCCCTGAGACAGAATGAAGCAAGTTGGATCTGTAGACTACGGAGTGTGGAACTGGGTCACAACTCCGATGAGGAACTTCACTACTTTCTATAGATCCATTACTTGCTTATTTTTGACTAGATGCTGTCATTTTATCTTCAACTTTATGGCACCCATTTTCACTTGCCATATATTCATAGGATGTGTCATCTGGGACGGATTATGTTGCCCATTGATGTCTATATACTCACACTATCCACATCGCCCTATCTATAGGGTCGATTGAATTCATCATACTATCTAGCCATCCCTCTTCAATTCCCTTATTAGCCTTTCTTTTTATGGTGTCAACCTACTATCATCATGTACAGAACGTCTTAACTGAAAGATATATCTGTTTTTCTTGACTTAAGAACTCACATTTGCTTACTTGTGTTTTTGTTTTTCCTGGTAATTCCACTCAAACTCGGCCTATTTATGTTTCTGACCATGTGATTTTCTCATCCATGGTTATCCACGATTAGAAGTATTGACACTTTATTGATAAGATATGCCACTTTGCCTTTCTTCTTTTCTATTCATTGTCCCCATTTTTTCCTCAAATATTTCTTTCCTCCAATCTTTGCCTCACTGAACATGGTTGTGCTGTCTTCTCTTTTTCTATTTGCTGTGTTTTGACATAGATTCACATTGGATTAATCTATTGATCACCTTCCATGGACATATTTAAGATACGATCCAAGTCTCTCTCTCTAATTGGACTAGTTAACTTTGAAGTAAAACATTTTGATATAACATACTATTTTAAGTTACCTCATTGTGTAGTCTATATAACTGCTCATTTTCTCTGCCTTCCAGCTTTGTATTGTACTCCTCATTAAAGATGGCCGTCCCCTTTTGCCTCTTAAGATTGAGGGTTAGGGGTACTATATAAAAATGTACGTATCAGTATTTTTGGAACTCACTGCTATGACCTGTGAACTCAAGCCGAGGCCCTTCGGAGTGGTGGGGTTGTAAACTTGACGATCTGGCTGACTTATAATCCTGACATGTTTCTGTTCATATGCACTTGAGGAGTGTTTATGTATATTGTTTGGGCATTCATGCCTCATAAGCACAAAACAAAAAGATCCCAGTTGTAGGACTAGCGATGGACAAACCCTCCACAATGAGAGAGAAACACTTTTTCTTAGAAATCCCTCACCCACCAGGGTTGCCCCTTGGTGGCTTGCTTCATCATTGGGGTTCTTCCCGAACCGCTGCAGATCGAGGCGTGCTGCGACCAGACAAAATGCACGGGAGCACTTTTTTAGTATTGTCTATGATGAAGATAGTGGTGTAGGAGGGGAGTGGAGTGAAGGTGCTACACACATTTAAAAATACCCGACTAGTAGGTCGCCCTACTTTATTCCTGCCTCTAGTCGGTATGGTTAAAATCAGGGGAAGAAAGGAAAGTGTGTCAATAAATCTCTTCCTTTCTAGTCAACATGTTTTGAGCCATGCCCCTATTGGCTCTTCGTCAGGACCTAAGGAACCTAGTTCCTATTTGTAACACTCCTCAAACAATCCCTATTAGGAACACATTGATTTGCAAGCCATGCAGAGTCACACAACCTACATACAAGCTTAATCTCGGGTAGAACGTCACTGCGTTTCTGTAAAACAAAGAAATAAGGGAGAGTTTAGAACCGTCAGGTAAAGGCTGACAACTTAATAACCAAAGTTTCAATCCTTCAGTTGCGGCCATGTTGCCTCAATCAACAAGGCCGCCACCTTTGCACATCATAAACACATGTTGTATGCCTCTCTAAACAAACTCAGGTGCAGCGCGTCTGTTACCACAGGCGGCTGGTTTAAATAGCGGTTGTTTCCGTCACTGCGATCTCACTTCATCTGATCGCACTGTGGTGTTGAAGAGACGGGAGACTCCCGTTGCATTTTTAAAACTTCATTTGTGTATTATCTTTTCACTAACTACTTGTCCTGCAATTGACGTGAGCTTTTAATATATCGTGCCATGTCTTTTTCCAAATATCGTGTCATTTCTTTTTCAAAATAACTGGTGGGTTTATCGGCTCCTGCAATGATTAAGAACACCTGGTAGATTGGAGGTTTTATCTTAATTTCGTATAACACTTTAAAAGAAATTGGAAATGTGTCTTGCATATTGGGGCAGCCTCTAGCCTGCATACTGCAGAGTTAAACATGTTTCTCTTCAGATATTATCTCACTGCTTTGTGTCAGGTCGGCAGGGTTTTGCTTGGGCTATTACTTCTTAACATCACACACCGGGGTGCAAATTACTATGCCTTGCACAAGGCAACTTGGCAATAGGAATTCCTGCTGGGTTGCGCATTTACTTGTGGCCATTATGTTTCATCTGAGGTTTGCCATGCTTTATTTTGATATGGCACCCTGCACATTAGACTAACGGGTCAATACTAGGTCACTTGCATTTATTTCATCCTCATTATATATAGACTTGCATCTGCCGACGCTTCCATCTGTCTTACACTTGCATTGATTACATGATTTCTCTTTTTGTATACATTAGGTGCTGGGTATTTAAGGTTTTATTTACCCTTGGCCCATACATTTCGGAAGCCTTGGGGGTGGAACTATTGCGACCACCCATCAATCTCTTTCTTTTTCATAATCTGACAAATATGATTACTTTTATATCGTAAGTATTCTATAGTTATAGACCGGAGATTACATAGATAGTAGTTAATAATAATATTTAAAAAAAAATTGGTTAACTTTTATATATTTTTCAAACTCCTAGGGGTGGGGATGTGGCTTTCGAATTGTGCTGAAAATAAAAAAGAAACCTATTGCTGGATGGGGAAATCACTCACTCCCACTCTGATTGATTCACCCGTGTGCAGTTTCCTTATGTTTTTTACGATTAACTTGCTTCATGGCTCATCTTTTGTCATTATATGTGATTATTGGTTTCTCTAAATCACCCCAGGGTGTTTTGTTTGGACTGGTCTCTGCCCACTCGCTGCTTCACACAACCTTTGATATAAACATCATTGGATCGGACCAATATATTATTTTCTGATTTCCCTATATAGTGATGTAGGTGTGGAATCTGTATTATATATAACTAGTCCTGTCATTTTCGCCCTTTTTAAATTGTGAATAGTGAAATATTGACTTCACAACACTTCAAACATGGTGGGACTATGCTAACCTTGCTATTTTTAAATTGGTGTCATGTGCTTATATGGAAATAGATCTTGTTGGGTCTACATGGTTGGTCACCCTGGATTAAATCACACTACGAATGTTGTTCATGAAACTATAGGCCACAATTCAACGGAATAATTGTCCTTGCCGGAAAAACTCTTCAAAAGTCTTGTATGATATCTGTATTTATATTGTTGATAAATTGACTCCCCACTCATCTATGACAGGTGTTTTTAATTGCGTTATGTCTTGTTCCTTTTTGTACAGTTTATTATATTCTTTATATGTTAATGTGTTAACTATATATTTTGTTGGTCCTGTGCAGTATATATGTATACTCATGTCTATTGTCGTTGCACTTGTAAGATTGTCATTTATGTTTTTCAGTGCTTATGTATTTCTTTAAAGAATTGATTGTGTTTATGTATGTTGTTTTACAGCCCTGAAGAAGTCCAATTTTTTGGACGAAACGCGTTGGTTGTTTGCTGTATTTACAGTTTTAATATGAATATGATCGAATAATAAAAGAAGATTTGATGAGCGAAAATCATCGTGAATTGATTGGTCATTCTGACTTTGTAATATTTTATATCTAAATATTGTATGTTGCACCTCCCTACTTTGTTTGAATTTGTATAGTCCAATCTGGACTGCATCTTGGCAGTGGGTGCTTGGAGTGTGTGCACAACGGCAGGTATATGGCGCTCATCTTGTTATAGGTGTGGAATTTGGGGGGACCACGGGATAGGTGCGATCCTCTGTTTGGGTTCCACTGTCTTGTCCAGTATGTGTGTGTGTATATATATATATGTATATATATATATATATATATATATATATATATATATATATATATATATATATATATATATATATATATTTCCTTCTCCAGCTTCCGTCACGGCTACCGCTCACAGGCACAGCGGATGCTTCCAGCACACGATGACGGACTTGCGAAACCACATCATCCCCACAGAATCGCTGGGCACTCTGGGCTCAATTAAAATTGCTATTTTATTGTATATTGACAGCGCGTCACCCTGGCTGACCAGCCAGGGTGACGCACAGTCAATACACAATAAAATATCAATTTTAATTGAGCCCAGAGTGCCCAGCGTTTCTGTGGGGATGATAATATATATATATATATATATATATATATATATATATATATATATATATTATCTACTGGCGGTCGCCAGTAGATAGTTATAGTTACAACCTATTATCCATAGGAAATCCGCGACATTCTATTTGAAATAACTCTCTTGCCGGTTGACGTATCTTCGCGAAATTTTCAAACTTTGTGGCCCGCTCCGGGCCGCTCCTACCCTGAAAGTCTCGGGGGGATTCGTCAAGCGGGGGCCGAGAAAAAAGGGGGGTCCCAAAACGCGTTTTCCCCATGCATTTTTCCATAGGAAACTTTAGACACGGCTACAGCCCGAACTGCTGAACGGAATTACACCAAATTTGGCAAAGAGGTAGTTCTTGGTTCAGAAAGAACCCTTTTTGTTAAATGGTGTAAATCCGTTCAGTAGTTGCTGAGAAAATGAAAAGTAAAAAGATAGTGATATCTATGGCCGAGTAGGGTCCGCGTACCCTCCCGATCACGAGCTGCATGTTAATTGGCTGTCAGCTGGCTGTCAACATTCCGATTCAGGAAATGTTGGCAGCCATTTTGTCCCTCGGTAGAACCGAGGGACAGAAACAAGTGCGCAAAGCGCACAAAGGGGGCAGGGTAGAAACACCCTGACCCCCTAGGTTTGCTCAGGGGGTCCCACAAGGACCCCCTGGGCAAAAAAAAATAAAAAAAATGTTTTTTTAAATTGGCAGGATGCGCTAAGGGTGCGCGAATCCTGCCGGAAAAAAAAAGAATATCGAAGCGCGGTCTCCCGCGCTTTGATGTTAATTGGCCCCCGGGTGGCCCAAGTCCGGGGGCATGGTGGGGGGTTAATTTATGTGTGGGGGCCTCAAGGGCCCCCTAAGCCCCGGGGACCGCCACCCCCGGGGCTTTTTTTTTAAATGGTGCGGGAGGGCTCTGAGCCCTCCCGCAGCCCCGGGACCACCACCTCCCCGGGGCTTTTTTTTTAAATTAAAAAAACCTGTGTGGGGGGCTCCAGCCCCCACACGCCCCGGGACCGCCACCTCCCGGGGCACTAAACATTTAAATATGGGGGTCCGTTACGCGGGGACCACCACCTCCCCGGGGCTGTGCAATTTAAGGGAGGGGGCCGCGCGGCCCCCCTCCTGGAGCCCTTGATGGCCCTGGGGACCGCCACCCCCAGGGCCGGCTCCTGCAGTGTCCCGGGGTGCCTACCCCGGGACACTGTAGTTTGCTATGGCAGGACGGGAGCCTCGCGGCTCCCGTCCTGCCATAGCAAATTGCTTTGGATATTGGAAGAGAGAGCAGGGAAACCTGCTCTCTCTTCCAATATCCAAAGCCGATTGCTTTCCACATGGGGAGCTGCATCTTAGCAGCTCCCCATGTGTAAAGCAATGCCGGCTCCCAAGGGACGCGGGGAGCCGGCGGGACTGTGGGGGCTTGGGAACCCCCACAGTCCCCAACGGAGGGGCCAGCCCCGGGGGATGGGGTCCCCGGGGCAAGTAGTGGCCGGGAGGGGGCCACGCGGCCCCCTCCCCAAAGTTTAAAAATAATTTAAAAAAAAAAAACGGAAAGGCCGGCCCCGGGGGATGGGGTCCCCGGGGCCTTAAATGGCCTGAGGAGGGGGCCACGCAGCCCCCTCCAAAGAAAAAAAAATCGAGGCCATGCCCCGGGGATGGGGTCCCCGGGGCCAATACAGGCCCAGGGAAGGGGGCCCGCGGCCCCCTTCCCGTTTTTAAAAAAATATTTAATTTAAAAAGGGGTAAGGCCCTGGGGGATGGGGTCCCCAGGGCCCAAAAACATGAAAAAGGAAGGGGGCCACACAGCCCCCTTCAGGGGACAAAAAAAAAAAAAAAAACGATCGGGCCCGCAGGCCCCGCCCCTTCCTTCACCACTCTGCAAACGCGCCCCTGGCGCGTTTGCAGAGAGGGAACGATTCCCCTTCAATACTGGGGGTCCCTGGGGGCCAACTAGCCCACCAGGAACCTCCAGTATGCGCCAGGGGCTGCCTTGCATTGAGGTGTACAGAGGCCACGCCCTTTTACACCTCTCTGCAACGCAGCTCTGTGGCGCTTTTGGAGGTATATGGTGGGCTAGTTGGACTCCAGGGACCCTCAGGATTCAAGGGGACTTAATCCCCCAACTTAAAATGCGCCACGGGGCGCGTTTGCACAGTGGTGAAGGGAGGGGCGGGGCTTCAGGTGACATGTGTGCAAACAGGCCCCGTGGCGCGTTTTAAGATGGGGAATTAAATCCCCTTCAATCCTGAGGGTCCCTGGGGCCAACTAGCCCAACAGGTACATCCAGAAAGCGCCACAGAGCTGCATTGCAGAGAGGTGTAAAGAGGGTGTGGCCTCTCTACACGTCTCTGCAACGCAGCCCCTGGCGCATATTGGAGGTTCCTGGTGGGCTAGTTGGCCCCTAGGGACCCTCAGGATTCAAGGGGACTTAATCCCCCAACTTAAAACGCGCCACGGGCGCGTTTACACAGATGTCACCTCAGGCCCCGCCCCTCCTTTCACCATTGTGCAAATATTCTTCTAAAATCATCCGAAATACGAATTCCGATTTACTCACCTGTTATAAGGAGAGACCTCAGTGCTGCATCTTTCAGCCCAGTACTGGTCCTGAAAAGTAATTTTAACCGTACTTACCAGTAACTTGAATTTCCTTCCATAGGATATCATTGCCTGCTTTTTGCTGAAAAAGTTTCTAAGTGTTGATTTTTAAAACATACAAATATTCCTCTAAAATCAGCCGAAATACGAATTCCGATTTACTCACCTGTTATCAGGAGAGACCTCAGTGCTGTATCTTTCAGCCCAGTACTGGTCCTAAAAAGTAATTTTAACCGTACTTACCAGTAACTTGAATTTCCTTCCATAGGCTAACATTGACTGGTTTCACTTGGAAATTCTTCTAAGTGTGGAGTTTTGGAACTTTAAAATATTCATCTAAAATCAGCCGAAATACGAATTCCGATTTACTCACCTGTTATCAGGAGAGACCTCAGTGCTGCATCTTTCAGCCCAGTACTAATCCTGAAAAGTAATTTTAACCGTACTTACCAGTAACTTGAATTTCCTTCCATAGGATATCATTGCCTGCTTTTTGCTGAAAAAGTTTCTGTGTTGATTTTTGAAACATACAAATATTCCTCTAAAATCAGCCGAAATCCGAATTCCGACTTACTCACCTGTTATCAGGAGAAAACCCAGTGCTGCACCTTTTAGCCCAGCACTGACCCTGAAAAGTAATTCTAACCGTACTTACCAGTAACTTGAATTTCCTTCCATAGGCTAACATTGACTGGTTTCACTTGGAAATTCTTCTAAGTGTGGAGTTTTGGAACTTTAAAATATTCCTCTAAAATCAGCCGAAATACGAATTCCGATTTACTCACCTGTTATCAGGAGAGAACCCAGTGCTGCATCTTTTAGCCCAGCACTGACCCTGAAAAGTAATTTTAACCGTACTTACCAGTAACTTATATTTTCTTCCATAGGAATCCATTGTCTGGTTTTCAGCAAAAAAGTTTCAAAGTGTTGATTTTTACAAACTACAAATATTCCTTAAAAATCACCTGTATGACTTAAACGCATTCTTTCAACTGTTTACAGGAGATGCACCAGTGCTGGATCTAGGATCCAACACTGAGTAAGAAAAAGTAACAATAACAGTTTTTACCTGCTAAGTGAATTTCCTTCCATAGGATAACATTGGTGACCATATGAGAAAAAGTTTCTAAGTGTCAACTTTTAAAATACAATAATATTCCTTAAAAATCAGTACTGTAACCAAAACGCTTTTACTCAACTGTTTACAGGAGATGTCCCAGGACTGAATCTAGGATCCAGTCCTGTGGTTAGAAAAGTAATCCATAAAGTAACTAATTGCATTTAACTAGAAATTCACATTGAGCTGAATGTTGCATTGTGGTTGAAAATGTGTTGCCCATTGCAACAACTAACTACTGTACTTAAAAGTCTATTGCCTATGTGCAAAGTATTTAAACTAAAGTAATTCATTCTGAGAAAGTATTTTTTGTAATGTAATGTATAATGTAATTACAATGTAATTTAAAAAATAAAATATGTAAAAAAAAATTGTTTCTAAAAATGTAGTAAATCAGTATGAAAAAAATTAATATAACAATTAATACATTTAAAAATTGTCATTTACAAAACCTTTGAAATTCACTGAAAAAACCATAGGTTTCAGGCACGTTATAGTTAGAAATTGTCATTTAAAAAACCTTTGAAATTCACTGAAAAAACCATAGGTTTCAGACACGTTATAGTTACAAATTAGCATTTAAAAAACCTTTGAAATTCACTGAAAAAACCATAGGTTTTAGGGACAGTTATAGTTCTTGGACATTGCACTCGTACAAAACCCGTGAAATTCCCCCGTTATAGTTAGTTCAGCTAACTATAACTCGCGCCCCGCAATGCACTGCTGATGACGTCACATATTACATCACTCATGACATGGTCAGTGACATCACTGATGACATCACTGATGACATCTCAAATGACATCACTGATGACATCATCCACGTGATAATCTGATGCACCTCCTCACACCCTAATATAACCTTGGATACACCCACTCTAAATTACAGACTGCCATTCGCAAAACCATACACACTCCAATACCAATAACTACATACCCACTCACTGATTCTTAGGTCTACACACACACATCCACTCACTCACCCGTACAGTCACTCATACTTATGGTCACTCAGTACAGGACTATCATATGCACTCTTACTCCTATATAGACACTCAAACACCGCCACTCATCCATAGAGGTACTCACACACCTAGTCAGTCATGCAAATAATTAAACCCACTGCCATTTACTCACCTATACAGTTATACACACACCAGCTCACTTAATCATACAAATACTAGCACATTGTTACGCTCTTATACAATCACTGATACAAGCACACACTCATCCATACAGCCACTCTCACAATAACACACTCTCACTTATAGCCATTTAAATACTCTAACACACATATATACTGCCTTTCACATATGTAGTTACTCACACATGTACCACTGGGACATACATTCACTCACTAACACACTGTTACACACACTTACCCACCCATACAGTCTATCACAGATGCACTCTTGAAACCATCCACCCAGTGAATCACCCACTCACACATCTATGCACAGTCGCACACACCCCATCCACACAAACACTCAGGCACCCATACAGATACTCAGACAACAAATCAATAACTCTTATAGACACTCATGTAGCTGTTCACAAACCCATGCAGCCACTTACACAGCAACAGACAGATACAGACATTCACCCAGTTTAGTCACTAACCCATGCATTCAGTAAGATACGTTTAATCACTCACTTATAGAATTAGTCACGCACCTACTAAATCATCCATACAGACACTTATACAGCCACTCATTCTTCAAAACGCCTTTCCCTATATATATTAAAAATATTTAAACTTTACAGAAACACACAGTCACTGGATGTTGTCAACAGTGATGTCATTTGAGATGTCATCAGTGATGTCATCAGTGATGTCACTGACCATGTCATGAGTGATGTAATATGTGACGTCATCAGCAGTGCATTGCGGGGCGCGAGTTATAGTTAGCTGAACTAACTATAACGGGGGAATTTCACGGGTTTTGTACGAGTGCAATGTCCAAGTAACTATAACTGTCCCTAAAACCTATGGTTTTTTCAGTGAATATATATATATATATATATATATATATATATATATATATATATACTACCAGTCCTGGCAACAACAAAGACAGGCGCTGACTCCGTGGGGATATGGCACAGAAAGTTTTATTCCAATTGAAAGCCTAGACGCGTTTCGACGGCGAGCCGCCTTGTTCACTACATCAGGTGCCATTGAAATTCAACAATATATGGTGAGTACTCTTAGTTGGTTGTCACAGCAACCATTCTTACTAATGAACATAGAAGTAACACACACAATAATAGAAATGACAGTGCAGTAAATTAAAATAACTAATATAATTGTTATAGATGAAATCTATATCAGCACAAGTATAATGTAACTGAAAAATTTACTAATTACTAATTGTGAGTAAAAAACTGCGAATTAGTCACTGTAACAGTATCGCATGCTTGGGCTCTGTAAATCATAGTCTGAAGAGAGACTAGCTTTTTGACACGTTCTCTTTTGACCACTAGGGTACTGCACTACTCCATCCTGCACAGATACTATAATATGTACATTTCATGTGAATATAGGAGATTCCCAAGAGTGTGAGTAACTAGGGCACAACTGTGCCACGTTTGCGGTCTGTGGTGCAGACTCCACAATATGTACATATGCCTCCATATATAATTGGTTGCATCTGAGTTGTCAAGAAAAGAAAAAGGGAATATGACAAAGTACCGCCCAAGTGGGCTTAGGGTCGGATCAACCACACAAAAAGTAGTGTCATACTGCTAGTGATAGACATAATCTACACACAGAGCCCACAGCTATGTACTGTGTATGACTAACACAACTAAAGAGTATAAATAAATGAAACTAAGCTAAGTGAAGTGAAAAAATGGGCCTAAAGCACATGAGCAGTATCTGGGGTGGGACCAGCAGCAATAGATTACAGATGTACATTAAGTGCCTCATCTGCATTCATCCCGTACAAGATTTTAGAATTCAGTAAGATGATATATCTTGATTCTAGTCTCCTAAGTGTTAACTGCCTGTTCCCTCCTCTAAGGTTCTTGGGGACTGTGTCGATCACAAAGAAGGAAAGATCTTTAGCATTGCCACCAGGACACAAATTTATGTGTCTGGCGACTGGGTAGCTGGGGTCATCGTTGGTGATGGCCCCCTAGATGTTGTAAAATATATATATACACATATATATTTCAATTGCTCCACCGAAGCTGCTGAACTCCTAAGAAGCAGGTGCTCCATTCGTGAGGGAGGGGTACATAGCAGGTGCTCCATTCGTGAGGGAGGGGTACATGTAACAGCTCCTCAAAGGAGCAGACGGGCACTCAGGGGGGACAATGCAACAGTAGTTTATTTCTGCAAGCAAACACATTTCGGCAAAGCTGCATTTGTCAATGCTTACTGCTATAAACACAACCCTTTAGCAATCACATTTAAAACCATTAGGCTGCGCTCCCATTGAAGAATACAATTTGAAGTGGACATAAAGGAAGGGCTAAACAATTCAAGTCAAATGCTATATTCATTTCAGGCATGTCAACATGTTGTAATGTTCACTCAAGCCAAATGGAAATACTTTGCTCCATAGATGATGTAGAGGAAATGCACAACTATAAACACTCATGCCTTCAATGGGCTTGTGCCAAAGAGCGAAAATACTTCCTAGTATATAACAATAAGGCAACAGTAATGTATGTCTATAAATCATGGTTATAAAGCAAAACAGAAAATGCACGCCCAAGCCTTGGGCGTGAATAATGTTCTGTTTTATCTATAACCATAATTTATAGGCCTACATTACTGTTGCCTTGTTATATTTGTGCCTGATTGGTATTTTACACTTACGATTGACACTTTCCCCTCTGCGGACTTACAGAAGATGATGGCATCTTGATCGCACAATGTACCACACGTCATGGCTGATACTCTTAATATAGCCATGATTCATTGGCCTGCCTCATCATTACATTTTTTGTAACATCTTTTGTTTCATTTGTTCTCTCTTATACACATTGCACATTATTGGCCCATCTGCATCACAGAGGAATTAAGCATCCTTATCACATATTGACTATATATTATGTCGGGCAGATACAATTTACTTACTGAAAGGAGACCATTCATACTTGTGTCCAATACCATGCGTATTATTCACTGATTTACTATGTGTGTGTCCCCGTTACTTCTTTAATATCTATGCATGCATGAAGAATTCCTCCAGTGGCTTCCCTTAAAGTAGTGTGATTGTTGCAATGAATAAATTGCACCTAAATGGCATATTTGTATTTTTCAATGTCGGGGGCACTACGAGCACGATATGCATTTATGTTTCATGAAATTGCCCATATGCTATATCTTTATCGATGCCACGTAAGGGTCATGATTTACAGAGTCTGTTCAATATGTTTTTTTAAATCTGATTGGTTTGCACCATATAATTTTGTGAGGAGTTGGAACCTGCACTTGAGAAAGGCTGTAAAGCCGAAACGCGTTGTCGTTGACATCGCTAATAAACTATAATTTTCACCATGATGAGAGCCATGATTCAGGCACAAGTGCGCTGTGGAAGTGACCGGCATTTGCGGCGGGGGGTGTGTGTGTGTGTGTGTGTGTGTGTGTGTGTGTGAGAGAGAGTGTGTGTGTGTATATATATGGCTGGTGAGAAAGACCGTGAAGGTCAAAACGTATCACCCTTTGATTAAATTCTGCTGATGACTACAATCCCTCGAGTGCGAGTTTCTTTCTGTGTGGGACGATACACATAGAAGACGGCATTTCATATATATATCATTTGCATTGCCATCATAGAGTCAGTTGTCTGCATTGTATTATATAGGGTAAATCTCTTCAGGAGATTTGGACTCATTTTGTTTGTTCTGTATTTTTATGTGATAATGTTGAGGCTGGTCTATATTGATTTGTTTCTAAATTTATAATTAAATCCTACTAAACTCAGATTTAGTTGTCGAGTTGATTATTGTGTGACCAATTTGGTTACAATGTATTGAGATTCAAATGTGATTGTTTTCACCCTCTTACCTCTCAAGCTGCTATCAAGACCATCAGTTTGGAGATAAATGTTTAAGCTCTTGCAGTTGGTAGCAATCTCGGATGGTCAGTTTTTGAAGTAAAGGGAGATAGAATCTAACCTAGGGCAGTCTAGAGTCCAATCCCAGTAGCTACTAGTCCAGAATCCAGGATCGAGACGTGGAGAATAGACAGAGTTCCAGTGGCGTGCGTTGAAGCAGCGGCGGCGGAGTATTAGTAGGGTTGTGTGTAGAAGGATTATGCTTAGCTTGCAGTGCAATATTGATTGTGTGATGTCTGGCAGAGATGTTGTGAGAGTTGTTGAAGTTGTTATTGGGTCCAACATAACCTAAAATCCCGGGATATATAATAAAGGTGCAGAAGACACTGGGTTGTAATTGTCTGCTAAAGTTTTGGGGGGGTTGTCATCAGAGGTCGTCAACGGCCCAATTGAGATAGGGAACATTTGTGTGCAAGACAGAGTTGTAATTAGTGTGGTGAATGTTTTTGCGCAGAAGGGAAACTATGCTGATTTAAGTGCTTTCCCGCTGGTCATGGTTTCGTGAATGTGTGTTCTTTGGGTGATTGAATTCTATTGCTTCTTTTAGCAGAGCAGACAATTGTTATTTGTTGTTTGTGGAGAAATTGTGAAGGAGGGTGAACTGCTGCGAGGAGTAAGAGTGATGTCAGAGTGTGCAGCGCTGGGATACGTCGGTTAGAGTAAAGCCGCGCTGGGATTGGTTGCAATTGTCATTCGAATGCTGTGTTGTTATTGGTGATTTTATTCCTGCGGAACTTGAAATTTGTTTAATTTGGACTTGAGTTCAAATTGTTGAAGTAAAAGTTTGAAAAATGAGATGTTTTAAAGCGATAAGGGATATGATATGAGGAGCTGTAGATGTACCTACTAGAATTGGTGAGGAAGTGCGATCTGAGGATACGCCAGCTCATTATATGGTGACGAATGTAGGGCTCCATACTATTATTTGGCTTAAGAATTGGCACAGGGTCACAGATAAAGAGGACGCATTAATGTTTCCACGCTACGTACTTTTCATTTGAGAATAATTGCCCATTTCAGAGGAATATTGTTTGCAATGAAACATTCCCTCGACCCACACAGTTTGAAGCGCTTAATGCATGGAAACATGCAGCGGGTGTAACAAAAGAGACAAATATCAAGGGAGGATGAAAAAAGCAATGCGTGCATACGCAGATGCGAGATGGAATGAACAACAAAAGAGATGGAGATTAGTCATGATGAAGGGAGCGAGATTATACCCTGCCATAACAAGCAAGGGAAAAGATGCTGAGAGAAGGAGAAAGGAAAAGGAGGGAGGCATGCAGACAGTGACAGTGATACAAGTGACAGCCTTTTGGATGGACTGTTAGCCGAACGTCCACAACCATATAATCAAACACACTTTGGAGGTGGAGGAAATACGAGTGTTATGGGTAGTTCTGGCAGTGCTTCAGCACCGGTTGCTTCTAGTCCTGGTGTTGTCAGGGAACAACGCAAACAATAGCAGGAGGAAATATAGGCGCGTGTCCCAGGCTCTTCAGGAAACGGTATCCTAGTTCAGCTGGGAACAAAAGTCAGAGAGCGCCTGCTTCTACAGAAGCGAAGGTACCAGAAAGTGGAGTAGATAGCCAGAGAATGTAATTTGTCCTGTTGGTTCCAATGAATGTGAGCTCACCATGTGCAGTGAGTGCAGATCCTTCTGTAGTACAGAATGGATTCAGAGCTATAAGGTCTTTTCCTGGCTTGGCAGGTATGGATTCACCTGTATGGGAAACTCTCCCGAATGTACGTAATAGTATGCTCCGAGACAGCACTACAGAAAAAAGAACTTCTGAGAGTCAACATCTATTTGATATCCAAGATTTAGAGCAATGGTTGAAGGAGCATAATAATAATAATTCAAATGAAAATCAGAGTGCAGAGGTGAGCCATGGAATTATGAAATTGACTGTAAAGGTAGATTTGATAGATGTGGTTAAATTAAAAACTGAGTTGGATGAAATGACAAGTGGGAGCTTGGAGCTTACTCAAATAGATACCTACCAACAGAATAAACTGTTACTCATGAGCAAAGATGTCACTAGAAGAGTGAGACAGGCTCAGGAGAAATTATCTGAATTGGCTCAGAGATATGATGTTGATATAGAATGAACAAAGGCTTTACAGAAAATCATAGACTTGCATTTAGTGATCAGGACATAGAGAATCTGCGATTACCAGGATTGCAGACCCAAATTCGAGAATTAATTCTAAACATTTGGATTTGGAGTACACTGGACAAATGGGAAGAAAGATGGGCAAATGGAAAGGGTTGCTAAAGAACAACGGGAGACCCTCCTCCTTTGAGTGAAATGAGAATGGGTGTCAAGGCTTCCCCCTTGTGGGAAGTACAGAGTGGAGATTATGTGCATGTACCTTGGAGTAGAGGTGAACTTGCAGCTTTTACCAATGATTTCCCAAGGTTGAGTGAGAAGGCTATAAAGTGGTACAAACAGGTTGATTGATTTGTGAAAATCTCAAAGGTGTTGTGGATCGAACTGAATACGTTGTTCGAGATTGTAGTCCCCAGTGATTTGTGGTCAGCATGTAAAATAGCTATAGAATGACCCGAAGGTGAGCCTGAGAGAGATCCGGTGACACATGGTCTGTCACCTATAGTGATGAAGAAATATGAGCAGGTGATTACTTGGTTGAAAGCTAAAGTGCCACCACAGGTTATTGATTGAGTAAAGATTGATAGGACGACTCAAGAACCTAAGGAGATGATTTATGCATTTTATGAAAGGTTGTTGCAGGCTTTCAAACCGTATAGTGGGATGGACACCCTAGAACCCAAGGATATTGGACCGTTTGTGTGCCAATTTGTGACCGGACTGAGACCTGAAATTAATATGATACTACAACATTTGATTTGTTGGCAGAATAAGTCTGTCAATGAAATTCTTCGTTACGCTAAATATTGTTGTGATGACATTGAGATGAAGCACAAGAAGTTGAAGGAAAAGTTGATAGCACAAATTAAGGCTGCTCAAAGGGGTCAGGGACAGTCTTATGTAGGGATTACTGCCTCTATGCAGGGAGTCTACCAGTCTGGGGCTCCGATGCAACAAGGTGGGGGATTTCAGGGACAAGGAAGGGGATAAGGTATTCCTATAGATCCCAAAAGACTGGAGTTGATCTTGCCACTTTAAAGAAATCAAACCCATGTCATTTTTATTATAAGGTGGAGCATTGGAATCATGACTGTTGCTTTAATTCTTCAAATCAAGAACAGAATGGAGGGCTTAATCAACCACATGGTAATGTTAAGGAAACCCAGATCGAGATTACAAAATTCAGCTGGTTCCCAAGGGCCTATGATGCAAGTACCGCAACCCCCGATGGCACATCAAGTTGTAAATAGCACCAGATTTAATCAGAAAGCAGACATGAATGGGAATCAGAATATGTCTACCATAATGGCCCATACCAACAGTTTCCCATATTTGACGCATGTAATGGGTACAGCTCAGATCAGTCCTTATGACGGTGCCTGAGGGGGGAGGAAGACTGTACACTTGGAGCAGTCTTAGAGGTAGACCAGAGTGGACCATACATTGACGCTGATATAGATAGCCACAATGTCACGTTCCTGATTGACACTGGTGCTACCCGCTCTACTGTGAGTACAGCTGAAGCTCCAAACCTACCCCTCTCGGGAAAAACAATTCAAGTTATTGAAGTTGCAAATAAGAGATTATCAAACCCCCTTACTGAAGAAGTGCCTTTGAAGATAGGGACATTTGAAGATAATCATCAATTTTCGGTCTGTGATTCTAGTCCTGTGTGTCTGTTAGGACGTGAGTTGCTGTGCAAGTTAAATTGCACCATCTATTGCATACCAAAGTTGATTGAGCTTCAGTCGAATGATGAGGACATTGCCTTCAAACGGGCAAACCAGAAGTTGTGCATTTCATTGTTCCCCATGTTGACAGTAGAAGACTTATCGTTGGATCTCAGAGATACAGTGAGAGACCTAGTTTGGGATTTTTCTGAAAAGGACATCAGACTCATCCGAGGAGTTGAGCCGGTCCGTATCCAAGTTAAGCCAAGTGCCGAATAGCCAAGAACACCACAGTATATCCTGACGCCTGAGACAGTTGCTAGAATTACACCTGTTATTGAGACTATGATTGAACAAGGCATTTTGAAAGAGATCCTGGGGAGTCCATGTAATTCACCGATTATGGGCTTGCAGAAGCCGAGCAGTAAGTACCACATAGTACAGAATCTCCGAAAAATTAATAACAGTGGTTCCTTGTTGTCCCATGATACTGAATCCATCTGTGATATTTCAGATTCCATGTAAAGCTGATGGTTCACTGTCATTGATCTTTGCCATGCCTTCTTTTCTGTTCCCCTCAATGAGGAAAGCCAATTCTTATTCGCTTTCCTGCTGGGGAATTGCGTTTTAACATGGTGCCGTGTCCCACAAGGGTATACGGAGAGCCCTTCCATCTTTTACCCGATCTTGAAGAAGAATCTGGAGTCTCTGGTCATGCCCTGTAATTCTGTCCTAGTCCAGTATATCGATGACCTTTTGGTTGCATCGAATATTCGAGAAGCATGTAAAACTGATATAATTGCCCAGCTGAACCATTTGGCTGAGAATGGACATAAAGTGTCCCCAAGTAAGTTACAGTATTGCATGACAGAAGTCCTCTTCTTGGGACATCACACTGTGAAAGGTGTCACAAGAAAGAATCGCGGTGATCATGCAAATGAATCTGCCTCGCACGCAGAAGGAAGTCGGGATGTTTCTGGGAATGTTGGGCAGTCCATACTGTGCTGAAACTGGGGCTGCATGCACACAGGGGGCACATGTTGTGCCCCCCTGTGTGCATCCACATGGAGTGAAGCACAAGGGGGCCGTGTAGGTCCCCCATTCTTTCCTCACCGCCACTGTTTTCATGGAGGAAAGAACTCAATGAAATCAGTGGCGGTGAGGAAAGTTGTAGTATGCTTGGTGAGACTGCGGAGGTCCTGCAAAGCATATTACTGCCTCAAGACCATTGCGCAACCGCCAGTGGATGGTGGTCCCAGGGCGGCGCGACCGCCAAGGTTGTAATGTGGCTGTCGGAAGACTGCCATCAACGCCCCATGACGACTCGTAATTAGGCCCATAGTGCCTTTTCCTTGTCTGTTTATCATGCAGTGTTTTTATGATGCCATTGCCTTTAACTCTTAGTAGAACACTCTTTATCATGAAATGTGTTTAACTATACATGTGTGAATATGATTGTGTGTTTTCATGGATGCATATGCATGAACTGCCTGTGTGATTAGGTTCTTTTTGACGCTGCTGCTCAAAACATATTCAAAGTCCTCCAGATACTGCTGGAAACTGGTCCTACAAGGGCATTAGAGCAGATTCAACCACTGCCACAAGCAGCAACCACTTTATTTAAGACAGGGGCTTCTGCTGCTTGAGAATACAATCCAAAATAATATTGTCTGTAATCGTTTGTTTACCACACAGGGGCATCCTGCAGTATCAAGTCACGAGCAGACACTGTTGTCATGCACATTTATGTAGTGATTTTTCTACTGTTTAAAGTTAAACAAAAGCACATTTTTTTTTTATTTTTTTTTTTAAAGGTGCACATCTCGCATAGGAATTCTAGTGCGTTTTGGCAGATTTGTATATTGCACTAAAAAACTGCTTAAAATATGTATTTTTAAATCCATTCTTTATTATTCTATCAGAATTATTGCCCCTGTAAGGTCCATTTAACCCTCTGAGATTCTGACCTATCATCAGCTGCTCTTCAACAAATTGCAGCAAGTGGTGAATAACCCACTGAGCAATCTAATAGCTTTTGAACTCATTGATTAACAACCAAGAGGAGGAGATGGGATTGATTTCCAAAAAAGTTTAGATACCAATTGGGCCAAGCTTTGCCCCCTGGGACCCCAGGCCATAATTGATTTAGCATTTTTATGATTTTTGTTTCAAGTAAAGATTCTAAAGAAAGGCAATTGTCTTTTTGCACCAAATTAATTAGATGATTACCAGGTGGGAACTGTTTATACAGTCCTGTTTTATTGTTTCCATTATTTTGGATTACAAATTTAGAGCTAAAAAGAGATTGATGCACAGAAAGATGGGATGGGATAAGCTACTCTCTAATGCAATGGGTCAATTTGAGATGTCGGCATGATCTCAAACCACTAGGCACACAGAGTGCTCCAGCCTCCAACACCTGATGATAAACAAAGATGGGGTACACAAGCCAAACATCATGACAGTTTAGAGATGTAGCACTGAGCAAAATGTAAGCAGAAATTATTCTTTGAGAAGGCATGTGAACACTGATTGCCCGTGGCATGCATGCATATATTTATGCATATTTGAAAGTATGCATGTATTTATGCATGGAAGTATGTCTATATGAATGACTTTCTTTATATGTGTATACATGCATGTAAAAATATGTGGCAACATGAACATAACCCTGTATACATCTAAGTGTACATGTATGTATACATACATAAGTGAATTCCTAGAGGTATGCATGCATGTGTATGGGTTTCCTGTAACATCATCCATAAATCAGAATTGATTCATTGTACAAACTAAACACTTCTGCTCTAGTTAGCAGGGACCATGTAATTAACCCTTGAGTGCTGCTTGAGTATTTGCAGAAAAATGCACCATTTTACCCTTTTTTTACCTTTGGGTTTGTATCCCTCATAACCCAATGATCTGTTCGAACTACTCACTGACATTTATGCCACACCACTTTCAAACTTCACTTGTTGCCACTGTATAAAGCCCATATTTCACAGGGAAACATGAAATATGGAAAATATTTAATGTTTTCATGTGAAATATGGATTCAGCATTATGATGAGAACCCCAAACCACCCTGCAGAGCTGATAAAATATGCAGCACATTCTCTGCCAGTAATATCTATATCTATTTGAGATAGAAAAAAAAAATGTGAAATTTGTTAATTATTAAAATTATGTGATATATGTAGTAAATCCATAATTATGCAGTAAACAGCAGAGGCACAGAATGGCATCAAACCACTTGCCCTCACCCTTGTCAATTGTTTTATCAACACTTTATTCATGAAAGGTAAACTAAACCTAAATTTACTAATTCAAATCATTGCCCTTGTTAGCTGCACTTTGAAGAAAACAGCTTTCTCAAATTAACTGCCTCAAAATAAACATACATAACAAGTAAACTGTGTCCTCAACTGTAGTGTAGCTCCTATTTCCCTAATAGGCTCTGCGCATTGGAATAATATATCCTATAGATTTGACATAGGACTAACGTCAGTATGTCCCTATCGAGTATATTAAACTTAATTACTTGTGCCAGCTAGCTCAGAGGCCACTAGAAACTCCTTGACAACAAGAAGGGAGTAGTTTCTGGCAGCCGCAAAACATGACCACTGTGTTTCCCTTTAGAATCAGAACGTGTCCCAGAGTCGTGGAAACAATAGATAACTATTTCACTCAGCTCAGTCGTGCATGCTTAGTTTTCTCCAAGTTACACAGAAAGAAATAGACGGGCGTTTCAATAAAGGATTTATTGAACAGTCTTGTTTCTGGTGTAAGTAAAATGTGCTGTTACGATCACAAGACAGTATGCGAGATAAATAATGTACAGTGTGAGCAGTAAAAATAAATAATACTGCGAGAGCATTATCTTTTAGTACATAAGCTGTTACATAAATAACAGACTAAAAATGCGAGTACTCATACGATGCGTTGCTAAGCTAGTTCTACCCCAATGTGGTTAACCTAACTTAGGTGTAGGGAGGGGTATGAAGTAGGTGAAGTATTCCTTACTAAAGTATACTAAGAGTATGTTAAGCCTAGTATGCCTAGTATGCCAAGAGTCCCTCTAGGTTCTTATCAGCTCCATACCTGAAGAATAAGAGAGGTTGGAATCTCTTTGCCAGACTCGAACTCCAACACCCCGCAAGGGAAGTCAGATCACTGGAAGCTGGACTCTCTGCGTGCAGGGATGACAGCGTCTTCTCAGTGCGTCAGGCCGGGAAACGGGCTCCTCTGAAGTCGAGGTCTCCTCTGATTTACAGGGGCTAGGGAAGGTATATTTATACCTGAGAGTACCTAGGAATGTTTAGTATTGACGTGAGTCGGACAGCGAAAGACGTCATGAATGAACCCCTAAGGAATAACGGTTCATACATAATATGAGTCCTTGAAGAAATCGATAGTCCTGGACTAGGGAAATTCCCACAGCCTAAGGGTCTGTTCTTCATGTACTCGTTGTGACGCTAGGGTGGACGGATGTCGGAGACCATGCCTGTATTTGGAGTGCACGGTTTAATGCCTAAATAAGGCCTGGGAATTTATGCCTATTTAAGGGCAGGGCGAATTGTGCCTATATAAGGACATGATACTGGAAAGCCCGTTTATGGACACCCTAAGAGGAATACAACACCCACGCCACTTTCGTGTATACGATAATACTAAAATGCTAAACATTTAAAATGCTAAACATTAAAAATGGAGTACCGCATATTTCTAAAATATTTCATAAAACCATTTAAAAAAGGCATTTAAAAAACCAATTAGAATGCAAAAGGTACTGTACATATTAAGCATAGCCCTTCACTTCAGGCATATATTTAAAATAAAATGCAACATGAATGAAAAGAAGCAGTAATATTTACATGTGACAAAAAATGATCGATAAGTTGTTCAAAAGTCAGTCATTTCATGTCATGAAAATAAATGAACTGGTTTAGACACACAAGATGACTAAGTGTTCGTGGAAGTACCTTTAAGTCTGTATTATAAGGCTAGTTCTACTTTAAGCAGATTGTAGTGCCATTTTCGTTCGAAAAATGGGAAAGAGTTCAATTTTGGTAGAGTTCCAAGATGTTTTGAAAAAATGAAGGCCAAATTGTTACTGCATCTCTGGAACACTGTATGCTGAATCAGAGTCAGTTTACGGGTCTGGTGTAAACAGGAGATCATCTATTTCTATAGACAAAACATCGTCCACTGTAGTTGGTGTCAGTTGGACACCTCGTGTAGCAGATTAATTGCACAGAGATGTGAAGCTTCGCTTCCAGCATTGGGTGCCGCAGCAAAGTTTGCGTCCGTTGTTACCTGTGTGCCTGTAGATCTTTCTCGTACCTCAGCAGCAGCCGGAAGCGTCTGTGAGATCTCAATGAATGCTGACATCAGGATTGGTAGCCTCTGGGGACAACACAGAGCATGGGCCGTTATCGGGACCAGCAGAGTATCGACATCCGTTGGCGTAGCTGATGGAAATGTTAGACAGGTGTCCAACACGCATTCTTCACCGCATAGCAGGCATCGTAGAACAGGTAAGATGCAATCTTGGCAGATTGGTCTGAATGACAGGAACCAAGTTGTATTAAGGTCCCGTAGACGAGTCATGCCCAATAGCTGTACTATTCGCTCACGGCACTTTCGTTCAAGGAGAGCTTTCTCCATTTCGCTCGGAGTGATGTCTGCGAATAGGCTGGCCATAGCGCAATAGCAGGAAGAGAAATAGAATTCCGGCAACAAGTGCTAGAATTAATGGTATGCCACCAAACACCGAATGTGCAAAGTTCGGGATGATTCCGAGTATTGCCTGGAAAGGTGCTAACAGACCGGTACAGATGCTCTTAAATACATGTACAATTCCGGTTGTATCAGACATGTTGAAGATACGTCCTATCATTTCTACGAAATGTATAGGGCAGTTTGTACGTATTAAAGTCTGTATCTCAGCCGAAGTCCTTGCTACTTGTAGATCATAGGTTTCTTTGGCCGAGGTCAAAGGCACTGTTTGCTGTAAAAGCATGGCTTTCATTCTGCTCAAAGTATCAAATCTTATAAAAGAGACGTTCAGCGAAGGCCATAGAGGCGACTCCCTGACTGTCTATTGGGGCAAACAATACTTGCATACAGCAAGTGACCCTGGAGTTGACCGTTACTAGATATGGGATGCCTGGCAACATGCCACAGCAACTCTGATCATTCAACATGAGGTAACTCCCATTAGAAAGTTGTCCAAACGTTGGATTAATCACAGCAGCTGGTGTACCCTGCTGATGGCAAGACAAATTTGCCACAGAACCATTACAAGCCCCGTGTAAGGAAATGTCCTGACATATAAGTGAACCGCTTAGTGCACGTTTACAGTTTGTACCGCTCAAAAACACTTCACGATCCCCACTCCAACATCTATATGTATACAGTAAATCCCAAGATGTCTTAATGTATTCCTTACCCAACCTTTCATATTTGCCTGCTTGCATTTGTCTGAGGCAATACTGAAACTGAAAAGTAGTCACAGGTAGTGTGATTTTGCCATGAATAAGCCATTCTGTAGCTGGTTTTTCTGCCACTGTGAATGGTAACTTTTCCAGTTTTTGAATGCTCAGCACTGTATACCTTGCTCCTCTTTGTGCCAGTTAGATTGTATTCTGCAAACAGAGCCGATGTGTTGATGAAACGCCAAGGCACATAGCCAGCTCGCAAAGATTGCAGCGTCCAGCTTAATAACATAATAGAACGTAATTGAGACTGGCCTTGTTGTAACATCGCCAAATCTTGTTCTAGTATGTCGATAGCAGAGGATACAATGCCATCCAATGAATATATTCTGGAGGACAAAGTTGTTAACACATTGTCGACCACAGAGAGTGTTTTCTCTAAATTAATACGATCAAGTTCACGTATTCATTCTGCAGCCTCCATCTGTGATACTTTCCATGCTTCATTATAGGCAGCATAAATGCCGGCATATATGAAATGTTTTTGACGCGGTTTTCTTGGTCCAAGCAAGAATTCCCTAAGGTCTGTGTCCTTTTTAAGTAAGGTTAAGTGTTGTTTCACATCCTGTAGTGTAGACTTATGCAGCCAATTGAGGCATAATTTTCCTACACTGTATGTTGTTACTACCCCCGGATGTTGTCTTTGGACGTATCGTGGGTCTGGCCTATGAATAGTAAAGCCCTGAGTTTTATTCAGGAATCTTTCCTGACAGTTATTCGTGTCTGTGGGGCAGATCAACCATTTTTTCCAATCAGGATTAGATCTGTTGAGTTGTAGTATATTGTCAACTGTCACCACTGCCGGTGTATCGTTATCTCTGGCAGGTGTTGGTACAGAAGGTGTGTTCATCTCTTTGATCTTGGCTAATCCAAGACAAGATGTTTGTTGGATGGTTTCATTCAAACACATTATTTGTTCAGGGATGATGCAGGCTCTAAATAAAGCTTCTATCCCCTGCACTTGCCAATCTTTAGTACCCCAGACTATTTTGGTGTCTATTGTGTCTTTCCAAAAGTCGAAACCCTGTCTAGACAGTTGGGCATTAAATAACGCAGAGTAAATCTGTTTTGTATTTGTTAACATAATTTTCAGCCCTGTCTTGTTTACATTTTTATAGTAAAACATTTCTGGTTCAGATGTATTGTATCCTGAAAAATATGGAAACTTACTAGCAAATGTTTTTGAACTACCTTTAGGTGGTGTAGGACAATGTTCCCATTGGTTAAACAAACACATTTCTTGGATATGCAGATTTATGCAAATAATGATGACCATAGTGGTTATAACAATACATTTGTTCATAGTCTGATAAACCCTCTAAATATTCATGTTTAGAAAATGCAGCAGATTTTTCTAGGTCAAACATTATATCATTGACAGTCTCAAAGTCCCAATCATCTGAATAGGTACTGGACGTAATTAGATCACTTAGTGAAATTTTAAACAAATGTGGAATGTTCAATTGTTCCGTCGGACCGAATATTTCAAAATCTGTTTTGTCCCACACTATACCATCCTGTATAGGAACAGCTGTGATGTTCACTGATGACAAGTCTCTTGCTTCACGATGGGAAGATTTATGAGGTTTCAAAAGTACGTTCACGTCTTTTCCTTCAGTATTCATATGGATGTATCTGCCACTTATAAGCACGCTCACAATTGTTACCAAAGCTAGCCAGAGCAGGAAAACAAAAAGTCCAGATATAATCCAGAGTTCAATCCATGGAGAAACCAAATAAGTCTTTTTCAGAAAGTGAAGAAAGTCTTGTACTTGCTGCTTGAATTTCAATGATGCTGGCGTCGTTTCAGGTTCACTCGGATCTTCTGAGTACGTATCAAAGTTAATGAAATAGCCAGAAGCAGTTCTATCAATTGTTGGAATTGCATCAGGATTTGTAGAAATCACTGGAACCAGTTCATCACTTGCCACGTTGGTGTAGACAGGTGTATTTGGACGAACTGTTACTTGGTTGTCAAGAGGGATGAGTTCCATAGCGTTGTTGCTTAGTCCTTCATCAGTTACAGCTGAATTCTCGATGGTTATCAGTCTTTCAGTCTGAACCTCTTGGATAGTAGCGAGAGGAGTGCGTCTGCTACGAGGTCGGAGTCCACGAGGCCTACTATTTAGTATTGGCCACATACTGTGGTTTGATGAGGTCGATGGACACAAATCTTTTCTCCTTTCTTCCAGCAAGGGGCGGCAGAAGTACTGTTCTTGTTCCTTGAACTGCTAGGACAGGTACTGGTTGTCTGTAAGAAGGTCCAAATTCCTTTTGTCCGCAATTTTTCTCTGACTAGATCCCCAACTTTTGGAATCCAGACAGGCCTTGCTGGGACAGCCGGTTGATCCCCAGTGGTGGTTGGCTGTAGGAATACGTTGCTTTGTTTCGTTCTTAACTTGTTTAAGTCCTGTAAAACAGCCAAACGATCTTTGATATCAAAGGGTTTATTTTCCACCACTGTGCCTACGTGTTCAAGGTCTGGTACCCACATTCTTGTCCCAAATAGGACCTCATATGGAGTGACCCCCCCTAGAGAACTTCTTGGCAGGTTGTTCAATGAGCGCTGAACCCCACTAAGGTGTTTGACCCACCCGTCACCCGAACGTAATACTCTAGCTGTTATAGACTGCTTTATGTCTCGGTTTTTCCTTTCCACAACCGAATTTCCCTCAGGATGGAATGGAGAGGAGTACCGCAATGCAACGCCCAGACTGGCCATGGCTTCTCTGTAAGCTCGAGAGCTAAACGCAGGACCCTGGTCAGAATGTAGCGTGCCTATTGCGTATGTGCCGATAAAGACTCGCAAATCTTTTATAACAGTTCGAGCGTCAGCCGAGCGCTGAGGCCATAACCATAGGAACCTAGATTCAGTATTTGTGGGAATGCCTTTGTCCAGTAGGACGTAGGCGCGTAGATAGTCTAATGCTGTCTAACAATGGTGTCTGTACTGGGTTACCGCATTCGCAGCATGGTGTCTGGTGGCTCTCTCGCTGTAATTTACAGTCTATGCAGTTGTTGATGAATATGTGTATTTCTGTATTCATTCCAGGCCACCAGTACATCTCTTTTAACGTCAAAATTGTTTTAGAGATCCCTTGATGTGACAGACCCTCCCCCAAATGTGTTTCATAAATCAAGGCTGCTCTACGTTCCATGTTTGGAATTACCCTATCCCCCACTCCAGGGATTCGAGCAAAAGGAACGTTGTTTGCATCAATTACATAAGAGTACTTGAGTGGAAACTTTTTTGGTAACGCTGCACCACTGCCTTTGCTCGTAGCATTGACAGCCAACATTATCTCACTGTCTATTTTCATTTTTGAACGAGTGATCGCAGCTACGGAAGCCGTCTGCACAGCCCCCTTTGCGGCTTCATCAGCCAATGAATTCCCTGCAACGTGAACGCCATCACGTTGATGACTCAGTGTGTGGATCACGTGAGCCTTTGGTAGTTCGTTTTTCAACTGAACTACTTGTTCCCAAAGCATTTTGTGCTTTATTGTGCCACCTTTCGCATCTTTGAAACCATTTTCAAGCCAGTTTTGTATATAGTCATTATACGACTGAACACAGTAAAAGGAATCGCACACTATTAGTGTGGGGAATTCTCGATCTGTACTTTCAAGTGCCAGTTTGAATGCTTGTAGTTCAGCTCGCTGAGCTGTACACTCTCCTAGAGACTGGGTTTTTGTGACCATAGGTCTGAAGATGCCATTTCGCATGCGACCTTTAACAATTGCACACGCTGCACTGTAAGCTTGCTTACTCCCTGTTGTGGGCTGTGCGGATCCGTCAGTGTAAATTATGAATTCGTACTGATCGAGAGGCAGAATTTCAGTAGGCAGAGGACATTCATGTTCGTATTACAGGAATGCTTGAGTTTTTAAATCTGGATCAAAAACATATTCAACATCTGTTGCAGCAAGAGAATTAACCCATTGTATCCATCTTGGATGTAATGCTTTAGCATTTGGAATGCTTGCTTTTGTGACCGCTTCTAAAGCTGGTACCGGGGTTACGACAATAATGCGTTTCCCTTGGGTTAAGGCTCTTTCTTTTGCTACAGCGGTTTGAACTGCTGTTAGAATTTTTCAGTTGAACTGAAGCGCATTTCCGCTTGTGTGTACAAATGGGATTTGTATGCGATTGGTATTTTCTCACCCTCATTGAAGGTTAAGTAGGTGAATCCGCATTGACTCGAAATTATTCGGATCACCAAATTGCGTTGACTTACGCGTGTTTGTAAGTGATTTGTTGCTAACATGTTAGCCTGGAGTGAACGCAAGATTTCTGTGTGTTCCTGTGTCCAGTTTCTGATCGAAAAATCAGGTTTGATTAATGCGTAGAGAGGTTTAACCCTTTCTGCGTAATTTAGAATGTATGTTCTTCCAAAATTTAGGAAACCCAGGATTGATTGTAAGTTTTTTAGCGTTTTTGGAGGTTGGAGCAGCGCACACTTTTCTAAAAAGTTAGCTGCCAAGCTCTTGCCTTCACTTGAAAGCTCATATCCTAAAAACAGGACATTGAGATGGGCAATTCGGGACTTTTTAAAGTTGAACTTGTAACCCTCAGAGGCGAATCCCAGTATAATGGTGCTCACCCTGTTCAAGTGTTTTTCCAAGTCATCGTCCGTCAGATAAATGTCATCGACATAGGACAATGCCTCATTGTCATAAATTTGTAGTAACTCCGTTACCCTCGCTGAGAATAAACCTGGGCTGTTCTTGATCCCTTGTGGGAGTCGACAAAAGTGATGCTGGGTCCCCATTATGGAGAATGCTGTTAAGTACCTGCTTTCAGGTGCTATGTTTTGACAAAAGAAACCATTTGAGATGTCTAATGTTGTTTTATATTTTTACGCACAATGTTATTCATTAATGCTGTGCTATGTGCATTTTGTACTGCAAAAGTTTTAGAACAAGTGTTTAGGTGTCTGTAGTCCAAAACTAGACGAAATGTATTGTCTGGTTTGGAGACAGGAAACAAAGGATTGTTCATTGAGGAGGTGCATGTTTCAATCACCCCTTGATATTCAAGTTGATCTAGGATCTCCCTGACCTGTTTTTTAGCTTTTTGCTTTATTGGGTACTGCCGTTGTGCAGTTGGTTCATGTTTCAGATGTATTTTATGGTGAGGTGAATCCTCATCCCATCCTACATGATTTTTATATAATGCTGGGGCCTGGGCCGCTGCCCATTTCCTGGCATATGTATATCTTAGATGCATTGGTATATGGTTGGAGAAGGCAGGCATAATAATGTCCTCGCCGAGTGGGCACTCCCTGACAAATTGTGGTGGCCAGTCCTTTTCTGCTAGAAGTATGTCATAGCCCCTTGATAGTCTTTCCCAAATAAGTGCTTTTACCTGTCTAGGTTGGTCTCCCTCCATCCGGAGAGTTATTTCATATAACTTTTGTGGAGTACTAACCCTGGTGTCTACAGTCTCGACTGTAATGTACTCATTCAAGTCCACTATCTCCAGAAGTTCCTTCAGGTTCTGGCGAACTATTGTGACTTCTGCTGCACTGTCCAGCATTGTCTGAGCCCATTCTCCGTTCTTGAGTTGTGTTCTCAGTATTCTCGGCATGTCTGATCTTTAGACCTGCTACTTTCTTTTTGGAGAATTGAGGTTTAACTTTGGTTTTTGGAGCGTGTTTGTCGTCTTTCGATTTCACGCGTTCTTCTCTATGTTCTGTTCGTCCTCTTCTTTCCGAAGTCTGTGATGAGATCTGAAAGGGACGAGAGGAACGTGTATCAGTATCTTGATACCTATCAGGTTTTCTCAAATTATCCCTATTCCTGAGGTTATACCTCCTTTCAGAGGGCTCCTTTGAGGAGACCTACCTCGGGATTGAGAACGTTTCTCGTTTGATTTTTGTTTATTAGACTCCCACTTATTTTTAGAAGATGTAGGAGTTTGTTTAATTGAGTCCTTCTCAGGACTTTCAGATAGCTTCGGCTTCACTGGTCTTCCACCCAAACTATCTCTGCCTAATTCTGCATAAGATTGTTCTATAATTCTGGGTAGCTCTGTTTGATGTTCTGTAACATCAACTTCCCTTAATTTTTGGCGGATTGCAACTGTTGCTGCCTCCCCTTTAATATTAGATAATATTATTGTTGAGACCTGGTCGAAATTTTTCAGTAACTTCATACCTAAATTTAGAGCAGGCTCTGCCCCGTATTCATTTTGAATTTGTTTCAGGACATCAGGTATTACCGCAATTGACGGAATGCCATGTGTTTTGGTATAGATGGCAGCAAAGACTGAGCCCCAAGTGGTGCAGTCTTCCAGTTGTGGTGTGATCCCCATTGGTAAACTGATTGTCAGTATTCTGTGTTTCTCATACGGGCTAGTATTTGGAAATACTGCTTCGATTTGAGTAATTTTTTGAGCTATCCAGAATGGAATTTGCTCATGTTTTGTGGGCATTTTACCCATGACTGCGTATAGAGTCTGTGGTGTAATTTTTAGATTGTTCCCCTGGTGAGGGGTTTGATTTGGAAGTGTTAATGGTGGTTGGACTGTAAAAGTCTGCATGACATATTGGACCAATTGTCTGTAGATTTTTATTAATTCTTGTATTTGAACAAGTAAGTCCTCATCTGACGACATATCCAGTTCAGGATGAGGTGTGTAGCCGGCTAGAATCGGCCATGTTGCTCCTGGTCTACCTAGTGGACCGAGCCTGGTAATGTTTCTGTGATGTTTTAGGGCGCCTTTAAACCAGAGCTGATGCTCCTGGTATGTTAATGGAATTTCAATATCCTCGAAAGGAATGTATTCCTCTGGTGTTTCATCTTCTTTGAATAGAATACCTCTGTCTGAAAGGATTCATGTGCCTCTATCACGAAAACTGCTCTACCGCCTCTTGGTGGTAGGCCATGTTTTATAAGATTTAGAGTGATGGCTCTTCTTAAGTTTGGAGCGATGTTTATGACACCCTCCTCGGTTTCATTTAAACCTGAAATGTTAAAGGCTGCTTGGGCTGGATCAGCCGCAGCTCCACTGTTTCCGGCTTCAGTGTCGGAGCCAGGCATTTTGTTGTTTGAAAAATGTTGAACAAGTTTCAAGGAAACAAAGATTAGGTGGACAACATTTTGGAACACTGTATCCTTCAACGTTGAGCAAACCAAACAGCTAATATATAGGGTACTGCCCTATGTAGCCGTGGTGGATACTAAACCCTGCCCACTCCAGACGTCTTTTGGAGTATATGGGTAGGGGTCTTGAGAGAAAAAGCACGGCTGAGTTACTCAGTATCTAACGTTGAATTACTGCCTTACCAAACGTTGGGCGCCATGTAGTGTAGCTCCTATTTCCCTAATAGGCTCTGCGCATTGGAATAATATATCCTATAGGTTTGACATAGGACTAAGGTCAGTATGTCCCTATCGAGTATATTAAACTTAATTACTTGTGCCAGCTAGCTCAGAGGCCACTAGAAACTCCTTGACAACAAGAAGGGAGTAGTTTCTGGCAGCCGCAAAACATGACCACTGTGTTTCCCTTTAGAATCAGAACGTGTCCCAGAGTCGTGGAAACAATAGATAACTATTTCACTCAGCTCAGTCGTGCATGCTTAGTTTTCTCCAAGTTACACAGAAAGAAATAGACAGGCGTTTCAATAAAGGATTTATTGAACAGTCTTGTTTCTGGTGTAAGTAAAATGTGCTGTTACGATCACAAGACAGTATGCGAGATAAATAATGTACAGTGTGAGCAGTAAAAATAAATAATACTGCGAGAGCATTATCTTTTAGTACATAAGCTGTTACATAAATAACACAGACTAAAAATGCGAGTACTCATACGATGCGTTGCTAAGCTAGTTCTACCCCAATGTGCTTAACTTAGGTGTAGGGAGGGGTATGAAGTAGGTGAAGTATTCCTTACTATAGTATACTAAGAGTATGTTAAGCCTAGTATGCCTTGTATGCCAAGAGTCCCTCTAGGTTCTTATCAGCTCCATACCTGAAGAATGAGAGAGGTTGGAATCTCTTTGCCAGACTCTAACTCCAACACCCCGCAAGGGAAGTCAGATCACTGGAAGCTGGACTCTCTGCGTGCAGGGATGACAGCGTCTTCTCAGTGCGTCAGGCCGGGAAACGGGCTCCTCTGAAGTCGAGGTCTCCTCTGATTTACAGGGGCTAGGGAAGGTATATTTATACCTGAGAGTACCTAGGAATGTTTAGTATTGACGTGAGTCGGACAGCGAAAGACGTCATGAATGAACCCCTAAGGAATAACGGTTCATGAGTCCTTGAAGAAATCGATAGTCCTGGACTAGGGAAATTCCCGCAGCCTAAGGGTCTGTTCTTCATGTACTCGTTGTGACGTTAGGGTGGACGGATGTCGGAGACCATGCCTGTATTTGGAGTGCACGGTTTAATGCCTAAATAAGGCCTGGGAATTTATGCCTATATAAGGGCAGGGCGAATTGTGCCTATATAAGGACATGATACTGGAAAGCCCGTTTATGGACACCCTAAGAGGAATACAACACAACCTCCCGGTTTATGTCACCGGAGAGCCTAGAAGCAATTTTGGATTATTACAGTTACCTCATATGCATTTTCTCTCTCTCTCACTGAATATACATTTTAAACATACTTTCATTCAACACATGCAGTCCAAGTGCAGATATACTGGTTTAGAGTTGTTTTCTTTTCTTTTAATTTATTTGTGCAAAGGCAGAGACATTGGCAGAGTCTGAGTTACGTTAATTTCATGTTTAAGTCATATTTCATGCCGTTTCTCCAGATAAATGGGCTGCCTGGACGTCAGCTGACTCAAGTCTGAGATCCCAGGTGTAGGACCGCACAGATGTGTGACCTCTGAAGGATTAGATTCAGTTCCACGATGCAGGGGCTGTTTTTGCGATACAATTGTTTTGCAGGCAAAAAAACATCATGTGTCAATATTCTATGGTATTTTTTGACAGGTTTTACAACTAAATATTCGACAAAAATCAAAAATGTGTGCTATTGTACACAACATTTCTTTTTATATAACGTGCAACACTTATTTTGGTAAAAAGGAAATAGAAAATGTTTGCATTGTGGTGCATCTGTAGGTTATTAATGTTCATTGATCGATAAAATAATGCTGCCGGCAAGATTTAAACGGAAATCTTTCCTTTGTTACAAAGTTGGTGTAGTTTAAAAAGCACACTTTTTTAAAATAGTCCATAAATATAACAAACAAAAATACAACAAAATACAATACAATATAAAAGACAAAATGAATACAAAAACAAAGAAGGAAAAATTATGCATTTTGACAAGATTTCCATACTTCCACCTGCTGGTATAGAAGTGTCAAAAAAAGATTTTGTAAAGAAATTATCAAAATAGTTGTGTCCATATACTTTTTGAATCACAGCCATGGCAATTTGCTAGTAATAAAGTTAATATAGATTTCCTTTCAGAAGAAAGGGAGAAGCATCTGTAATTTCACTTTTTTTCAGTCAGAACACGACGCCTTACGTTGAAGGACAATTTCAGAGCAACACCGAAAGCTGGATGGACACAGGTTAACTCAGTGTTCTCTTTTAGTAAATTTAATGTTTGTGTGATTTACAGGGAGCGGATGTCCTTCGGTGTTAAACACCCAGTCTTCCAATGAAATTAGATCATCCTCAGAGAAAAGTAGATAGAGATACCTGCATACATAAAACATAAAAATGCCATCATTATGATATTCTGCAGTATCACAAAGTTATAGTTTGCAATAAAAAAGAATGCATAATTAACCCCCCAACAAACTCACATTTAGTTATTAAGGACATTATTAAATAGGCATAATAAATTGAGCACAATACCAAATTCAAGTAGGGGTGAGACAAAAACGAAGTTTTCACCTACAAAAGTAATCCTGCTGCTGTGGTGGCATACTGCTGCAGGCAGCCAACCTCCATCTTGATTGAGCCTAGACCAAAGGGGTAAGGCTACATACTGGCATGGATTTGATACTCCTAGAAAATCAAGATCAAATCACGCCATACTTCCAGAGTGGTTCTGTCAAAAATCTGGAAGACGACTGACATTCAGGTTTAAAGCCAAACATTGGTAAATACACTGCTCTCTATGCCCTGTATGAAACTTTCCAGTAATTTGAACATATGACCATCAAATCCTATTGACCAAGTTAGTGGACATCTGGATGGTGAGAGATTTGTTTTGGTTCTTTCTCAAAAATAGACGAATCAGAGTATCTATGGACGGATCTGAACCTGAACAACTTTTGGTGAAATGTGCGGAATCAGAGGGCATTCATTTATCTCCCAACATGGTTCTTCCCCAATGGACTACCCTTTTGTACAATAGAAAATATTAGCCATCTCAGAGATTAATTGGAGAATATTAGCCATCTCAGAGATTGATTGGAGTAGCATCCAAACTGGTTTAACATTATTCTACACCATTTCAATCATTTGCTGAATTTATCATGAGAGCTGAGATTGTGACTGCTCTCAATCAATATCATTACCTTTGTCATGTGATGAAGATCAAATAAAATTAAAGTTGAGAGTTTATGAAGTTATCCCTACAAACAATAAATTGTATTATTTTGGGCACCCTTATCTTAGGGCTGAATAGTCTGTAGGTAGAATTTAATTAGAGAAGATGTCTAGTTATTCCTACTAACAACATATTGTACCACTTGAAATGACTGACTTTGATGTATGTTTTCTTGGTAACATTTGTTGCATAAACAAGACAATTGATGCATTAGCCCTGAAGAAGCAGCCGTTGTCAGGAAGCATGTTTTGGCTTTTTGTTTGTTACAAATTATTTTTACTATGTAATGACAATCGAGATTTATGGAAATTCATGAATAAAAAGGACTTATACTGAAAAAAGATAACAAGAATCCCACTTGTGTTATTTCCACCTCAAGGAGAATGATTGATGGATTGATTTACTTAAATCGCTTCAAGAATGATAGGTTGCTGATTTTTATTCTACTGGTGAAACTGCCGCTTTGACATTTTAAGAACAAGTTGCATTTGCCAAAAATCAATTATGGTTATATAAAACATACAACAAGCATCGGCAATGACAATAGGTCTGGCATTTGGAGCCTATTGGCTTTAGCCATGATTTACAGCAGCCCTGAATCTGTGCAGCATAGCTTACAAAGAGAAAAAAATGTGTATGACACGGCCTGACACATCATTTTCAAGGTGTGCACACCAAGCATGCGCAGGCCTGCAAAATGAGGCAAGTGCTTTTTTTCTTTTTGTTTACTGATCTGAGTTGGTTCACTAAAGAAAAAGAAAAAAAGTACTGTCAGTGGGTGGGGAAAGCATGGAGGATGGGGGAAAGCAGCAACAAGAGGGGCATAATCACAGAAGGTGGGGGTGTGAGGAGGGAAGCAACACAGGGGTTGTCAGTAGCAATAGGAAGGACATGGGAGGGGGAAGCAATATGAGGATGCGAGCAACATGGTGGGCCAAGTGATCCACACTGTTCTCCTCAAATTTGCACTTATCTTTTCTTAAACTCAGTCCTCTCCCTTCCACAATATTCATTGTCCTATCAAGGTTTTCATTATGCTCAGCTAAATTCTCCCCATATACCTGGATGTCTTCCTGGAAACACAAAACACGGTCCACTTCACTTAACAGCTGACATATGGAAGATGCAGGAGCCAGCCCAAATGGCATGCATCTGTACCAGTATGTACAATACAGTGTCATGAATGAGGTGAGATACCTAGAGTTTTCGTTCAATACCACCTGTTGATAAGCAGCAGACATTTCCAGGGAGTGAACACTTCGGCACTTTTCAATGCGCACAGTATCTCATTGATGTTAGGAAGGGGCTGCTGGTTGACCCAAATATTTTAGTTCAAGTCTCTCAGGTCAGCACACAACCTGAGAGACTTTTTCACCTTCTTGGCCAACATGAGAGGCGCCAGCTACCCAGAACTTCAATTGGCTCTATTATTCCCAAATTACACAACCTCTGCATTACTTCTACCAACATAGTCTTGAAACTAAGCTGCACTCTATGTAGTTTGTGCATGACAGACACACCATTCTTTTTGCACACTATCCTATGTTGGAAACATTTGCAGCCTCACCGAAATCATATATGTAATTGATCACCTTGATCCTAAGTCTGGTTTTTACATTATGGGAATACTATGATCTAAAACCACATTCAAATCCCCTTGTTCATCCCAACTTAATACATTTGTGCCATTCTTTGCAACATATACTGTACCTAACACCACACTTTCTTCAAACTTCATTTCTGCCTAACATTTACCCAAGACATTCACCTTCTTGCCTCCATATGCAAATACTATGACATTTTGAAAATAGATCAAATATAGTTTCTTTTCTACACATATTCATTCTGAAAATAAAAGAAATGAATCAAACTATCTTTGCAAAATGTAAACATCCTATAGATTATATCCATTAACTCTACCTCCCTTGACCTATATCACCTAAATCGGTTGTGCTGGTCACCAGCAGAATTTACATCTACACTGTGTAATGCTGTCTCTCGGACTGTATTGGTTACATCCGTAGACATAAGTCACAAGTAAAACATGTGAATTTCACACAAATGCCTTTCATTGATATCTACATCTGCACTAAGGCTATACTTCTAATTTCAAAGTTTACTGTGTTACACCCCTGGGTTAAGTGTACATTTTTTTCAGAATTAAAGAAGCAAATAATGGGTCACATGTGGATCTCTGCATTTTTTTGCTCAATCACCTTTAGAGGAAACGTCTCATGATAACATTCTAGGATGGTTTTGCAAAAAGGACAAAGTAATTGGAAGGAAGGTGAGAGATTCACCTAACCATCCTTCACAAACGCCAAATTGTGAAGGACCACAAATTCGTAGATGTCAATATGGTTTAGTTCTTCATTTATTTACTTGTATATGATTTTTCTAAACATTGCTTCAGAACAAATCGTTTACACACTGTAATGCATCTGGAGCTCTAAATTTCTAGCTATTATCCCAGTATTGTCTTATGCAAGTATGGGCATGTGTGTGGGAAAATTCACCCCTGTGATTTACTTTTAAGTTACCATCAAATAAATGAGTTTGTATCTCACCCTCCATGGTTTTAAAAAAGCAATGCTAAGATCATTTATTAAATGAAAAAATGTAAATCATCCTTCAGTTCATCAATCCCCTGAGGCACTCTAGTCTGTACTTCCAATAATCTCTTTTTGAAGCAGCCCTGTTTGCCAAGCTCTTCTAGAACAATGTTTTGTAATACTTCAACAACTAGAAAGTGGAAATGCAGAGCCGTAGTATGCCTTGCAGATGGTATTTTCTATTTAGCATTCTTATAACACTTTCATGTTTTCATTTGACTGGGTGGGTGGGTTGGCCCACATAACACAATTCAGAAGGACACTTCCCTAAATAAATTACACGTGGTGAGTCAGACATTTCAAAGTCCTTCAAAGCGACTTCATCGCCTGCATGTGGGTTTTAACAGTTTCCATATCATAGCTGGTTTGTGGTTTAGTTAACCCTACGCTCTTAATGGAAATGTTTCTCCTTGTATATGTATGCCTATGTCGATTAAATGGCTGCTTTACCAGTAAATTCTGCACTGCTGCTGCCATGTCATGTAGGTGTGTGCAAGCAGCTCACACTTCTACTTCTCATGTTTTACCCCATGTGTGTATATGTAGTTCTGCACTGTTCTTTTATATGGCAAACCTGATCCAAGTGCTTTACAACAGAACCATGCTACAATACACATTTCCTATTTTTTGCCTTTGGGAGATTAAGCGATTTGCCAAGAAACACACGTTGCTATGCTGAGGTCAAGAGTTGAACCTAGTTTCCCATGTTCCAAAATTGGCACCTCTATTCAGTAGGACACATCTCCCATGCTGTACCTCTCCGTGTATTAACAAAGTCTGCAGTGGTGTTACTTATGCACTCCCTGCTGTGTTTTAGGACTTTCTTTGATTTATTGTTTTAACTTTGGGGGGGTTGTGTGTGTCTTATAGAGCTAATTCTAGTATTTTACCTTGTGTGTGAGCTTTGTGCCCAATGCTTCAGCCTGTGTTGAACAGACGGGGTACGAGAGGAGACAAGAGAGAAAGCGAGTGTGTCAGGGGCAGGGCTATACTGCTGTTTCTGTGCTGTAATAGTTCTAAGCATTCTATGTTGTTGCCCATGCTGTACTAATTCTGTATATAAAAGCAGCTTGTGCTGCCTCTGCCTACCCATTGCTTGTTCCTTTTGACATGCATGTCTTACCAAAGCAGGTGTAGTACAATTCCTTTCAAAAAGTGACTTGTGAGAGGGACTGGACACCCCTCAACTCTCTAGTAAAGCTGTTTTGAAACATAATCAGCACGGATCCTAAGCGTTTTAAAATACATAATTTGCCACAGATCCTCAAGCAAATCCTTGGAGTGTTACCCATTGTAAAGTCATCTTTCAACTCTATTTATTTGCAGCCAATGCTAGTGGTTCAGCATGCTTTAAACTCAGCCAATATCGACAATGTGTTGATTTAGGGGCAATTTCATGTCCATCTGGCGCTGTATTATAGAATATGGCGCATTCTCCTCGTTAGCGCCGAGTGCACCTTCCAAAAGATGCGCTCAGCCCTAACAAGGAGAGTGCGCCGTATTAGATTGAATGTGCTGCCCCCAGGACAGCCGCAAAGTCATGTTGCCCTGGGGGCAGCGCACTCATGTGAAATACAGAGCGGCTTTGAAGCAGCAGCTCAGTGTTTCACTGTGCAGGTGGCAACCCGCCTGCACTTTTAAGGGAGATTAGAGATCCCCTTGCAGGCGGGTGCAGTGAGTGACTCCACCTGCCTGCAAGGGATGTTTGGGGGGTTCATAGGACCCCTTTTCCCCCCTCCAAAGAGCTGCCATTAAGGGGCGCACTGATAGTGCGCTTCCTGACAGCTTCTTTGTCTCTGTGCCCGAGTCTATAATACAAAGTGGGCGCAGGGGCAAATGGTTTCCCTCATTTGCATGGGGCCACGCCCCTATGCCAATGAGGGAACACCCTCTGGTAATAGTGCTGGCGCTATATGTATGTCAGCTCTATCTGTATTACAGAAAGGGCAGCATAAGTGTCCGTGGCCCTTTCTGTAATACCAAAGTGCCACGGGCGTGCAAAGCGGGCGCACATGCACGTTGCACCCCCGTGGGACTTTCTATAATACGGCTCCTGTAAGGATGTCTTAAAATCTTATCTATAATTTGGTCTCACGGCCTAAACAGCGCCTTCACTGTCTGTTGTGAGATGTATTGTTAGCTTACAATGGGCTTAGTGCCCGTCCATTGCTTACTACTTGGGCTTCGTTGTCATTCTCATTTGCTTGGTTCTTACTCGTTAGCTTTCGTTCCTCTTCTTGTTTTTGTCCCTCCTTTGGAGCATGGACGCATTACTGTGCCCTAACACTGCTCGCTTTTCAGGCGCTCCATTTTCTTTTTGTCTAATCACTCTACAAGAGTGCATGTATTTTCCAGCTATCTCTCTAGTGTGCTCTCTTCCCTATCTATGCTGTGTTTGCTCTCATCTTGCATCCCTATTGCTTCCCACCACCAGCATTCTCCATGTTGCTTAAGGACTCCTTTGTTGCTCAACCCTTACTGGCCGTGTTGTTTGTTCCCACCTGAATTGTACCCATGTTTCTTCAGTGCCCCCTGCTGCTTCCCACCACTCATTCCCCACACCCCCCCAAAAAAAAACAGCTTCTGCATTGTAAAAAAATAAATAAATATTTGTCAATCCGAGTTGGATCAGCAAATAAAACTAAAAAGTGGGCAAATCATTTTGTAGGCACACGCATGTCTGGTGCACACACCTTCAAAATGAACCATTGTCTGGTTTTTTATCTAGCCATGCTGCTCAGCATTGGCTGTGCTGCACAGCATATCTAAAAATCATTTACAAAGCCAATAGGTTCCAATGGTAAGATTCATAGGCTTTGCCAATGGTTGTTGGACAATGTTACTGCCCCATTGTGCTTTAGAACGCACAGTTCACCTTTGGAGAAGAAGCCCTAGATCCCCCTCTAGGTTGTCATACGCTCCTATTTAATTTTGATACATGTTACTAGTTGTTTACAGGATTATGTCCAAAAATATTCGAGTGATTGCGTTTCACCAGGTTTTACCGGGCTGTGGTCACAATAAAAGCAATAATGATCGCGACTGAGGCCAGGAAGTTCTACAATTTGTAACATAAAATCAGCGAAAGATTATGGAAAACATGGTTTAAGAAATGGCATGTCCAATTAGGCTTTAGGAAGCATTTTGCTTGATGAGATAGCTTTTTACAGACAGAGCATTGCATTCCGGAGTGCATTATTTTGTGAAATGTACACTTACTTTAGTGTTTCTGCTAGAAAAAAACTCTGTTGAACATTATCATGGTTCGGCATAGTAGTGTAAACATCTCGGATTCCAGAGAAACCAGTTTCCACCATACAATATTTTTCCAGTGCCTATAAAAACAAGAAGCATTGAAACCAGTTTAATGTCATCTCGTATAAAAAGGGCTGGATCAGCATTCAGTGTGAATCACATAGGGTAATTTTAACGGAATTATCTACTTTAGAAATTTTAGCAAAAAGCCTTATCATGCATGCTCAGAGCTGATGTATGATACCAAATAGCTCATATCTGCGGAGCCCTTTTGTTTTTCAGGAGGAGGGCACTAAGAGCCTGATTATGAGTTTGGAGGTGTTGCAGCGGGCCTCCACGCCAGCACATACTGCAACACCGCCAAACCCGTAGTCAGCCCACCCACCATATTCCGACTGGAATACAAGTCAGGAGGTCCTGTGGTAGAGGTCCCACAGCGGTGCCTTTCTAAGGCTCACAGGAGAGCCTTAGAAAGGCACGGCTGTGGGAGCACCGCAGCCTGTTTCTGCACAGACCAAAATGCACAATGTTGTGCATTTCGTTCCGGCCAGGAACAGGGGGTGCATACAGACAGGGGGCACACCATGTGCCCCCCTGCATGCATCACCATGCACAGAGGCCTTTGATTCCTCACTGCCACCCTTTTCATGGTGGGCTCACCACCATGAAAAGGGTGGCTGCGGCAGTGCTGTGGCAATCCCACCACCGTAGTAGTAACATGACGGATGTACCGCCAGTCTGGCGGTCCAGGGACCGCCACCACGGGTTTGGACATCTCATGGACTGCCAAACTCGTAATTAGGCCCTAAGTGGTGAATCATTCTCTTTACTAGTTCATTGTTTTGGTATTTTACTTGCATAGCGCCCAGTACTGCAAGCGGCTTCAAGGTGCATTAAATGAGGCACAAATAGTGAAATTACAACATCCCAGAATAGTTCGCCTGAATCTACAACGACCATTTACTGAGGCTAACAAATTTTCTAACTGTTCTTTTTCAAGAATCAGTTAAAACTTTAATGCATTTGCACCTTCCAAATACTCTTTTGAAGGCTATTCTACATTTCAAGACATTCCATCCTAAGATCAAAATTTGCACTGGATCTCAATCAAGGGTGTACAAGATGAAGCCAGTAAGGTATTTTGGAGTCTTTCGGTGGTGAACTTTCTAGATGATTTACAGGACATGAGCACCGATCTTGCAATCTCCTGTTGTCCAATGGGGACTATGTTTGATATTCCCAGATAAGATGACTTGCTCAATTTTTGATAGAAAAGTTGTGTGAATCTATATCTGCCACTTTAACGATAGGGGCCCTCTTCGAGAAGTTAGACTGCCGATTGTGAGATGATTTAAGCAACTTATCTGCAGCTTGAATGAGAAATCCTGAGTCTCTCCAGAGGACAAGAAGCTAGGACTCAGCTGGACAAACCAGTTGGAAGGTAACAGGGCTGACCAACTTTTCCTTTTCCCCACCTCTGAGGTGAAACCACCTGCCATAGTATCCCAACGCTGTATAGAGCCCAGGCAAGTAGCCATCTGCTCACCACTGTTATTTCTCTTTTTAGAGGTGATTCTGCCTAAGTGGATGCTCAATGCAGGATATTAACATTATTGGGACTTTTGTGTGTGGAAGGCAGCACAGTTCATACATGATAGATAGCCCTTTAGATGCTGGATACTGAGATGTGCACTTGATTCAACAATGAAGCAAGAGAGTTGTAGCCAGGCCACACTGGAATTATGCAGTGCTACCAGAGAAACTATGCAAAATTGGTGGCTGAATTGTTGGGCATACATACATAGTGCATATAGCAGACTGTGTATCTATAGACATTTGAAGTATCATGTTATGTGGCAATATTATCTTTCTTTCAACAGTTGAATTTTATTGAGATTTTGTCTTAAAACACATTTCAATACAATGGAACAAAGTGATAAATACATTACGAAGGGAAGTGAGAAAGGTTAATACACTGATTTAACTGATAGAGCAAGAGGGGAACTCGATGCAAAACACAACTTAATGCTTAGAAAATACATAGGACTGATTAAAGAAAAAACCACTAACAGCTGCTACCAAAGTTTTTATTCTCAAATTATTATGGGTCTTCCTTTTAAAGTCAGTAGCACCATTTAGAAGACTGACCTCTGCAACTCCCTTCTGTCTCCAAGTTTTCATTTTTTGTAAAACATGTAAAATATAATAAAATGGGACATTTTAAAATATAAAAATTCACTGGATGCAAATATATGTTACAGGAAGGGGTGGGAGCACACTGCTTCACCTCCCAGCACAGTTCGCGCCCCTTAGCATTATGGTAAATGCAGTTCGTAATACATGCTTACTTGAGATTTTACTGGAGTGTTCCACCAAAGTTGGTGCAGCTTAGTGCTGTACATCTCTAGACACGTGTTTCTGGATTTCATCCGTCATCAGTAGAGATAAAAACGAATTTTATATGGGGTTGCTGAGCAGGCTGCCACAATCCTTACAGGTCTCAGTACCTCTCACAGGCACAGAGGTGCATCTCCACAAGCTCGTCAGCTCAATGGCTCAAGGGAGCCTTTTCAAAACAGGAAGAGGTGGGAGCACACTGCCACCTCCCAGCACAGTTCGCCCCTTAGCATTATGGTAAATGCAGTTCGTAATACATGCTTACTTGAGATTTTACTGGAGTGTTCCATCTCTAGACACATTTTTCTGGATTTCATCCGTCATCAGTAGAGATAAAAACGAATTTTATATGGGGTTGCTGAGCAGGCTGACGAGCTTGTAGAAATGCGCCTGTGAGCAGCAAAGAGATAGAAAGAAACTCACTGCTGAAAACCTTACAACCTACCATCAGCCTATCAAAAACTAAAGGATAGTAACACTATAAACAGTCATCCAGAAACTGCCAAGCATATTTTATGTAGTTGATTGGATAGAGATTCCAATGACCTGCCCACAAACAGTGATCTATATCCATGTATCAGATCAATCAGTTAATCAATCCCTTGAAGGTCTGAATAATTCAATTAAAAGTAATTTCTTATGAAGATCCAAGAACAGTACTGAAATCAACACATTATAGGGCAATATAGGAAAGATGGTGGTTTATGTGAAAAATGCAACATTTTTTTAATTATTAATGTTACTAATGATACTGTGCATAAATGTGTATGTGTATATGTAAGTGAGCATATGTAGGTCCACTAATAATAAAAATACTACCATTGTAAAACAAAAACAAAACTGAAATTCACTAGGTATACGTACCTGACATCAATGTAACTTGCACCATCATAGATTTTAGATCTTTTCAGTGATGTAATATGTGCAGTCATAAGCAGTGCAAGTTATACTAATGTTATTTATGTATAACTGGTGAATGTCAGTGTTTTTTTTGTTTCAGTAGGTTTTTTTATTAGAAGACCCGAGTGTAACTCCACTTGAACCTTTGTTTGTGTCAGTGACTTTCTAAGTTTTATTTAACATAAGTTAAAATCTTACTACCGCACCTTTGTATAACTCCACTTTAACCTTTGTTTTTTCAGTAACTTTCTATGTTTTAAAAAAAATGTAAAGTAATATCTTATTAAAATACATCTGCAGTTAACCCTGCCATGCATGGCCTTCGGCCCTGCGTCCAACCCCCATAGGCGGACAAATCCACATTAGGGGGCAATCACCCACTTGTATCCACCACACATTCTTCTTTTTTTAATTTCTTTGTTTTCACTCCTGCAGGACTCCCACAGAAGTACAGGGGTCCACCTTAGCTCCCATAAGAGTCCCACCGGTGCACCAGGGGGGCTGCGCTGGGTCCTGTGGGACTCTTGCAGGAGTTGTCAAAATCTCCTGTGAAAGTCCGGCAGGCCAAAAAAACATATTTGTGTAAGGGTACATGAGTGGGTGTGTAAGTGTCTGTATGTCTGTTTGATTGGATGTGTCACTGGCTGTATTGGTGAGTGAGTGGGTGCATTAGTGGCTGTATGAGTGAGTTAGTGTGAGTGGCAATATGAGTGTTTGTGTGAGTGGCTTTATGGTCAAGTGATTGATTAAGCGAGTACTGGTATGGGACTATGAAGGTGTATGTGAAGGGTTATGCGAGAGAGATTCTATGGGGGTGTGAGTGGGCATGTGAGTGGTTCTCTTTCTGCTAGTTGCTGACCATTATTCCGCCACTTGCTGCTCGTTTCTCACCTTTATTCTGCCTCTTTCTGCTCATTTCTCACCTTTATTTTGCCTCATGCTGCTCACTTCTCACCTTTATTTTTCCGCTCATTTCTGACCTTTATTCTGCCTCTTTCTGCTCTTTTCTGACCTTTATTTTGCCTCCTTCTGCTTACTTTTCCGCCTGGACTGCAGGGGTAGCGTTAAGGCCCCAGCGGTCCTAGCTGGCTCCCCATCTCCTGCGGGAGCCGGCATTGCTCTCACAGATAGGGAGCTGCTAAACATGCAGCTCCCTGTCTGTGAGAGCAATCCTTTAATCTGTTTCCCTGCCTGCTTAACAGTGGGCATGGAAACAGATGAAAACTCCGCTCTCAGCAACTGGGAACAGTTTCACAGCTCTTGCTTGCTGAGAGCGGAGTTCGTGTTTGCTCTGACATGGCCGGAGCTGTCAAAGCTCCCACTAAGTCAGAACAAACAGCTATGTCCCGAGGGTGGCCTCCCCGGGACATAGCAGGAGCCGGCCCAGGGGGGTGGCGGTCCACAGGGCCATTATTGGCTCCAGAAAGGGGGCTGCATGGCCCCCTCCTTTATTCTGCATGGGCTGGCCCCGGGGAGGTGGTGGTCCCTGGGTCCGTGTATGGCCCAGGAGGGGGGGGCAGGCGGCTCCCCACTTCTATCAATTTCATATGCCCCGGGGATGTGGTTGTCCCCAGGACCCAGGGGGTCCAGATGGCCCCCATCTAACTGTTTTTATTTTGATCTGGAAAAGTAGTGGTCCCCAGGGCATCGAACAGCCCCAGGAGGAGGAGGGTCCGCACAGCCCCCTCTTTTATATTAATAAAGCCCTGGGGAGGTGGTGGTCCCCAGGGCTCACTTGAGTCCATGGATGGGGGTCTGTGTGGCGCCCCCTCTATTATAATAATAAAGCCCTAGGGAGGTGGTGGTCCCTGAGACAAATAAGACCCTAGGCGGGGGCCCGGTGCGCCCCCTCCTTTTCTTTTTTTAATGCCCGCATGCCCTCAGGCCTGGCCGACCTTAGGGCTTGATTAAAAACCAGTGCAGGATACCGCACTTGATTTTTGTTTTTCAATTTTGCCGTGAATTCGCGGATCCACCCTCAAATTCATGGCAACATTGCAAAAAAAATGTTTTTTAATCCGCAGTAGGGTCCACCACCACACCTAGAGGGTCAGGGTGTTCCAACGCTGCCCCCTTTTCTTTATTTTAAACATTTTTTGTGGTACACGGCTGAAGCCGAGTCCCAAACTGGCTGCCAACACTTCCTGGTTAAAGTGCTGATAGCCAATCAGATTTCAGGACAGGGACTGTCAAGATCTGCGGAGGATCTGGTCCCCCAGATATACAAATTTAGATTTCTGTTAATATCTCTAAAACTACTGAACGGATTTACACTAAACTACCCAAATGCACTACTCTGGACGAAGAACTAGCTTTCTGTCAAATTTGGTGTAATTCCAATCAGTGGTTCGGGCTGCATCCTCTTCAAAAACCGTATTTGTAATTAACATGAGCAAAACGTGTTTTGGGACACCCCCGCCCCCATTTTTCTCAGCTTCCGCTTCACAGATCACTCCCAAACTTTCCAGATAGCAACTGAAGTGAACATTGCATTTCTTTTAGAAAATATTGTGAACATTTGTCAACCGGCACCAAAGATATAAGCAAGTCAAAAAATGCTTTTTCTATGGAAACTAGGTCCTAACTCTATCTACCTTCTGGCGACCGCAAGTAGGTAATATAGAGAGAAAAAGAGAGAGCGAGCGAGAGCAAGATATATAACATTTATACAAAAGGTTCAGCATTCTAAGATTGTTTGAGGATACTTTGCCCCTGAAGTCATCAGAGTCCTGCTCAGTAACTCAGTAACGGAGGAGAATATTTCTTCTATTTGAAGGAATTGTAGCCATGAAAGCCTTGTTAAGTGACCTTATGTCAACTGAAATGGAGAAGGTTTTGATTTGTTGTTTTTGGATTCCTAATTTACTTCCTTTTCTTTTGTTGTGTGGATATGTTCGCCACATCAAGAACACTGCCTCTTGCAAATCGATGAAAGGACTTCAATCACTGATTCATGTTTTGTTATTCTAGGCAAGAAACAATGAACTTTGTCTGTATGTCAAACAAATGTCCTGCATGTTCAAGGCAGCAATGCCCCACCCTGTACAATGTATTTAATAAATAGAAATATATTGAGAATTAAAAAGAGATCATATGTATTCAGTACCTTAACAACGTCCCAGCCCCACTGCCTGTACTTGGGGTCATGCGTAAATCTCCACAAATACATGTAGCTTTCTACCACTTCAGGTCGCAAAATGTAATACCGTTCACTCAATCTGGTAGCCATAGCTTCACTTCCAAAGTCAAACCGGAAGGCTTCTGGTCCCAGCTTGGTCTCTAAAATAATATTTAAAACAAAATGCTAAAATCATACTTTAATCCCCAAAAAACATGAACAATAATTTTACGGAATGTCATGACATACTGTTACACACTTCAGAGCTTCATAAAAAGGCTATAAAAAGCTCATCCACATTAGATGTCAACTCTATTAAAAAAAAGTGAAATATTTTGGCTAGTTCATTTCATATTTACCTTTGGGCATGTATGCATATTTCAAAACCCTAGAATAGTGCACATGATCTCAACAAACTGTAATATGATAAAATCAAAATGATGCAAACTGATGAAATAACATGTGGATCAAGCAGCTCTTTAGTTAAGTAAAACCACTGCTGCAGGGCAGCTACAGAAGGTTATTTTCAACTGCAAATTAAGATTTTCAAAAATGGAGAGGTTGGTGGGTAGGCTAGTGTTGTTTTCAGTGAATGACTTGCTAATTTATGAATTTTATGTAATGGCTCAGCCTTCACCAAATATTTGTTGACTTATAATCCAGAACATTAGCCTTTAACAACTATTTGTTGACTACGGATTCAGTACATCAACCATTTTAACATCCTTTTTGTAGCCTCTGGTATTCATGTTATAGTGGACACTGTTGTCAATGTAAATAAGGCCAGTGTGAATTTCCTTGGGATAGTACAAGTTGGCGATGTGAACAGCAAAATACTATAATTTCGATTCAACAGTAAATGAAGGGTGTGTGGCTAACAGCTGATGGATCTGGTCGCAGCATAGTGTGTTCCTAGGCTGGCCTACATTCCTATCTCATAATCCTTCATCATCCTAATCTCTGCAGCCCTAACATCACAGTAGCTGAACCCCCCTGTGGACCTGCTCCAATAGCAGCAAGCTACACCTCATATCATCGCCCGAGGGTGAGAAAAACAAAGGCATTACCTGCCATCCCAAAACACCAGTGAGGTCTGAAAGAAGTGTGAGCAGAGGTACCCCAGCAGCTCAGCTGGGAGAAGCAGAACACATTGGGGCACCAGCTGGAAGGTGTCTGCTTTAGACGTGGTGGAGGATTGACCCAACCTGGGCGACAGAGGACTGACCCGCCAACTGCATTGTGGTTCAGTGTTGGCCATGCAAAGGGCCGCAGACACCTGGACAGACAGATCCTGAACCCCAGCATATATCTTAACTCCCCTGATCCCACCTCCAGCCAGCTGTTTAATCCAGAGTTCTGAAATGGTGAGGGGCTGGTGTTGTGATCTGCAAGAGCCTGCGCCACTCTGCACTACTGCATTGGAGGAATCGGGAGGGAAAAAGGAGTGATGAGCATCCATCAGCCGGCGGAAGTCTTGGCCAGGTGAGCTGAGATGAACTGAGATCTGGAGCAGTGTAAATTGCAAAGGGTTTTAGGTCCGTCCCATTTGCTGCAAAGGGAAAACCTAGAACCTGGCACTATACCTCGGGTCCTCACGACGTCCTCCCCTAATACTGCTGGCTACCTGATCTTGGAGATTAATGCCACGGGGCCCAGCACTGCAGACCACCAGAACCTGCATTGTACTTCTCTAACATGCAGAAAGGACCGGAAGGGGCAGAACAGAGTCCAGTGACTATCAATGGCAGAGTGAGATCAGAGCCACAGAGTTATGTTGGAACTGCAAAGTGGACAGTTGGATGCCAATAGTAGGTACAGTTGGAAATTGATACTCGCTCCCTGTCGCCCCTCCATCACTTAATATCAAGACCTGCAGGGGGTGCCAAATATGGGCAGAGCCCAACCCACAAATTATACCAGCACATAACAACCTGCAGAGTGATAGAGTGTGCTGGCAGCACTCAACATCAGAGGACAGTACCCTAAAATCCCCCCCACAAAAACTGTGAGCAATCAATGAATGGCTTGTCAAGCAAGACTACTCACCTCACCCGTAAGGGTCTCAAGGCACTGAAGGGGGGGGGGGGGGGAATCTGCTGGTCCGTCGAAGGCGCTTTGGTTCAGTCGAACAGCCAGGTCTTGAGGTCCTTCCTGAATTGAGGCAGTGACGGCGATTGCCTGAGGTGGGGAGGCAGGGTGTTCCAGGTCTTTGCTGCGAGGGAGGAGAAGGATCTTCCTCTGGCTGTGGTCTTGCAGATACGTGGGATGGTAGCCAGGGCCATTTGGGCAGAGCGGAGGTCTCTGGTGGGTCCGTGGAATGCGATGCGGTGGTTGAGGTACGCAGGTCCAGCTTCGGGTAGGGCTTTGTAGGTATTTGTGAGGAGTGTATGAGGAGCTTGAAGGTCCATGATGAGGACTTCGGTCTTTTCTGAGTTGAGCTTGAGGCAGTTGTTCTACATCCAGGCGGCAACAGCCTTCATTCAGTCATGAAAGTTGTTCTTGGCGACTGTGGGTTCATTGGTGAGGGAGAGAATTAGCTGGGAGTCATCTGCGTAGGAGAGTATGTTGAATCTGTGGTTTCTGATGATGGCTGCGAGCCATGTAGGTGTTGAAAAGCATGGGGCTCAGGGAGGAGTCTTGAGGTACTCCACAGCTGATCTCTGTGGGTTCAGAGAGGAACGAAGGTAGTCTGACTCTCTGTGTTCGGCCGGTGAGGAAGGAACGGATCCATTCCAGTGCTTTGTCGCAGATGGCAGCGTCATGGAGTCTTGTGCATAGGACGCGGTGAGAGATGGTATCAAAGGCGGCCGAGAGGTCCAGGAGGATGAGGGCTGCAGTTTCGCCTCGGTCGGTGTGGATGTCGTCTGTGGCGATGAGAAAGGTGGTCTCGGTGCTGTGGTTGCTTCGGAAGCTGGATTGGGAGAGGTCAAGGATGTGATTTGTTTCGATGAACTCGGGAAGTTAGGGGTTGATGGCCTTCTCGATGACCTTGGCTTGGAAGGGAAGGAAAGAGATGGGTCTGAAGTTCTTGAGGTCTGTCAGGTCGGCAGAGGGTTTCTTCAGCAAGGGTTGATCTCTGCTTGTTTCCAGTCTTCCAGGAAGGTGGCAGAGTTGATGGAGCAGTTGCTGGTGCAGCAGAGTTCTGGGACGATGGTGGTGCCTGCTCTGTTAAAGATGTGATGCGGGCAGGGGTCAGTGGGTGGTACGGAGTGGATGCTCTTCATGATCTTTAGGTTATCCTCCGCAGTGAGGGGGGTCCAGCTGAGTAGGGTCTGTTGGGGTCCAGCGTCATAGGGTATGGTGGTTGCGGGTGGGAGGGTCTAGGGGATCAAGGTTGTCGAATCTGTTGTATATCTCCTTGAACTTGTGGTGGAAGTAGGTGCCAAGTTTGTTGTAGAGGTCTTTAGGAGTGTCTGCTGTCTCTGTGCTGGGTCTGGCAAATTCTTTGACCTTGGCGAAAAGCTCCTTGCTTTTGAGTGCGTTGGCGTTGATCCCTTCTTGTAGGGTCACTTTCTTCGTTGTTATGATGAGGTGGTGGGTTGCGGTGACAGCGGTCTTGAAGGCTGAGTGGTCTTCCGGGGTCCTGCTGCTCCTCCATCTCTACTTGAGCTGTCTACAGGTGCGTCTGGACTTATGAAGGGCGGGAGAGAACCAGCTGGCTTTCCTGGAGTGTCGCTTGCTTGGGGCTTTCTTCAGGGGAGACAAAGTGTTGGCACAGTCAGAGATCCATTGGTGGAGGTTGCGTGCTGCGGTGTTGGCGTCTTTGTATGTCGGTGGAGAGGTTTTGCTGAGGGAGGTGGTGAGCTGTTCTCTGGTGACCTTGTTCCAGCTTCTACGAGGGTAGTGGTTGGCATGGTGGTGCATGGTGGGTTTGGTAAGGCGAAGTGGACTCAGCAGTGGTCGGTCCACAGGAGCTCAGTGGTGTGGCTGAAGGTGATGTTGTCACTGGCAGAAAAGATGGGGTCGAGCGTGTGTCTCGCTGAGTGGGTTGGGGAGGTGACCAGCTGAAAATAACAGAAAAGTTGTGTGATATGTGGTGTGGGTATCAAGTGTCCAAACAGATACTAGAGTGTTTGCAAAGAGGTATATTAGTAAAACGTTTAAGCCCATATTGTGTGAATACCAATTTTCAGGTTCAGAAGTGTCCATTCTGTATCTGAACATTGATGAAAACCACTGAATAGTTTAGAGGTCTTCCACTTTATTACCTCAGGTGACTGTTGCAAAGAGACCTCTGATCATTGGCCTTAAATCTAATTTTGATGCATGATTGTGGGATACAGTCTGATACCAATGGTCAAATAAAGATAAGATGAAAATAAAGTAAGAAACATGGGACCCATGTCAAGCTTTTAGTTGTACTGCAGTTGTCTCTATCCTAAAATGATGAGTTCTGTTTTAGAACAATTATTGATCTTCTACAAAAACGTAATGAACTGAGAGGGAAAATCAGGCTGAAGTGAGCGTTCCTTAGAATTATTCAAATTACTGGGCCAAAGTCATCTTCTACATCTAAACATTATAATTGAGGGTAATGACTTTCCTGTTTCATAGTCCATTTTTTTAAATTAGGAAATTATGTTCAAATGTAATAGCAAAAATTGTTTTGGTTTAACTATCTGATTTGCCACCTTAGCAAGCAGATACGCAAGTAGCTTCATAATGTTAGGTTCAAACAGTTACTATAAAAATGCAAATTTAATAAAGTTATTTGGTATCACAAACATATACCCCTCTTTGATAGCAGAAATACTATCAACACCCTCCTATGAAAGCTCTCTAGAGGATAATTACCCACCCAGATGTAGTTGGATATATACTTTAGATAGGGCACTAGATTCTCATTAGGTACTTGTACAGGCCAACTTCAAACCAGTCTTCTTCAGTATCTTTAACACATTCTATGATCTGAAGAGAAATTGCAATATCCTCCTCCTTAAAGGGCAGAGAATGACAGGATATTACATCTTTTCCTGATCCCAAGATGTTTGCAGAGTTTTATAGTGCTATGCTTTCAAGATTCATATTATTTTTCTATGAGGGTACATAAAGCCTAAAAAAATAACATTGCATTACATGTCTGTGGTAATATGCCGTGGCAGGTGATCATTCAATTCTAATATTTAATTTTGTATTTCTACTTTCTTTTCTAGAATGTGTCCTTACAATCATCTGCCAATGGTGACAAATTATTTACTGGATGAATTTGACAAGTTTTTGCCTTGTCTCATTATTTTGCAATAGTAATAGATAAATGAGCTGAAACAATTGTAGTTGGGAATTGTTGCATGACAACAATGAATAGATAGTTACCCCCTACAAAAAAATAAAGGAGGAGTTGTACCAAAAGTGCTTATTATAGAAAACATGTTATTCTAATGAGTATAGGCCTCCAGATAACCTAGAAGTGGAAATACCTCTGCATCAATCATATCTACACAGCTTTACAGGAGCAGGTTTTTTTGGGCATTTGTTCCCTTCCAGCTAGAATATTTATTCTTGGGGTCCAATTCAGCATTAAATTCTCAACTGTTGGAGGAATTAAAAGACCAATGATAATATTAAATTGGAAAAGGAGAGATGGATTTTCTATCCATTATCCTCTGGTACTACCAATACAAAGGGTAAAATCGCTCTGCTATTGAGACCTGGAAGACCTGAATGAGCAGCCATTTCTCCATGTTATTAGTGTCTAAATTTACTGTTTTAGTCCCCGGTTTGGACTAAAGTAGCATTGTGAGCCTCCTGATCAGCAGTATGAGATTGGGACTTGAAGATTTTCAAATACTGTCAATTCCTTTATTGAGCCTTTTGAAGCATTAAGATTCCAACTTCACTTTCAGTAGAAATTCCATTGTAGCACTACATCCAAACTTCCCCCTATTATTCATTCCATTAATATTAACTGATGCAATGTTAATTATTTGTTGCCCAATTATATTTATTAATAAATTCTTGGAATGTCTGATCAAATCTTTCTCCCCGTTGAATTTATCTACACTTTTTCTCTTTTCCCCCACCAGAGTTCCCAAGACACTTTCTGATGCCACTAACCACTAATCCCTAGACTTCCCACCCTTGAAGAGGCTCTCTTCTTCTGGACAACAATTGATCCTCATAGCCTAGATTATTTCCACTGAACAAGGTTTGTTGCATTTGTAGGAACCAATAGGTGATCTTTGCAAGCCAGGACAGATATTTCTTTTTCATTGTTACAATTTATAATGATTACACAGTCCTTTCATCATAACCACCAATCAAACTAATCACAACAAATTAAGTGCAATGCCAGAAACAAAATCAATCAGTCAGAATTCCTAACTTCCACCATGTAGGACTGCTGATGGACTCGCCAACCGGTCACAGATACTTGGCCCAAGAGCCAACAATTAACCATAATTTCTAATAGTTTAAAGAAATTGTTTACATTGGTGGTCCTCCTCAATTCGAATTAATTTCATTTTCAACAAAACTTGAAATTTGGAGAGTTTTTCACCTCAGCTGTGTCTTTGTGAACATAAATGGGAAAATACAAGGTGGGAAGGTCCAGTATAGGTGGCTACTGTGCAAGTCTTTTAAGTGCTATCAAGCAAGTTCCTTTAGTTGAATGTCTTGGAAAATAATAGGAATGGATTTGTTTCTGCTTTGGGTTTGTATGGAACCAAAAGGGTTCGTTATGACTTTAGACTAGAATTTGTGAAATGCTCTTCAGTCCCTACCTCTATGATTTTGTTTTAAGCATACAGAACGTTACCAAAATGAAAGATAGCATCAATCAGATTTCCAAATAAGATGGCAGAATTTTTTTATATAGTCTGAAGATGTAGCATTTGAGATGTTATCTCCAGTACTAAGGAAGGAGATAACGAGAGAATGAATGAGAAGTCCTTATTGTATGGCGTCTAGGAGTCGATTGTGAAATATGTAACTGAGGTTTAATAACTAACTGTGTAAGAAACATGCTATTAGAATTAAATAAATTGATCTAAATACAGATCTGAAATGATGGTCATGATTTATAACAGGTCACACATAAATTAATGGATGGTTTAAAATGATCCTACAGTGAACAGTAGCATTAAGATCCACAGATCCTACAGCAACAGCACCGCAATTTATGAAGTTCTTGCCTAACAAGTTCTTGTGACGTTATAAAAAAACGCATACATCAAAAGCCATCACTTAAATCATACTGTGCATGATTTCTTACATGTACCTGACCGTGCGTACGATTCGTGACACGTGTGAGTGATTTGTGTTGCCAGGTCCATATAATACTTCTTTTTATCCTCTCTTGCATCTGCTGCTCCCAAAGCAATCATTCCTCCAGAGAAGCATGCCAGGTGCCCCATCTTGTGGTCTAAAAGTCCACCTCTCCATTCTGCAATGTAGGTTAATCCTCCAACTGACCTTTTAACAAGATGTGCTTCTATTGCCTGTAATTAAATAAATACATATTAATGTTTTAGAAAATGTCTATTTAAAATGCATAAACACAATATCATCAGGGAAATTGCCACTTTTGCTTAGTCTGAGGTTGCATTTGCAGCTACTCAAATAGTCTCTGAAAGATTGGGAATTTAAAAATTGAGGGGCAGTCAATGCAGCAGTTATGTTATTTTTGTATAAGCATCATGTTTGCCAAAGATTTGGAAATACACTGGCTGAACGGAGTCCCGTGGCCTAAAACCTGTAAAAATACATCACAGATTTGCAAGAATACATACATTTCCTTGAATACAGAGTGGAAGGCTCAGAGAGACAGTGATGTAAATGTATAGAAATGTGTAGTTTGTGACCATACAAAATGTGTGGGCCTTTTTCTTGGTTTCAGGTTAGCCAAAGGTTTAGAACCTTATATGAATTATGGCCTATAAAAGTTTGCAGTTTGCGATAACACTTGTGTACCTGCCTGTACTTTCCAGACCTTAGGTGCCGGTTTTAAGGTATAATGTGGTTGTGGATACTATGAAATCCAAAGTCACCTCTGTAAGTTTTGGCTTTCATACTCTTTCAAAATCTTTCCAAGGCCCATTTTGGGTTTTCTTCAGATGGCCATGGTGGCAAAGCTGCTGCAGTCAATCTCATATGGTTGCGAAATAATAATAGGAAAGAAGGTGGAGAGGATGCTGGACCTGCTAATTGCAAAATCATACAGGATCGTAAATAGACTCCCAAATTACACATCGCAGGCCGCACTATGCCTCGAGTTAGGTTTAACAATCAATTGCTACAAAGTGCTCTTTCTTAAAACCGTGCCACAGATTTAGACTGGCAGAAGATAACACATTGCCAGCACTCGTCTGGCTTGAAATAAATGAAATAAACCAGCCAAACTCAAAATTAACCTTCAGATGCAGGTTTTGAAATGTCCTGCAGTCACTGCAAGCCTCTGACCTATGGCGTATCATCTGCTGAGTTTAAAAAAATCCTTAACACATCTGCCAGACTTCTTACCATGCAAGAAGACAAATCAAACCCGGAGAAGCGTGCTCATGCCTGGCAAAGTATTAATTCCTACGACTCTTCAATGCTACAAACATATTTTGACCTGGGATTTTCACTCCATCTTAAACTCAAGCTTATGCGCCTACGCCTAGGTATCCAGCCAATCCTGGACCAACTACCCCAGTGGCTAAAACCGGCTAAGACAAACTGCAGACTCTGTGAAGCAGGAAAAGAGACCCTAACACATCCTCTGCATCTGCCCAGCTATGCTATCAGATCGTAGAAGGATGATGTGGGGCGGCGCCTTCAATCAGGCAGCTGTCCGAATTTTGAAATATATTTAATGTCCAAGATTATACTTTGAAATATTTTAAAAATGCTTTTAGGGTGTTTAAATTTAAACGAATGAGTAACTATTATGCAGCTGATCATGGACATTTTGCACAATTGTAATTTTATTGCCATTTCTTTGACGTTTGCTGGTGTAATGGTTTTAATCAACTATGCACTTTGATAATACATTTGAGTTTGAATTATAATGTGGTTGTATAAGTGAGGTGTACTATGGGATTTTGTGATTCAACAAAGCACAGCTTTTTGTGGTAGCTTCAATGTACATGACAAATGGACTTGCGTTTCAATTAATGCAAAGATCAGAGGACATACGTAGTGTGTTTGTTCCCACATATTTTGGTAAGCAGGCATACATCCAGTAATAATGAAGGCTGACATTTATGCTGGCAGCATGGCCCTAATGGGCCATAATTAAAACAAGGACTGCCAGGGAGTGTTGATGAGGATTGGGTGGTTTCAGGTGCCTCAGGGTTTCTGGTGTCAGAATCCTGGCGAAATTTGTGAATGAAAGAATGACAACTTGTCAATATGGGCTCTTGTCATTACCAATACTTTCCTGGCGAAGGTTTTATTGAAATGGACCACATGGCATGAAGCAAGCAAATTGGATCTTTAACTAACAGAAGAATTTTCATACTGTCAGGGTTTAATTTCAACCTATTCTGACACATTGAACGCAAGATGTTTGACATGTATTCCATAAAACTATAGCATGTTGTTGAATCTTAGGACAATGTAGAAGCTATCAACATAGTATGATGTACAATAGTCATAGATGTGTATGATGTTCACTAAGCCAATTCAGCAGTGACTAAAAAAACATAAGGTGGACAGAATCACCACTTATGAATCAGTGCAGTAGATTTAATTCCTATCGGACTGGTAGTAGAGTCATTCTAATCGTTTCAATTTTACGAGTGAGAAATGAACAGATCCACTTACATATCCCATTTACCAATTCCACACTGACCTGATTGAATAGAACATTGTGGTAATATCTTTCAACGACTATAAAAGACTGGAGCAATTAGCACTTTGACAGCAACCCTATTCAAAACTAGGGTGGTTACAAGCATACATTTTTTTGGTTTCAGCAGAACATTGCCTTCCCTCATTCATTGATGTTGTTTTGCATTTAACAGATAAGAAATCAGACAAAAAATTATGATCCCTCAGATCTGAAGTATGCTGAGTGAGTGGTAGCAGTATCATGGCTTTCAGACATCGCTTGTGTCAACATATTCTACTGAATCAGTGTTTGAGGAATGATTTGGAATTATGTGTTGGTGCTTGTCAGAAGACATGGGGATGGTTGCACGATTTTCTTGAAGGTGTAATAGGATTTTGCTGGGCAAAATGCTTCTATATTGATTCATTATTGTAGATAGCTGTTAGATCATGCCTCTCTATTGCAGAGCTGTTTGGTGTATTAATTTAAACATGCGTTTCAAGACATTTCTCAGAATGGGCCTGTTCTGACGATCATTTTATCTGAATGATTGACACAAAGCAGTGTATGAAGAATGTCTGGTAGGACATATTCTTCACATCTGACTCAATGTCTACTGCCTGAATTCTTGTTTGGTATCAATTTCATACTCATCTAAATGACCTGAAATTTCAGCACAAAAATATACAATGAACAACCATGGTGAACATTTATTGGTTGGGGAAGAGCATGGTTGAGGTGGGGCAATGTAACCAAGGGTTTGTGGTAGCCAGTTGTTGAAGATGAGACAATGCACATCTGGGTGCCAGTTAGCAATGACTTGTGGATTAGGTAATGGCAAAAGGAAACAACAGTGTTTTCCAACTGTATTTTAGGTTGGGGTGGATACATGAAGACTGGAATCTAATGTAAAACTAACCAGATTAATTAGTCACTTCAACAAACGGTTATGTTTAGAAACTGAAGGTTGAATAAAAGGGTTTGCTGACCACATTATTGTCAATTTCAAGCTAATGTGTCCTAAAAGGTGATCATTTCCCACCTAATCAGCTAATAGCTGACAACTGATCAACTTTGCCCCCTTTATTCTCAAGTTACCTTCTCAATCGCCAAAGTTCATTATCACAACTCTATGAAAGGTATCCATATGAATTATAAGACAAAGAATCAGTGCCCTAGTAATTTCCTTCAAGAGTCTTGTGACTTGGAGAAACTTCCCAAGAATGTAAGTTAAGAGGAGCATACTCCTGACCTTGAATCCTAAATAGTAATAGTTTCTGACCTTTGAGTCATTTTGAATATGAAAGCAAGAAGCAGAAGCATTGTCAGTAACAGGCAAGCAGCAAATGGGATCATCAGTCTGAATTGAAACTTGCTCTGGGACTTCTACCTTTACAAGTAAAATAGCAGAGGTAGTCAATTGGGGAAACCTGCTAACTTATGCCAGGAAGTGCAAAATAGATATTGTACCTTTCATGTAGAGAAATCTATTGCATGGAGGGATATTGGGGTGCATCCTGTGTAGAAGGCAGGGTTGTTGAGGTGCCAAAATCTATTTCAAAATATTTTCCAACATTTGCCAGATAACTAATTATCCATTGGTTTCTTGTGACTTGCTTATCGGAAAAATGCTTCTGGTGAGATTATAGGATGACAGACAGAATGGCAAGGGAGTTACATACACATTTGTTTATCCATACATTTTTAATTCTTTATTGTGCACTCTGCAACTTAGTCAGCCTTAGTTTCTATCTGCTCCATAGTGGAAAGGAGGAGTCCGACTGGTGTCACAATGTCTCTCACACCATGGCTTCAGGATTCTCTGGTGGTTAAGGAACAAACCCCCAAGCCTTGCAGTTTATTGGAAATTCAGGGGTTCATGCAGAAGTGTTTGGAGCTAGTGAAACAGAACACATTCACTCAATTGGTCACCAGACCCAGGAGGACCTGAGTAATAGATGACATTCCAAGGACTAGGAAGGATTCTGCAATCCCCGTTTGAAGGTGGTTTATAAGTATGTTCAGGTAGGGACCTACAGCTAGTAATAACACCACATTCACAAATGAGGTCCATAATAAATTAATCCTTGCTCAACCCTTGGTAGCTTGGCTGCGAGCAGACAGGATTAACTTAGGAGAAAGGTGTGCAAAGCATTTAAAAACACCAATACAGTAAATAAGTAAGACACAACACAATAAAAATCCAACACCAATTTATAAAAATAGAAAATATTTTTTATGATAAAAGTGACACCATAATGACAAAACTCCAATGTAGGGAACCAGAGATGTAAATTTTTAAAGATTTGTGGGCCAGATGTACGACCGTTTTTTGCGGTCGCAAATGCGCCTGTTTGCGGCCGCAAAATAGGTCTGCCCAAGTACAAACCCTATTTTGTGAGTCGTAACCTATTACCGACTCGCAAAATAGGGTTTGCGACTCGCTATTAGGAAGGGGCGTGCCAAGAGCGTACCTTCCTAAAAGCGAGTCGCACTTCAATGTACAATTGTTTTGCAACCACAATTGCGGTCGCGAAACACTCGCAGTTTACCACCCACTTCAAGTAGGTGGTAAGCCACTCCAAACGGGAAGGGCCCCTAGGGGACCCCTTCCCCTTTGTTACTGGTAGCGGAGATATTTTTTAAGAGCAGGCAGTGGTCCCACTGACCACTGCCTACTCTTAAGAAATGAAACAGAAACATTTAATTTTTAACTTCATCCCATTTTCCTTAAAGAAAAACGGGATGCATTTAAAAAAAAAGAAAGCGTTATTCTGGAGCCTCGAGGGAGCGCCAACACTGGTGCTGCTTGGAGCCGATGTGAGTGGATTTCAGGCATCAAGGAACATTGTGGGGACCTGGTCAGAGTGCCAGAGCTGACCTTGAGTAAGAGGAGCAAGAGGAGGAAAACCAGGGTGTGAACAAGAGAGGGCAGAAGGAAGTGGCACATACAGCAAGTGATAACTTGAAATGAAGCTTTCTGTTGAATAATGTTGGAGAAGGCGTGAAACAAACTGCAGATTAATGAACTCCCTTGACATAAGGAATAAAGTTTTTATGCTAGTTGGAAATTAATGGTTTTCCACAAAAGAACTAAGAGACACTACTCCCTCTGTCTCTTTCAATCGAAAGAACAATTCAAGAAAACGTCCAGTGTAGGTCCTGATGAGAACCCCTAAGATACAGGGGTACGAAACGCATCGACGAGAAACACCAGGGCAACAGCAGAAGAGTTTTCATGACGGCTAGTGGAATATACAATTAAAGTATCCACTTCACGCCCGATCATTATTGCATGAATCACTAAGCCTGTTCCAAGAGTGTCACATACATTCTAACTTCAGTGACATTTTCCTCTGGTTTCTCTTACTAGTTAGACTGGTACTGACACAGCAGTTTTACCATGGAGATTGTGTCCAAAACAGATCTATCAGGTTGTTTTGTGATTTGTGATGATTTGTTTCACAATGTCTTGTGTGTTTTAATGTTCAGCTATACATGTTTCATGATGATTTAATGGTTAGTCATACATGTTTGATGTCATTGTTTCTTATTTCTGTTGGATTTAAAGGTCTTCATTGATATAGAGGACATTGTCCCGTAGGACATATTTTCAATTATAACAAAGGAATGTAAAAGTAACTGTTTAATTAGATGTGAAATAAACACACAGACAAAGGTTATGAATTAATTTGACTTGGTTCCTTTAAAATAAGTCACTCCTAACTGTCGCAGCCGGATCTTTTTGTTATATAATCATATTGAAGGGGCCCAATCTGGCTGTGAACAACAGGGCCCAACCGCCCTTTTATTTAAAAAGCAGTCACAGACATGGTGGTCTGCTGACCCCAGCAGGCCACCATCCCTGCTAGTGCTGGCCATTCCAAATGGGGTCGCAAATTGTGACCTGCCTCATGAATATTAATGAGGCAGGTCATTTGCGACCCCATTGGGAATCGCAAACAGTGTCTCAGACACTGTCATTTACATTTTGCGAGTCGCAAAAGGCGCAATTTGCGAGTCGCAAATTGGATGGGTCGTACATCTGGCCCTAAAAATAAAACTAGCACTTAGAAACAAATAGCACTCAAAGGGTTAAAAAAGTCCGCACTGCACAGAGACAAAGTCAAGCGTTCAGGCCGCCCATGATGTAACACTTTTACGCTTACTTCCAAAATTGTTTCTTAATGCAGGAAAGTGGTCAACAGCACTTTTCTACCTGTTGCTGATCAGGGAGTCCACTCCTTATCCTTTAAGACAGGCAAAATCCATTTGTTGTAAAACCTTATGACTGCAGCAGGTGTAGTCCTTATGAGTGCAGTCCTCTCTTGTGTAGTCCAAGGGGCCAGTAGGGCATTCCTTCTTCTTCAGATGTTTCTTTTGGGTCTTTGAGGTTCCAAAACACCAGCCATGGGTGCAGAAGCTCTGATTTGTCACTTGGAGGTTTGGGACTACAATTCCCACAATGCACTTGGTCAACTCATTTAAAGTCCAAGCGAAGCTGGTCAGTAGGGCTTGTCTTGGTGGAGTTGATGCAGGTGACGTCTTGAAGCTCTTTTCTACCTGATGCTTTCAGGGAGTCCGCTCCTTAATCTTTTGAACCAAGGCAAAGTCCTCTTTTGTGAAGCCCAGAGTGTGCAGTAGTTTTAGTCCTCTCTTGTGCAGACCGAGGGTTCAGCAGGACAGTCCTTCTCCTCTTGATATTTCCAGGGAGGGATCTGAGTTGCTGGGCAGCTCTCCCATGTTTATACAGGTTTCTGAGCTGGCAAGAAAGGGGGTACCCCTGACCAATGGGGTGCAAGGTGGCACCCTCTGTGATGACAACTTCCCCTAAAGTGTGGCACTTTCTTGTCCCAGAAAACACTGTTCACAAAAATTCAAAATGGAGAAAATCTCTCCTAGAGCTTCAGGTCTGGCTAAGCCCACCCACAGGTGTGGCTAACTTCCCCCTACACTCCCCTTCCAGCCCCTTTCCTAATTCAATTACAGGGGCTACTATATGGCTGGGGGTAGAGGAATGGGGGTGGGCCTGGTTCCTGTCCTCACTGTCTTTCTACCTTTGAAAACCGGTTTGGCTACCCAACCCCCTTCCTGTCCTGGAATCTGCAGGCAGCAGATCTCCTCCCACCAGATGCCTCCTTTGTCTCAATTCAGGCCACTTCATGCTTCATTAAGGCAGCTTGGCTCAGCCCGTCACAGGCTGGCTAATCAGTAGAGGCTGCTACAGAGCTGAATTGGGTAACTTTAGGAAAGCAGTTCTACAACTTCTTTCCTATAATAGTTATAATAAATCCAACCTTGACAAGTTTTTAGATTCATTGCAACTATTAATTTGTCACTTTGAATTATTATTTTAGCTCGCTCCTGTCAAAATGATAAATAAAGCCTTCTCATGTTAGCCAATGGAGCTAATGTACTACAATGGGGAAACACAAAATTGTCAGTTTTCCCCTCAACAGGGCATATAAAACATATTATATAATGTCCCTGCTTATTTTAACATGGAACCCTACCCTAGGGGCACCGAGGGCAGACCTTAGGGGTGACTTATGTGTTGAAATAAGGTAGTTTAAGACTTTGGAAGTACCTAAAATACAAAGCCGAATTTGGACATCATTTAATTTTAAAAGCAGCCTGAAAGGCAGGCCTGGATTTTAAAATGACAGCAGGCACCACAGAAGGGCACACTTAAGTGCATTAAATCTACTGGGCCTCCAAACCTACATGCCTATCCATATCCTAGGGGCTTACAGGTAGGTTGTCATACCAATTGTAATTACACCTAATTACCATATACCTTTTAAACAGAGCACTGGCCCTGGGCCTGGTTAGCAGAGCCCAGGTCACAATCCAAGTCAGAAAACACAAGTATCAGTCAAAAATGGGAGCAAAATGTGGGGGGCACTGCAAAAAGCCTGTTTTCTCACACCCATTTTAACTGTCTTCAAATTCTCTTCAATTTCTCCTGAGGATCTCTGCAGGTCGTTAAGGCACGCGAAGCACCAGCAAAGTTGGAGTGAGGAGAAAGTTATAAGTGAAGGGGAACGACCATCTGGCTTTACCCTCATCTGATTTAAATGTTGTTTTGACCACCCTGCTTACAATTAAGCCCGGGCGGGTAACTCCCCTCCGCCAGCAGAGTTTACGGAATTTTGCCTACTCTGCGCTCCGTTGAGAACGCGGAGTTCAGGCAAAACTCTGACTCCGTGGCGGAGCGGAGTTAGCCGGCCCCTCCACCCTCCCTAATGTAATTATAATTTTTTAAAAGGCACTTATCTGCTATGGCTGCCTCCTCCTCGCCATGGTCTTACTCTCCTTCCTCGTCTACTGAAACCCCTACGTTGTACGTCTTGTGTGTGGGCATGCGCACCTGCAAGACGTACAGCGTAGGAGTTTCCATCAACGAGGACGGCGAGGACAAGGAAGGAGAGTGATACCATGGCGAGGAGGAGGCAGCCACAGCAGGTAAGTGCCTTTTTTTAATTATAATTACATTACGGAGGGTGGAGGGGAGCGGAGCAGAGCAGAGTTCCACTGAGTTTCTTTCCAACTCCGTGGAACTCCGCATAGTGGCACTACGCCAGCTCCGCCCGGGGATACTTACTATACAAAGCCATCAAACATGTGCCACATTAATCTTGTCAATGCTTGGCAAAGCTGGTGGGATTTATTTCTTCCTTGGGATCATTGTTTCCATCTGCCAGCACAGTCCCTCAAAAAGACAAATGTTAACAAGCCAATCTTCAAGGGACATGTGGTCACCGGGGCACTGGGGTATAAATATTAGAAATAATCTTTGCTATCCCTGAAACCTCAGGAACCAGATACTAGGGAAAGTTCTCCAAATGCCAAGATTCTTCTCTTTATGATTTATCTCTGAAGGGCTAGTGTGAGAGTTATGATTTACTCATGAAGGGTAGTGAAAAACTGAGCTTCGAGTCGCACTTAAATGGTGAACAATAGCTATACCTTAATGGGGAAGACTTTTATTCATCTAATATATGAAGTAGCTCTAAAGATAGCTTTGTCAAATTTAATTTATAGAGCTTTACAGAAAGTTCAGTTCAACACATATCATGCAGGCAATCTGCTCCTAAGTAGGCAGGGGACAATACACACGATAACAACATCTTCAGGAAACTATCACAAGTGTTCAAACAATGTGTTTGATCTTTGTAGCGGGGGTCACGTACCTGTCCTCGTAGAGCTTGCATATGTGCGTCAATGTTATTGTTCAGCTACTGTACTCTTTCACACACTGCTGGGAGTTTATACGTGGGTAGGGCAACAGTTGCAATGGGGCTGCAGTTGACGGGGGTCCAAGTCAAACAAATACAGCTGTAACCCTCGGATGCTGAGGCACGTGGAAATACGAAACAAAAACAAGGGGATTGTAAGGATTTCACAGTCAGGGTGAAGCATTACCGAGGTGGCACAAAGAAAGCTCTGCAAGGTCTGTAATGCCTTAATTCATACAGATCTAAGGCAGCAAAGTGGTTCCTCCCAGTGGATTCCTTGCCCTCTTTCTTTTTCCTTTTGGTGGAAGACACACTCTTTTCAGTCTCAGAGCGACAGAGGAAAAGTACAAAAAGTCTGTTGGCCTCAATGACAATAGTAGTATTAAGCTAGGCATAGACAACCAGTCTCAGACACATCCTCGTCCAGGCAGTGGTCCTCATGGCAGCACTTGTAGAAGATGGGCTTTTTCACTCTTCATCTAATTTAAGGCTTATTCTCAGTGCACATGGCATTCTACCACCCCCAGCCTGAGATTACAGCAACATTAGCCCTTTTCTGAGTTCTTAGTACCTGTTCATGACCATATAAATGGGCAGCTAAACATCAACAAGAGCATCAAGGGGACAAACATCTTACAACGTTCTCAGTGTCAGATTACATGGTGACTGTAGCAACCCATAAAACCATCTGAGCTGTGCATTTCGATATCACAGTCCTCAGGCCAATCGGCTAATCAGGAACAGTTGTTAGGATTTTGCTTCACTTTAAAAATAACAAAAAACTTTATGTAGTTTTGTTTCAAACACGTACAAGAAACTTTCCCATTCACATTGGACTGGATAAGTTACAGACCATAACATGCTTAAGAAAGTCATGATTCCAAAATTGACAGATTGAGACTAACAGGAGGCATAACTGACAATAATGAGCCTGTGAAGAGCGAACATAAAGCATCAGTTTACCAACAGACTACAACGTTAAAGCCTGTTGTCTTTAATTGGAGGGTGGGTGAGGGGAAAGTCGTCCAGGATGATAAATAAGTTTGAAGTGGGAGCCAGATGTACTTGGGTCGGTAGGTGTGGCTCCATATATAACCAAGATATCATTATGATGGACAAGGTCATTAATCCAGTATTTGTTTGTAGGAGGGACCCTGGCACCATCTCAAAGCAACCCTGAGCTTTGCAAGTAGTAGGGTCAGAGCTGTAAACCGTCTAGTCTGCTTATGGAAATCTTCTATGCATTCCAGGAGTGCCTAAATCGGAACAGGGGAGAGAGAAGGAGAAATCATTTTGGAAAGGAGTTCGTAAATTCATTCCCCAGAATGAGAAAATAGATGGACAGGTCCAAGCCATATGGTAATAGTTTGCCATAGGTGAGTGGCATGTGGGGTAGCCCGAATCTGTTGCAAGGCCAAGAGCATGCATGCATGTGCACGAGCCAGTGGTGGCAGCATACCATGTAGTGATCAGTAGGAGTGAAAAGGCCTTTTGGGACCTGTGTCACTGGATTGAGGCGTACAGTCTCACTCATTAAAAGTTCTGCTGCTGTATGCTTAACTCACTCTAGCCTACATCGGCATGGTGTGCAGTGCTGCTCACTGCGTGTGTGTTCTATACATGTGCGGGGTGTATGTGTGCCTGTGAATGGTACAATACAGGGATGAGGCAGTGCATGATATGTCATATACATGTGCTGGATGTATGTGTGCCTGTAAATGGTACAATACATGGAAGATGTAGTGCTGTGCAGTGCGTATATGTTATACCATGTGCTGGGGTATGTGTGCCTGTGAATGGTACAATAGGGGGATGATGCAGTGTTGGGCAGTGCGTGTGTGTCATATACATGTGCTGGATGTATGTGTGGCTGTGAACGGTACAATACATGGGAGATTCTTGGTTGCATTTTGGAAAACCCATGGCTAACTGGAGGAGCATGAGTAGCGTTCTACTCACTGAAAAGCTCATCTAAAGTTCTGCTGCTGTGTGCTTAACTCACTCTAGCCTACATCGGCTTGGTGTGCAGTGCTGCTCACTGCGTGTGTGTTCTATACACGTGCTGGGTGTATGTGTGCCTGTGAATGGTACAATACAGGGATGATGCAGTGCTGGGCAGTGCGTGTGTGTGCCATATACATGTAAAAATGAAATGAAATCCAGTATTTGTAAAGCGCGAACAATTACCCGAGGGTGTCAAGGCGCTGGGGGCCATCGGGAAGATTAAGCGAGCTATTGCCCAGAGTCACATGGTGCTGGGCTAACCTGCAGCCGGAGCAGGGGATCGAACCGTGAGCCCCTGTGTTCCGGAGTCAGGTGCCCTGGCCGCTGCGCCACACCTCTTCCCTGTGCAGGATGGATGTGTGCCTGTGAACGGTACAATACATGGGAAATTCTTGGTTGCATTTTGGAAAACCCATGGCTAACTGGAGGAGCATGAGTAGCGTGCTACTCACGAAAAGCAATTCAACACCTCATGAAGGGTAACAAGCGCTATATAAATGCAAACCTTTTCCTTCCTCTATCCATCCACTATCCTTCTCAATCCAAATAGCAAACTAATATATCCACCGCTCAAATTAATTTCATATTTCACTATACTAATTCACCACTAATCCTTTATGGGTTCCGGAGTAACGCGCTACTCGCCGAATAAGTGCTTCAACACCTCATCAGGGGTAGCAAGCACTATATAAATGCCAACCTTTCCACCTTCCATCCATCCACTATCCTTCTCAATCTTAATAGCAAACTAACATATCCACCGCTCAAATTATTTTCATATTTCACTATACTAATTCACCATGGGTTCCGGAGTAGCGTGCTACTTGCCGAAAAAGCGATTTGACGCCTCCTCAGGGGTAGTAAGCGCTATATAAATGCAATTACAGTACAATACAATACGATACTTCAAAGGGTGCTCTTTGATTCACAGACAGCTCACTGGGAAGAGACCTTGGCGCAACTCAGGAAGGAGATGAGGCTTATAAGGGAATCATAAAGAGTAGAAATCAGGCCCTGGCGTACCTTTTTGATACACATCACTGTGGCTGACATTCAGGTGTGACCCCCTAGTCATTCTCATGGTCTGTGCTGTGGGCCTATCAGATTTGGAGTCGCTCCTGCTGTGATAGATTGCTTTTTGGAGGAAGAGGAGGGCAGAGGAGAGGGCACATAAAAAAGGAAACAGACCTCAACATAAATTTCAAAGACCCAGACTTGTATGCCAGGTGGGGCTGCCATGAAGATTGCTGCCCTGCTGATCGGCCTGTAGCCCATGTGTGGAACAAAGTCAGTGAACCCATATGCCAGGTGAGGTTACAGGGAAAAGGCAAGAGCATGGTCTGGTTGCGATAGTCATCGAGAGGCAAAGGCCACCATGGACCCGAATCCTGACTGAGGACCATCACCATGAGTGTTTAATCCCTTCCCTACCTGTGGGGAGGATCCAAGGAAACCTACCCTCATCGGAGCAGCATCGAGTACTCCTCACCCCCCACTCTCAGGCCGCTGTCTTCGCACGACCGCGTGTGAGGAACTCAAGAATGCGCGGCCATCTCCCCTGCAGGGCTGTGTGAGAGGAACTCATGGGAGACAGCTGCTGCAGCGCCCATGAAGAGGGCGCGCTTGGCGACTCCGGTCGTGTAGGTCCGGCTGGTGCGGGTAAAACTGATTTATGGGCCAGGCGGCCCGAGGGGATCTTGGTTGCCATATTGCCCTGTGACTCTAGAATACTTTTGACTCAATAATAATCAGAGTGTGACTCCTGAGACTTGGAATACTGGTGGAGAATAACCTGGATGTTGCCTACAGTGAATGCGGAATAACCACTACCACTAGTGAGAGAGGAATGGGACTCTGGAACCCGCCTACAAAAACACCATAGCTCTGACTTCAGGGTACTGTATGTTTTGCTTGGATATGCTGTATTTTATCTTGTGTTGGTTTATAAATACTCCTTTTTCATAAAATCAAGTATTTGACTTGACTATCTTTTATTGCTGCTGCACATATTTTGAGTTGTGAGTCTGTGTTCACCCCCTGTTTCTACTTCCCCTCCCCCGAGAAGCATTGAACTGCTCGAACCGCACTACCACTGTGTCAAGTGCTGAAGAGGTACATGGCCCAGGTTCATAGTTGGTCGGACCCCGGTACATCAGGGGTAAAAGCCCTCAACGCCACAGTTGGGCTCAGTAGCTCCTGCTTGTCTCGTAGTCCTCTGACCGCGGTTCTGAGAGAGCCCAACACCCAGCGAGCTGTTCCTGCCACGCCTACAGCAACTGAGTGTCTGGGCACAAACAACCCATTTGATGGGAAATGTACTGGATTGGGGAGATTTTGAGGACAATGAGAGGGAGTCTAGGGGTTTTGGTTTTCAGGAATTTCCATGTTTATCTCACAATCCTGTAAAGGCTGGCATTTCTCACCTCCCCCCCAAAAATCTGTATTTGTCACAAGAGCAGAACCTATGCTGCTGGTACTCTACAATAAACAAATATAGAGACAGTAAACTTTATTGGAGCGGAGGACAATTGTGTCTCAAAAGAGCAAGTTCCTTACCTCCAGAGCCTCATAGTACATCTGCTTTGCCTCATGGTCTGTCCGTTCGGACATTAACCAAGCCTTTATCAAGTATTCGTAGAAGCTGTCTCCAAGTCCTCCAACTGAAACATGGTCTGCAGTGTCACAAACACAAGAGATAATTGCTAATTAGTTTGTCATAACCACCAATGTATAGCCATCACAACAGACTTTGTGGTATGGACATATGTTGAGTGGTTAGGCCAGTTTACCTTGACGTTAATTATCGAAGTTGCCAGTCAGTCAGAATAACTTTCGCCAATACAATGTAGGCATAAAAAGTATACTACAATTAAAAGACATTCCACATCATTACAGTAAAGATAAAATATAATTGGTTGTAAAAAAATTATTACATTAAAAGTACAATTCATAATTATTTACACAATACAGTAAATTATTCTCTTTTAGGGGATATAAATTTTAGCAGATTGTTCGTCTCTTTTTTAGTGCAGATAACAAAAAGGACGCCAAAGAGAAGCAGATAAAAGGGTCAGGTAATAACTGCAGGTAATAGAGGGCTACACGACACTGTTTGAAGTTCATTTTACGCATAATGGGGATAATAAACCATTTCCTTACATCGCAATAAAATTTACAGAAGAACAAAAAGTGTATATCATTCTGTACAGATTGCTCATCACAGGTACAAAATGGGAGGTCAGAAACAACAAACATTACAGGGAAAGCCCAACATAAGAGGAATATAATTTAAACAAAATCTCACCAAGATTTACCTGTGTTGTAAATTAGTGACGAAAGATAAATATGTTGTGTTTATATCCATTTGCATTATACTAGGGGAAGTCAGGTATGTTTTAACTGTCGACAAATTGATATTTTTAGTCTCCCTTCTTAACTGTAGATTAGATAGCAAATGAGCTTTTAAATCAATTTTAGATATAGAACAACAAGTTGTAGGATCTAAAAAAGGTGATGTAGCCCAACTGCTTTCAATGTGGATTCAACGTAAGTTAACCAAGTGATGTTACCAACCCCATCTAATTTCAAAACATCCTTTATAATGTCTCTTGTCAAAGCAAGGGTCTCCTTTCGCCATACTGAGTGCCACATTAGAATCGGCGCCATTAAGATTTTATCGGTAATATAAGCGGCTCTCAGTTCCATGTGGCACTTATAGTTGGCACATGACTTCTGTAATGAAAGGACCCTTTTTAAGAAGTTATCTTCAATAATCTGCAGTTTAGTACAATCTCTCGTTCCCCAAACAGCTGCTCCATAAGTGGCAGCAGATACAGTCTTAGCTTGGTACACTGTTTTTATTAAGTCTATTGGTTTAATCCAGTTTTTTTAATGAATTTAGTTAGGGCACCAATATTCTTTTCCATCTGAGTCCCTCTGTTAACAATCATTTTTTGCCAGTTAGTTTGAGAGTCAAACATAATCCCTAAATAATAAAAAGAATCGACAACTCCCAATTGTCCCCCTTCAGAAATAATTTGCGGGTGTTTTCGCTGTTTTGTGCCTGCTACTAGGATAAAAGAGTTTGAATAATTAACTTTCATATCTAGGTTGTTCATAAACTGCGTATATTCCAGCACTAGACGACGCAGTGCATTACTAGTACGAGCTAAAAGCACTGCATCGTCCGCATATAGTAGTATTGGTACCTGTGCTGAGTTAATATAAGGAACATCCGGAGTAGATCCCAGCAGTGCAGATTCTACACCATTGGTGTAGAGTGCAAATAAGAATGGGGCGAGAACACACCCCTGCCTCACACCTCTTGCAATTTTAAAAGACCTGGTGCACTCACCATCCCTTCCATAGCGGACACAGGCTGAGGCACCTGAATACAAATCACGAATAATATTAATGATATTCAGGTCAATCCCCATTGCCTCCATGATCTGCCACAGCCTAGGCTGTGCCACGCAGTCAAAGGCTGCAGACAGATCCATGAAGGCTAAATGGAGATGACCTTTTTTTACAGCCGTGTATTTCGCTATAATTAGGCTCAGGTTCAGACACTGGTCCACAGTGCCTTTCCCTTTTCTAAAGCCGAACTGACATGGAATGATAATATTCTTTTCTAAGGCCCGATCCGCTAGTCTGTTTAAAATCAACCGACTCATTAATTTTGCAGTAGAATCTATCAAGGAGATAGGTCTATAGTTTTTCGGAATCGACCTATCCCCCTTTTTATATATAGGAACGATTACAGTTGTCTTCCACGATGGGGGTGCACCTGATTGGGCAATTTTATTAAAAACATTTGTTAAAAGCAGAGCCCAAAGATCTTGATTCTCTAAAAATAAGTCAATAGGGACTCCGTCTGGTCCCGGAGCCTTTGCCCGTTTGCATTGGTTTAAAGCATGCTTTGTTTCTGCGAGTGTAAAACTAGCAGCAGCTTCATTTCTCACTAAAATTTTGGTAGAGGATTGAGGAGTTGTCATATTGTCAGCTCCAAAAAGACCTTCAAAATGGGTCACTCATTCCTCCTGTTCAACATTCGTATCTGTGGTCATGGCCTGCTCATATTTTAGGAATGGTTCATTAATCAGAGACCAAAATGCTTGCAAGCTTTTTAATTTAGCAGCCTTCTGCAGATTTTCCCACCATTCTTCCTTTAAGATGTTTAGCCTAGTGATCCTTGCTTTTTTATAGGCTTGGTGCAAACATTTAACCAATAATTGATTGCGAGGTTTGGACTTCAAGGCTATGTGTAGACTCTTTAGTGTTTTATCACAGTCGTCATCAAACCAACTATATTTTTTACGCTGGCCATTACGTATAACACGGGTTAAGTTATTTTTAACATCAGATAAGATTAACTCAAAATCCGAAACCGTGCTGTCATGTAAAACTGAATCTAAACAGAGCAGTATCTCCCCAAATCGGTTGGAGACTAAACTGGCCAAAAATTTCCCAGAGTCCACCTTTTCCCACTTTAAAACAATGCCATTCTCTCTTGCAATTACAGGATTTATGGGGAGTTTAAAAGCACAATCATTTTTCTTTACCGACGGGATAAAAAAAGTTATTGCAGCGTGGTCACTAAATGGGTAAAACACAATCTCAAGATGAGAGAAAAGGCCACTTACTGAATCAGAGACCAAAACATAGTCAAGGGTAGAAGAGGCACAATGGTTTAAAAAAGTACATTCTAACTGACCGGTTAAAACTTCGGAAACATTTAAAAATACAAGATTATTTATAGTTAGTCTGTTTAAGGCCTTACCATAACCCGTGGGACAGAAATGAGGGACACTCTCCCCATCATCATCCTGTATTCCACATGCTAACGTATTAATCTTATCACATGGGTGAATGTTGAAATCCCCAAGCCAAATTATATTGCAGGGTTTGGTACATTTATCTTGTAAGTCATTAATATCTCTTTCCAAAATTATTGTTATAAAAGTTAATAAGGAGCCAACAATAATCCACACAGTATTCAATTAAAATAATATGGTAATAAGGTGACGTGTTCAAAAATAACTTCACTTTAAAAGGAAAAGCATTAGAAAGTAGGGTCAGTAAACCACCCTTAGCCCGTCCAGCAGGAGACGGGTACAGCAGAAGAGTGAAAGGAACGGTACCCATTCAAATGTATTGGATCTATTTCCCAAGTCTCTTGAAGGCACACTATATCACTAGATGTCAACAGAGATAACCATTCTGCATTAGACCTTTTTTGGTTATAACCGGCGATGTTCCAAGACATGGTCGCTATAGATCCTGAGAGATTCTCTCGAGGTAGCGGTCTCTGGGGGAAATTTAGACTGTCTTGCTGCCTGGCTAATGACACTTCAGGGATTATAGGAGGAGCAGTGTGCGAGGGAAACCCCTTTTGTAGATCTAAAACACCATCCCCACTAGGTAATATAATCTGAGGATCCAGTCAGTCACATGCAGAGAGGCCTTCTAATGCAGCAAATCTATTCCTTAAAGGAAACGGTGAGACTAAGGGAGAAAGGGGTTGGTTAAACGGGTGACGGGATGGCCTCCAAGTAACATGTGATCTAGAAATAGAGGGCTGAGATGAAAAATGGGGTTTATAAAAGAAACCCAATGGTAGGACAAAGATTTCAGAATGAAATGATGGCATATTTGGCAGAGCAGATAGTAATTCACCCACTATATGGTGGTTGTCAAAGTTCACTATAATGCAGTCACCATTAATAGTTTTGGGTGCTCTTCCTACCCAAGTAACCCTCCTAGCCATAATAATATTTTTGTAGGCATTAGAGTTTTCACCTAGACGATTGGATAGCCAATGCTGGACTTTATTTATTAACTGCTCCGTGTTTTCTATCGTATTTGGTTTCAATTCTGGGACATTAACTAAAACTATTAGATACTGACAAGCAGCCGGAGGGAGATCCAATCTTGCCTTGGGTTTCACACTTTTTACTTGATGCTTAGAAGCTCCCCTCCCCAGGGAAGATGGTTGTGACCTTTCCTCCCAAAAAGTAGTAGGGATGGATGGGGTAACATGTGGGTGTGGGTATGTAACAATAGGGGAAGTAGATAATTGTGGTTCACCATGTAACCTTGTACAATCAATATTCTCACAATTACATTGTGCCTGTGTCCTACAGTTATTTTTATGTGCATTGGCTCTCAACTTTTTAGCAGAATCATGGACAGAGCCAGGCAAAGCAATAGGAAGCCCCGTTGTTTGTTGTAGGTCACGACTTCCCATGCTATCAGTAGTTACATTTGGCCTATCAGACATCGTGAGGGGGACCATACCTGGTTGAGGATTGGGTCTAGCTACATCTGTTAGCACAGTAGTATTAGGGGGGACTGGCTTAAGAGATGAAGCCTCAAAAGAAGATAATTTTTCCTCTATTTGGGACAATTTGTACAGTATTGGGTTTAATAATACAGTCATCATAGCCTCTAATCTTTTCATTAGGTCAGAGTCACAAGCATGATCAGCCCCCAAAGCTGGTTGATTGTTAATTTCATTTTTGCTGGTAGATCTAGTAGATCTTAGTTGTAGTGAAAGTCCTGTTTCCAATCTCTTGCGCCCAGTGTCTTTCTCTTTACAAACCCGTTTTAATGTTTTTTGTTTTAAGGGGCCACCTCCCTTTCTTTTTTTTGATTTCGCATCTGGATAGTTGTTTTCCACTTGATTGTTCGTTGATTGCTCCTGAGTTGTATTGCAGTGTTCATCTAAGGTGTTGGTAGATGGATAGATTCACCGCTGGGGGTATGGCAGAACTCGGTTCACCTATTAATTGGCCCGAATTCAATTGGTCAGTGGCTAGAGTCCCTCCACCTAAAGAAGAACGCTTATGCATAATCAATGTGTCCAAAGAAAGCCTTCTCTCGGTTAGTTCAATTTCATGAGCCAGAACAGATTCGGCCCTCGTTAAGAAGGCATCCAAGGTCCCAACATGTCCAGGCCCTTGTTTTCCTTTAGGGATCTTTCTTTTATTCATTTGGCCCTCGGTAATCAGTTTTCAGGGTAACAGAAGGGGTGCGTGTCCTTACAAATCCTTGTACGCACTGTTGTACCTAAACTATTCGCCCCAGTCAGCGTGCAACTTCCCCAGCAGTACGATTGAGTAGTATTGAAATGTTGAAAGGCCAAACTAGGTCCAGCGCCTCCCTACCTTTGTCTTCAGGGGTAGCAGCGCACAATTCCTAGTGCAACAACGATCTCCAACGACGAGCCAAGGGGGTAGGCCCAGCCCAGCCTCTTCCGGCCCCTGACGGGCAAGGACGGGCCCGCCCTTGGCCCGCGCGCGTCCCGCGCCGCGGGGGTAGAGGCAGCGCTATAAGCGCGATGACCAGCGCCTCCCCATCACTCGCGGCACCTGTGGCGGGAGCAAGGGATGCTGGGACTAGTAGTCCCCTGTAGCGATGTTCAGCTCCTCCTATCGAAGTTGCATTAAGCAGAAGAGTTGTGAAAACCTTTTAAGCACATAAATAAACAGCATTGTAGGATTAACATACATACAACTAGAGGACTAGATAGCTCTAGTTGTCTTTACCACAGGAGTTTTGTGCTGGTATAGAAAGCATGGCTAAGGATGTTGGAGTAAGGGGACAACTCCAGCAGTGGAATGGTTGGTGGAAGGGATTCCAGAGCTGAGACTATCCCACAGAGGATGTACGACCATTGTGCCCCAGTCCTTTGCTACTCTGGATAGTGGCTTGTCATAGTACTTCCAAAAAACAGTCCATCAAGATCCAAACAAACCAGGGATTTTTTCTGGTCTACTGTGCATAGGTGTTTTTTAAGCAACTGTTCCTTCTCCCAGTTAAGACATTTATAAAGTGAGACCGTTGAAAATGCTTCTGTCCTCGTGGCTGAGCAGATGTCATTTAGTAATGTCAAGTTAGTGTTTAAACTTTTCTCTTCTGGAAAGCTATAATCCCTTGAAAGAGTTGTAAATGAGGACTACTTTCCTGTAAGTTACTCACATTTCAATCGGCGGTACTTAAATCATAAGAAGAGTCTTAATTTGTGCTGTTTGAGTTGGCTGTTCAGGACTTCCATCTACAGCGTGTCTAGGATTTGAGGGACCAGTGCACGAACAAAAGGTCAGCGGTTATTGGACATTTGAAGATTCACATATGCATTCTGAGGTGTGAGCTGCAGATCTCCCCCCCCCCATTCATTTATTTGGCTAGGTAAGGGGCTGAACAGCAATGATTGTTACTTCTCCCTTTGTTGGTGGACTTAGACCTTCAGAGAATCCCATGTTGGCATATGAGGTTATATCTATGACAAGTACATCCCTGGAAACAATGTGAGGACAAAGGTTTGACGAAAGACGAGATCCCTCCCCAGTCCCGTTTATCTGCCCAGTACTTCACCTTAGTGTTTTTATAGTGTCCGTAAGTATACCGACACTTACGCACGGCACCACACACCTTAGCGCGTGTGCTGGATACTATATTCACGTGGCGTGATTCTTTTGCCACTCACATTCACTTACTTGGTCCTGAAGAAAGCCCCTCCATTTTTTTAGTTGGGCTGAAACATGTTGACCTATATTTGACAACTAGGAGTAACTCTCTCTCCAGTAGTTGCCACACTTGTTTTTAACAATATCCTGGGCCGTCATTATTAAATTTACCTGACAAGGATTCCCAGAGGTATTTTTTAACCCACACTTATCACATTACGCACCACACCCGCTCTGCTGTAATCAGGCGTCGTAGCACAACCGAGGGGCATTCGGCCACCTGGTTGGGACCCCAGTGATGAAGCATGACACCAGCCAGGTTGGTGTGTGAGGGGTCTTTTAAAACCCTAGTGGGTCTCAGAGACAGTCCAGCCACAAAAGTGAGGACACAATAATTCGTTCCTGTGGGTTCGTCCACATTGTTTAGTTGACATACTAGGTCTATCATGACACTTAGGCACCTGATTTGACTCTGAGCTTCTATAATAGAGGAGTCTTATCTCTAAATCCAATTACAAAAAATTGGAATCAGACCATAATCATATGTTGATCAGAAAAGTGGAAGCCAGTTAGAAGACACACACAAGTGAATGGATTAAAAAGAGCAACTTGCCAGCTAAAATGACTCAGTGAGTTCAATAGTTACTATATCTTACACAACCTACAGATCACATGCAGGGTCAACATTTGATCCTTCTGACCTCATTAAAGTGAGTCCCGTTATGTTAGGTGATGGTAGCACTCATTACTTACAGTAAAACAAAATGGATGAAATACAATGGCGAGTACGAGAATATTACTCTAAATCAGTGTTTCCGGGGCTTGGCCAAGATGGCGATCTAAGCGGTCGCATACCCCGGAGGCTCCTCGTTCCTGAACCCCATACCCAGCTGAATAACCCAGCATACCCCCCCGTTGTGCACCACAACAGGTGGCACGATCAGTGGGAGTGCGGCGACACCCCCGCAAACTCCATCAGGCGTCCTGTGCGGCTGGTAGGAGCCTCAGAAGACCGAGCAGGTAGCGGCTGGAGGAGACGATCGGGCCGGAAGCCCAGCACAACAACAGAGCAGGAAGGACAGCCGCGATCCTCCTAGGTCGAGGCACAGGCGGATCCGGCGAGGGCCCACCACGGGCGCCCAGCGGAACGGCGAGTGAGCACCCGCAGCATCGACGAACACCTCAGGCGCCGGTAGGAACAGAGCGGTGACGGAGGGGCGGCCCCTGCTCGATCGGCGGCGCAAATCGAGCGCCTGGCTTGAGGGCCTAGCTGGGCGCGAATCCGGAGTCCCCTGAGCGAGCTAGGGAGGAGGCCATGCCTGAAGGTGACGGCAGGGGAGGGCGCGGTGGAGCGGTGAGCGACCTGCAGAGCCTGGCTCCGCCGGAGACAATCGGCCCGGAAGACCGGGCGGGTAGCGGCTGGCGGAGACGCTCGGGCCGGAGGCCCAACAAAATGTCGGAGCGGGAAATACTGAAGCGATCCCCCCAGGTCGGGATACAGGCGGATCCGACGTAGGCCCAACACGGGCGCCCTGCGGAACGGCGAGTGAGTACCCGCAGCAGCGTCGAACGGCCTAGCTGAGCGCGCACCCAGAGTCCCCGGAGCGATCTGGGGAATAGGCCACGCCTGAAGGTGACGGCGAGGGAGCGGTGAGCGACCCGCAGAGCCCGGCTTCACCGGAGACAAGCTGCCCGGTAAGCCCCCGCGGAGGGGAGTGCCAAGGCCCAAAGTGAAGTGCACTCGGCAGTGGGGGAGAGGTGGGCCTAGGGCACTAACACCGACAATAGCCCAGTCAACAAAGGACAGACAACAGGGTGCATAAACAGCGAAGGCGCTCGGCGGATGGGCAGGGTGCCCACCTCCTAAATTAGGTCTGGCAGCAAGGGGGCAAACATCGGAGCGGGAGCGGAGTGGGACAGCATAGCACAGCGGACAGGTGGGGACGGCCCCTGGTGCGGTGGAGACAGCAGCAGTGGCACTGGGGGGGCTGCTTCCAACTCGAGCAAATTAAGCTGCAGTAAGCGCGTCCGAGGCGGATCGGGTGGAGGCGGTCCCTATCTAGGCGACAGCGCATACAGCGGGCGGAACCACAGATTGGCCCGCAAGAATCAACGCCTCCAGGGTCCAAGGCCGCACACAGTGCGCAAGAGTGTAAAGAGTTCACCACTGCCCCAAAGGGCTTCACGGCTGGCCGAAGACACCAACACCAAGGCTGAAACCAGGGAACAGATCTAGGCGACAGGGCCGCGGCGGGCCCGCCGGCCCGACCACAGCAAACTAGCCGCGATAGGAGACGCCCTTCCAAACGAACACTGGCGCACACTACCGGCACCCAACAGGTCGTCCGCAAACGGAAGGAATAGCGGCTGTTGTCCGCGGCAGCCGGGGGCCACCGCCCACATGCGAAAACACAGAATCGCACCACGGGACATAGGAGTGAGGCAAAGTTGAGCGACCCTAACTCAGGTTCATCCAAGCATCCAGAGGTGATCCACACATGCAGGACACGCAGATCTAGTGTGGAGGCAGAAGACCGACCACCTGGGAGCCCCAACATGTCTACATTGAGGAAAAAAGGGGAAAGAACACTGAAAGAGATGTTGACCAAAGGCTCCTTGTCCGGGGAGAAGGGGGGGGGCGAACTTCCCCGGCCCCTAAAGCACAAGCAGAACAAGGCGATGGAGAAGCGCCAATCACACGACTATTCCTAGAAACTCTTTTCAATACGCTGCGAGAGGATTTTCAAACGCTGAAGCAAGAGGTGGCAAGTGAGGTGAGAGAGATCCGACGCGACGTTGACGAAATTGGAGAGCGAGTCGCCGCCATCGAGGAGCGTGAGCAATCCAAAGGCGAAGAGATAGAGCAACTACAGCAGGAGCTTATTCGACTCAAGGATCAGCAGATAGACTTGCAAGGCCACGCGGAAGACCTTGAAAATCGGTCACGCCGAAACAACATTCGCGTTAGGGGGGTCCCACTGAAAGAAGAGGGGCCAGACACCGCCCGATACCTTCAGGACTTGTTTAGGGAGATCCTGGAAGAGCCCCTAGACTTTGACATTCGCATTGATCGTGCACACAGGGTGGGAATGGCACGGCGGGCACCAGCCCCTCCACCGGACATTCTAGCGTTTTTGCCAGATTTCCCTCTCAAAGAGCGCATACTACGTGAAGCCAGACGTAAGCAACCCCTCAAATACCAGGGTAAACCCATAGCACTATATCAAGACCTGGCCTCTACCACTCTACAAAAGAGAAAAGCATTCAAAGAAGTGACAACGTTTCTGAAGGATAAAGGAGTGACCTACTCATGGATTCCGATTGATTTTCAAGTGGGGAGACAAGCTGCATCAAATGAGATCACTACATGAAACGTGCGCGCTCCTGGGCCTAGAACAACGGGACTCGGAGGAATCGCCCATCCGCACACAAAGATCCTCAGGGGGAGGATGGCAAAGAGCAGGCCGCAGACACTTGCCTAAACGGGAAACACGGCCGGATCACACCACCATCACACAAGAACGACTGGCAGCCCTGGAGGCAGTTTCGAGGGACACTACCTCGCCGGAAAAACTTTGAGATGCATAGGGGGACGATATTGCACTAAACTATAGCTAGCTGGGGGGGGGGAGGAGGAGGGGAGGGGCCCGGGGCACTTGGTCCACATTTTCACCCCGATTTCTCACTTCCAAATGTCCGCGTCACGGAATGTTGGACATTGGACTATGGGTACACCTGGGGTATGTCTAGTTGGGGTTAGGGAGGGACGGGGGGACCCGGAGGGGGAGGCGGAGGGAGGGACTCAGGGGGAGGGGGAAGCATGAAGGTGGGCAAGACGCACTCTCGGAACAGACTCCATACAAAGAGAAGACACGCCATAGGGAAATTTGAAGGGAGGGAGTTGGGGTTAGGGAGGAGGGAGGGAAGGGGAACCGGTGTGCTAATGGAGAGCAGGCATGGACGTAAGCCAGAGCCATTGACACATGGAACAAGGGCCCAGGGGCGCAGACACACGCGAAGCAAACCCAGCCTACCAAAGACACAAGCACAAACACCACTTGTAAACCCAATATGTCGCAACATGTTCTTCGGGTGTTGACCCTCAATGTGAGGGGTCTAAATAACCCTGTTAAAAGACGAGCTATCATATCTTATCTGGAGCACTCTGGGGCAGAGGTGTGCCTCCTACAGGAAACGCATCTCCTCTCTAAGGATTGGCACAGAATGAGGTCCCGCGCATTTCCCCAACAATTTTACTCCTCTACTATGGATAAGAAAGCAGGGGTGGCCATATTGCTAGCTAGGAAGTTCCGAGGCACAGTGGGAGACAAGGTAGCAGAAATAAAGGGTAGGCTGTTGGCCTACAGGCTCTGGGTCGGGGGAGCTTCCATAGTGGTGGGGTCCATCTACACCCCAAATGAAGGACAAGAAAAGTTCATCAAGGGAGTCATATCAGAGGTACTCAGTCCCCAAGACAGACGGATATTAGTGGGAGGCGACCTCAACCTGGTCATGGACTCAGAGAAGGATAGATCCGGGCAACGGCATGGCCAAACAGGAGCCTTATCAGAGGAAGGGCAGGAATGGCTGGCACATAGGGGGCTGGTAGACATATGGCGAGAGGCTCACACTCATAGCAAGCAATACACTTATTACTCAAACGCACACCATACGTATGCCAGATTAGACCACTTCATAGGGTCGACAGAAATCAATGCCCTAGTGGACACAGTAGACATTACTCCAGTGGGGCTCTCAGACCACGACGCAGTGATAGTGACACTGGACGTGCCCCCAACTCAAAGACCAAGGGGGAGGTGGAGACTCAGGGAGAATCTGCTGCTGCGCAAAGAAATATCCCAACAGGTACACAAATGTATCACTGACTACCTCGCGATGAATGATACACCAGAGACGTCTTTAACAGCGCTATGGGGGGCCCTCAAGGCGGTCGTGAGGGGGGAATTGATAGCCATCTCCGCAGCGGAGCTCCGGGACCGGAAAGAAAAGAGAGAACAGCTTACGGCCAATGTGGTGGAGCTGGAGCGAGTACACAGCCGGACAGGTGCCCCTAGAATATGGCGTCAACTGAAAGCAGCCAGAGCGCAGCTGGCAGGCCTGGACCTCGACAGGGCGGAATATGCGGCTCTGCGGCTCAAACACTCATACTACGTAGGGGGAGATAAGACGGGACGCCTCCTGGCCAGTAAACTAAGAGCCCGTGCCCAGAGGTCCAGGATTGCAGCCCTTCGGAACCCCAAGGGGGAGGTGGTTGAACGAGACGACCAGATAGCTGAAACTCTCAGAGAATTCTCCGCCTCCCTATATAGCAAAGATGCTCGAACTCAACCAAATGGAGAGTCGTATCTGCAACACGCCGCTACCACGGCCTTAAACACGGTGGGAGCAGAAGCACTGGACGCGCCGATCCGAATTGAAGAAGTGATAGGTGCCATTTCCCGTCTCAAACCACTGAAAGCTCCAGGGCCGGATGGCTTCTCGGCGGGGTTTTATAAAGCGTTCTGTCCACTCATCGCCCCGATTTTAACTCGCCTTTTTAATTCGTTCCAGGGCCCCAGATCTATTCCCGCAGACATGCTCGCAGCAGATATAGTTGTCCTTCCCAAGCCCGGAAAAGACACTACTCAATGCGGCTGATACCGGCCGATCTCCTTACTCAACCTGGACCTCAAATTGTTTACAGGGGTTCTGGTGTCTAGACTGGGCCCACGCATGCCAGGCATTATCGAACCAGACCAATCCGGGTTCATTCCCAATAGACAAAGCAGCGATAATACCAAACGAATCATGCATATAATTGATAAAGCCCACCATAACCAGACGGATGCCCTTTTACTGTCAATAGATGCTGAAAAAGCATTCGACAGGGTAGACTGGGGTTTTATGGATAAGACATTGGCGCACTTTGGCTTGGGTGAGCGATTTAGGGCATGGGTAACAAGCTATGACAAACCCACGGCTACGATCCGGGTCAACGGAACGAGTTCCCAGCCCTTTGACATTCAAAGGGGCACGAGGCAAGGATGTCCGTTGTCACCTCTCCTATTTGCGTTATATGTTGAGCCCTAGCACAACGAATAAGGGATAACCCAGATATCCTCGTCATCCCCTTTGGAGGGGAGAAACACCCAATCAGCCTCTATGCGGACGATATCCTGGCAGCCCTAGAGACACCCAAGCGCTCGGTCCCGGCTTTCCTGCGGGAACTGCACGATTTTGGTGAGGTTTCCGGCTTTAAGATCAATGTGGGGAAATCCATGATATTACCACTTGGTCTCTACGAAACTACACCAGGGGCACCACACGGCGAGTTCGGGGAGCTACAACTTCAAGACAAGATCCCATACCTGGGGATAGTCTTGACCCCCTCCACAGAGCAAACAATCGCCCTAAACTACTCCAATCTCCTTTCGCGTGTTCAGGGAGATCTGCGTAGATGGCAGAAGCAATCCCTGTCGCTCCTGGGCCGTATCGCTGCAATCAAAATGTCTATCTTGCCTCAAGTGCTATACTTCTTTCAGACCATCCCAGCCTGGCCTCCCAAAGGCGTCATTCATAAATTTCAAAGTGCTGTGCAACAATTCATCTGTGCCGGGAAGAGGCCGAGGATGAATAGGGAGCTAGCTCATCGTCCCCCCGACGAAGGAGGGCTGGGAATTCCCAATTTATTGGATTACTTCCGGGCGTCGCAACTCAGATACTTGGTCGAATGGAATAGACCGGAATCAGAAAAGAGGTGGCTGTTTCAAGATAGGGCGATGGCACAGCTAGACCTCTGGAAAGTACCATTCCTCAAACGCCCGGATAGGCCCCCGAACCTTACACTCTCCCCATTCACACGCACTGTTATGCAAGTGTGGGACACAGTGGCGACAAAACGTGGACTTACCTCCTTTCCTTCGCCGTTAACTCCCATATTCGACAACCCGGAATTCCCACCGGGGCTTGAAAAGCGAGCGTTCCCACAATGGAGGGCGTCAACATGCAAGTCAGCCGGGCACTTATTCGACCTGGAGGGGTTCCTCCAACTCTCAGAGATATCACAGGCCTACGACGTCCAGAGACCGCAGAGACTCCAATATTTCCAAATTCGCCACTGGCTAACACACCCAGACGTGCGCCCGTTGGTCGGTAGAAAACTGACGGCCTACGAGAAATGGCTAGTCACCAAAACCTCGGATAAGAGGATGATTTCCGAACTCTACCGACTGATTCGCCTCCCGGCTCATCCGGGACCCTCGGCTGGACAGAGGAGATGGGCAAGGGAGCTTGGTAGAGAGCTGACCGGAAAAGAATGGCGGGACATTTATTTTAGGGCAAACCACACGGCTAGGAACACAGCAGGCAGGGAGGCTGCGGTCAAGGTAGTAACATATTGGTATTTGACACCTGCCAGACTACATAAGGGAAACCCCGATCGTAGCCCTACATGTTGGAGAGGATGTGACGAAGAGGGCACACTGACTCACCTGTTATGGGACTGTAGGGAAGTGACAGGATACTGGACGACAGTCCTAGACGATATAGACAAACAAGTCGACACAGAAATCCCACGCTTCCCGGCCTATGCCGTGCTGGGGCTCCCTAACCCGATTACGTACCCACTGAAGTCAGTTAGGGGAAGGCAGATGGGCTTGGCTATGGGGGCAGCGGTGCAACACATTCTCTCTCTATGGGGCACACGGAATAGACCAACTCACACGGGGTGGCTACACAAACTGTGGTACACGTTGGGCATGGAGAGAATCCAAGCTAGCCTTACACAATCCTCAGACACGTTTGCTACCACATGGCAGCCCCTACTATCACTACTAGCGATGGAATTCAACGAAATCACCTGCCCGAAATACCTTCGCCTTCTGCGACTAACTGTTATCCCACAACCTGAGGCAGCTTCCTGAGACACGGCGCACACGGGCTCTATATGCACCGAAACACCAAGGATCCGCCATAGCACACCGGTTCGGGGAGGGGGGATATAGGGACGGGGGGGATGGGAGTTGTATATTTTATTAGCTATTGTATGTTGCACGGACAAGCTGGGCCTCCTGCGGGGGCCCGAAATAGGATAAATAATATATGTATTATGTCTTTTCACTTATCTGCAAACCAATAAAACAAAGTTAAACATAAATCAGTGTTTCCCTAACTGTGGGTCTGGTCACAACAGATTTTATGTAGGTCGCAAAAGTCCAAGCAATAAATAAAGATGCCTTTAATTCTGTATTTCCCTTGTCACTTTTGCTGCGCTTCAAAGACAGCGGTCAAATGTCAGGCTATGTCTTCTGATGCTTATTTTTTAGCAGCGGGGCTGGTGCTTACAAACTCCTCTCACTTTGCAGTTAGAGAAAGAAAAGTAAAGTGAATTATGTGAAAGTCTTGCTGGGTGCATGAAGTGTGAAAGGAAAGGATGTGGGATGTCATATTTTTCGTCACACACAACAAAATGTAAATACCTGTAAATGAACTGTACACATTCAGCAGTTAGGAAAGCATATCATGAAACACATCTTTTGCGTAATTCTGAAGTGTGATGGAAACAAAGATTTTAATAGGGTCAGAACAAATCAATACACTTTACTCAGTAATGCACAAATAATATATATTCAGCTGAAACCCGAATTCCACACATTAGCTTTTGTGTGCAAAATAGTTTTATTAAAAACTGTATGCCTGCGCAAATTTAGTTACCATTTCAATGGATAATGTGCTGTCTGTAAATGACAATGCACTACCACGCAATGCATTAGTTACATTAAAAAAAATTGCCCACCACTTGTCCATAAAAGCTGGGTGGGTTGCAAAAGTTTGTCATACTAAAAAGTGGGTTGTGGTTCTAAAACGCTTGGGAAACACTGTTCTAAATCGTGGACAGTGCTTAATTTGAGCGGTGGTTTCCGGAACTTAATTGTCAAGGTGGCGCTGCCTGGCTAATTGAAAGAAGACTAAAACAACAGTTAATTATTAATTCAATATACTTAAAAATGAGTATTACCGGACTGTTGTGTCCTGCTGGACACGTTCTAGTGTCTCAGCAGACACAGAGTTGTTAACCACTCCCTTGGGGGAGTGGGCACACATGCACCCCACACCCATCCATCACAAGCGTCACGAGTGACGTGAGCCTGTTAATAAAAGGGCCCATGTGCATGTGCTTGCGGCCAGTTACATTACCTTACCACGGTGTGTCTGTGTCCGTTATTGTCACCATGTGGGCCTAGGGCCCCGACACAACATTGGCAACGAGGTGGGTCTGACCCCGCGTGCCCGCTGCTAGGCGCTTCATCATCCCTCATGGGGAGGAAATGAGCCCAGGATGCGACATTCCCCACTGCCCTGTTGTCTACGGCCACCCGCGACTGCGGAGAAGATCGAGCTCGACACCGTCACGGAGTGACGACCAGAGACTGGCTGTCTCCTACCGCCACTGGCTCCGGTGAAAAAGGAGAGGAAACGCAGCTATCCAGCTCCGGTGAGAGCGAGAGGAGCGAGACCCCCACTACGCGAGCAATGAGCCCGCTACCGCACTCAGGCTGTCACTGCAGTAGTTGAAGAGCCTGGTGACCCCCAACTGAAACCCCTGCCTCACTCCCTCGTACAGTAGCAGCCCAAGGCGTCGGCCGGCTGGCGAAGCATCGCGGCCCACCAACATGCCGCATGAACATGCTCCCTGGTCTGTCTCCTGAGGCACCCACGCAGAGCGCAGGCTTCAGTGAGTCCCGCCACCGAACAGTGCCTGCAGACACCGGTGCTCAAAAGCAGTTGTAGCACCAGAGGTGGGACTGGACTTACCCCGCGAGGGAACTTCGCGCCGCAACACAGTCACTGCCCCATGAGCGCCTGAGAGGAAGTGAAAGCAAAGCAGCAGCGCGGGGAACGGGTCCATGCCCCCTTACCTGCTCAGGCGCTTGGAGGCTGCCTCGCCCGACGCTAGCTGCCCCCGCGAAGAGGTGCCGTAGCGGAAGCGCTGCCTTCCAGGTTCCGGCCCCAAGCAGCGACCACCTGGTCTGGGAGTCGGCAGGTCTGAAGAGAAGCGACCGGCCTGCGGGAAATGTCCCAGAAAGTGCTTCTGCCTCCTGCACCCAGATGCGGCCCGTGAATGAAGAGGCCCGCCTAACTCCGACATCACGCCCGCGATCGGAGGTACGGCTGCTGCGGCTGGAAAGAGGTGTGCAGCGCCACCTAGCGGTCGCCTGAGTATGCAGCATTGTCCTACAAGAGCTAGCCCAGAAAAGAAATAATGGCACTGCGGTAAATTGAGCAGGAGGAACCGCCTTACCGTACTAGCTCAGTTTGTCCCTCCCGCATCCTCAGCCCAAGCACAACTCCCGCACCGTGCCTGCCTGGAACTTAAGGGCCCCAACCCTACGTGAGCTGAGGGAAAGGATGACCACCACGCCACCTGGAGACCTGCAGTCACAGCGCACCCGGAATGCAGCAGGCCAGAGGTTTGGCTGAGAGGTTAAGTGCCCAAAGACTGTGAGAGTCACCTAGTGGCCATTTCGTCTTACCACACTTGAAAAGCGAGTGAGCCACATAGAAACAGTTGGCAGCACTGGGATAGCTGCTGCAACACACAGTAACAGCGGAGGGAGAGACAGTTCTATGCCTGTCCACGTACAGCACCCCAAGTGCACTGCAAAGCCCTGAGAGCTGTAAAAAAAAAAAAGGGGGAAGAAGGACGGGAAGTGGTTCCACACCAGACAGCAGGGAGACACATGGCAGTGCGGACGATAGTGTTGTCCCAGCACAGAGAGCACTGAAGTAGCACATAGCTGCCCCAGTCAAGCACCAAAGTGGAAGCACAGGCATGCTACAACATCAGTGAGAGGCACTAGCTTACCCAGGTGTGACCTCACCAAGTGTGCTGAGACAATGCAATAGCCCCAATAGAGCCCGAAGCTACACCTGCCCAGAAAAGCGTCAAGTTGACAAGGGCAGACAGGCATAAGGCGGTAAGCTCCCTAAAGGTGCAAGGAGAACGTGCGCAGCCCATACAGCCCCGGAGCTATCTGACGCCACATCAAGCGAAGACACCGTGACGCAAACCCCTGGTGGTGAATGGCCACTACCGCGAGATAAGGGATCAAGCAGGTCAAGTGCCAGAAGAGGGCACCACGAAGAAGGACGAGGAATGCCAAATAAGAGGCACGCCAGAGCATGCACCCAAAAGGTCGACCGCGTGAGCAGGTGCCCCAGAGGGTGAGACCTCTCCACGAAAGAAGAAGCAATGCTGGAGGCAGCAGGGAGATCCCCTACATCTCCATTGCTCCAGCGAAGCCCCGCAGTGGGCCAAAGCCAGCACAGTGTCCTCCCTCACACTGCCTCAAGACTGAGTCGCCGGTGACCCAAGACAGGCAAGAGGAGAGTCGCACACTCCAAGTGGCCAGCCACTACCACAGCTCCCTACTGCCCGTGGAAGTCCTTCTCAGAAGAGGGAACACCCGGAGTAGGAGCTTCAAGAAGCTGCCTGAAGAGGGAGCACATGAGACAAGTGGCTGTCCGCCACCCAGCAGAGAAGAGCGACGGACGTCTCGCCCGCATGGTCCAGAGACCATTGAAGTTGATAGGCCCTGTTGGCCTTTTGGAACAAGGTGCATGCGACTGCACCAGGAAGAAGAATCGAAAGGAAGAGTGACAATCCTGTCACCAGGAAGAGCTGGACAAACACAGGTGCGCTAAGGAAAACAAGAGGAGAAGCACGAGGACTCGTAGCACCACAAGCCAAGAGCACACCCAGAAACACCAGACAGCCACCAAGGCGGACCGACGTCACTGGAGACAGCCACATGGGAGAACCAAACATAAGCCGCAGCAAGCGCGAACCGCGTCTCTCCCCAACGCTTCCAGTGCGACCGTCCATCCCCGAGTGTCTGCAGTCTAAGTCAGACGGCATCCCTGCTCCTGACCGCAGATGCCAGAGGTGAAGGAACAGACTCAGCAAGGCAAAGACATGTAGCTGCGAAGTCCCTCCAGAAACCTCCTCTCACAGAAGATCGTCAACACCTGTTGTCCAGGTCCCATGGCAACTACATCATCATTGCCATGTGCAGAACACCTCATTTAGCAAAGAAACGTGGAAGTGTGACCGGAGGGTCTACACCAAGAATTGGAAAACCACCCAAGTTCAGAAGGGAAAGTCGTGAGTGGCCGGACCGGACGATGAAGAGAACCCGAGCTGCAAAGGAGCGAATCCTGACACATCAACAGGAAGTGAAGGCGGTGACAACCAGAGAATGAACTGGCGACCGCCCAGCGGGAGACCGAGAGTAAGCCGCAAAGCCTGCGCAAACAGTCTCATGCCTCACGTTTCTCAGCGTGTCCATCATGCCACTGTCACCAACGTCCTAGGAGCACAAGAAGTCCAAGTGCACGGATATAACTGTCTCCCCGGAGGAAATGATAGCACCTGACCACCCCCACTCTCGGTGATCGACTCTAGAACGAAGGCCTGCATCCATCATGGCAAGTCATCACCAACTGTTGTCCAGATTCACCACTAGGCTGGCAATGCCATCACGCCAGTCCTCGTCAACTGCGTCAAACGATACAGTCTCAAGAGTACCAATGGACTGGAGTCCTACACCGTTGTTAAACCAGCCGACAAGAAGACCCAGAGGCTACCTGCTAACCTGGTTTACACCTGAACTGCGGCAGTGAGAGCATGTCTTGCCCAAGACTCATCCATCCCTGAGGTTTGTGCGAGCGACTAGGTGCTGGTTCCTCGGTGGTCTTGCAGCTGCCCCCAGTCGGCACACACGCAGCCCCAGCGCAGCTCACAAGAAGTCCCGTGGCAAACCCGACAAAGGGCCTCCCCAGACGGGAGAGTTGGACTTGATATTGCCCCACCGACGGGTCACAGGATACAGCAAAGTAGTCTAGCAGAGACTTCAGTCGATCAAGCAACACCATTGTGAATCTTCACCTTGGACTCCCACCATGCTCTTGACGCATCCTGTTTAATGAACTGTTAGTACCCACCACATACCATCCTCTACGTCAGCGAAGGGGAGTCACCTCAGAGCAAAAGAATGTTTCCACTAGCATGGTACGAGGGTGCAGTTGACGTCTCCAAGCCGGCGTTCGTGTCCTGAACCACTCAGGTTAAATTATGAGTGCCCGCTGAGATCGTCCTGCTGCAGTCAGAGTCACCAGTCCTTGTCTGCTGTCTTCCTGATGCCTGACACAAGAAGCTGATGGACCCTGTGGTGTATATTTAATTGTTGTTTACCCCTACAGGTTGGACTAGTGATTGTTTTGTCTTCATTAAAATTTGGGAGGAATGTTGTGTCCTGCTGGACACGTTCTAGTGTCTCAGCAGACACAGAGTTGTTAACCACTCCCTTGTGGGAGTGGGCACACATGCACCCCACACCCATCCATCACATGGCGTCACGAGTGACGTGAGCCTGTTAATAAAAGGACCCGGGTGAACGTGCTCGCGGCCAGTTACATTACCTTACCACGGTGTGTCTGTGTCCGTTATTGTCACCATGTGGGCCTAGGGCCCCGACACAACACTGACGCCCAAGCCATTCTTATAGCTTTGGGGGCCTGGAATAGTCTGAACTGTCACACTTATAGGAGTGTGACAGCTAGTAGCTGTGTTTTTACTATCATTGGCAGCATGGCAGGGGCAATGTGTGGTGCAATCTGCAGTGGGCTCCTGACAAGATCCCAGGCCCTTCTTTTTTTTACAAATTAAGCACTGAATGAGTTATTAGCTTTCTGACAAAAGATGTACTGAGATGTTTGCAACTGTATGAGCAAAGCGATGTAGGTGGAATAGCTTAAAGTGGTTTTGCCTTTTGAAAGAGAAGCTGATGCGATGGTAAGAATAAACAGTTTTCCTCTGTGACTTTCTCTTTCATTGAGCTTTCAGTGTTGCCCGCTCCACCAGGACTCTCTTCTTTGTCAGCGAGTTAATACACACAGCCCTCTCACTTACATTCATTTTCTGAGGTTATTCATGCTCCGCCATTGTTGCTTTCTGTTGTGATCACCGAACACAAGCATTGTTTCAGCACTTCTGCTTTTTCCCAGCCTTTTTTTCATTTCTTTTGTCTATTCATCTTCACAATACACCCTGCATTTCTTTTTTACATTGGCAGTTTGATCTGCTCTTTGTGTATATGCACTCTTGAATAACTCCCCAGGTGTTTTATGCAGCTTGTAAGCATATATCACTATTTACCAAATGCTGTGATTCCATCTACCTCCCAAATGCTGACCTTTTGTCACAATTAGCCCTGAGTGACACATCTGACTTTTCTAGCCATTATAAATTGCATAGAATAAAGGTATGCAACATCTATCTATTCCCCTTACCATTTCTTCACTCGCGTAATAATCTTCTCATTTCTAACAATAATATGGAAATGTAATCACTCTCAAATAGTATGCATTATTACTAGCATGCGAAAGGGAGTTCTTGTCTCATTAATTGGTTTGAACAGACAGCTTTCTTTATAAGATGGGACGCTTTGTGATACAATTTTGGTACATTTTTTATATAAAATGTTACTACGCATGGACCATCATTTCAAAATACTATATTTTTGACAATATTTAATATGGGTTAAATAGAATGCTATACATACGTTGTACCCAGTTTCCACTGACAGGGCTGAGAAAATTGGGGTACAAACCATGAGGTTTCTCAATTTTTTTCAAAAATTTCCGGATATTCATTACCTATAGGCAAAACAAAACACTAATTAGTCTTTACCTGCCAATCCTGCTTCTGCTGTTGATCAGAAATGTTTATTACAGCATGTCTCAGTAGCTCAGTGACTGAATGAATGCTCAGACATAGAACATTCATTTTGTAATTTATAAGCCTCCTTAATACATAAGCTCTTTAAGATATTGAAGCTTTCCAAAGAACGGAGAACTGCCTGACATTAAATAATATCCTCTTTTGTGTTGCCACAAAACTCTTCACGAGCACACAAAAAATACACACACAGTTATATATGTTGTACATAGCAAAATATCTTAATCTACCCTGAATCAGCTTTTCTAGTTCTGTCTGAATATCAGACAAGTGATTTGATGTTATCAGAAAAGTTGCCTGTTTATAGAACCTGCCATTCTAAGTCATGTACTAATCAACCAATAAAAATCAATTCCAAAAGTACAATGGTTAGAAAGAGGTAAGCAAAATCTAAATTATTCTCGGAATGCTGCCATTCTTTTTTTTATTGGTTATAAAACAATACGCATTTCAACAGGAACGTATAACAAGAAAAACAAATATTGCATCGGATTTACAATCACAATTTAAAACAACATTAAAATATTTAAAAAGGTGAAAGCAAGCATTGACTGTAGTAGGTTCATAGAAAAACTCTAAAGCGACTTTAACAGTAAAAATATTGGGCATGATTCACAACTGAGGGAGTAGACTCTTTGTCAAACCCTCCGCGGCAGATGGACCTTAAGTATGTCAGTGACAAAGCCTACTCCGACTCTGTCGCTGACCTACTCCTCTGACAGCTGACTGACTACAGGCCGTTGGAGGTTTAGATATAACACCATCTGCCTACAGTAAACTGTTATGAATTTTTGTTGCTATTTGTCACTGCTGTATAAAACCAGGCAGCAAAAGACAGAAAAAATAAAACAAAAATAATAATAATGACCTCCACACTATGGGAGACAACCTCCATGGTGTGAGGTACATTAGTTTTACATTTTTCAATAACAAACTCCCACTTTGAGAGTCTGCTTTTGAAAAATGTGAAACTTTGTAAAAGTTTGACAGACAGCCGTCTTGTTTGACGGAGCTGTTCGTCAAACTTTTACGACATTGACAGGAGCCTCCATGATGGAGGTTCCTGCCAATGTTTAGGGTTGTCAGCAGGGCTAGTGGACAACTCTAAATTTGCCAGGACGAGGACCCTCGGTATGGTGGGGTTAAAGTCCTCGGCCACACCAATTGACTTGCATCCACCTACTAAACTGTAAATCAGGCCCCAAGTTACTTAATAGTCTCAATAGTTTCCTCCGTTCGAAGGATAGTTGTTTACAAACCGCATGTGACTTAAATCTTAATTCACCTTACTGCACAACAAATATTGCTTTGAATTGCAGCACTCTTCCCTATTGCTATGTACATTTATTGCTAATGGACCACACATCCTAAAATTTAGAAATATGTGTCTGATATCAGGATTAAGAGTCTTTCATATAAATCTGCATGGTAAAATGAGTGGTAAGACTGTCAACTTAATGCAAGCCTTCATTAATTCTTTAGACAACCAAGACTACATCTCTTCCTCAGTGATATGTAGCCTGGTAAAACCTTCTAGAAGTATACATTGAATTCCATATTTAAAATCGCTATCATCTTTTGATGGATAACAAGTGACCTAAAAGATTTCCTTGAGGCATTAAAAAGTTGGTACTTGATACTTATCCTTGCGCATCTAGTTTAAAATAATGTCAATTGGACCACGTTCTAAATGGATCACTTAAATTGAAAGTGATAAATGCATCATATCTTTTGCAAAACAACCCTCCACTGCCAATAACCTAGATCTTTCCCTTGGCGATTTGCTTGTCTATATTCCCTTGCCAGTTAATCCTTGAATGAAACTGTAAACCCAGATTGCAACAATGCTGCAGAATTTCCAAGACTTTCATATGCAATGACCAGCCTCTAACTTTTCCCTCAAGTCTGTGAAAAAAATAGTTATTTTCATAGTGTTTATGTTTATTCACAGCTGCCCATTCTTAATACAAGAGCTAAACTCATTTATCTTACTTTGGAGGTCAAAATAATGTCATAAGCAAATATAAAAAGAAATAGGACTATCTGCAATAAGCCTACTTTGGGAAAAAGATTAAACTACTTTTCAAGCGTTCACTCTTTAAAGTAATCATACTGATTCATCTGAAACAAATTTCATGGGACTGTTGTGGCTTCCAAAGAATACTGCTCTGGTGTACAGATCTGAGAATCATAAACGGAGCCACCCCACTTCTAACAGTAGGAGTACTATAATATGATTTGCTTTCTGAATTTCCCAGCTTTACAACTTTCTGGAAACTACAAATAGGATCCACATAAAAGGAGAGAAAAGCAATTAATGATATGCATTAGAGCTAAAGCAGGAGTGTCCAACAAGAGGGCCATGTACATACCATTGCTTCAAGATAACAGGGAAAAACAACAGGAGGAATCCCATAAACCCAGTTGAGACCTGGATAATGTGGTAACAGACAACGTCTCAACAGGTAATATTTGAAGGACAATTTAAACAAATTTAAATAAATACATAAAGAAGACAAAAAGGGAAAGAGACACCAAGTTAAGTATCACGATCTGTATTAAATGTCGTAGCGGAAAGAACATTAATTTCAAACAGCAATACTCTTTCTTCAATGTAGGTGTAATCACAAAGGTGCACACATAGTGCTTGTGAAAGGTGAATGGCGCAGTGAGACATGTGATATGATGACAGCGCCAAAGGCGTGATTACAAATGGTACATAACATGAGCATTAGGGCTATAATCAATTTGAGACATGTTATGGACTCGCGTGAGTCACACCGCATTGACAGTGGATCACCTACCTGGAATCACTCTCCCACATTGAGAGGCTACCTTTTGGATTAATTTCCCTGGTTCAATTTGGCATTGGGCTGTCTAAGCCCCCAATGGCCATCCCTTTGATTTACATGTTTTGATCCTAAAGGCTGTGCCTTTTTGGACCCCTTCTGCCCCTCTCTACCAACCCCCTCGGATCCCTCTTCGGGACCTCCTCTGCCTACTTCGCTGGGTCTTACGGACCGCCGACTCACTCCCACCTATCTGGATCTACCGATTCGGACTTCTACCATTCCAGCAGTCTCAAAATAACTTGTGTAATCTCGTCCTGATGATGATCTGGAATCGCCCAGGTCAAAACGCAGTCGACAAAGCAATGCGTTCCTACGTCTTTTTGGGTCCATAACATGTCTCAAATTGATTATAGCCCCACTGCTCATGTTATGTGCCATTTTTAGTTACGCCTTTGGAGATGTCACCATATCACGTGTCTCACTGTGCCATTCACCTTTCACGAACAATATGTGTGCACCTTTGTGATTACACCTACATTGAAGAAAGAGTATTGCTGTTTGAAATAAAAGTTCTTTCCGCTACAACATTTAATACAGATTAAATACTCAACTTGGTGTCTCTTCCCATTTTTGTCTCCTTTATGTATTTATTTACATTCGTTTAAATTGTCCTTCAAATATTACCTGGTGAGACATTGTCTGTTACCGCATTGTTTCAAGATAACCACTGATTATGTGAATGACTTCAATTTATATTTATTGTAAATTAATCTTATGTGATTATTCTATAGATCAGGAATGGATACAGTACCGCTGGACCTATGGTAGACACCCCTAGTGACTGGACCAAAGACATCAAATGCTTGTATTACCCAATATTTCCAGTCTATACAAACCAGCTAGTTATATTTTGGATCCTTGTTTCTGAATCTATGTGTCCAACTGTCACATTATCTTGTTTCCAAAAGCACATTACAGATATATGTTGATTCAAAGTTGAGGTTGTTTAACAGCAAAGAGATGTAGGCACAGGATAATTCTTTATCATAAATGGAGGTACCAGTCACTTCTTGGACTGCACATTAGCATGATTCCCCCTCTATCATGTGTACATCATTCACAGAGCACTGTCCAAAGTCTACAGTCCTTCAAGCAGGATTTAAAGGCATTAGTTTCAAGCACACTCATTTTAAACTGGGGAAACACCTGTTCTCTGTAGTAGTCTCATCCCGAGAGGTCTCATAACCACCAAACAATTTGATTAAGTGGTTATATCGCAGAAAGATCCAACCATTGAGATCTTCACTCTTCCTGCTGACTAATATCTAAATTTAACAACTCCTGTGCTCTGGCCTGTTATCAAATTCAGATATGCCCACAGACTCTCACTATTTAAATGAGGGTGATTTCTATATGTTTCTGACAGGGAGTGTTGTTTGAACATTGTTGTCCTCATTGAACCAGCTAGATCCATCATGGAGCATAGTATATATGTCAGCACAGGTTTCTCTATAATCTAATATTAGGCATAGGGCAATATCAACAGTGATGCAATTTAAAACTAGCTTCAGCGTGAGTAGTATCAGGGGAATACATGGGCCAAAACACAGTAATGACCTTAGGAAGGTATTCTCTGGCCGTTTTAAGATTTTAAAATCTGTATATCATCACAATTCAGCTCCATAAGCAACTGTGGCTTTAGATTTCGTTTGAGGTACCCGTCTAGTCACTCTCTTCATCAATCAAAGGACTGACCTAGAAGTCTGTTTATGTGTACTAATTGCTTTCTCACATTGATAGGCTCAAATGAATTGCCTATTAAATTGGATACATAAGTAGTCAACACTGATTAACCTGTACTCACTGCTGTAAATATCAAAAAGGATTCTACGTTCTGAGCACAATAAATTGAGCTTTACTCTTAGCTGCCTATAGGCATGATAATGTTTAAAGTGTTTCAGTAGCCAGTGTAAAGAGCAATAATACTGGATCATCAATAAATAGCATTATTCAAATTTGGGATAATCTTGTAGAAAAATAACATTACTAAGCATGAGGGTGGATAAATGTGGCATGCACCCCTGTTCAAAACGCGACTTTAAAAAGTCAGAGCACTGCCCTTGTGGTCATATTGTGCTGTGACATCTGTAAATCATGAAGCTTGGGCAGCTATCGAAACTGTCCCAATATCTGTATTAAAAATTGGTGGAACTGTAGGGGAGAGACACAAATGTAATGGATTTTTGAGTTAGAGTTGTGGCAGTTCGGAAGACATAGCTGTCAATGCGGTGACATAACACATTGCGGCTTAACACACTCTAGTTGTCTGAGAGATGAAACCTCTGAACTGAACTGAAAATTGTCCATCAAGGGTAATGTCAGAGGGTACCTTGAAGTCATCACCTACATGACAATAATCATTGTACACTCATCTTCTTAAATAGATTAATACCAAAATTAGAAAGCACTTATGTTCATGCAATAAAAACTGGAGATGTAGAATTTTATGATTCCCAAATGGCCCTTGCTTAGCTACCCTGAGTATTGTCTGTTTGGCTAGTTGCCAAACAGAAAATACCCTGATGCATAAACTATACCTTCCTATGAACTCTCAGAAACCACAATGGCATGAGAAATCTGAACATAATCTGTTGACAGATAATTTGACCACACGGAAAATTCAGCAAGAATGAATAAATAACTATGAAAACCAGGGAAAATGGCTTAGGTGCGCCAGCAAGTACCAGGCATATAAAACCAGGACACAACTCTCTGTTGCTACACCTCTAGAATTGCTATGCAGGCCAGAAGCCTCTAATTTTGCTGCCATAAGCATGTGGGTTATATCTGTCCTGTTGTGTTTAGTATAGTCATATTTGGGTCTCTCCATCCCAAAATAACATATACAGGTTTGTCAGTGATCGGGAAGGGCAGCAACATCCTAAAGGCTCTCAGGACTTCCTGCCAGTCGATCTGGAGTGTAGGACAGATACACATTAGTTGAGGCTCATCTCCCTGAGGCTCGGTTCCCCTTCCAACATAGATCTGAGGATTTTGGAAACATCACCTTCACTTTGGCCTGCTTAAAGCACCAGTTTTTGAGAATCTTGTACTGGATCTGCATTGAAGCTTTTTATTTCAATGTAGAGGAGAAGAATTAGGAGTATTTCTACAAGGAATCAGTGCTTTAATTTGTGCCGATACTTGCAGGTGGTCGGAACCAGCACTTTCTTTTGGGGACTGGAAATGATTTTTGATGATTAGACTTTAAACCACAGCAAAGGAGAACGTGCACTGGCAAAACCAATAGGTCATGCTTTTTTGGCTTTGCCAGTGCTTTGTAGCAAGTGTGTCATGTTCTGGAGCCATCTCAACAATAACAGAAAAAAGAAGTTAAGATGTCCTCGCTTTTTAAAGCACACATATAAAAAAAACTCAATTGTGTTAGAGCATTGAGGATAGCAGATTCTTCAGAAAACTAGAAACAGAGAACTTCACAAAGTAATCACAGCAGGAAGTGAAAGAAACCGCACACACAAAGTAAGCTACTACAGAAAAACCTTGGCCCTTGAATCTCTGCTAATCCAAATTTATAATGGAGCAGACAAAAGCACAAGCCAAACTGAGTCAAAAGAAATGGCACTGAAGACCAGAGAGGCCAGAGCACATCACTGCAGGGTACAGTCAGAGAAAACAGTGTGCATGAATGGAATTACAGCAAACAGTCATTTTGGGATGGGAGAACCCAATAAAACTACATAGAGGCCTGGCATATGGAGCAGAAGAAACATTAGAAGAGCAGTTGACTGCATTAGTGACACTTTATCAAGCAAGATTCAGATCCCTTGTGAAAACAAACCATGTGCTTCAAGGACGCAATGTGTAACAGACAACTACTTCAAATGCACTGTTAAAGCAGCACTGCATGACCTGCATTATAGAAAGAGCTCCAGAGGTGCAATGGGTGAATACACCTGCTTTCTGGATCCCTGTGAAACTTTGGTATTGCCGAAGGGGCCACAGACACTTGTGCGGCCTTCTTCTGTAATAGAGATAGATCCCTCCAGCGCACATGAATGAATGAATAAATATGATCTTGTATAGCGCTAACTTAGCCCAAGGGCATCAAGGCGCTGATAACGGGCCGAGACAACGGATGGTGGACCGGGTAGAAATGCTCAGGGGAGGCTCTGTTTGAAAAGCCAGGTATTCACTGCTTTTCGGAATAGAGAGTGTGACACCTGACTAGAGAGCTCTTCCGGCAGCGAATTCCACAATTTGGCGGCAGCAGTGGAAAACGCTCTACCTCCCCATCTGGCCTTCTTGAATCTCGGAATTATAAGCAGTTTTTTTTCCGAGGATCGAAGCTGTCTGGTGTGGACATAGCGATGAAGGAGAGCTTTGATACCCTCGGGGCCAGCATCGTAGTAGGCGTTATTGGTTAAACAATGTTTTGAACAAAATCCTTCGGTCCAAGGGAAGCCAGTGTAATGATCTAATTGTTGTGGAGACTGAGTGGTATTTAGGCAGATCGGTCACCAGCCTTGCAGCCGCGTTCTGCACCAACTGCAGACGTTTAATCAGTCCTTTGTTAATGCCCAAGTAAAGGGCATTGCAATAGTCCAATCTGGACGTTACCAAGGCGATGACCGCCTGCTTGCATGATTCAAAGGAGAGGTAGGGAGTGATTGTTCTTAGGATTCTGATAATCCCAAAACAGGTGGAGACTATTCTACTAAACTGTCGATTTAGTGACAGAGTTATCCACTATGACCCCTAGGTTTTTACCGTGGGAGACTGGGCAGGGACAAGCACCGAGTGAAGCTGGCCACCATTCTTTGGACCAGATATCTGAGTGGTTGCCAAAGATAAGGACCTCCGTCTTTTCCCCATTTAATTTCAGGAAGTTTTCCGTCATCCAAGTGGAGACTGCCTGCATACAATTTCTGAAATTAAGAGCAGAGTCCCTGACATCATGGGTGATAGACACCTTTATTTGGGTGTCGTCAGCGTAGGACAACACCTCTAAGCCAAAAGATCTCACCACCTCGGCCAAAGGGGCAACATAAATATTAAAAAGTGTAGGGCTCAGGGACGAGCCCTGGGGTACACCACAAGATACAGATTTAGCGGCTGAATAGAAAGGACCCAATTTGACAGTCTGTGCACGCTCACTGAGAAAGGAGGCCAGGAGATCCAGAGCCGAACTCCCGATCCCAATCTCCATGAGGCGGGCAGCCAACCTTTGAGGAGACAGGGTGTCGAAAGCCGCGGTTAGATCAAGTAAAACCAGTAGAGTGGTGTGTCCTGCATCAACCTGGGTCCGAATATTATTGAAGACAGCAGTAAGGGCTGTTTCCGTACTGTGTTGGCTTCTGAACCCATGTTGTGAGCCATCTAATAGATGGTGATCCTGAAGGTAAGCACTCAGTTGCAGATTTAGGTGTTTTTCCAGGATCTTGGCTGGAACAGGCAAGAGGGAGATGGGCCTATAGTTCTTAGGTTCTGTAGGATCCAGTGAAGGCTTCTTCATGAGTGGTTTAACAACTGCCGTCTTCCATAGAGTCGGGTACTGTCCCTCTGAGATGGCTATATTCAGGACGGCGGTAAGATGGGGGATAAATGCCTCCCTGCCAGCTTTTAAAACCTTGAGGGGACAGGGATCTAAGGGTGATCCAGATTTGACTCCTTCTAGGAGTCGATCGGTCACATCTGGTGACAAAAGAGGGAAGACGAGCAGTTTAGGGGTCTCCTCTGAGTAAGTTTTTTCCCCTGGAGACTGGATCGACCAACTAGAAAGGCTCAAACTCGTATTGGAAGCTTCCAGCTGGGAATAGATATCTGATATTTTGGTCTTGAAAAAATCAGATAGTGTGTTGCAAAATTCTTGGGAAAAATCAGTGGAGTCTGTGACCTGTGGAGATGAGAGGAAATTGATAGCCTTAAAGAGTTCCCTGGAGGAATTCATTCCGTCTGTTAAGTTCAGGTAGTAAAGCCTCTTTTCCTCTATAATAGCAGCCTTGTATTCTTTCAGACAGTTCTTGTGTAGAGTTCTGCCTGAAGGTACTAATTTAGACCGCCATTGCCTCTCCTGTTTACGGCAATTTTGTCGCATATTTCTTAATCTGTCTGTGAACCAGGGTGCAGACGGCTTTTTTCTTGCTGAATAGTGTTTCCTCAAAGGTGCCAGTTCATCAATAACTTTTGATAGTTCGTGTGCCAATTCAGCTGCGGCCAGATTGGCATCATGGGACCTTGACAGATGGATTTTACTAAGGAACAGAGACAGCGATTCCTTACTGATCCTGCTAAGGTTTCTTTTTTTCTCCATATTCCCAGTTCCAGCTAAGTCATTTACTGGAGTTGAAATGCTAAGATCAAAAGGGACTGCAAAGTGATCCGACCAGGAAAGTGGTATAGGGGCTCTGACCACTACCCGATGGTCACTAGAAAATACACCATCCAGGGAATGGCCTGCTATGTGGGTGGGTCCCTTAACCAACTGAGAGAAACCACAGCTGCTCATGGTATCCAGAAATACCTGCGTGTCTTTACAATCAGACAACTCTAGGTGGAAGTTAAAATCACCCAAGATAGTAAAGTTGGATCTGTCTAAGTAGGGTTCTAGCAGGTTACTAAACTCATGACTAAAGGCTGCCTTGGGGCCCGGCTGCCGATAACACAGAACGCCAGAGAAACTTTCCGAGGGGAGGACATTAATAGAAAAGTACAGTGCCTCAAATGAATCTGTGGGTGTATTCAGCTGTTGAATACGGCAAACCATATTGTCTCTATGGAGAATACCCAAACCACCCCCCCCTTCGTCCAGTCATGTCCAGTCTAGTAAATGTATATCCTGGTGGAATGGCATCGACAAGGTCTGGACCCGACGAGTCCGAGGCCCAGGTTTCAGTAACGAACACCCAAATGGGTTTCCTCGCTGAAACAAAGTCTCTGAAGGCTATCTTGTTTTTAATGAGCGATCTCGCATTGATGAGGAAGCCCTGTCCTAGCTGCTTATTCAGGGGGAGTCTGGCTGACTCATCGGGGTCAGGTGTGTAAACGCCCCCTCCTGGTTTCACACACACATTACACGAGGTGCATAGGAGGTCCAAGTTGGTGTTATCCATGGATTGAGGGTCCATAGTGTGATGACATGGAGCCCTCTTTACCCGGATATCGAGGAGAGCTCCTCTTGTGTAGGAAATCTGAGCTCCTTGGTCTGAGGGTAAAAGGGCAGCATCTCTGGTGCTAGGCGCGGACGGGCGCAGACGGGCTTGCCTTAGGCGCGCCTGTGGCGCGCAAGCAGCGCGCCCGCTGCGCGCGTCCGCTTCGCGACGAGCAAGCCATGCTGAATAAATAATCAGGGCAAGACCTTTGACCCCTGTCTCCACCCCTCCGCCCAACCGGAACTGAAGGAAACTATGCGCCGTTCGCCCTCCACAGCAAGCGGGAAAACCCGTGGTGGACCGGGGCTGTTGGCGGAAAACACAGGCTGAGAGGTAAGAGCCTTAAGCGAATACAGCAGAACAATGTGCAAAATAAGCAATAGACAATTTAAAATCGTTTTAAAAGGAGCAAGAGAAATCTTGAAATATTAAAAAACGTAAGTGTTAGGTTTTCAGAGCTGTGAGCAAAGCGATCAGTTTCTTAGCAAGGTGCTTGTTGTCAGCTCGCGTTCAGCCCCAGTGTGACCTTAAGGGGTGTTCCTTCATTTGCATGCTGTCATGGCCCCAAGCAAATGAGGCAAACAACTTATGTTTCATATAGGTACCCTAATATGGGCCCGGGGAAAATCATACCCCTTCACCTACATCACCTCCCCTATACTACACTGTAACGAGCCTTTTAGGATTGAACCTTTACCTAGTTCTAGTCCTGGGTGCAGAAGGCGGGTGTCTCCTGAACAATAGAGTCCTATAACTCCATCAATAGACTCACACAGTATGAATAGATATTCCTAAGGGTTCTTAGAAATCAGGCTGGGGCTACACCACCTTCCTCCCCACATCTACATACACGGTTCATCCCATACGTCATCCTCAAATCCAACAATGGCTAATACAAGCAACAAGGGACAAAGGAGCCCTAGATACTTTCTGTATAAATATAGCACCTCTTGCTAGTATTAGTCAGAGGGAACCGAGACTTCCAGGCCGACACACTGACCAGAGACGCTGAGGCTCCTGCATGCAGACGCTCCAGCTGACAGTGGTCTGAAAATCCCTCGCGGGGTGTCCAACTCGAGACCAAGAGGGGCTCCTACATTCTCACTGCAGGTAATGGGGTTCGACTAAATCCTAGAGGGATTCTTGGCTTCACACCAACTCACATGGTAGGTATATTTAGGTACATCTAGATAGGCATCGTAGGAGTACGCGCTTTCTTTTATCACTGTATTTTATATTCATGTATTTATTCATGCGTAGTGCAAGATGGTAGAACTGTACTATCCATTTATATTCATAGTACTGCTAATCATATATCTCTGCTACTGTCTAATGGTTGTTGCAGCTCATATATTCTACACAAGAATGACGACTGTTCAATAAAACTTATTGAAACGCCCAGGCTGTTTATTCTGTGTATCTCTGAGACGAGCTAAGTGAGCACGAGTTACTGAGCGAAAAGTAGTACATTGTTTCCACGATCTTGAGAGATCAGGGTTGTCATGTTCTAAGGTTGCCAGAAACTATTCTCTCCCCGATAAGAGGAGACACTAGTGGCACTGTGAGCTAGCTAAAGCAAACAGGCTAACATTTTCGGTGGGGGTGTTCAGAGTCAGTCTGCCACCAAGCCCCAGTTTATGTTATCCGAACGTGCAGGTCCTGTATGGGTAATATAGGAACTACACGACAAACTTTGTCTCTGTGTCCGCACCATATTATTGATGCAGGTGCAGAGGCAAAAAAGGCTGTGGTCCCTCCAGAGGGCATTCTCGTGAAAGGGGGAAACAGTGTGTAATAGAGGCAAAAGAAGCAAATTAAAAGGTGGCGAGAAGAAGAAATAGTAGGCTCTTCCAAAGAGTGCTGAAAGCAAAATAATAAAGTAATTCAGTGAATGTAAGCAGTGAAAGGATATGTCATCCAATCAAAATGATGGTAAAGAGGATAAGCTCCAGGAGAGAGAGAAACACAAGAAAAGGAAGTAAAGTCATTGAATAAGAAACAAGCAAATGAGATTGACAGGAAAGCCAACTAATAATAAGTAATAGGCTGACCCAAAGTCCACTGTAAGTGTTGGTATTGTACACAATAGGTCTTTTGACAACAGCTGAAACCTGAAAAGGGAAGAAAAGAGAGAAAGAAGAAGAAATACGAAAAAAAAGTAACAAATGGAGAAAGCAAGGATGAAAAAGAAAAAGCAAGAATGAGATAAAGAGATAGGACATTTCGGGTGTGGAAGAAATAGTCATGAGGTGGAATCAAAACTAAGCAGTCTTGGAATTTGGCAACCCTGGGACCTGGATGGCCAGCAGCATGCTCCTTAGAAATACTTTGGACCTCTGCCTTTATTTTTTGTTTTTCAATACATTAGTCACCACAAGGAACCTTGCAGTGCTGTGGAATTAATGAAACCATATTTCAGTGGGGGCTCATCAACAGAGGCATTTGGGCTGTGCCTGGCCACCTGTCAGTCACCCATAACGCTCCAAGCCTCTTCCAACCCTCATATTTATTGTATTTAGCAGGTGTCATGAAAACATGTCCTTTGTGTTTTCATGAACTCTGCTTGTGCGAAGATAAGCCTCTTGGCTTCTCCGGGCTCCTGATGGCAGGAGGAGAAGCGTGCTAAGGGGTTGAGCCATTATCCAAACACAAAGTGCTGTGTAAGAGGACAGCACTGAAGGAGTACTTTAGCTACACCCCTTCACAAAGTTTATCTGTGAAAATGTGGCTGGCAAGGCGCTAATCAGTGCATTGCTGAGGCCAATGAGGATCGGAATTAAACAGCAGGGGCAGGATCCTAAGCACTGCCACAGCTTCTGTTTGGATGAGCTTCCAGCTCCATCAATAAGCTTGGCAGGGGCTTGAGATGGGCCTTTCCCTTGTTAATCCTGGTCCTTCTGCTATGTCAGGTGTCTCGTGGGGAATCATGCCTTCCTGGTTCCGAAGTCCAGCACTGGATAACTGCCATGGAGGAGTTTCCAGCAGAAGAATCCAGGTAAGTGAAAACATAAAATCCTGTGCGGTTTCTCAGTTCATGTGTGAATGAGTGTTTGTGAGTAATTGAGAGTGAATGACATTGAGTGGGGGCAGTGAGAGAGTGATAGAGCAGGAAAATCTAGCCTGAAACTTTAACAGAATTGATAATTTGTCTTAGATATTAACGCAAAAATGCACAATAGAGTAAAACGTAGAAAAATGTGCCTTTATTAAACCTACAAAAGCTTGGGTGCAGAGTTAACATATAGCTTGTTTTGGATAATGACAGAGAATTGGTACAAAAATGCACTAAGCTTTCATTTCTATCGTATTTCCATTGCTAGGCCCATACTAGGCCTGATTCCTGTTACTATTTTACCTTATTTTTTCTCTTTAACAAATGTGTTTAATAGATTTTCCGAATGTGGCTTCTTTAGACTGGTCATTGCTGTAGAATGTGTTGACTTCATAAAATGTATTTCTATTTTTCAAACTACATGTTCTCATTGCATTTAGAAAGTTTAGCTTCACATACTCATACAAAGCTGAATAGTGAACAGTATATTAAAGCAATAATGCTTACATGGAGGTGTAAAACACATTACTTAACCAGGACATTGCAAATAAAATGATTCTGTCTTTAAAGTAGTTCATTGTTATGCAGTGGAACACTGAATAGCTATTAGACAGTGCTGAAGTTTCTCATGGAAACCCAAGGCAAATGTTACAAGTATATGAATGTCTAGCACCTAACTGATACTTTCAAGTAGTACCCTAGAGATATTGTGTGTTTACCGTGATAACGAAGTAAGAAGCTGCCAAAGACCGGACGATTTCTCTTCATTGGTTCGAGATGATCTAACACTGAAATGATTGATACATGTGTTTTTGTGTCTTATAATAGTGCGTGTTTCCTAGTTAGGGGGACACTTTTTCAGCACAGTATCTTTTGAGCTTTCATGGAGACTTTCCTTTAGACCCGGTCTTTTTACTCAGAAACTTGCTGTAAGCTACTTCTGATGGCTTTTTGTTACTTGCCACTTTGGCAGTGACCTTTCCTGATTTACTTCTCTTCTCATGCTTTAATAAGTGTAGCTACCACAGCACCTCACATACGGAGGCTTGGCTGAGTCTTCCTGAACTACTCTTTATAGGAGTTCGATTTCTTAAAATGCTCTACTGATCTCACTTTTTTCAAGAACTCTTCATGGGTTCTGCCTATATTCTGAAATGAATAATTCTCTTTAGAATAGGGACTTTTTTGATATTTCTGTAAATGGATTTATCTGACTAATTGAGAAAATTCAAGAAAACAGTCTGCTAATCTCATAACGAGAAATAAAGATTTTGGACCGCCCTAAACTCTTATCATTGACTGAACTAATCTACTGTAATGATGATGTCTATTAAAATGTTTTCGATTTATGCTCCACTCTAAAATGGTGGCAAAGATCCATTTGCCTGAAAAAGGGGGCGATAACGATGCAGCCCAGAAAGCATCGTAATGGGCCCTGCGGTTTACTTTCCGACCGACGCATTACAATGCTGGCGGTCGGAAACTAAACCGGCCGGTCATTCCAACTGGCTTCCGACGGGCTCAAGGAGCCCGTTGGCCAGTCGGAACCGGCTCATAATCCCAAAGGGCGGGCCTTTCCGTCCTTGGGATTACAATGCATGGTTTCTGGCATGGTTTCCAAGCCCGCCTGTCTGACATGGAAACCATGCTGGAAAGCATGTTTGGGGGCCCCCTTGTGTGTGAGGCCTCCGGTTGGGGGCACCTATGGTGCCCCCTGTTGATCCCTGCACCCTGTGGCAGGCACCTCAAGGTGCCTGTCACAGGGTGCAGGGATCAACAGCACCTCCGATTTCCCTATGGGAGCATGTATTACGGCTGGTTTACGGCCGTAATGCATGCTCCCATAGGGAAATGTAAAAAAAGCGACCAAATAGTTTTCGGTCACATCCTAATTAGGCGGTTGGAACCGCCGACCAGAGGACCCGACAGTGTTGGGCAGACTTAAGTTCGCCCAACATCGTAATCAGCCCCTTAGGGACTACACCTTATTGACTCCAAGAGGTGGAGACCCCACAAACAGGTCCTAGTAGTTTACATTCCCTGGATGTTGCCACATGTGCATGGGGAATAACAACTCACCCGTTACATGGGAACTTGGTAGCCAGCAGGTGGCCTGACAACTGGACTCCGCCGCTGCCTCCCCTTTCTCCAAAGTCTGCCCCATTTCACCCAGGCAGATTTCCCCTGACTCACGATGTGTTGATCGACAACCCTGACGCCCTCGCGGTACTGTGCCTGTGCACGCAAACAGCCGACATTCTACTGCCCTCCACCCCCCCTTGGTACTGTGGCTACGTCCCCCCTATGACCCTACTCGACGGAACTCTGCTCTCTTGGTTCTTTTGTGATCATGCCTTGTATGTATCCTGCCATTTTGAGATGGTTCCCTTCGATACCCACGACCCGGATCCGCCATCTTGTTGAACTTTGCCCTTTCCTTTGTTCCACTGGACTTCATCCTGTCGACCTTCATACATTTCTCTTTTGCTGGACTGCCTTACCTCTAACCCCCCTCAGGTCCCCCTCTCTCCTCTCACCTATCTCAGCCTCTGACTCTGGTCCCCCCCCCAGCTCTCTCCACCCCTTTTGATGTTTTATTTCTCCGTTCACGCCACCTACTAATAATGCATTCTTCTGTAATAATTATGCTTTCATCAGTTACTAGTGATTAGCAGATAAGGGTAACACTTGTTTTTTTACTGTGTAATCATTGTGCAACTAATGTGTAATTTTTGTACATTGCAACTTCGTTGTTCCTTGTGTTCATTGTGTTCCTGTTCCATGGTTTCTCACCCCCCCCCAACCCCCCGCGCTACTCTGACACTCTCTGAGTACACCTGTTCACTATCCTGACAGCGGAGTCCGAGCATTATGTCCGACGCCCGGTGGAGCTGCTTGGTTCAGCTATTGAGGAGATCGGCCCTGGTTCATCACCTCGGCCGTCACCTACCCAGCCGGACATTGGGCACAGTTTCTCCCCGTCTCCCTGTTTCTCCCTGCCCTCCCCCTCCCATGACGAATTCTCTGTAACTCTGCCCTTTTTCTTTGGTTACTAAGTTTTGATTGCTTTTAACAAATGTAACATGTTAACCTGTAACTCTGATCCTCATTGTGTAACCTATGTAAAATGTGTAACTTGCAACTCGCTGTTCCTTATGTAAAGCGCTCTGATACCTACGGGTCTAGCCAGCGCTATATAAAACTCAAGATAAATAAATAAAATACTAGAGTGCCTACCTCAAGAGGGAACTGTATTATTATTTATTGAATGTCGTTTACCTTTGCAAAGGTAAATTTAGAATTAAAATAATTATTTTATACAAAATAAGCATTCGACTGGACATTGATTTATTATGTGCGCCCGTTCACGTTGAGCTATTAGCTGTGTTCACTGATCTGTATCTACACTTCCCTCCGAGGGAGCCTTGACTGCTCGTGCTACATTACCTAACTGAGAGACAGTGCAGAAGGGGGTACTTGACCCAGATGAGCAGGATCCATATTAGGGTGAGCCGCGGGACATCAGGAGTAAACTGCCTCAACCACCTTGGTGCAGCCCAGAAACTCCTGCTGGCCCCATGGCCCTCTGAACGGGCTTCTGACAGAGTAATTCTTAACTTAAAGGGGGCACCAGAGACAAATTTTGAAAAAATGGGGGGATCTCTGGTAAGCATCCTTGTCCTGTCATCATGAGCCCGGAGAGGGCTGCATACCGTAAGTCTACATGGAAACACAAACGTTATGTTTTCATGAACACTGCTAAATAAAAATAAATAGTGGGTGGAGACACTGAGGGCATTGTGTGGTAGCTAACTGGCAGAAGGGCACAACCTAAATGCCCCTATTGACGAGCCACCAATGATAAGTGCCTTTTTATAGCCTATAGCTTTTTAGCAAGTTTATGTGGATATTATGCTTTAATGTTCACTATTTGACCCACTTTTTTCAAAAGTTTTTCATGAGGAGAACTTCTCCAAACACTCCTACATGAAGACAAACTTGCTTCATTTGCTCGCTTGCTAGAATTATTGGCAAGTATTACGCCCCATCACCAGCAGCCACTGCCATATTTAGGACGAAGCACAACACTGTCAGACTTTAAAGGTACATCTAAGAAATTTATTTTGGGATACAAACTTTAGAATGATAATTTTGACAGTTATCGCATTAAATTTAGTGCTTTAAACATATGTTGGCAAACACCAGAGATCCTAAAGGAGGCTTTCAACAATAAGATGTCTATCATTTCAACAGAGTCTCTAATTTAGGGAGAGTGAAAAGAGGTGTTTAATGCAAGCCTGGATGATTTTATGCCAACCATGGGTTAATAAACATATGAAAAGGTATGGAAAAGAGCACAGACATTGAAATACTTATTTATAATCGTTGAAAGGATAAATACTTACATTTTCAGTAAATAGTGGGTTTCCAGATATTTGACTAAGTTGTACAAATTCTAAGTGTAATGTACCAAACTCTGCCAAAATGCTGCTCCCTGCAGATGCCCATCCCCAGCTCCAGCTCATACCACTGAAAATTTACAAAGAGAAGGCATGAGTTGCAAGCAGCACCCACATAATGAAACTGAATTTTGCAGGGAACATTTGTCAACGTTTATACTTTTTTTTGCTGAACTCATTATTCAAGAAAAATGAAAAAAGCCAAAGAAGCCCCCCAAAATACTATGGTTGTGATTTAGAGTTTGACAGATGGGCTACTCCATCAAAATGTGGCAGATATACCATCTGCCATGTTACAAGTGCCATAGGCTATAATGCACTTGCAATATGGCTAATGGGACATCCGTCACGTTTGTCATGGAGTATCTAATCTGCCAAACTCTAAATCAGGCCCTTAATCTTCATAGCAACTCGACATTAAAATAAAATTAAAATAAAAACTAAAAAATGGTAAAAGTAAGTAGGTATATATTTACTATTCTTAACTCCATATCAACCTAGCTGGGCGATATAGTGGTAATCTTCATAGCAGTTGCAGTTTTTACGTATAACATCTGAACACAGGATCCATCATGAGAAATGTATCATTTGTGTCACTGTTCAGAAGCATATCACATTTGCTAAATAATTATGACTACTTTGAAATGCTATAGGTAATTATTGATACTGTGATTTACAAAACCCTTTCTCTGATATAATTTCTTTTAATTTGTTATTCACATATAGCACAAAAGCAGCCACACTAAATATGCAACAAATATTACATCAAGAAGTTCATCACGTAACACTACCTTTTAATGAAACAGTGTGACTTAATATAGTTGTTATTGAGAATAGTGACTGTAAAAAAATGCTGACTTCTATCCATGTATGTTAGCCAATTTTGTTGACACTAATTTATGGGGGCAAAAGGTTTAGATACATAGGCATAACACAAAATAGTCTTTAACATCTTTTATGTCTTAGCTGGAAAATACAATAGTCTGCATTTTTTTTAAATTTTATTATTATTTTTTATTTTAGTTTTTATAATACACATCCAAATGTGTAGAGCAGGTGGAAAACATGATGCAACTGTGAGTACGTAAGAGACACTACCTCCGCAATAATGGGCAGGGGAAGAAAAGTAAGGGGGAAGAAGGAGGATGAAGGGGGGGTCCTCCAGGGAGAGGCCAACAGTCCAAAGGACGCAGATGAGGGGGGGGAGCTATACTAGTGTTACTGTCCAATCCTGGACTACAGGCACATCAAGTTAATATATGAGGCTTCCACCTGGGTCGTTGTCGGATCTTCTGACCCCAGTCTATAATACGTTCTCCATCAACCCCAGAACTTATCAGGACAGCCTCTTGCAGCATACACCTCCTTTTTGGCTTCCATGGACATGTCCCTCTCTATTATCCAATGGGCTTTAATGGCCAGAGTCCGTACCTCCCAGACCTGTGCTATATCTCTCTTAGCGACCACTAGCCCCAGGGGGGAAAAAAAGTACCAGTCTCCTGAGAGGTAAGTCAATATTCCCTGGAGCCCCTAAGAGAACAAAGTGTGGGTTTAGTGGGATTTCTTATTCTAATACACTCCCCAACTCCCCAAGTATGATCTCCGAGTATGCACGGATTTCCGGGCACTCCAAGAGTGTGTGGAAGGAACCTATTGGGACCCTACATCTTTGGGAATTTTCCCCATTTTGTAGAGTCTGTCTTTAGCTAGATATACTCTGTTGAGAATTTGCAACTGTATCAAGTGGAACCGGGCCCTGATGGCGACCTCTCAGGGGATGCTTCAGGGCGACCTCCTAGGCAAGTCACCCATGTCTCATTCCCATCGTCTCCTGAGGTTCCCCAAGTTGTCAGGAATATTATTCATGATCACTCTATAAGTGCCCGACACTGCTTCCCATCCAAGCAGACCTTCCAACAAGTGCCTCTCCCAGAGGATATGTCCGGAAGCTCCAACCAATTAGCCTCAGCTACCAGGGTGTGCCTGAGCTGTGTTTATTTATAAAATTGCATGCCAGCTACCTCATACTACTCTCGTAAGCACACAAAGGGCTCCACAATTCTCCCTTCAATCACATTCCCAAGGGTGGAGATGTCTATCAAATCCCATCGGCTAAAGCCCTGTGCTTTCCTCTGCTTTCTGTAACATACTGCCTTTCCATAGTGGCATTAGTCTGCATTATTGGTAAAAAGTGACATTTCCATTATATGTTTGGGGAAAATACTACAATTCCAAGAGATAAGTAATTAAAAGGGACCACGTTGTGACAATTTACTCTTTTGTACTGGGGTTGGGGTGAGGAAACAGGATTGATGTCTGTCTGCTCCTCCTTTCAGTACATCTATGTAGAGTCTGGGCAGACGCAGCTCAGAAACAGCTCTCATTTCACTGGGCCAAAAGTTAGAATGCAGGAGAACTCTACCAAATTTGACCTGCTCTTATTTCAACTACATGATATCAACCACCAATGTATCATCATGGCATGTAGATATGGAGTTGCAACTGTAAATCTATATTCCTCAGCATATGCTTAGATGATATGCTAGAAGTTGATATTGTTCTGTTGATATAATTGCAAATCAATAGTCTTGAACTTGATATTTTGACATGCAATCAAATTGAGGGTGTGTGTGCCTGGTGGATTAGGGTGAGGGGATATGCATGTGCGGGGAGAATGGTTGCAGGGGCAAGGCATAGTTGAGATTATTTTTAAAAAAAAGGTTGTTTGGGCATGTCTGGTGTCTCTGGCGAAATGTTGGGTCAAGATGGCATGCTTGGGAAATGTGGAATTGTAAAACGAGTAATGGGGTTAATGGCAATGACAGAGTGAGGTATGCATGTTGGTGGGGCACTTGGTGAGTGGGATGCGTAATGGGGTGGGATGACTGTTATAGGACACAAGCTAATGATTAAAGTCCTGATTTAGAGTTTGGCAGGCAGAAGACTTCACCACAAATGTGGAGGAGTACCCTGTCTGCCAAACTGATGTTCACCCGTTCTGTTTAGAGTCAATAAGACTGGCATGCTTATGCCCCTGCTGGCAGAAACCTTACACTGACGGCCCAACAGACTTGGTGTCATCGGTGTAAGTGCATCAGACAGTCAGACCTAAAATAACCCCCGCACCCTGGGAGAAAGTTCCCCGGGTGTCATGGTCATTAGTCTTTTGATTTACAAAAAACAAACTAAATAAACATACCACTTAGAATTTAGTGTTTTCTTTCTTTAACTTTCTCTTTTGATAATGGAATTTCTCTAATGGGAATTCTGTAGAATTGTCAAAACGATTGTAGAAACTTTTCAAAAAATTATGTCGTTTTGAAATTTGTATTAGCGCATTATTAGAAAACGTGAATTTTCCTACGTTTATGTTGTAAAATACATCCCTAAGTTTTTACAATTACTTTCTACAGCTTTTTTATGCAGAAAACGTGTCCCAGCAACCTCAAAGAATTCAGCCCCTTTTTTTAGAAACCCAGGACTGGCTTTAGTGCTGGTGGTGCCCAGTGCAACAATGTTTGTTGGTGCCCCCCTGCCCCAGTCCATGGTGGAGTGGTAGCCACCTCCACCACGAATTCCCTCAACACTACCTTTAACAGTGCCCCTCAAGTCTCCATAACAACTCTCTTTCAGATGCATTTAATTAGTTATATAGCGCCACTCGGGCCAGTGTAGGGTGTGAAATCACACACACATTACACAGAGACAGTCAATCACACCTGCGTAAATCAGTTTATAGGAAATGTTACATAAGGCAGAGGACTACAATGTGTAGGAGTGACATGTCATCCATACTGGTTAGGCAGTATTGTTTAGGATTGCTTGGTCCGGAGAAGCACAAATTCAGAATTGAAAATGGAAGCCCATAGTTGGGGGTTCTCTTTAATAATAAGAATTCATTTCTACCCAAATGAACCGTTTTGCAACATTAATCTGGGGTAGGTAAATCTATACTTTGCAGTGTGCATGCAGTTCTTTGATGACAGTAAAAATTCAGTGTTCTATATTAGGATTTTTACGTATAAACTGCAAGTAACAAAAGGATGTCTCGTAGAAAAACAGTACCCCACTGAACTATTTACATTATATGCACTTTGTGATCTGCATGGTACACGGTCATGCAGCAGGCATATTAAGCCTCTGTGCTATATTATGATCAGTCAAAACCTAAACTAGACAAAACTCTGATCTCTCTCCAGGAAGAACATTAATCACCGCAGTTATCTTGACATTTTTATTGTTGCTGGAAGTTGCTGGAGGCAAGGAACGCGACAGCAGGTGCTTTTAAAACCAAAATAAACTTGCAAACAGGGCGCCCGGTCGCACTGCCCTAAGAAACCCTTATAATCTGGAAACTGCGCATTCCCCTGTACTTTATTGTGTTTAGGTGTTGTCTTCTTGAGATTCACACTAACACACTGGGCCCATTACATGCACTACTAAGATGGAAAGAAAAAGATGTGTTTTTCATATAGCTGATCCTGGGACTGCACATTTACTTTAGAGATATTTGAGATCCGGGTTATATGCTTAAACAATCTGATATCTGTTTATCAGATGCAGGCCATTGCACCTACAGAAATCATTTTGAAATGTAGTATTGAGCAAATACTACAGAACACAATGCAGAAAACAGTCATTTTAAACCAAAAAACATTAAAAATAAATATTTATTGTCTTACTTTCCAAGATTTATGATGCCTCTCGGGATACCAGTTGGGGTACTAAAAGCAGGCAGGAGTTTGTCTCCAAGTTCTATGGCTTTTTCTCTGAACATCTAAAATGAAAATATATAATTCAAATGACACAAAACAAAGCAACAAGGCATTCAAATCAAAAAGAAACATTTAAAATCCGAGGTGCCTCATTCGTAAAACTTTGTTAACCCGCATTAACGTTTTATGAAGACATTAAAGATTGTTGAAGGAATATGTCTGCGCATTCACATATAAATCACTTGTTGTTGCCTTAACCAGGTACTTCTTTTAAAGAATGCTCTGTGTGTCATTTGTATGTACACCAGAAAAGCAAGAAATCTGGGTTCCTGGGTATCGTTTTTTGTAGTATTATATATAAGCTCTATGAATACTCGGCATAAAGGTGTCAGCCATTGCAGGGCAAAAGTTGTGTTGTAATTTCATTACATTACATGTATGCCCGTGGTCTGTGAAGGGGATTCTACTAGAGCCAGCTGGTGCCCTGAGAAGAAGACGCTGTTTGTGAGCTGTACACATTGAAGATTTATATTTAATCAGCCGCAGCCCGTGCCGCTAAGAGCGGTAGGGCAGTGGGGCCGGGTTCGGGGGGATTCAACAGACGACCATGAGGGAAAAGTAATTATTTATTTAATTTTCCATCGTGGTCGTCTGTCGAATCCCCCCTCCAACCCGGCCCCACCGCTGTTACTTGCACAGGCCGCATCTGTATTTAATTTATTGGCGAAAAGGAGGTTAACCTAAGCTCTCGGGAGCTACCGCATAGACTTTACATTGGTGAGAATCTTGTTGTGAGCACACAACTGACAAACCTACGGTTCGTGCCTCAGAGGGTGTTCCAACAAAATACAATTGTTTATTATCGACCTGCACCTATATCAACTTCATAATATCAACTACCAACCTATCTTCAATACAAGTGGACGTGGAGTTAGGAATTGAAAATCAATCCTTCCCTACCTTGTTCCGTTGCCGGTTGATTTCTAGAGTTGATGTGTGTTGGTTGATATCATTGAACTTGTTATTTTCACAAACGAACAGGATTTCGAAGGCTGCAAATCAGCTTCCTTGCACCAATAAAGGATGGAGCAACCAGCAGTCCTTATAAATCAAAATGTTTTGTTTGCTGTTTTCGTTGTGATTTAGAAGTTTTTGTTCAAGGTTTGGGACTAAGCGAGCTGTTCTAGTGGATCGCCGTGCAGCAGCACCTTTTACTGGGTTTAGATGTGTTTGCACTGTCCGATGGTGCTGGCCAGTTTTCTTGTACACTCAGCTTATTTACAGACGGGCTAGAAGCAATAGCTGCTGCTCCTGGGGAGTAGTGGTGGGGCAGGGAGGAGGTGGGTGTTAAAAAAAAAAAAAAAAAGAGAGAAAAGGGGATGGGGGGGGGAGGGAGGGGGACGCATTCACCTTCCAGGCGGCCGGCTCTCCTCGGTCCTCTCCATCCACGATGCTGAAACATGAAGCACCCAGGCTCCCCTAAGCCAATCACAATGCTGCAATGCAGCACTGTGATTGGTTTGAGTGCTATGGTTCGGCGCTCAGGCGGGGACTGGGAGCCTGGGCATGTTCCCCACCAGGCTGTGTAATTCAGCCTGGTGGGGAACATGCAACCTGCGCATGACTGTTTGACTGGCCCAAGACGGCCGGCCAAACAGACATACACACTTTAGAGTGTGCTCTCCACTCCTCCCCCTGCTCTTCGGCCAGCACAGCACCCGCCCGGCTCGCACCTTTACAGTGCCCGACAATAGTGAAGAATAAAATGTTAACATTATCATTTTTTTTTCTCCCTGTGGGGCGATGCTCCTCTGCCTTAGTGGAGGAGCCGCCACTAGCTAGAAGTCTTTGAGTGACATGTCTGCTGGTTGTAACTTCAGTGCTGCAATCTCTGGGGCACACATGCCATGCTGCCACTGGGGAATTATGCAACACGAACTCAATTCAACAGGCACAGAGGAACATCATTGTTTAAAAGACTTGGGGCCCGATTACGAGTTTGGCAGTCCAAGGAATGCCAGACACGTGGTGCCACGGCATTACAAGTTGGGCAGTCGGACCGCCCTGGGACCATCGGCTCCTCCAGGTAACTGCCGTTCCCAGGCGTTGGAGCGGTGATCAGAGGCTGCAATATGCTTGGCAGGATCGCTGTGGTCCCACCAAGCATATTATGAGTTTCCTCTCCTCCAGGGTTTACATGGAGGTTCTTCCAAGGAGAGGAAACAAAGGGGACCCTACAGGTTCCCCCTGTGCTTCAACCGCATGTGGATGCACACAGGGGGCATAACATATGCCCCCCTGTGTGCATGCACATAGGTTGCTGCATGGCATGGACTTTTGAGTCCATGCCGTGCAGAAACCTTGTAGTGCTGTCCCATTGCAGTGCCTTTTTAATGGCACCGCCGCCTTTAAAAGAGACACCGCCATGGGACCGCCACGCCGCCTGCCTGACTACTTGAAAGGTGGGGCAATCTTCGCAGAGCGGTGGCGAGGCGGTTTGCACCTCCGTGCCACCGCTCCGCCAAAAAGTAGTAATCAGGGCCTTAGAGTTACTGACTTCTTGCAGCCACTCCAGTGAGCATTGAGACTCTCAGCTTCCAGACGCTATTTGAGAGTAGCAAGCAGTAATATTAATACTCCCCGCATTGACACTTGGTGACGTAGGAACTGTGTTATGTCAGAATGCTCAGTTGTGATTTGGGATGACATGCCTCTGTCACATTTACATGGTAACATAGTAACTACTTCCTTACGAGAATGCAGCGGTAAGCATACATATAACTCAGTTCAGGACACAAATATTGCGATTTAGGAACAACGTTCTCTGCAGCAACATGTTGTCATGTTTATAGCTGGATCGGCTTGGCCTGGTGGAACAAATGTAATAGGAATTTAAACCAACAGCAGGGCATAAAAAAACAACCCAAGTTGTATGCACTTGTTTGTATTTGGGTAACACATGCAGAGTACACAGTGGATTAAGAGCCTTATTCAGAACCAGGTGGATGGGCCGCCAGGGGTGGTGGGTCATGACCTGCGCCACCCTGGCGGGGGGCAATCCACCGTACTTAGAGAGTCACGTCTACATGGTGGGGATCTCTTTCCCAGAAAGCCAGCAGCCATCACAGCAGCTCCCTTTACTTGAAGTGTGACTGTTCATATTGTAGCAGGGCCAAGAAGGATTTGCATATGACTGGGTCCCAACTGAGATGGGATAATGTTTAAAATACAGATGGACTGAGTTGCAGCCCAAATAATTACCAATGGCTGAGATTAATTCAAGAATTCCATCCATCACTTTTTGTCTACGTCAGTGTGATGCTATAAGTGCGATGGGTATGCCCAGGCTTGGGTTCTGAGCTCGCAGTGCCACTAGAACCAATCTGCACCCGACTGACTAGCCCTAATCAGGGCAAAACCGGTTTTGGGTTTCTTGTGTTCTGTTTCAGCCTGGCAGTTTGTCTAGCCTGTTCCTATTGGAGCAGGGTGAAGAATGATTTGCATATGGTTGGGTCCTAACAGAGGTAGCACGGTATGCAAAATAGCAATGTACTGGGATGTGGCCTGAGTAAATACCAGTGGCTGAGAATAATTCAAGCATCCCATCCATCACTTTTTTTTTTTATAAGACCATAGGCTGGCTCACTCAACTGATAGGCCTTCACCAGCCATTGGCCTCTCTCTGGTACAGTCAGGCAGCCAAGGAAAATTTACATTTGCAATTGTTTTTAGGCTTCAATTAAGAGTGACCAGCATTGGTCCAGTGGGTCCAAGCCATTGTAGATATTTTGGATATTACATAAAATGTATTTAAATACAATTCATGTATAATATCAGCAGTTATTCTCCGAATATGGCATGGAGCTGTCCCTCTGGGATTTTTGTCTGTTCTATGGGACATTCGAATGAGAAAAGAAATCATCACAGATACCTGATCTTTCTAGACGAAGCACCCTAACACTGATGGGAATGGCTAAGCAGCTACATGTAGAAACTACCAGTATTCTGTCTCTACATACAACAGCTCTTTACCTCTTGAGAAAAGCTGCTTAGGTGTTGTATTGCTACAAAGGGCTCTTGAGAAGAGCACCCACCAGTCTGTAAGGCCGAGAAACAAGTGATGAGGGAGGAAAAGTGAAAGCAAGGGGAGTGAGGAAGGCAGTGACAAAGCAAAAGCAAGCACCAAAGGAACAAGGAAAGCAGGAGCACCAAAACTATGCACAAATGACTTAGAGGACAGTGAGCAGTGTAAAACTACTTCTTGATGTCCCATCACTAAAACATAATAGGAACAGTAATGGGGCAATGTAACCTTCCATGAAAAGCATGGGCTTGATAAAGAGCTCGTCCAAGCAATGGCAAAGCATGATAAACACTTGTAAACCAATGGCTGAGGGGACTGACCTAAAGTCTACTAACTCTCTGAACTATATTTATTTCTACTTAAAGTAGTGGTAGCATGAGGCCTCTCTTACAGCCAAAGGGAGACCTAAAAAGAATGTACCAATGCTTAACTGAGCATGCCCAAGCCACAGACTTGTGATCAAGAACTTACATGGTAACATTCTGTACAGCGATCCAGAGGTCGTCAGGCTATTTCCATAAGAGCTGTGGACATTTTTGCAACAGACTGCAGGAAAATGGTTTTCCAACTTACTGTTATTTTTTATGAATCCTCTAGTAGGAATCGGAATATCTCAGTTGAGCTTGGAGTGTTCAAAGCGACAATTTAACATAAGGCCCTGCTGCAGGGAAAAGGTTTTCCAGTACAGGACCCCTAAACGTAGATTCCCTTCTTCATAAAACTTTTTGAATCAACCACAAATTTGAGAACTTTTTATTTTTACTTCTTCTTGGCAGATCAGTGCCTTAAGATAATTGAGGTTCTAAATGGCACTATCCCAATTTTTCTCACTCACTGTTTGTAAATGGCTAAAATAATGTATTTATTTTATGTGTGCCCACTGCTCTAATGCACGCTATATTGCTTTTTTCACAGAGCCTTTCTCCTCTTTCACTTCCGTTTCTGTCAGTAATAGCAGAGGTGAGCTAAAACAGATGAAATTCAGAGTAATTACCAATACCTTATATTGCTTCAAGAATTTCACTTTTGTGTTGACTAAGCTTCAAATGAATATTCACGATGACAAAGCGGAAATTGTTCATTTTTGTTTAAAATATTTTATTTAATCAGTAAATATTACAACTTATCCAGTTGAACAATTGCTATAAATGAGATAAAGCAGTAAATATATTATATTTCTCATAAAACAGTTAGTGAAAAATAAGACCAACTATCAAAAAGAATATGAGCATGTTGTATATAAAATAAGAAAAAGGAAAACGGGGATTTAGAAAAGTGAGTGTATATGGTAACATAAAATAATACACTAACAAATAGCAGATATATGTTAAATAGATTCAATACAATAGCAGAGCATTAACATTTATTTGTTGATAAATAATTTAAACATCATCTTGAACAACTGCCAGGCCTCAATTAGACTCCCCTAAAGGATATTCCTCATTGAGAGCTCAACATTAGATTTTAGAATAGCATTGATCTTTCTCCAAATATGATCCCCAAATAGATTAACTGAAGTATATTGCATTCAAAAATTATGTGGAGTAGAATTCCACTATGAGAACAACAGGCCTATCATAGCTCAGATATGGATTCATTCATTTTAGAAAGGGATAATGGAGTACAAAATAATCTATAATGAAGGAAGTGCAATGTTTGTATGGTGTTAACAGCCTGGGGCAGATTGTGGTTTTTCCAAATATTTTTCCACAGTTGAAGAGCTATTTTCCCCATTCAAATTCAAATTTATCCTAATCCGTATTAATGTCCAACATATTGAGAAAATAATGAACAAAAAAATTGTTTGGAGGAACATTTGATTGATCAAAATTAATACATTTAATAATTTTTTTATCAACAATAATAGTGTTTACAGAAAATAGACAAATCTCCAATAGCCTTTGTGAGTTTATCTTAATGCCTAGAAATATAATAAGATTTTGATATTCATCCTGCAGCTGGCAAAAGGTATATAAACTAATATTTATTATTTTCAGATAATTGATGTCCCCAGGATATTCCCCTTTTTCAGAATATGAATCTATTTTTATTTTTAAATGTTTTATTATACCAAACAAGAGAGTGGATAAAACTATGTCTCTTTGAAGAGTAAAGCAAAACATGAGATGATGATGCCGCACAAACATCACACTGCACCTCATGAAGCTTCACTGGATCCCTTAACATTCACAACTGCAGCCAATTCAACCTTCTCACGCATACATACAAAGCCCTACATAACACAGGACCAGAATACCTGAACAGCTGCATAAACTTTCACCAACCCACCGGACCCTACGCTCTGCCGTACTCTCACTAGCACACAAACCCGGGATCCGCAAAAGCAAAACTGGAGTTCGCTCATTTTGACATCCTTATTACTTTCTCTGGGGATTTGCCTTTGACTCTGGAATCCTGGCTTCTCCTGGATTTTAGAGCCAGCCGTTGTGAGGAACTGTGTTTGGAAGTGACAGTTGGAACAAGGCTGTGGCTGAGGTGATTCTAATAAACATCTCCTCCAACATCTACTCTTGTGGTACTTCGGTTTTGTGAGCAGTTACCCATTTTACACTGGTGATGGGGATAAAATGCAGCCCTGTGACACCTCAACATGCTTTGAAGTAGAGAACATGATGTAGGAGATGTTCTCAGGAAGACTTTGCTGTATTAAGGTGATATCTTTTCCCTCTGCCCGTGAGAACCCCGTAGTCTGGAGTTTTCACCCTTGTGAGTACTCTCTCTTTGTTTGAAGACTGCCAAGTAGAGTTAGCAGGAGATTGCACGGAGAGGAATGTGGTAATATTACTGTATCACCAAAGCTTGCTTATTGCGATGTGGGCTGCTTAATGGAGAGCAGGGGATAAGGGGGAGTGCTTGCCAGCTTATGAGATCCATTAGGGCAGAAGAAGAGATCCAGCAATGACGGCACTAGCCTGTTTGGCGCGTAGGATTCCCCGCTAAGGCTGGCGGGGGTTTGGGGGGGGGGGGGTGTTACAGCTTGCAGTGTTTAAGGGAAGTGTGGCAGTTGGTAATCACAAGGAGCGGTTGTAATGCACATCAAGGGAAAGTGTGACCATAAGGTGTAGTGAGGCTTGCAGGGTAAGGACGAGACGGACAACGCGTTGTTTCAATTATTTAATTGCACTCGGGAGAGAGCGCCGGGGAACCACCTTCATTCGTATTGCGGCTCCGTCACCTCCCCCCGGATATCCTGTCACGCTCCCAGCCTTCCCTGCCACACGTGACCAGGAGACTAGTGCGCGACTCTACATATCTTCCCCCTTTACAATAACACAACATAACTGTAAATAACGTTCAGAGACATGTACAAGAACCAGGAAAGCTATGTCTCCATTTCATACTCCAGATATTTCCTTGGCAGCCTCACAGCTCTGCCTATGCGTGTGCGTCTTAACGGGGTGCCAGTCTTACTGTTTCTGCTGCCACTTGAAGGGGCATCACCAGGTGACTCTCGTGTGTGACTCTCCCTTTCCAAACTCCACCCCCCTTGGTTATCCTGCTGTACCTGTGGTCTTGAGTCTTCCAAGCTCTCCTGGGTGTCCATAACACTCATGTCCTCTACCAGGATGTCCCTGGTGTCTCTGCCAGGATCCTCTGTTCCTGCCGTCTGCTCCTCATTACTTCCTGGTTGCGTTGCTTCTGTCTTGGCCCATTTCAATATCCTGTTACTTCTGGACATTCTGTCTTTGGACCATGTCTTCCCATCGCTCAACAGGGCGGATCTAGTATACACCTCTCGCACTTGCAAGGGCGTACTGAATCTGCTCTCGCCTTTCCTTCGTAATTGAGCAAGTTTTACTCTGACCCATTCCCCTCTTTCCAGTGCCGTTTCTTTGACATTGTGTCGCCTGTTGTAGTGATCAGTGTAGATCCTTTGTGCCCTCTCTAGGTTGCTTCGCACCACTGCTGGGGACCATTTGCTCTGAACAGTCCGTTTTTTCCACGCCACATTGTCTTTGGTAAATGGGTCCCGCCCTCTCAATATCTTAAAGGGGCTGTATCCTGTCTTGGTGAGAGTGATGCGGTACGCCCACACCGTGAATCTGAGTTCAACCTCCCAATTTTTTCCTGCACTAATGGCTGCTTGTACTGATCCCATTATCACCCTGTTGAACCGTTCGGCTAGGCCGTTCCCAGCCGGGTGATACACCGGGGTGTGTTTGGTCTGTATACCATTCCGCTCCATGAATGCCTTCCATTTATCTGACGTGAACTAGGGTCCATTGTCGCAGGTTATAATCCTGGGGATTCCTTCCCTCAAAAATGTGGAGGTGAGAAATGCCAGCACGGTGTCTGTGTCCACTGTATCGCACACTTCCATTTCAGGCCATTTGGAATACCGGTCCACCATCTCTATGACATACTTAGGTTCGCTTAGGGCATCTAGGATAGGGCCTAAGATATCCACCGCCACTTCTTCCCATGGATTGGCAGGATTGTGAAACTTCCCCAATGGCGGTCGCAGTGTGGTCTGTGACTTGTCCGCGTTGCTGCACTGCACGCATTCCCTTACATGCCTCTCTACTTGGGAGTCCATTGCGGGCCACCAGTAAGCCTGTTTGACTCTCTGCTTCGTCTTCACGATGCCTAGATGCCCTTCATGTAGGATCGTCAGTAATTTCTTTACCAGTTGTTCCGGAGGTACTACCTTGTCTCCTCGGAGGAGGAACACATTCCTTTCCCCTACCGACAGCTCTTCCCGGACTTCGTAGAACCTGCGTTGGTCTGCGTCTAAGCGTTTCTTTTCTGGCCATCCTGTGATGATGAACCCTTTCACTGCTGTGAGGCATGCGTCGTTCTCATATGCCAATTTCCATTCCTGCACACTTATAACTGCTTCCTGATCTTCCGCAAAGGCTATGGTGTAGTCATCCTCCTCAGTCTGTGGGGGTGGCGTTTCCATTGCGGCTGCTCTGCTGAGGTAGTCAGCTACTCGGTTCTTGGCTCCCGGGATGTACTCGACGTCGTACACATAGTCCAGCAACCTTAAGGTCATTTTCGCTATGCGCGGCGTGGCACTAGCATGTCCACTGGAGGTGAGCACCTTGACCAATGGCTTGTGATCTGTCTTGAGCACAAATCTGGAGCCCCACAGGAATTGGCGGAACCGTTCCATCGCCCAGATAGCAGCTAGCATTTCTTTTTCTACTACGCTGAACTTTTCTTCGTTAGGAGCCAGAGATCGGGACGCGAAGCTGACCGTCGTCATTTCTCCTTCCTCTGACCGTTGCATCAGGACTGCTCCCAATCCTCTGTCGCTTGCGTCCGTGGTGAGGATCGATAAGGCCTTTTGGTCAAAGCCATGGAGCAGGGCCGGTCCTAGGATTTGTGGGGCCCCGGGCAGGATAGAAACATGCGAGGCCCCTCTAATTTGAATAAAATGTAATATCACAGGAAGTGACATCATAGGAAGTGCCAACTGACCAATCATTTTCTAGCACTGTTGAAGTAGCTTTGCAAGAAGCTACTTCTCTAATGTGGATATCACTGAGATGGCTACAAATACAAATAATAGCCTTAATAAAATAAATGTTATGATTTTAAAGCTCTATTATGTGGAAATGCAACACATTAAACTTTATTGAAAAGCTACGCCTATATCTCTCCAAAACCGATGTTTTCAGAATAGTGCATGATTAAAATCCTAAAACAGATTGTCCCACAGCTATACAGTGGGTCTTCAGGTGACTCCCTGATACTCCTGTTGCATCAGTGAATTTCAAGGTTAAGGCATTTGGTTTTAGCAGGCATGGGCATCAACACTAAGGGATCCATGCTGGTTGGGTGAGTGGCCTGCAAATGCTCCAGTAAACAACAGAAAGCACTGATTAAAGAAAATAAGAGGATGAGATGGCACAGATGACATACACAGGTGTTGTAGCTAATATATTGGCAGGCAGGAGCACCAAAAGCTAGACCATTCCCACAAACTGAATGCCTAAACCCACTAACTACTCTCAAACTTCATTTTTAAGAGATGAAAAGAGCTGAACTAACTCAAAGATATAAAGTTAGATGGCTAAATAGAGACAAGAATGTGTATCCAGGGGAAAAACTGCCAAAAGCTATAATGGGAGCCAGACACTAAACAGACAAGTAGTAAATTAAAGCAACAAAAGAAAAGGGATCTATTATAGCCGACTCAGTGCAGTTTTCCCTTACAAGGAAATTAAATCTAGCAATGTTGAATAGGTTGGGGGAGGAGGTGTTTGACTTTCAAAATAAATCTCCCATAATCCCTGAGATTCGCAGTTTTAAAGTTTTTAAGTCACATTTTAAGTCACATGTCCTTAATATCTGAGAAGACACTTGCCAAATTGTGAAGGGTCCAGTGACATGTCACTTGACTCAAATTTAGCCTAAGAAGTAACAAACAAATTGCACCTACCCTCAGGTAAATCCACTGGATCTTGGTTAAAGAGATAATTGAATGCAAGACCCTTGAACGATCATGTCCATCATCCATAAATGTCTCCAGTCATGGCCCAGGCCACCTAATCATACTATTTTGATCCTTCCAATCACCAATACAAGATTTGCCTTCCTAAAACTACTGGCCACCTACTTACCTAAGCTCAGTGACTGGCTAATCACTACATGTGTGATGATGTACTCTTATGGAATGAGGCACTCACTCCTCAGTCAGCTCCCCTCTGCAGCCCCCTTTTCCTGTATTCTGCCCCTTCTTCTCATCTCCAAAGCAAGGCTAATTCAAACTGTACTGCTGAAAAGCAGCAATTTCTTCAGGCCTCGCTGTCGCTATTTGAGTTTTGGTATAACTTATAGTGGGAAGAGGCGCACATCATCTTGTGCTTGCCCAGGCCTCCCCATTGTCATTCTGCACTTGACAGTGATCAGGCTATCTTTGGGAGCATGATCAGACAGACCCTGTGCAGCAGCCTGCTACATGTATTTAATACTCTTTTGGACATGATAACTAGTGTGTATTATGTATGGCTCTAGTTTCTTGGACAGTTAGTGACAAATGAGGAACTTTAAAACACACTGGAGCAGATATCTAATAGGCCTTCAAACTACTTTTACAAGATATTTGGGCTTCTTCACCTTCCCCTTTCCTCAGGGTGTTATGTCAAATTACACCAAATTGTGCAGCGAATGCAAATGTCTTTAGTTATTGTTCCATTGAAAGAGATGAATGAAAATACCACACCAAGAGCGAATCCTGGTGCTAAGGGATTTCGAAGGAAAAGGTACAGGCTATACTAATGTATGGAAAGGCCAGTTTTACGTTTTTCCCCAGAAGATTTAAGATGCACCATAGCTCAAGACTGAGACATTTCCAGTCCTGTGCAGCTAGAAAGGAGAAGGATCTACCTCCAATATGTTCTCTCTTAATTTTAGGATGGCAGAGGAGCATGGCTGTTACAGAGCGTAGGATTCTGAAATAAATGGAAGGAATAATACAGTACTGAAGAATGAGTGGGCCCTTTTATGCACTGCACAATGGCAAATGGATAGATCGTTTGGTAGCGGGAATCAACAGAAAGCAGAAAGAGCATCTAGGGCAGCCTCAGATGAGAATCCAATCACTGTTCTTAATGATCTGAACGGTACCAAATGCAATAGGTGGGAAGTTTAAGACAGAGAACACTTGCGTAATCTGGTTGTGAGAAGATAATTGACTGTACAACTGTCTTGCGGCAGTGAAAGGGGTGAAAATGCAGGATTTTGTGTTGCATATGGATGTAGTAGAAGTAGATAATACACTGTTTGTCCAGACAAGGAGAGAAGACGTTGGAAAATAAATCCAAGATGTTGTTGTTAACGCAACCATGGTGGTTGATTGGCCCAGCTCCACAGGCCACCAAAGAGCAGTGTGTATGGTACCAGGCCCCTTAAAGATGCAGATGTCTGATGTTTTGCTATATAGTTTTAATGAATTCGTCTTTATCTAAAAAGCTACTGATTGCATGTAAGTCCAAAACATTTTCTTGGTTAGAAACCAGGCCTCTTTGAAAGGATAGAGATAAGCCACGCCAGGAGAATACCTTGAATTCCAGGTTGTTCCAGTTGATTCCATAGAACCGGATGGGAAACTGACAAATGTGACACTATAATTTAGTAATATCAAGGCTGCTCTGCCTTCCTGATCAAGATTCAGGCTCAAACTGTCCGACACAGCAAGAAATGCTACTTTCAACACATGGAGAGGTCAGAATCCAACTGGCAAGCGATCAATAAGTAAATTATTTCCTATGAAAGAGATTTATGAGTTGACTTCTTTTTCAAGGATTTTTCAGAAAAGGCAGCAAAGAGTTGTTAGAAGATGCTGAGAAGCTTCGTACCTGCTGAAGGATTTTTGAGCAGAGGAACAAACGCAGCTTATTAGGTTTTTTTCCTACATGGTAGGGACAGATGACGAGGCAAGGGCAATATTGCAAATGGAGGTCAGAGCAGGGGCTGTGACCTTTAGATATCCATTCATGAAATGGGCAGGAAAGGGTCCCAACAGGGAACTAGATTTAATAAAAAAGTCAAATTTGAATAAGAGTACACAGAGAGCAAGCAGGCTGTAATTCCACAGACATGTTGAGGATAGTTCAAGATCACAAACCTTTGTGAAGGATGGCACACATCGCAAATCTAAGCCAAATTTTCTACTTGGAAAATAAAGAGACAGGTTATGCAAACTTTGGCAGAAGGCTCAATGTACTTAGAAGCACATGCTAGTTCAAAGACTCTTTTACCTCTCCTCCAACCGCGTACGTTTTTTTGTTGATTCTGCCCACTTACATCCACCTCTCTCCTCTGTGTTTTACTTTTTACCTCCCCTCTTGCTCAGCCTATTATCTTCTCTTGCTGGTTCAGCCCCTCTTACATCCACCTAGCTATGCATGCTCTCCTCTTAACGTCTCTTCTTTTCCCAATCCCCAAGCCTCTTACCTTTTCTCTCTGGTTCTGTCACTCTTTTATTGATCTTGGCCCTCATACCTCCATGCTCTACTCTTTACCTCTCATCTTTCCACCTTTCCTCTCATATTCACTTGCTGATTCTGCCCCTCTTACATTCCCATCTCTCTTCCATGCCCTACTCTTCACCTCTCAACTCTCCACCCAGTCTTTATCTTCTGTGCTTGTTATGCCATCCTAAATACAGCTATGCCTTTTCCTTCTCCCCTTTCCTTTTATCTTCTCTTGCTGCTCCCGCCCCGTTACATACACCTCTCCCCTTCCTCCTTCCCTCTCTCCTCTTGCTGATTCTACCCTTTTTACATCAAACTCTACCTTCCTGATCTAATCTTCAACTCTAATCTCTCACCAAGCCTTTAACTTTCTCTTGCTGGTTCTGCACATCTAACATCTACCTTCCCCTCCTCTCTCGCTCTTCATCAAACCTCTATCTCTTGGTGTTTTTTCTCTCTTCCATCCACTTCTCTCTCTTGCCACTCTGCCTATGTACTCTTGCTGGTTCTGTCTCTCTTATAGCCATGACTTTTATCCATACACTACCTTCACTGCTCATCTCTTCCCCAGCCTTATAACCTTTTTCACTGGCTCTGCCCCATTTACATCTTCACTACATTTTCATCCTCCTGAACACTCTAATCATTTCCCACTGATTTTGCCACTTACACCACCTATTTCCGTTCATGCTCTACTCTTATTCTCGTCTCTTCCTCAAACCTTATTTTGTGGATTCTGCCCCTTTACATCAATCGCTGCGCTATCCCCAGCTTTGTTTCTTCTCTTTCCCGTTATGTCCCTCTTATATCCACTTTTCTCCTCCATGATGTATGCCTCATCTCTGCCACTGCCTCTTACTTTTCTAGCTGATTCTGGCCTTCTACATCCACCTCTCACCATTCCCTTTCTCTTCTCTGTGTAAGGTTTCTTGATTGTTCTGCCTCTCTTACATCTGCATGCCCCATCCATGTATTGCCCTTCACCTCTCATGTCTTCCTCTGGCCTCCTAACTTTTTTGCTGGTCTCTCCCCTTTACATCCACCTCTCCTCTATGAGCCCCCTGCCTCTCACCTCGTCTCACTGTTTCTGCCTCTTACATCCATGTCTCCCTTCCATGCTCTACACTTCACTTTATCTCTACTACCGTCTCTTACCTTTCTCACTAATTTTGCCTTTATTACACCCACATCTTAGCTACCTGCTGAACCCTTCACCTCTCATCTCTCTGCAGCCTCTAACCTTCTCTCACTGGTTCTACCTCTCTGAAATCTACCTTCCCCCTGCCTCTTGCCTGCTCTTGGTTGTCCTGCCCTCTTACATCCAACACTCACCATGCCCTCTCCATGACACTTAAGTTCTCCTGATGGTTCTGCTTCTTTTATATTTACCTCTTCAATCCAAGCACTGCCTTTCACCTTTCATCTTACTCTCCAGCCTTAACTTTGTTCACTGGTCCCCCCCCCTTTATGTCCACCTCTCCCCTCCATGCTCAACTCTTCATGTTTTATCTCTCTCTCACCTCTACCCTCAATTCACTGTATCTGCCCCTCTTCCACCTCTCCCCTACGTGCGCTGCTATTTATCACTCTTCTCCCTGGCCTTTTACCTTGCTTCACGTCTTGCGCCAGGACACAATGCAGGCCCCTGCAGCACAGATGGGCCCACAACACTTCAGGGGGCCCCCATTCAGCCCAGGGCCAATAAATATCTGTGAAATGTGGGAGTCAGGGGCCCATTATTACATTCTGCAGCGAGGTCCCCATCATTTTGTATTACACCACTGCTCTGGTTACTTTACAACATTCTCTCCCCTTCCATCCTCCCACTCTCCCCAAGCCTATTACATTCCTCTTTTGCATGCTATTCCTTTTACCTAACCAAGATTCTTCCCTTCTCTCATTGATTCTGCCATTACATACACATCACTCCTTCCCCAACTCCCTTTCCTTAAGCCTCTTGTTCTATATATCTGTTTTGCCCCTTATGTTCAGCTCGCTCCTCTCTGCTGTACTCTGTCATCTCCTCACCTCTTACTGTCTTTTGTTTGCCTAACCCCTTTTAGATGGGCCTCTCCCTCAATACTTCTATTAAAAGCAAAAGAGAGCACCAGACCTCCTTAGATGTACCCAGGACACTGGAATTCGGGATTTCAGATGTGAACAAACATGCTGCCGGGGAGTAGTGCTACCTTTTCAGATGTGTACAACAAGGAATGGTGTGTGGTTTGACAGGTTATATAGTTTGGGTGTATCTTTGAGGGGTCGCTGCACTCCCTCGGGGTGGTGAGGATGGATGTGGGGTCACCCCTCCTTCCCTGCTACCAACTCAATGTTATCTCCACTATTCTTTTACTGACCCAATTTTTCATTATTCTTTTTTTTCATTTAAATTACATTAAAATAAAAAACACCAAGCGCTTGTCACTTATGTATGTTTAACTCTGTTTATGTTTCTTTTGGATGAACATGCTTGTTTGAAAGAAAAAAAAACAGTTGCAAAAAAAAAAAAAGAAAAGAATAATAACCTCTCACTCCGTTTTCTGCTCGTCTCCCTTTCCCTTCAGTGGAAGGAGCAGCGCCCATTGTGACGTGAGGTCACTATATTTTTTTGTTGTGCGCCCTGCAGGATGCTCTGCCTTTCATTCATGCAGGGGCAGGGCTCACTTCTCACCTCACGCCAGTTCAAGCATCTGCAATTATCATGCAGATGCAGCGATTAGGATAAGAGAAAGGAAAGCTGATCACGGCCACAAACCCTGCCCTGCCCAGTCTGCCACAGCTGAAAGGGATGCGGGGGTCATATTTCACCCTTCAGGCCCTGGCAGCCGGGTCCAGGTGAGGGGGGCCCGCCTCTGGCCTTGAGCTGCACCACGTTTGCACACCCCGAGGGAGGACGCTTCCCACTTGTAAGTGGTACATTTTCAAAAGGATGATGGCCTCGTGGGGGGCCCCGTCGTAATTAGAAGGCCGCGGGGCCCTGGGCAGCTGCCCACACTGCCCATGCCTAGCGCCGGCCCTGCCATGGAGGGGGACCGCCTTGCAGATGTCGTCCTTGATTACGCCGAATTCTTCCTGGGACGCCTCCGTCCACTCAAAGGATGTTTTTTCCTTTAGTAGCTGACCCATACTATGCGTTTTGGTGGCAAAGTGCGGAACGAACTTGCTATAGAACTCCGCCATACCTAGGAAGGAGCGGATGTCGTCTTTGCATCTGGTTGTTGGTGCGTCCTTGATAGCTTTCACGTTGGCCCACTTCGGCGCAATACCTCTGTCACTTATTTCATGACCCAGATACGTCACTGAAGTTACTCCAAACCTGCACTTGTCCCATTCTGATGTAAGACCATTTTGTGCTAGGATTCGTAGCATCTTCGTGAGCTCGGCATCATGGTCTGACTTAGTTCTTCCCATGATCAGGATGTCGTCCTGGAAATACTGCACCCCTTCCGTGTCTTTAAAAAGTCTGTGCATTAGTTTTTGGAACACCGCTGCGGCGGATGCCAGCCCAAACGGCATTCGTCGGGATTGGTAGCATCCGAACGGTGTGATGAACGAGGTCAGTTACTTGCACGTCGGGTGTAGTGCTATCTGATGGTATGCCGAGGTCAGATCTATTGTCGAGAACCATTGGATGCCTTTTGTCTGCGCCAGCATTTAGTTTATTTTGGACAATGGGAACTTGTCTACTATAATGTTCTTATTAAGCTCACGCAAGTCAATGCACAATCGCACCTTGCCATTGGGTTTCCTGGCCACGACCAGGGGAGCTAACCACTCCGCACTTTCAATGGGCTCTATCACTCCATTATCTTCCAGAAGATAACTCTTGCTGCACAGCCTCTCTACTATTGAACGGAATGTTCCGCACCTTGTGACTCACTGGATTCGCGCCTTCTTTGAGGCATATCTTATGGGAGAACTTCGTCAATCTGCCAATGGTGCCTCCAAAAACTGTCGGGAAGTCTGCTTTCCACTTGTTGGCTTCGTACGTGCATGCCTGACCTGTCATCAGTACTTGCGTCGGGCCTCCTGGGTTAAGTTGGATACCTAGTTCTCCTTGGTCTACCCATCCCAGCACCGAGGGTCCCTTTTCCGCCACATACAGCTTCCCTTCTGCCTTGCGGCCCTTGAACTCGAATCGTAGAGGGCGGAATCCCACCATGGGTATGGGTTCCCCTGTGAAGGTGACTGGATGGATGTCCGGGGAGAGAAGGTGTGTGCCTATGACCTGTGCGAAATCTCGGTCCCACACACTGCGCTGTATGATAGTGTATGGTGAGCCGGAATCTGCTACCATGGAGACTTGGATCCCTCCTATGGAAAGTTCACACAACGGTTTGCGTGTCCTGGAGCAGTTGATACCTAAGATTTGATCTTCTATACACAACACTGTGTCCTCGTCCTCTTCCCCTTCTTCTTCCTCTGGTTCCGTGTCGTGTGTCACATACTTCACTGTCGTTTTCCGAGGCTTACGTCTACATACTTTCTCGAAGTGCCCCATTATTCCGCAATATAGGCATTTGGCCCTGAAGGCTGGGCATCGTTTGTCATTGGCCGCATGTGCCGGGCTCCCACACCTGTAGCAACTGTGCTTGTCCATTCCTTGGGCCGTCGGTAGTCCCGCCGGTTTGGCTGTGTTCTTCCTCTGTCGTCTATAGCTCTCTGTGGCTTGCGGTTTCCGTTCTTGGGAAGGAGCCTCCATGACTTTGCCCACTAGGGGTCTGTTGGCATTATCCCTCTTTGCCGCTTCTGCGCACCTCTTGGAGAGTTCAGCCTTCTTGACCATGGCCACTATCTCTTTGAGGGGAGCGTCGCAACTGACCCATAATTTCTCTTGTATGGATGTGTTTACCGTGTGCATGACGATTTGGTCGCGTATGAAGTCATCATGAAGGCCTCCGAACTTGCAGGGGATCGCCAAACTCTTTAATGCGGCTACATAGTCATCTACTGACTCCCCTGTCATCTGCTTCCGTTGGAAGAAGTTGAACCGGTCTATTGCAGTGCATACCACTGGCTGATAGTGGTTATCCAGGTCGTCTATAGCGTGTTGAAACACGTCTGCTTCGTCCGGAGGTCGGGTCTTTTTCACCATGTTCCTGTATACTCGTATGCCTTCCGGACCCAGATTGTGCAGTAGGATCTTCTTTTTCCTCGTACTCGGGAAAACTTCGTCCCCTTCGTCCTCCAACGCGGACAGGTAGTTGAGGAAGTATTCCTTCCAGTCTTCCCATTTCATGGCCGGTTCCCTCGGCTTCGGAAGGAAGGATACCGGATTCGTGAGGGAGAATGTCTGGGCACACATCGTGACTTGTCTTCCCGGGGTTGCGTCGTCTGTCCTGGGTGTAGGGCTACCTGGATCGCTCTGTTCCTGCTGGCCTGTCACCCCTGCTTGGGACGTGGGGTCCACTCCCGTGTGGCCTGTTCCTTGGTGCGCCAGGACCGAGAACTCGGTGGCTGCTTTACTTGCCCCTCGTGCTAGAGCGTGGATGGTGCAGGGCTCCTACTCTTACTGCAGCGTGTTCAGGGTACGTCTCTCTGGGTGCCTGTGATGCTTGGACTCCGTGAATGAGGCGCCCTGTAGGTCCTGGGCATGTACGCTTGGTGCAGCGCCCTCACTTGGCAAGACCACGGTATGTCCAGCTGGGCCCTTGACGCTGTGTGTGTGGCTGTGCAGTGCTTTTTGGGGCTTTTCTGGCCTTGCTCCGGTGGGAGAGGGGCGTCTCCTACCTCCACATGCTGCACGCCTATCTGGATCCACGCTGGGCTTGTTTCTGGGCCGCCCTGTTGCTCGCGGGAGCCCCTCTGCCGTCCTGCAGTGATATCGGGTGCCCCACTGTGCAGCTAACGAGCAGCGGTCCCGCTGCCGCGCTCTCTATCCCCCGCAGCGTCTCGGCGCGATGGTCGATGCGCTGTTTTTTTGTTTTTTTTTTACTTCGCTCGTCGTGTCCGCCTACCCATCCTCGTCGCCAATTTGTAGTGAGGCTTGCGGGGCAAGGACGAGACGGACAACGCGTTGTTTCAATTATTTAATTGCACTCGGGAGAGAGCGCCGGGGAACCACCTTCATTCGTATTGCGGCTCCGTCACCTCCCCCCGGATATCCTGTCACGCTCCCAGCCTTCCCTGCCACACGTGACCAGGAGACTAGGGCGGCCAAAATACACCTCATGCACACTTCTTTCAAGGAGCGTCGATGTGAGGGAAGTTAATGACTTCATGTGCAGACGCGAAAGATTCGACATGCGCTCACTACCGCACGGAACGGCAACAAATGACAGTTCTTTTACATAGGGGCTCTTTGTTGTACTCCGGGTGCGCTCCTCAGCTGCTTGGAGAGGCGATGCTGGAAGAGTGCTCATCAGCGACGTCAAGCTGGGGAGCGGTTCCTCATATTGTAACGAGAACTTCTGTTCTCTTGGCAAGCCTGGTTCCTTGGTCATAGATCCAGGAAAGGATCTCAGTGCCACCTGGTGGACATTGGTAGGACGCAGCCCTGTTAAAGACATCGTGGATAACTGGAAAGGCTTCTTTTCAGTAACTCGCACACTTGTGAGGGCCGTGGTAAAAACTGGCTTTCTTCAAGTACTGTGACTTCTCAGTGATAGGCACACTTGTGGGGATTGTGGTGGTAATTGGGCAATGTTCTCTGTGTGGGTTGGGGGTAGAAATAAAAATGTAAGACTATGACATTTTAAGCTTCCTGTTGTTTTAACAGTTTTAAAATATTCAATTTGTGACACTGTACACTTCCTGGTGTTTTAACACAGTTTTACAATACTTTTTAATACAGTTGTAATATTCAAACATGCAAAGTGTCACGCCACCCCCTTTCTTCCTATCATGCCCAGGTGAACCACCATTAAGATGGAGCAAGTGGAAAAAGGTTTTCCAAAACTATACAATAGTTTGCGGGTCTAACCTGGTTTTGGAAAGGAAAACCGCTTTACTACTCCATTGTTTGGGGGCACAAGGGCAGGAGATTTTAGTACATCTTCCAGACTTAGGACCTGATTATGAGTCTGGTGGTCTGAGGACCGCCAGACTCGTGGTGGCACAGCCATGGCGGATCTAGCCACAACTGTACCGGCGGTCCGATCACCCCATTGGGAGGTGGCTGGTCGGACCGCCGTCTCCGCCAGGGAACCGCCATTCCCTGGCGTTGGAGCTGTGGTCAGAGACTGCAATGTGCTTGGCAGGACCGCCATGGTCCCGCTAAGCATATTAAGAATTTCCTCCACTCCAGGGTTTGCATGGCAGTTCCTCCTCCATGCAAACCTTAGAGGAGAGGAAACAAAGGGGGTCCTACAGTGCCCCCCTGTGCCTGAACCGCATGTGGATGAACACAGCGGGCATAACATGTGCCCCCCCCCCTGTGTGCATGCACGTAGGTTCCTGCACGGCATGGACTTTCGAGTCTATGCCAAGCAGGAACCTTGTAGTGCGGTCCCATTGCAGTGCCTTTTTCAAAGGCACCGCAGCCTATAAAAGAGGACTGCCACACCGCCCGCCTGCCAGACTACTAAAAAGTCATAATCTGACAGGCGGTGGCGACCTTCAGCAGAGCAGTTTGCACCGCCGCGCCACCAATCCACCAAAAAGTCATAATCGGGGCCTTATGGCCTGATGAATCCAGAGGGTTAAATGATTATGAAGTATGTATAAAGAAATTGGAAAATCATTTTTTACCCAGAACTAGCACAATTTTGGAACGCTTTAATTTTGGTAAACGTTTGCAAAAAGAAGGAGAAAATGTAGAGGATTATGTGTTAGTGCTAAGAAAGCTGGCAGCTACATGCACATTTGGGGCAATTTGTGATAAGCGCATCAGAGACCAGTTTTTGTTGAATTGTAATATAGAGAAAATTTGTGAAGAACTGTGACTGAAGGATGACCCTCCCTTGTGTGAAGTGTTGATAGTAGTCAAACAGGTAGAACACATGTTGAAGTGTGTGCAAGAAATTAAAAAAGATAAAGCGAGTAAAGAAGAGATATGTCAAGTGAGAGAAGAAAACAGTGACGTACAAGTGGTAAAAAGTAAATTGGTGACAAAAAAAAGAAAAATTATGGATATTTCAAGGGGCAGTGTTTTAGATGTGGGTGTGTGGGACACATCACGAACAATAGAGATTGCCCGGCTATTAAGGCACTCTAACAAATGTGAGGAAAGGGGCCATTACCTGGTATGTTGTAGGAGTGGTAAGACTGTAAAGAAAATGGATACGCGGAATGTAACAGAGGTCTGTGAAGAAATTGTTTAACAGATGTCTAATAGTGGCTTGAATAATACCAAGAATTGGGTGAAGATGGAAGACATGGATGTGGAAGTCATGCTTGACTTCTGTTCTAGATTAACAAACGTTTCTGAAAGACTGTTCAACAAAATGTCCAGGGGACAAGTGAGATCATTCAAGATGGACATATCCCTGGGAGGGTATGGAAGGCAAACACAAGGAGATGATGGATGGAGCACTGAAACTTTTCAGACACTCCCCCCCCAGATCTGGGTTGAATCCACCATTGTTCTTTAGCTCACTTTGCCACCCCAGTTCAGACACAGCTATATGCAAATCAGTCTTCACCCTGTGCCTCATGGGAACAGTCCAGCCCGAACTGCCAAGTCACGTCTTCCCTGGACCGGAAACAAGCATCCTGGGACCGGTTTCGGGCTAACAGCCCTCATCAGCCAAGCTAGCTTGAATCCAGTGGCAAAGTGAGCAAGGGACCCACGTCTTGGCATACCCTGCCAACTTAGGGCGAACAAAGCAAACACAAGGAGATGATGGACGGAGCGCTGAAACTTTTCAGACACTCACCCCCAGTCACAGATCTGGGTTGAATCCACCATCGTTCTTTAGCTCACTTCGCCAGCCCAGTTCAGAGACAGCTATATGCAAATCAGTCTTGACCCTGTGCCTCATGGGAACAGTCCAGCCCGAACTGCCAAGCCATGTCTTCCCTGGACCGGAAACAAGCATCCTGGGACCGGTTTCGGGCTAACAGCCCTCATCAGCCAGGCTAGCTTGAATCCAGTGGCAAAGTGAGCAAGGGACCCACGTCTGGGCATACCCTGCCAACTTAGGGCGAACAAAGCAAACACAAGGAGATGAACGGAGCGCTGAAATTTTTCAGACACCATCAGTCCCAGATCTGGGTATGGAAGGCAACCAATAAAAATGAAAGGATATTTCCTTGGTAGGGTAGAATACAAGAACAGATACACAGTATGTAAAATCTATGTGTCGGTTAAAGGTGACAGTATCCTGGGTTGGCCTGTATAGAAGGATTTAGGGGTCTACCTCAACCCCAACTCTAGTCCACAAATTTTAGCGCAGAGCATTCCCAAGTCAGGGGACGATATATCTAACATTTGAGAAAGAGTTTCCAGATGTATTCACTGACAAGCTGGGGTGCCTGAAGAGACATATGCCTAAAATAAAATTTAAAGAAAATGCTGTCCTGGCTAAAGTAAGAGTCTTCCTATAAGTGTGCATGTAGCGGTAAGGGCAGAACTGGAGAAGTTGTGCAAATTAAATGTAATTACAGCTATTGAAGCAAGAGAATGGTTGGCACCAGTAGTGGGCGTGAGAAAGGTGGATGGTAAGAATCGTCTGTTTATAGACCTCGGGGCCCTTTGCCAAAAATATCTGAAATACTTACCAAGGTCGCAGGAGAAAAACTTTTTTCAACACTAGACTTGACTTCAGCATACAACCAAGTTCATCTACATGCTGATTCTCAGGAGTTTACAGCGTTTATAACTCCCATGGGGGCTTACAAATTTAAACTCATGACGTTCAGTCTTGTGTCTGTGGCATTGGTTTTTCAAAGGGCAATGCGATCCATACTTGCTGATGTCCCTGGGGTATTTTTCTATAAGGATGACGTGTTGATATCTGGAGAAACAGAAGCACTAAGTGATGAGAGGCTAAGACAAGTTCTAAAGAAATTTTGAGAATATGGTCTGACAGTGAAAAAGGAAAATGCAGACTCAAGTGTGCAGAAATCAATTACTAGGGACACAAGATTACTTCTCAGGGTATTCAACCTAAAAGTGATTTGGTAAATACCATAATGAAATTAGTTGCTCCTAAAAGCAAGGATGAATTGAAATAATTCTTAGGAATGGTAGAGTTTTATAGTAAATTTATCAACAATTTTGCATGTCGCACCTTTCAAATGAGAAAATTATGATTTTGACTAGGGACAAAAATTGTGAGGAAGAATTTGAAGGTGTCAAAAAGGCATTGGCCAATACCCCTAACTTGAAATTGTTCATACCAGGAAATAAAAAACTATTGTGGCAACCGATGCCAGCTCGAATGGGTTAGGGGTGGTTTTGGTGCAGGAAAGTGATAAGGGTGAAGAGACAATTGCCTTCGCCTCTAGGGCGTTAAGACAGGCTAAATTCAATTATTCCGTAATTGAGAGAGAGGTGTTGGCTGTGTACTGGGCACTCAATAAATGTAAAGATTTCATACCGGGAAATATATTCAAAGTAATAACGGATCACAAGCCTCTTAAAGAAGTATTTTCTAAAAAGGACTTGACAGCGATTTCAAGCAGAATTAAAAGATGAGTGGTTAATCATAGGAATTCACCTTTGAAGTTGAGCACGTTCGAGGGATTAGAAATTGTGCTGCTGATTGCCTGTCATGGATTGTGATCATAGTAACCATAGTAACCACAGTAATGAGGATGTCAATGTCCCAAAGGAAGATATGTGTGTGTGTAATCACCAGGGGTGCTATTGAGGAGAGAAGTAGGAAACAAGAGTTAAAGGCAGATCCCATTCTAATGAAAGTACAAGAGATAATTAAGGATTGGGATTCTGAAGGAAAAGTTGGAGCATTTGAGATCTTACTGGATGGTTAGAGGGAAATTATCGGAGTTGGATGGGTGTCTTTTTAGGGATACCAGGTTAATACCTCCAGAAAATCTTAAAAGAAGGTTGATTGATCTTGCACATGAAGGCCACTTTGGTATCACTAAAACTAAACAGAGACTACGTCTGGACTATTGGTGGCCAGGGATGGATATTGCTGTTGAAAGGGTAGTCAGGAACTACACATCATGCTGTGCTAGTGACAAAGTGTTAAAGTCTTGTACTCTACCTATGCTTTGTCGTTCACTGCCTGAAGGACCCTGGGTGGATGTGGCTATGGACTTCATAGGTCCATTGACAGGGGAAAGAAGTTCGCTGTATATTTTTTTTGATAATCAATTTTTATTGATTTTAAAGAACAAACGAATTGACAGCACATGACATTTCCAACGATACAAGTCTTTACCGCAGAAGTTAATTTGGAATACAGACAGGTTATTGGTTGAGCGAGCCACCTTGACTTAAGAACATTACATATGTGTACAGAAGTGCGCTTTGGTACATTTAGTCCAGTAAGTTCGCTGTATATTATAGTATTGGTTGATCTATTTTCAAGAAGGCCGGAAACTACATTTGTTTCGGATATCAGTTCCAGTGCAGTGGTCAAGCTTCATGTGGAAGTCTTTATACATGAAGGACTTCCTAACACACTGTTGACAGACAATGGGGCACAGTTTTGCTCTAAGGAAATGAAGGAGGTTTTAGAATCCAATGGTATAGCACACAAAATCGGTGCCCTTCAACACTCTGAAACCAATGTAGTAGAAAGATTTAATGAAACCCTTAAAGAGAGTATTCAACTAGCAAAGGTAAATGGGTTAAGTTAGTAGAAGAAGTAATCAGTAGGTTACAGGCGTATCGTCTTGCTCCACACCAGTCCACCGAACAGATGCCATTTGAACTATTAAAAGGCAGGAAACCAAATTCCAGGTTGGCACTGGGGTGGATGAAATGGCATAAAGGTTGGGTGAAGTTATACATAGTCAACCATGGAGGAAAAAAGAGTTGGATTTACAGTAAGCCCGTAAGAAACATTATGATCATATACTAGATTTTAAATTAGGTCAAAGTGAAGGCTGCCACTGGTCGAAAAGAGGGGTCAAAATTTACGGAAACTATGAAGATAGTCAAACTATTTCACAATGCAGTCAAATTTCAGGATGGTTAGATTTGGAATTTGGGAAGGGTGGTGAGACATGTATGGCCAGGTCAGTGTAGTGATGAAAAAATGGTGATAAAAATGGATTGGAAGATAACCCCACCATCGGGAAACACAATATGCCAGAGAGTAACAAGTCCAAAGAAAGTGTCTGGACCAGTGGGCATGTACCTCAGCCCCCAAGCTTCTTTAAAGATTATATGGTCAGTTGAATTTTCCCTCTATCTAAGTGTTGGTTCTAGTTTTCATATGCATATTCAAACTTGGTGTTGTATATTCATCTTATCTTGCTTGTGATTGTATGTTTTCAGTCACCCCCAAGCTCCCTGGTGGGAGTGTTACTTGTATCATATACTTGATATCATTTTGAGACTAATACAATGTTTTCCAGTTCAAGCATAAGTTATATTTTGTTAGATGTGGGTTTTGTTTATTGTATAATAAAAGGGAGATGTGCGACATCGTTATTACTGTCACTGGGGATTGGCCTTTGGCTGTAGAATCCCAGCTCCTCCAGGATTCTAGAGCCAGTTGTTTTGAGGAACTGTATTTGGAAGTACAGCTGGAACAAGGCTGTGGCTTAGGTGTTTCTAATAAACTTCTGCTCCAACTTCTACTCTTGTGGTTCTTCGTTTTTGTGAGCAGTTATCCATTTTACACTCATTCTCCTACATTGCAGTCAAGACAAGGAACAACCTCCCTCAACACATCAGAGCCTCCTCCTCACTTCTTTAGTTCCGCAAGAAGCTGAAGACCTGGTTCTTTGTATAAGCACCTTGGGGACCACAAACCTATACACCTGCCAAAGCGTATGGATACCCTCTCAGGTGAATAGTGCGCTATACAAATCAATACAATATAACATATTAATGTAAACACATTCTTCAACCTAGGGAAGGAAAAATAAGGTAGTTCATGGAAAAAACATAAAAGTTCTTTTTAAAAATGAGTAAAAAAGTGCCCTTTCTAGAGCAACACAAATCAGAAATTCAACAGCTTTAGATGAGTTAATCCAGTGCCAAATTTGTTTTAGACAAAAAGCTGTATGATACCGGGAAACGTTGGAAAACTGCACACCACCCTCCTATCGGGGAAAGTACCATCTTTATAGTATTGAAATGACCTCAACATGACATATTAAGGGGAGACCAATTCTAATTTTTTCAGCCAAAAAGGTTCTAAGGAACGTATAAATAGAAGAGGGTATGAAGGACAGCCTTGTCTAGCACCTTTTCAAGTATCAAAGTAAGGCGTTTGAATGCTGGTAATACAAATTGAATCCTTATGTGATATATATAATATAGATAAAAGGTTTAGAAATTTATGTGCAATATCAGGCCAATGTAAGGACATTTGCATAAAATTGCAATCTAAGATAAAATGTTTTCTCAACATCTAAAGCAATGATTGCAAAGAGTACTTTAGTTGAGGGAGCGCTTCTAATTATATATAAAAAGGTTCTTGCATTGTTAGACAATAATCTCCCTTTAACAAACCCGGACTGTTCATTTTTAACTAACTTCGGGATAAAAGATTCCAGTCTTATAGCTAGAACCTTGGCAAAGCTCTTACAATCATTATAACCTTATAGCGCGCTGCTGAGGACTATCCCTGATGGACAAGACAACCACCACCAGGACCAACTTCACCAACTGCATGACCATGGTAGCAGACTGGCTGCGTACCAACTGCCTGCAGCTTAACTCCAAAAAGACAGAAGTACTGGTGAACAAGACCTCCCCATGGGACTCCACCTGGGGGCCTCCAGAGCTAGGACCAACACCTACACCAACAGATCATGCAAGAAATCTAGGAATCGTCCCAGATGAAAAGCTCATTATGACGGGTCAAATCAATGCAGTGTGCACCTCCTGCTTCCACATCCTACACATGCTATGAAAGATCTTCAAATGGTTGCCTCAGAACACCCAGAAAGACTGTCATGCAAGCACTCATCACCAGCAGACTGGACTACGGCAAAACTCTCTACGCCGCAATCTCCAAACAACTCCTTCACAGACTCCAGACCATCCAGAATACCGCTGCAAGACTCTTACTCAACCTTCAATGCCGCACCCACATCACACCGCACCTTAAGAAGCTTCAATGGCTCCCCGTTCACAAGTGCAGCCAATTCAAACTACTCACACACATACATATAAAGCTGTACAAAACACAGGACCAGAATACCTGAACAGCCGCATACACTTTCACCAACTCACCATACTCCTATGCTCTGCCTCACTCTCACTTGCACACATTCCCCACATCCGCAAAAGCAAAACTGGAGGTCATTCTTTCTCCTACATTGCACCAAAGACATGAAACGACTTCCCTCAACACATTGGAGCCTCCTCCTCACTTCTTGAGTTCGCAAGAAGATAAAGACCTGGCTCTTCGTACAAGATGTTTGGGACCTCACGCCTACCCACCTGCCCAAGTGCCTGGATACCCTCTTAGGTGATTAGTGCGCTATACAAATCAATATAACATAACATACTGTTGTTAAAAGTCCTGAACTTTAGTTATAGCTATAACCTCTAACAAGCGCGAGGGCCTTTAATAACCGGAAAAACCTGAGGCAGAAGGCTTATAAGGCTATTCGAACATTCCTCCCACTGAGGGTAGAATGTTCTAAATTAAAAAAGGAGAAACGGAAAGATAAACATTGGAATGTTGGAGTAGAAGGCTTATAACAGTCATTATTAGTCCTGAGTCACTGCATTGCCTTCAATGGAGCCCCCAACAATGTAATGCTCTAATATTCATTATAGATACAGGCCAAACCTGCGTCGTGAAAGTGGTCATAGAATTCAAATACCTTAGGTGCTAAAGTGCTGGAGAAATGAGAAAAGAAATGAGAATAGGAGTCAAGAGAGATTATTTTAAGCTTCAACTGAAAACTGATAGAGATGCAACTACTGCAGGTAACCTTTCTATTACATCTGCCTTATCTCTGTCTCTGAGCACTCTCTGACTTGGTCTTAAACTCAACAAACAACTCCCCAATTCACAGGATCAGTTCGTCCTTCCCTGAAACAGTGCACACCTCCCTGAACCCACAGTCAGTTGCTGCTCTTCCACTCACCCTTACTTTCGGATAGCGTCAGCATATTAAAGTCAGAACATTAATTACAGCATGTTTTCTTTAAAAATCTAAAAACACTGTTTCCAAAAAAGCAACTCGAATCACAAAGTCCTAGTGAGGATGATAGAGGGGTTGGCAGTTAACTATGAAAAATAATGTATACCTAGATTATTGGGAGAGAAATATTAAGCTTCAAATGCGTCCTCTGCATATGTGTATGCCACATCAATCTACAGTAACTAGTAATGCGCTTACTTTTTTAAGAGACATCTTAACACTGAAAAGAATGATAAATATTATTTAATGAAATGTACAAAAAATGCACGTTCCTTAATCTGTTATCTCTTTCCAGGTGTGCCTTGTTGTAACAACCACAGACTTTTGAAGAACAATTTGCTATCTTTAAATACAATAACAGCTCTAATGGATTCTGTGACATGAAAAAATGTTTACAGAATGCTTAAGGCTTTAAATGGTTATAAGCACGCACAATGGACTTCTTATCTCTATTTTTCCAGCTGACAGCCGAATAGAAAAGAAGTATTTTTAACAAGATGCTCAAGCAGCTGCATCAGCTGAGCTGCATAAGATACTCAAGCATTCCAAAGTAAATTGTCCAAACACAATAGACCTCAGTGACACTTCACTCTGCCGGCTCAATTGGAACTGGAGGGTTCCATTGTGTAAGTGGGTGGCCCACACCTGTACCGATCACTCATTCATCAATAGCAAACAATGACAGGTAAAGGCTCTTGCTAGTGGGAAAAGCCTGATGGTGAGAGGTTCTGGCCATCAATGCTGACTGGCAGGCAGGCCCTTATTTGTATGGGGCTGTATGCAAGAACCTAAGGTGCGGTCATTTAATTACACCAAATTCGCATTGCAGTATCCTGCTATGCCAGGGTATACACCAGTTGGGTTTAGAACGGCCTTTTGTTGGTAAAATCCTAGGTAGTAGAATCCTGGGCACCAGTGAGACTCAATGGGAACAGCCAAGTTGTGAGTTCCCAGGGACAGCTCAGCTGAACTAGCTAAATTGGGGGGAAACTGGTCCATTCAGTCACGTTTATCACCCATCCACAGGTGAGAGATTAGTTCATGTAATCACTCTCCACCCTGGCACCACCCTCCATAGAAACATTTGTCACTTAACATAGTATTTAATATTAGAATCTGTGCTAGCCCACATAGTTCTAAAGTCACCATTGTCCACCTTGAATTTGTTCTCGATTTGATTACTTTATTTGGCTGCACCATCCAAGTGAAACCCCAATGGAAACAGGATCAATACATTTAGGCCCTCATTTATGGTGATTTGGCGTAGGGCAGCGCAGCAAGTTAGCTTGCTGCGCTGCCTGACGCACTGTAATTATGTAATAAAGTGCATTTCTGTCCTTTACCCCTGTGCTGGTGCCTGTGTTGTCGGCAGGATTGTTTTTGAGCAGGAAGGGGCACCTTCCAGCACAGAAACAATCCTAAGAGGCCGGGTGCATTTTAAATCTTTGTGTATGGTCTTTAAAGCACTTCAAGGCTCAGGACCAGATCATTTGAGGCGCCAGTTCCAATGGTACATACCAGCAAGAACTCTTAGATCTTTAGGAGCTAAGTTGGTTGTAGTCCCATCAACAAAAAAAGCTCAATGGGGAGGCAGAAGTTTCTCTTTGTGCGCAGCAAAGGCCTGGAATGACTTGCCATTCTATTTGAGAAATGCCACCAGTCTTCTAGCATTCAGGAAGGGGTTAAAGACCTGGCTTTTTGATAAATAATCCTCCTTTTCAGCTCAGCTCCAAGGAGTAGTACCTAGCGCCAGGACACCTCCGGGTAATCGTGCGCTCTAAAAGTTCCCATAACATAACATTACATAAGAGGCGTTTTCCTCTTTCTAAGTGTGCTTCAGAATGCAGCACACATAGAAAAATGAAGAGAATTCAAGTTATTTCTCCTCGTTACGTCTCACCTCAGAAGGGGTAAGGTTTTTGGCGCTTCCCCAGGTTTACATGCTCTTTGAAACCTGGGGAAGTGTATAAATTAATGGGTGTTGCGAGGGAAAACCCCCAGCAAAACCCATGAAACGCCATTTGTAAAGTCCTCAATCTGAAATTTGTGTGTATTTTTGAAGTTATTAAAAGAATGCAGGCCATTCAGTACATAGTTGCAGCAAATACAGGAGTAACATCTTTAGAATGGAAGTTGATGGTCAGTGTGAATGCTGAATTACTATTAAAATTAGAGAAGTAGTTTAATCTAGGTATGTTAAGTCATGAAAAATGTGCTATCTGGTTTTTCAGTCTCCTACAGCCTCGGTCATCTGTTTCCTTCCTAAAGTACAGAAGGGAGGAAGCAGTCCCTCATGAGGGATTATGATTTCAGGAATTAGATCTTTAACTTGAAGACTGTCGAAACATGCTTGTTCCAATTGAATTTGCTTGCCACAGTGGTGATGGAACTTCCATTCTATATAAGGCCCCCGGTTTTCCGTTTTTACTGATTTTTACAGATAAATACAGACAGAAAACAATGCGTTTCCGGTCTGTAATTATTTTTAAAAGCCAAAAAATACTGAAAATGGCGCTTCTTGTGAGAAACTCTCCATTCTGTCTTTCATGAATGCCAGGCAACAGCTGAGCAGATGGACAGCATCAACAGTTAAACAAGCATTGGCATAGCCAATAGGTCTCGCCTTTGGGACCTTATAAGTATTTAATTCTGCAGCACAATATCCTTGATGCAACATCAACTGTTGCATGGCTAAACACTTATAATGTCCCAAAAGCGAGACCTATTGGCTATGCCAATGCTTGTTTACTAAGCCATAATATCTGTGCGTAGGGTACCACTGTTGTAACTTTTTTGACCCTGATAGAAATTTTGTTAGAGGTAAGTATCTGTAGTCACCTTTTGCCCGCCCTGCCTGTGAACCAATAGCTGCTAAAAAAGTGTTAGGTGTATCCTTCGACGTGTACAGGATTTATACCCCAAGTTTCTTGTAGGCATATGATGTTGTAGCTAGATATATTATTAACCCAGTCAATGTTCCCTACCTTGTTTAGTAGCCCACTCATATCCTAGGTTACAAACTCAAACCCTTTTGAGTTGGATCATTTTTTACCACATGCACTCGGCGTGCTACAATTAAGTAGAAGCAGGGCTTTAAGTGGGCCGGGTCTCACCGGGTCTGAGCACCCGCAGTTTTTTAAAGGGGGCTCGAAACGGGTCTCTATCGGGCTCTGTTTTGTGCCCTGACACAAGCAGTCCTTTGTTTTCCGGACTGCAGTGACAGCAGGCACATCGATGTGCGCTGCTCACACTGCCTACTTCTCACTAGTGGAGAAGTTACGGCATGACCTAATGCCAAGGTAGCGTTGTAGGGGAAGGGAAATCCTTGCTTCTTACATCTCCCATGTGTCTGATTTTTAAAACACAAGACTACGAGCGCTGTTGCGAGTGAGGGGGCCCTATTGATGTTGCTTGTTGTATCATATATCTGGATGCAATGACAGAAACAGCAAAATACAAGTCGGGCGGCACACTATGCTAAGCACAGATTTTTAGCTTATGTGTTTTAAGCCACGCTCTTAATTACATTGGCCACGCCCCTTTGAGAGACCCCCCAGTTATTTCATCCCACTTAAAGCCATGAGTAGAGGGATGATCCCCAAACTACAAATAATAGATTGTCAGCAGTGATCACTCATGCTGTTTGTATCAGTTTTAGACATAGACCTAACGACAGCATGGTGATTCGTTGCAGCTGCCTAGGCCGCCGCCAGCAAAGGGTGGCAAATTACCCCTACAAAGAGCTAATGTGTCCTTATTGCCTGGTTAAACAGAGACAACATTAAACCCTACAGGCCTGTTTATGAGGGCCCTAATATTGGATCAGTGTTTATTACATTAAGAAAAATTAGCAGTACCCCGGAGATTTTTATTTATGGAATTCAATAAATTATTCAAATTACAACTTTCGTTCACAAACGTGGGAAATAACGTGCATTGTGGTGCTTACTGTGCCAAAATTCACAAGTCCTGGTATTTTCTGAGCTTTTCTCACTGAGTAAATTTCTGAAGGTTTGGCCTGACCATATGTACCTGGGGGAAAATGGGGGGTCCTATGTTTACCATAAAACACCTAATTACCACATATATCGGAGTTAACCAGGGCACTCGTGAAACGTTTGGTACATTGACTTGCATGCGTCTGGTCCTGGATAAGGGGCAGTAGGAATTGAAATGCCTCAAATACAAGCTATAATAAGTTACAGATCAGGATTACTATTTGTTGGACTTGGCCCTTTTGCCCTAAAATTTTTCGCTTTTATTAAGGGTAATGTGGTACACACTGTTGGCACCACCATCTTAGAAAAGCACTGTGGAAATGTCACTGTTAAAATGGACGCCATGCCTGCCTGCCCATGTGACGCCTGACTGAGGTGGGTTGGCAGTCTAGTGGTTTGTTCCCCAGCGCCCCCTGCTTTTGGAGGGAAGCGTCGCACCGAGAGTGCTCTACTCCTCCCCCTAGACCAGTTAGAACCGGTTCCCCAGAGAACCTGCTGGAAGCTGCCATGTGAGGGGACGGAGGCAGTGCAGAGCATGGACTGTCTGAGGGGAACTCTGCCAGGGGAGACCGCCACATTGGGCCTGTGTGCTGGCCCCTGTGCCCACCTACACCCCCTGTTGTCCCCAGGGCCAATAAAGAGACATTGCCGGAGTGGAGGCTGCTGTGCTAGCAGGATTGCCACCCTACCGGAGGATGACCGTTCTGAGGAGCTGCTGCTTCGGGACTGGTGAGCCGCCCTACTAGCCACTGATCTCGCCCTGCATTATATGTCTCTTGGCCTCTAGCGCCTGTGGAGCGCTATATCTGCGGTGCCAGAAGAAGGGAGAGGGTGCCTGCAGCGCTGGACTACCAGAGCGCTACTTATCCTGGGGGACCCTGGAGGTGGGAGCGCTGCCTGTGCCTGCCTGCATGAAGAGGAGGGCTGATGCCTGCACCCTAGCGCTGTGCCCTGGAGCCTGGAAAGCGCTGTAACCCCCCCTGACGACACCTTCTGCAAAGCGCTGTGGGGGACTGAAGCGCTGTGACAGAGAAGCGTGTCACCGCCAGGGATCACCGCCGCTCGCCGGGATCTGCGCGCGCTGTGTAGCGCTAAGAAGTGGAGCGCTGCTCGCGTGCTGCCAGGGAGAGCTGGTTGCTTAAAAATACCACAGGAGCCTACCCCGTGTGTATGCTGAGTGGCTGGAGCCCACCCCGCACGCTGAAACTGGCCAGGATCACCGCCGCAGCCCAGAGTGAAGAAGCGTGTGTGGCCGTGAAGGAGAGCCGCTTATTTGGAAGTGCCGCGGGAGCCTACCCCGCGCCTTCCTACCTTGGGAAAACCCGAACGGGAGCCCACCCCGCACTACGGGATCTGCGAAGGGCCGCCGCTCTGCCTGCGGCGACCCGGAAGAAGACAGACCTCGGCCGAGGTCTGCCGGAAGTAGGCGGGGGCTCCCCTGAGCTGAGGAGAGCCCCGCGGGTGAAGAGAGACCCGTGTTTGCCGTCGGGAGCCTCGCGGGCTCCGGAGTAAAGTCCCGGGCCCCACGAGGGGTGGCCCGGGTGAAGAGGGTCCCGGGGTAGAAGAACCGGAGCGGGAGCCCACCCCGCCGGTCCGTGACCCGCAGGAGGAGCGGGAGGAGTCTGGAGCCTCACGGGCTCACCGTCGAAGTCCCGGGTCCCCGAGTGAAGCCGGCAGAGGCGCTGTCATTGGCGGGGCTCCCGTGGTGCAGAGGAGAGCCCCGCGCGCCGCCTAGACTGCCAGGACAGGCCCTGGTGATTGCCGAAGAGGAGCGGAGGCCCCCATAGGAGTCCCGGTGAGTGGGGGCTCTGGGGGAGCTTCTTGGGTGCCGGGAGGGGCACCAGAAGGGCCCGGTGTGACAGTCTCTACAGCTGCCCCGCTTGGCAGTGGGCAGCTGCGACGTAGGAGGCACCGAAAGTGCCAGTGACCCTTGGGGACACACAGCGGCACCGCAGTAGCGGGCCGCTGCAACGATTGGCCACCTCTAATCCCCGAGTCCCAGGGAGGGGCTCCCTGGACTCGTGGTAACTTTACCGGACACAGCTGCCCCGCTGGACAGTGGGCAGCTGCAACGTTGAGGGGCATTCTGTGTGTGGAGTCCCAGTGGGGCTCAGCCTGGCCTTGGTGGGGGTGTGTCGGGGCACATTGCCGGTGCCCGCCCCGGGGCTAGAACTTTCGTTTTAGGGGATCCATCTTCCCCCCCCCCAGAACTGAACAGCGCTTCCCATGACTGCCCCGCTGGGCAGTGGGCAGTGTCAACGGTTGAGGCATCGCTGATCTGAGGGCCCCAGGCGCAGGGACACTTAGGACTAGTCTGCACGTGGGGCAGTTATGATAGGTACAGTTGTCCCCTAATAGACGCCCTGCGGGCTGTTACGTAACGTATTGTAGGATGCCTAATGCCGCACTTATGTTTAGGGCTATGCCTAATTGGATGCCCTTAGGCTCATGATTAATGCCCCTGTTAATGGTGTTAGATTGATACCTAATGTGTTACCCCCAATCTGCTCATTGTGGGTGTTTTGCATACTACGCCTAATGCTCTTTCTTTCCAGGTGATGCTGTTGTGGTATGCCTCAAGGGGTTTTCAGGCCTAAGGTGCATGCCGGATATGGGGGTATTGTTTTATGCCTACTCTGATAAATGCGGATCTGATGCATATGGTGTATATGCCTACTGGGCTCATGTTATTGGGATTTACTCCTATTGAGATGCCCCTGAGATTATGCCGGACAGGCCTGTGTTTCATGCTACTGTTTCATGCCTGAAGGGTGTTGATGTTCTGCCTAATGTCTCTAACACCCTATAATGTTGAGTGCATTCTGCGCCCAGTGTTTCCTTTGCTGATGATGCCTAAGGCAGATGTGCTTATAAGGATTCTGGCAGCGGCCCGATTGGCGCTGCCCTGTACATAGTCCCCACTGTTAGGTCTACCGGGTGCCGGTTGGCGCCGTGTTACCACTGTGATTACCATCTGCTAAGCTGTTGCCTAATACAGATACTGTTTTTCTTACTCCAACTGGTGTGGTCTCCTTTTTGTAGTGTGCCTGGTGTGTCGCCTGTGTGTGCTGTGCGGATGCTTTACACAATTCCTCCTAGTTTAGCCTTCCCGCTCCGCACCACGCTACCCCGTTTCCAACACTATTATAGTTCTGTTTCTAAAGCTGCACATTTCCCACGACAGTTAAAGTGTAACATGACGTTTCATGGCACACATTAGGAGTAAAAATTGATTCAATATTGGGGAGGGGGTAGTCGACGTTAGCAGTGAAAAACAACAGGGCAGGCCTCGCTTCGGAATGAATGGATTCGTGGGCTCAGAGAAGTTAGCGCCTAAGAAAAATGCCTGCCCTTCAGACGCTATATATTTAGAGAATGCGAACATGAAACAGCCAGACACTGTTTGAAGTGGAATCTGGAGCTCAGTTTTTGACCTCTCAATCAGCAGCAGCTGAGAGACAGAATGATGCCATTGACGCATGAGACTGAGCCCCCGACAGCTGTGGGCTGATGCCCCTTCCAGAAGCCTCTTTGTGGAGAGTCCTCAGAGATGACCCCAGGCTGACGGACTTCCTAGACAGCGCCTTTCCTGCTCTGGACTTGGGAGTTTCCTGCAGCGGGAGGCATGTGCTGTGGGTGAACAGGTCACTCAGCTCACGGAGGAAGGAGGGACAAACACATGTCCATAGAAACGTGTTCACATTTAGTGGTACTTTCTACTGTTCACGTGCTACAAATATTTACATGGAGACAAACCGTCATCAAAGCATCATGAAGCAAATATACATTATGCCATTTCTACCTGCAGACGGCATGAACAGTTGTTACTTTAAGTAGAATTAAAATTAAAAGTGGAAAGGACATCTATTTTTGCTTTCACATTATTTGGGAGATGCAAATGGTCTGGCCCTTGGCACTTTTCAGGTCTCTACTGGATCAAACAGTAACTGCTGTTTTCCTATCTGTCCTTAGCTGGGACTCCTTTTCCAGTTGCCTCCCGGGTCAGCTGGTTAAAGAGTGGAAATATGAGTCTCTCAGATGGAGCAACAGCCTATAAGATAGTTGCCTAGGCTTCTTTACAAGGTGCACAAAAGCAAGTGGATGGATGCTATGTAGCGGTCTCTATAGTGACCATGCAGTGCGTGCTGTCATTCACAAACAAAATAAGCATTGTCAAAGCTAAAAGGTCAATAGCCAACGCCAGACCTATTGGCTTTGCCAGTGATAGTTTCCATTGAAGTTTATTTTTTTATGAAATAATGCAGTCAAGTAATCAGAATGTACAAGGAGACATTTATCCATTATGGCCATGACAAACAAGAATTGTCAAAGCCAATAGAACTCACCTATGCAATATCTTGCTGCTTCGTCAATGTTTTGTTTTTGCTATGTTCCACAGCAGTGTCGCTGCTGTGCAGCATGGTTGAAATTAAAAAAAGTGCTATGACATCTGACTGCATCATACAAATCATATCACTTAATTGTTTTACTATCAGCCATGCTGCACAGCAGCTGTGCAACATGGCTAGCAAAACATTGACAAAGCTAATAGATCTTGTATAGGTGAGACCTATTGGCTTTGCAAATACTTGTTTTATATGTAACTCTGGCGAACATCGCGCTCCTGGTGTAATATGCATCTGCTTTGTGTCCTCGCCTTCTCTCAAATGGGCAGGTTCCCTATTTTTGAGTGAATAGACTACCTGCTGTGCTTAGTAAGCCAGCATCTGGGTCTGAGACAACTGGAAGTTCCCTTGAATGCGATCTTTGCTGTGTGAGTACATTGTCCGCCACGCATCAGCTTCTTTGCCAAAACGTGCAACATTTATGTATGTTGTTTGCGAAACGTCAGTTTCTTGGAGTTGTACCTTTGCAAAGGACTAACAAACAGTGATTTCTAGCACGATTTTTGCTTTCTCATCGCTTTCTAATGCCGGCATCCACCCACCCCACCTTGTCTTAAAGTAAAATGGCAAATTCTCGACATCCCCTGCCCAGCATAGTTGATTTGCCTATGATAGGTACCCTAGGCTTGGATTGAAGAGAAAAAATGTCATAAATCAAGGGCATGTGCGTTCAGACATCGGGCACCGTCGTAGGACACCATGAAAGGTCTTTGCTGGACTTCCGCTAATTGTGTCAGATTAAAGCCTCTGCTACAAAAGCTAGGGATTACCAGTTTGAAGGTCTGAAATAGGGCCCTATAGCATTCTATTACACAAAACAAAGTAATTGTGGGACAAAGGCCAAATGACTGGCAGTTGTGCCTAGGCAGCTGGTGCGCTAAGTGCTACCCTGTCCTAGCGTTATAGTGATCGCAAAGAAAATAATCCTCAAAGCTAGATAAATTTACGATCCATAATTGCCGATCCCAGCTGTGCAGAGTTAGTCTTTCACCCGATAGAGCAAGATGTCCACTTACGAAGACCCATGCTTATCTAGCGTGTTCACTCGCGCAAAGCAACAAACTGCAAATGATAGCGCCTGCCTACTTCCCACTTTAATCGGGTGACCTCCTCATTCCATGCCATTAAAGACAGTTTCTAGTCTGGGTTTTTGCATGCTAGCCTAATGTATATTCTGAGTGTTTTACTTTTGATTTGCTTCCATTGAACTAGTGAGACTGACACTATTGATAGCAATGATTTGTTGGTGAAAAATTCCGAACTGGAAGAAGTATCTGTGATGACCTGGATTCAAGTGGTCACCGTACGTTCTAATGACCTACGTTGGCAGCGCTAAACTGCGCATGCACTAGAGCAAACGTTTAGAAATGGGGCTCAAGAACAGATGAGTATCTATATGTAACTGATATCTTGAAGCATGTTTATAAGCTGATACACACACAGAATCAGCCTCGAGCGCTCAGTTTACGCAGTTGCCGGATTCCTTTTGTGGACGGGGTGACGGGCCGAGGGATTAAGGAAATCTTCTGGAGTGTGCCGGAGATTACCGTGAACAAGCAGGTCGCCCCGTCACTCACACCGTGGGACGGGCTGCGAGGATTATGTGTCTATCTGCAGGGTTTGTCCACGAGGACCAAACCTCGCCACGAGGACGACGCTAAGACTTAGAGCGTTTTGGAAATAATTGATTGAGGAGGGGCATCGTCTTTTCATTGACGTCACGCGGATTGCAAATAGTTACAGTATTAACAGTCGAACAGGAAATACCACTCCAGTTTAAAACAAGCACTGAAACACAAGTGCGGCCCCGCGCCGCGAAAGTGAAACAGTACTCCGGGTGGAGGGGTGGGGGGGGGGGAGTGCGATTCCGGGAGCGAGCGGCGCCAGGAGCGATAATTGCTACCATATGGCGCCAGCTGCTCGCTCCCGCAAGTGAATCGCCAAACGTGCACGCGTTGCCATTGAAGGCAATGGAACGCGTGCACGTTTTTGGCTGAAAAGCCGAATCGATTGCAAAAGGTCTTTTTGCCTATGCAGCGCATGCGCGCTGCGTAGGCGAGACCTAAAAACAGGATGAGATTTCCTTAAATACAGGCATATGTTTACTTATATTTGTAGTATAATGCTAGTATGTACCTGTGACTGTTGTGTTTTATATATGTGGCTGCTTAACTTGCTTAAATGTGATAGGCATCCATGTATGAGTGCACTTCCAAGAGTTTAATAAATGTGAAAATATACAATTTCACAGCTCCATTTATTCTCAAAACAGAAAATAAATATGGATTAATACCAATAAGATAGCCCAAAAAAAAATATGGATAAATTCAGATGGAAATGTTCAAAAAATAAATAACATAAAACCGGGAGTCCTAATTATATATCAAGAATGCCAAAGTTGTTTTGAACACATTCTATGATATGGTATGGGAACACAAGTCAACTGGCAGTTCAAAGTTACTCTCTAGACAATAGGTCCATTTGTGAGGATTAGCTTTCTCAGAGAAGAGGAAGGGTACATGCGAAGAATCTGCATAGAGAGATTAAATGACACTAACTGACAAGTCTGGGCATGCCCGTCTTACGGGGACAAAGAGGGAACAGGCAGACACTGCCACCAGTCACACCTTTGATTCCCTTTGAAGTTATGAAGGGAAGGAACCCATTTTACAATGTAAGTTATGGACAGAGCTAAGCAGTTGAGAGAGGTCTTGCAGATCATTATGTGATTCTGAAATTAATTCCAAGATGAGGTGCGGGCTGTGGGCTGCTCCAAATACAATTCTGTAAGAGGTGGAGCGGAGCTGTGACATCTCTGCATTGGGTAAACAAGCCCACATCCTAGCACTATCCAACTCCATTTTTAAACCCCTGCACAGTGAAGAGACTTCGAGTGAAGAGGAAACTACAGAGGAAGAAGGATGGACCAGCTGGATTCAAAACCCTTGTTGGGAGTGAAGGACCTCACTTTGGACTTGTACTCCTTGGACTTCGTCTCAAGGGCCAAAGGCATTGACCTCCCCACTCCTCTAGATTACAGTAGAGGGTGGGCTTGCTGGAGATCCTACAGGAGAAGATCCAGTTGTATTTCTGTAGACTGATCCTGTGGTTGGTACCTCTGCAACAGGTCACACTAAACATCTGCTGGACACAGCTGTCCTGCCAGTAGTTAGGAGGCTATGGGTTTGGGGGTGCAGTCTGCTCGCAGAGTCACGAGGTACTGCTCTAGGAAGACCAAAGGCTGAGGAGACTACCAGGAGCTAGGATAGGTGGGCAGGTCCTGGCTCTTTGCAGCTCCCAGCTGCTAAAAGTTAGAACCAACAGTGTCAAGAGCTGTAGAAAGCATCATTTAAAGCAGCCTGAAAAGCATCCCAAAAATGTAGAGATCAGGAGGATCTAAATTGACACTCCAAGTGGCTGGAGAGGGTGCGCGCCCTGAATATTGACGCCAGAATATCGGCTGCACACAACACAGAGGGCAAAATATGGAAAATAAAATATTGACAGGCAAGTATAGCATTTCTATACATATATATGTATATATATATATAGACATATATATATATATATAATCTACTGGCGGTCGCCAGTAGATAGTTATAGTTGGGACCTATTTTCCATAGGAAATCTGCAACATTCTATTCCCAATAACTTTGGCGCCGGTTGACGAATCTTCACGAAATTTTCAAAACTTGTGGGGCGCTCCGGTCCGCTCCTATCCTGAAAGTCTCGGGGTGATTCGTCAAGTGGGAGCCGAGAAAAAGGGGGTCCCAAAGCGTGTTTTCCCCATGCAATTTTCCATAGGAACCTTTAGTCGCAGCTACAGCCCGAACTGCTGAACGGAATTACACCAAATTTGGCAAAAAGGTAGCCCTTGGTTCAGAGTCATGCCTTTTGGTTAAATGGTGTAAATCCGTTCAGTTGTTCCTGAGAAAATCAAAAGTAAAATCACATATATCTATGGCCGCGGAGGGTCCGCGCACCCTCCCGATCACGAGCTGTATGCTAATTGGCTGTCAACACTCCAAACCAGGAAGTGTTGGCAGCCATCTTGTTCCTCGGTAGAACCGAGGCACAGAAACAAGTGTGACCTAAGAATTCAAGGTGACCTAATACCCCAACTTAAATCGCCCCACAGGGCGCGTTTGCACAGTGGTGAAGGGAGGGCGGGCCTCAGGTGACATGTGTGCAAACAGGCCCTGTGGCGCATTTTAAGTTGGGAGTTAACTCCCCTTGAATTCTGAGGGACCCTGGGAGCCAACTAGCCCACCAGGTACCTCCAGTGCGCGCCACAGGGCTGCGTTGCAGAGAGTTGGTCCAGGCCACGCCCCTTTTACACCTCTGTGCAACGCAGCTCTGTGGCGCTTACTGGAGGTACCTGGTGGGCTAGTTGGACCCCAGGGACCCTTAGGATTCAAGGGGACTTTATCCCCCAACTTAAACGGCCAGAGGGCGTGTTTGCACACATGTAACCTCAGGCCCCCCTCCCTACACCAGTGTGCAAACGCGCCCCATGGCGCGTTTTAAAAGGTAGTTTTAATCCCCCTGCCCTATTATGTACTAGGGAGATACAGAGGAGGTCATGCTAATCACAGGGGTACCCCAACGCATAGTGTTCCCTAGTGTATGTAGGTGTTTTAACTGTATTCTAAGTGTCTTTTACCATAGCACTGGCTCTAGGCCTGGTTAGTCAGAGTCAGTTACCACCAGTACACGTCTGGAAAAGGTGTGGGCACAGGATGATTTTGCAACAAGGCCTCTTTCTGCTCCTCTGTTGGTTCTTTCTGCACATGTCTTGCTTCTTCCTGGATTTTTCTTCGTCTTTGTGGACTTCTGTTTCTTTCGACATTTCTTTTGCTTCTTTCTGTGCGTTTTTCTTCTTTCTTCACATGTCATACTTCTGTAGGCATAGTTACAAACTAGCATTTGAAAAACCTTTGAAATTCACAGAAAAAACCATAGGTTTCAGGCACGTTATAGTTAGAAATTAGCATTTAAAAATCCTTTGAAATTCACTGAAAAAACCATAGGTTTCAGGCACGTTATAGTTAGAAATTAGCATTTAAAAAACCTTAGAAATTCACTGAAAAAACCATAGGTTTTAGGGACAGTTATAGTTAGTTGGACATTGCACTCGTACAAAACCCACTGAAATTCCCCGTTATAGTTAGTTCAGCTAACTATAACTCGCGCCCCCGCAATGCACTGCTGATGACGTCACATATTACATCACTCATGACATGGTCAGTGACATCACTGATGACATCTCAAATGACATCTCAAATGACATCACTGATGACATCACTGATGACATCATCCATGTGATAATTTGATGCATCTTCTCACACCCTAATATAACCTTTGATACACCCACTCTAAATTACAGACTGCCATTCGCAAAACCATACACACTCCAATTCCAATAACTACATACCCACTCACTGATTCTTAGGTCTACACACACACACACACACACATCTACTCACTCACCCTTACAGTCACTCATACTTACAGTCACTCAGTACAGGACTATCATATGCACTCTTACACCTATATAAACACTCACACACCGCCACTCATCCATAGAGGTACTCACACACCTAGTCAGTCATGCAAAAAATTAATCACACACCCATTTACTCACCTATACAGTTATACACACACCAGCTCACTTACTCGTACAAATACTAGCACATTCTTACGCTCTTATACAATAACTGATACAAGCACACACGCATCCATACAGCCACTCTCACAATCACACACTCTCACTTATAGCCTTTTAAATACTCTAACACACATATATACTGCCTTTTACATATGTAGTTACTCGCACATGTACAACTGAGATATACATTCACTCACTAACACACCCATACACACACTAACCCACCCAAGCAGTCCATCACAGATGCACTCTTCAAATCATGCACCCAGTGAATCACCCACTCACACATCTATGTACAGAGTCACACACACCCCACCCACACAAACACTCAGGCACCCATACAGATACTCAGAGAACCAATCAATAACCCATATAGACACATGAAGCTATTCGCAAATCCATGCATCCACTTACACAGGTTTTGTACGAGTGCAATGTCCAACTAACTATAACTGTCCCTAAAACATATGGTTTTTTCAGTGAATATATAATATATATAAAACTTTTCATGTATGTAGATGTGGAGTTAGGAATAATAAATCTATATTTCCCTACATGCACTTACCTTTTGATATTTTGCCCCTCAATATTCTGTCCTCAATATTCATGTACCACAATATTCTCGGGGAATATATTCATAAGTACAAATGCTAGAGCTACCAGGAGCAAGAAATGAAAAACCCCATGTAAAAAAGACCATCAGGATGAAATGTCACCATTTACTCCTGCCACATGGTGCTGTGTGTCATAGAATGCCAGGGGATGCTGGTGGCGTGGGGGCACCCACAACAGCAAGAGAATCCAATGTGAGATCTTCATTTACCCCCAGGAAAGGCGTGACCAGAGGGGCCCCCCCCAAGAGGCTGGCCAGATTGAGAGTCCTTGTGCTTCAGTACCCAGTAGGTGGGGGCTGATAACGTTGTCAACCTAGATTAGGGAGCTGATGAACCAGAGCATGTAATGTGTGTCTGCCTCAGCACTAAGAGAAACGATGCATGGGGAATGGGAGACAACCTGCTTCCCTGCTATAGGGGAAAGCAGAGAGAGCTACCTCTACTACCTGGGTCTGGGAAGAGTGTGTCAAGCGGTAGGAGCAGGCTGCACCTGGTGCGTGCGTTGCTCAGAAGGGCAAGGGCAATGGGCTGCATCCCTCTTTTTACCAGGCAGGCACTTTAACATTGAAAAGAATTATCATAGGAAACAGAAAGGAAACATTTACTAGCTGAAATGGTGGCTGGTTAAAAGGAATGGCCTGCTGGCGGTAAAAAAACTGCATATCCAACATGCTAGGGTTCTGCAGGAAAAGTGAAAGAGAGCTGGGAGGCTACCCAAGGGCAGTGGTACCCCCCCCCCCCCAATATAGCGGTGACAATGTAAAATTATGGGCTGCCCTTAGAGAATGTGCCGAGGGTCCCCCGAGTCTCCCATGTCTCACAGATATTCATTGGACTTGGGTGGAATGGGGTCCCTCTGAAGGCTTTGGGGCCCCTGAATGACTGGGGAGCTGCACAAGCCTGTGTTATGCCCCTGAACATCCTTTGATTCTGGGCAAATCACTTAATCTCCAGGTGCCTAATTACTAAATAGACCTTGTGTAATGTAGCTGGTGGTCATGTAATGGGTTTCAGCAGTCTTGCGTTGAGTTCGCACTATCTAAAACTGCCAAAACACAAAAAACAGGGCATGCTATACATTACACACCTTGGAGGAATCCGTCGTTCTTTGGACATGGGGACCCATCCACTAACTGAAGGAGCCTTTTGCCAAATGCACCAAAACGTTTGACTTGTTATTTGTTACTTTCCAATTTTCAAGCAGCTGTGAAAAAGCGTGAAGCACACAGACTATAACGATAGTAGGACAGCTAAGCAAACAACCAGAGACTGAGGGGCATCCCTCAAGATTATGAGGCATGGGGGCCTTCCACATCGCGGGGCCTGCAGGAGTATCCATTACCCCCCTGCCATATACGTCTACAAGTAGCCCCACTAGTACTGGGAGTTGCCAGGATCAGCCTGAGGTCCAGAAAGATGGACCTTGAGAAAGATTTCACTGTTTTTCAAGAACTACTTAAGCTGGGTCTTTTGGCTAGAGGCTCTGGGGAACAAGGACCTTCGCTGATAGGTCCTCTGTGGTTGCTAGACAGCCTTGTATAAAGCACAAGTAAACTCTGAAATTAAATATTCACTGTTTTATTATTGCACACGTTTCCAGTACTATCTTAAATGTTTTATAAGGTAGCACTGAGAAGCGTGTACTCTACTGTTATATGGTGTTACCCTGGCAAAAACCTGTACGTCTGGCTCTTTATTCATGCATCTCTCATGGTTGCATTAGGCACTTGAAGGGAGGGTTTTGCATTTTTAAGGGTTGGAGCCGGCTGGTGTGCAGACTATTGCAGGTTCCCCCAGCATAGTGTGCAGTCAGGGGGTTACTTGACCTACGTGACCTTTCTTTGTTGTGTGCCCCCTGTAGGTTATGAGGCCCTTTAGAGGGTGTCCCCAAAGGCATTTCCGCCTACCACTCTATATATATGTGTTAAACTGTGTGTATTTCCTTTTGTGTGTAGTAAAGCACTTTAAAAAATAAAAAAGTTAAAACACTGACTTGACAGCAATTTATTAGGTGGTGTTTGTTGCATTGCTGAGTTCTCAGCCTCTAGCCACCACAAACTAAAAGTGGTGGGGGGAAAGGGGAGGGAATTTAGGGGAAAAATAATTTTAAAAACCTTACCTTTCGCGGTCTCCGACGTCTGCTCGGTGCTTCTCTCCCAGCAGTCTCTGGGAAAGCACAGGCTCCCCAGCCAATCCAGACACTGCTCTCATGCTATGAAAGCAGCACCAGGATTGGTATGAGTGGCCTGATCTGCCGATCAGACACTGCCTGGGAGCCTGCGACTTTCCTCCAACCCAGCTGTGCAACAGCTGGGTTGGAGAAATAAAAGTCTTCATGTCTGTTTGGCCGGCCTAAAACGGCCAGCCAAACTGACATGCGCACTTCTAAGTGCCCACCACTCCTCCTTGTCATGGCCTGGCCCCGCCCCACACGCTTGTCAGAGCTAGTCACAGAAAAATAAAATTATATTGTTTTATTATCATTTTATTTTTCTGTGACTGGCTCCGATGAGTGGGGTGACGTTCCGCAGAGATTGCGGAGGAGCTTCCCCAGAGCATTTACCCTGAGTAATCCTTGAGTGCTAAAGGGGTTACTTGGTTCCCAGTTTGGCAGTCCAAAGTATGGGGGCCCCAGGGCACCAGAGGTGAAAGACCCTGGTTGTTACAATTAGGGCGCAGTGTATTCTGACTGCACTTGGACCCCTCCAAGCTGGATTGCACACAGTAAAGTAGAAAAGTTGACCTTGTCCGCTAGGCCTTTCCTGCAGTTTGCTGGGTTCTGTGTACAGATGTGTTTCAGAGGAGCATTTCTGAGGATCAGAGCAAGGAAATGTTGACATCTTTTGTGCATCATGTATGGTGGGCAGCAGAAGCTTGTGGCAATGGTCTTGCAAGTTGTAAAGAATATCAGGTGATATATTCCTTAATTGAAAACTTGTAGTGAGTTTGTGAGAGTCAGAATACTCATGGTTGTAATTTTGAGGGTTCAGAGCTACAGCACTAAGCGACAGATTTATCAACACTTTGTGCCGGTGCAAACTCACAAAAGTGATACAAACCAGCACAAAGTTTTGATAAAGCTTTTACTTTTGGGTACAAAATCTTTTTGCACTGAAAAGTAGTGCTAAAAACAGCATCAATAGGGGCCTATAAGCAGGGCAGAGCAGCAAGTCACCTTGCTGCGCTGCATTGCGTGACTGGGGAAAGGGCAGGAATGCGCCATATTTAAGGAAATACGGTGCATTCCTGCTTTTTCCCCTGTGCTGGCGCCCTTTAGGCAGCCTTGCCTCAATGCAGGCACCCTTGCACCATGTTGCAAGGGCGCCTGCGTTGCAGGCAGGATTTTTTTTGTGGAAGCACCTTCCTTCCCAGAAACAATCCTGAGAGGCATATTCCTCTTTCTTTTTGCCATTTAATTTCCAGCGCAAAGCTTGTTTTGCGCTGGAGAGCACCCTCAAAGTAGCACGAAGTACGGCTTTGCGTTACTTAACACCGAGGGGGCGTTACATGGGTGGTACATGGGTGTTACCATGCAACCACCCATGCCTTTTGATGCAAAACCATATTTACAAAGATTTGTAGACATAAATTTGCAAAAGTTAATGTCAAAAGAGGTGCTAACAGGAGAAATGCTTTCATTTCCGTCTTTGCATGTGTGCTGCATGGTGCAGCATGCATACAAAGTGGGAAAAGCTTTGTATCATGTCTAGGAAGAGTAGTTTGTACAGGAAGGGTAACCTTCCTGTACAAAACCTATGCTAGTCTCATGCACACACCCTAGTGCTATGGCGCGAAGGTGTGTGCCTGGCGCACAGCAACTGAAATCAGCGCCGCCACAAGGGAAAGGAGAGGAAAAAACCATATCTCTGTAGATACAACACTCTCCTGCTCCCTCCCTGTCTTGCGAGGCAGCACAGCCTCGCGAGGGGCTGCGCTGCGTTGTGCGGATGTTTTGAAAATCTCACCCTTTATAGTTCTATTAGTAGTATGCTTAGAACCACAGCCTATTCTATATCGACAGCAATCTAGTCAAACTGATAATAAGGAGGAGAAAGGCATAGCACATACATCAGAAAATATAATTGAAGGATTTAATGCATAACAGAGCTGGCCCTATGCAGCTGTTGCATCCGGAAGTGCCAGAGAGGCCAGTCCAGCACGGACTATGGGCTCATATTCTTTGAATTAATTCTGCTTTACATTTCATTCTATAGACCTACGACCTGGTTTATTTAAACCACAATTCCCAATTTTGATTTTAGGATATCTGAAGTTTTGCTATTTGGTGTACAAAGCTAATTTAAGTCAAAAGTCAGCATTTTGTGGTTAACAAAGGAATATGTGAATGGATGACCACGAAGAAGGAGTACACAGCACAGAAGCGATGATTGTTTATTATTGGAAAATCTACTGGAAATAGGAACATAGATAATCATGGAAACAAAAACAAAAAACAAAAGCTGAATGGTCAGAGGTATATATATTTTTTTTTTTGTTTGTTGAGCTTACCTCTTCTCCTGTCAGATAGTATGCTGATAAGAGCCCGCCAACAAACCGAATGTTAATTTCAAAGAGAAGCTTCGCCATGCTGAAAAAGGCCGAAAAACATATTGTGAATTGTTTGTTCAAATAATGCATTTGTGATAACTACTACAAAATAGTTTTATACAAACACTTAAGGTATTTAGCGTAAAAAATAAAAATAAACCTTGTTGTGTACTAGTCTGAACACCTCATTACGTTGAGCAACAAAAATGAAAGTAAAAGTTTACTCTAAAATGCATCAAAACGTCACGGTCCCTGTGATAACCAGTAGCACAGCTATCTGGTTGCAAACGACCTATTGAGGACAGACATGTTACTAGCTGACCGGGAAAGTAACTCCGCCCATTGCTTTCCATTGGAATTTAGTTGTCACTTTTTTCCCTTGTTTTCTATTTGATGGTTTATTTGTTTTAGCCTATCTTTCTCCTGTTTGTCTGCCGTGGAGCATAACCTGTTTATGATGTCTCTGATTGGCTCCTTGTAACCTTACACAAGTGTCTGCCTTTTCAGGAGTTTTTTTTTGCTTTTTGAAAAGCACTCCATGAGAGCGCATGCATTTCTCACATTTTCTGCGTTTTTACCCTTCTCCCAGCACATACTTTAATGTTAAACATCAACCTCGCATTTCCTATTCCTGCCAGCACACGCGACGCCATTTAACAATTTTGCTTTTCTCCCCTGCCGTGCTCCACTTTTCTCTCTCCCCTGTGCTTTTGATCTCGACCTGCACATGTTGTGCTTTTTGTCGCCCGTGTTATTTGTAAACAACCATAAACTCTGACTGCTCCATTGTCCTTTTCCACTTCTAAGCTTTTCAACTTCCCTTCCAGCCGTTTAACCCTTTAGCAGGCCACAACGTCCAATTACATTTTATCTACATTCACACGCTGCTTATTTTCCTGGATTTACTTTAACCATTAGTTGTATCATATACTATACCAATTACACTTCATTCGTCATGCCCTTCCAACCCATTCTAAAATACAATGTATGCTCTTTCAAGGCCCAGTCTTTTTCTTACAACCCCACTTAGCAAGATGCACTCTTTTCTGCCCCTCTAACCCCCAAAAATTCCTTTCCTACTTCCTCTCCTATCAAAAGCCTATGCAACCACACTTATGAGGCCGTACCCCAAAAAGCCACTGAACTCGAATTACTGCTCTATTACACAATTCAAGCAGGAGCCCATTTACGTTCTTGCACTAGGGCCCATAATACACTGGCTAGCACATTGCACAATTCCATATGCCTTATGCTGCTTCATAGCTGTGTCCTTAAGTAACATCACCACACCTTTCACCCTTCTATTCTACCCCCTCGCTCCAACACGCCTCTGCATAGTCCTCGGTTAACAGTTTCCTTTATAAATAGTGTTTACAAAATAAACGGTACCATTTATGAACATTTATTATGTTATTGTGTTAATAACAATCTGAATACAACTTTCAAACAACAAGATTATGTTTCTTTTTTCAAACGTTTTTGATATTCTACTTTTTTTTTTTTTCACACAATACTTTACAAGCAAACATTACCAAAGCCAACAGCTCAACACTCATAATTTAAAGGCAAGGCCTACTGGCTTTGCCAAAGCTTGCTCCCTCTCGTCCATCCTTTTTTGAGGTGGTGAGCTGGTGAGTTGTGGGTAGACACAACCGATGGTGCTCACGAAGGAAAGGCTCAGTCTTGTTACCTTCTATCAAACCCGTCCGCACGCAAGGTTTGGATGTTATTCTGGGTGGGTTTGTAGGCATACTCCCTTGTCTATTTGTTGCATGTGGTGTGGGGAGTCTGTTAAATCACCACTGGCACTTTCAATATGGCACCCATTTCTCAGATTTCAAACCAGGGACTTTTTCTGTTTATATTTATGTGATTGTGCATTAGTTCACCACGAGTACATTATAATTTTACTAGCTTAATTCCATTCCAATGGTTGCTTGTTTTTCATCAGCTTTCTAATTTTACTTCATCTTCCAACATGGCACTATTTCCTTATATTTCACTACACCTCTCAGTCGCTATCCTCAACGGAAACATAGAATGTTGTTGCTCTATACATAAGTGAACACTTCACAAGGCACCTTAGTCACTATTCTAAACACAAACGTAGGACATCAGGTCTCTCTCCATAAGCAAGTGGCGCTCTCTATAGCACTCATTCTGGAACAGCGGCACATGTACAAGCCTCCTGAGGGTTCTTTCAAAGTCTTGATCAACCAAAATATATGAAGGTGTGCTCTATTGATTATGCTGTTATTACCTGTCTGCACACATCTCCCTGCTTTGCATATATTGATGGGTTTGTATTTTTGTACATTATTTCAGAATTTATGAGTACAATGCATTAATGTTCATTTTCCTCGACTAAGGACTAACTGGTCACAAATGCATTGGGGTACGCAAAATATATTAAAAGCAGTATGAATTTAGCATTAGCACGCATATTGCAATAACAGAAAAAGTTTCATGAGACTCAACGAAACTTTTATATGATTATAAATAAGAGAATTTACAAAAAAAATAGTCTTTCTGAATGCTTGGAGAGTAGAGCGTATTTTCAACTAAAAAAGTGAGAAATTGAAAAAGAAAACATTGATTGAAGAAATGCACAACAGTCATCTTCAGCCTCCTGGGATCTCTGTATTACATGTTCATGGTACTGACATATTGAGCTCTGTTTTGACAATATGATTTGTACAATGATGGGATAATGCCAACCTTATGTTCATAGATGACCAAGAATATTTTGCAAGTAGCATGTTGGGTAGCGTGTTGTCCAGGATTTTATCTTCTTTGTTAATTAGAGAAATCAAATCAAAATGAATCTTTACCTGGTTTTAGGTAAAGGGCTTATCAAAAATTCTAACATACGTTAACATCCCCCACTTTTTAACAACAGTTTCTTAACCATCTCCAGAGGCATCAGTCAAATTTGGCAAAAAAACCCAGATACAATTTGGCGCCATCTCCATGCAGCCCTGGAGGACCACCAAATGAGGCAAATAGTGCCCTGAAACTTAGAAAGATCAAAAAGTTCCCCATATTACTTATTGTCAAACACTCAGATGAGTCAAGCCACAAAGTACAAAAGGTGAACAAGTGTAAGTAGCTGCTCCCTCCACAGCTACACATGTAGCATTTGCAACTCAGTCCTGAGATCACCATTCGCCATGGCACCATAATAGCCAGGATAGACAGAGAACTTTAATATGCGTGTTATGACAGTTATTTCACTGCCCATCTAAGAGTCATCTGCTAGCCAAACACAAGTACAACATCTATTATAATGGAATGAAGTTTCAGGGATCTGTAATAAAATGTTGATGGGTAGAAAGTTTGAAATGACAGCTCAAAGCCTTGCTGTTCCAGATGGAGAGGTGGTGACCATTTGAGATGTTTCTTCAAATAAGCATAGATGTCTCAGTTTTCATTGGAATCCATTTCCTTAATATCCAAAGGCTTCACAAGGGCCTAGTTACAAAAGTCGCCAGTGCCTTGAGCTGTGAATTCTTTTTGTCCTGGTGTTAGTTGGCAGAATTATTTTGCTCAAAGTCTCACACTAACATGGCTCTCTCTGGAAGCGATAACTCACCACATTCAAGTCTAGGCTTTTCTCCACCCAGTTTTTGGCATCTTGGAATGCTTCATTAAGCTCCATAATATACAGAGTATCCAAAGCATCCACAATTGTAGCCCCTCGAAGACCACCTGCGTAATAAAAGAAACAGTAGATTAGGTTCAACTTAATTCAATATTGTGGGATCAGTGGCATAAGTATTGTATTCCTAGGTGCATACTAAAATGTTGGAAATTGATTCACTTATTTACTTCAAAAACACTTGATAGTTATGCCATAAATTTAACCATTAGGTCTACTTACATAACTAACTCACATATGAATGAGTTTCATATAAGACAATGCTGTCTGCAATATGATTTTTATCCACAAGACCTCTTTTGGGACTTCAGTTCTTGTTAGGGAATGTTTTAACTCATCTCTGTTTCTATGAAGGCATCATAGAGCTGTTGTTTATGAAACCTCTTACAACAGGTAAACAACTAACAAAATTAAGGTCAAACTTGGAAACACAAGGTACCCTATTAATACATTTTGTTTATTTCTTAGGAACCACATGCCAAAGACCGACAGTCAACAAGATGACTCAATAAGTAAACACCCACCGCTAATATGCCATTGCAAACTGGTTTGCGTCATTCTTACATAACAGATCTAAAAAAATAAAAGTCAATGATACCCTCTCCGACACTACTCCAGTCTCTATTGGAGTACCTCAAGGATCCAATCTCTCTCCTATTCAATCTGTTCATGGAACCCCTCACAGAAATTCTAAAGTACTCAAATATTCATTATCACTTGTATGCTGAGGACACACAATTATACTTGAAGATTTCAGCCCCTGAGGACGTTAAGACTCTCATCCGCACCCTGCTGAAAACCCAGCAATGGCTAACCTGCGACCACTTCGTGCTCAACACCCTCAAAACTGAATTCCTCTTGATCAACCCCCATACAGGAATCGCTCAAACAACTTACAGCTCTCAACAGTGCCCCCAACATCATTGACTATGAGATCATTTGGTATAACATTGGACAAATATCTGAATATGCAAGATCATATCAGCGCAACAACCAGGGGAGTCAATTACCAATTGAACATCCTAAAGAAAATCAAACCTTTCTTGCCCCCTGATGACTTTCATTTGGCAGTACAATCCCTAGTAATTTCCCGATTAGACTACGGGATTGCTACTCTTGCAGACCTTCCCAAAACAAGGCTAGCGCCATTAAGAGCCAAGCTGAACTCAGCAGCTAGACTAGTCACGGGATCCAGAAAATTTGACTATATCAGTCCAGACCTATAACTATTAAATTGCCTCCCGTTTGAAGCAAGGATCCAGCTGAAAATAGCTTGCATGACTCATAAGGCACTTCACCACAACACTCCCATTTACCTGGCCAATAAACTAGAACGGTCGGGGGCAGTCGTTCCTTAAGTGGTGCCAATTCCTTATTGCTGAACCCGCAGATGCTCAACAAAAAGAAACGTACAACCGCTCATTCTCCGGCTTAGCCCCTAGAATATGGAACTCACTGCCACCCACAATCAGCACCACCCCCTTAACGACCTCCTTCTAAAAAGAAATGAAAAGGTTTCTGATTAACAAATTTCTCCATTAACAACCCTGAGGAGTGCTTTTGGACGATTCTAATGTTGATAATGTTGGATCATGAATCTACCGACCCGATGGTTACTTTGCAGTTTTTCTGTTCTTACTTACAACTGATTGCTTCTTTTTTATATGTATAACTTGTCTGCTATTTGTTCAGCGCTCTGAAACCAGGATGGGTCATGCTCACGCTTTATAAAACTCTTCAGATAAAATCAAAATAAAATCGTCTGTGATCTGCAGCCTCTCAATTTTAACAAATCGAACTCAAGTGTCCATTCTTTTTAAATTCATTACATTGACACCATTCAGGTAGATGATAGTAGCACCTGCCATTTATTGACCTTAGACCGGGAGAAGTGTGGTATGCGCGCTATATAAATTCATTTTACTATTATTTTTGTTACAGCAAACTGAATAAGAAGAAGTAACGTTTACAAGACAATGCCAAGAACTCTGTGATCAATCACTTGACATTCAGTTGGCAATGCATTCTGCGATTCAGAATTTTGATTCCCTTTTAATTATAGCAAATGTACTGATGTACCAGTATACAGCGATTTGAAGGCAAGAAAATAAATTCCAAGTCTGGAGCATGGGGTTCCTGGTGACCAGCAGTCACCTGGAAACCACAGCATGGCGCTCATGTGGTCTGCAAGGGAACAGAGAGAAAAAGATCATCCGGCTTCTGACCGAAGAGTAGTAAGGGTGATTTTTGTGGAATAGCTGCTTCTACAAGATTGCAATTGCCGAATGCCTCTCTTGGAGCTATGCTACCCCTCACTACGCTACACACATCTCTGAGAAAGACCCAGAAGACTAGAGCAGTAACTTTGGAGCTCCTAACTCTCTGAAGCGGGACGAGTCCGCCACTGCAGGGCACACACAGCTCTTAGATTTTACATCTGAGTTTTATTAAACCACCAACACGTTTTTCAGTTTTGAGCTTCAACAAATATGAGGCATGAGTACATGATAATGAGATATATACATACAAAGGAATAATTCTCTCCAGGGGAAGTCATAGAATATTACTCTACCAGACAAGGTAACAAACATTTGTGAGAGAGTATGAAGTTGGGTCCTGTCACATTATTGCATTAGCCCCCACTTATTTTTTGAGGACATGCGTGTATCTACCTTGCTCACTCCTTAATCTTACTTTTAGTGCAAGTGCTATGCAGCAGTTATGCCTACAATCACTAAGGAGATTTCTATTTATTTTAATACCTTTGACACTATTAAATAAACAAAACTAAGTGGTTCCCTTGGTTACCTAAGCCTAAATCGACCTGAGCTCTTTAATTTAAACATAAGCAAGAATATTCCGCAGTGCAAATGAATACAGGGGTGATTAGCAGTAGACAAAATTGTCTCAGTGTTGCAGATGTACAATATAATACCTCCGCCCTGCCAATTTATGAATAAGCTCTTAACCAGTCCATAGACAGTGATTACGGTAGTCCATACATTTCACATCCATAGTTAATTTCAGGAAACACTGTCCACACCATTAGATTTGGGTGTAAAGCAATCTATCTGATCATTTACCTATGTTCAACCATCTGTGTTGCTGAACAGGAAATTCTTTTGAATACAATGCAACTGTATAGACCCTTCTTAGAAATCTTATACTCAATAATCATATTACATGTTATCAATACGCATTTAACTCTTTTAATCAGTACATATAAATCTGAGGGTTTTTCCAACAATGGAAATTCTGTTCAGCCTTCAGGAAAATACATTATAATTGATGAGATAAATTAGTTTACTACACTAAGTTACCGGACATTTGAATAACTGTTCAGGCTGTCACCTTTAAAACCACTCCTCTTAGATGGTTGTAATGGTTAACCATGCCACTGCTTCATGTAAACTGGGATAAATCTTGTTTTTTCCCTTTAAATGTGCATTACAGGCCACCACAGACTCTGTACTGAATAATGAATTACATTAGGAAGTAATGCCTTTTTGTTACCTTGGTATTATTATATACCACACCCGGAGTGATCTGCGAGATGGTAATTTTGGGATGGCTATGACAAACTTAAAAACACAAATAGACTTCTGGACCTTGCTTCCACTCTCAGTGTTGGGCAGAGTGTCTTTAGTTAAAATGATTATACTCATGTGATTACTGTATTATTTTGTACATTTACCTTTGATTTTACCACACTCCTTTTTAAGCACTTGGACCAATTGATCACTAATTTTGTATGGGTAAGCGGTCGCTACAGAGTAGCTCTGGCAACATTGAAATTACCAGTAGAAGCGGGAAGAGCTGTTTCCCCAAATTTTGAAAAATATTACTCAGCGGCCCAAATGTAATGGCTCAGTAGACGGCTAGCCGGACAATATGTAGTCGAGACAGGATTGCAGGGGACAAGCTTAACAGATGGCACCATGCTGAAATTGACACAAACCAAGTTGGAGACTATTAACTCATTGTCTTCGTTGCATACTGCCCTGGTTTGTTCAAAATGACACTCTGGCTGACACCACTACAGCTTTGCCCCTGGATTAATAAAGGCATACATACAGGAATCCTTCACTTCGATACATTTATTAGACAATTTCTTACATATCAAAGAATTAAACATGCTCTTATGGACTAATGGCATAATCATGATGCAGAACCACCTACACATGCAGTCGTTCAGGCTTTACATACAATAAGTGATGGTAAATGTCTTATTAAATGCTGTATAGAGCATTTATACAGTATCTAGATGCCACTCGACAAACTTCGTACACAGTAGGAATCTGACGATAGGCCATTGTATGATTTGGAATGGAAAAGGGTATTAGCATCAGCTCCTACAATATCACATAATGTAAAAAATTAGTCCAGCTTAACATAGAAAACAGAGCTTCCACCGCTCCCAATAAATCACTCAACCAATCAATCAATCAGTCAATTTGTAGAGCGAGGCTTGTCACGTGTGAGGGTATCCACGCACTGGTAGGGTCCAGGTGAACAGCCAAAGAGCCAGGTCTTCAGTGCCAGGAATTGGGACATCTGGAGATGTAGTGGTAGTTCGTTCCATGTCTTCGCTACCAGGTAGGAGAAGGAGCGTCCTCCACTCCTGCTTCGTAGGATGGGGAGGGTGTGGGTTAGCGAGAGGGAGGCAGAGCGGGGGTGTGGTGGGCTGGTGAAAGTTCAGGCATTTTAGGCGGTGGTTCATGTAGGCAGGTCCACAATAATAGAATCAATAGGATCTATCCCGGGGCATCCCAAAACTGTCCACAGTGTAAAGCACTTGACTGACATTACACACATGTTCTGATCTTGTCCTTCTTTATACTCTTACTGGCAGAACATTACCACTGCACTTACTCAGGCCTCGAGTCGCACCGTATGCAATACGCTTGAAGCATGTATATCCTCGGTCTCTTCCCGCATCCTAAAGCTGACAAAGCCACTGAAAATTTATTAACCTACCTTTATTAGCTTGTCTGAATCTTACCATGAACTGGAAAAATGCTTGTCCTTCATCTGCTATTAGAAGGCGCTCAGCTGTTATTCAATGGCTAGAAGCCGAAAGTCAACACCTACATACGGAAGAACGCTTTGGCCTTAGGAAATATTTTATTGCTCAAAGCTGGTATTTTTGTTGGAAGCTCTGAAATCATATAGTAAAGACGACATATGCCAGCCTTGAATTACACTTCAAAAAGTCTCTGATGTAAATCAGCTTTGATCGCTACCCAGATGATCTATGATTAGTTTCTGTATCATTATCAGTTGTTACCCCTGGGTGGCTGAGTTGATGTCATTTATTCCACAAAATAACACTTGGGTAGGGGTGGTAATACCTGGAATATTACTGGAATGTGCTGAGCAGAGCAAAATGGGGTGTGGACACTAGCAAGTATGTTGGGATTCCAACAGGGTTAGATGTATTATGCTAGAACAGAAGAAATGGCCTGCAAATATGTAATAATGGAACTCGCGGCTACTTTTGGCAGTGGATGATTGAACGATTCATTGTATACTTACGATGTAGCTTGTAAGCAACACAATATACTGTTCTGCACTTCTGATTTTGGGCCAATACACATATATTAAAAAAATTACAGGAATACTTTTTCACTGAAAGAGAAAACACCTTTCTTGGGTCGCTATTAATTCTAGCAGTGTAAGTAAAGCAAACACATGGGACTAGGAACCTGAAATTAGAATCCACAATAATTGGGTGGAAAGGTATTTTTGATGATTGATAAGTCTTAGCCAAAGCACAATGACTATATAATGTTTTCTTATTAGGATCTATGCCCATCTGGGGTTAATACTAGTACTGTAATCTGCTATGATGATCAATATATGCTTTCATGGCCAAATCATAACGTCTTTCAGGTTAAATATTAACTTTATTTTTTTATCTGAAAAAATAGAGTATTTTTCCCTCTAAATATAATATCCTTTTTTATCTTCTAGAAATTGTTATTACTTGTGTTTTTTTTTGTGATAATGAACTATTGCCCTGAGGAAGTGATGTGTGTTGGTCGCAGAGCACGTGTCAGTATATTCTGATAGAAATCTATTGATGACAAAGAATCAAAATATGAACATAGATACTGTTCGATAAAATAAGGATCAGCTTTGAAATTATCTGTGGTGTTTCCTAATCTGTTTTTTGCTTACAGCTATAAACATTTCTTACAACCTGTTTTACGAAAACATTATCGCCGTGGAGAGCACTTTCTCGCAGATCAAGTTTACATAATTAATTTGTATGATTTCGAAACGTTTAATAAGTCGAAATGAAGTAATTATTACGTAATACTACTTCTGTGTTTGGCACACATTCTTGGGGGGGGGCGCACTTAATGCAGTTCTGGTTGGAGGATAATATGGGAACCCCCGATTGGGCCTCCTATTCAACCTTTAAGAAGTTTTATTTCAAACCTGTTATTGACAGGACATCCTTGTGTCAGCGGGAAAGCTCTAAAATTGCATAATACTCACCTCTGGTCCTTTTTTTTTTAAACATATTTTATTGATTTTGTATGGTACCATCTGGGCAGCAGCCTAGTATATACACAGTGATACATCGGACAATTCAAGAGTACCAGATTTGTATACCAAATTAGCAACAATAACATATATAACAATACAAACTTTGCGCAGACAATCCCTTTACCCGCATAATTTGGTAAATATGTTAGAGTTCTTGCATCACCAGAAACATGGCATTGAGTGGGGCGTATTATGGCCCAGAACGTACGGGGAAGAACATACATCAGGGGGTCTGGGAGGGGAGGGGGGGAAGGTCTATTCCCCGGTATGCTGCCCATCAGGACCATATTTTCCTGTGTTTCAGGGGACAACCTCTTGCCTGGAAGACCGCAATCTCTGCTCCCATGCATCTATCCAGTTCTGTTCGCCATTTCCCTAACGTCCGGGGGGATGTTCCCTTCCACAATAGAGCGATATCACGCTTAGCTATAGTGAGGGCCAGAAATAGTAGGTGTTGTTTATACCGGTTTCCCCCTATCCCATCAGTACTGTGTAATAAAAATAATTTGGGGTCGTATGCGAGATCCCAGGACACCTTACCCAGGCAGGCCGAGACCCTACGCCAGAAGGGTTGTAGTACAGTACAGTCCCAAACAGTGTGCATAAACGTTCCCTCGTCCCTACTGCAGCATAGACACTGGGGAGATTGAATGACCCCTTCTTCCAGAGACGGAGTCGGGTATAGTATACTCGGTGTATGTATTTAAATTGAATGAGGCAGAATCGAGAGGATACGGCCGCTCCCCGAGGGCTGGCTATGGCCTCGGCCCAGTCGTCGTCAGTTAAGTCCGGAATATCTTCCTCCCACGCCCCTCTGGTTTTATGTAGGGTCGTTTTGACATGTGTCGTCAGGGTCTGGTATAACTGTCTAATTTTATGCATTTCCAAGTCAATCAGGAGTCGGCCTTCCAGGGGGTGAAACTCTGGAAGGGTATCCAGGGTGAGAATCATGGGAGTGAGAGCATGGCGTAACTGTAGGTACTTATAGAATTGTGTTTTGTGTAGGTGAAATTCCGCCTGTAGCTGCTGGAAAGACTTTAGTGTGGTGCCCTTCATCACATCACCAAGGGTGGAAATACCTATCAGGTCCCATTTGCGAAATACCGTTAGGACCACCACCTGGCGCAGGTGTGTGCCTTGCCGTAGGGGAGTCGCCTGAGTCAGGCGCCCTCGCCACCCCATCTGCCCAACATTGTACCTCCAGAGCCGGATCGCTGTTCTGCTGGCATGCGGAAGGAAGTCAAGCTTCTGATTACTGTATAGTAACCGAAGGAGAGGGACCCCGTCCATCGCGCGCTCCAGAGCGAACGCTGGATCTGAGGGTGTACAATACCACCATTCGTTGATGATTAAAAGGTGAGAGGCTGCATAGTAGGCGCAAACATCCGCTGCTGCAATGCCCCCACAATATGTAGATTGAGCACAAGTTTGCAGCGCCACTCGAACAGCCCCTCCGTTCCACAGGAACTTATTATGTATAGCATTAATTTGCGCAAACCATGACCGTGCGATATGGTATGGAAAGTTCTGTAGCCGATATAATATTCTAGGGAGAGAGACCATCTTAAAAATCGCTGAGCGCCCATAAAGCGAAAGGGGAAGGGATGTCCAAATATTTGTCTCATCCCGAAGGCCAGCCACAAGTGGGTTTATGTTATGTGTCCATGAGGTCTTTGGGCATGGGTACATGAAAATCCCTAGGTATTTAAAGCCCTCTGTCGCATGTGTCAACTGGGCCGCCCATGTACTCCTCCCCTGGTGACCACAGACCGGAAACAATACCGATTTGGAGGGGTTGATGTGGAGCCCCAAGGTTTGGCTGAATACCCGGAGGATCCGTGGCCCCGAAATCCACGGGTCCATCATAAAGAAAGGGACATCGTCCGCATATAGTGTGATCCGATCAGGTTGCGACCGAGGCCACTCGAATCCCCGGAGCACAGGATCTCTACGTACCCAAACCGCCAAGGGTTCGATCGTTAGCGCAAATAACAGAGGAGACAGGGGGCAACCCTGTCTCGCGCCTCGACAGACGGGAAAGGGGGCCGAACGGTGTCCCGCACTGAAGCAGCAGGTTCAGTATATAATAGGCGGATATATGCTAAAAAAACGCTGGCCGAAATGGACTGCCTCAAGAAGTTGAAAAAGATACTCCCAGCTGAGGGAGTCAAATGCCTTGTCAATGTCGGCAAGTAGTATGGCTGCAGGGCGTCCCAGCTCTGGGGTCAAAGCCATAGCATTGTGGACCCGACGAATGTTGTGGCGGGTAGCCCGGTATGGCATAAAGCCGGATTGATCTAAATGGATCAGGTCTTGTATACAGGCTCGCAGGCGATCAGCTAAAACCTTGCCCAGAAGTTTGGGTTCAAAATTAATCAGGGAGATGGGGCGATATGAGGAGGGGTCTTCTGGTGGGCGGCCCGGTTTTAAGAAGAGAACAATCTCTGTTTGCCACCAATCCTGGGGCAGTATGTGCCGTTTGAGTGCATCCTGGATGGCCTCTAACAGGTACGGCCCCAATGTGGTCATATGTGACCGTATGAATTCCATAGGGAATCCATTAGGGCCCGGGGCCCTTCCCAGGTGCATTACCACCAGTGCTGCATTTAATTCCTCCAATGTAATGGGGGCCTCAAGTTGTTCTCTCATCTGATCGGTTAATCTAGGGGGGAGGGATATCCCAAAGGAACTCTGCAATGAGAGTCTTCGAGAGCTGGTCTTGCCGTGGGTATAAGATGGAGAAGTAGCGCGCAAATTCCGCTGCTACTGCCCCGGGAGAGGAGTGCAAAACACCATCGGAACCACGGATGATCGGAACAGCAGCCGGAGACCGCGCAGCTTGACAAAGCCTATGTAGCATTTTGCTAGATTTGTCCCCCCATTGGTAGTCCCGGTATTGTGACACTAACCAGATTTCTTTTGCCTCATCTATGAGATGTTGCTGCAACTGCTGTTGGGCATGGAGGAGGTTGCGCCGGAGGGAAGCACATCCGGTCTTTACATAAAATGAAAAATGTCCTGCCTCTCAAGAATAGTTTGTGTTCCATTAAGGACAGGAAGGCGAGGATTAATACCACACAGGAATGAGCCTTGATTATATCTTTCATGCCTAGGAAGATGTTATTGTTGTGTTGTATTGTATTAAGATGCCATGAGTTGCTGGAACATGTACAAATTATTTGGAAATAATAGTTAGGACAGTGGAGTTTTGTTTGTCATTTTCTCATAGGAGCTGAGCAAAAACAAGGGAAGGAGTTGGAAGTTTTATGATGGAATGTAGATCTGCGTTTATGGCTTCAATGCTAAAAAACAGGAAGGAAAGGAGGGTCGCTGGCTTTTTCAGATCCCATGGGCCTGCGATTGGTTATATGAGTGACAATATTGTTATTTGTTATTCTTACTTTTTGGAAGTCTTGGGTGATGTAATTTTGTTGGCAAGTGTTTTTTTGTTTATGGCTATATACATACCTTGAGATTTGATTTTCTTTTATGTTCTACTGCAGGAATCCCTTTGAACAGCTGTGGGGACTATGCATCACACAACACACCATGCCGAGCAATCAAATCTGCTCCACAATGAGAGGCCAATCCTGTATCGGCCCATCCTGAGAGTGTCTCACCACAAAGACCTTGCACTGCCCTGAGACAGAAAAGCTTGAGCCCACCCCCACTTCCCTGCTCATTACACATTGGTCTTGAAAACACAGTGATCAGCATCATCAGACGGTATAATTACCAACATGTTTCAACCTTTTCAAATAGCCTAAAGCTGGTCTTAGGTCTTCTTCGGTATAGGGCAATGGAGGGGTGCACGAATAGGTGCTACTAGAGCGTCATCCTTCTGACGAATGTGTAACAATGAAGGTGACGCCCCCCCATCTAGCCATGATGCCCGCAGTATACTTGAACTCGAGTGGTAGAATGGATACAAGGGACTGGGAGGGTGTTAATTATTTACCTCCCTATTATTTTTTTTCATTTGGTGTGTTAATAGACCACATTTCTTTACCCTGAAGAAGACCTAAGACCAGCTTTAGGCTATTTGAAAAGGTTGAAACATGTTGGTAATTATGTTCCCTAAGGTCAAGTGTTTTATGGATTACACATAGTGACCAATATTTGAATATTTTAACCATACAAGTGGTACTCTATAGTAAACTAATGGTTGAGTATACCCCTATGTATGTTTAACTACGATTTCCCTTCTTGTCTAAATAACAGGACGCAAGACATTGTCCTGACAGCAGATTTCTAAGAAGTCCCAGGGTTCAGACTAGCTGCCCTAGGTTGAGTCCGCTGGAGTGGCATTGTTCCTACCCCAGTGTGAGAGGTCGTCAAATGATGAAGCATGCCTTGATAAGTTAAGGGTGAGACAACCTCTCAAAAATCTTTTGATGATCCCCTCAATTAGAAAATTAGGACTGTGAGATACCAGTTCATACCTTTCAACCCTCAAGTAGTTTTGTGTTATGTAGTTAGTGCCAGGGGATATTCTTGAGTGTTTTACCTCCTCCTCTCTTTTCTTGTGAAGCCAATAGCAGACCTTCACATCGACAAAACCATTACATTAATATCAATGTGATATATATCCCCTACAGGTGAAATATTAAGCCGAGGCAGGCTTGGCATCGCCCAGCATTATAGCTGCCAAGTGGTGCCATGTCTCGCGTAACTCCTAATCCATTCAGGCTAATACTTTAAATCTGAAAAGTGAAACTAAAAGTCTCATTATGGGTGCTGATGGTTAAAAGGTCAGTGCTGGATGGCATGGTCAAGCGCCATGTGGACATTTGACATCCATAGATCCGTTCCTAAGCTGGATTTCCATTCCCTGTTCCTTTTTGGAAAATCTACCGGCCAGCTGGCTGTGACATCGTCAGTGCCTAAATTGAGCCAGTAGTTGCAGGTAGGGCCTGCTGGCACTCATTTTTGGGGACCGCACTCATTTTCCGTCATCGAACTTTTACCCAAAGCAAGACAGAAAACACAAAAGGGGGGAAGAAGGCAGAACAGAAAGACGGAAAAATAGAGTCAAAGAAAGAAAGCAGTGATGAAAAAACTCGAAAGAGTGAAATAATGGGTCAGGGAGTGCCTGGCGGTGGATGAAAGAGGCATGAGGTGAAATATGAATTAAGACTGTGCAGCCTTGGTATTCGGCACCCGACATTCGATATTGCTGGCCTCAGGTTTCTGAGCAAAACTTTGGGCCCTGGCACCTATTCTTTTATGAATTAAGCACTAGACAAGGCAGATACCTTTCGAGCATGAAACACAATCCATTCACTCCACTAAAGACACCAGCAGTTACAAGCTCTATTCATACAACAAATCTAACATCGCAATTATATAGCAACGGTGTCATGCGACAAAGAAACCAAGGAAATGGTACTCCATACCCGGTGACTGGGCTATAAGAGACAGTCGTGAATCACGGGCAGTCAGGGCTAGACCGGTCATTCTAAACCTCTTTTCCCCCCAGTGGGCTGCAGGATAAGGAGCTGCTTTTAGAGAGCATGGTGGGCTGCCATGATTCAGTAGGCCCCCTCCGCCCTGTTCTAGTTGCGGGCTCCTGCAGTGTGGGCTGGTTTGAACCAGTGCTTAATTTGTGGCAGTGGTTTCCGGTGCTCAGCACTGCAACTTAATTGTCAGCACTGGAACTTATGGCTGCCTGCCCCATGGTGCCGCTGTTGTCTGATTTAGAGATGAGCACAACAACAGTTGTTTATTTATTCAAAATACATTACAAATGACTAATACATTGCGTCCAAGCTATTCCAATGGCTCTGGAGCCTGGAAGAGTGTGAGCTGTCACACTTGTAGGAGTGTGATTGTTAGAGGTTGCGTTGGTACTGTTGTCAGCAGCACTGGCAGGGGCAATAGATAATGCGAGCTGTGGTAGCATCCTGACGAGAGCCCTGGAACTTATTGTTTTACAAATTAAGCACTGGTTTGAACATGTAGGCCGGTGCATTTTGGTTTGCAGGCCTGCCTCCCTGCAGCGAACCCCTCTCATCCCCAGAATAATGACAGTTAAGCCCCGGGATTGAATTAAAAACGCTCGGTTTCTCTTTATTTGCTTGCAAGATTCCAATTTCTTCTTCCAGGAATTCCTCGCTCAGCTGTTCACATGGCATAAATAAACTCCAGCCTACAAGGCAGTGGCCAAACTAAAATTAACTTTCAGCAACCAGATGTAGACGCATTAATATTTTATTTGACCTCAATAACAAAGCTTCAGCTAACAAGAGAACGGTGCACGATTTCGTTGCTTAACACAGCGCTGCACGCCATCGGCTGGTAGCTTTCCACCTTAACAAACAGAGACTGCCAAAGAACAACAGCGTTACAAATGGGCCTCAGTGCGAGGAAATGCTGAAGTCCGTGACACCTGAGAAGGGAAGCCGTGCTGACTCCAGACAGTCCACAATGCGGCAGATTTCTAGCAATCCCTTATTCTGGGCAGAGACAATGAATAGCCCGCAGTCAGGTTTCGCATTTCTCAAGGACAGATTCCAGTAAGGCTCAGATAAAAACCCTGACAAATCCCTGCAGGCATCTGATTTACAGAAAATCTCTTCCCAATGATGAACCCGTCGTTCAGTCGAACAGACCTGGGAGCACAGGGGTCTCCATCTGCGCTGTGTGAAAAGGGCAAGCTGTCGAGAGCAGCTGGATAGCTTAAATGTGACTTCTTTAGTGTTAATATTTTTTATTGAATTTTCAGTAACTAGAACAGATCATGCAGGCACACCTACCTGCACTAGCTGCACTATTGATTTACCAGTTTGCACAATAAGTATCCTTTTTCTCCATACAGTCATGCCACACTACAATCCCTCAATATATCACACTTCTGGACCAACCACAATCTTCCTTCATTGAGCTCGTGGAAGTCGGGGCTGGTCCTCACACTACACTCTCCAAATTGTTGTTTACTAATTATCTACTACTATGAAACATTACTAGGAGATCAGGGACTTTCTGGATAAGGAAATAAGAGTTGTCGTCTAGTGCAATCCTGGCTCACTTCATACAGCCATCTTCAGTTTAGTTCTCCCTGGGTACCATATTTCTAGATTTTCATCAAGACACTCTCCAAAAGAAGCCATAATTGATAACAACTGCCTTACTATTATACAATTACCTATTCCTGTCGTTGATTTTGGATGTGAATGTCTTAACCTAGCTAGTAAGTTTTCATGAAGCAGCTTATGACACAGCTGGTTTGACACCGCTCCTGCTGCAATGTGTAAGATGAGCATCCTTCAACACCGTCTAAATCTTAATGGGTGCTTGACCGTCAGACACCAACTGGTAATCATTTTGTAAGATCCCAACCTTCGGTTGGTCGAAACATCCGGCTTTTGAGTCAGCCAGGCCTAAGAGATGCAGGTGTTGTGCCAATGGTTCAGGGGCCTTCTCACGTAAAGGGTCATAGTCATGATGCCATATTAGAAAGTGAACCAAGAATTTCAACCTAGTGATCTGTCGCACCATTACTCAATTCACATCCCCTGCGCCATTCCGCTTAGGTCTGTCAAAGCATTCCACTGATTTTCTAAAATATTGTGGTTTACTATATTCAGGAAACCGGTGACACCTCATCATGTGATTCAATACGTCTGTGCGAGACCATGGTTTTTCATGCACTGAAAACCTTGAAAACCTTAAAGAAGCCATGACTAACATGTTATCCAATTACACAATACCCAGAAAATCCAGAGGATATGCCATTATGCCCTCAGATTCTATTTGGTGTTTGAAAACTGAAGCATACTAACTTGGAGAGCTGAGCCCAAGTGGAGAAAATACTAAAGTCCACAAAATAAAGTTTTTTATAGCCTCTGCAGCAAAAAGTAAATTCTGGGAAGCCACCAGTAAGAAAACAAAGTCCCAATAAATTTGCAGACAAATTGGCAGCTTTGGAGCGGATGTTTTTCTTCCTCGCATCTCCCTCATAATTCATGCGCCACCGCCGTGAGAGTACCATACAGAAGGAAATGCCCTGCCGGGAGGCAAAACTCTTCGCACAGGGTTTCAAAGGGGCGCAGGGTGCCACCTGCATAAAGTGCACTCACCCTATCCAGACCGGCTTCAACCTAGTCCAACCGTCGACCACTTTCAATCCTGGAAGGAAGGGTTCGATCATTTTGAAAATTGGTAAAAGGTTGTCACAGGTCTTTGTAAAAACAAAATATATTTAAAAATTAAAACAGAAATTAAGAAGCGGAAAGAGTGGATAGGTTTGACTAAACCCACAAGTAGTCATCTGGGATAGAAATATCTGAACTTTGGATACAGTAGAATAAAAGAATTGGTATATAACACTCCTAAAGTTATTTACGAAAGATATTTTTACCTATGTCTTTAACAGAGGCATCCATTCAATGTATCAAATATTGGTTGGATTGGCATCTAGGGCAATCAGGCAGTACCCGATTGGCTGGTCTGGCAGATCAGTGTGCGGGCAATTTTTTTGACTGTGTCTGTGTTTGATTTATGGTCTGCAAGGACGGATTTTACCATTGATTTCCCCGATATTGAAACAAACATTGCATACAGTATGCTCAAATCCATGCAATCTTCCATATCTTGAAAAACACATACTGTGTTTTAAGTTCAAAACTGCCCCAGTTTGAAAACATGGGGCACTTTTTTTTAGCTATCTAATTCACTAATGGGGACCACTTTTATTTTTGTGCCCAGGCCTGTTTTTTGTCCAGGTCTGACCCTCAGTACTGCATTCACAACTGTCTCCCAGCCAATGGACGCAGGAATCGTTCACAAGTCGTGTCTGTTGGGGAGGGGTACTCTGGGGCAGGGGCATCCCTCATCCATAGGGTGTTGGGCAAATGTGTTTTTTCAAGTCCACATTAATTAAAAACAAAGCTGCCTTTTAGCAGGCTTTGGCTGAAAAGAGCTGCAAATAGCAGGTAGTATCCAGCAACAGTCCACGAACTACTTACAAGTCAGGGTAACTTAACCCCAGGGCTATTCTGTTTTGCTGCCAACAGCCATTCAAAATGGGCCTACCACAGGGCACTATTTTCATTGCTTGAATAAAAGGCCAATCAGATTTCTGAAAGAGCAATAATCTGTGGGTAGCCCCCAATATGTAGGTAGTTCATATCTCTATGTACTAGAATTTGTGGTTCAGTGAGGTGCAGGAGGCCCAAATACAGGAGATTTTTTCATTGCAGAGGCACAAAATCCACCCTTGTCTACTCTAACTGTGGAGTGGATTTCGGAGTTTTTTAAACCTAATTCCACTCTACAGTGGGTGTAGAGGTATTAAAAAATGGGAAGATTTCACTAAAGTAGTCTTTTATCTGATATTCTTCATCCACCCCTAGGCTCAAACCTTCTACTACGCCTGTATGGAGTAATGTCTTGAGAGCGCCTCACATTCTTTTAGAGAAATATTTGCTTCAGACATCAGTAGGGATAATTTCTTAAACTTTACCTAATTCCTGGCTTCACTCCTCTATGTCTAAAACACATGAAAGTTGTAGCCACTATAGCGATTGTGCTATCACACTGCTCACGGTTCACTCCCAGGGCAAAGATTAGTTTATGTGCTCCTTCCAGATGTCTTTGCGCCGCCAATGCTTTTTTGGCTAAAATTCCCAGGATCCGACGATCTAGGGCCGGATGCAGATCTTTCTCTTTTTTAGGACCATCCACCTGGAATAGTCTACCTCCTGAACTTCGGGCCATCTCAGCTACCTCCGCATTCAGAAAGAAACTAAAGACATGGCTTTTTAATTTAGCTTAAATCTGCTTTGGTCTCCAGTGTAGCATCATAGAAGTGATGAGCGCCAGGACACTCTCTGGAGTAACAGTGCCCTTTCATTCATTCATTCACTCTTAACACAATTACTTACGCAAGGATGTATAATATTGATATACATGAATAGGTGCATGTCGGGATGCACTCAGTGTACCTCAGGACTGGATTGCAACCCAGAGTAAATACCAGTGGCTGAGATTAATTCAAGCAATCAATCTATCACGTTTTTGTTTTCTTCAGTGAGACGCTCAAGTGTGACAGGTATGCTAAAACGTGAGGTTGGTACTCCTCTGCCACAGGCCTCAAGCGGCACCCTGCTGAAAAGACAAATATGCAGAAACCGGCCTGGGGTTGTTTGTATTCCTGTTCAGAGGGGACCTAGTCTAGCAGTTTGGCCTAAACTGTTCCTATTGGAGCAGGATCAAGGCTGATTTGCATATGGTTGTTTACTGACTGAGTTGGCATGGTGGGCAAAAGAAAATAGACTTGATTGCGGCCTAGAGAATTTAGAGCAGTGCCTGACTTTTTTGTGTTCCTCTGTGTATCTCATGGCTTTGTATACAGAGAAAATGTAATTACTTAGGCAATGCTTTGTAGTTATCTGCATGGAACATTTATTTATATCAATGGAGAAGAAAGAATAGTAAATTAGGCATTGTATAGCGCAGTTTACTGAGAAGCACACGTACATGACATTATGTTCTCGTGCTGAACATGAATCCTTTGTCAATATTCAGAGCTCAGCATGCTGCATGCATAATGATTAAAAAAACAGCAGTAGACTCCTGTGAAACCAACTGTACATAGGCTGAGAATTCAGTAGTGACAATAATAGGTAGCATTGGATGGGTGGATACATGGATTTATGGTTTTCCATTTTGGAGAGTGAAAAGCGGACCCATTTAGAGGATTCTTTCCCCTCCTAGGCAAGTGATTGCTGCCAGCATGTTAAGATAACGGACAGTACATCCTGCAGATTCTCCATGGACCACATGAACATGCATAGTGGTTGTAGAGAGTCTGTGTAAACTGCCTGCGTAGGTCACGTCAAGGTCATGCAAGGGCCTAAAGTAATCTGCAGCAGTGACTGGAGAAGGTGTCTGTTTGCTCCTTCTGATTCTTGAATAGCTAGATTGAATAAAGGAGCCCGAGTTGATTAAACCTATGATTGGCCATTGTCTGTCAATCCCTGGCGAAGGTGCTTTGTTCAAATGTGATAGCCAATCAGGATTGGGTATGAGGGACGCCCGAAGGCAAATCTCAATCTGGAGCTGAACTTCTGATGAATCACTTGCAGAGACATCTTAATGATTTTGGGGGCCCTGGGCCAAACATATTTTGGGGGCCCCTGTTCGTTTAGATTTTGAATTTATAATCCAATTTCAGCTCTTCCATGCCCTCTTTGGGCTGGTCACTCACAGCGCACAGAAAGACTCCTCCATATTCTAAATGTGTTTACATCTAATATTCTGGGATAGGGATGTGTGTTTTCAATATTGTAACACAGCAGCAGCTCCCTAATATTACTGGAAATTTATCTCTGTGACACCCTCCCATCTCTCATATGAGAGGTCCTGTTTTGATCAAAAATAAACTTTTTTATGGATGCTGCATGAAACAAATGCAACATTTCTCTGCAAAATGTCTATAATACACGGTCACAGATCACCCACATTGAAAGTAAATTAGAAGAAAACAGCATTTAAAACAATCTGTTCAAGAATTATTCAAGGTCATGAAGTCAAGACTTTCTGCAGAACAGAGCTGGCTATATCTGGGGCCCCCCCAGAATGGATGGGGCCCTGGGCCAGAGCCCACTTTGCCCATGCCTTAAAACGTCTCTGATCACTTGTACATTTAATATGTACCTGCCCTAAGCTGTTGCCCATACGGAGGATATATTTACGCTCCTTGTTTAAAAATGCTAAAATAAGAACAACTGCTGAGGCCGTTAGATACTCTTTTAGGCTTAAAGAAGACAGTGCAATAGCAAGGATAACGTTATTAGATCATGCATACAAAGCATTAACTGCGTAGATGTCCCATATAGCGGGAAGCAACACAGATTTCAACGTCAGAGAATTAAAAGTTAAATTGTATAATCTTGCGATAAATATGTATCTCATGCTTCTGGCACTTTAGCACATTAGTATATTGGCGAAAGTAATAAAGTGAGATAAAATAAAATAACACAGAGATAGAAGGGTGAACAAATTTTTCACATTTGGCACATTAGCACTTTAGTATATCTATGCAATCATAGATTGAGCCGAAAAAGATTATAATATTGGCAAATGGTTAAAAAAAATGTATATGCAAACTACTGTAGGAAAAGGAATATAAATTGCATTTATACCAGGGAGACGTACGTATAGAATATCTAATGGTAAATCAGATGCATGCATTTCACCTAATCAGCACATTAGCACTTTAACTTGGAAAAATAGATAGACTGAAGTAAAGAATACTGTGATTCAGTGGTAGACGGATGAATAATGAACGGAGACCATTGTGGGAATTTACATAAACTTGTATTATGAAATGTTGTATTGATCATGATAGCAAGCTGTTATTGAAAATTTAAACTATTGACAATCCTTTAATTTTTTAAAAATGTTTGCAGTTTTATTGTAATCGTTTGATTAATACAATCAAGTATTTTACTACTACTACAATCTGGAGTCAGATTTGAGGGGACGTTGGGTAAGGCTCAGAAGGCAGCCAGTCTCCATCGACTCTCTGGGAAGAGGCATTTCTATTGTTCTTGAGGAAAGAAGCTTGGCTGCTCTTCCTTATTTTAATACTGGTGCTTCTGCTCCATTGGGATTCCCCTCCTTTCTTTCACCTCACCACCCTGTCACCCCCTCAAGTTGAAAGGGGGGTCCTATCTGAAAAGAAGAGGGACATGGGTGAGAGTATCCGAACAAATTCCAAACATCCTAGGGAACAGCTCTAGCCTGGAATGTTGAATCCAGATAAAACGGGTTTGAACATTCAGTTTTTAAAGGTCATTTCCGAATGGGTGTGGAGGAGGCGTGGGGAGATGCATCTCCACACACACATGTACCACTGATGCCTGCAGATAGAACAAAGAAATGAGTTATCAGAGACCTTAAAAAAAAAAAGAGAGGGGGGGCTGGGTGTGTGTGTAAGCGCTGCAAAAAGAGAGGGAGTTAGAGAGAGATCGCAATAGAAAGAAGAAATGGCACAAAAGAGATACAGAAAGAGTGAGGGTTAGTGTGTGTGAGAATGCATGTGTGTGTTTGTGTCTGAATACAATACTAGACTTTATTTCAGGTTGTTGGCTCTCATGACAGCTGGTCAAGCACCAATTCGAATATAATACAGATTAGAGATGTGCCTTTTGTGATGAGTTCAGCTTCTGCCTTTAAATGTAATTAGACGCAGCGTAAATGTTCATGAAGCAGAAGAAAGAATCATATTTGAACTGCATTTCTTTTTCATGAATTGCTATTCTTTTTATATTTGTTATTTTTCTCTCTCCACCTATTTCGCTTTATTCTTCTTTTCTGTATGTCTTAAGATATGTCCGCTATTCTTAGCCTTACTTTGTAGTACACTTCAAGTCTCTTACTTAGATTTTTTATGAGTCTTGTGATGTTTATCGTTACTTCCTAACATAAGGGGTCTGGTACTCCTATTGAATGAGACAACGTGCCTAGATAATCCCCCTCTAGAGCTCTCTTACAAAAAAACTAATTGTAGTGGTACCAAGTTTTAAAAGGTAACAAACAAAGGGGTAATCTTGCCTTTTACACTAACGCTGTTTTACACCAGGAGGCGATGCTATTCTTAGCCTTACGTTTAGAGGTTCTATCGCAGCAGCACGATGCAAAGGTAGAGGGGACGCCAGAACTGTGGCCATCACGGGACTGCAAGTCCCAGGAGACCGGTTTGCTGGAGGAGGAGGGGCCACAAACTCCATGCGCTACTTAGCGGTCGTTAGTCTCCCACTACGCGGGGCGTGCCCGGACAAAGACCCGGCCAAGAGCGGGCCCGTCTGTGTCGGTCTGAACCCAGAGGAGGCTGGGCCAGCCCCCTCTTAGCCCCCCCCAGTGGTTGTGCATTGTGGACCCCAAGGTAAGTGACGGCGCATGACATCACGGCGCACGACATCACAGCGCATGACATCACACATGGCATCACAGGAATTGACATCATAGAAAGTGGCATCACAAGCCACGACTTTACAGGAAGTGGCATCACAAGAAGTGACATCAGATCTAAAGCCCTCACATATATGTTTAGCAGGGCTATCATGTGTACGTTTGAGGCCATTGTGAGGATAATAGCACAGTGAGCTATGGAAGATGTGACTTCTACACCTTGCAATCTCCCAGTTTTATGTAACACATCTTGTACATTCATTTACAAACATATAATTTATTGTACATGTAATATGCACGTGTTGATGTAAAGCGCTCTGACACCCTGCATTGGAATGAGTAGGGCTATACAAGAAAAAATAGTGGTACTTAAATTATTTCAAGGCCTCCTCAGGTGTAGTAAGCTCTATATAAATGCAATTTGCTTTGTGTAAATACTGGGAAAGACCAACACATCTGATATTCTTACAGTGTATGCATATCTCCTAAACAGGGACTGAACAAAGTGAAAAGCTGCCTCTCTTAAGTATGTGTGAAGTGCTAACAAGGTGTGAGCCTTTGTTTCCCATGCACTTCATTTGCATCAGGTGAGAGGCTCCTGACTGCTCCCAGCCAAGAGAGGAACAAAAGGAGGCCTATTGACCCCTCAAACTCGGCCTTTGTTATGGGCCCAGCAGGAGTCTTAAATAAGAAAGCCCTGTCCGTGCCTGCACATTGTTGCTTGTTGCAGAAGGAAAGCAGACAACGTGCAGGCGGTGCTGAGTGTCCCAGTATTTGGAAATTACACCGGGACGACCTCAGCACATTATTCAGTGTGGCCCAAATTCTTAGCAGGGTGGACGGCGTTCACCCTGTGAAAGAAGTGGGTGGACGCGGCTAAATATTTTCTGGGAAATGCATCATTGTTCATTTGAAAACTCCAGCTGCTGTGGCCAACATCTTGCAGGCTCTGCGCCTTAACCCCCTGATAGACTCTGGGATTGGGATCATTCCACTGGGTTACTTCTACTGGCATCATAGGTCTAACCCCGCATTTGAGCCCAGTCAACCGGTGGTTACACCCTCTCTGGCCCCCGTACCTGTGCTTTACCTATCACAATAGGTAGTCAGTGTTGCTTGACTTACCAGCTACTGACTGACCTTTGGCGGACCGGCCCTCTGAGGCTGGGGACCAGCAGGGTGATCTCCATTTTAAACTCAGTGTGACTGCCCGCCGCAGTGATTTGAGCAATCGTCCTGAGTCTGTAATTCCAAAGGAGCCTCTGGATCAGGCTATTTCCGAGTCCCTATGCAAAGTTAAACTATTGAGTTGGAATACAGCTGGGTTTCAAGCTAAGCTAGCCATGGACAATTGGGTGGAGTTTATTCAGGCATATGATATTGTTCTTCTGCAGGAAACTTTGGCTACAACCAATGTTTTTGATGGTTTTTCCCGTTTCTCTGTTGCTGCCACCCCATGGTGCCTCGGATTGCGCCAAAGCGGGGCTTGCTGCTTGGTTCAAGATGTTGCATTTGTCCCATTCCGTTCGAATGTAGCCTGATCCAAGCCTTTCATATTATGAAATTGTTGTGTTTTTATTATTAACTTTTCTAATAATTTTATTCATAAAAGCAACCCTAACTATGCTACATTGTCTGCTTTCATTAATGAACTTATTAGCAACCAAGTAGAGGTGGGTTCGGGGATCAACTTAATTTTAGCTGGGGATTTCAATGCCAAATTGGGGAATTCCCCCTTGGATAATCAATTTGGCTTGTTTGTTTAAGCCCTCTTGGGTCGAAAGGGGTGCGCCAAGGTCAAGATCGAAAGGGACGTGAGCTTTTGACCTTTGTACTGCTATGGTGGTGGCTGCTTTACCCCACTCCACAGCTGTTACTTACACAGGAGGGGGGCAAGACAATACTATTGATTACATCTTTATCTCGAGATCCCTTATGATTCGAGTTACTGATGCGTCTGTGGTATATTCTGTTTTTAGTGATCATAATGCTTTGACCATCTCCCTAGAGGGACTAGGGAGCAGCCACAATAACCCTAGGTTTGTGCCTGAGACCTACTCATTACATGATCTGGGGAAAAGAGTAGTTTGGCACTCAGTTAACATGATCGAGATTATCAAGAAACTGTGCTCATAACATTTGTTTTGATTCTCAGCTGTCTTTCGTGTGTTCAGGAGTGCCAAAAAGGTATACAGAATTAGGTCAGATTGGGTTCAGTGTAATTAAGGAAGTATTTACGAAGTCGTTTAGGACCAGGCCTGATACACACCTCTTGGTTTGAAGAATCCTACAGGTTAGCCAATAAACGACTCAGGGAGGCTCTTCATTCTACTCCAAGCAGGCGTCAGATTGTGGATTGCCGCAGGACTTATGAATGGGCTCTGCGTGAGAGGAAGTTGGAAGTGCAGGCTGAATCTTGGCATAACCTGGTTTCTGCATATATAAGTAGAAAGACTGGCATGTTCTGGTGCATTGTCAATGACAATCATTTGCAGAATGGTAGTAAGGGTAGTATGTGTACGAATATTAGTCCAAGCCAGTGGGTGGATCATTCTCAAAAAATGTATAATCTTACTATAATTTCTACTACTTCAGCCGACATCCATACTCCCTTCTATCCTATTGACATAGCCTTTTCTTCACCAGAGGTACTTGAGGCCATTTCTGGTAGCCCTGCCAACAAAGCACCGGGGCCAAAAGGCATCCGAATGGACCTTTACAAGGCTAATCCAGACCTGTGGGCTCCTTTACTTACCAATGACATCAATGCTGCATGAGCTTCTGGGTTCCCGCATTCCTGGCACTGTGCCATTATTGTTCCTACTTTTTAGAAAGGCAATTGTGCCAGTCCTAGTTGTTACCAGTCAATTTTACTACTGGACTCCGTTGTGAAGGTCATGGAGGGGGATGCTTAACCGCTTGATTTCATGGATGGATGAAAATCAAATCCTCTCAAGGGTGCATTATGGATACTGTGAAGGCCTTGGCACAATGGAGCAGGGTCCTAATCTCCATCTACTTTAAATAAACCTTCGCTATGCATGGCTACATCTACCTGGACTTCATGGAGCTCTCCTGCACCTTTGATTGTGTGGTGAGATCCAAGCTTTGGGACATCTTGGAGGGGCTAAGGATCGATCAAGGCATTGTTTTTACATGCCCTTCACTGTGATTTGGAAGCTTTTGTTAGATGTGGTATCCACGGGGAATGCACAGATCACTTTAGTATATCTTGGGGAGTGAGATAGAAGTGAGGCAGGGTTTCGTGCTCATCCCGTACGTTTCTTATTATACGTTAATGGGCTAGAAGCCACTTTGATTCAGCAGGGCAGAGACATGCCAAGAGTTGAGAAAAAGGCGGTCCCTGTCCTAATATATGCTGATGATGCCTTCTTAATGGCAAGTAACCCTAATGGGCTCAAAATTTTGTTGGATCCCATTGTTGATTTCATGTCTAGATTAAATTTCGAAATCAATCCATCCGACACCTTTGTCATGCCCAACAACTTCCAGTGTCGTAGAAAACCCATTATTAGAACACATGAATTCCCCTACTTAGGTGTTACATTTGGTTCTAAAGGCAGTTGGGGACCGTGCCTTTCTAAGCAGACACTGAGGTTTTCCAATTCTGCTGGGCTTCTATTTAACCTGTCCTCCTCTATTAATAGTAAACCGATTGCCCCCCTGCTAGAAATTTGCAACAGTTACCCATTTTAACAAATGGCTTTGAGGTGTGGGGGCTACAATGAAATTAGAGCATTGCAATTAGAGGAGAACAGGTTCTGCAGTTACCCTTTGGGCCTGCCTGCCAGCTCTCCCACTTTTGCTATTGACAAGGAGGTGGGGCTTGCTCATGTGGAGGATTCAATCAACCTTGTCTCATTATTATGGTACTCAATCTGGAGCAACCGTCAGGCAACTCTTAATCGGGAAATCAAAAATTGACTTTCTTGAACTCTAAATCCCTTGGTTCTCACATACATCCAATCAGTTGCCACCCTCAATGTATTCATATGTACAAAGCTTAGCCCCCAAAGATAAAAGTTGGCTAAAAGTCAATTTTCATGCTGTTAGGAGGGAAGAGAGAGAGGCTGTGGAACTAATCAAGGGCACAAACTTAGAGCATTTCATGATTTGTACGACCATGGGGACAGAACCTTATCTGAATGTGGTTACCAACTGCTAGGACCAGACCCTCCTTACTAAATTCAGATTTGGGATAATCTGATGTTATTGATGTTTTCCCTTGGGGCAGCATGATCTGTTGTCTGTTCTGATTTGTCCTTGTGAGCAGTCCTCCACCCAAAGCTTACTGCATTTTACCTTATTTTGTAAATTTTATGTAGCATACACCAAGCGATTTTTAATTCCCATCTTGAGAAGTTCTGGATTTGTTACCTGTAGGCCTACTTAGCCATTTCTCTAGCAACTCAGCTCACCTTCTGTATGTTCCTGTGTCAGTTCCTTTTTAAAATCTGCTCTCTGTCGCAGGAAAAAACACCGATTCATTTGTACGTATTTTTTTTATTACCTATGATTTTTGTGTTATTTATTGACATGCTTTTTTTATACTGTATGCCTTGCTCGTTTTTATGATTGTTTTTAAACAATCGAATACAGTTATTTCAATGAAAAATATTTCAATGAGCTAGATAATGGATTTTAGATACTAATATTAACAACAAACATATTAAAATATTTATCTTATTTGGTCTTGTTTTAGGCAATCCCACTTTTTTGGAATATGATTATATTGAAAAAACCACTTGAAAAATTCATTAGTATATTTTTGTATTTGGTGGTTTTAATCAAGTTATGGATCTAATCTTTCACACTAGAGAATGTATTTCCATCTCTACTTATGGTTCACAATCCAGACCGGACTGTATTTTCCAAGTAAATTAAACTGCTTACTACTTGATTAAGACTGAAGTGGAACCAGTATATATTTTCAGATCATGCTCCTGTAGTTCTAACTTTTGACCCGGTTATTACTAAATAATATCTTACTTTAAACTAAGCCGGTGCTACTTATCTGTCGTGTTGTAGATGCTACAAAACGTATTTAAGAGCTTTTACTATCTCATATGTTGCGGAAAAAAAACTTCTATGAATGTCTTATCAATGAATTTTGTTGGCAGAATTAACTCATCATATCATAAATTTCACAGACTAAGCTTATTTATCCAAAGTTATAATTACCGAATATTACACATTTGAATGCTTCTAATGTTGTAAGAATTGAAGGTAAATAGTAAGGTGGTCAGACTAAAGTTGGTAAAATGATTGCAATTTACATAAAAGATAACAGAACATAAATCAAATAAAAGCAGTATTGATGAACTAAGTAATCCAGTATGAATTGCCAAGACCTCTGAGATATATTACAGATTGCATAATTCTGAAGATACAAATCCTTTCAAACATTTACTTCATGAATAGTGTAAAACATTCCTAAATATGTTTAAACAGATTTGGATTTTCATGAGCTGGATCATGAAATTGGTATTGCACAAGTTTATAAGCAGTTTTATTCTGTAAAAAACTAAAGTTCTGGATCCTGACAGATTATGTTTTGATTTTATGCATCGTTCTTCGAATCTTTTACTTCCCAAATTATAGGAGCCTTTTAATTCATTTATTTTCAATATCTTTTTTTTATTTTTTTCAAGTTTTTATTGCGATCTCTTAAAAACATACAATACAACATTACAGGCTTGCAGCAGTATTCGCTACACTTGTAAGTAGCATCAATGACATTTATACATAATACAATACAACATGTTTTACTGTTTTATCTCCAAGTAGAGCACAACATATTACACAGTGGAAGGTGTGGAGGCACTGGGATGAGCCTGTAGGTACGCTGTTAGGGGTGTCCAATAGTCTCTGGGTTTGGATGTTGTTGGGAGTTCCTCTTCATAGGTTTGTAGAGTGCCTCTACAGTACGCCATATCATGTATCCATTGTTTACTAGTGGGGTATTTCTTGCCATTCCAATACATTGATACCCGTCTTTTCGCCAATAATAGGGCTATTACACAAAGTTTACGCTTAACTGATCGTAGGTTTGTCACAAGTCTTAGCAGGCACACCCGAATGGTGCATTCTACTTTGGTTTCTAATACCGCACTTAGTATTACAGTTATAGCTTCCCAGTATTCACGTATATGAGGGCAGTGCCATGCTAAGTGAATAAAATCAGCATTATCTGTTCCACATCTCTTACAACATGCATCAGGACGGAGGCCATATTTGTGTAATTTAGTCGGTGTATGATATGTTTGGTGCAGATATTTGTAATGTATTATGCGCAAGTTACCGTTTGGGGTGAGCATGTCGGTCAGATCGCAGCAAGTGGTCCAGTCCTCTTCAGTAAGAGGCGACTAATGTAACGTTCCATCTATCTTGCGCTTTATGTGTATTGCTAGGTATGTCTTCTTGTAACAGCCTGTAGAGTTTGGTCACTAGGTGTATATTATGAGGGTTAGTAATAACCATTTGTAGGGCTTGAAGTGTTGGCGGCTCATCAGGAAATGTCGGGTAAAAATCCTTAATTGCGCCTCTCAGTCTATGATATGTAAATTTAAAGAGGAACGTTTGGTTGCTGATGTAATTAAGATCTTCAGCATCAATGAAGGTGCCATCGTTATAGAGGTCTCCCATCCTGTCTATCCCCACCTGCTGCAGCAGTCTCATGCCAACCTGTTCTTGAGTCACCGATAGCGATGGGTGCTGTGGCAGTGGCAATGCTGGCGCATAGAGTGGTATATTGCGTGCCAGTTTCCCCATTCTCTGCCATGCTATATTTGTAGTACGTATGGTGTTAATTTCGTGCCTTGCAACATGCAAGCGTTGATGAGGTAGGATGTTATGAAGCAGAATCGGGTGTGCATCTCCATCCTCGACCGCCACATGTGGTAAATAACGGATTGGGTGGTACCAATAATGTGTATATTGCGCCCGAGCACACAAATAATATAGTAAAAAATCAGGGACTGTGAATCCCCCTTTTGAGTAGGGCAGTGTTAATGCGCTCAGTTCTATGCGTGCTTGCTTGCCAGCCCAAATAAGTCTGGTTACATTGGCTGTCAGTCTGTAGAAAACAGATGTTGGTGGAGTAATGAGGATATTATTGAAGAGAGAGAGGAACTTGGGAAGGATTACCATTTTTACTATGGCCATTCGGTCTGCCAGGGATAGGGGCAAGTGTATCCATCTCTCTACTTTTCTTCCAGTTTGCTTATTGCATTGCCGTAATTTGTACGTATAACTATTGCAGGGTCTCTGATACCAGATACCTAGATATTTGACAGGGTCTAGCGGCCATTCAAGTGGGAAGTCTGTTGGGTGTGGTGTTGTAATTTCTGTCAACGGGATAATTGAGGATTTGCTCCAATTTATTTGGAGGCCTGAGTGTCTACCGAATTTAATGTATTCCCATAGTAGGGGAGATAGATTTTCTTTAGGTTCGCGGACATACAGCACCATGTCGTCTGCGTATAGGGATATATTTATAGGGCGTTGAGGAAATTGCAATGCCGTGGTTTTGTGATGTTGTCTTATTTTGCACGCTAGTGGCTCTAGTGCGATGGCGAACAGCAGGGGTGAAAGAGGGCACCCCTGCCTAGTACCCCGTGTAATTTGTATCGTGTCCGAAACACATTGGTTTACTTTTATGCGTGCCACAGGTGCAGTACATAATATATTAATCCAGTGCAGGAGCATCGGAGGCATACCCATCTTTTGTAATACTGTAAAGAGATATGGCCATTCGATCGAATCGAACGCCTTGGCGGCGTCCAATAAGACCGCCGTCGCTGTGAGTTCTGCATTGAGTTGATGAGATAACGCGAAAAGGGTGCGAATGTTGTGAGCTGTGGAGCGGTGAGGTATAAACCCCGCTTGATCCGGCAATATAATATTAGACATGAGTGGTTGTAGTCGTTTGGCAATGATTTTAGCTAATATTTTCGTGTCTGTATTTATTAATGAAAGCGGTCGATATGACTCACAAGTTCCTGGATCTTTATTCGGTTTTAAGAGGGCTATGACCATAGCTTCCCTAAGCGTGGGCGGGAGGATCTGTTTACTGTGAGCATCACCATACATTTCTACAAGATGGGGTGCCAACAATTCCACATATTCTTTATAAAATTCCCTTGTGAACCCATCTGGGCCAGGAGCTTTTCCGTTGGGTAGTGTTTTTATTACTTCTGTAACTTCAATTGTAATGGGCTGCGCCAGGTATTCTCGTTGGTTATCTGACAGCCAAGCTATGGCAATGTCCTCTAAGTATGCTAGTATTTCAGGTGGGTTGGCAGTATTGCGTGTTGCATACAATTCACCGTATGTGTTCATGAAGGCTTTCAATATGCCTTTTGTATCCTATTGCGGGGTGCCATATGCGTTGTTTACTTTAATTACTGTATGTGGTGTATGTCCTTGACATATTTTACGTGCCAGTACCAGTCCCGATCTGCCGCCTTCCCCATATGTTCTTGCTATTTGCCTCCTTGAAACATATTTAAGTTCACTATCTGCGAACTCCTGATAGTCAGTCAGTGTTTCTCGAATGGCGCCTAGTATAGCAGTATTTTGGGTACGCTCATATGCCTGTTCTAGGGTTCTAAGTTTGCCCTCGCAACTGGCCAGTTGGGTGCGTATGTCTTTTAGTATGCCCGCATTTGTGCTGATGCATACTCCACATATAGTGTCTTTGAATGCCTCCCATAGCAGGCTAGCATCATCCACAGAGTGTTGGTTTAATTGAAAATATTCCTCGATGGCTTCCCTAATAGCACTGTTGTATAGTGTGTCCAACAGAGCTTTGGCATTGAAACGCCATATATAAGGTGGTGGCGCATATTTGGGGCTTTCTATAAATAATAGGACTGGATTGTGGTCCGATAGCGTCTTCGGTAAGTGCTGGATCTCTCGCGTCCACGTGCTTGCTACTTTGGTTGCAAGCCAATAATTGATTCTTGACCAGCTATTGTGTATGGTAGAGCTGTGTGTGGCCTCTGTATGTTGTGGGTTGCGCAGTCTCCATACATCTACCATGTCAAATTCTGTCATACTATCCTTCACTACTTGAACTGCATGGGTATGCGGTTCTTTAGTTACTCCTGATCTGTCTAGGCTATCGTTCAGTGCCAGGTTTAGATCTCCTCCCCACAGCATTTCTATCTCTGGCAATTGTCTCAATTTCCTCCGTATATCTTTAAAGAATTCAGGGTCATCCGTGTTTGGTCCATATACATTCACTAGTTCTATGTGGTGGCCTCTAAGTTGGCCAGTGACAATGATATATCGACCACACTCATCCGTTGTGTTATTTAAGATAAAGTTCACGCCTTTCTTCACTAGGAGTATAACCCCTCTAGAGTATGTCGAGTATGACGATGTTATTGTGGTCTCAGCCCATCTATTTCCCAAACTGCATTTAGTCGCTTTCGCTAAGTGCGTTTCTTGCAGCAAGGCTATGTCAATGCGATGTCTATCAAGGTATGTAAATATTTGACGTATTTTTTTGGGGTTATTTAAACCCCGGACATTCCAAGTTAGCAACTTAATCTGTGATGATCTCATCTTACTGCCTATACCAGAATGTTATACACGTATCTACTAAGGTAGTGATCTCCCACTTATATGGATGAGGCAAGTCATGTAACAAGTTCTGTTGTGCTCGCATAGGGCTATTGATGCTATATCTGTTAGTATTGTACTTTCTTTGCAATTGCCTGATTAACACAAAACACATTCCCATAATCCCCCCTCCCACATTAGCATCCCAATCATGCCAAAGACATGCCCAGTGTAACAACATTAACATTATACCAACTATTACGGGGACACCCTAGGGGGGGCCCGCTAAGTGCTCGCATATACATCCGCACAGGCAGATGTGGTCGGGTGTTACATGGTTAAGATGGCTCAGATCCTAAGAGATAACAATTACGAAAAGCAATCTGATATAGCCTTATCGATATATAGTCTACAACAACTGTTTGGGCATTGTAGTTCATCACGTAATGTAACTTGCTGTCGCATGAGAGCCTTTTATCAGCTTGGTATGTAAATCAATATTAATAGATATGGTTTCATGTACCAACATACTACAGTTATACAACCTTGCAGTGAGTACACCCATTTCCAAAATCTTGTCTTAGAATTATAAACGTGACTACATGTACAGTCAGTGTCCGTGCATCCGGTATCCCCCATATATGCAATGTAATTTTTACCTTATTGCGGTTAGAAGAGAGGGAGTCTGTATTTTAGGTTATATCCTAGCTCAGTGCATTTTGGTCTCACAACTTGTTTTTTACATTACGACAAGTTTCCGCTTCCTCAATCTGAATCCGAAGCGGCAGTGACTCGATCCGGTGTTTTTCTTTTTGTAGAGATCTGCTTGATGAACTCCTGTACTGCATTGGGTGTAGTTAGTATTTTGGTGCGCCCTTCATAGGTTAGACGTAATCGCGCTGGATAAAGCATCGCATATTCAATGCCCATATCCCGCAGTTTCTTTTTCATAGGTGTGAAGTCTTTACGCGCTGCCTGCACTGCCATTGTAAAGTCCGGATAGAACGATACACTATTTCCCTGATAGGTGATTTGCTGCTTCTCTCTCGCCAATCTTAGTATCGTATCCCTGTCTCTATAATTAAGGACACGGGAGATGATAGGCCTCGGTGGGGCTCCCGCAATGGGTTTAGGTGCTAGTGATCTGTGTGCTCGTTCAATGATGTGTACGGGTGAGAGATGTTCCGCGCCGAAGATATCACGCACCATGTTTTCAACAAAAGATTCCAGTCGTCCAGTGTTTGTGCTCTCTGGGATGCCCAGAATTCGAACGTCATTTCGGCAGGATCTTGCTTCCAAATCTTCATTTTTGTTTTCAATAACCTCTAATACCTTTTCCATCTCCAGGCATTTACGAGTTGTGGTACTAGGTTCGTCCTCCACCGCAGAGATTTACAGTTCTGCATCATCTAGTAGTTCGCCTTGCTTATCCAGTTTGGCAGCCATATTGTCAACTCTTTAGGTGAGGTTATCAATCTTGCAGTCTATGACCTGTAAGCTTTGCTGAATGGCCAGTAAGGCATCTTCCATATTGGATTTTTTTGCGTGACCTTCGTCTAGCTCGGTATCAGAATGAGCCGTTGCTGTCCTAGGTGTTCCGCGGGCGTCAAACGATAATTTTGGCTGTTGTTTATCTGTCTTGCCCATGGCTACGTCAAAAGGTACAGTAAAAGATTTAGTAAGGTGCCCTGGCTGGTCACGTATATTATAAGTTTCTATGCGGTCCGCCAAATATTGAATGCAGGATGTAGATATGGTCGTTGAGGTACCGAAGTCTGCGTACAGTGCTCACTCACCAGTTTCCAAGCGCAGTTTCTGAGATATTAGTGTTTGTTGCTGCCTCACTAACGTTCCGGAGTGCAGTCCATGGTTCATGTGCACAAACCGCCTTTGGCAATGTGTTAGTGATATCTTTTATCCTTTAGCAGGGTGAAGGCGTTGCGTACTGGTCACCTTCTGCGCGCCCTCTATGTGGTCAGCGAGCAGATGCAGCCAGGGTATAAACCTGTATTGCGTCACAGTAATTCCGACCTCACGGCCTGCAGTCCGCCAAAATATTAGGGCCTTCTTGCGTTCATTTATGAGTTCCTTATGCACATTAGGCAAACATGTCATGGATTATATCACAAGAAGTAAGGCAGTTGTCGTTCTACAGTGTGTTCCATGACTTTGAAATATAGAGCGTGCTGCGGTTGGTGTGGAGAGGAAACAAGTATTACAGCGGTACCTCTTGTATGTAGCGTGCCGTCGCCTCAGAAAAAAGATGCTGGTACATGAGTCAGAGCTGTGCCCGCCATCTTAATAAAGCTCCCACAGAAATGTCGGTTGCGCAGGGGGCCGCAATCTGGAATGTAAGGAATTGCGAGCCCAGCGCTCGCGCAACAACCATGTGTGCCACACCTGGGAAGTTGAACGGTCTCTCTATCTGCGGGCCTGCAGGTTGGTTCTTAGTCCGTGTCGCTGCAGCGGACTTGCCTCCACGCTCCGCCTCCGCAGATCTCCGTCGTCCCCGCACCTCGCAGAGTCGCGATGCCAATGCTGTTGGGGTATTGGTAGTCGTTTGCTATGGTCACTGCATAGCGCATCACATTGGGGAAGCGCCCGCCGATGTCACAGTTTGGTCCTTGGTGGAGTGCTCACAGGTTCGCCTCTGCACATCGTACCTTTGATTCCGGCTGTGAAGCGCCGTACCGCGCCGCCATTTTGTGCTGATCTGGAGCTCCGGCACTCGAAGTTTACAGACCTGTTTTCTGTAGTAATCGCACAGTTTGCATCCTCCCGATGTCCTCACCGCATAGTGCTGTTGTTCCAATGCAATATTTCGTGCTTTTCGTTGGGCTTGAATCGGCCTATCCGCTGGTTTTTTACAGGATATCATCCCCGACCAATGGAGCGGCACTATTGTGCAGCCATACCGTAGCACGCCCTCTAGTGCCCCCATTTATTTTCAATATCTGAGGTATATGTGCATGTCTGATCACTCTAATTCCTTAACAACCTGATAGAAATTACCAATTCTGTAATAACTACAGACATTGTCACTAATGACAAATAATTGCAAGTGTATACAAATCTTATCTGTTCCCCTTTTTGGTAAATCTGATCAAGGCTTCGTTAACATGTGAGTACCTTCCAAAAATGCCAGAATATTTTGCAAGATAATCTTTAAAGTTTCTCAATCTCTCTTCTTGCATCTGCCATACAAGGACAACACCAATTTCCTGTAAAGGTGTGTGTGGGTATGGTTATAATCATTCCTAACCAAGATGGCAGTCTTCTTAGTTTGTGCTGTAAGAGCTTACCTCTCCAAGAAGGTGTGCAATTCTTTTGCAGTGAAGTAATTTCCTGTTCTATTCATAGGTCAGAGATCGTAGATCTTAAAATGTAGCTTAACAATAATTTTGTTTCCCCTATTTTTCGTCGCCATCATCGCCCACCTGACGTTTTGTTTCTTACTCTAACTCTAGTTGTGTGTAAGAAGATTGGATGCAGGGCTTTGTCTCTGGCCAATTTGTTATTTTTTTTTAATATATATATTTTTAACCTTTTTGGGTTAACTTTTAAAATAATGATGAGCTTTTAAAAATGTTTAGTTATTTTTCTTTTTGAACTTTTTTTTGAGCAAAATTTGTATTTCTTATGATTTTTGTACAAGTCTGTCTCATTAGGTTCTGCACAGCCTTTACAACATTTTTTTTTATTTTTTTTTTTTTTTTTATTAGCCACGACTTCCATACTTTTTTACAGTATGTTGCAAATTACTGCATATATTCTTCATATTACTCCTCTTGTTGCTGCTATACATGTGGTGCATTTCCAACTGTCTCTGCTCCCTGGTGATCTCTTTCCATTTCAGCATGTGCAATCAGGATGGGGTGCAGAGCTCGCAGATGCTGACATGTTCCCATAGAATACTGCCCCGGTTGGCCCCTGTGTGGCACAAGGTGCATAAGAAATGTTGGCAGATAGAGATGCTCCGAGAGCGTGCTCCATACCCCAGTGGCTTCTCTCCCCCTGACTCCCATCTCTCGCACTGGCCCTGGGCATGAGCAGTGGGCCTGCATTGTGCCGGCAAAATCGGTGGCCGCGCTGGGGCTGGATCCTTGCTGCTGTGTGCAGCATCCTCGCTGTTTTGGCTGAAGCAGGCAAGACAGGTTGAGATCTGGAACCCCACTGACTATCCAGTTTGCGCTAAGCAAAGACCTCGCTGTATCGCATTTTGGACACGGCATCCCCACCATTTAAGGGGTGACGCCTAGGCAGAACGTGTGGCACGCAAAAGTGCACATCCACCTAAGCCTTCATCATGGCTGGCGATACCCACTGCGACCATGTCTTCACCGGATCCTGCACTCAAGATCTCGGTCCGGTTAGAACCAGTGACCTTGGACACTCTCCTGACAGCGATCACTGACTCTCGGGTTGGGTTGGAATCCAAAGAAGATGCTCTAAATATAGACTTTACCCTACTTCGTGAAAAACAGGAGAATCTTACGGAGAAGGTGACTGCAAACACTGCAGCTATCAGCACCCTTAATACTCGCATCAAATACCTATCATAATTGGCACAACATATGCTGGAAAGCATTAAAACCTTGGAAGACAGATTTGAGAATGCAGAGTGGTGCTCACACTGCAACAATATCCACATTATTGGCCTCCCGATGGGGACAGAGGGAGATGATTCACTAAAGGCCCCGGTCTGCTGTTTTATAGTTAAAAGGGCACACAGGGTCCCTACTTGACACCCGCCACCTGAGGCACCCATGAGGCCCATAACAGCACATTTGCTCTAAATGCCAGGGGATGAATTCCCCTCAATAATGCCACAAAATGTATTCTACTTTGACCTGTTGGAAAGTCTATATAGCCACCCTCCAAGAAACTCACTTGTTAGCCCTTGGAATCTCCAAACTCAATAACACATGGAGGGGTCAAAAATACGGCACCAGCTTCTCTGCTTATGACAGTGGAGTGATGCTCTGGATTAAAGCCAGGGTTCCATTTGAAGTTGAAGCTACCAGGTTGATGTCGTTGGTCATTATGTGTTGTGCTTGGGGATATTTACACCCCACATGTAGGCCAGGCTAACTTTGGGTGGCTTTATCTGACTGTTTCCATGATAGGGCTGGAATCCCTTGGGTGCCGGGGGATGATTTTTAACTGTGTGTTAGACACATCTCTTGACCACTCTATGCCGGTGCTCCCACAGTCCTTAGCTATCTCATCATCGAAGACCCTCTGAGCCTGGCTTGAGGGATGGCAGCGGATATTTGGTGTTTGAAATATCCGCACCGGAGGAAATTCTCTTATTACCCTTTCACCACATGCATTCTCACATAGATAGATTCATAGACACCTCGGACATTCAACCCCCACGACTGCTAACTTCTACTACACCAAGACGTCAGCAGACCATATCCCCTATAGGTCGATGTAATCCGGCTTAGCCGTTCGGGCTGGACTGTTCCCCTGGGGAACAGGGTCAAGACTGATTTACATTTGGCTGGGTCCAAACTGGGGTGGCGTGGTGAGCAAAAGAACAATGGATTAAACCCAGATCTTTGTGACTAAGGGTTAATGTTTGCATTGTTCAGCATTCCGTCCATCATTTGTTCCTTGAACTTCTGTTAAGCCTTTTCCCCTGCCCTCTCTTAGAGAGAGCCTTAGCTAAATTAATGGACCTGACCCTATAATTAACGAGACGCCAATCTGACCTGCACATATTCCTTATATACCCTCCTGGCGGCACTCTACAGACGACCTTGTGTGCAGGGGTTGCGGCAAATCAGTTGACTCTCTGGAGCATGTTGTGTGCATCTGCCCAGCCTTGTTGGCGCTGCGCAGAACAAAGTTGAGGCCTGAGTGGAACAAACTGGGAGTCCGGACCTGCAGGCGGGGCATCATTGCTGCTTTGAACCCAGAGAACATGGCTCTGAACAGCAGCCTCACGACTTTTATCCACCAGGCTTATCCTAAGTTCAAGCGGCCCACCAGTTATTAACAAAATCAAGGCAAAACGAGGCTACCGCCACAGCTGGTTACAACGGATGGCACACAAAAGCATTAGCCGCCGCTGTCAGCTGAATTCTCGATCAATAGAGGCGTGGGTATCCGCATCTCACCACTAGCTCAGTGCAACCCTGATCGCCCTGAATAAACTGATGCAGCTTTTTACAGAACATTTTAGCTTATTTGAGACTTTTTTCTAATTATTTTATTTATCATCGGACTAACGAATATCCGGGCCGCTTGGTTTTTATGCACCCCAGTGACCCTGCACTTGTTTATGTTCCTGTATGCACTTTAGAGTAACCCTGCTCTTGCTGTCATATGATGGCTATCTTGTTTTAGAAGGGAACTTCTATCCATTGTATAAATTTATATATAAATGCAACGTGTAAAAAGTTAAATATTGCTTTTATACCCATTGTAATGATTTTATTTATTAAACAATGAACATGCTTACCATATTGAAAGTGCCCACCTTCGTAGGGAAGAAGGGGCGGGCATATGGAGACACCCCATTGCACATGACTGGGATTTCCTTGACTGAGGCCTTTTCTCAAAATATCAAAGAAGATGTGCGTCCCCCCTGATTGTTTAACTATAGTCGCACTATTTCACTCGTTTTCCACCTTAGGGAGCGGATGGAACCGGGAACAATCACAACCTCAGGTCTCAGGTGGAGTGGATCAAAACTGAGGTGTACTACTTGACTGGACGAGGAGGTTGAAAATCATACAGTTGGGGTGGGGGTAATTTGGGTGGATGTTAACACGAATGGGGTGGGTGGGAGGATATTTTGGGATACGAAAATTCAAGTTAACTTCTCTATGCAGTATATTGTACTCATGTAAGAACCGCCTACTGCTGTAAACGGTATTCGTTGGATGATGGGCAAAAAAAAAATATATTTTTTAAAAAGAAAGCACTGTGCTAATGGTGTTTAAAAAATTGCTTTGGGCTTTTTTCTGTTTAGGTACTTTCATTTTTGGTGTCCCACGGCCCAGGACCGTGGTACTACGCAGAGTGAATTGTAAAGTGCCACGTTACTCTTGTAAGGCCTTTACTAATTTCTTCAGGTCCTGTTGTACCTATAGAAGAAAAACAGGACAGGGACATTTAAAACAAATTGAAGGGGTAATGCTTTCAGGTTTGAGCCTAGAGATTTCCTCACAAACTCTGATAAGAGTTTTCGTAGCTTTTTCTGTGTTTTTAGGTGTCACAGTACCAAACAATGGTACCCCGGTGCCAATAACTTTCACTAACCAGTCTAATGTGGTTTTAGTGAAACTGTATTCATGCAATTTGCAGTACTTCCATCCCCATTTTCTGAATTAGGGATTTGGTTATCACTTGGTTGATACCTTGTGCAACCAGTCCTTCATTTTTTGGCACATGCTAATTTTTGGGGGATTAGACTGTTGGGGTTTGAGTGACTATAACATACAAGTCGAATAGCCAAGTGAGGATTTATACGTTTTATTCAGCCTTCCACATAGATAAGGTCTTCGTTTTCCCAAAGCCAGAAAAGTGGTTCTTATTCCCTTTAACACTCACTCATTCCAATTTGGTTTATTCATTGCTTCTCTTTACACAGATGTGTCCTTTGGTTCAGCCAGCACCATTGACCCAGATCCAAGATCCATGTGCCTCAAAAGAAAAAGATAATATCTAGAAAGTATGTCTCCTTTATTCTGGCTTCTTCTCTTTTTCTAATGTTTCTTCTATCTTTTCCCCTTTTCTTCATCTGTTTTGTTGTGGGATTTCCCCTCCCTATTACAAAAACCCTCATGCTTCTGGGAATGTAAATGCTAACAAACAAGCCTCTTTGGTTTACTAAAGCTTGCTGGTACAGGGGTCCATTCTGTTTAGGTTCTAGGCTTCTCTTGCCTGTGTTTACCCACCTGGCATTCCACAAGCCTCCTAACTTGTGACTGGGACTATCCGCCTCCCAGGAAAGGCCAAGGCATTCCTAGGACTACTGTTTCTCTAAGGCATTGTTCCCCACTCAGGTCCCAGTGTCCTCATAATCCCCCCTATGAACTGGTCTCCTGGGTCCTTCCCAGGGAAACTTCCTCTCCGGTGTGCCCTGAGAAGCCTCCTTGTTGTCTACTTGTGTCACTTCCTTCATCTGTGTTCCCCAATAAATCCTGCACAGGGCACACCCACAGTCTTTTGTCTCTGTCTTTTTAACCTCTTCCTTCTCTTGCTTGCCTTTCTTTCACTTTCTCCTTTTGTCTGATGTTATCACTTCCTGTTCAAATTTTCCCTGAACTAGTTTTGTTTTCTTTACCAGGTCCCATAGCTTCTGTCCGCATGTGAAGAAGACCCTCGCCCGAACTTAATACAAGTAAGTATTCTTCTTCACATTGACCAAAAATAACTTGCAGAATGTCATTAAGAGGAGATCACCTTGAACAGGCCCCTCAAGATGAAGATCCTGAAGAAACTTTCACCTTACAGCAACACTGTGAGCCATGCTTTGCCAGAATAGGAATCTATTGCCTGCACTGCAGCAAAGCCATATCTGTTGGTGAGCAAAGTGCCACTGCTGAGAAGAACCAGGTGACAGCTCATCAGGCTGTATACAAAAAGGGATTTCTTTATTTCTCTTCCCAAGTTCAGACACCCTGCTTTTCAATTATTTTTAATTCAACTCCCAAAAAATGAAAAGTTACAAAACAATTCGAAATTGTTAAAAAATTGTTCTTTTTAGAACCACCATTTTTGGTTTAAAAATTGAAAAAAAATTGTACTGTTTGCCATGTCTGTCTATAACTGTTAAAGAATAATACTATGGATCTGCATCCAGAAGTAGTAATTTTAGAGACAAAAAAGGTATTGCAATATTGGCACCAACTTTTTGCAGCTTCAATGATATTTTGTGAACCGACCTATATACTAATAGGTTGGTTAACAAAATACTGAATCGTAGTAACTTGTAATATTACCACCCTTTTGAATATTCATGAGATAGTTTGCACATTGCAACCTACTACAATTTGCAGTCATCACATAGATAGTGACCTGCTGAGGTCGGTAGACCACCATGTTTGTGATCACTTCGCCATTGTTGCACAGTGGGGGTTGGCCACAGGGCCTTGCGTGTGGCCAGGCCCTGCACTCTTACAAGGCAATGCGAAAAGGGATTTGGCTGCCCACCTGCAGGACGGCCAACCCCCACTCAGCTTTAGGGTCAGGGTGTGCTCACACTGCCCCCTTAGAAGACCTTTTATTTTATTTTTCAGGACTTGAGGACCTAATCCTCGAGTCCTATAATCACAGCTGCAACATTTTGTCCCAATTTTACACCCAGTGACTTCCATTCTGGTCCTGCTGCACTGAATTGACCGACGGGAGAAAAACCTCCCTTAACCAATGAGAACAAAGCATTTCCTGAATTTTGTACAAAAGTACAGTGGTACCAACAGTCAGATGTCTCTAGATTGTTATGAGAGTTAACCACTCCGGGCTTGATTCACAGAACTAACTTACGTCAAAAACGTAAACTTACTACCATTTTGGTATTCACAGAATGCACTTACTCATTTTAGTATTCACAGAAGGCACTTACTCATTTTGGTATTCACAGAAGGCACTTACTTACTCATTTTGTGTAACTTACTCATTTTGTGTAACTTACTATTTTGTGTAACTTACTCATTTGGTATTCACAGAAGGCACTTACTCATCAATGAGTAAGTGCCTTCTGTAGAATACCAAAATGAGTAAGTTACACAAAATGAGTAAGTTACTCAAAATGAGTAAGTGCATTCTGTGAATACCAAAATGGTAGTAAGTTTACGTTTTTGACGTAAGTTAGTTCTGTGAATCAGGCCCAATATGCTCAATACAATTTGATCTTTAATTGCTAATTTCTCAAAAACGACTGACCAGATTTCCACAAATTCACAAAAATCATGTGTTGCGAGTAAACTTCTAACTTTGTGCCAAATTTCGTGTAATTCTGTTCAGATATTCTTTCTGTATCAGACCGAAAACTTACCAATTTGAATAAAATGGGTGATTACATGTTTGGGACCCCCCTTTTTCTATGGAAAGTCTGACCTAACTATATTTACACTGCCACCGGGGTAATGCAACATATGTACGCCCCCCGCCATGCCCAGTGTTATCATCAATGAAGTCATTTCAAATGCTGCAGTGATGTTATCAATAATGTCATAGAACAGGTCATGAGTGATTTAATAAGTGAGGCAATTAGTGGTGCATGGCGCAGTAGCAAGTTATAGTTACTTTAGGGCATGAGTTGTAGTTACTTGAGATAACTATAAGTAATGAATTTCAGTGATTTTATTAATTTAAAACAGTATGTTTTAATTGACATTTTCACCTAACTACAATATCCCTTTAACCTTTGGGTTTCTTTTCAGTGTATTTCTAAGGTTTTAAAAAAAATGTAAAGTAAGATATTACAATTCCCAATTGGAACGTCACTTTAACCTTTTTTTTCAGTGAATTTCAATTTTTTTTTTTTTAAACAGAAGGTACAATGTCTATTGCAGTGTGTGGTGTGGATTGGGCCCTGGGCCTGGCTTGCTGTCGGGCCCTGCGGCGAACCCCATGCTGGTGCGCAACTCCTGCTAGGCACGGCCTTTGGCTGTGTACACCCTGGGGCTTGCGCCCACCCAGGGCACCCACAGCCTTGCTGCTTCTTTGTTTTGTCAATGGCAGCAAGGGGAGCCCACTCTATGGGTGCTGAGCTGTCACCCCGCCAGCACAGTCACTTGCTACCACAGGAGCCAGTAGCTTTTATCGCCCTGACTGCTTCATAATGGCACAGTGTGCTGCTGTGTTGGGGGCTCCACTGCCGTGATACAAGGGATGCGCAGTGGTGTCCCCCACCCCCTTAATTGGTTTCCCAGGGATGGAGTACTAGGACCCTAACAAATATGCACAGGCCACTCGAGATATGGGGGTCCCCAAGGGCAACAATTCAGGGCACCTCAACTTTTAGAAAAAATAATTTTGCAGGTCCTGTGGTACTCCCCGTGGGACCGCAGTGTGCCATGCTGCTTCCTGAGGGACCCATGGCACAGAAAAGAGAAAAAAAAAAATTTGCACCAGGAGGATATCCTTACCCTACCATCGTGCCCCCTATGTTTTCCGTTTTATTCAGCATACAGGTACCGAGTTCCGAGTTCTAAAATGACCGCACAACATCTGTTGATGTTGAGGACAGCCAATCAGATCATTATCTTTTGATCTATCAGCCCGCAAGAGTCCCAAGATATCTATATATTTTAAAACGTAACTTCTCCAAAACGACTAACCAGATTCACACAAAATCACAGGAAAACGCTTTCTGGGTATAGATCTAGCTTTCTGCCAAATTTGGTGTAATTCCGTTCAGCCTTTTTTTCTGTACAGGTATCTAATTTTCTCTATGAAAATTGAATGGGGAAATTGTATTTTGGGACCTTTCCTCTTTATCAACCTCCGTTTGACGGATCATCCCGAAACTTTACAGGAAGGAGCTGGGGTGGATGAACTTTTGTTTGGAGAGTTTTGTTAGGATTCATGAAACGGTGGCAAAATTATAAGCAAAGCAAAACACATTCTTCCTATGGAAACACTGGCCTAACTAACACCACAGTGGCAACTGCCACTGCGTTATATATATATATATATATATATATATATATATATTTTAAAGAAAGTTATATGCAGGTCTTCTAATAATAAAAAACTACCATCACCATAGACTTCAGATGTCATCAGTGATGTAATATGTGAGGTCATAAGCAGTGTATCCCCACTGTGCAAGTTATACTTATGTCAGTTAATATAACATGTGAATTTCAGTGTTTTTTGGTTTTAAAAGGGTAGTTTTTTATTATTAGAAGATGTATGTTTATCTCCCCTTTAACCTTTGTACTTTTCAGCTCATTTCTTAGGTTTTATTAAAGGTAAGTTAAAATCTTTGCTACGTTACTTTTGTATGAATCCACTTTAAGCTTTGTTTTTTCAGTGAATTTGTGTTTTTTAGCATAATGTAATATCTTATGATACTGAGGCCAGTCCATTGGCCATGTGTGGTGGTGGGTTAGCTGCAAGGCAGAACCTGTGGATGGGGTCAGTGAGACCTACTTAACTCTACCACTCTGTGACGAGCTGTCACTGATTGACACTCAGCCCTGGGCGCTTCTGTGCTTAAAACTGAAGTGCCCAAGTCAGAGGCAATCGGTGTAGCTCCCCCTCATCATGAGGGGGGAGGGCCTCGCGGCACTTTTGCCAGGGTGAGGAGGTCACGCCCTCAGCACTGTGAAATCCTCAGCATGGCAAGTTCAGCTCAGGCAGCCAGCAGGAGCCTGCACATTTAGCCCATGTCTAACTCCTGGCTGCCTGACCTGAACAAGAAGAGTGTCTGGCAGGCTGACCTTTGTTCAGCCTGACAGGCACTCTTCCTCTCTGGAAAAAGGTCAGAAGGCGTGGCCCCTTCGCCCATATGGACAGGCCACGGCTGAAAAACTCACCCACGGCACATAAGTCAACTACTCTTTAGGCAGATGTGCAAATTTGCCCAGCAAAGTTGCGCTATTCACAGTTAAGAGAACACAGAGACTGAAGTGGGCTGATCCACTGACCCATGCTGTGTGCGTTGTAGTGCGGAAGTAAAATGTGAATGACACTTCAACAGGCCAGTGGATAAAGAGGGCTGGCCAAAGGTCTTTGTGCGCACAATATATATATTTTTTGTAGTTATTAATTTTTTGGGAAAACATGACACTGGCGAGACAGCTTAACTATTTCTTGGCCAGAACATAAAATACATGCAAGGCACGCCATCCACAAGGCCACACACAGTTTCTGGAACAAGAGACTGATGCTCTTTGTTGAAAATGAACGCACATACAGTTCCTTACAGCTGCTGCAGAGTCCTTGCACAGAAAAACTCTACACAACAACGGCCCAGTGTCAAATTCTTCAAGGTGGCGGTGGGAGGAGTTGTAGCTCTGCACAAAAGGGGCAAAAAAACAACCAATTCCCACAATCGCTCAAATTGTGCATAATTACAACAGCCCTATAGAGTTTAGCACAAGGCCTTGGACTGCAGCACCAATGAAATGCATTGACGACATAGCCTTCTAGCGCATTCAATCCAACTATGCCAACCTTTATGTCGATTAACCATGAATAAGCACCAACGAAGGCTCCAGTACAATTCTCTTCTAGACATTATGTGCATAACCTTGCAGCTCCTTCTTATACATAAACAAAGCTGGGAGGAAGAACCAAAGTGCAGTCACAAATGTCGAGTCATGGGAAATTATCTCAGACTACGCGGATCAGGAATTTGCTAAACAAGTTGAGACGCCCCTTTGAGTACCAGAGAAATTGATATAATACCTTCTTGATATTCTTAATTCTTTATCTCTACAAGCTTATCACTTCTTCTCCATGCTTTAATATGTTAGAGTACACAAATTGCATTTTGAAAATTCATTTTTAGGTGTTTTGATTTTTTGATGTAATTTGCGCCTACCTTGTGATAATCACAGATATCAAAGAGGAAGTGTTTGGTCCTAAATAAAAAGGCGTTTTCACTCAGTTGATATGCGGCTTTGTCAGCATAGACATTAAAACTGTTTTACACTGGATCTTGTAAGGAAGGATTATAAACACATTTGGAGAGAATTCTTTGAGTTTTTTACCACTATACCTCAATTGTTTTCTCTGTTTCCAAGGGCGAGTTATAGGAGGATTTCCTCAGAAGGTGTCACATTTCCTTTTCCTAGATTATAAACAGTGCGCTGCTGTTTGTAATGGACTAATATTTTGCAGGGATCCGACCCCCAACACAAATATTGAATAAACAAGATTTTAGCGGATTACTATCTGCCAAAAGCAGTCAGTATTTCAAATGCAATCGTGCATCAGTGCTCCATGGTGGTTTTATGATAGCATTTCTCTCCCAGATTGTCATTCAAGTGGACCCATCAGTGCCCCAAGCATGCAGTACAGTGCTCTGAGTAAGTGTTCCTAGTGTGAAGAGCAGAGGGATGGGTGGTTAGTATCAACAGGATGCGGAGCTGGGTAGAGTTTTCAAGTTCCCGGATGTAGATCAGTGCTGTGTTAGTGTTGCTAGGGTGCAATGTGGTGCATAATGGTTCCTTGAATGTAATTCAGTGTGATGGGTTAGAATTCTTTGAATGTAGTAGGGTGTCCCTAGTGCAGTGTGGTGGGCTAATGTCCCACTGATGTAATGTAGTCAGGGGGATTAATGACCTTAAAGGCAGCACAGTGCATTAGTCTAGTGTCATTTGGCTTCCCTGCATTGTAGTGCTGTGAGTACAGTCCTAGGATGCAGTCCAGTGTAGTGGGCGAGTGTCCAGAAAGTGCTATGTGATAAGTTATTGCCCCAAGGTACACCATAGTAGGCTAGTATTCTTAGGGAGTTTTTGTTTCCAGGATCCAGTGCAGTATGGATAGTTTGTGCCACTAGAGTGTAGTGTAAAGAGAATTAGTAAAACCCAGTAGTGGCCTGTGTTTGAGACGTGGGGCAGGCGAGCAGGGGTGGGGAAGGTGAGGGGGGCAAAATAAAAAATAATGTAAAAAAAACAAAAAAATCCCCTTCAGCCGGCCACCTCCCACTCTGCTCCGACAGGAACAGGCTCCCAGAATGCCCTGCGGCCAATCCAAACCATTATGTGCAGTGAAGGGAGTGCGCTACCACTCCCCTCAGTGCCGTCACCCCCAGGCCCCGCCCCCAAGACTCGACAACAAAGAAGAAATAAAACGACACGAGTCGTTTTTTTCCCCTTCCCTGCATTTTTGGGGGGGTGATGCGCCTCCGCCATAGCGGTATAGCACCATAGCGGAGGAGCCGCCACTGAGTGTAGTTTGTCATTTGGTGGTTTCGTTTCTCTAGATACCGTGCATTACAGTGTTTTGCATCCTATGGTGGTATCATCCCTTTGAGTACAGAGGAATGAGTTAGAATTTCTACCAAGCAGTGTGGTGGATTGGTGCCTACACGCTGCAGTTGGGTAGTGTCCTTAGAATGTAGTGTAGTGTGTTGAGTTAGTTTTTCAAAGGTTTATTGTAATATGGTGTGTAAGCATTTCTAGCTTAGAATGTGGTGCGTTAGAACCCTAGGTTGTGGTGCATGTCCCTAGGACGCAGCCCACGGTAGTGTGTTAGAACCCATAGGATGTAGGGCGGTGGGTTAGCATCCCTAGAATGCATTGTTGTGTGGAGTGTTAATGGGCACATGTGGCAGTGCAGTGTGCTCGGTTAGTTCCCTAAACTACTGTGTGATATATTAGTATCCCACGGATGCAATGCTGTTCCAACTAGTTCTGCCTCCTCCATGGACACTGCAATGCCAGAAAGATCGGCTAGACAGAGTTGTAAACAAACCATAAGAGCTCACTCCGTCCTCTTGTTCACCTCTATGCAATGGTCAAGGGAGTGAAACTGGCTCACTCATTACTTTGGGAAATCCTCCTAATACTACAAAAAGCAACCAGTTGAGCGGACTAAAGCCCTTTCACACTTTCACTTGAACTACTGCCACCTCATTTCCACAGGGCTCTTAAAAAAGCTTGTTATGTTGCAAAAGTCCAGGACGAGTACACCCACATAAAGCCTACCCTCTAGTGGCTTATAGTGGACACAAGGGTCAAGTTCAAGGCCCTGTGCACTGTCCACAAAGTTTGTGGGGACATACGCCAGGAACTGACTACATTTCAGCCCAACTAGGAATCTAGGCTCGGCGAGTGCACACTTAATCAACCAGCGAACCTTGAAGAGCCCAAAACACAGATGCACATCCCAAGGAGATAGACCGCCAAATTGTGAAATTTCCTAAACCTACTCCTGAAAGCAACACCAAACTACAGGCAGACCATGGACAAGGTATTACCTCACTCGATTAGACTCTGACACCCACATCTTTGTATTAAGTTGGCTTTTAGTGAAAATCAACAGGGCTCTTGAGTAACCAAAAGGTGATGTACAGCACTCTAGAAAAGAACTAAAAAACACAATCTGCATTGCAGAATCCCAGAACGATTTTTTCAACGAGCCACGCGCTTAGACAGAAGCACACCACATAGCAAGTCACCTAGAGTAACACGCTACGTCTTGATTGGACAAGTCTACAATATAGCACTCAGACTACTAATTGCTAAGCTGTATGTGGGAAGTCTGGGAAACAGTCCGTAAACTACAACCAGAATACACCCAGAAACAAATCATGTAGCTGTTAGTGTAAAGGGCAGCACAGCCAGTAACCCAGAAACCCATTGGTAGCTGGCTGGAATACATATATTGTATGACATGGCTATCATTGTTAAATTGTAACAATGGTGTAGCGTCATTGCATGCAACGCATCTGTCGCTATACACTCAGTATGATTGTGCATTAGCAGACAGGCTTGAAGCTTACGCGTCGCGCATCGTGATCCAGGGAAGCTCAATGCATCAAGAACTGTTCACATCCACAACGTTTTGTTAATCCTAATGAGTTCAATTAGTAGTTCTCTGATGAGTCAATTTATAACCAGTGGAAGAGAGGGTTTCTTTAATGTATTTAATGCCTCTGCTGATTTAATGACACATGCATTTTTATGTTTTCATGTCATTAATATCAATGGATTCTATAAAGCTCTGGCCTGTTTCAATGATCAGAGGAATAAGTACCCATTAAGTCGGAGAGCAGACAACCCACGGGAGGCCCTGATCTGACAAGAAGGCTGTTCGACCTAGAGTAGGGGGGTGCAAGAGATTTTATGTTGTTGATATTGGTAACAGAGGGCTTGGAACCCTCGATGCTGTTTTAGTGTTTGATTTTGGTGGTAGTTATTGCTTAGGGAGTGTGGAAGGGTGATATTGGTAACTTGGGTAGTGGTATTTGCCAGAATGGGGGTAGTGCATCATTGATCCACGAAATGCTGGATCCATGCCACATTGTCAGGATAACCTAATGTCAAATATAAATGAGCTCCACTTCGGTTAGTTGTATGTAAGTTGATCTCAAGTGGATATGTTAAAAATCTGGTTTGGATCTGGCCACCATTGACTGACGATAGACGTCTGAGTTTGGACCATACGGATAATCAGATTTGGAGGTCTCAGCAGAGTGGTTGCCAAGAGTTTGGTTTGTTAGGAGTGAGATGGACAAGCCTCTTCAAGCTGGTTTTTGTGCTCAGTGCGCTATGCAAGATCTGGATAGGTTGTTGGCCAAACATTCTGGTTGCTTTTATCTAATTGGGATGACAGGTCCACCTTGCTGGAGTAAGAAAATGTAATTTATTTAAATTTCTAAGAATTCTAATGTGCTGACATGTTAATGATGTAACCTTTGGCCACTGAAAAGTTCACATAACAATCTATTAAGGAAGCAACTGAATTTTTACATGTTTTAAAAATGCATATTGTCTTTCATGATGTAGGTCATTAAAGTTAAGGAGACCACAGTGAAGATACCAAAACTTAGAAAGGTCTCCTATCCTTCACAGAGGAGAGGGCAGAGAGCAGACGTGAGTGGCAAACTTGGAGGGAATGAGCATGTTTGTTTTACATATAATTCACCACAAGCGGACAGGACCTAGTCCAAGGTAAATTCTGCACGCTTGTCAGAAGCCTTTGGGAGGCCTGGGCCAAAAGAATTAACATGGGACTCTCTGGATGCCTCCGTTTTTGCCAGGCGCTCTTAAGTGTTCAAAACAATGGCCAATTCACAAAGGTAAAATACAAATGTATATTACCTCATGTATATATTTACTCCTACACTTAGATGTAACTCTCCACTTTTGTTTATTCACCATTTTCGAGTAAAGATTTACACCTAGGTGTCAACTTAGATGACTCAAATGAAGGAGTGGAGTCTCCTGCAACTGAATTTATGCGTTTAAACTTTCTCCGAGTAAACTTTCACCTGTAGGTAAAAATCTTAGCTACCGGATCAGAGCTCTCCCTTTGGGAAAGTATGGGGAAAATTATATTTAAAAAAAATATTTTCATATAAACTATAAATGTAACTTAATTTAAAACATTTATTATTAACCTGGAACTCATAAAACGAAATATTACAGCACATCAATTTATCAAACGAAATGTGTATAAAAATGTATCATATATTATATTAATTTGGAGACATTAATTTAAAACAATTAAAAAAGATTAATATTTAGCAAATTTGTATCACTAACATATGACTAATTTAATTAATTTAAAATTAACTGAAATGGGGTGTTATTCTAAATCCCTGCCTCCACTGTTTCCTATTGGAGCATGTTGCAGCACTAGTGGATGGCCTTATTTGGTGCCTGGCTTACTTCAAGGCTAGACTGCAGTGCATTTAAGCATATCGAGAAACTTACATGGCTACAGTAACTTTAGAAGTATATTTTGTGAATTGCAATAGTCTTGTTTTTGAGCGGGTCCGTTTTGTATTTACATGTCCAAAACCCAAACCCCTCCTTACATTTCTTTAAACCACTCCCATTTTGTAGAAGTTATTCCCCACTTCCCACCAGGGCCGGACTGGCCGTAGCGGGCACCGGGCGTTTCCCCGGTGGGCCACTAGGGTGTGGGCCGGTTTTGGGCCCCTGGGGGCTGTTTTTGTTACCGGGGGTCGGCAATATCGGCCCCCTGTAACAAAATCGGACGAAACCGGCCCTCGCAAACTGCTCGGCTGCACCCCTTCACCCCAGGGGGGGGGGGGCGGCTGAGCAGTTTGCCAGGGCCGGTTTCTGTTCCCAGTCCGGCCCTGCTTCCCACCACTTCCTCTGGCTGTACCTCATTTACTACTTAATCATATACCTACATCAGTGCCTAATTTGTAAAAAAAAATAAGTGCCAGGGCTCTTGTCAGCCGGCCACTGCAGCTTGCACCACACATTGCCCCTGCCATGCTGCCAGAAATTGTAGCAACACAACTAATAGCCATCTCACTCCTACAAGTCTGACAATTCGGACTATTCCAGACTCCCAAAGCTATAAGAAAGGCTTGGGTGGCAGGGAATAGTCATTTTTAATGTACATTGAATTAAAAATTAACTGTTGTGGTCATCTCTAAATTACCAGACAGCGCCACCTTGTGGCAGACTGTCACAAGAGCCGGCGTTGACAATTAAGTGCTGGCGCAGAGCACCGGAAACTACCGGATCAAATTAAGCAAATATACAGGTGGAGACCTCCACACACAAAAAGACAGAAGAGAGATGGAAGACTCTAGCCGCAGGTTTGTGAATTGCATTTTGTAGTATATAAAAAAAATCTATAAATGAAATGCCTCCTGTGCCCTTCCTTGTGACGGCTCTGAAACCGTGTGAAAAATACCCACGGGTGTGAACTTGACCCGATTGCATCACAGCAAGGCCCCTTACCTTCATACAGAGAGGGGACTGGTTTTTTCTGTTTACTTCTGGCAGATGGTATGCTGCAGCATCCTGCACATGAATGAGCTGCTGCAGATGACCCCGCAGGAACTAGAATTACATGAGAGGCATAATCTAGATGAAACCCATTCCAAAGCATAAATCATAGCTTAAAAAGGGGACTAATGAGGGTTAACAGTATTAAAGGCGATTCCAAATGAAAGAATTCTTCCGCAATAAACCAGCAAGTCTACATGATGGCTCTGGAATCATGTGCATGTGGCACGAGTAAGCAAAACTCCAGCTGGACTCAAGAGAATAGTTATGTCTAAAAGGTAGCAGATACGCAAGTGTTTTCGACGCAAAGTCAAACCCACCACCCTAGTTCAATAAAAGGAAACACATAACTTAACTCTGATCCACAATGACTGCATTGTAACAACGCATACCATTACCACGCAAGTCGTAACCACGACTTGCGGAGAGGGGCGCTGGATGTTGGAATATTAAAATTTACTATTCCAACTCCAGTCTGTGCAGACAGTAGGGAAGGTGTTGGATTTTAAATCCAACACCTTCTCCCCTCCCTCCGCAAATTGTCATGGTTACGACTTGCGTGGTAATGGTATGCGTTGTTACAACGCAGTCGTTGTAACGACCGCGTTGTAACAACATGGGGTGACGGTTTCGTGGTCAGGTTTGTTTACCATACAAAAGCAAACTATTCCATGCAACTTAGCACATACATTTGCAGTAAAACCCAAATAAAAGAAGAACATATTTGGGACTTGAAACAAGGAAACCATGTACTGGACTCTCTTTTTTTGGGGGCGTTTTATATAGAGCGAATTCGACCCGAAGATATCAGGTATCAGAGCGCTTTACAGTTGCGTTACATTGAACAAGCCTCCCATAAACCCACAAACTAACAACTTTGGTGCCAAATCATCTTTGTATCAGATAGGTTAATCTAGAACATCTATGTCAAGATACAAAACATTCCAAAAGCTTTACTATAATTTGCCAGTGAGATCCTCTGTGACATCCTGGACAGCATTAGCCACTGAAGCATCATTTTATGGCACATAGAGATTCAATGCGATCTTCACCTGGTCCCGCACAATTGCTAGGCCCTGGTGGTTTGCCTGTTGAATTTTGCACAACATTTTGCTGGAAGGTGTTTCCATTTTTGATGGTGTCTTGGTCAACAGAAAGCTGATGGTCCTTTCTACTGTAAATAGGGCAGACTGTCATTATGGCGGAAACACTAGTCCGACGGATTTGCGACAGAGTACACTGTCTGCCAAACCAAACTATTCCCTAGCTTTCTAGCATGAGCAGCAAATTTGACTGTTAGCTATTCTGTGTAGTAGTGAGTTCATATGAGCTGTAGATCGATAGCTATTTTGTGATTAGTTCATTCCTATCCTGCAGAAGTGATGTGGCCTTGCGGCTACTGCTGCTTGTGGTGTCAAGGCCTGGCTGGACATGCGCTGCGCTGAGGCTAGGCCTCTGACGTTTGGTCACAGCAATAACAGGGGAGAGACACACGTTCTAATATGTGCGAGCCAAGACCCCGAGCGGTCTTGCGCTCCTTTATTTATGCCTTCGGGCAAGCCCGCCCTCAGGGTGCGTGCCTGTGTGTTACAATGTATAGAGCGGGCCGGGTGGCACCGTCACTACATCCCTCCAATCTTTTAGATGCTAAGATACTATAATGTTTAGTATTCAGTCTTTAGACATGCAGCACGCAAAGTCTCTTAGTCTTTGGCTGGGAGCAGGATTCGGCCGAAGACCATACCTCTGGCTCCGGGAGTTGTTCTCCACCCCTGTCCCTCCAGAGTCATCTTCCGATGACGGTGAGCTTGCGCTCGGGTTTATCTGTTCTACACCAGCTGGTGATTCTCCTTCTGGATGCATTGGCGCAGTTGCCTGACTGCTTCGTGGGGTGCTCTGTGGTACCATTTCTTCTCCCCATTCTTCTACTCCAGTCTCTTCACCTGTCGCTGAGAGTCTGGCTCCTACCTTCTTAAACCATGATACGATCCTCGTGACCACTCGGGTCCTGCACATTGATAACCTCCCACACCTCTGACTCATACGGGGTACGATACTTCCACCCCGGGTATCGGTCCTTCACGATGACCCGGTCTCCAACTTGAATGTCCATCGTTTGCGCCCGGCGCGCTTGGCTTGCCTTGTCGTTGGTGGCTCGTCTTCTAGCTTGTGCAGCGGCTTCATCCAGCTCCGGTGGACTCCAGGACGGGTCAGCAGGAATGCTGTCCCGAGGCACTTTCCGGAACAGCAGGTGCGCCGGGGCACACTGTGTTGTACAGTGCGGTGTCTGGCGGTACGCACTCAAGAATTGCTGGAGGCAGTGTTAGACATCATTGCCCTTCTCAACGCCAATTCTGAGAGCCCTGTTAAGAGTCCGCATGAGGCGTTCAACCTCCCCATTCGCCTGCGGCCACTGTGGCGTGATCTTGTGGTGTCGAATGGCACGGGATGTCAGGTACTCCTGGAACTCTCTCCCCTGGAAGGGTGGCCCATTATCTGACTTGATTTCTTCCGGAAGTCCCATCATCGCGAAGACGCGGTCGAGCATGGCTTTGACCTGGGGAAAAGCCGTCGACACCACCTCTACCACGGGGAATTTCGAGTGGGAGTCAATGAGGACCAGGGTGCTCCGCCCATCGGGGAATGATCCAAAGTCAATGCTGACTTGAGTCCACGGCTCAGGACATGGCGCTTCGGTGATGACCGGATGTGGTGCCGGGTCACTTCCAGTGATGTTGCACGAGTGGCATGTGCGGATGGCTTCCTCGACCATAGTGTCCATGCCGGGGAACCATACCTTACTTCTGAGACAGGCTTTAGTTTTAGCTATCCTTTGATGCCCTTGATGCGCCAGGCAGACCGCTCTCTCGAAGACTCCTGGGGATTACCAGGGTGGTGCCGCGCAGGACAATCCCATGAAGTCCTTCGCTGAGTTCGCTTCGGGCCCTCCATAGCTGTTGACGGAACAGTCTTTCCTCCTCTGTCAAAGCACGTACTCCATCGAGAAAGTGTTGCCAGCTCTGGTCCACCAACGTTGCTTTGACCTTGGCCAGACTTTCGTCGGACTCGGTGGCTCTTCCAATGTCCTCAAGCATGAGCGCATTTGGGCAGGCCTCGTGAGAGATCATCCGGACGAACTCCTCCGTGTTGTCCTCGTTGGCCAGGCGTCCCGGTAGAGCAGACGTGGCAGGGTAACGTGACAGAAAGTCAGCCGGGTTGTTGACCCCGGGCCGAAAGAACTTCAACGGTAAACTTGCAGTTGTACTGCCCATCTCTCGATTCTTGGGGGAGCCAATCTGGACGTGCCTGTGAAGAGGGGAACGAGAGGCTTATGGTCTGTGACCACGCGAAATTCCTGCCCGTAGAGAAAGAGGTGAAAATGTTGGCATGCCCATTTGATGGCCAGGGCTTCACGCTCTATCTGGGCATACCGCATCTCTGTTCCTGTTAAAGCTCTGCTAGCATAAGCAGTTGGGACCCATTCCTTCGCTTCAGTTTCTTGCATAAGAACGGCTCCTAGCCCCACGGGGCTAGCATCCACCACCTCAGTGCGTCTGTTGGGTCGAAAGTACGCCATGACTGTTGTCGATGATGGCCTCCTTCACAGCATGGAATGCCGTGTCTTCCTTCGCGGTCCACGCCCACTGCTGACCTGACTTCGTAAGGTTACGGAGAGGTTCTGAGAGGGACGCCAGATTCGGAATGAATCGGCCACAATATGTGGCCCTGCTGAGGAAGCTGCGGACTTCCGTGGGCGACGTGGGTCTTGGGGCAGCGCGTATGGCCGCGGCCTTCTTCGGATCGACTTGTAGGCCATCTCTAGAGAAGATGTAACCGAAGAATTCCACCGACTCTTGGTAGAACGAGCACTTGGCTCGGTGGAGGGTAAGTCCATTTTCCGCAAGTCGTTGAAGGGTGTGTCTGAGGTGCACGTGGTGTTCCTCTAGTGTCTTCGAGAACACTAGGATATCATCACTTAAGTTGATAACGCCTTGCAATCCCGTGTCTCCCATATCGCGTTCTGAAACACTTCCGCTGCGGAGGACACCCCGAAGCTCAGCCGATTGTATCGACGTAGCCCCACATGGGTGGAGAATGTTGTGATATTCCTGCTATCTGGATGAAGCTCCAGCTGGTGATAGCCAGCGTTGAGGTCGAGTTTTGTAAACCACTTGGCTCCGTTGAGGTCTGCCACGATGTCATCCATGGTGGGCGTGAGATGTCGCTCCCGTTTCATGGCTTTTTTCGGAAGGCGCATGTCGACACATAGCCGAATGGCTCCAGGCTGCTTTGGCTTGGGGGCTACGACCAGGGGGACACCCATGGGGTGGGGCCCGACACCTTCTCAATTACGCCCAACTCCTCCAACTTTCGTAACTCCTCCTCCACTTGAGGGCGCAGGTGGAACGGCACCCTCCTGTGCCTCAGGGTTGTGGGCTTGACCGTTGGATCAATGTGGAGTTTGAATTGCTTTCCTTTCAGGCACCCCAGCCCCTCAAATAACATGGGAAAGTCTCTGAGGATATCTAGGGCGTGCAGGTCATGCACCTGGTTGGCGAAAAAGACCATCTCCAGGTCTTCCGCCGTGTGGCAGCTGAGGAGCGTCCCTCGCTTTCCTTCGGTAAAGTGAAACCGCGTGTGGAGGCGGTGCACTTCGCTGGCGACTTCCACCTCCATGACTCCTCGTAGGGGAAGTGGCTCCGTCCCACCGTAGGTGTATATCTTTGCCCTGGAGGGTGCGAGCAGGCGGGGTCGCAGTGATAGCAGGTGACACACAAGTTCTAATATGTGCGAGCCAAGACCCCGAGCGGTCTTGCGCTCCTTTATTTATGCCTTCGGGCGAGCCCGTCCTCAGGGTGCGTGCCTGTGTGTTACAATGTATAGTGCGCGCTGGGTGGCACCGTCACTACACTGCTGACTTTGGAACTAGGCAACCAGGTTCGATTCCCGGCCTTAGCTCAGAATGTAAACAAGATAACACTAAACTTCCTGGGTGCGAGACAAACTGCCTCTACTAAACTTTGAACTAAAACATTTCATAATGAAAATGGCTGTCTTTAATTTTCAATTGTTTTTGTTATTGGAAGACTAAGGAAACGAGAGCTTGCAACCAATTATTTTATTAATCAAGTGAGGATACCAATATGTTTTCTTTGGAAGTATGTATGGCTGACTGAAACAAGGCCTGCACTTGAGGTACATAGTGCACGTCAACGAGGGTGTGCTATATGAGCACAGTGACCTATAGAGGCTTCCACAGATGTCCACCATGTGGCAGAAAAGCGCAATCCTCACTTTATTTCTGAAACTCCTAAATGCAAATTTTTTCATTAAGAAATACCTGCACTCTTTATACTGCAACGTATTTTAGAATAGTAAATACCGTTCATTTATGTTAATGCCGGTGGTGGTGTTGGATAAGTGGTGGAGCTGGGTGAGCGGGAAACGTGGTTTGGAGTTAGTAATGGTGCAGTATGCTGGAATTTGTAGAATTGTGGTTGTGATTTTTATTATTGTGTTGTAGTGTTTTATTTTTGTGTTCTCCCGCTGTATTGTGATTTTGATCTATTTATGTTTTGTCTCGAGGTTGTGGTGTGCTATTAGCTGTGTTATTTTAGTATTATTGTGTTTGTTGGCTCACGTTTTTGCTGCATTAGTGTTGTGTTGCTCTCTGTGTGCCTGTCGGAGATGGATGCCACTATCACATATTACAGTGACCTGTTCTTGGAGTCTAAGAGCATAGGAGACCCTCTGAGTCTGTAAACCGAAGGTCAGTTCAGCCAATCAACTGTAATTCTTTTCCTGAATCAAATTGCAATTAGTCAAAGAAGTGTGAAGGTGCAGACATTGTTTATTTCTTTAATAGCTCAAAAAAGACTCGAGTGATTTAAATAAAACCACAAAAAGGACACATTCTTATGGAACTTCTTCAATCCATTTTTTTGGTAAATCTATCAAGCAATTTATGCAGTAATTGGAAGTCAAAATTTAATGGGGATTTTCACGCATCCTCCAAAAACGGATTCCACCCAATAACATTTGACTACCTTGGCCAAACACATCTAAATGATAAGGGAAACACCAGATGTGGAGGCAAAAAACACTGTCAAATTTGGTGCTGATTTGTTGAAAAGGTCAAATAGAAATAGCATTTCTCTGTAAAAAATAAAATAATACATAGAATGTGAACAATGCTGTGTACCTTGACTTCAATGTTATTATTAGTCCACTTTTAAAGCATGAAAAAATGGATTAATGCATAAAGAATATAAAAATGCCAAAAGAAAGCGGAGTGCACCAATTCCCTTTTAAAAAGAAACTTAGACACTCACCAAACATATTTCCAACATGTCCGTTCTTAGTTAGTGGCCGGAGTTCATTTTTCCCCCAGGCGTACTGCTTGTAGCTATCCCAGGCAAACTTCATCATCTGAGAAAACCAAATGCTCACAATTAATGGAGGCAAAATGTGGTTTTACAGTGAGTGCACTCTATAAAATTACATTACAATCAATGAACAGGAAGCAGAACACATTTGTTCAATAAACATATCGATTTTCTGTACAATAAATATTAATAACGATCAGAAGAGGAAAGTGTACTTTTTGTGGAACCCCCTGAAATTTCAGGCTCTTTTTAGGACTCGTCTCCAGACCGGTGAAGCTGTCTGACTGAGATGGACCTATTGCGAAATCACTGCCCATTGCTCATCACTGCTTGGCTTGCTTATTTGATGACTTGCCTTCCTCTTCCTGTGTTTGTCCCTCTCCTGGTGCATAACATTTGAATTGTAGCTCCCTTGCTCCTGTGCTGCTTCACCCCTCCAAATTTCCCACCATCAGCGCTGTGATGCTCCTCACCTCTCCCAGTTTGTCTGCACAAACACGGCAACTGGGATATTTTTGGTGTGGTGCAGCTGAAGAGCAGACTGAGGTTTTTTTTTTGTTTTATCTCCTGCATTTCATGTATGACATAAAAGCTCAAGCTTTGACGCACAAAAACTTTTATAGTGAAAGGTTTTCCCAAGATCCAAAACGTTTGGTCTGTGGTGAGACCGAGGGCCACATTGATGCCAGCAGGGGGGCGGTCAGCTGCGGGAGATGGTGTAAGGTGGGAGTAGGGGAAGTGCAACGTACGTTGTGGCTCAATTGCACAATGTAAAACCAGCAAACCTGGCATCAATCCCAGCTTCCCCAGCTGACCAAATTGTGTGATCCTAAGCAATTGTTTTATTTCACTTTGCCTCCTTTTTCTTCATTATCACATATAAGAGGACCTCAAAATACAGGACTTCAGGATGTGAGCTGTACAAAACTTTCTTGTGTGTTTGGTTTAATAAACTATAACGTTTTCCATGAATAACTGCAACCCAGGCCAGCCATAGGGTGCACGTAACTGACTTGCCTCTTGTTCACTATTAGCATTGTTGTCAGGGGCGGGGGGCGAGAGACATGAATGTTTCTAAATTCATGTTTTAAAACTGACACTTTAAAAAAAACTTCTCAATACACTGATATAATCTGACGTACTGAGGTGAAACGCTTCTATATGTTAATGAAATACACTTTTTTGAGTTTTGAAGGGACTTTATCATATTTTTACACGTTTGTTGCAATAGGTCTTTAAAAACAAGCATTGACAAAGCCAATATGTTTCACCTATGCAAGAGATATTGGCTTTTCAAATATGTTTTAGTAATGTTGTGCACCAGACTGGCTGCTGTTCAGCATGGCTTAAAGTTAGTAGGGTAAAGGAGAGTGCCGTGGAGTGTTGTAAGGTGGAGTAGAGTGTTATGGAGTGGCGTATAGTGGCGTCAAGTGGTGTACAGTACAGTAGTGGCATGGAGAGAATTGGTGTCATGGAGTAGTATACAGTGTTGTGGAGGGAGTAGAGTGGAAGGGAGATGAGTGGGGTAGAGTGGAGCACAGTGTCAGAGTGGAGTAAAGTGTCACTGAGTGAAGTGGCATAGATTGTCATGGAGTGGTGTAGAGCAGACTTGAGAGGCGTAGATGGTATTGCGTAGAGTGTTGTAGAGTAGAGTGGAGTAAAGTGGCATGGAGTGGCATAGAGGGAGTTGCGTGGGGCATTGTAGAGTGGAGTAGTGTCGTAGAGTGGAATAGAGTGCTGTAAAGTGGAGTGGTATAGAGTGGAGTAGAGTCAGTGGAGCAGAGTTTAATGGAGTAGAGCATCATAGGGTGGAGTATCGTGGAGTGTAGTAGAGCAGAATGGCCAAAGGTGAAGTGGCATAAAGTACAGTGGTGCAGAGTAGATTGGCGTAAAATGTATTGATTTTGAATAAAGCGGTTTAGAGTGCAGTGACGGCGAGTAGCATAGAGTGCAGTGGCATAGAGTAGAATGGTGCAGAGTAGATTGCAGTAGCCTAGTGGTCTTAGTGGTCCCAGACCTGCTCCCCTCATTGCTAGGCACCAACGGTCTCCCCGACACTGCTGCCTAAACCCTTGACACCCTCTAGCACCGGCTTGGTAACTTTTCACTGCCAGCTCCATTGTTGACACCGTGCTCATGAATTGACCCGTGCACTGCTGGGAAAATTGTTCTGGACTGTTGCCAGCTTTTGTCTAGTTGGTGCTGATTTGGTTGTGTTGTTTAATTTGCACTGATTGTTTTAAATTGTCATTGTTTTGTCTCAGCCACACGCCGCTTCATTGTGTTATTCCCGCCTCACTTCTTTTCCTGCCGTTTGCTGCTCCGGCACCTCCCGCGGCTCCATTGAGCAGGTCCCAGACATGCTCCACTTGTTGCTAAGCACCACAGGTCTCTATGACGCTTCTGCCTTAACCCCTTGATGCCCTCTGCCACCTACCTGGTAACTTTTCACTGCCATCTTCATTGTTGGCGCCGTGTTCTTATATTGACCCATGCACTGCTGGTAAAGTTGTTCTGGCTAGTCGACAGCTTTTGTCCACTTTGTGCTGATTTGGTTGTGCTGTTGAATTTGCGCTGTTTTAAATTGTCTGATTGCTTTGATTCGGGGGCGCACTGTTTTGTTGTGTTTTCTGCCTCACTCCTTTTCCCACCGTTTGCCACGTCTGTGCTTTTCACCACCCAGCGCTCCTCCCCTCTCTCAGGACCTACTTACTAGAGGCGGGCCGGACAGTGGACACGCCGCCAGTGCGCCAAAGGCAATCCCTTCTGCGCCCATCCGTGGCTGGAGCGTGCCCAGCGCCAGGAACCCTGGCCCTCCGGACACCACGTGTACTCCTCTGCAGATCTCTGAGCCCCGGACACCGCAACAACTGCTGCCTCGCATCTTCTCGCTACACAGTAGGACCATTCATCTGCCACAGATGTCAGTTCACCTGCAACCTAGGACTGCCTGCCTTTGCAAAAACCCAAGCCAATCCCACTGCGCTGACCGACACCACCCTGGAACCACTCCAGTGCCTCCTGATAAACGCCAGATCGCTCTGCAAGCACGCCATCAAAGTCTGGGACACCATTTCCACCCTTGCCTCCGACGTGACCTTCATCACAGAGACATGGCTCAACCCCTCCTGAGCTCCCGACATTGCCACCACGACGCCCAACAGATACAAGATGAAACACTGGGATCGCACCAACAATCACGGAGGTGGCATCATCATCCACAAAGAAACAATCCACTGCACCACCACTGAAGATGAAACACCACCGATCATGGAACACCTGAATTTCCAACTCCACACAGACAACAAAACAACCAAAGATACCCTTGCCTACAGACCACGAACCAACCTCTGCGGCACCATCACTGACTTCATTGCCCCACTCGCCATCAAATCCAAGCACTACATCTTCCTCTGAGACCTCATCTTCCACTTGGACAACCCACAGATATGAATTCTTCCAACCTTCTGGAACAAAAGGACAACATCAGCGTCACCCAGTTGGTCACAAACCCCACACACAGAGCAGCACACACACACACTAGACCCTATCTTCACATTCAGCAACAGAGTCAAATATACCCATACCATGGAACTCACCTGGGCCGATCCCTCCATCATCCACTTCACCATCACACGACCACCTCGCACTACCCCCAACCCTCCCAATGCCTCCTTCCACATCTGGAGAAAAGTGAAACCGAGCCAATTGACCGATGCCTTCAACACCACCCAGCCTGACTCCGCAACCACCCTGAAACAGGCAGGCGAGAACTTAAACACCTGGATCACCAATGCCGACGATCGAGTTGCCCCCATCAAACCAGCCAAAACTCGCAGATCCACCAAACAAGCCAGCTGGTACACTTCGAAACTCAGCATAATGAAACGCAGCTGTAAACAATTGCAAAGAAAATGGCGCACCAGCAGAGTCGATACAGACGGAGCCAGCTTCCTTTCCACCCTCAACAAATGCCACCATTAACTCAGACGCGAAAAAGGGCACCCTTACCGACCACATCGAGGCTAGCGCCCACCACACCAAGGAACTCTTCATCATCGTCGGAGTTCTCCTGTCCAGCAGCCACTGAGAACACAATCCCTCCCTCAAAGGGAACTCTGCGATGCTCTAGCAAATCACTTCCACAACAAGAAGCCACCATCTACAGAAACTTCGACTCCCAACCCACAAACCCCCTCATCTCACCACATGGAAACAGCTCAACACACCGGGCACCACAGCCATATTGGACTCCATCCACTCAGGAGCACCGACCCATGCACCCACCACCTCTTCAACCTAGGAAGCAATGTGATCAGCCACCAACTCACCACCATCCTCAATGCAACCATCGCCACAGCCACCTTTACCTATGCATGGAAACACGCTGAGGTCAGACCTCTCTTCAAGAAACCCTTCCACAGACCCCAGTGATCTCCAGAACTACCGCTCCATCTCGCTGTTCCCGTTTCCCGACAAAGACCTGGAGAATGCCATCAACCGTCAGCTCATCGAATACCTGGAGAGAAACAACCTGCTAGAACCCTCCCAACCACAGCACCAAGACTGCCCTGATCGCTGCCACAGATGACATCCACACCCTACTCAAAAAAGGAGAATTGGCCGCCCTGATCCTTCTTGATCTCTCCACAGCCTTTGACACGTTTCCCACCACACACTTATCAAGAGACTGCACCACATCGGAATCTAAGGGAACGCACTCAGATGGATTGCAGCATTCCTCAGGGGACACATGCAGAGATTCCATCTCCCCACCTTCACCTCGCAACCCAAGAGCACCATCTGGGGCGTCTCCCAGGGGTCATCCCTCCACCCCACCCTCTTCAACATCTACATGACTCCACTAGCCGACATCGTCAGAACCCACAACATCAACCTCATATCCTACGCCGATGACACGCAGCTCATCCTCTCACTCTCAGCAGACCCACTGCAACAAAGACCAACTTCCACAACTGCATGAAGAACATCACAGCCTGGATGAAGGGCAACAGTCTGAAGCTTAATATGGAAAAGATCGAAGTGCTGATCTTTGGCAACCATAATTCCCTCTGGAACGACACCTAATGGCCCACAGAATTTGATCCCACCCTCACGCCAAAAGACCACGCCCGCAACCTCGGCATCATTCTGGACAGCAAACTCACAATGAAACGACAGATCAACAGTGTCCTTGACCGGCTTCCACACTCTCTGCATGCTTCGAAGAATCTTCAAATGCCTCCCCACAAGCACCAGGAAAACAGTCACACAAGCCCTAATCATCAGCTGTCTAGACTATGGCAACGCACTGTACGCATGTGCCGCCAAGGAACTCATGAGAAGGCTCCAGAAGATACAGAACTCAGCAGCCAGACTCCCCAAACTAACCCACATCACCCAGCACCTTAGAAACCCCCACTGGCTCCCTGTCCAGAAAAGGTGCCAATTAAATCTACTGACACACACCTTCAACCAGCATACATGAACCACCACGTGAACTCCCACCAACCATCCAAAAACCTTCGCTTCACCTCTCTCGCCCTGGCACAAACACCGCACATCCACCGTAGCCAAAGCGGAGGACGCTCCTTCTCTCACCCCACCACCAAGTCCTGGAGTGCATTCCCCTCCAGACATTACCCTCGCTGACTGACTTCAGGAAGAGACCCAAGACCTGGCTTTTTGACTAGCCCAGCAATCCAGTGCCTGGATACCCTCACAGGTAATAAACCACGCTCTACAAGTACAGATTGATTGATTGTGGCATAGAGTGCAGTGGAATAGAGTGCAGTGAAGTAGAGTACAGTAGAGTGGCGTAGAGCGGAGTGGTGCAGAGTAGAGTGCATTGGCATAGAATACAGTGGCTTAGAGTGCCGTAATGCAGAGTAGAGTCACAGAGTGCAGGTTGTAGAGTGGAGCAGGGTAGAGTGGTACAGAGAACAGTGGCATAGAGTACAGTGGTGCAGAGTAGAACAGAGTGGGGTAGAGTGCAGTGACGTAGAGTGCAGTGGTGTAGAGTGATGTAACATACAGTGGTGTAGAGTGCAGTGGCATGGAGTAGAATGAGTATAGTGGTGTTAAGTGCAGTGGCGTAGGGTTCACTGCTTTTGAGTAAAGTGGTGTAGAGTGCATTGGCATAGAGTGCAGTTGTTTAGAGTACAGTGGCATTGCGTAGACTACAGTGGCGTAGAGTACAGTAGCATAGAGTGCAGTGGTGTAGATTAGACTGTTTCAGAGTGGAGTGGTATAGGGTAGAGCGCAGTGGCATATAGTAGAGTGGTGTAGAGTAGAGTGGCACAGCATTTATTGCAGTGACGAGGAGTGGCACAGAAAGAAGTAGAGTGACAGTGCAGTGGTAGAGAGCGCAGTGGAGTAGAGTAGATTTTTCAGGGCAGAGTAAAGTAGTTGAGTGGAGTGGTGCAGGGTAAAATGGAGTTGTGCAGGGTGGAGTGGTATAGAGTAGTGGGCTAGAGTGCATTGGCATAGAGTGCAGTATTGGGAGAGTGGAGTGGTGTGGAATGGTGCAGAGTGGAGTGGCTGAGACTGGAGTGGTGTAGAGTGCAGTGTCCTAGAATGCAGTGGTGCACTGTAGATTGGAGTGGTGTGGAGTGCATTGGCGTAGAGTGTAGTAAAGTGGGATAGAGTGGTGCAGAGTAAAGTGCAGTGGCAGAGTAAAGTGGCGTAGAGTAGCATAGAGTTCAGTGGCTGAGAGTGTAGTATTGCAGAGTAAAGTGTCAGAGTGTAGTGGTGTAAAGTATAGTGGCATAGAGTGCATTGATGTAGAGTGCAGTGGCGTAGATTGATGCAGAGTAAAGTGAAAGAGTGAAATGGTGTAGAGTGGCATAGAGTGCAGTGTCGTAGAGTATAGTAGCGTAAGGTGCAGTAGTACAGAGTATATTGGTATAGAGTGTATAGGTTTTTAGTAAAGTGAAATAGAGAGCATTGGTGTACAGCGCAGTGGCATAGAGTGCAGTGGCATGAAATTGAGTGGCGCAGTGAGGAGTGGAATAGAGTGGATTGATGCAGAGTGGAATAGAGTGGCCTAGACTGCAGTGGCATAAAGTAGATGTTTTAGAGTAGAGTGAAGTGGTGTAGAGTGCAGTTGCATAGAGAAGAGTGTCATAAAGCGCAGTGGTGCAGAGGGGGTTAGAGTTGATTGGCATAGAGTGGAGTGATGCAGAGTAGAGTGGCATAGAGTTCAGTGGTGGAGAGAGCAGTGTTGTAGAGTAGAGTGAAAGAATGAAGTGGCATAGAGTGGAGTGGTGCAGAATAGAGTGGAGTGGTGTAGAATTGAGTGCAGTGGCATAAGAGTGGAGTGGTGCACAGTAGAGTGGTGTCAAGTGCATTGGCATTGAGTAGAGTTGTGCAGTGGCGTAAAGTGCAGTAGACTGGCATAAAGTGCAGTGGTGTAGAGTGCAGTCATGCAGAGTGTTGTATAGTGAAGCAGAGAGAAATGACGTAGAGTACAGTGGTGCAGAGTAGAATAGAGTGGCGTAGAGTGCAGTGACAGAGCGCAAAGGTGCAAAGTGACATAGCGTGCAGTGGCATAGAGTGCAGTGGCATAGAGCAGAATGTTGTAGAGTATAGTGGCATAAAGTGCAGTTGTGCAAAGTAGTTGGCATAGGTACAGTGGCGTTGGGTGCATTGGTTTTGAGTAAGGTGGTGTGCAGTGGTTTAGAGTACAGTGGCAAAGCATAGAGTTCAGTGGCATACAGTGTCACCATACAGTGAAGTGGCAGAGTGCAGTGGCGTAGAGTAGATTGTTTCAGAGTAGAGTGAAGCAGAGTGATGCAGGGTAGAATGCAGTGGCATACAGTAGTGGCGTAGAGCACAGTGGCGTAGAGTACAGTGGCGTAGAGTTGAGTGACAAAGTGGCTCAGCATTGATTGCAGCAGTGTAGAGTAGAGTGGCATAAAGTGCAATGGCGTAGAGTAGACTGTTTCAGAGTAGAGTGAAGTGACGTAAAGTGGAGTAGTGCAGGGTGGAGTGGTATAGAGTATTGACGTAGAGAGCAGTGTTGTAGAGTGGCATAGAGTGGTCTAGAGTGCAGTGGTGCATGGAACAGTGGGATAGAGAGCACTGGCATAGAGTAGAGTGATGCAGAGTAGAGGCATAGAGTGAAATGGCATAGAATACAGTGTCAGAGTGCAGTGGTGCACAGTAGATTAAAGTAGCGTAGAGCGCATTGGTGTAGAGTGCAGAAGCGTGGCATAGAGTGGTGCAGAGTAGAGTGCAGTGGCATAGAATAGGGTGGCAGAGTGCATTGGTATAGAGTGCAGTGGCATCCAGTGGTGCAGAGTAGAATAGCATAGAGTGCAGTGGCGTAGATTGTATTGGTTTTTAGTAAAGTGGTGTAGAGTGCATTGGCGTACAGTGCAGTGGTGTGGAGTGACAGTGTGGTGTGGAGTGGCTTGGTGTAGAGTGGAGTGGCACAGAGTGCAATAGAGGCATATACTGCAGTGGCAGAGTAGATTGTTTCAGAGTAGAGTGAAGTGGCATAGAGAGCAGTGGTATAGAATAGAGTGTCAGGTTGCAGAGTAGATTAGAGTGTCTTAGAGTGGTTTGGCATAGAGGTCAGTGGCATAGAGGTCAGTGGCAGAGAGCGAGTGTTGCAGAGTATACTGTCATGGAGTGCAGTGGTGTATAATAGAGTGGTGTGGAGTGCATTGGCATAGAGTGCAGTGGCACAGAGTGGCCTACAGAGCAGTGGCAGAGTACAGTGGTGCAGAGTAGAATAGAGTGGTCTAGAGTGCAGTCACACAGAGTAGAATAGAGTTGTGAAGAGTGCAGTGGCATAGAATATAGTGGATTAGAGTGATTTGGTGCAGAGTAGATTGGCATAGTTGGTTTTGAGTAAAGTGGTGTAGAGTGCAGTGGCAGAGTGCAGTGGCAGAGTGCAATGGCAGAGTGCAGTGTTGAAAAGTAGGGTGGCATGGAGTGGCACGGAGTGATGTAGACTGCAGTGGCAAAGAGTGCAGTGGAACATAATAGAGTAGTGTGGGGTAGATGCATTGGAGTGGTGTAGAGCGGAGTGGTACAGAGAAGAGTGCAGTGACAGTGTGGAGTGGCGTAGTATGGAGTGGTGCAGAGTAGAGTGCACTGGTGTGGAAGTGCAGAGTAGAGTGGAGTAGGGTAACGTGGAGTATGCATGGTATGGTAGCATACTGCCATTACAGACAACACATCTTCATTTGAAATGACCATTACATTTACACTCACATACAGTTTTACTGATAAAAGTATACAGTGCACAAACAATGTGTGGAAATGTCATCACCCAATGTATTGATTTGATCGTCAGCACAGTTCATTTACAGACATTTAAATTTTGTTGTGTCCTAGAAAAAAATATAACATCTGTACAGCCTTCCTCCAGCAGCCCTCAATAGCCAGCATGATTGCCACATAAACCCTCTCACTTTGAAGTCAGAGAGAAAAAAAACACCAAGCTCCCTGGAAAACAGCCTGACATTTGACCTCTGCCTCTGAATGCACAGCAAATGTGACAATAAAAGAACAAGATTTAAAGGCCTATTTACAGAAAGCAAGTTTGTGGAAGAATACAGTAAATAAGGTTTGGGCAATGGGAGAGATGAACTCGAGCTGGAGAGCCTAAAGCAAATAAATGAAGCAAATAGAAAGTCAGACAATGTGAGTTACAAACCACAAAGCCTAGGTCAACTTTCTGAAAGTTCTCAAGATGTCTTTAGACAAATTAGACACCTGCGCTGTCTGGTAGACTGCGACCTAATGAAGGTGTGTTTAAAGTTGTGCAGGACACCTTCAGTTTTTCTTTTCATTTACTTCAGTTTGCCTGTAATTAAATGCTTGCCATTTATTTAACATCTTTATGAATGTTCGTGCTCTGTAAACAGGAGCCCAGTGATGCTGTTCACTGGTGGCCCCATGTAAAGGTTATGAGGGCTGCAAGCGCCCCTCGGGCCATACATTGAGTATAACTGTGCAGGAGGAAGGGCTATTGCTGCACTCACTCAGCTGATATTTGAGGCAGAAGGTTGTATTTTGTTTGACACTTCTCCTAGAGGCCCATAACTCTGCTTCCAGGGCTACTGCAGAAGACCAAAGGGCTGAATCATGAAAAGTAAGTTGGACTTTGACAAGAGTTTACCTTTACAATCCAACATTGGCAAAGTCAACAGCTCGACACTCATTTTGAGCGCAAGACATTGGTTTTGCCAGTGCTTTTTTTTTTATCAGAGCTACCCATTGTGGCTTTTTTATACTACCATTTTTCTGTGGTGTCTTAACCATCCATATTCCAAGTGTTCTTTAGTCTTCCAGCTTGTATGGATTCTTACTTTTTAAAGTTATTTACATTCATTTAATCTTATTGTAAAGAAATGTAGTAATTTGAATTGTTTCAGATACTGTATGCATGACTAGTAAATGTGAAAACCGGGCCACCAGCCCCATTCTTTCAAGAGAACAGAGTACCTTCATATAGATTAAACGTAATTTACAAAAAAAAATACCCATAAAGGTATTACAGCCCATTTGCAAGCCTGCCTTTCCCAACGTTCAGCGACTGAGGCGCTAAATGCTTGTCGTAAGCCTTTTCAACAGAGTAAACTCAACAAAGGTCACAGTCACTAAATTACTATGAGGCTTGTATCAAGTCCTCAGTTTCAGGTGAAACACCTGGGTCATCAATTGCAGCCTGGCCATGACAAGGCAGTGGCAGGGAGGTGGCTTGAACAATGAATGGGACCCAGGTAAGCAAGAAGCAAGGATTTGGGAGACGTGATGGTGGAATTAGTCAAGTGAGACTTTATTTGTAATTACCAGTGGAGGAACGGCACAAAACATTGACAGGGTACAAGAGCAAGAAGGAAGCAAAGCAAAGCCGTGCAGTGAGCAATAGCAAAGAGGTGTAGAGATGGGGTGTCAAAGACTTGGAGAAGGCCATGACCTTTAATGTGGGACAAGAACGAGAAATGGGAAAGACAGAGGTGAAGTTGGTGTCGCAGTAATACAACAGGTGTTTAAGAGGGTGCCCTGCTCTATCTCTGCCATTACAGGTCTTTCAGGTTAAGTCCTTAGACACACACATGTAACAGCAGAATCAAGATACTGGTTTCCTAGCACTGGGCCCATACAAGTAACTGTTTTTACTCAGATTCTATACTTCACCCACTGAGTAGATGGTCCTTTGATGGACCTTTCTTCGTCGTAGTGAGGGGTGAGAAATCAGGGTGTCCCACTTATGGCCACCCACTGAGGACCAATAATTGGCAGCCAGGGGGGTGTGGCTTCGCAGCGAAAGAACATGGCCGCCTGCTAGGGCTCCTCTGAGACCCCCTTTCCTGCCCCGTATATCCGCCTCATTCATCCGATCCTCTGGTGCCGGATTTATGTGCCGGAGGTGCAGCGGTGCACTTTGCTGCAATCCTGGGCATTAACGGACGTCGGAAAGCGGAGATATCCCGCCCGGCGATTGCGGCCTACAACCTTGGGGAAGCCGGGACCTCGAGTGCGCACGCCCGCCGTCCTGGACGCCTGCAGCGCCGGTGGACCCCCCCTCCCAGAGGGGCCGCAGGCGATTGACGCGACAGTTAACTAGCACCCAGTGGCGGCCTGCATACTGAGGCGCTGCACATCTGCGCCACTGCCCGGAAACTGCCTGCTGGGCATACAACGTCGGAGCCAGTCCCGGAGATCGGCCCTGGAGGTCTCGGCCGGTCACCAGTAGAGAGGTACTTCTGCGCGCCGTGGCGGGGGAGGTGCCTGACACTGCAGCCCAGCGCCGGTGAGGACGCCTGGGACTGGACTCGTGACCCCCATCATCAAGGGCCCCCCCCTCCCCCGCGGCGCGGGTCCTAGCATCAGTGCACCCACTGCTCTTGTTCCTCTGCGCTTACAGAATAGCTGCCGCTGGAGTGCGGCCCATGCCCTAGACGCCTTCGCCCCTCACCGGGTGGCCTTTGCTCGTGGTCCTGCGTTTGCGCCCCGGCAAGAGAGTACTGAGCTTGGCAGATCCCCCAGACGCTGCGCAACTGGAAGGCGGTGCGGACGCGGGCCTAATCATGTCTAACCAGAGGGGTACAAAAACATCCCAGCAAAGCAGGCTGGACCGATACACCTGCCCGAGGGCGGAATTGCCCGAGCGGAAAGGAACTGGTGACACACAACAAGGTGGGGCGGAACATGATCCTTCAGAGCCCACAATGAAAGACCTAATGGCGGCTATCACTGGAGTGCGCACATCCATAGACACTCTATCCTCTGAAGTGACGCTGATTAGGGCTGACCTCACGAAACACAGGGAGAAAGTCAAGCAGCTGGAGCTCACCACCACCAGTCTTGTGGAAGACACCTCACAACTACGGTCGGACATCAGGGACCTCCAAGCGTTCCGTAAGTTCGCTGAAGACAAGCTGGACGATTACGATGGGCGCTCCAGACGCAATAACATTCGCGTTCTAGGTGTGCCAGAGAATTCGGAGGGTCCCGCTACTGACCTGTTCATCGAAAACCTGGTACTGACGAAGCTACAACCGAAGGGCCTGTCCAAGCTGTTTGTGGTTGAGAGGGCGCACAGAGTACCTGGGGGCCGCCCAAAACCGGGGCCCCCCCCGTCCGATATTGGCCCGGCTGTTAAATTACAGAGACAGACACAATTCTACAGGCCGCCAGGGTTGCTCCCCCGATCAAAATAGACAACTCAGAACTCGCCTTCTTCCCTGACTTTACACAGGCAGTGCAAATGCGTCGATGCTCATTCCTTGACGTCAAACGAAGGCTACGTGAAAAAGGCCTTAAATACGCCATGCTTTTCCCTGCGCGTCGAGTCCGATGGAAAAGCTCGCTTCTTTGACCTACCTGAGTTGGCATCTGACTGGCTGGACGGCTGGAGGACCTCACCGGAACGGAGCCCCGACGGCCACTGAAACCGACGATCTGCATTCCTTGAACTGACTCTCGAACATTCTGGACCGTCGGCTCTTCCCTAACATTGTTCATCATGCATAGTCTTTTGAAGCTTGAGGACGTCGACTTGTAAGCTAATGTACTAAAAGGTTTGACAATCTGTCTCTGGGCTTGTCACTACAAAGTGTACCTAAACCTTGTAACAGTAGGAAAGGGGGCCATCGGGGTGCTAATGCCGCCCCTCACTTTCTTCTTTTAGTAAAACGTTGGGCGACAGGCACTCTGCATTTGGTTATTATGGGCAGTTCGAAGCCCAGAGTGCAGGGGAGCAGGGTGGGGGGTTGTTGGGAGGGGTTGCTGTTCTCTTTTGTTTTTATTTGTTTGCGTTTTCTCGATGGTACAATCCCTGTTTGTGCGACTAAAAGCCGCGATGCTTCACAAATGTGTCAATGGGTGTGCAGTGGAACAAGGAAGTCAAAATACTAAGTTGGAACGTAAACGGGTTGGGGGACAAAATTAAGAGAAGTGTGGTATTGCAATATATCAAGAGATTGTCACCAGACATTGTAATGCTTCAAGAAACGCACCTGGTGGGTAACACATGCAAGGCTATGCATAGATGGGGATATACAATGGTAGCACACGCAGGTTTCGCATCTAACTCCAGAGGGTGGGCATCCTGCAAAAGAAATCATTCCCCTATCACTTGCGTCCCACCTATGTGGATGACCGTGGCAGATATGTCGGGATCACGGGCACTTGGGAGGGCCGAACCATCACCTTCATGTCTATATATGCGCCTCCGGGGCTACAAGCCACAACATTTACAGACCTGAGCGCTGTGCTGCTAGTGCTACCAGATGGCCACCTAGTGCTCGGCGGCGACTTTAACTCAATAATCTCGGGCTCCCTGGACAGACACCCTCCCCGCACCATTCCCCATACTGCACACTCTTTTTCCAGCTTCCTGGAGGCAATGGGGCTAGTGGACGGGTGGAGAACATACAATCCTGACAAGATCCAGCACACCTTCCACTCCGGGGCACACAATAGCTTCTCTCGCCTGGACTATATAGTTGTCCCAGCTTCACAGGTTACAGATCTCCAGGAGATCAGGCATCTAGCCAGGGGTATCTCCGACCACTCCCCCCTATGGGTCCACATGGTCCTGGAGCACACACAAGTAGGACGAATTGCCCCTATCAACCCCTGGTACCTTAAAAACCCCAAATTACGCAAAGGCCTCAATAAAGCCATAGAAAACTACTTCCTGGAGAACGAACATTCCGTAGACTCCCTGCAAGTGCTATGGGAAGCCTTCAAAACGGTGATTAGGGACCAGGCACTCTCCCTGATTGCGGGATCAAAAAAAAGACAACATACAAGACATTTCGGATGTAGAACACGAGATTTACCGTCTGGAACAAGAAGTGAACTCTGACCCTTCACCTGACACCCTCAACACACTTCGCCTCCGTCAGGCAGAATATCGGGCACTAGTCACTGACCGCGCCAAAATAATGGGGCAGAACAGGCTGGGCCGCCTCTACGAATGGGGGGATAAGGCGGGAAAACTGATCGCCTGGCTAGAAAAAAGAGAACATGGTAGTCGGCTTGTTCCAGAACTTAGGGACTCGGACGGGTCCCCCATAACCGACCCCCAAGACATAGCCAAACAGTTTGCAGCGCACTTCCACACAGTATACAGCTCGGTGGGCCCACACACTGAGGCGGATTCCTCGGAACTCCTACGAGATATCTCCCTTCCAAAGCGGTCAGCCACTGACCGGGCGTTCATGGATAGTGCCCTCACCACTGATGAAATAGCGACTGCCATCCGAGCGCTCCTCTCGGGTAAGGCCCTCGGCCCAAATGGCATCCCGATCGAACTCTACAAACTCCGTCCAGATAAATTAGCCCCCTATCTGAAATCTATGTTTGAAGACAGCCTTGAACGGGGATCGCTGCCCCTAGATCAGAGAATTGCAACCATTGTTACCATTCATAAGGAAGGGAAACCCAAAACGGACTGCGCCTCCTACCGTCCTATCTCATTGCTTAACGCAGAACCTAAAATCCTTGCCAAAGTGCTCGCCACTAGGCTGATTAAGGCGATAGGGGAATTAGTGCACCCTGATCAATCTGGGTTTATGCCAAAGAGAAACACTGCTCTAAATCTGTGTAGAGTGCATGGGGTTTTGGGCAGGGCACCGACCATACGAGAGGATGCAGTTATAGTCTCCCTAGACGCTACTATGGCCTTTGATACGCTTGAGTGGTCCTATCTCTTTGCCGTGCTCGCAAAACTGGGTTTCGGACCGAACTTTAGACAGTGGGTGCGATTGCTATATGCCACACCAATGGCGTAGGTAGTCGTGAATAATAAAAAATCTGAAGCCTTCACACTTGGCCGAGGGACCCGGCAGGGATGCCCTCTCTCTCCCTTACTCTTCGCGTTGGCCCTCGAACCCCTTGCCGCATGGATCCGCAATGACGTGAGGATCCGTGGAATGAGATGGTCGGCAGAATGGGAGGACCGAATTTCTCTATACGCGGACGACATCCTCCTATACCTCACGTCTCCTAAAAGGTCCCTCATTGTGGTATTTGACATCCTAGCCGTTTTTGGCAGATACTCTGGGTTTCGCATCAACTGGCAGAAATCTCTCCTATACGTCCTCTGTGGGGACTCTCCTCCTCTTCCTCGACACTGCCCCATCCCAATAGTCTCAGACGGCTTCAAATATTTAGGTATATTCGTTTCTCTCGATCACTCACTTCGGTATGCTCGTAACCTGGCTCCCCCACTGCTAAGACTTAAAAGTGACATCGCACACTGGAAGGCCCTCCCACTTTCTCTACTGGGCAAAGCGGCCCTTTTAAGATGCTGTCCCTACCCCCGCTTCCTCTATGCCATACAGAACTCGACAAACCCGGTCCCGAATTCATATTTTAAAGAAATAGAAGGACTCCAGCGAGACCTTCTCTGGGGTGGGAGGCCGCGTATTGCTCTGCAAAAACTCACGCTCAGCTGGTATGACGGCGGAATCGGACTGCCTGACATTAAAAAGTACTACTGGGCAGCACACCTAATAGCAATAAATCACGGCACTTATGGGCGGCCTGACGACCCGGGATTTAATATGGACAGATGGCTTCTTCCGAACGGGGCATACACCCGGGCACTATACTCCAAACCAGGCAGATACCCACTTACAGGTCCTACCAACCACACAGTTAAAATTTGGCACTCGGCAACCAAATCGTTAGGATGGAACAATAAACTGACTCTTGCTACACCACTGTGGGATTCCCAAACACTTGGGGACCTGAGAAACTCCAAAGGCTTTGACAAATGGGATCTAATTGGCATCTCTCACATCAGGGACCTCTGGGGCAAGAGAGGCGTGCACACCTTTGAGGCCCTCCAGGGTCGATATGCCCTGGCGGATTCCGAGCGTTTCCGCTACCTGCAGGTCCGACACGCATTGCAAACAGTGCTGCCCCGTGACTCTGCTCCACCAGATTCCTCCCCACTGGAGGACAGGCTACTAGATGGTCATTTACCTACAAAAGCTATCTCCCTAACTTACCGCAAACTCATCCATAACATGGAGGACCCCCTGCAGTCACTACGAGAAAAATGGGCCGGGGAAGGTATTGAATTAGACGACGAAGATTGGCAAGCGGCGGTCTCCTCCCCCAAAACTGTTGCTATTTCGGCGCGTCTCCGCCTTGTGCAGCTAAAGATACTACATAGAATTTACATAACGGGTCCCCAATTGATGCACATAGGTTTTCTGGCGGATGGGTCTTGTAGGAGGGGATGCACCCAGCTGGGCACGTTTATGCACATACTATGGCACTGCGAACCAATCCAGGAGTACTGGCGTAAGATACACGAAGTAATGAGAGAAGCAATAGGAGTCAAAATCACACCAGAAGCCCCTAGATGCCTACTCAATGTCTGGGGACCCACTGACCTAAACACATGCACCACAATGGGCCACACTCGGCTACATGGTCGCCAAGAGGAACATTGCTCAACTATGGGGGGCCTCGCGTGCACCCACGATCACTGACTGGGAAAAAGACCTTGATTGGTGTATGCTACGGGAAAAGACAGTGTATATGACACGGGGCTGCCCCCAAAAGTGGGCCACGGTATGGGCCCCCTGGAATGAATATCGTGGCAACATATGTACTCCTCCCCGTACTTTTGATTGTGATGATCCCCCCTCCCCGTGATTTCCAATGCATTATCCTGCAGTATTTGTATGTATATTTGATTTCGTTGTACTCCCCACTATTGACTATTGTGGAACTGTACCTTATATCGAGTCTGTTCAATAAAAAGATTTATAATAAAAAAAAAAATTTGGCAGCCAACTCACAAACTGGAGATCAGGTTCACATATATTACTCTTAGAATCATGCTATAAAAATAGAGTATTGGAATGGGAAGGCCCAACCTCCTAAAGAAGTTTAGTCCAACAATAATGATGCAAACTAAGAGCTCTGCTGTTGCTACACAAAAAGAACAAAATACCTTGATGTTCTGAAAATAATCTATGATTTTCTCTATCTGGCATTTAGAAATCATACAATTAAAAGCACAGCTTCTGTAGAAAGAACATTAAGATGTATTAAAAGACTCAGCCAAATTTAAATAATTTCGTTATTGTATTAGAGATCCAAAATCAATGCATATAAGTAACATTTTTAGAATCTCAGTAACGGGTCTAATAGCTCGTAATATAAAACCACACATTTAGTCAAAGTAAATCTATTGCTAAATAAAAGAATCTATAAGCGGACGATTCAGAATTAGAGATTCCTACCACCTACAAAGACAGGAGGATCGTTCACAAAAGCTCTCCTAGCATGTGCAGAGGGATGCAGTTAAAGTCCACTAAGGAAAAGTCCATGGGCAAGGAGAAAGGAGCAATAATCAGGAAAGTTCAAGTCTGGTCTCTCACCAGATAGCTACAAAACATTCAGAAGACAAGCTCATTAGCAAGGGGAATAAGGCAAGGGGCAAATAAAGATAGTCTGGCAGACAAGCTGGAGGCAAGGAGAGTGAAGGGGTAGCCGAGCCTCCCTCCTCCTAAGAAAGTCACTTTTTATACTTCAAAATTGTTAGTTTGTGACATCAGTTGTCACCATACTATGGTCATGTGATCGTTCTTCTGTTTTCCAGGTACTAGTTGATACTCCAGCATACTTTCCCATGCAGCTCAGGAGAAATGACTGTCCATTACGACCTCACAGGTTAGTTGACAAAGAAATTGTTGCTCTTTGCGGATTTAGTCCAAAGGTTCGGTTCCCACCAATTCACACTAAGAAAGTCTCTTGCCCCTTAAAGAATGTTGTATGAATGGAACAGATAAGGCATAAATATATGCAACCAAAATCATGGCGACATTTATGCTTTTGTTACTAGACAGGAGGTGGGAGCAGCTAAAACGCTGAATCGGAAAGCGACCATTTTTCCTACTCGGGGACAACCAGAGGTGTCATATCTGGGCAGTGCGCACTCTAGTTGTTCCAGGCCACATGTATAAAATGGGGGACTCTGCGCGGATGCGCCAGTGCTAGGTTAATTTGCTTTTTGCACAAAGTTTGTCTTTTAATCTTTTTAATACCTGCATGACTTGAATGTGAATCTGTGTTGTTGCACTGAAATCATGCTCATTGCGCTTTAGCGGGCTCCGTTACTTGACCGGAGGAGGGAGCACTATTCTGATTCGGAAAGCAGCCATTTTTCCTACTCAGGGACAACTAGAGGCACCATATCTGGGCAGTGCATGCTCTAATTGTTCCAGGCCACATGTATAAAATGAGGGACGCTGCGCGGATGCATGCAGGGGCGTGCCGCCAGCACATCAAAGGCAAGCCCGTCTGCACCCATCAGCATCGCGGAAGGGACGAGCGCCAGCCACTCTGCCTGTTGCTCGCTGGAAGGTAAATTGCCTATCTGTTATAGTAGGGACTTTGTAGTCAAGCCACGGTGGAAAGATTTGTTGTACAAGCCCAATCACTCCCACTTAAACATGAATACCTTTGTCCCCATTGTGGCTTCCATCTAATTCCTCCACCACGGGACATGGGTACCTCCTTCACCCCAATGATTAAGAAAAGTAGGGCTCAGTTCTCCGCAGCATTCATTAATGTCCACTCCCTGCAGAAACACACAGTCAATGTTTTTGACTGTCTGAGCGAGGAAACCCTGGACATATTGTTTTTGACAGAAACGTGGCTCTCGGAGACGTCCAACCCCGCCATTACCTCTGCCATCCCTAATGGCTACAAAATATATAAAAAAAGACCACCTCAGCAGCAGGGCAGGAGGGTTTGCCTTGATTTATAAAGAAGAATATGACTGCCAGACCATCCCGATTGATGGCCTTTTAGGAGCAGAAGCGATGGGCTACTGCATTCACATGTCTTCTCAACAATCATTGGCCTGGGGTTCCAATTATAGACCCCCGACAGCCAGTGCCCCATGAGCCATGAGAGACATTCATAAAGTCCAGCCAGTGGAGTTGACGTGCTCCCTGGAAGAAAGTGCAGCTTCTCTCTCAGGCTCAGTTGAGGATGACGCGAGTCTCCTTGACAACAGGATTAGAGCTACAACCGATAAGCTAGCATCGGTCTTCCAATGGCAGAAATATGCAGTCTTTGCCTTGATTTACAGACAGCCTCAAGGTAAAAAAGAAACGGTGTAAAACCTTGGAAAGACAATGAGGAAAAGAATGCAATACTAATGAAAAGGAAGTATATAAGGCAGCTCTCAAGAAATATTATGCTGAAGTTAAACTATCTAAGCAAACATTTAGAATACAGGATTGAGAGAGCAAGAAAAAAGCAAGAGAAATGTTTAAAGTTGTTAAGAACTTTGTCCCGGAGGACTGCACCAGATCCCAACATCCTGCAGTGGACTGGTGGGAACAGCTGGCGACCTACTTCCAAAACAAGATCTCAATCATTCAAGCCAGCCTGTCCTACGGCTCCCAGCTAGAAGAGGATTTGCTGGACAAAATGCAATTCAGTACTATTACCTCAACCTAAGCTACACTCTCTAGATTTTAATATATTTCTCTGTACCCCTTTCTTGGAAACAGGCTAAAATCCTGCCCCTGTTAATGAAACCATTGGTGGACCTGCACGACCAGTCCAACTATAGGCCCATATCTCTACTACCGGCCATATCGGAAGTGCTGGGAAAGCATGTTAATCAGCACTTCTCCATATATTTGGAAACCAATAACCTGTTCCATCCTAGCCAGTCTGGCTTTAGAACCAAATTTAGTATAAAGACAGCGCAAATGGAGGTGACAGAATACATCAGAATACATCAAAGGCACCGCAGACACCAGGAGGAAGGCAGTGCTGATTATGTTAGATCTGTCAGTGGCCTTTGACATGTTCCCCCCCACTCCAGACATTTAGCGCATCTCCAATCAGTCAGGATGGTGGGTTAAGCCTTGGAAGGTAGAGGTCAGGTTTGGATTCCTCCCTTCTCAAAGTCTATTGAGCTGACAGTGGGGGTTCCCCAAGGCTCAGCCCTGAGCCCAACACTATATAATGTGCATCACTCCTCTTGCCCAGATAGCAGAAGCCTTGGGGGGGAAAAGGCATATCTTACGCTGCCAGTGGTATTCCACTGGATGGCCATACACCAACTGAAGTGTAACAGACAAAAACTAAATTCTATTTTTCGATAACACTCTCCCAGAAACATGGCAGAACCTTTTGTTGTATTCCGCTTTAGGTGTCCGTATATAGGTTTTCCTGAAACATGTCCTTATATAGGCACAATTCGCATTGCCCTTATATAGGCATAAGATCCCAGTCCTTATTTAGGCATTAGCCATGCACTCCAAATACAGGCATGGTCACCGACATCCGTCCACCCCAACGTCACAACGAGTTCTTAGAAACCAAACCCTAAGCCCAGCACAGGATTATTGATTTCTCCAAGAACTCATCTATTATGCATGAACCGCTATTCCTTAAAGGTTCATTCCTGACGTCTTCCTCTGTCCGACTTCACGTCAATGCTAACATTCCAAGGCACCTACCAGGTATAAATATACCTTCCCTTGCCCAAGCAAGTTGGAGGAGACCTCTACTTCAGAGGAGCCCGTATCCCGGCCTGACGCACTGAGAAGAGACGCTGTCATCCCTGCTCGCAGAGAATCCAGCTTCCAGTGTTCTGACTCCCTTCGCGGGGTGTTAGAATTCGAGACCCGGAAAGAGATTCCCACCTCTCTCATTCTCAAGGTATGGAGCTGTCTAGAACCTAGAGGGACTCTTGGCATACCAGACTCTTAGTATACCATACTATAGAATACTTCACTTACTTCTTACCCTGCCCTACACATAGGCTAGGTACACTGGGGTGGAACTAGCTTAGAGAAGCATCGTATGAGTACTCGCATTTTTAGCTTATGTTATTTATGTATATGAATATATGTGTCATAGTTAAAAGATAATGCTAGCGCAGTATTATTTCTTTCTACTGCTTACGCTGTACATTATATATCTCGCATACTGTCTTGTGATCATAACAGCTCATATCTCTTACACGAGAAACAGACTGTTCAATAAATCCTTTTTATTGAAACGCCCGTCTGTTCTTTCTGTGTAACTCTGAAGAAACTAAGCATGCACGATTAGCTGAGTGAAACTGTTATCTTTTGTTTCCACGATTCTGAGAATGTTCCGATTCTAAAGGGAAACAAAGTTGTCATGTTTATGCGGTTGCCAGAAACTACTCCCTTCTTGTTTACAAGGAGTTTCTAGTGGCCTCTGAGTTAGCTGGCACAAAGTAATTAAGTTTAATATACTCGATAGGGACATACTGACCTCAGACTTTTGTCAAACCTATAGGGTATATTATTCCAATGCGCAGAGCCTATTAGGGAAATAGGAACTAGAAAAGGCATATCTTACGCTGCCAGTGGTATTCCACTGGATGGTCATACACCAACTGAAGTGTAACACCGACGAAAACTAAATTCTATTTTTCGATAACACTCCCCCAGAAACATGGCAGAACCTTTGGCCTGAAGATGCTCCGAGGGTCAAATTCAAAAACTGTGTCCTTCAAACCACTAATCAAATCAGTGGTAGGCACATTTATTGGAATACTGCTTTCACTAAAAACGTTCTTGCCATGTCTCATTTACTGCTAGAAAAACGGTCATCCAGGCAGTGATAACCTCGAGACTGGATTATTGTAATGCCTTCCATCTCGGACTTCTCGAATACCTGATTAACAAACTTCAGGTAGTCCAGAACACGACAGCCAACTTTCTCCTGAATCTACCAGCAAGAACGTATGTGTCCTCACACCTTCGCGCCCTCCACTGGCTCCCAATGAGGAAAATAATTATGTTCAAAGCATTAGTGTTGGTTCACAAGGCACTCTCCCAAACAGGTGCTGGTTATCTCAGAAAAAGACTCAGCTTCTATGCTCCTTCAAGAAATCTGCGGTCTGCTAATAGCCTTCTTGTTAGGATCCCCAGAATTTGTCGCTCCAGAGCTGGGGGAAAGGCGTTCTCCTATCTAGGACCAGCGGCATGGAATAAGCTCCCCCTGGAGCTATGCGCAATGGACACTATCTCAGTGTTCAAAAAAAGGTTGAAATCCTGGCTTTTCACGCAGGAATAGTCGGCACGACCTTACACCACACTGACCTTGAGCAAAGCGCCGGGACACTCCTTGGAGTAGCCAACCGCAGTAAAAGTTGCATTTCATTAATTAAGGTCAACTGACATTGAAGACACCTCCTGACAATTAGTAGAGTCGTCTCCCTGTGTAATGCAATTGTGAGGCATCAAATGGAGTTTTCTCACGTCAACTTAGCTGTACTGAGGTAATAAACTGTAATTTGAAATCTGTACTGTAGTAACAAATGTCTTAATGAGCATGTTATCATGGTTCCTCTAAATAATGTGGGTCACATTTATTTCCAGTGCCATTGCATAAATATATAAACAATACCCCCCATTTAATTCTTACCTACACCTGCTAAACGTCTGCCAAACTTCAGGCACATTCATCAAACCGAGCAAAATGTATTGGCAAATGAACACATCTTTATCTACCGCCCCCCGTGGACATGCATGGAACAGATAACACAAAGAGTAAGCAAATCATACATTCTTCAAATGGTGCCAAGGTTACTAGCAAATCAAAAATGTTTTGATCCCTTCCCCCAGTTTTAACCTGCCCCCCTCCACATTTTGGATTTTCTTTAAACCTCAATACCTGCACTAGATGTAACTTGCTAACTGCTTGCCACATTTCATGCAGATTCATAAACAATTTCAAAGTTATTAGGAAATGAAAATGTTATCCCCTCCCAAAACTAAATGTTACCCCCCCCCCCCTCCCTTAACTATGCCCTTGCCAGACACTAGCTGCAAAGGATAAATAAGTGACTGTTAAATTGGGTGAAGATCCAACCATGAGGTCTAAAGTTTTCAGCAAAAAAAAAATGCTTTTTCAATGGAAAGGTGCAGCTGAACCATAACTATACAATGGCGACTGCCAGCATGTAATTTATGCCCATTAGAAACCTGGACTGTTCCCATGAGGGACAGGGTCAGACTGATTTGCATATGGCCATGTCTGAACTGGGGTGGTGGAGTGAGCTAAAGAATGATGATGGATTAAACCCAGATCAGTTGACTGGGGGTGAGTGTTTGATTGGCTCAAACGTTCCGTCCATCATCCCCTTTTGTATCGCTTTGTTCGCCCTAAGTTGGCGGGGGTATGCCCAGACGTGGGTCCCTTGCTCACTTTGCCACTGGATTCAAGCAAGCCTGGCTGATGACGGCTGTAATGCCAGAAACCGGTCCTAGGATGCTTGTTTCCGGTCCAGGGAAGACATGGCTTGGCAGTTCGGGCTGGACTGTTCCCATGAGGCACAGGGTCAGACTGATTTGCATATGGCCATGTCTGAACTGGGGTGGTGGAGTGAGCTAAAGAATGATGATGGATTAAACCCAGATCAGTTGACTGGGGGTGAGTGTTTGATTGGTTCAAACGTTCCGTCCATCAACCCCTTTTGTATCCCCTTTTGTATCGCATTAGAAACCACAGCAAAGTGCCAGGAGCATTACGTCTCTGCAGCAGCGCATATGAAGTGCACATCAGAAACTGAAGCGCCTATCTGAAAAGTATGCACTGGCCACAAACAATGGATGCCCAGGAGACAAAGGTTTATGCCACAGTTTATATATTTTCTGTGTGTGTGACGCACTAGGGCATGCAGTCAATCCAGTGAGAGAATTGGCATGCTCCACGCAGTCCCTATGCCTTTAAACAGTCCATTCGAATTTCGGTGACCCAAAACAAAATGCCACCATAATTGCAGTTGTGTCAAACCAGGGGCTGCCATCGCATGCGAGGGTGCTAAGCTGCCAATCAAGTACACTCTCAGTAATACCAGGGTACAGCTCTATACCTGCTTTGGTGGAGGAAAGCTGGCATGTTTGACCAGAGCCCTCTCCAGGCAAATGGCTCACAGAGTGTAAGCTAAGGTCACAGTTATAATTACTGACTCACTCCTCATGTGCTACTGTGCCTTATAAGGCCTACACCAGGAGAGTCTAACATAGGTCCAGGGGGGTGAATCTATGCCAGAGTTTCAGAATAACCTCCATTTCAATGAGTTCCCCTGAAATAGAGTGCAAGTAAATTTATGTTATGTGGATTTTACCAAGATTTGGAATTGACCTATGTTGGCCGCACTTGGCCTACACTAGTCCCTTGCTGGATCTCAGAAAATGGAGGAGGGCGCAAAAGAGGAAGTATTTCTGCTTCTGCTGGTGGTGGAGACGGAGGAATCTCAGAGGCCACCCTGTGAGAATGGGAGCTGACCACAGCAGAGGGGGCCCTATTTCACCTCTTGGTGCATCATAAACTAGGCTCCTAAGATCAGTGGCGGCCAGCACAGGTAAGAGCGGTGAGGCGGTGACGGGGTGGGTGTCGGGGAAGTCGACATACGACAGGATAAGTTAAATTAAATAAAAAAATAAAATAAAACCACTTACCTTACACTCGCCACATCGCCGTGTCGGCGACGCAGCGAGCGCAAGGTATGTGGTTTTATTTATTTATTTAATTTAACTTATTCCGTCGTATGTCAACTACCCTGACCCCCACCTCACCCCACCCCACCCTCACACTGCTCTTTCCTGTGCCAGCCGCCACTGCCTAAGATACAGCACTCTTTCAGCTGAAAAGCAATATGTGAGAGTTGATGACCGGGCTTATCTTGTCCGCTGATCTATTCATTTAATGAGTTTATCAAGCGATACGTGTTGCCTCATTGTTTATACAGAGCGCTGTACAGTTCTGAATATAAGTTCTGGAGTTTGGGGAAGTGGCAGTAATGTAACCAAATAAGGGGCATAGCTCCAGTCCAATATTCTTTATTTGCCACCACCAAGTGGTCTATAATTAAACGGTTCATTAAACTGACAACAATATGAAATGTCAAGATTTGAATATGCAGTTTTCTCCACAGCGGCAGACGGTGTTGCACAGCTTGTGTCTCTAACAGGAGCATCCTAAGATGTGGAGTGCTGGAAGGGTCTACATTTATTCGCCTTTTTTTGTATGCATAGCTTACTGGTGTATCACATTTCTCTAAGGTGCACCTAACTTATGTAGGACTCTGGAACTACAGCAGCTCGGGCCTGGTAAGATTTGCTACTCTGTAGCCATATGGAGGAATTGATAAAAAAAAGCAGGCCATTATCTCAGGTATTAGAGAGGAAATTAGGGATTTCAACCAAGCTGCATTAACGCCACACGCATAAAGCTCCACAGCAAGCACTTCCGGTGTGAAACGCTTGCTGGACAGGTCGATATCAGAAAATGCCTGATTTTCAAGTGTTGTCTGTCTTCTCAGCAGGTCTTGCCACTCATACCCTTGCAGTTTGGATACAATGCTTTCTGTCAGCAGTTCAGATAAGCCCATCAGCATTCAAAATACTTCAATAGTTTCTGTCAAGCCTGTAGACGCAGCAAAATGTAAGCTTTCAAATCAGCGAGAACAATGGGCCAGATGTAACGGTCGCACTGGTGGCTGGCAAGTACGGCGATTGGAGGGGCATGCAAATGGGTGAATGCATAAAAAAAATATGTAAATAAAATTAAAAACAAATAAAAAAATAAAAAGGTACTTACCATGCTTTCCGGAGACACGTCCTCCTTGCTCCGTTAGTCTCCTTCTCCTGTCACGTCCAGTTGGGCTCAACCAATCCTGGTGCTGCTCTCATGCGGTTAACCTGCATCAGAGCAGTGCGAGGATTGGAGAGAGCGGCCTCTCTCGGCCCTCTCAATAACACTGGAGGCCAATGCTTGCCCTCAACCCAGAAGTTAAAGACCACTGGATTGAGAAGTTTACAGTGCGGATGTCAGGCTGGCAATCCCAAGATGGTCGGCCAAAGGGACATGCGTACTATAAACTAGTGCACAGGCAGCCCACCAGTGGTGCCACTCCACAGGCCCTGCCCCGTCCTGACAATTGGTTCAGGACGGATTGACAGAAAATAAAATGGTGATGAATTAACTTAATTACCATTTTATTTTTCGTCTCTGGGCATTTCTGGGGGCAATTAAGTGGCGCGACGCTCCTCCGCTCAAATGGAGGAACCGCCCCTGAACGGTTGAGGAGTTTGTAACACTTACAATGCTTTTTCTTATTTACTTATCCCATTTTAGGATTTGACAAAGCTTTTCAACCCCTAAAATGGGATTTCACATGCATATCGATTCGATATCTGGAAGCAGAGTGTTGTAGGCGTCTCTTTGAAACACTGAATCGTTATCAAAGTATCAATGGTTTGCAACTGAAATTTGGCTGCAATACATTGATTTTTTTTTACTGATACCTCAAAGAAGGCGGTAACCCAATTTGCAAAAGTTGAGGGGTATACTTAGGATCCACTTCCTTTTGAGAATGTAAAATAAAAGACAACGTTTATATAAGAGGAGGCAGTGCTCTATGTGACCATTGCTTCATCTTACATAAACTTTAAAAAATAACAATAAACTTTTATTTTTAAACACAGTGCCATTTCCTTTAAGGAAAACAGACTGCATGTAACAAAAATGTTTGCTTTATTAAAAGCAATTACAGACATTGGGGTCTGCTGACCCCAGCAGACCACTATCCCCCTGATGTCCTCCAACCGCAGTGAGCCTAAATTTGTGACCTACCTCATTAACAGGTATGACGTAGGTTGCATTGCAACCCACCTCGATTCTGAATTTTAAGAACAGACTTATTAGTACATAGCTTAGTTCTTAACATTTTTTTCTTGGCTGCAAAATTGTGGCCGGTATTTTACGACCAGTAAATAGTACACATGCCCCAATGTTGGGTGTGCAAATATTCAAATGAATTTTACTCGGGTATATTTCCTAAACCATCTGCAAGCCTTGGCCATCATAAGAGGAGAGGCAGATGGGGATATTTGTCCCATGCCCCTCTTTTCTTGGTCAGACACTGCCATTGTTACCAATGACTGCTGCTTCGGAATGGGGGTGGTGGGGGTGGTGGGATGGGAGGGGGTGAATTGGATAATAAAAAAAATTAAACGTACCTTCTCCGTCCTCACTCTGCAGCACCGGAAGCACCCAGGCTCCCAACCTCTCCCATCCAATCATGACGCTGCATGAGTAGCATCATGATTGGTTTGAGCTGCCTGTTTGGCCACTCAGGCAGGACCTGGGAGCCTGGGAATGTTCTCCACAGGGCTGTGCAACATAGCCTCGTGGAGAACATGCTAAGTGCGCATGAATCTTTGGCCGGCCCAAGAGGGCAGCCCAAATAATCATGCGCACTTTGGGGGTACAAAAATCACTCCTCACTGTGCTCAGCCCCGCCTCACCAAGACCTGGCTCCAATCCCTTGCAGAAAAATATAATGATAACAGCTTATTATAATTTTATTTTTCTTTGTTGCACTGCTCAAATAACAGTGGGGCGTCGCTCCTCCGCCTTAGCGCAGAAGCCGCCACTGATTGCTACATATATTTAAGGTGTCGTAGGGTGACGCACTTTCTTCACTAAGCACACGGAGACCATGTGAAGAGGCACTGAAAGTTTCCAGCGCAGGTGTAAACGTTCTGCACTGACAGCTGGGTTCCAATTAAAACCTCCCTTAGCACTAGGCAGGTGGGTCCAGAGGATTATTTTCCTGCTGTGGTAAACAGTAGGTTCAACTGTAGTGCAGGTCCCAACTCTAATGGGCTCGGTCCTCATAAGCCCCTCCCCTTCTCAATGTATGACAAAAATGGAGTAAATTAATCTAAGGGTGACAGGCTTGCCATCTATTGATGGCAGTCTTTCATGACATGTATGCTACATACAAAGGCGCGCTCTAGGGTGTAATTTAGGAGGATCTAAGGTAGCGAGTACTATATCACTATCGTTCCTAAAATCCTCCTATGAACCGTTTTGGAATTCTGTGATTTACCGACTCCGTCTACTGAAATTCTTTACTTCAAAAGAGTTTTTATTGGAGATACAAAGGGACAAACAAAAGTCGAGATAACTATAGCATTACACAAATCAAACAGGATCGCATAATGTGCCGGGCAGATAAAAGCAACGTCAATGATTGTTATGCTACTCATTCTGCAGCGATGTCTTTTCTCACATGATTAATATTTTCACCATATTGTTTTTCCTTCTTATGGCAAAACTAGTTTTAAAAGGTTTGGGGAAAAAAAAAGAAAAGCAACGTCGACAGAAAGAAGATACATTTATGTATGGAAGAAAAAGAGATCAATTGAATCAACTCGTAATAAAGCAAAGCAAAAAGAATAAAGAAAAGGTTAAGTTTAGAGCAACAAGATGGAGGGAGAGAGAGATAAGAGGCAGCAAGAGGAGAAAGACAAAGGATGTGATGCACAGCACACACTCACTGTAAGGGGGTACTGTTTGTAGGCGCTATTTGGCCACTGATATTTTAAGAGTAAGCACAAAGCTCCCAAGTTTCCCAGTTCCATGAATGAGCAGTTCATCCAATCACATTTCTTCATCGCATGGTGGGACTTGTAGCCCGAGTGATTATGGAGAGGTGCACCACTGAGTTGTCTCTTCCAAAAGATATAGATGGACAAATGTTCATTTGTGTTTATTTTCCTTTATTTTATTGAAATCACAAAACAGGCTCCAGCCAACGCGTTTCGTTCAATTGGCATTGAACTTCATCAGGAGTTTAAAAATTCAGATGATAAATGGTCCAATTGTGGGGTGGCGAGAGTAGTAGGTAGATAGAAGCACACAAAACCCACACTATTGCCCCCAAGTTCCATGTGTGGGAACCATCCTTTAGTAAGATAAAGACTGTAGGCGTTTCATGTTGGGGCTCCCAAATATGGGCCTGACAGCAATGCCTGGGACGCGTGTATGCAACGTCCTGTCTCCGGACCGGTACATGTAACCTGTTTAACTATAAAATGGGGACTGCAAGTCCAAGAATGATCAAAACCTGGACTGTGTGAGCTACTCTCGCATGGATCTGGGAAAGACAAGAGCTCTGTAGGGATCCTATTAGTCAGTGAACTCTTATTTCCCTTTTCCATTCACAGGATTTTCAGGATATCCACATAAGAAAGTTACATTGGATGAATCTCAAAGAAACTCATTTGCATAGCTTAAAGGCAGTGTCACTTTCAGTTATGTCCTCAAATTCACAGGATGTGCAAAGTCTCTTCCACTATCCCTGTGGTTTTAGTGAAATGATGTCCATGGAATGGCTTCCTCGTGTAATGGAACCGGCCACCATACCAATACCTGCTCTGTGACTGAGCGTCTACCATTCTTGCAAGACCAAAATACCTTCTAGACACTGTAGTGACTGTGGCGAAATGCTGAACACGCCCCCTCTGTGCATGCGCAGCTTGTCCCCTGTCCTTCACACACCCCAGCACTCCTTCCGGTCTGGTTGTAAAATCGGAAGCAAATCAACCTGAGGCCATATTAAATAATTTCAAGGCAAACAGTGATGTTTGCAGAAGCGGAAAATTCAAGGACAGCTGCAATGAGGCTGCCCGCGGCCCACGCAGGGACTCCCTATGAGGGCGGCCACCTTAGTGCCACATGAAGGCACATAGCCAGCCGGGCTAGTGTTTGACCCTCTTGGGTCCGGCGCGTCACGTGTCATTTCCGGCGCGCCAGTGGGCGGGTAGCAAGGTATATCTACCTCTCCCGCCCACCTGGCGATCCTTTTTCGCCCAGATTGCACGCCGTTTGGTTCGTTCTGGTCACGCAGTCTTATCCTGGTCTGGCATCAGTTTTGTTCCGGTGAGTGTGTGGGCATTGTCACCCCCCAGGTCTTTCCCATTCGGTCTGTGGCTCTGACCTCATGTTGGAGCCTGGTCGCACGGGTCGTGCTGGGCGGGGGTTCGGGGCTCGGGATGTCCCCGAGCCCCCTGGCCTAGTGGTGTGTTGTGTTGCGGGGGAAGCAGCATGGGCCAAGGACCCGCGGCCTGGTCAGGCACGGCCTTCTGGCGTGGCTCGGGGGGGAGGGGGCGGTTGCGGAGCGAGAGTGGTATTGGGCGGTGTGCTGATGCTCCGGAAATCAGTCGCCAATTAGCAAATGAGGCGGGCCAGTCGATCACCTCGTGAAGTGTTACTGGGTATCGACAGGGTCACAGGTTTGTCCCGTACAGACCGTGGACTGTCTAGCCGATGTGCATGTGGTAGCCGAGAGGGCCTGGTGAGCACTCCCAGGGTGTTGCATGCCGCACTTGTGTCGGTCTGGATAAAGTTGCCACCAGGAGCGGGTGAGTCTACCTGGCGGTCAGTGCAAGGTTTGGAAATATAGCGGTAATACACGTGGTCATTAAGGGGGCACAGTGTGTTATGGATAGGTTTTATTCCCCCTTTGTCCGTCATTTGCTTTCCTTCTCTTTTAGCGAGCAAGGATTGCACCATGGGCTGTAGGGATGGTCTATGGACCGAGGTACTTTGTGGTCTGTGGGTCGAGCTACTACGTTATAGACCGGTGTGCGCTCGAATGAGGTGTCGCCTGGAGTGAGTGAGACTCTGGGCGAGAGGGCTGTAACGGCTGCTGCCATCGATCGGGGGACTCTGATGCCTTTTCGGCTAAGCATGCACTGATGATATTCGTTAGTCCCAACTGTGTTAATGTATTTTAGATGTGATTACGGAGATGTTAGGGAAATAGATTGTGGCGTAACACTAGAGCTGCCGACCTTGAACCGATGCTTGTTCCTGCTTCCTGAGATCCATTTCAACATCCTGTGATCCAAATATGAATGTCTTTGGGTAATGTGTATAACTGTAAAGAAGTTCTTGAATGAAGAGACTGGAAAAGAAACATAGGTAACGAGACTCTTTGAAGTTACATCAAAAGCAATGAAAGGTGGTACTCCTTTATAGACAGGAGAGTAGGGCGCGAGCTGCAGACCGGTGTCCCGGAGTGGGCGGGGGACGCCCCCAGCGCCATTCTTCTGGGGATGGAGAGAATCGGAGCGCCGCAGTATTGGGGGACAGAATTTGTACATAATGTGGCCAGCTACTTTGATTTAAGGTTAACATTTCACAATTTTGTTTGCAACCCACTGCATCCTCAGAGGTTTTTCATTAGACAGCGCTTGGTCAAGTGGGCTAGAGAGGCCCGCGCAGAGGCTTTGGCTGGTGCGTTTGCGGAGGGTCATGATAGCATCCGGTCTCCCATGGAAGAATGCGATTGCCTCTTAGCTGCCAGGTAAGCAGTGCACATGTAGCTGCCCTGTTGGCTTTATGCTATGTCGGTGGGGCCCACGTTCATGGTGCGTGCACTGGAGCTACACTGCGAGAAAGGGTTCAAAATGACTCTTATATCTTGCACATCAGTTCAGAACTGAAGGTTTTCTAATATTCTTACAATGGAGCCAAAGTGTTGCCATTTACCTCATGCAACGATCAACCATTGACAAAGTCAAAAGTCCTGGCATTACCGTAAGTGTATGTGACGTGTTGCTTATATAGCTGGGCACAATGACAAAAGGGGCATGAATAGGCATGCTAAGAAAGATTTCAGCTAAATATTTTAAGCCAATACCAAAGAGAGAGCAAGCATTCAGGCCAGATTCATTAGGTCACTGGGTGGCACGACAAAGTGCTGTTAAACGAGCAGGCGGCTCGTGCAGTTGGGGTTACGGCGTTAACGGTGAGTGCAGGCCCTTTGGTGGCCATGGCTCTTGCCCCGGGTGGCCTCCTGCCAGGCCGGCTAGCTCGTTTCCCTGGCTGAGCGTGGCGCAACGACTGGCTATGGCCATCACATACTGCACGGTTTGTGGGGGGGAACAAAAAGCAACCAATTCGTTTTAGGCATGGATTTATTAATACGAATTTATATAGCACGAACTTTACCCGGAGGAGTCAGAGCACTTTTCAATAGGACCAGTTACATTGAATAGAGACTTCAGCGACATGCGTTACATCCAAGATACAAGCAGAAAAGCCCTAATTCACATAAGAATGGTAGAAGCACAAAAGTTAATACAGATACTAGCTGTTAGTTACATACATACTAGTTGCAAATTAACTTAAGGAAAAGCTTCTAACAGGGTAGGTGTATGTATCAACTCTGAAAGGGCATCTAGGCGAGTGTAAAACGTTACTAAGTTTAGCTGGAGAGTTTGTTTAAATCAACCACTTATTTAATACCTCATCTTCACCTGCTGTGCTAGAATATATCCAGCATCCCCAACAACTAATGACCCAGAGGCAAAGCCACAGAATTTTCCAAAGCATCAACCATCGTGCTGCCATGGGGCTCTATTTTGATACCTTTATAAACTCATTTGGGCCGATTGCAGCACTGTAGGTATTCGCCTTATTGTTCATTACATTTTAGTTTACTTGTAATCCCCTCAAATACCAGGATATCTAGTTTCTGGACTACCGAAAGGGCAGACCTTTCTCCAGCCTTCCTCAAGGTTTCGTTACACACCACGTTGGCATAGTTTAGTCTCAGTGAAGACCGTGCAAGTGGGTGCAACAGTAATGTTTTGCCGGGTAAGGTTAGTAAGCTCATATACGCAAAAACTCGTTCGTGTGGGCTGGGGGTTTGTGTGGGGTTTAGATCAAGAGGTTGCCCTTAGCGGGGTACGGGGATACATATTTACTTTATACAACTTGCTACCATTGACAAGGTCAAGGGCCCTGGCTTGCTGTAAGTAAGGTTACGGGTTGATTATATATATGGAGGCAATGACAAAAGAGGCGGAACTCTGCGGCACGCTATGCTAAGCGTAGATTTCAGCTTAAGTGTGTTAATCCAATGACAAAGACAGAGCAAGTGTTCGGGTCGGAAGCATTAGGCCACAGGGTGGCACGACAAAATAATTTTAACCCTGCAGGTGGCACATTTGAATAGGTGCATGCTAATTATGCCATCTACAATGTGGTATCTTGTGTTTTATCCAACCCCCCAACCCCTCGCTATCCTCGTAAGGGAGTTACAATCTTATTGTGATGTAGACCATAGATGGTTCTTGCTTTTGTTTGTGGAATGACACAGCAATACTTTAAAGCAGCATTGCTTAGTTTCTCAAAATGTTGAATGTTTCGATGAAATAGCGTGAACGTTGGAGTCAGTTTCTTTTAATTAGGACATACAGATATCCTTGAACACGAACAGACATCTGTTATTCAGAGCCAACAGACCTTTCAGGGTGACGGTGCACTCAAATACACATACATACAGGTTTCTTAGGCAAAGCCACAGGTTTAGGCTTTAATTGGATAGAGTCAGAGATCTGAAGGGCCAGTTTTCTGCAGCACGTGGATCATAAATTGGTTAAAACAATAAGCTGGGTCTTCAAAGGCAGACATTAGCCCCCCCACCCACCTCAAGATCACCCAGACTCCGAATAAAGGAATAAAATTTACTTTCAACAGGCCTGGCCAAACAAATGTAATGCATTAAGTCGCAGCTTCAGCCAGCTGATATCATTGAGAGTTTCAGGGGCGGAGGGGTTGTACCTCCAGGCAACAGGTTCCCAGTTCAGGAGCAGAGGGTAGCCGATTTTGGGGCAGGTTAGCATACCTCAAACGTATATCTGTGGGTTTAATGCATGAGTATCTCTGGTCTTATGGCGGGGTGGAGCCATTCTCACTTGCCCATGTTAAAACTTTGTGCTTATGACGGTTCTCGTGACGAGGCGGTCTATTGTATCTTTTCAAGGGGAAGAGATATAAGTTAGGTACTTCATCTCCTACAACGTAGCACATTAAGGCGGGCGGTGTATAAGTCAAGTTGCAACCGGGAGATTTCCCTCATTAACGTCAGCAGCTGCTCACGTGGTTAGCAATAAGCAGCCTGGGAAGTCAGGGGGCAAACACCACAGATAAACCGAACAGGCAAAATTCCTGTAAGAAAGGAGGGATACATGACAAGTACACGATGACTCCCTTACTTAATGTCACATAGTTCAAAGCTCATCGGATAGTTGAGCCTTTACACATCATAGTAGGATAGTCACCAAGGTTGAACAGACTATTGGGTATGCCTTGCCAGGACATTGACACTTCACACGAACGGGAGCCTCCATAAAGGGTAAACGCTGAAAACACGGACTGGGGTACGTTTGGCTCAAGCATCCTCTTCACCGAGCTGCAGGGCGTCATGTTGTGGCCAGTTGTCTTTGAGTGACAGGCAAGTGCAGTAAGGGAGCTGTATTAAGTAACGAGGTTACTTGCAGGGAGGCAGATGGGTCCCAGCGGCCCCACAAAAGGTGGGTTGTGGCAAAACATGAAACTGGGAATCTTGATTCAGACATTATCATTGGATTAATAATACGTAGGCTGTCCGGAAATCGGTTAAAACCGACTGTGCCCGACAGTACCCTACCGGATGAACATCAGCTGACCCGTTTTAAACCGAGTGTCACTGATTTTCATTGTTGTTGCGCCACTTGGAGCCAAAGCATTACAAACCATCGGCCTGCCTGTGGTGCCCTGGCGCGAAGGTGTCAGGGGAAAATACTGCTTTTGCATATGGGGAGACGAGATGTGAATGGCCCGAGGGCCAGAGCAACACCAGGCCCCCTGCCTGGCTCACGTGGGGGGGGGGGGGAAGAGGAGCTGTTATGGTCAGCCGGCTGTCTTACTGCGGCCGCACCAGAGTACTTCACAGGTCTTTAAAAAGACCATTTACTTAACGAGGGAAAAACTGCTGTTTTAGGGTAAATCTTGCTTTAAAAAGGCATGTAATATGCAATTCATAGGAAAATATTGGCGTTGAGAAAGAAAAGTGGCAATTGAATATGTTTCAAATTTAAAGTCACATTGTAGGCACGCTGTGGTAAACTACTTCTCTACCATTCCCCACTGTACTGCTCTGTTGAAATGCACCATGACATCATAGAATGCCTGAGTGCCTCTCTGTGTTTAGAGTGTCAGTTGGTTAACCCAGGCTGAGCGGCTAGGAGCCTGCTCCTGGTGGGGCTGCATCTATACCTTCTATCTTATCCTACTCACCTATCCTGGAACCAAGCTACAATAAAGGATTACTCTATCTATACAGCTGGACTCTGTATCTTCCTTTACAACATTTTGGCAACGATCTTGAACCTACGCGTGGAGTAAGGAGTAAGGACAACTAAGCAACTAAGGAACCGAAGGACAAGGAACTAAAGACATTAAAGACTTTCAAAACGTCAATTGAAATTCAGAGAAACGCCCTGGACAGCCCCACCAGTGTCCCTCATCATCTGGACAGCCTGCAGCCCAGGGTGTTTGACCTTCTACTGCTGGTTTTAGTGCAGCTACTGTGGAGATTGCTGCCATCCTACTGCCTTGGAGGAGTTGCTCTTGCCCAGCTGTTCTTTCTACAGTCCTGGGACAGGCTGCTAATTTGGTTTGGACTACTACTACTGCGGAGCCTCCTGTCATCCTACTGCCCTGGGAGACTTGTCCCTGTCCTGCTCCATGAGATACAACTATTTTGGCACTTCGGCACAATGTGCCTGTTTAAGGAGACGGACTGCTGCCTAGTGCGTCTGACTTTTCCTCCAGCTACAGAGGTTAACGGTGTATTCTAACACGCACTAAAGAGGTGGTGTCAGCTTTCCTTATTTGTGAACATGTGTCGTGAATCCGTGCTTGAAGAAGTGAGGCCAGTTGCAGCATCCAGCCACACTACAACCTTGATTCTTTCTCACTGGAAACTGTTTGGGACACCTGTATTGTATTGGTGAGTGTCTGTTTTGAGGTAAAGTGCAGGCCGTTTGCCGTTATTTCATGCGGTATTTGAATGGGTGGAGGCGCGCGCATCTTACCGTTCCTGTCGCGTGAAGCCTCTGCCAGCTGCCGCGAGCGGTGAGAACGGCTTGAAGCTCGTGTGAAGTCCTTTTGGTGCGCGAGCTGTTCCGCGTTGTTGTGCAGTCCTGTGACGTCGTGGGAGCACGCATTTGCTGTGAGCCACCCGACGACGTATACTCCGACGTGCCGCCATCTTGTGCTTGGAAGTAGCACATCGAGGTTAATGTATTCCTTGCAGTACCGTGGTGGAGTTCGTCACTGCCAATCACGTTTTTTTGGGAGAGGCCTTAAAACATAATTGCTCGGAACGTCTTCCGCATGTCTGTGACTGTGGCATTTCTTCTTTGGACGCGGATACGCTTTTCTACCAAGCGCAATGATTGGTTTGAACGTGGCGAGTTATCCCTGATGACGTGCTTCGCTATATGGGAAGAGCGGGAGACTAGAATAGCTCTTCTCTATCTGATGCAGACTGAGTTATTCCATCGGAATTTCTGCAGCGTGTCTTTTAACTTTGAAGCAAGTTGGTTATCTTTTGGAAGTGAGACGTCAACTGGGAGGAGGCAGTCACTGTATTGTATTTACAGGTACATGGAGCTCATGGTCAAGGATTTCACGTGGGGTGAGCACCTCTGATGAGAGACCGCTCACCGGAGCTTGAGACTTTCATTTCATTATATTGCTTGCCATTATTATGCTTGTCCTGTTTTGGATTTGTGCGTTTATGAACGTGTTTTGTTCCTAGGACTCTTAACAGGTGTAAGGCAATTCTCATCCAGTTTACTACTGCACTGTGTACCCTTTATTTGGGAGGCTATCGGGGTGGTTTACCCTGTCATGAGGAGGCTTAGTGGGTGGTCCTGCGTGTACCCATTTATGCGCTGGTTTGGGGGTCTAGTGTACCTTATAATGTGGTGGTTGAGAGGATAGTCAGTGACTTAATTCCGTTCCCTAGGGGGACGGATACCCTGCGGTGTACCCATGTATGGGGGAGGTTGTGCGAGCGGTGAGTGCTCAAGTCAAGTTTTTTTGTAAGTGTAGTGTACCTGTTTTGGTAGGTTGTGGGGCTAGTCAAATGCTCCAATTTAGTTTTTAGGGTGCTGTATACTCTATGGTGTACCCTCATTGGGGAGGTTGTTGGGCCAGTCAATGCACAATTTTTGGTTTCCTAGGGTGTTGTGTTACCCTACGGTGTACCCTTCATTGGGGAGGTTGTTGTGCCAGTCAATGCCCAATTTTTGTTTCCTAGGGTGTGGTTTTACCCTATGGTGTACCCTTCATTGGGGAGGTTGTTGGGCCAGTCAATGCCCGATTTTTGCTTCCTGGGGTGTTGTTTTACCCTATGGTGTACCCTTCATTGGGGGAGGTTGTGTAATTTTCCAGGGTCAGTACCCTGCGTTCTTCCCTATTTTTGGTGGATGTTGTTTGGTCAGTTCCTAGGGTTACTACTCATGGGGCATCATTTCATGTTGACACTATGCTCCTGTCGAAGTCCACCTGCTTGGAACTCGTGGCCAAGGGTTTCATGTTCGTAGGACTTTGAGTGAGAAGCTTCTCTCTAGTGTTTAGACCTCTTCCGCTACCCTTAACTGACCTTTTATCCTAGTTTTCAAGTGTCAGCATGCCTTCTACCTTAATTATGGGAACTTTTGTCCTTTCCAGAGCGTTTTCTCTCTGGTGTATCTTTCTTGTGGAGGTTGCACTCTTCTGGTTATCTAGAGTGAATATTTCCCCTGTTGTACCTTTTCTTGGGGATGTTGTTTTTCTCTCAAGGGTCAGTGTCAACACCCACTTTTGTTTACCAGGGTGACTACCCTGTGGTGTACCCGCGTATGGGGAGGTAGTGGGTGTGACCACCCTTCTCTGTTGCAGTGGTTTTTTCCATCTAAGCCTTGCTTTGTTTTTCCCTAAGGAAGGGGGATGGGGCGTGTATTAATGATATTTGCAATTTTAATACATTCAATGATGTTTTGCATTTTAATGCATTTCTTTTCATGCCTGTGTTATTCCCGATACCTCATGTACTACACCATAAGATATTTGCATCTCAATGTGTTCATTTCATGCTCACATTATTCCTGAGGTATCTCATTTGTCTTTCTCCTTATTTCTGCTGTTGTTCCCCAAGGAAGGAGGATGTGTGGTAAACTACTTCTCTATCATTCCCCACTGTACTGCTCTGTTGGAATGCACCATGACATCATAGAATGCCTGAGTGCCTCTCTGTGTTTAGAGTGTCAGTTGGTTAACCCAGGCGGAGCGGCTAGGAGCCTGCTCCTGGTGGGGCTGCATCTATACCTTCTATCTTATCCTACTCACCTATCCTGGAACCAAGCTACAATAAAGGATTACTCTATCTATACAGCTGGACTCTGTATCTTCCTTTACAACACACGCTTCGAAGTAATAGACCGAGTGGCTAACCGCAAGCTTTTAAAACAACTGAACCGAAGATAGTACATGGCACATATGGTTTAAGCTTGAAGCATGCTGTTTGCACATCAAAGGCCAAGTGCGGAAAGCAAGCACTGGCTGGCTGGTTCTTTAGTGAGAAGAGATTTTATCAAGCGCTGTAATGTTGTTGGAGTTGCCACACTGAATGGGTTTTAAGACTGCTAATTGCGGAAGATCACAAAATGTTAGGGTGACGCTGAGTGTCAAATGTGTTTCTCTATTTGCAAGTTTATCAGCTCGGTCTGTAATGCCACACACTGTTCGATGTTTCGTATCCATTGAATCGAAACTGTGCCCCACAATACAGTTACACGCACTGCATTTTAAGAATGAAAAAGCCTGCTAGTAAAATTAACGAACTCCATGAGGCAAGACACAGTTAATAACAAAATAAACACAAGCACAGACACATTGGCAAAGATTGCATTTGAAATCAGATAAGGACTGGAAGGTGCACACAATCACAGAATGTAAAGGCGATGCAGAGAATCAAACACGTTTCCTAATTTCCTAAGTCAGTTTCTCTAACCGTAATGCCAAAGCCTTGCAATAAAAGTCCCTGAAGACAAAGAGCCTGAGAGTACAAAAAAGCACAGCTAACAGTGGATTGCCTTTGGAGAAAGAAGGAAAGCTCCTTGTGTTATAGTAGCTCGGAAATACAACCTGTGCTTCAAATCGCTTGTGTAGGAATAAAACTTAGATGGTAAGCTCTCCAATGTTGATTATTAATTTTATATACAGTCAAATTTAGTTGAAGGCATTGCAGCAAGAATATGATTATTTGCGGCACTCCAGGAGGTTGTTATAGAATAAAAATCAACAGCTGAATACAAGTTAACATGAAGACAATAAAAATTCTAAATTGAATAGATCCATTGTAAGAATCAACCGAAAATGTAAAAAAAATGTTTGTTATGGCAATTATTGATTCATTGGACTTTCGTATTTATTGAGCTGGAACTGTGCCCCACAATAGTCACAAGGACTGCATTTTAAGAATGAAAAAACATACTGGTATAATTAACGCGCTGTGAGATACGAAACAGTTAATTACAAGATAAACACACGCACAAACGAAGTGGCAAAAACTGCATTTGAAATCAAAAGACCTGAAGTATTGTATTGTAATTGCATTTATATAGCGCTTACTACCCCTGACGAGGCGTCGAAGCGCTTTTTCGGCGAGTAGCACGCTACTCCGGGACCCATAGAGGATTAGTGTTGAATTAGTATAGTGAAACATGCAAGCAAATTTTAAGTGGTGGATAGGTTAGTCAGTTATTTGGATTTGGAAGGATAGCAGAAGGATAGAAGAGGGAAAAAAGCTTTGTATTTATATAGCACTTGTTCCCCCTGATGGGGTGTTGAAGCACGCTACTCCGGAAACCCATAAAGGATTAGTGCTGAATTAGTATGGTGAAATATGAAAGTAATTTGAGTGGTGGGTATTAGTCAGTTATTTGGAGTGAGAAGGGTAGCGGAGGGATAAAAGGGAAGAAACGTTTGCATTCATGTAGCACCTGTTACCCCTGATGGGTGTTGAAGTGCTTTTGTGGCGAGTAGGACGCTACTCCGGAACCCATAAAGGATTAGTGTTGAAAATTAGTATAGTGAAGTATGAAGTAATTTGAGTGGTGGATATGTTATTCAGTTATTTGGATAGAGAAGGGTAGGTTGCGGGATAGAAGAGGGAAAGAGGTTTGTATTTATATAGCGCTTGCTACCCCTTGATGGGGTTTTGAAGCGCTTTATTGGCAAGTAGCACGCTACTCTGGAACCCATAAGGATTACTGTTGAATTAGTATGGCGAAACATGAAAGTAATTTGAGTGGTGGATGTTATTCAGTTATTTGGATTGAGAAGGGTTGGGGAGGGGTAGAAAAGGGAAAAAGGTTTGCATTTATATAGCGCTGGTAACCCTGATGGGGTGTTGAAACGCTTCATTGGCGAGTAGCACGCTACTTTGGAACCCATAAAGGATTAGTGGTGAATTAGTATAGTGGAATATGGAAATTGAGAAGTGAACGTGTTAGTCTGTTATTTTGATTGAAAAGGATAGTGGAGGGACAGAAGAGTGAGTTTTTTTTTTTAGGTCATAGCAGTAGGAGGAGGCTTTTGGATGAGTAAAAAGGGGTTTTTGAGGGGGAGAGTCAGAGGGGAGAGTTTATAAAGGTTTGTTTTGGGGGATCGGTATAGTAAAAGAGGTGTCAGATGATGCAAGGAGGGTAGAGTAGGAGAGAGTCTAGAAAGGGTTATAAGTACATGCTTTCCCATTTTCAAAGTTGGAATCTCTATACCATATCCTTGCAACAAAAGTCCACAAACAAAAAAAATTATGGGGCGAAGAAACACAGCTACAAAAAAAATACGCAGTAGCAAGCTTTGCCTGCTTCTAAAAACAAGCATTTGCAATGCAATAGGTCTCGCATTTACGCGAGTTTGAGCTATTGACAAAGAAAAATGGAAAAAGCAATAATAAAAGCAAAGCGTTCCATAAACACCGGTAAAACACTTTCAGTTGTTTTTTATGGCGCTAAAATGAGTAACCACTGATTTTCTGAAGTATTGAAATCACTGGAAAACACTGAAAAAACACCACCAGAATTTACCAAAAATAGAAACTGAAAACAGGAAAGCCTAATAATACGCAAGAGACTCTGGCTATGCGGGGTAGAAATGTTCCAACATGAAAGCTGAACCCAGCTTGTATTTGATGGAGGGGCAATCAATTCTAGGGAAAACTAAGTGAACTAGGTCTATTGCTGGTTCAAGCACCAAGGGTCACAGCTGGTTAACAGGTGGTGTGCATCTGTGATCGGACTGCAGTTAAGCAAGCCTGGTGGGCTGAGTAAGTTGCCACTCCAAGAAAGGGTGCAGTGATGGCAATAGGGAGCACAATACATACAGTCCCTCAAACCAGATTTGACACCTGAATGTGTTCGCCTTGGTTTAGCAATCAAAAAGGTCTGTGCAAATTTCTGGTCAAACTCAGCAAAGTATGTGCACTGTGGAACCGAGGGAATGTTACAGGTTGCTTCAGTTAAGCAAAAAATCCCCCGCCCGGATAGCCTTAGCAGCCAGGCTGGGGTGGAAGTTGTCAGCTAACAAGGGTATTACTGTCCCAATTTCTGGCCCAAGAATTCTGACCGGCGTGGTACTCCCATACAGGCGGGGGCTGGCAGGTTGGGAGGTGGGAATCCCAGTGTTTCAAGCGTTGCATCCGCCCGTGAAGCGTTGTAAACCTGAGCAACCGGGGGCTTGCCTGGATACGCTCCGCCCCCTCAAGGGGCGCAAGTAAATGGGTGGACTGGTGGTCCACATGATGTAAGGGGTAATCCCCCAAAATGGTGAGCACCGATTGGTTAGGGCCACGGTGCAATTTGGCTCATCAGGTGGGCAGGGCAGCTTAGGGGTGTCACTGCTCCCTGCCCTTGGATCGCCCGTAAGTTCTCCAACAAACAATGTGTCTTGTGTGTTCTTTATTATGAGATTGCTGAGATTACAGGAGGGGTATGTTGCTGATATTGGCACTATGAGGCTGCCTGCGGCCCACGCAGGGGACCCCCTAAGGGGGCGGCCACCATAGGGCCACATGAAGGCACAAGGCCAGCCGGGCTAGTGTTGGACCCCCTTGTTCCAGCGCGTCACGCGTAATTTCCGGCGCGCCAGTGGGTGGGGAGCAAGGTATATCTACCTCTCCTGCCCACCTGGCGATCCTTTTTCGCCCAGATTGCACGCCATTTCCCTCCCTACCGCTTACACGGCGTGTCGGCTGGTAAGGTGGCTAGGGTAGGTAGGCTGTTAACTTGTTATTTTGTGTTGCAGGCGGAGTTACAGGGCGATCCAGAGGCTGGATGGTACATAGGGGTACCCTCTTCAGGAGCACAACAAGGGTGAAAATGCCAAACAACCCCAGGAAGTCCTTACAGCAGGACCCTGGAAGAACGACGGTGCCCCATTAGTCCTGCGGGCGGTTGTAAACCTGAGCAACTGGGGGCTTGCCTGGATACGCTCCGCCCCCTCAAGGGGCGTGAGTAAATGGGTGGACTGGTGGTCCACATGATGTAAGGGGTAATCCCCCCCAAAATGGTGAGCACCGATTGGTTAGGGCCACGGTGCAATTTGGCTCATCAGGTGGGCAGGGCAGCTTAGGGGTGTCACTGCTGCCTGCCCTTGGATCGTCCGTAAGTTCTCCAACAAACAATGTGTCTTGTGTGTTCTTTATTATGAGATTGCTGTGATTACAGGAGGGGTATGTTGCTGATATTGGCACTATAAGTAATCACAGCGGTCAATACTCACTATTTGGGAATCTCAGTCTGCAGAAACAATGCTGACCTAAGAGATGCGCAAGCAATCGGAAAAACCCTCCAACCTTTTTTTCCCACACCCAGCAACATTATCATACATTAATCGACCAGTGAAATCCACCCAAAACGAACCCTTTAAGAAGAGCTTTAAGGATCCTTAAGCGCTTCAATCCATCAATATACCTCGCACTAGGCAAGTCACCACACAGGACCAGAAAAACCACCTTAAAATTACATCACAGGACATGTCAGACTCCGTTCTGTGACGGAAACATTGGGACGGCATGGATGGTACACAAGACAACCAAAAGCGCTTCAAGGCTGTTAAATGGCAGAATGTGTCTCTTACAGATGTCATTAGTAGTATATTTCTGCAAACATTTGCAACGGCTCATCAAATTCTAAGGAGATAAGATCGTTTTTTCCCCCTAAGGGAGTAAGAAGAAGTTCTAGCTGGGATTGTCTAAATTATCAGTACAATACGTTTCAATGACTACAATGGTGGTCGAACCTATAAGTGAAAGTTGCTTTAATAGTGAGTGTAAGCTGCTGGTTCGACGATCCACAGGTCTTGTGATCAGCATTCTTCATTCTCACCTCAGCCTCTTTGCACCAGCACCAAATGAACACAAGGTTAGGAAACAGAAGGGTAAGAAAGTTAGGCCCCTGTCAACTATATCCGAATACCACTAGCCTAAAACACAATACTAAAAAGCCAGCAACGCAACACCTCTCACAGCACCACACCACCACTACAACTAACACAAAAGCACTGGTGCTATCAGAGCTAACGCATCAATACAGACCTTAAAACGACTGCTTCTCAGTGACACTATTTATTTATTTTTATTATTCTTTTCATTAGTCATTATTTGGCGTCAAAGCTGGTTGATTGGTAGGACTGGATCATGTTCCAAAAATGTATTTACTACACAGAGTTCGTGTCCAATGTGCAAGCTATGTGTGGGTCCAGCTTAGGGAGTGACAGCAATGCAACATCCGTTTTCTGACTTATCCATGTGCCAATCACAATATGACCTAAACTTGACCAATGCCCTCAGTACCACACCACCACCACCCCGAGAACTGCACCATGGCACCACACCAGCACTGTACCACCAACACTGGGAATGGTACTGCACCGCTGACTACTTATGGCACCGCCGGTCCCACAACAGCACTACCAGTCCACAGCAGCCAATTAGAACATCAGCACACAACCACTTCCCAATAAAGCGCTCCACTTTTTACCACAACACTACTGTCCCTCACGTCACCAGCAACACTCACAACTGCTTGACCATCCACTCGCACTACTCGGCCTTATCCCAGCACTCTGCTTTTCCACTACAGTACATAAACACATCCTTAAGCTGAAAACACAAGCTTATCACTGTAAAAAAAGAGGCCTGTTGGCTTTGGCAATGCTCGTTGAAAGTTGGAGTGAGCTCTTGCTAACTGGGAATGTGAGTGAAGAAAGACTATCGCACCTTCAAGGTGCGCATTATGTCCCGCTCTTTGTAATGAAGTGACAGCATGCCTTGCTGTAGGACCAGAGAAGCACAATGTGTCTTGGGCAACCATGTGCAATAAAGCAGCTCGGACCAGATTAGCTGCACCTCGTTCGGTTATTTGTACTGCTCAATATTTTATTTCAATTTGCCAATAGCACACCATGTCCCGGGGAATGCGATCCAGCCCGGGCTATCAGTTGTACAGCTCTCAGAACAGTGTGGTAAATTATCCATGCCGCAGAGGCGAGCATCGTTTCAGAGAACTGCCTGCTGGGCAAAAAAGCTTTTTCTCATTCATCATTGGCACTTGAAAATGGAGGAAAAAAATATATGCAAGGAAAAAAGATGACAACATGTAGAAGCACTAACCCGTTGTCGTTATGACTCCAGTTGCACGCGTTATTTTCTATTACACGTGTTGTGTCTTTTTTGTTTTAATTATAGAGCAGACCATGAAGCTCCTAGAAGGAGCAGAGCGCTTTGAGCAGGAGCACATGTATGACGTGCACAGAACAATGTGGCCATCATTCCGGATCGGCTAAAATGAGAAGGGGGCCATTTCAAGGTGAAGTTTGGGGGACCCTCCTGATATACGGGAGAAAATGCTGCCTACAATTAGTAAGTACTTTTGGGAGGGACCGGGGACAGTTTACTGATGCTAGTAACTACTGCTGGCTGCCCGAGTCTTTTTAGGTCTCGCCTGAGCCAGCGCTTAGCGCTGCTCTCGGCGAGAGTTTTAGTAAGCGGGTTTTGGAAGTGCAAACAGCAGTGGCTTTTGCTGGCGACCAGCTGTCAGGGTCTAAATACTTATTGCTGTCTGAACCACACAGGAGCAGAATGACGCTAGGTCCCAATACCCTTCTCAGAACCAACCCTGCTAGGTCTTTTAGTATTCCATTGCAGGTAAGTTCTAAGGGGGGAAAAGGGGTTGGGGACAGAGAAGAGACTGCTCCAATATTCTGCCTGTTCAGCTACGTCTTCTTCTTCTTACTGGACTGCAACATTAACATGTAAAAACCTTTATTTACTGTGCCTTTTAACTTACTGTTTTTTCTATGGTGTATAAATAACTTATCTTACCAGAATGTTTACTGAAGCTTTCTTCTCTTCTACTTCTCATGTATTGTTTGCTAGGTTGTATGAGAAGTCTTCACTCAGATCTCTTTCCTTTTCGTTATCAGATACAATCTGCACTTGATCCTGCTATTCCTTAATGTAAGAAAGATAAGGTATTTATTTCTGTATTCCTAATTTATGTATTATTTGGGTTTCTCTTTGTTTCTATTAACTCACTGTTAAGAGACTGGAGTGGGCCTTGAACTGGGGTTTCTGGAGTAGGATGACTGGTTTTCTGTCTTTAATTAGTTTTTAAACAATGCTTCAGAACTTAGGTTAAATGTTAAAAGGAAGCGTTCGTTTTATTCAGGCCTTTGGTTTTATGTTTGCTGGAAGCACAATTTATTCTGCCATACCTGAGGAGAACATTACTGGAGTTCTTTAACTAGCCTTCACATTATTTATCTTCAAACCTAACACATGGCATGAGAAATAAATATGCCGGGCTTTTGACCCTGACTTCACCTTTTAATTAATTCTCAGAAGAGTGAACAAGTTTCAGTCTAAGAAGACACTGCGTGTTGAAAGGTCACGCCTGCGTCTGACAGATTCAGGAACAGCTGAAAAAGACAGCTGATTCAAAAAGCTTTTTATTTAATCTTCTCAGCTAAGGAAAGCAATTACTGAAAAGTATTTCCAGTTTTCAAACGAAGGAAAATGTATTCTGACTTCCTTTCCTTTTTCTCTTTAAATAGAAATTTACCTCTGACACGATAACCTTTTCTCACAGAATGTTTTATATTAGCTACATAGTTTAACACTAACCTGATTAGTGAGGGAATGTAGTTCCGACAAAGCTAACCCCGATTTTATCGCAACTACCCTAACTGACTTCCACGACGCTGGGAAAACAGGTGCTCTTCAAATTATTTCTTCAGTGAAGTGCACAGTGGAATGTTGAAGCACACTTCACCAGATGTCATGAAACCTAAAAGACTAGACTGCTAACAGTGGTGTGCTGTCGCAGTATGTGCATGTTGGCAGCCATCTTGGAGTTCCATCGGTGCCAACAAGCACTCCAGCTGGAGGGATTATCTGACTTTTGGTAAGTTTGTAGGGGGAAAATGGTAGCCAGCATAGAGTTAGAAGGAGGAAACCTCCTGTGAGTCCTGACACCAGCTTGCGTTCACGCGAGCGTGCACGCGCGAGCAGGCGCCATATGGCTTCCCTCGCCATCTGGTTTCCCACCCTAACTCGCAGAGGCTTTTATCGCTCGCGATTACTTTCACTTTGGCGGCCGCGCGGCCGTGTCAGTTTCTCGGCCGCGCGGCCAATGCTTGTTTTTATAGCAATATGCCTTGGTTCATTTTTTTAATTTTATTTTTTATTGACAACATATGACTATCATGTTTAGTTGTCAGTTTGTGTTCTTTTTTCTTGTTATTTTGTGGCATACTGGTATAGTACAAATAATAACCTTCGGCCAAGCTTGCAATACATTTTCCTTTGAGGTAGCTCAACGGACTGAGTGCCTGCCGTACAAACTGTTTGTAAAATGCAAGACACGGGTTTGAACACTGATAGATTAAATCGTTTATCATTTTGAGGTCGTTAACATTTGGATCCTCGGTGTAGGTAATAAAGTCTGCAAATAAAGCGCCACGACAGAACTGAAGTGTGGTGTGCGCTACAAGAAAGTTCAAATCACTAACTTTCTTTCTGTAATTGTTGGTCCCCTCTCTTCTCAACATTTTCTCTCGTATCTAGTTCTACCCATTTTCTATCTTCTTTCTGCACTCAGCACTATTTGAGTCTCAGCCTTTTCCACTTGTTTTTTTCTAATAACTCGCCTACGTGTGCTCCTTAGCACCATCTCCCGTTTTTTTTGTTTTTGTTTTACCAATTTCCTATCCGTGCCCCTGCTTGGAGTATCCTCCTTTCCCCTGTTTTCTGGTATACGTGAGCCCGGGATCTCACACACTTATTAGTGTGCCTATTTTCTCACCATCTCAAGCTTTTCTATAATATCTGACCCACTTGTGCCCCCTCCCTCTCCTGTTTCTTCCTCAGCTTCTGACCCATGCGCGTCTCCTCCCAGCCCCCAGCCCTCTCTTGTTTTTCCTAATATCTCATCTGTGTGTGCTACTCTTTATCTGGCCAGGTCTCCCGCCCATTTTAAGAGGTCCGCCGAGCAGGCTCAGAGCTCTTTTGAAGGTTTGTTTTCTCTGGAGGGGAGGTGGGGCTCGGATGAGAGGAGGCCGCTTTTAATCCTCTTAACAGTTCAAACTTTTCCCTCCGCTTCAACCTGCCTCTCCTTGAATACCTATCCCTTTATCGCTTCAAATGGCCCCCTTCTGCCTCTGTTTGCGCCCTGGGGGGCTCTGCATATCACACACTACTTTGCGTTTACAAAGCTTTCTCTGAGAGGGGATAGAGGTGGGGGCTCGCGGGACTGGGCACCCCCCCCGGCCTCTCCTCTGCATATGTGTCTCCCCCTGCTGTGCCTGTGTCACTGACACCACCGAGGAAAGCGCGGCTGTGGGGTAGGTGTGACTGTTTACCTTTTCTCGGTGCCCCGGACTGCAATGCCATAAAGATAAGGCCAAATGCTGAGTGGAATGCACGTGACGCCTACCATAGGATCTTAAACGGCAAGTACAGCGCTAGCCCCTCAAAACTAGAGGCCCCAAAAACAAGCATTGGCATAGCCAATAGGTCTCGCTTTTGGGACCTTATAAGTATTTAGTTATGCAGCACAATATCCTTGGTGCAACAACATCAACTGTTGCATCGCTAAACACTTATAAGGTCCCAAAGGCGAGACCTATTGGCTATGCCAATGCTTGTTGTATTTGTGTTACTATCGCCTCTGCACTCTATGTCACTCTACTACGGGATGCCGCACAAATGGAGACAAGTGAGCAGCATGGTAGTTGTGTGCAATTGCTGGATCATCAATAAAAATGAAAAAAATAATTTACAAAATAATGTAAAAATAAAATTGAGGTGCCAAGTTATTCACGTGGGATGGGAGGGTCAATGGCGGAGCAAATGGACAAAGTTGAGCGGCGCGGTAACAGTGTGCAGCTGCAGGGCTCTCATAAAAAGAAAATATATATGTCATAAATAAAGTGGGATGGGGGAACAGGGAAGAGAGCAAGGAAAGCAATGCTCTCCTATGAGTGCTTAAAGAAAAATAAAACATGTCCCCCAGTGTCAAAAAATAGATATGCTTCATGAGTAGGACATGCACAAGAACAGGAAGGAAAGCCATTGAAAAGGAGATAGACAAGAAAGCCATCCAATCATGAGTAAGGGGCTGATCCAAATCCAACTATTTTGATAATAGATGCTAAAGCAGTCAGTAGGCAAGGCATAAAAAAGTGTTAGTTTGTGATTTTGTTGTCAGTTATGTTTCTTTGGAGGCAATAAACAATAGATCATTCATCTTTTAAAGGTGATTTTCTATGAAATGCAGATGTTAAGGGACCATAGTAGGAAGGCTGCCCTATGGCACAGACTGTAGGAAACCGAGGTTTTGTTGCAGTGATCCCCCACGTTTTGCCTGGTATTTGAAGCAACTTTCATTGAAGTGCACTGGGTTCCTGCTAAACAGGCCCCCAGTGCCAGTGTTCTTTCCCCAAAACAAGACAACAGTCATTGGATCCCCAAGTGACCAGGCCTTTAGCACCTCTGTAAGTCCTTAGTAAGTGGTACCTCTGGTACCTAGGGCATAGGACCTAAAGAGGGTCCCATAAGAGCTGCATCATATATTGTGTCACTCTAAGTGAACTGGCACCAAACTCATACAAACTGCCACTGCAGGCTGCGTGACTAGGGGCTCTAAAAAGTGAAAACACGACGCGTTAAAAAACCTGAGTGCCATGTCTCCTAACGCTGCATGTAATATTTGTAAGTCACCCCTACAGCAGGCCTTACAGCAGTAAGGCAGGGTGCATTATATTACATGTGTGGACACATCTGCATGAGCAGATATGCCCCTGTGCTGGCCAGTCCAATTACTGCCAGTACAAGTGACCAGGGAAGCCATTTTAAGTACATGTGCTGAACACTGGTCAAGAACAAGTTCCCCAGCTACATGATGGACTCCCTAAAACTAGAGATGTTTGGTATCAAACATCTGGCATTAATAAACCCACACTGATTCCAGTGATGGATTTATTAATATATTAACCTAGAGGGCACCTTAGAGGTACCCCCTGAAAATCTACCAAGTACTAGTGTGCTGACTGACTGGTCCTAGTCAGCCTGCCACCACAGTCGAGTTTCTGAACCCCAGGCATGAGGGCCTTTGCTCTCAGGAGCTCAGACTGCTCGGGCAGAGAGTGTTTTCACCCCCTACCACAAGACGATCTGCAAATTAGTCTCCCAAGGCAAGGAATTTCAAAGAGCCCACGGCCTTTGGTATGTGAATCTGGCTTCCCTCAAAGGAGAGGATGCTGACCACCCCCCTGTCCAGGGCCCATTTGGTGCCTAGACAGGTAGGAAAATTAGTAGTCTGGGTGTGTTTGCCTTCAGGCTAATTCCACTCCTTAGATGGGCTACGAAAGTCAGAATTCTGCCATGTTTGGGACAGCAAACTTAGGGGCTCTAGGACAGGGTTATGCCCACTCCCCAAAGGAAGTGGTCATATAGGAGGCATAGTGACCTCAGGGGTAAGTAGCCCATTGGCTACTACCCTACACTCCACTAACATCCCTAATTCTAGTGTTTAGGGGAATCCCTGGCACCAGGAAATCAAATCCTGCCGACCTAAATGAAGGACTGAAGAGCCTCGAAAAGCAAGAACTGTGGAAGAAGTCGGCCTGTTCACAGTTCCCGATGATTTCACCAAAGTCGACTCATCCTGAAAGCTGCTGTGCCTCCAAAAGCGTGGGAGGACTACCAGCACTTCTGCCAAGACTCAGGAACTCCCATGGACCAGCGGAGGTGCTTTTCTGCAGGTACCAAAGAAAGAACTGTGAGGACTCTGGACTGTGTAAACCCAACACCAGTCAGCACCACTGCACCCGTCGCTCCAAGCCCTAGCTGAAGTGGGCCAATGGAGCCAGCATGGTCCTCCAGCCCTACAGAGAAGAAGCCCACCTTGGGTTTGCCAGGAGGGGACTCCTCGACGCCACCTGGAGCCTCATTGTGCAGTCCCTCTTGACCGCGAGTGACTTGGCTGTAAAAAATTCAGTGCCTCAAGACACCTCTGCACCCATCGCCCCTGGCCCGAGTGAAATCGACCAAAGGCTTCCCCATGTCCCTGAGCATCATGAGCCCCGAGCCCCCTTGTTGGTTCAGCCTAACTGGTCTCCCTGTCCAAACCTGCAGACTCTTTCTGACTGGACCAATCCCCTTGACTAACATTGGGCACCCAAAGCTGAAACACACCTCTGCACCCGGATGCCCATGAGCCTCCTGAGGTGACCAGTTGGTGACGCCTTGAACCTTGCCCCTTTCCTCCATAGTTTCAAGTTTAATTTATTTGCATAGTTAATTAAAACCGTTGCAATACAAAATAGCTTCATTTAAAACCAAATATACACATAAAATTTCATACTTCATATATCTTGTATTTATAATTCTTTTTAAGTCTGTGTTGTAATCAACCAAGTGAGGAGACAAGTTTCCTAGCCAAATTATTTTTGATTTTGCACATATTTATAGGTTAAGGTACTTAATTCCAGCCTGTACATCTCTTCACTGACTGTGCAAGAAATCTGTAAAAAAAAAGTGCAAAGAAGTGCTTTAGGCTTGAATAAAGTCCATTAGTGCCAAAAAGGGAGCAACCTCTTCAAGCCTCCGTGTTAGACTTGCACCTGTTTATAGACAACTGAAGTCGTTAATAGCTATTGTGCTGGCATTTTCTTTTCGCATAACCTCAGGAACGTACTAGACAACAGTTCAGTTGTGGTTCATTAGGAGCAAAGATACTTAATTCCAGTCCTTACTTCCCTTCACTAGTTATGCCCATGTTCAGTTAAAAGTGCTTTAAACTTAGATAAAGTGCATTAGTGCCAAGAGAAAAGTATATGAAAGCGTCCTCTTCAAGCCTCCTCGTAGGACTTGCACTTGTTTCAGACGACTAAAATGTTTAATAACCACAGTGCTGGCATTTTCTTTTCGCACAACCTCAGGAACTTTACTAAACAGCAGTTAAATTGTGGGTCATTGGGTGCAAAATATGCCAACACCGCTTGTCTCCTGGTGCGTACCCCTCGCTGATTAAATTGGTGTTTTAACAGTTGTTTCCGTTCTTGTAAAAGTTCTTTACATGAACATAGTAGATGCAGCAGATCTTCTGGCGCTGAGCCGCATAAGCGGCAGATAGAGCCCGCTTTCTCCTTTTGCCAGGGTGGAAAATGCTGTATGCAGGGTATCAGACCAAGTCTGTACTTCAGGAACCTGATTTTTGTAGTTTTAACATAGCCCAGATTAAAGTAATTTTGAGCGGCTGGCTCCGTATAGGTATTCAGAGTCATCCATCCATGAGCCCTTTTCGAGAGAGATACCTTGTCCTCCACCCATGAGAGATGTTTGATCGTCTTCCAAACTAGTTTTTTAAACTTGGTGGTAGTTGTAGGTGTTTCCCAAAGCTGATTCAGCCCCATATTATGCAAGCTGCTTTTAAGATATTTCGCAGCAGGTAAAGCGGTATGTTGTTGTAGCTCCTTCCATATATGTTCATTTAGAGTTCCTTGAGCGGATTTCCGCACTTTGTCCCAGGTGATAATGTATGCACCTTGTCTTGCAAAAGATTGTTTCTGTATAACAAACTCTAGCCTGATTTGCGCAGGCGAGGTATATTTGGGCAGCCCAAAAATGACCCTGTATGAAGAAGCTGTTACTGTAGTATCAAGTATTTTAGCATCTCTTCCTCTCTGCGCCTCACTGCCATAGGTAATTGTTGGCAGTATTTTAGCACGAGCCACCTGTAGCAAGGGCAGAATCGATGGTCCGTTTAATTTGAGGTTTAATGCTTTTAGAGAAATTGCCAGGGTAAGGCTTTTAGGTCTGATGCTCTATTTCTGTGCCAAAAATTGGCCTCTTTGTCTATCTTCACGCCAAGATATTTATATTCCAGAGCGTCCTCAATTCGAGTCTTTCCCCAGAACCAAGCTGCTGATTTTTTCCTTTTTTTGCTGACCGTCATGGTTCTTGTTTTTCCCAGATTTATCGTTAAACCATTTGCTTTAGAAAAGTCCTGTGTAACATTTAAAAGATGTTGTAAGCCTACTTGCGTTTGGCTGGTCAGGACTATGTCGTCCGCATATTGGAGACATGGCAGTGATAAGCCTCCTAGTTTTGGGGCGTGTGAGGTACAATTATTTAGGAGCGGGACGAGGTCAGCTAGAAATAAATTAAATAGTGTGGGTGCTAAAACACATCCTTGTTTAAGCCCTTTTTCCGTTGGTATACATCTTGACAGGAGTGACCCATCCCCCCATCTTTATCGGAACCCATGTATCCAAATGCAGATTTATCAACAGGTTTAATAGGGGCTGTGGCAACCTCTAACTGAGCAATTTGTACCATAGGTTGTTGCGATTTACATGGTCGAAGGCTGCCTTATAATCTATAAAACATAGGTGAAGGGGCATCTTTGCAGATTCAGCCTTATCCATAAGCATTGCCATAGTATATTTGTGGATGTCCCAACTGATTTTGCGAATCCAGTCTGATTTAATGGGATTACGGATTTCTCGTTCGCCCATGCCTGAAGCCTCTCTAGTAACATTCCAGCAAAGAATTTTGCCTCATTGTCCATTAGGGCCACTAGCCGATAGTTTTGTGGTATTGACTTTTCACCTGTCTTGTAAATTGGTGAGATAATTGATCCTCTCCAGGAGCACGGCAGTGTGTTCAACATCCTTATTTCTCCGAAGAGTGGTTCCAGTGCTTCTGCCCAAAAATTTGCCTCTTGTTTATAAAGTGCTGGTTGTATTCCATTTGGGCCTGGAGCCCCTTCTCTCCTTCCCTTCTGGTCGTTTGATGGTACTAATTTGGCTCCTTGGCGGGTTCCTCTATTGGTAGATCTCCTTCTAGTTTCCCAAGTACTGTATAGTTACTTGGAAGCCCAGGCATTGATGGTTGTTCCGCCTTCTGATACATTTTGAGTTTCTTGACCGCAAGCCCTGAGTTATATAATTTACCCATACTTCCTCTGAAATGTTAGAAGCGATTCCCTTGTGGGCAGGACGGATGAATTGATTTATAGTTCTCCAGAATCTGGCACGGTTACCCTGTTTAATGTCGGCGTGTAATTTTGCCCAGAGATCGTCCTCCGCAGATCTATTTGCCTCCCTTTTTTGTTTTCTCAACAGCGCCTTTTGCTTTCGTAGTAGTTGCAGTTGTATTTTATCGTTTGGCTTGCGTCGAAGTTCTCAGTGAACGATAGATGGAATGTTTAGTGAGCTTGATTTCTTTTTTGGCAGTTTGTGACAGGCTTCACGCTGCTAAATCTCTGTTGAATTGGTTTAATCCTGGTTGCGTATGCTGCCATAGTTGTAGTAAAGTTCTCCCATTTCCCAACTTCACCTGATCCGACCCTCGATTCAAAGTGCTGTTTTGCGATTTCCAACATCCTGCTATCTGCGGCTTGCATGAACTTAATTCTTTTAAGATTGATGGTGAATTCTGATCCTTGAGGAGCCGAAGACCGTTCAAACATAGGAGTGATTGTTCTAAGCTCAATTTCTTGAGGCCGGTGGTCACTATCACCTTTGTCGCCCAGCTGGAACGAAGAAATTTGATGAAACAAGTCTAGGGAGATGAAGGTGTAGTCCAGTATTGTATTCGTTCTTGTTGAGCTATGTGTTGTTGCAGGTGGACTGTCCCCAGCGGATCTTCCATTTATTCCTCTTAGGTTAAGATGTTCCAGTTCCTCCAGAACCAACTGTTCGGCCTTAGTTTGTTTGCCTATTTGTGGTTTCCTTTGCAGTGGGATGTTCCAGATTGTATTTTGGAGTAACACTTCTTCACCCGAGGAGGAACCCATTAGATTTAAATTTAGGTCCCCAGTAAGAATAAAGTCAGTTGTGGGCCCTTCCCCCTATACATGCTTCCAAAAAGTGGCACAGTTCCTTTGCTGCCTTGGTTTTCCGTTTCGGTTGAATGTAAGCATTAATCATCATGATGTCGGTATCCCTTGCATTTGATAATGATGGAGTAAGTAGGTTTACTGCAAAGGTCGCTGGTGATGTTGGCCCAATTTCACGGGCTGTGAGTATGCTTGTATTCGAGACATCTGTTACCAGTCCACCTTGCAGGTGACCATATTTTGCCCCTTTAAGTACACTGGTAAAAAAAAACGCAGAAATCCCTGCAGATGAGGAGGGTCAGTTTGCCAAGTCTCTTGTAATGCCACAATGTCAAATGCCCTTATATAGGTGACAAAATCTTGATCTGTTAGTTTGTTTGCTAGTCCATTTACATTCCATGAGCATATTCGTAAAAACCCTTTTGTACTGGTCCTTTGCGACGGACAGATGTTGTCAATCTTTTTTATTTATTGTTCCCGAGATCCATCTTAGATCCGTTTCCCAGTTCTGAAACGTTTTAGGGTCATGGTGGTTTCTGGGTTCTGCTAATGGAGGTTCCCAATTCATTGACAGCGACCCACAGCTCCTTTCAGCACCGATGTTACTAGTCTGTTTGCAATTGCCTCGTTTGTCGTTGTATTTACTGGGTTTAGCAAATCAGGGTATCCTGGCTTGATGTATGGAGTAATATTTATCCCCCAGTTCTTAAAAGTATTACCTTCTAAGAGTATTTTTGGTGCAATTGATGATATCCATGTTGCTTTTGTTTTTTCTCCTACCTCGAAGTCCTTGCATTTGATAAATTCTATTGAATCTAAGTCATATGTCTTTACCTCTGTCAAGGATAGTATGAGGGACAGCAGACACAATATGTTACCTCGATTCATGATGTCGTGCCTCCCTTTGGATCTATATTCTGGTGTAAACCATAAGATACTTGTTTCCCTCCCACTTGTCCCTTGAGTGCCAGCTTTTCAATTTCTTGGGGACGGAAAGACAGCCTCATTGCATAATAGTCCTATTACTGGCAGGTTCCCTTCTACACTTTTCAGCTGTGCATTTTGTACTGATCCTGGCAGTTGTCCTATACTTCCTTGCCGGTTTGGTCCCAGACTAATTCGGTTTTGTTTTGGGGACGCCTGAATTTCCTGCCCCCGGTGATCCTCTAAGTTTATAAAGGAGGTTGTTTGTGTATCAATCGTGCTCTTATGGTAAATATGACTAATCCTTGAATTTCTGATTCCTTATTATCTATACATTCGATTTTTTGATTTTCCAGATTTCCCATGTTTTCCTGGTTGCCCTTGGAGGCGTGATAGTTTGTAGGCGATGTTAAAGGATTGCTAAAGCGAAAGATCCTGATTTAGATCAGGCGGTTGGATTCTCATTGTTGTTTCTGCTGCTGCATCATTTTTATTCTTTCGATTAGTAGTAGTGTTTCCTTTTAAATGGGGCTATGTTGACTTTGTCCACTACCTCCCCAGCTAACTCAATCATATTTGCTTCTTGCATTCCGCTTGAGGAAGTTTGACTTAATCCTGACATAGTTTCTATGTTCTTTTTGTGTGTTAGTCCTAATATGGATATATTTTGTTGATTTATTTCTTTTTGCAATGGTGGTGTCCCAAAGAGGCGCAAGAATCCATTCTTGTTGGTACTTAATTTTTGATTCCGACCTTTCCGTTTTTGTGCTTGTCTTTGTCTTGCATTCATTTTGTTTTCCCCTTTGTCTTCTACTGGAAGATCAGACACTTGGCTTGGTGTTATTGTTTTTTTACTACTCTCATTTTTTATGTTGTTTTGGTTTTATCTTAATGGAGGGATACTCTTCCTTAGCGGTTGAAGTCAATTGAGTTGCCGTAACTTCTTGGTTACCATTTAAGGGTCGATTATCTGTAGGCTGTGTATATACACGTTTTGACGCCATTTTAATTTGTGAGCATAAGTCACTCAGCATTAGCGGGAGGGAAACTAATTTATCAACAATCGGGCTACATCCACAGTTTTGGTTATTAGCTTGAGCGTGATCCTGTATATTTTGCAAAAAGGTGTTTAACATGCCTAGCTTGCCATCGATTGCGACCACAAAGATTGCCAGAGTGTTCAATAAGGTTAGTTGTGTATCCATTTTATCAGATTGATAGCGCAGAGCCTCTACCAGGAGTTGCACCGTTTTTAGCAGACTTGCCCAGGCATTCCCATGATCTGTATGTTGCATGTCTCCTTGTTTGTCTCCTGTTGCACCACTTGTATCTTTAGATGAGTTTCATTCCCCTTGCGTCTCCCCAGCTGCTTGATGTTCCTTGTTTTCCTTGTGCCCCTCTATTTGTGAGTTTGCAGGAGGGTCATTCCTGCACTTTTCCTGAGAGTAGGTTTCAGGGAGACCCTCCCACTCCTCCTTGCCAAGATATGAGAATTGTTCCAGATCTTCGGGGTCTTCCGTCTCGCAGATTTGGGACATCACTAGTTTGCATTGGTGATAGAGCAAGCAGTGTTTTATGCTCTAAGCCCAGATTGTCCCTTGAGATTGCAGATGATACCAATATGGCTTTTGTACCTTCCCTCTCCTTCACATGTACATCTGTTATGATTTCCGACTGCGGGATTTCTTTAGGACTGTCTAGCTCGCATATGGTTAATGCCTCTGTTGTAACACAATTACCCCCCTTGTTTTTACTGTGGGGTATAAATCCGGGCATTGGAGCGTTTGATGTGTCTAGTGCATCAGAATTGCAGTCACCTAATCCTTCTATGGAGGCTTCCCGCACTTCCTTAGTCCTATACTCTTTAATTGTCTCTTGAATTATCTCAGTATCTACCACATTAAATTTTCCCAGGGTCTGAGGACTCTGGGGCACAGAGATAGTTTGGCACTGTAGGATTGTTGTTGAACAGGCTGGCCTAGAGTTCTCCACCCCAATACTTGAACTTTCGTTTCCTTCTTTGTTGTCACTATCCACTTGGCGAATGGGCCAGAGGGGTGTTCGAAGGCCCGGTAACTGCAGAGCATGAAAGAAGAGTATCACCCGCATTTTTTAAGAAGCAAAATTTTGTGTATTTTAGGCTGAAAGAGGCAGTGTTTTAGGGTTTTACTTTTTTCTGTTTTGGAAGTTATATTGCTTGACTCATTTGTATCAGGAGTTATTTCGATTATAGTACCAACTTGCTGTAAGTCGGGTCTAGTCTTTGCCTGCAGTTCGCCCACTGAACCATCAGATGTTTTAAATTTTCTTTTGCGCTTGCTTGCATTGTTTGTAAGCATAGGCCCTCCACGCAGATGTCCTGACCTCATGATTTACTGTGAATGACTGTCCTTTAGTGCCTTTATGGTTCTTTTGTATCCCTTTGGTCAATTGGAATTTGGTAACTTGATATCTTGGTGTATCCTTAGTATTCCTTATGACCTTGTCACCTTAGGACCTTGTGTCCTTGTGTCCTTATGCCCCAAGGTTGTCAAGGTTTATGAGAGCCTTATCCACTGGTGGCTACTGCTGAAGACTAGAGATTCACAGTGATCCCCAAGATTCGAATTGCATTATATTGTATGTGTTGATTTTTGTTAGACATTTATTCCTTCGAATGACTGCTGAAAAATTGTGATGCCCCCTCTAAACACTGCAGCTTGACTGCTGATCCTTGTTGTCCTTATTACTGCAGAAACGTCCCCACTGGACTCGATGGATTCGATGGGTTCCTTTTGTCCCTCACTACCTACCCCCCTTCATGAGTGGGGGCCTCCTGGTGTCACTGCAGGCCACAGCCCCGCCTAGATGGACTGCCGCTGCAGCCACCCACTAATGGTGGCTGCCCTCCCTTGTATTCACTTCTGCTGCACCCCCCCCTGTAGTGTACCGCTACACAATGTGGCCGGCAAACTTGTGGTGTATCGGGGGGGGGGGTTAGGAGGGTATCTAATGCCCAATTGCCCAACGTTCAATGTTCTGGCGTGGCACGGCAAACAAGCAAGCAGGCTCCACAAATCCTTCCACCTTACTGCCTGCCTTGCCTTGCGCCGCTCCGTGCACACGTCTCCCGGCAGCTATTCAGCTGTATTACCGCGCAGCGCAAGCAGGCAAGCGGCCTCCGCAGCTCTTACCGGCTCGCCTCACCTTGCACTGTGCCACGCCGTGCAACACGTCTCTATAGCGCTCTCTTGTTGAGCCGAGCAAATACGCTGCCCGGCTGCCAACGCCGATATTGCTGCCTCAGGCAGGCTCTGCTCAGTTCCAGCTCGGCTACGCACCGCTCAGCACAGGGACCGCGTGCGTCCGGTGCCACTACGCTCAGTTCGCCTGCTCTGGTTTGTCACGCCTCCCTGGTCAGGCACGATCAATCACTATCCATAGGATAACATTAACGCTTCAGAAATTGCACTGTGTCCATTTTTGTTAACTGTAAAAATTCATAACTCGAAAAGTACTCACCTGATTTTGATGATCTTGGTGCCGATAGTTATATAAAGATACGTGTTATTTTTATAAATTGGTGTAGATCTCCTTATTGAGTCGTGTGTATAATTTATTGACTGAATGCATCAATTGTCTAACACTCCTCTCTGATAAGCCTAAGGCCGCTCGACCACACTACCACCTAGAAGAGCACCTTGGGATTGCTAGAGCAAGCCCCTGTCCACTTAGAAGGGAATACCTGGACTCTTTGCATAGTATATAAAGAGCCAGCTTACTACACAGACCTCAAGACGAAGCACAACAAATAAAGCACCGTCTTCCTTATCAGTCTCCTGGGGCTCCATCAGCCACAGACAGAGCCATCATCAGTGGACAGATAGACCTTCCAGCCTTCTGTGCCAGCATTGCAGTCTGCGCCTATTGGCACAGATCGAGCCATTCATGGAGGTGGGACCCCACAGGGCTTCGGGGTCTATTTTAATTCAAATGGATGAGATGCTCCACTGCTCTGGTTAAAAGTACCACGGGGGGGCGTGGCCTGCAGTCGACGACGATGGCTACCACCTAAGAGAGCTCCGGAACTCCAGAGGCCTCAAAGATAATCCCTACACTTATCCGAACACAACCTTGCCCGAAAAACGGCTGCGCTGTCGGAACCCCTACAGACCGTGGCGGTCTAATCGTGACATCGTAATTATCTGATCCGGCACAGATCTGCCACCTGTGAGGGGCATGGCCTCAGAACCGCGCTGAAACTGGGGCCTAAAGTACAGCCGGCACCCGGTGAGCACCGCAGACATCCGGCGCGCCGCCGGCGACTCCTGGGGCCGGGACCCCTTTCCTGGAGCTCAAGTGAAGGTGCGCCCGCTTCCTGTCCGGCAGCATGGCCCGAGGGGGGCCGAATGAGGTGAGACCCGCCGGTCGCGTCTTATAACGGCCGAGGCTGGGGAACCCTGGAGGCGCCCACATCGGGGGAAATGCGCATATTCAGAGCACGGCACCGGTAATAAGCACAGCCCGGCTGGGAATTACTTGTAGAGGACGCCTCGGCGGAAGCGCTGGTGGGGCCAAGGAGGCCCATTGGTAGCGCAACAGCAAGCAGTAGGGGCCAACAGGGGAAATCACCAATGAATGCAGGATCGGCCTGTGAGACGCCGGGACCCACCAGCGGCTGGTGGTGCTGCACTAAGAGGTGATGTCATCAGCTAAGTGTCTGCCCGACAGAAAAGAGGGGCCGACTCCGGAGTAACCACTTGGAGGTGCATCGTACGGCAGTTCCATAGGGGAGCATTGGTGCCTCATCCACCCCACCGCAGGGCCCGTGGACTCGACTGCACCAAAGGCTCTGGTAAGCAACTGAAGTGTATCACCCACGGCGTAATAGTGCAAAAGGCCCACACTCTATAGATCTTGGAGCCTCCCTGACGGCGCTGCCGGCACAGTAATTGGTTGGCAGGAAACCAGACAGGCCGCGTGCACCACAGTAATGCACAGGCAGGCGGCGGTGAGTACTCCCAGCCAACGGCCAGCTACCACTTACCGTTGTCAGAAAACTAGGCACAATGGGAGGCCGTGGACAACGCATGATGCACCAGAATAAACTTGAAAAATACGCCTACTCTAAACAGGATCCGCGCCACCGTCGAGGCAGCGGCCACCAAGGGGCCCGCGACAGGAAAAGAGATCGCATGGCATGACATAATGACTACACTTAAAGTGCACACGTCTCTGGAATCCCGCATAGACACAGTTACTACTGAACTTTCATTAATCCGCGCAGATTTCAGGAAACTCAGTTCACGAGTAACGGACGTGGAAACGACAGCGACCGCTCTCTGTGTGGACACTACCTCTCTAAAGAAACAGATGAAACATCTAGAAATGGAAAATAAAGCCATGGCAGTGAAACTGGACGATTATGAAGGTCGCTCCTGTCGCAACAACGTCCATATCGTGGTAGTACCCGAAGGTACAGGGGGACCTGCAGTAGACCTCTTTGTGGAAGATCTGGTCAAGAACCACCTGCAACCCAGAGGACTCTCCAATTACTTCTCGGTCGAACGGGCCCATCGTGTTCCAGGAGGTAAACCCAGGCCGGGTGCGCCCCCTCGGCCCATATTGGCACGCATTTTCAATTTTAGAGACCGAGACCTTATTCTCCAGACAGCAAGGGCGGCCCCCCCCGATACGCTATCAACAAGGTACGATCTCATTCTTCCCGGACTACACAGATGCAGTGGCTAAACAGCGACGAAACTTGATCACCATAAAGCAAGAGCTCAGGAATCGTGAACTTAAATATTCGATGATGTTCCCCGCGAAGTTGAGAGTAGAAGCCGACGGGAAGACATGCTTCTTCACAACTCCGGAGGAAGCGCAAGACTAGCTTGAAGGATGGAGTCAAGTCCCACATCGCGGCAAACCCGGACGAAGTACCAATCGCAAAATGACGGGGCCAAACTCTTCAGAACTGGAGGAAACGACAGCGACGGAAGCCAAGAGTAAAGAGAACTGAATAGACTCCATGGACCTTTTCCCCACAATGTAAGGCTACCATAAGGAACCATTTCATAGTGATGTGTCCACACTAAGGGAAGAACTGCGAGGCTGCATCACTGATTCATGAGGGGACGAGATCGGGATCTCCTGCGACGGCCCACGTTCGAACTTCCCCTGTAATAGTGACACTCTTAGGGCAGGGTCATTAACAGCCCTGCGCACTGCTGTGTATGAACCGGAGGTTTCCGACCTTCCACGATGGCCTCCTGTGGAACACAGAGGTTATATATGTATACGAGGTGGCCCTGGGGGAACAACGTAGGAGCTCTCCCCCCCTACAAAGGTACTGGGTAATGGGAATTAGGCACTCTGCACAGTTGGGGGTGGCGGGCAGTTCGTAAACCGTCATGCAGGTAGGTAGGTAGGTAGGTAGGGGGGGGGGAAAGAGGGTTCATTGGGGAAGTTTTGTTTTAGTTAGTTTGTGTTCTGGCACTTTTTATGGTACATCGTAGATCCACTTGCACTGCTCCCACATCGCCACACAACAGTCCAGATCCTCTCATACATTTTCAACACGATTCATGGCCACGCCGCCTGACCCGCCCGACCATGAGATAACACACATGCCGCAGCACCTGCCTATTATATCCTGGAACGTCAACGGTCTCCGGGATAAGCTGAATAGAGGGCTGGTCCTGCAATACCTAAAGCGCAAAGCACCGGCAATAGCCCTAATACAAGAGACCCACCTAACAGGGGCGACCTGTAAAGCACTCGACAGGTGGGGTTTCAAATTAGCGGTCCACTCAGAGTTCACGTCTGGCTCACGGGGGGTAGGGATTCTAATTAAAAAACAGCACCCGATTGTTATTAAACGCACCTACACAGACGATCAGGGCCGCTTTGCGGCACTGACATGTCAGTGGGAAGGACGGGTGGTCAATATAGTGTCAGTTTATATCCCCCCGGCGGTCCACTCAGTAGCGCTCCCAGCGCATTCCTACTTCAACTCCACAGGGCGACTTAATTAAAGTGGGTGACTTCAATGCAACACTGGATGACACTCTAGATCGAACCCCTCCTCGACACCAACACCGGCCACACTCTAACCTAGAGGATTTCTTAGATACCATGTGCCTGGTCGATATCTGGCGACTCCGCTTTCCGCAAGCACGGCAATACACATCATTCGGGCGCGCATAACAGCCTTTCCAGAATAGATCACATACTGGTGCCGGCGGGTGAAATAGGGAACTTCGCAGACATTGCACATCTACCGAGAGGCATCTCGGACCACTCCCCTATCTATGCTGTCTACGCGAGGTATGCAGCACAACGGCGTCTAGTATTTCCGGTATACCCTGGGTACTTTAAAAACCCTAAAATCTGGAAGGGGCTGACTGACGCCACCAAACACTATTTTAATGAGAACACACCCTCAAGTCTCCTCCCCACTTAGTTTATGGGAAGCACACAAAACAATACTTCGGGGACAGGCGATCTCCCTCATAAACCACAAAAAAGAAAAAGCGCAGGCAATAGTGACACTCGAACAAGAGGTGAGCGAACTAGAGAGGACCCATGGGCAGGACCCCTCAGACACAAATACGCATCTATTACGCCTTAAAAAACAGGAATAGAGAGACCACCTGAGGGAGGACGCGAAGACACGATTGACTGCTACTCTACATACAGTTTACGAGGTCAGCGATAAAGCGGGCAAGCTGCTGGCCTGACAAACAGGAATAGGCAGATAGGTGGATCGCAGAACTTCAGCTCCCCACAGGAATAATTACACCGAACCCTCAAGCCATAACAGACCTTTTAGCGAAGCACTACGAGCAAGTGTACACCTTGACGCTTACAATACAACAAGAGGATGCGGAGGAGTTTCTCCGTGATATCCGACTTCCCAACCTCCCCGAAGAAGAGTCTCAACTGCTAGAGGCAGAGCTCTCCATGGAAGAAATAACGTTAGCAATTGGAAAAATCCAATCCGGAAACGCCCTGGGCCCGAATGGTATCCCTATAGAGTGGTATAAAAGGAATGCAACGACACTCACACCCTACCTATTAGAGATGTACAAGGCCAGTTTAGAGAGAGGAGAACTTCCACAAGACCAAAAATGGCGACAATAGTGGCCATCTATAAGCCCGGTAAACCGGTTCAGGAATGTGCCTCATACCGGCCCATATCCCTGATCAACGCAGAGGCCAAGATCTTGGCCAAACCTCTGGCCAACAGACTCACACCGCACCTAGCTACATTAATACACCCCGATCAGTCAGGGTTTATGCCAGGAAGAAACACGGCACTAAATTTAAGACGTCTCCATAATGTGCTGGGACGTAGACACACCATACAAGAGGAAGCCATCATATTGTCCCTAGACGCATGAATGGCATTTGACACGGTCGAATGACCATTCCTCTTCGCCGTCCTCACAAAGATGGGGTTTGGTCCAAAATTTTGTTCCTGGGTTAGATTACTATGTGCTAGTCCCCTGGCCCATGTGGTAGCTAATGGACATATATCCAAAGAGTTCCCACTACACCGAGGCACGAGACAGGGCTGCCCGCTATCGCCGCTTCTTTTCGCTCTTATACTAGAGCCTTTGGCGGCCTGGATACGGCAAGATCCCGTTATACGTGGGCTCCGCTGGGCTGAGGGACATGAAGATCGAATATCCCTATACGCGAACAATGTCCTCCTCTATATGGCCTCTCCCAAACGTTCCCTGTCTAGACTGCTGGACATATGCAGCTCCTACGGTAGGCACTCAGGATGCACGATCAATTGGACTAAATCCGTTCTATATGTCCTGAGAGGGCCTCCACCAACGCTGCCGGCTGGTTATGACGTGACAATTGCTGGTGATAGTTTCAAGTATTTGGGTGTCCACGTCACCCATGACCCAGAGGTCTTCATGACTATGAACCTCCAAGCCCCCCTGAAACGGCTCCAACGGGATACTAAACACTGGCAATCGCTGCCACTAACGCTCCTAGGTAAAGCAGCACTCTTTAGAATGATGGCGCTCCCGAGGTTCTTATACGTCCTCCAAAATACACCGTTCATGGTCACCCAATCCTACTTCCGAACCATAGAGGCAGAAGTCACCAAACTCCTCTGGAATAGCAAACCGCCTCGCATAGCTATGACGAAACTGTTCAGAACCTGGTATGATGGTGGCATCGCACTTCCAAATATACAAACGTACTACTGGGCATCTCAATTGACGGTGATTAACCACTGGCTACATGTCCCCCACACAGATCCGGCCTACAGCCTTGACAGATTGGAGTTGGGAGAGGAAGGGCTCTATCGAGCACTCTACAACAAAACCCGAGCCCTGATGGGCCCGACGAACCACACACTCCAGATATGGAACATAGTACACAAAAGTTTAGGATGGCACAACAAAATCACACAGGCAACGCCCCTCTGGGTCACGGATAGGCTGGGAAGACTGGGCAAAAGGGCTTCAAACATTGGGACAGCATAGGGATATCCAAAGTGGGAGATCTCTGGGTGCAGGGAAAGATGATTCCTTTTGCGAAACTCCAGGACCAATATGAATTGGCACCCACGGAGCGATTCCGCTACCATCAGATTAAACATGCCCTGGAGGCTGCAATCCCCTCCGACACTAGTCTTCCCGAGGCCTCACCGTTAGAGGATAGATTGTTGATGGACCACATAGCCACGAAAGCAATATCCATGACATATCGAAAGATCATTAATATGCCCGATCCCATGCAGAGACTCCGAGAAAAATGGCAGGGGGAGGTGGGAGACCTAGATGACTCCGATTGGCAGGAAGCATTAGCTTCACCCAGAGAGGTGGCGATCGCATCCAGACTACGCCTTGTACAGCTTAAGATCCTTCACAGAATCTACTACACTAGAACCACTTTATATAAAATAGGGAAAACTGACAATCAACTCTGCTTGCGGCAATGTGGGGAGCCCGGTACCTTCTTTCATACACTCTGGGGATGTCCCGCAATAGTGACATATTGGAAGTCCGTCATGTCCCTCATTACGAGAGTAAGCGGGAGTCCAGTTCCTCCAGAGCCCAAACGCTGCCTCCTGAATGTTTGGGAGGCGACGGACCTTAATTCCACAGCACAGACCTGGGCGACACTAGGAATGATGTTAGCCAAAAGAAACATTGCTAAACACTGGGGTGTTCTCTCCACCCCCACGATAGCGGAATAGTGTAAAGATATGGACATGGCTATGGTGGCAGAAAAAACTGTATGTGCGCAGAGGTTCCCCCAAAAAATGGATAAGGCTATGGGGAGGCTGGAACACCTACAGGGGAGGGCTGTGTGCATTGAAACAGTGAGCCATGAAACGGAAACAAGTTCATGTAATCTGGACATTAAAATATGTAACTGTGTGGACGTATGAACCAACGTATAATGAGTGTCTCACGTGCAACTTGATGCTATAACTGTACCACTAAGTATGAATAAAAAGAATTAAAAAAAATAATAATAAAGTACCACAGAATTAGAGTGCAGTTAATACTGCCCAGGATAAATTAAATCCTTTAATGCACCCGGACCTGATCTTTTTAACGTGGGGTGATTCTTTACCACCCCACTCAGAGTTAGAGGTCAGAATAGGGAATAACGTGTAGATGCTACTTCTTTTTCCTAACCTCTTTTACCTGTGCAAATTCCTTCCCATAATACCTGGAGGAATTTGCGCAGGAAAAATTCACACAAGTGTGCTAATACCTTCATAACTTGGAATATGGGGATCTCGCACAAGTAGTGTGTTTTTCCAACAATGAGGGCCAAGGTTGGGCAGTTGAGACCAGATTACAGAAATCAAGATGGGATGTGGGTTGAAACATGTAAATCGGACTCTCATTATGGTTGTCTTTTTACTTATTTATAATTTGAGAGTGAATCAATGGATCAGAAATCTGGGCTCCAGAGTCTGAGGTTAGCAGTGTAGCTAATAGATCATGGGCCACATGTACAAAACTGTCATGGAACGCGGTGCAGCACCCAATGTTACTGCGCTCGTTGCATGACAGGAAGAGAGCAGGACAGCACCATAGCTACAGAGATATGGCACTCTCCTCCTCTCCCCCTAAAGCCTGTGCACAATCTTGCAGCCAAGCGCCATGTAAAGGTGTCTGCGTGAGTCTAGCATAGGTTTTGTACTGGAAGGGTATCCTTTCAGTCCTAAATACTAAGGTTAGACTAACTGAAAAACGTTTCCCACTTTGCATGTGCACACGAGAGTAATTAACTCAAGTTCTAATGAGGCCTCCAGCTTTAAGGCGGGATCAGAACAGCTTCAGGTAGACTCCCTGCAGTAACTGATCATCGCTAGCCCAGAGATTCCATGATGACCTCAAACTGTTCTACATGTAAAATGCATCACTATACTCACATTCCAGTCACCATAGGCTGTCTACAAGCGCCTTAGAAAAACAATGGTAAAACTATGGACTATTCTCAGATGCATTCATCAAGAGTGCTTTCCTTTGACCTCAATTGTAAACAGCTCTGAAACTTTCCTTCCCCCACAGACGTCTCTCCAGGTAAGTTGGCTTACTACCTCCTATGTAGAAATCCTCAAAAACAGAATAATAAAGTGGGAAAGGATCCCTTTCTATATTCTGCAAACTTCGTATCTGCACATGAAACCTGTATGGAACTGTGAACGGTATCCCACTAAAATGTCCAATTGCGCCCCATTAAAACTTTTACCAGATTACGGGATGTAATGGGATTCTTCAGCGGATACTCTAGCATCATGATGTATGGGGATACATTGACATTTGACAATCATAGGAAGAGTTCCTCAATATGCCTTCAGTTGCACCCGTGAGTCAATACAGGTTTTTTCAGAAGCCAGAATAGATGATTTACTTTTCGAACTGCAGTCCTAGAATACTTGGGGGAACTGCAATTTCAACGGAATAGTCCAAGAGTCTTATTATCCTAAAGCCAGTCCTGTAATATTTTACGAAATGTTAAAAAATTACACACATTTATAAAACAGGGCTGAAATGTTGTAGTGTAGTAGAATCCAAGACAATCCCAGGGGCTGCTGAAGGCAAACAGGACTGCCTCAATAAACAGAGCAGCAACAGAAGAAAAGAGGCCGTGCGCTTGAATTTCTTTGGAAATACGTACATCTATATAGTGTGCGTTAGGTTGAGCCTTTCGCCCCTCTTTGCATAGTTTGGTAGGTGATGGGCTGAATTGGGTCAGTCTCGCACTCTCTCTATGGGGCATTGTAGTGTTATTTCAAATAGGGACACTATCTAGGTCCCTTTATGTGTTTTGCAGCATTCACCCCTATAAATACAGACAGACAGTATTTTTGACAGAGAAAAGTAATTGTGGGAACTGCTAATGGATATAGAAACTCCTAGAGTGGCTCTGGAGACGTTCACGTTATAATGCAAGAATAAATAGCTTTTAGTAATTAACAATTGTTTATTTGCCCCAATGAACGACCTACACTAGACTAGAGGGATTTATTGACTGACAAAAGATGTGCATTGGATGAAAGCCGCAGATATGGTATTGCATATTTAGCTAAATGCCAATTAAACTGTAAAATAGGATGGGCAAGGAATCTTGTTATGGGTAAGTGGTAGGGGGCAGTAAGTGCTCTTTAAAGATTCAAAAATAGGATTTGTTTGGCAATTCTGGAAGCAGACATTCACAAAAGGAATCTGTGAAACATTCAACGCGACTAAAGCAATAATTTGAGCTTCTTAAGACCCAATTTGATTGTTAAGAGGATTGCAGCACGTAGTGACAACTGGTCTTAGAAGAGGGACAGACATTCTAGAATGTGTCCCGCTGGAGAAGGGTCTGCTGGGTGAAAGACTGGGCATCAAGCGTGGTTGAGAACTATATTAAATAGCCATACTGGACTTTGACCATGCTGACACCAGGGCCATATTACATAAAGTACCCTGATGGAACAACAGGCATGCTTGCTGGTTTTCTGCATCCACTTTCGTTTTTCAGAAGGGGCCACGCCACACATTTTGCTGAAGAGATCTATGGGGGAATTGTGGCCTGTGGGATATGGTCAGGCTGGCCGTCTTTCTCTGTCGGTTGGTGCAGTAATTATAGTCCTTCTGTGTCCATGGTCAGTGCCCACCAGTATTCCTACAGCTGTCTTTTGCCTGGTCCGGTTTTTAGGTCGAAGCCTACCAGACAGCCCACCTGCCTGGTTTGCTAAAGACATCTTGGGACATTCAGAAAACTTCCCTGGGAATGCATTACACCCATTGCTAACCATCGGCATTGTGGCTTGTAACTCACATTTACTTGCTTTCCGTTTGCTGGCCCCATTTCTTTTAGGCTGTCCAGCTTGAGTTTGTCCATTCTCTTGCCCAAACCCTATTTACTGTATTCTTCCACCATTACTAGATGTCTGTAAACAGGCCTTTACATTTTGTTCTTATCATGTCACATTTGCTATGCATGCAAAGACAGAGGTCAAATGTCAGGTTTACTTTTCTTTCTGGGACTTCAAAGTGAGAGGATTTATGTGACAATCATCCTGTCTAATGGAGGTGTGCTTGAGGAAGGCTGTACAATGTGTTTTTGTTCTAGTACACAACACAATTTAAATGTCTATAAATGAACTGTGCAGATATTTCAGAATATATCAGAATTAGAACAGCACAAATTAAACATTTTGGTAATTCTGAAGTGTGGTGGAAAAATATTTTAATACGATCAAAACAAATCAATACCCTAGATGATGACATTTCAACACATTGTTTGTGCGCTGTATACTTTTATCAGTAAAACTGTATGTCTGTGCAAATGTAATGGTCATTTCAAATGAAGATGCGTTGTTTGTAATGGCAGTGTGCTACCACATCATGCATATTGCACTCTACGCCACTCCACACTACGCCACTCCACACTACGCCACTCCACACTACGCCACTCCACACTACGCCACTGCACTCTTCTTTACACTACGCCACTCTACTCTATGCCAATGCATTCTACCCCATACTGCTCTAATATGCACCACTGCATTCTTTGCCACTGCACTCTACACCACTCCACTCTAAGCCACTCTACTCTGCAACACTGCACTCTACGCCACTGCACTCTACACCAACACACTACTCTGTACTACTCTGCTCTATGCCAGTGCACTCTATGCCAATCCACTCTACGCCACTCCACTCTGCTCTGCACTCGACTCTACTGTGTATCACTTAACTACTCTGAAACAATCTACTCTACTCCACTCAGCGCCACTCCACTCTGTGCCACTCCACTATACTCTTCGCCACTCTATGCAATGCACTTTGCATCACTTTACTCAAAACCAATGCACTCTACCCCAGTCTACTCTTCACAGCGGCACTCTACTCTAGAACCTTCTACGCCACTGCACGCTTACTACTCTATTCTACTCTGCACCACTGTAGTCTATGCCACTGATCTCTGCACCACTCTACTCTGTGTCACTCCACCCTAAGACAATCTACTCCACTCTATGCAACACCCTCTATGACACTCTACTCTACGGCCATTCTACTCTACGGCCATTCTACTCTACGGCCATTCTACTCTACCGCCACTGCACTCTACCGCCACTGCACTCTACCGCCACTGCACTCTACGGCCATTCTACTCTACCGCCACTGCACTCTACCGCCACTGCACTCTACCGCCACTGCACTCTACCGCCACTGCACTCTACCGCCACTGCACTCTACCGCCACTGCACTCTACCGCCACTGCACTCTACCGCCACTGCACTCTACCGCCACTGCACCATTGCGCTCTACACCACTCAATTCTACTCTGCACCACTGTACTCCATGCCACTGCTCTCTGCATCACTCTGCACTGCACCACTCTACTCTGCATCACTCTATGCCACTATATTCTACACCACTGCACTCTAACCTGCACCGCTCAACTCTATGCCACTCTACTGCAGTGCTTAACTTGTGCCGGTGCTTTCTGGTGCTGAGCACCAGCACTTATTTTTCAGGGCCGGGTCTACACTCTGCACGAAATATTTATAATATAATTGGTTGCGCTGCGCGCTGCTTACTAAGTTTTGACATGGGTCCCAGTCTCCCCGGTGAAGAGCCTCATGTGACTGCGTGTGTGTAAAATATTTAAATTGGATGCCGTTGCTTGCCGCGGCCAAGTTGCCCGCCTTATTGTGAGCCACACAGTACTGCCAGAAACTGCCTGGGCCCCATTCCTCGGCGTAAGTTAGGTCACACCCCATTTTGAAATTGTTCATTGGTGAAGGATTGCAAACTCGTCCCTGCTTGGCGAATCGTCAACTGTGTACCCGGAGTGGACCAATGAGCAGTGTTTTTGCCCATGGCTCGCCCAGCATACTGCGCAGCCGCAGCCCTAATCAGCCGACGACAGAAGCAATCAGCGTGTCGAGCAGCAGGCCTCCCTCGTAGATCAATGAAAACTAAAAAAGCTGGCACAGTAAGTAATTAATTTAACTCTGTACCATGATGCTAGTGGTAGTGTGTACGCTACGTTTTATGTTACATCTTTGTGCAATAGTGAGTCTGCACCGGAACAGAGCAGTCAGAGCGTCTGTTTTTAGACAAACTGTGGCATTTACAGTTTATCATTCTCATAGTCGTTCTTTAAAGCTAGGTTTGCTTGCACTGCTGTATAAATGAAAATAAATATGACACTTCTGTGCTGCACTGATTGCTATCGAGCTAGCACATGTGCTGGAGTCAGCATTTGTGCATCTGTGAACACATGCGTGTGCAGCGCTTAATTTGAGTCTGTGGTAGCCGGTGAGGACCACCGGCACTCATTTTTCTATGTCAGACGTTTACCGAGATGAGAGGGAAAAACACACAGAGCAGAAAGACGGAGGAAGAGAAAGGCGGAAAACCCGTCAGGAAGGGAGAAAGCAGAACCCTGCAAGAGTAAGGTAAAGGGGCAGAGAGTGTGTTAGTGAAATAAAATGCATAACGTGGAATGAAGACTGTGCAACCTTGGTATTCTGCGCGTCAACTTTTAAAAGCTTCAGAGCAGAGTTTTGGGCACCAACACTCATTCTTTTATAGATTAAGCACTGAGTGTGTGTCATTATACCATACTATGTGTCTCCTTGTTCCGCCCTGTACTTGAAGGAGTGTGCAGAAGGTTCATAGTTTGCAGCAGCTGAAACCATGTAAATGTTGCTTGTTTTTGCATCTCACACAATTAATATTGCATGCAATCTCACAAGCCCTCTCACAATATTACTAAAATTGTACATTAAAAAATTACCTTGATATATAACTTTTTGCATGTTTCCGTCTTCTCTCCTACTGATGAATGGTATCCTTAGCTATGTCCCTTTGCATGACCTACTCTCCTCGATCATCATCTTCTTTAAGAAGTTGCATAATTGTTTGCCTTATTTTCTATTATACTTTGCTACGAATTGTGAATACCTCATTACATAGACCATAACGTCGACTGTCAGCCGCATGCCTACAACCTAAGAATACCTTCTCTCTTCTAGCCCAACCCACCCATCATTTGAATGAACTTATTAGTGAATTTACATGTAGGAAACTGAAGTAAGCGCATTGAATGGTTACTTTGTGAGCGCAAGATTAAACCCAACAATCTCTGGACTAACCAGTAACCTGGAGTTCAGGAGTAGTGTTCTACAAGCTGGAAATCTCTACAGTGCCTCTGCAGGGGTTAAGTGCTATATAAATACAATTACAATATAAACCAACTCCATAAGGAGAAGAAATCTGTACAGTTCGCAGAGTAGCAACAATTGTACTTTCTAACTGGTATTGGACTGCTTTGATCTGCCGAGAAAGGACCATAAAGTGAACCTGCCGTCATGGGTTCTGCCCCTCCCATTACAGGGCTCAGCCTTTCACTGTAAAGCAACAGTCCCACAGGACAGTACTCCACTATCCTTCATATCATACATCATCACAGATGCGTTGTGTTTTGTGCCTGAATGTCACATGTTGTGGTGGTGATGCCTTTGTGGCAAACCACTATCGTCAGAGAGGAAAAACAGTAATTATTTAGTGCTAGCCCCAGCAGAGAGAGCACAGATTCTCATCACAGAGCAGGCTGAGCAATCGTGCTCTGCATTGTGCTTTAAAATGTCATACTGTTAGTGCAGATTGTGGTGGAAAATGGTGAAGTAAAAATAAAATAAAAATATTGCCATACTGCCCACATAATGCACAAGCACATACCGAATCTGACAGCAAGATGTTAAAGTAAGAAACAGGACAACAATTAGAGAGAAAAAAGCTGATTTATTAGGCGAGGCATGTAGTTAGCTTTCAGAAATACAATAAAAACAATCCCTGCCTCACTAATACTCTCAACAACCTATGCCACTGCCCTTAAGAGCCCCTAAATTATAAACTCCCTCAAGCAAACAATCACAGCATCCACTACCGTTCTGCTTCCTCTCCTACCACCCACTCTCCTTTCATATCTCACCACTGGAGTAAGTGGGTGGAGGAAGTGGGTGGAGCCAGGGGAATTGGGTGTGGCCTCCTATAAAAATTTTAGCGCCTGGACTTAATTTTTTACAAATTAAGCACTGCTCTACTGTCCTCTATGCCTCTACACTCTGCATCACTCCACGCCACTCGGATCTATTCTGCACCACTGCACTCCACTAGACTCTACTCTACGCCTCTGCACTCTAAGCCTCTCTAATTTACACCTCTGCACTCTACCATGCACTACTCCACTCAGAACCACTTCACTCTACGCCACTTCTCTACACTTTGAAAAATCCACTCTATGCCACTGCACTCTAAGCTACTGCAATCTACTCTACACCACTCTACTCTAAGCCACTGCACTCTAGCCATTCTACATCACTGCACTCTACACAACTTTACTCAAAAACCAAGCACTGTATGCCACTGCACTCTAAGCCAATTTACTCTGCACCACTGTACTTTACGCCACTTCACTGTAGGCCACTCTACGACGCTCTATTCCCTCCATGCCACAACACTCCACGCCGCTCCATGATACTCCACGCCACTCAACTCTAAACCTCTCCAAGCTACTCCATAACACTCCACTCGATGACACCCCTCCATGCCACTCTCCTTTACCCCACTAACGTTTAGCCATGATGAACAGCTGTCAGGCTGGTGTACAACATGGCTAAAACATAATAGCAAAGAAAACAGCTGTTGCATGGGCTTGACCAATTGGCTTGTCAATGCTTGTTGCTTTTGAAATTCTGGCCCGCGTAAATTAGAGGAATTTCACTTAAGGTGTCTGGGATCCAGTTTGAATAAAACCTAGGCCAGGAATGTTAACCCAATTTGAATTACAAGGTTCCTGTCCCCTTCATTATATAGGAATAATTAATCAGTAAGAAACAGGGGAATAAGAAAAAAAATGAAAGATTTCTTAATACTGCCCTCACCCACTATGCAGTGGCATGCTTCATCGGTCCGCTGCAAACGTCCAGGCGCAGACCAACGCACTGGACGGAGCGCTGTTTTTTTATAGTGGTGAGGGAGAAAAGAACAGATAGAAAAGGAAATTAGTGACGGGGAAGAATATTCCCTAAAGAAGGGATCTTCAGTGCAGAAAAGTAATAGAATAAAACTGTCTAAGGAGATACCTTTGTCATACCTTTATTCTTGGTTCCCCTTGACAGGATTAAAAATAATGCGATCTGGGGATATGCAGGAGGGGTAACTGCCCCTAAATCCCCACTGCAAGTACCAACATGTTTCGGCCTTCCATTCTAGCCCCCATGGGTCGAGGCCTTCTTCAGGGTGTAGATCCTTTAGATTATATGGTCTTGACCCACAATTTGGTCTTTGCGACGAAAAGGATTTTTTTGTATTCCTGATCGTCAGAGGACCCAAGTGGGGGAAAAGAGGACGAACGCCGGTCTTTGATGAAAGTGTGACAACAAGACAGCGTTCCCACGACGGTCCCGGGTTCAGAGAATTACTTGCAAACTCGGAAAATGAATACCCTACAGGAAAAGTAGAAGGCGCATCATATACAAATTTTAAATACAAAAAAATCCTTTTGTGAGTTAAAGACATTGCAAGGGGAGTCAGAGAAGGGTCATTCCCTGGTCTCTTTTTTGTGATTTTTGATCCAGTTTAAATAGCCTGAACAGACACTCCTATGAATACTGGATAACCTGGTATTAACAAAATACAACTAATCCCTTTTCATGATTACGAAAAGAGACATTGCAAAGCAATAGAAGTTACAAGACCCGCCGACGCTGGCAGCATCCTTGAGAGGAATGGACGAATAGGATTGTTGAGAAGGCCATATCCAGTGCTAGAGGCCGTTCACAAAAACATGGGAACGTGTGAGCTAAAATAGGGGAGTACTGACATCTCAAGGCGAGAGAAATTGGGGATCAGATGGGTGGGGGCGCTTCCAAGGAAATTTATATATTGCAGAAACTTAAATATTGTTATACTTTCTATTTGTCATGGAGACTGGTAAAACAGGCTTGGCATAAATGGATTGCTATGTAATTTGAAAATGCAAAGAAAAAGTTAATTTATATTTAAAAAAAAAAAACACAATAAGGCTGAGATATCGGTCACTAGTGTTTGGGACATATAAATGGGAAACTACTGCACCATGGCGACAAGCTGCTAATGCTATTTCACATTTTATCGTACTCCATCAAATGTATCCCACTTAAGAAGGCAGAGCCCACTTTTCTGAGAAGAGGGAACAACAACTTGTAGCAAGACTATTTTAATGGTACAGTTGCCAGAGAAAAAAAGTCTGCCAATGTATAGCTGCTCATTTTTATGGAGTGATCAGCTCTTTACGAAAAATCTTTGTTTCTCTATTACAGCATGTATTTTAAATTGATGTCTATTTTTTATGCGGGAACAAGTTTTTATTCACACTGAACTAGGACTAATGATGTTCATTTATTTCTGATATGAACTGTGCATTGTCTTCCTTGTGAATTATCGGCAATGCCTACAATAAAGGCTTATTGACCATCACACACAATTTTAAAACTTAGTTGAGCATGCAGATTGTGTCCTTGCTCATCCCTTATTCACAATATTTTACTTCATGCAATGAAAATGTTATGCTTGGCCGCATTCAAACTTCACATTAGAGAATTGCGATATGTAGTCACATCCGTGTAGGGATAGGTACACAGCGGAAAGACAACAATGCCTTGGATGCACAATGCCACATTCTGAATTGTGTTTACATGAGTGACTTACAGGAACCGCAAATTACATCCACCTGAAAGCAAGTATTGACCACAGATTATAAAGTGGTACCATGAGGTATTAGACAAAATAGGCAGGGATGTGCAGTGCGTCACAAACACCAAAATGGATTGAGAAGCGCAGGTGCAAAATGAATAGCCAGGTTGTGCCCAGACACAGGTGGGTATGTGCAATATGTCAGAGTCAGACATCAAACTATACCACCCAAACCTACATCAAATACATCCCTTGATCAGAACCAGACACTTTCATATGAATCGGGTGACCACATCACTTCAGCTCATTATGGACACTGTATACAATCCTGAACTTTTCATCTGCAAATCATTGTTTTCAGGAGTGTTCGTTTAATTAGTTAAATGTAAGCAAAGTAAGACTACTGAGAATGCTTTAGGTGATCATGCGAAAGTTCTGAACTGGACACAATAGGGCCTAGTAACAAACTGCATATTTAGTACGTTTACTATTACTCCAACAGTACTACTAAAGAACTACAAGATGCTATTCACAAAACTGAGTTCACAAACTCCACCTCCACCATCTCTCCTGTAGGGGGATCCTCACACATGTAAGTTTACTACTTAGTACTAAATGTGGGAGGGATCAGAGGAGTGGTTGAAAATGGGGAATGTTTACTAAAATATTTTAAAGGTTTAGGGATGCGTAAGGAAGAGTTTAAGAAGGGTTAGTGAGGGACATGCACCCACCCAAAAAGAGTAAGCCCACTGCTATTCAAAACTGCACTTCTAAAGTTACTACAGCCAAAAAGGGACAAAACAGAGGTATATTGCTCCAGCTAAGAACTGCAATAAGTCTAGCACCACACATGGGTAAACACTAGTACTGCAACAGACTTCCATATAAAGTAATGTATGTAGGGACTCAATATTAAACTCTATGGGAAATAGTCACATTAAATAAAATAAATTAAAATAGTTGCAATATAAATAAATATAAGTTAATGTAAAAAAATACAATAATGCATATTTGTTATTTAATTATAAAGTATTTTAATAACTTTTTGGAATTTAGGCTATGAAATGGGTGCACAGCCGCTCACCAACAACGGATGCAAGATAAAGACCTATTATACTGTAATGAAAACTGAACTATACATTCAGCTGCAGCCTCCTGGTATGCAAGAGAGACTTGCCAACCTCTCCGAAACTTTTTGGTTGGTTAATCGAAATGACGAACAGTATGGGAAGTTTTATGTAGATGATACTGGGTAGTCTCATTCTATTAACTTGCATTTTACTAAATTGATTGTAAATACTAGACCAAGAGTTACACATACAGATATTAGGAGATGGATGGAACAGCCCAAGCAAAATTGATGTAGCTCAATATGTACAGGAAATGATTTTGCGATCATAACCTTACTGTGATCTTTTTGTAAAAGAAACATGTTCGGAGTATGGGGGTCCTGGATACCATAGTTAAATAACGGAATGCTATGTTTTTTGTTATTATCATTGCACGTTCCTTTTTTCCCTTTTAAAAGTGCAAAAATAAATTTTAAAGAAACATTTTTTACATTTAAAATCTATGTAATAATGTTTATTAAAATAAAATTACATTGCTTTTAATTGATTACATCACTTTTAATAATTACTAATACATAATAAACAAGTATATTTTTTACTTTAGGTGGGAATTTTCTTTTTTTAATTTTATTTTCATTTAGAATACTTTAAGAAATTAAGGAAGCAATTCAAAATTAAGTTAAGTGTGTTATTGCTTATTATTCTCTACATTTAAAATATAAAAGTAATTGTTATTAACATTTAACAAAAATATTTCTATACATTTTTTTGAGTTCAAAAAACTTTTTTACTTTTCCTTATTTTTTACCATATAAAGACTCCACAGTCGGTGCTAGGATCTTCATATGGTAAAATATAAGCAGGGCCACTGGAATTATGCGATTCTGCGGCCACAGCTTTTTTTGCATAGTTATGGATCTGTCGCATTTACCGCATATTCCAACATCACTCACTGCACAATCTGTAGATTTTAACAAAAAAAGGTTTCTAGTTCAAATTTGTCAAAAGTTACTAAAAACGTGGCGACGTGGGTTCCCATGGAGTGAAAGGCTATTTGCAAAGGTTAACTTGTCATCTTTTAGTTGCTTTGTTCTATATTTGGTTGTTAAACTGGTACTGAGGTAAAATCTTTGCCTAGACATTACCATGTGTAAAAATTACAAAATAATGAAGCAATAGTATCAAAAAATGTGCCGTATGTTTCAGCATAATTTGCTTTTTTGTGCCACATAGTTAACCCTGCCACATAATTTGATGCTCCCCTACTATTTAATTCCATTGGCCCCAAGTATAAGGAAAAGTAAAAAGAAAAAACTTTATTAAACTAGACAAGACAGTGCACCCTTTTACAGTTTAGATGCTCTCCCTAGAGCAGCTGCAAACTCACACCTGCATTAGGGACAGCATATTAGTGAATGGCGGACTGGCTGTTTAAAGCAAGGGGGCAACCTGAACCCCATTTGATAGGGGTCAAAGATTACCCCCCCAAGGCAGGTGCATCTATAGCTTGCAGTTCACTTTCACTCCTATGAAGTTGATACTTAGTTCTATCATAACTTCTATGGTCTCCCCAATCAATACAACCAACAATAACCAATATAATTTTAATATACATGATTACCGGCTATCAAAAACTAAGTCAAGACTGAGATAAGCTTCCTAGACTACCGGTGCACCTGCTAGTTATTTCATTGCTACTGCCTCTATCCGATTTTTGACCGTTTTTGACGCACAACAATCGGGAACCATAGAATTATTTTTACCCTAAACTTGCTGTTTTGCCTATTAAGTTAGACAGGTACATCATAATGTACTTTATTAAAGCTTTCCTTTTGTTCTTGAAAGAATAGGGCCCCTAGTGTAGGTGCATTAATAAACTTCCAAAAAAATCCCAATGCAGGGCCTCATCCTAAGGCCCTTTTCTAACCTATACCACATCCAGCAAAGTAAACAGCTTTTTAGCCAGCAGCATTTTGCATGCTAGGACATGTCGAACCCATTCAAGGATGCACCCCGAAATCAAAATATCAACGTACGAGAAGTTAGGAGTTGGAGGCTCAATCTAATCTGTGAAGATAAAAGAAATTGTGCTCCCTGTTCAAATAAGGAACTTCATGACCATCTGACATTTTGCAAAGAATTGAACACCTGTGGTCGTATTATAGATAGTGTCTGTGCCCAATTTTTTAACCCCCAAGGAACTTTGGTATTACAGAACGGTCCGCAGATGCTTATGCAACTTTTTCTGTAACACAAATTGCACAGGAGCTAATGTGCGCAGGCCTAGTCTAAAGGGGGTGTGCCCTCTTTTACTTGGGGTTGTGGATCCATGCAAATGAAGAAACACTTTGAACCTGCACTTTTTTACATAGGACAGGTTCAAGGACAAAGAAGCAGTCCAAGATAAGCTTTATTCGATATCACAATAGTGAATCATAAAAGCATACATAGTAAAATACAAAACACAGTTAAAAAGTTACAAATAGGTTAAAAAACTAAATTATAAAAATACAGAAATAATTTAAGAGAAGGCAACAGTAATATGCTCGCCCAATAGGGACTTCCTTCGGAAAATAACAGCCCGTAAAAAACGTGATAAAACCATACATGTGTACAAATTTGAAAGTAGTTGCAAATGTAAAAACGCCGGTCTACATTGTTTACAATTTAGCGATTTCATTAGCGGCTTAATAAAGGAGTGTCTAAAATCAGAGTAAAATTTACAAAAAAACAGTGTATGCATGGTGGACTGCATGGATATACTGTCACAGGGACAAGAAGCAGTCAGGAGCAGTGCCTGCTCCTCCTCCAAGGCGGAGGAGCGTCGCCCCACTGCTTTTAAGCAGTGCGAGGAAAGGAAAAATAAAATGATAACTTGTTGTTATTATCATTTTGTTTCCAGCTGCTTTGCAGGCGGGTGGGCGGGGCTGCTTTACTCTCAGAGCAGGGCAGGAGTGGTTTGCCCACTCCAAGTGCGCATGAATGCTTGGCCGGCCCTCTCCGGCCAGCCAAATATTCATGCTCACTTTGCATGTTCTCCACGCAGGCTGCATTACAGCCTGCGTGGAGAACATGCCCAGGCTCCCATTCCCTAGCTGAGTGCCAAACTACGGCACTCAGACCAATCACAACGCTGCATTGCAGCATTGTGATTGGTCTGGGGAGCCTGGGTGTGCTTCCTGGTTGCTGTTCGGCCGGAGTCCCAGGGAAGAGAGACAGAGCAGAGACGAGGGATGCGGCGACAAGGTAAGTGGCTTTTTTGTTTATTTTTTACATTCCCCTTCCTCCTTCAACCCCCCTACTTGCACCCTGACCCCCCACCCCCAATCCGTGCCAGCCACCACTGGTCAGGAGGCACACTAAGTGCGCCGCAAAGATGTGGCACGTAGTCAGTGTGCACCTCATTCCCCTGACCGCTTCCATTGAAAGGTGGTTAAATGGGCTTTCAGAGACTCCCTCAGCCATTGCCCTGCATATGGGTGCAGTCACTCGCTGAAGCTGCCTTCAGCAGATCTCTTCCCTATTTGAAAAGTGGGATGGCTACGGCCTGCACAGTGTAAGCTAAACAGCTTGTCTGTCTTTCATTAATATGCTGTTCCCAGCGCAGGCACTGGTTCGCAGCTGCAGTGGGACCAGGTAATTTGCTGTTGGTGCAGTGTATTGTCCCGGTCTGTCTCCGTGGGCCCCGCACACACACACCTGAGCATACACCTTGGCACAGACAGAGTGCGACAATGCACTGTACTTCTAATCCTGAAGTATACAAAAAAGTGATGGGTGGAAAGCTTGAATTACTCTCAGCGACTAGTAATTACTCAGACATCATCCAAGTCGATCGGATGCACACCATGCACCTCAGTTTGGACCCAGCACCTTGCAAATCAGTCTTGACCCTGCTCCAGTAGGAACAGTCCAGACCGAACTGCCAGGCCACGCCCTCTCTGAACCACAATGAAGAGTCCCAACTAGGGTAGAACTGGTCTTGAGTTGCTTGTGTTCTGGTTCAGAGAGAAGCAGGCTTGGTAGTTTAGACTGAAGTGTTCCTGTTGGAGATGGACTGCTTCTATTGGACCAAGACTGATTCGAATATGGCTGGGGTTAATCTGAGGTGGCATGGTGGACAAAAAACACTATGGACTGGGATGCACCCCAAGTAATTAATTATTAGTGGCTGAAATTAGTTCAAGGATTCCACCCACCGCTTTTTTGTTTACTTCAGTATTTATAATCCAGCCTCTGGCTTTCACATACACTTAAGACATGTGATGATCTATTCCACAGGCCAATCCTATCTGGCTGTACCGGAGCAGTTACACCTCATATTTAGAAACTCAACCGTCTGACTCCCAGCTTATTAGATTGGTGACTATGGGTGATTATCAAAGGTCTCCCCCCCCCCCTCCTTTACACCTGGGTTTGACAGCAAAAAAACAACAACAAAAAAACAGACTCATTGTGAAAACATATGTAGGCATGACATATTCGTATCAAGTAAGCAGTGCTTTCTGCTTATTGCACCACATTGGAGCACATCTCTGCCTCACGCCTGTCACTACCCTCAAAACAATTTGTCTACTTACATTTAGGTTTTACCATCCTACATCCTCCTCCTCTAAATGTGCATGATCCTCTATGCCTTTGAGGGTAAGAGAACACTGGAACTACATTAGTGACAGCAATGTGCTATATAAATTCAAAGAAAATAACAAATGTGAAAAATACATCCTAGCATGCAAAACACCGCTGTCTAGAAAGCCAGAACTCACTGAAGTCAAGCATGAACCGAGGGACCGACAGAGCTTTTAAAACTTTTTTGACAAGTCCTCCCCCACCAAATTTTCAGGCAAAGTTGCTCAACTGAACTTATCCATTTCCACTGCTCGAAGATATTTGGATCATAGTTTCTAGCATGCAAGTAAAAATTCAAATAATTCAACATTGAGTTTACCTCTTTGATCTTCGTTCTTTTTTCTCTTGTCTCTGGGTCCTCTACTTTTTCTCCTTTCCCCAGTGGTGGATATCGAAGGTTGTTTTGGAATTTCTTAAAATCAAATTTAAATTGAAGTTTTCTTTTGTCAAAAGATGTCCTCTCTTTCGTGAAAGTGCTCTGGGCAGGGTCAGCCTGCTCCCTAGGTTCTCCTGAAACATCTTCATCTTTTTTGTAAGGTGCAAAGCCTACTTTTTCATTTTCAGCATCAAAGTCTGGGCTTGTCCTCAATTTGCTTTTAACCCTTCCAGTGTTCAAGTTAACACTGTTCAAGTCATATTTTTTGTCCGCATCTTCGGGCTTTTTTTTATTCAACTTCTTCGCTGGGTAGTTGAGATCTCGAAACACATTCTGGGTCTGCGGCCTGGCTAGAAAAATTCTTTTAAACCTGGATGAGTCTGGCAGAAGAAAAAGTGCCCCAAAACAAAGCGTGATTAAGCCGGATAAAAATAACAAAAATAAAAATTTCTGAGAAAGGCGCAAGCCGAAACCAGGTGACGACATTCCATAAAACTTCCTTAAGTGCATGTTTTAAGTGCACTTAGCCGATGAATCCAGAAGACCTTTTTTCTTCTGTGCACATTTTACATTTCTGAAACTGGTGTCGCTATCGAACGGGTTCTCGGTTGCTTTTCTTCGGCTGCAGTTTTTCAAAGCTTGATGTTCATTAAAGTTGTGATTGGTGACGAGGCATCTATGTCGTGCTGTAAGACAGTAAGCAAGAGAAACATTAATAGAGAGTCATTTTAAACTATATTTATTTTTGGAAGTACAGATTTAGCTCCTTGGCGAATGGTTCCAAAGCTTACGGTCTATATTATGAAATAATATGTACTCAGTCGCATTTAGTTCAGCATCATTTTGCCTGTTGGTATTAGACAGCGCGGGTATTGTCTGTGGTCTGCGCGAGCTTGTGTCCGTCTCCAAAGAGCATCATACAACTTTCCACATCCCTGCACACAAGCCGCTAAGAGCACTGGGCTGGACCGCACCACCCAGAGGAGGAGGGGCTGGGACAGCATGGACTATCCTCATAAAAAAAAATAAAAAAAATAAACAACTGCCGCCAAGCAGATGAGCTACACCCCGCCTGCACTAAACTCCAAAGCATTTGCAAAAAAAATAATAATTAAAACGGTAGCTTACGCTGAAGGTTGCTATGAATTCCAGCAGCAAACGAAGCAGCAAGTCATCTGTCTAATACGCGCCTTCAAACACGCTCCTTCGCGATGCGAATGATAGAGAAAAAAAAACCATTTGGAATTGTAATTACAGCACATCGTTAAGAATTATGGTCAGCCGGCGCTGCATCAGAAACAGAAAAAATATGTCCCTCGGGTGCGTGCATGTCATGGGGAATTTGTTAAATAATATCTACAGATGCTGCGTTGCATAAAAAACAACAGCCTTATTTACTCAAAAGATTACATCGGCTTCTCCCTTTCGGTGCTTTGGAGTGCGTGCTCACGCACAATTCGGAAATCCGCTGCATTTAAAAAAAAAAAAATCTAAACGGGTCCTAAGCACATTGAATGATAAAACACGTACCGTGCTCTGGAATAAATCCCTCATCTGCCGCTGCGGCTAGCAGATGTTGCATGGCATGCCAGGCTGCTCAGCCCCTCTCTCGGTGTCTGCTACAAACGGCTCTGATCTCTCCCATGGAAACAGCACAGCAGAAAAAGACACCGCACATTTTACTGCTGATGCTGTTTCCCATCCAGGAAAAATTGGGGTTGTAAAGCGGTCCCAGACAGCGAGATGTAAACGTCCCTGTGATAGGTCACTGACAGCAGCTGCTCATTGGCCTGCAGAGGTTATTTTGTGGCTGGCTGGTCATTTTAATGCAATTTATTCCTAATTTGTGTTCCAGTGTGAATCATTGTCTTTTCAGTGTCGTGGGGTTGTTATGTTAGCTAGTATTTGTGCCACTTGTGTTGTTGCAGTTTGGTGTAATTTTATCTTTTTGCAATTTGTGGATAAAGGTAACATGAAAAATCTAATACATTTTTTTTTTTTTTTTATAATTGGAACGAAGTAGACCGTTATTTTTTTTTTTTTTAAAAGCCTCATAAAAATGGAAACATTTTAATTGAAGGGGCACATTGGCTGCCGCCAGGGCAGAATGTGCCTGCAGCCTGGTTCTACGCTAAGGCCTTCATCCAGGTCTATACTTTGCCAGTACCCAGCCACAAGTGAGATTACTCTTCAATATGACGCGTGGCAAGGTCAGAGAAGGTGGATGGTGCGGTGACAGCGGCACCAGCGTGGCCGTTCAGACACCACCATGATGATATTGATGGAGCACATTGCAATCCACTGGCACTAGGAGGGTTCCATCCCTACTGCCTTATGATCCAACAGAATTCCCCATGCAGGGTAATGAGTTCCTAGGTTCACCCGCTGAGGTTGCACGAAAAACACCCTGGCAAAATAAAAGAATTCAGTAAGACTGGTGAGGGAATCACTAGGAAGGTAAGCTTAGCAAGCACTGAGGTGCTCCAGGGTGTGCAGGGTTGATGGGACAAATCTCCTCCTCCGTGGGTCTCCTCCTCCCTGCAACACATCTGCAACAAGTCGTGGTCAGCGAATACCCATGCAGCCCGGGTGCTAGGAAAGGGATTCCAGGGGCCCCTACCACTTCACCACTATCTTGGCCAGCCTCCTCGTTAGAATGGAATCAGGTGGCAAGTAGCGCCACCAGATTCAGCCAGAAGTAGGAAGACCGAGATCCAGTTGACAGAATCCTCACCTCTAGCCTCATTTGAGATTGGTGGTCTGGGGACTATTGCCTCTCTCCGGCAAAGTCCAAATTAAGGGTTTTGTCCTAATAATTATATGGATGATTAAGGGGAGGAGTTAAACAGTCCCTGGTAAGGTTTGCACAACTCACATTTCGTCGTCTGTTAGTAGGGGCGTAGCTTCATAGGGGTTGGAAGTCGGGTCCTGGGACTTCCACAGTTGGGTGTGGCATTGTCTGAGTTTCTACTGGCATGAGAAACACTAGCACCATAAGACTTGTTTTAATTGAAGCAGGTCTTCCATTTATTTTAGGCAAAGGTTGAGATATTTAGCTGGGCAGAGATCGACAAAAGTACACAGCACCACTTATGCTTTTATAGTGGGTGTAAGGCACATGCCCCCTCATATATATGTTCATTCATCCCACATGTCCCTCTTCTGCAAGATAGTCCTGAACTGACTGACCTCCATTTGGCAAAAGTGTGCACAACTTGTTTTTCTCTTCCTGTTAATACAAATTGCAAAAAATTGCAGGACCATATTTTGTATTGTTGGGGAGTGGAGCTAAGGAGCATGTAGTGTGATATTTACCCATTGCCTTTGGATCTTATTATTACAACATCCAGATATTCAGATTTTGACCTTAGGACCTGCAGACCTGGGTTCTGGTCTAAATTTCTGTGTAAAAATCCGTGAATGAAGGTAAATTACTACCAGGAGTAACACGCGAAGACGGTGCATAGGCTAAAAAAACCCTAATTATGAAAGGGCTCCTCGTTGGTGCAAAAGACAATTTATAAAGTGCACTTAAGGCCTAACAAGAGCAGTCTTATTTCTGCCTCCTTCTCGACAAACTGAGTACTACGAGAATCAAATAAACCGTCAGAACGAGGCTAACGACGTCTGTGACCCGTGCATGTTTACTACCCGGGTGCCTTACAGATTCTTTAAGACAATCTACACTTCTCCCATTTGGACCAAAGTAGAACACACGGAGGAATATGCTCCTGACTTCCTAAGGCATCTTCATGCCCGGAATGTCTTTCTTCACCTGACTACAGTAGGAGGTGGTCCTAATTGTTCCAGTTTTTAACTTATATGTTTGTGAGAGTTACAAAAAAAAGCCCAGTCTTGATAAAGATGGCTATGTAAAAGTCCCATCGAAACGCGTCGACGCTTTACCAAAGGAACACAATCTGTGAAGAGACTGGGACCTTTGAGGGCTTATTTTTCATTTGGTATCAGGTCTCAGCCTTAAAATTAATTTATCACGGATGTGGGCCGTCCAATGACATAGGTTGTGTCTATTGTATGTACTCTCCTCCCTCCCTTCTTTTTTTATACGTTAATTGTTTTTTTAAATGAATTTGTGTGCAATTGATGTTTTTAATGTAAACTATGTTCTGACCGAACAGAAGTGTTGATTATATACACATTGTCACGCTTATGCGTTTTTAATATAAAACCTGGATAAAATTGATTAATAATGTGAAATACTTGCTTCTGACTTATAAGATAGGGTTCCGGGCGTGCAGTTATACTTCTCTCCAGGTGTGATGGTAGCTTGAATTAATGTAAGCTTGGTGTGTAACAGGACATAGTGAATAGTTTTAGCCTCAGAGTTCTTTCCAAAGGAAACATTTCTTGCTGACAACAATTACTACAGCTTCATCGCCTCAACTTGTAAATTGCTTATTGCAAAATGTATTAGCGATTTAAAAATGAACTGTAGATAATGCGCTCTTGATGTAAAGTCCTCAAGGTCCAACTCCATCGTAGTCCGTGGAGGTTGCCATTGTCTTCAAATTAGACAATGGACACCACCATATTCCCTGATTTAGACAGAATCATTGTCATGTCTACCTTTTAACGCGGATGTCACCCAAACTTATCTTTCTAAGAACTGTGATATCTTCAAGTACTTCGATTAATGACAGATACAACGTATAATGCGACATTTGACTGGGTCAAATGTCTCCTACTCATGTCAAGGTTACCTAGGAACACATACAGGCAGATAACCGAAATACTGTAGTCTGAATTGACATCCTTTGGTCTTATATGTTCATAGGGAAACAAATGGGATGCCTACCTTGATACACATAAGCTATGTCAGACATCCCTAAATTTAGGTCAGAACTTCCAATTTCTGATAAGATTTAGGCTATAAGGACGGCCATTTATCAGGATTCGCCCAGATTATCGCCAGAGATTCTGCCAGCGATGGTGTCACCTACTGCTAGTGCATTTCACACTTCGCGGGTGCTACATCTTGCCTGAAGGTGATAAGGCCAAATCCCAGAGGAAGACCGACTGCTACAGCAGTGGGTGTTTGCCCTTCACAGGTAATACTGCCTTCACGCCTCCACTGATAGATAGCCTTTGCTGTCAACAAGGTATGCAGTGCGTCTTCTCCCAAAGAAATGCTAGACTGCAAGTTGCTCTGACTTACGTGCTTTCATAATATTGTGCATAGAAGTAGGCATTAGAGTGTTAAGTTCTAGACATTTTAAAAATGCTAAAAAAAAATATTTTATTGTTATTTATAAGGTTTCTTGTTGCTGTTTTTATAATATTCTGTGTAGTTGTTTTAGATATGAGAAACAGATTGTCCGTGGCAATAAATATTTTTAATGTAAAAGCGTTAATTCTTCTTAGTACAGTGTGTGTGTGATACTGTGAATAGCAAAATTAGGTTTATTGCCGTTTCCACAATGCCCCTGATCCCTTTATGGGATTGTTAGGAACCCAAAAGCTGTACTTCTATGTCAATTAAACATGGACTAGTGTTTTGGAGGGCTACAATAACTTGTCTTTCACATTCATCGCTGAGGCACTGAATCAAGTTCACCCTTGGATGAGAAGGCACCCTGTGTAGAGTTACACCAAAGTTGTAACTTAGCATTACTCTAATGATGTTGCTAGCCCCATTGTCCTCATTAAAATGTATTTTTAAGTCTGCCCTGACAGTACAGCTGTCTTCAAGACCTGTCTATAGTAAACATAGGATTAGCTTTCAGTCAGCCCACAGCAACCATCGGCTGGACTGGAGAAACTCGGGAGAAGCATGGCCCATGACCGGGCACAGTAACAAGGTGAAAATAGGGAACCCTGGACCCATCGAAATTAGAGCAGCGCAACCCTCCATGGTCCCCCGCTGAATGTAGTCCAGACTGTGGGGGGTGGGGGGGGGAGGGTAAGATGATGCAGCCTGAAGAGCATCACTCAGAGCGGGAGAAGCACTGCTGATGAGGAAACCGCACATCCTCCACTACCCCTGACCCCTGCTGAATATACAAGCTCTTTGGAATCTGGGGTCAACTGATTGGCAGAAACAGTGAGAAATGCACAGGGCACTGAGAGGCACAGCTAGTGTAGCTTGCGCAGTTCAAGTCAATTTTTGCAAAAATTAAGGACACAGTTGTCAGGGCAATTGAAGCCAAGATGCCAGACATAAGGATTCTCTTTTTGTTGGCTATATGGAGACTTTCTTTTTGAGGACCAACCACTATGTTAATGTTTTAGCCTCTCTGAGGCGCAGTTGAGGATATGACAGAGGGACTGGGGGCAGCGATAAAAAGGATCATACAAAAAAAAAAAAAAAAAAGAGTGGATGGGGCTATTTGTGCGGTTTGGTGGCAATTGATTTTGTGAATTTTCCGGCTTCTCGGCATGCAAAACAAATTCTCAGATTTATAGAATAAGAGTACATTGAAAATATCATGCTTACAGGAGAGTATGTGAGAGATCAATCTCAATAGAGCCATAGAAACATGTGTGAATTTAATCACCCTAGAGTGTCAAGGATTCAAGGGCCTCATGTCAAATTATGCCTTCCAAGCCCCTGAGAAACAGGAGGACCTATGAGGCAGCAACATCAGTTAAGAAAGGATGACGCTTTGGGCCACAGCAGGTGGCTCGAGGTGTGGAGCATGCTTTGCTGGAGGAATTTTAGCCAAAAAAAAAGCAGCTTTGAGTCTAAGAGGTAATGAGGAATCCACAAAATCACCTCAAGGCTTGCATGAGGTGCAGAGTTAAAAACTAGGGCAGTTCAAGCCAGGACTACCATATCCCCTTCTTAGAGGATAGGGTCGTCATGGGGGAAGCAGTTAGAGAAACCGATCAATCAAGTGTTGAGTTTATGTAAATGCACAGTGTGGTGGTCCTTCCGCTAGCTGTAGCATTGTACCAGAAGCAAGCACTTGGTGAGAGGATATTCTACCCACAAGCTGGTCACCATTTTTCTGAGAGCGCCCAAGCAGCTGAGCTATTTACCTGGTTTATAAACAAACTCCATTAGTAATCCAACAGGAATTACAGAAGGCAACAGCCCGGAAAATGCTTCTCAGAATTATTGGGTAAAAAGGTAGCTCAAGATGCTCCATTACTCATACACAGCAAGACTAGTGTTGAGGGATCTGCTGAGTTAATTTCAGCAAAAGAGAACTTAGCAGAATCAAATAACCAGGGAGACGGAATGGCTACTGCAAGATGGGGGAGTGAAATGCCCACAACGCTGTGAGAAATACTGGTGGAGATCAAGCAAATTAAGCAGTGTCAATTAGACAGCAGTTAACTGTCAGAGCGACTGGCAAAAACTGATGAAAATCTCTCTCAAATTTTGGACAGAGTAGAAGAAATGGAGCAGCCAATTTCAAAATGTGCGGACAGATTGTGTGAGACTTCTGGGTTGGTTGATCGATATGTGAAAGAAATAAGGTCACTCCGGAATAGAGAGTAGGAGCTCGAAAAGCACTCCAGGCAACCTAATTTGAGAATAATGGGGATACCTGAACATGAGGCTGTGGGGATAATATCCTATATAGAGACTGATTCAACAACATGTTCTTCCAGATTGTTCACATGACCACTATTGTGCAAGTGCATGTAGTCTCTTTTCGTGCCCCTCCAATGCCAAGTATCCTCGAACAGTGCTGGTTAATTTTGCTGATTTCAGGATTAAGGAAAAGATTCTGAGCAAGGCGATACATGAAAAATCCTTTGATGCTAACAATTAGTTTTCTTTTAGAATTTATTCAGAAATGACAATTGATTCGTCCGACAGGCATAGAAACTTGAAATCTTTTTTAACCCCTCTTCGCTTAGTAGGAGCGCAGGCTACTATAGTTCAGCCTGCGAAATTAAAAGATTTGTATAAAAGTTGCTTTTATCGGTTTAGGTCAACAGAAGTGCAAGTATTTTTTTATGAAATACAGCATGGCTGCAACAGTTTAAAGGAATAAGTCAATAAGATGGGTGGAGCGTGAGAGGGTTTTAAGGGAGTAAGGAAGGTCTGGCACAACAGCATGGTGCCAGTTGGTAAAAGTGGGAGGGATGCTCTGGGGTGGGTTCATAGCGGGTGAGACCCTGCAGAGAATGAGGGAAGAGAAGATGGGTTGGATAAATGCAGTTTTAAAAAACAAAAATGGAAGAATTTGCAGCCTTAGTAGAGAACGGTCAAGGAATTGTCCATCAGGGCAAAATCAATCCCCTGATTCTTAAAGAATAAAATCTCTGTGTACACTTTCTGCACTTTATGACTTTTAAGCACTTTATGGATAATGGAAAAAAGCTATTTCATTCTCTATGGAGTTAGAGGGCACATAAAAAATTTAACACAGCACTTAGAAAACCACACATGAACACACAATTGTGCAGCAGGGTTCACAGTCCATTAAGCTATATTACTGATGTTTAAATATTGCCCTGCAGGTTGATGCATATCACTGCAGAAACCTCCTGAGCCATCTCATTGGGACTGAAACGAGTACCCTACAGGTGGCACAATTTCAAAATATTACTCAACTCATTGATTTGATCCCAGCTTTCTCAAGCTCTTTTTTACAACACACACAGATTGCAACTCACGAACAGATTTGAAGGGCTTCAAGCATTTTATGAATATTGATGTGAAACCATCTCATCGTATGCCACTTCCGAGTACTGTTAGTTGACAGGCACTAAATAAGGACAAAACAGAGGGAGCTTCTGTTTGTAGGTTCTTATTTAAGGTTAATGACTTTGAAAGCTACAGATTCATGGTGCAAAGTTGTTGCGGTATGGCCACATTACTTCCATTTTGCAGAGTCTACTTTGGACCTCGAGGGCCTTATTTATGAGCCCTTCCGTCACATTTATGCTGCCGTTGCATCACTTTTTGTGACTCTGCACCATATTTACGAAGTGACACATCTAGGCAGATGCGTCACTTAATAAACCCCTGCTCTACATTATACCTGCGACAGGTATAATGTATGTAGGGTGGGCGTTCCCCTGCATCAAAGCCTCGTAGAAGTGGCGCTTTGAAATCTATAAGATTTCAGTGCGCCACTTCTAGGATGCCATTGCGTCAAAACCTTACGCCTGCCTCATGGCAGGCGTAAGGGTGACGCAGGCCCTTTCACATGGGGCTTGCCCCATGTGAAAGGACACATTGCTGGAGTTGCGTCTGTTTTCAGACACTTCAGCAATGCACCTACGTTTGCGCATACAGATAGGTCAGTAATACTGACGTATCTAACTCCTTGCGACATCATGCGCCGTACTGTAAATACGGTGCATCCTTGGTGTTGCATTGAGGGCACACTGAGAAGTGTTGCATTGCTGCTTTGTCGCAGCGATGCAACACTTCTCATAAATGAAGCTCCTAGAGTTTCACAAATAGAGCCTAGAGAAGTTTTGGTGTTTTTTCAGGACGGTCCGCAGCACTGGCATTATGTATTTCCTTGGCACCCCCTCTCCCCAGTTTAGAGATCGTGCATCAAAAGCGTTTATATATCTCTTGATTTCCTATAAACATATTACAGGTAAACATTTGAAAGTAATGGGTACAAATCTTTGTCACCTCCTATTTGGACATCAAGAAATCTCAGAGCTTGGATGTCTTAAGGAAAGGCTGAAACATTTATTCTGCAGGATCGGAATCTACCTATGGTACTGCAAACCAATTGGACAGAGTTTGATTTAGGTACTTCACAAACTTAATCTACAGAAATGAGTATTTTTGAGATTTTTGTCCACCCTACATCTGGCATCCCGAAGGCCTCCCAACCTTCGTGAAATCCACCACCTCCAAATGCCCTCCGGCTCCAGTCACCATCTATTTTTTTTTTTTAGTGGGGTGCACCATGGAATTTGTTGGAAAAATCGCAGATTCTCAGTCTTCCCCCTTAAATTGTAATGATTACGATATAGGCCTGGCATCAACACTGGGTTCCCTCGCCCTAAGTGAAATGAAGAACGGGTGCCCAACGTGGATCCAGGATGGTGGGATCCGAGCTGGATATCCAGGAAAAACACTAGGCACATGCATCCCATTCACATGGGATGCATGTACATTTATTTATTGGGCCCATCTTGAATATCTGAAATGAAGCAGCATTTCTGGGGCAATGAAGACACCCATTTTAAAGTGAGAGGCCAAACCCATTCCATAAATGACTTCTTGAATTGATTCACCTCTTCTTCCATGTGAGACTACCTCCTAAACGCACACTTTTGCAAACAGCGGTAAAAGGTGGGTGACCGCGTTCGCACAGTCCCAATATTGGAATAGTTTACCCCGGAGGTAATTATAAATGAGTCTATGATGCAATTGTATTTTTAATGCTTCAAGCAGAGTACCTGAAATACTTTTCATTGGAAAGGATACTAACAACTTGGAATACCAAGCTGTCTGACAAAGCAACTTGAAGCAGATTTTATATTTAATCACATTGCACTGAAACTTGCAGTCATCAAACCACTATACCAGCAGAAAAACTAACAATGTACCGCGGAAGATGTTGCATTAGTAGTTAACACATGTGTCAAATTGGTACTGTTACATTTGGCTAGACTAGAAAAGATTTCTTAGAAGGAGGTGGTCAAGATGCAGATTTTTCGAAGATCTTGGAGACTGTTACTAGCCTTCACAGGGCTAACCTACATATTTGAGCTATTGGGATGTGCACTTAATTGTGTATGGACTTAGAATATCTCCTTTAGTTTGTTATACTTGATTAAAATTCATAAGTGTTTTGTGACGTGTTGGTATTTGTACATACTTGATAATGTGACCATCTTAAAAATACCATATGTATGCGAGAATATACATACATAATGTTTTCCTGAAAACGTCCCCGTTTAATTTATTTTACAAGTTCACCACGGCAGTAGTGTTTTCCTACCATAGATTGTAACGTTCATGGTGATTGCGTTTCAGCTCTTTATGTGTAAATGTTTATTTTTATGTTCTTCAAAAGAAACATGAAAGATGAAACCTGTACAGGCAGTTTCGTGGGGCCTCACATGGCCCTTGTTACCGCAAACAAAGACAGTTTGCGGGTTCATGAACCTAAATATATACTTAATAAACCAGAACCGTGATCATTTAATCTCAATGGCTGGAGTCTTTTTAGGTGTGTTACGGAAAGCCAATTATATCGCCTCCCACGTAGGAAGTTTAAAATATATACATCCTCTACTCTGTGGGCAGCCCAACCGGTTAAATCCTCAAGACAGAAGGAGGACTCCGTGAGCGCAATCTTGCAACATTATTCATTTTTCGGAGTTTTATATAGCGCGAACTCGACCCGAAGGCATCACAGAGCGCTTTACATGAGCACCAGCTGCGTTGCAGACGGACACATTCATTTTGTTGGGCACGGGGAGATTAATTGATTGGCCCAGAATCACAGGATGCTGATCGTCCCTGCCGAGGCTCAAACCTGGTTCCCCATCTTTGAGGTTGACGCTCTAGCCGTTAGGCCACATCCTCTCTTAAACCTTGGGTCACTGCTACTCCAAATAACCCCTGAGCAGGCTATCAGAAGTCTGTCTGGGTGTGGGGTCTGTAGTACTGCATAATCTGACCTAAGGCGGCATTCCTCAAACAGTCCTTGGTTCTGGGATCCGGCCCTCCATCCAAGCTTGCGCTAATCTAGGTTTAGCTAGCAAAGCTAACCCTGCTATTGGTCATTGTGATGGGTTTGGGAACCTTACCATACCCCAATACATTATCTTGGGCCTAAAACGTCGCCAGTTATTGGAGCAACCAGAGACCAAACGTGGCGATGGGAAGGCATTCCATTCCCAAGTAAAAGAAGGCAGTCCGGTCTAACCCGCAGGCACACAGGACGGCTTACCTGGATCTATCTGGTGTAAAAACCAGGGGAACAGTAGAACTTGGCTATACATTTAAAGTGGAGCACTTTGTGTCAATGGATACCATTTTAGTCTGAATACAAAAACTTCCAGGCGAATCCTCTCCCAAGTTTCATGTTCCCACGCTTCCGGGATCCTGTTCTCACCCATCTGATGAGTCAGTATATAATCTAAACTATCGGGAGATCCAACCTTTCTCGCCAAGATTCTGAAGGTGCTAAAGTTGATGCTGAAATAAACACCAGCACTTTCACTGCACATCCTAACAGAAGATGATTAAACATGGCGTCTCGTTTTTCTATCCGCTGGATCGGTCTGTGTTCTGTACTGGTATGCGGTCTGTTCCCCTGAAATGAAATAGTACAACCTTTAGAAAGTAATACATTTTAAGTATACATAGGGCAGCTAGCGAGAAAAGAAAAACATGCATGGAAACACAGCAGAAGCCCAACAAAGGAACATTATCAGGACTGAGAAATTAAGAGATAGCCTTGGTGATGCTGGAGCGCTAAGGAATCAGTGAGAAAGTATTGTGGTCTCTAAACTTCCTTACACATCAAATTCCATCGACACCACTGCTGCTGGTCGCCAACTTCTCAAAAGCTAACCTGGGAGGGTGGTCCGCCTCTGGAATTGCTTATCAGGTGAGATCTGCCTACCAAAGGGACATATCAAATGCAAGAACGTGGCAAAACGTGGTTCTTCCCAATGGCATCTTCATTTTCTTATTTGCTAGGTGAGGTGTCATAATTTCACGTATATAATTTCTTCTTACCTTAATAGTGGATCACAACTTTATATTCATTTTTTCCAAACATTCTGGATGAGATAATGTTATCGAGTATTCATTAGGATTCAGAAACATCCATGAAATAAAAAGATGCTAATGCAATAGAATATAAACATTAAAAAAATATGTAGAGTGATAAATATATCACAATAGACTTTAATATTACTTTTTTGGCACTTTTGTATAGCAAAACTCAGACATGGCACATTTATAAATTAGTTTCTACACATTGAAATTTATGTTAAAATATGTATCGATTAAAATAGTAAACCCATGTCATTTATTTACATGTTTTACAGAATGTTTTTTTAAACATTTTGTAAAATGTTGCGAAATTACATAATCTTAAAAATCTTAATTTATGTACATTTTTTGACAATTTAAAAAAAAATCATTTTTATTGACATTTATGTTTTTAGCACATTTATACAAACATAATAGGCATCTATTCTCGGTGCAGTTCTTGTCCATCATTTAGGCAGGTCCACATACATTTCAATCGGTAGGCAAATCATAATATCCCTTAGCTCGTGATTGAGCTTAGTTACTCCCATCTCCTGCGTACCTACCAGCCCACAGCCTAGGTTTGCCTACTATTCCCGTGGCCCCTGCCTATCGCTTCTTCCCTGCCCCGGTGTGTGGCTCTGGCCGCTGACCCGGGTTCAGGTGATGCCCTCATCAATTTTACTCATATTTTATGAAACTTAAACAGGTAAACCAGAAGAAAGGGAGAAAAAAAAACCCAAAGGAAAAACTACATGCATAGGGAGCAGTGGAGCATCTGAATCTGAAACCGGGGTTGCGTATTTTATTCTCAGCTATCAAGTAATATATTCTGTGCAGTATGCGTCTCCCATGGGGGGGGTGTTCCGCCCTCAAGCCCCAGTCTCCCACTAATCGCTTATCTGTCCCGCAACTAGGACAGTCAGCTAGGGTTCTTCTGAATCGGTCTGTGCATGTCGCGCCCCTCCGGGACCCCGTGTGGTAATGTGCAAGTCACTCACTATCACTCCCAGTCCCCTCACCTACATCTTGCTCTTGATTTTCCCAGGTCGCCAGCGCTTCCTTCCATAAGTCCGCTATAGGTCTTCTCCGGATGCCCCTCGCTTCCTCCCAACTCAGGGCTCTACCCTCCGCTCCCGCCCAACTAACAACATCTCTATTCCAACTGGCTACTTGTGGCCCAGAGGAGGATTTCCACACCAATGCTATCCATCTTCTGGCTAGGCCCAAGGCCAGGTCTATTAATCCATTCCCCACCTTTCGTTTGAGAGGTAGTGGGAAGAGCCCTAGCAAGCAAACCTCTATAGTGGGTGCCAGATCCCTCCCCAGAGCATCTTTGATTTTGGCCAGGATCCCCTCCCAATAGTTGTGGAGGATGCTACAACTCCAGGTCATATGTAGAAAACCAGCGTCTGCATAAGCACACCTCGGGCAGGTTCTCACTTCGCCGCCATAGGTAAAATGGAGTCTATGGGGAGTCATATAAACCATATGGATATAGTTGAACTGCGTGTACTTAAGCCTGGTGTTCCTCGATATTTTCTTGTGAGACCGTAGAATCTTACCCCACTCTCCATCAGTAACATCCCTGTCTACCGCCCTCTCCCACCGACCCCGGAGATCCCCCAGGGGACCAGTAGCCGCGGCTACCAGAGCTTCGTGGTGCCACTTCACCTGGTGCCTCGCAGTGCCCAGCGTGGTCAGCGCATGCAGTACGGGGTGGGTCGCCGGCTCGTCCCTACCGGCACCCCATAACTGCCCAAAGGTACGAACCAAGGCTTCATACCGCAGGAACTGACTGGGGGGGTGGGGGGGAGGAGGCCACAGCTATCCATCAGGTCCGCAAACGGGACTAGAGAGCCATCCTGGAAGCAGTCGCCCCCGTATCCAAACCCACCTCTGTCCAGGACACCAGCTGTTCGGCTATAAACGGCATCACCGGATCTCCATGGGGAGCCCAACCAACGGCAGTGTGGGGGGAGTACCAAGGAGTCCCACCCAGTCTGCGCATGCAGAGTTTCCAAGTATGTATAGCTGTGAGTTGCAACACAGACCTGTAGGGGGCGACAACCGCCGGTCTCAGTAATTTTGCTAACAATAAGTCTGGGCCGTCGTTTAGTTCCTTCAACCAGGTTCCCTCCGCATTCACGCCCTCCATGCACTGTGCTAGCCATTGTAGTTGGGCAGCCAACATGTACAACTCAAAGTCCGGCACACCCAGGCCGCCTTCCGCCATCGGGCGCTGTAACGTCCGCAGGGAGACCCCTTCGTCTGCCATCCCCCCAAATCAAATCCCTCACCAGGGCGTTCAAAGGTCTGAACAATCCCTGGGGCATCAGGGTCGACAGGTTGACGAATTAGTACAATAATCTCGGCAACATGACCACCTTGAGTAAAGAGATCCGTGCCATAATGGGCAATTGCAATGTGCGCCAGAAAAGTACACAAGTCCGGAGAGACCTTAGCGCCCTGTCCAAGTTCCCTTCCCTTAGGTCTTCCAAAGAATGAGAGACTTGTATTCCTAGATATTTGAATGAATGGGGGGCCCAGTTGATATCAGTCGGCAATAATGCCAGCCGGGGCGTCTGTCCCACCAGAGGGAACAAATAGGTCTTTTTCTTGTTGACCCGTAGGCCAGACAGTGCCTCAAACCGCTCCAAGAGCACAAGTGTAGCTGAGGTTCCCGGTATGGCTGTTCCCAAATATACCAGCAGGTCGTCCGCATACAATGAGATCATATGTATCCGCCCATCCAGTCGAAGGCCTATCCCCTCTCCACCCTCCCGGATCAGCTCCGCAAGGGGTTAAATTGCCAGGGCAAACAATAAGGGTGAAAGGGGGCACCCCTGCAGAGTTCCCCGTAGTATAGGGTATTGGGAGGACACAGATTTCCCGGTCCGAACACTCGCAGTGGGCGATGCGTACAACAGTTGCACCCACTTCACCGAGCCCTCCCCAAGGCCCAGCTGCATCATAGCCTCAAAAAGGTAGTCCCAGCCTACTGTATCGAAAGCCTTCTCTAGGTCGACCGACAACACGGCCACCGAAGGCATAGATCTCATCGCCTCATGAAACAGCACATAGTAAAACCTATGCAGATTATAAGAAGTACTACGGGAGGGGATGAATCCATTTTGATCTTCGTGAATGATGGCATGCATGTGCAGGAGCAATCTAAGCGCCAGTATTTTGCGGAGGATCTTAAAATCGAGGTTGAGCATAGAGAGTGGTCTATACTCTGTTACTGGGGCGTTGGCCTCTTTAGTATTGGGGAGGGGTATCACCAGTGCGCTCCGAGTTGACTCAGGAAGGCACCCGCGGTGCATTGACTCACTAATCGTGGCACCAGTTGGTCCACATATGCTGCATAAAACTCTGCCGGGAGTCCGTCTGGACCCAGCGTCTTCCCCGTCGCCATGTCCACAATGGCAGCTCTGACTTCATGCAAGGTCACTGGGCCTCCCAGGTCGTCCTGCACCTGTTCGTCCAGCGTATGTAGTGGCAGCGCCTCCAGAAAATCCCGGATATCGGAGCGAGAGACCGGCCCGGGGCTAGTATATAACTTCTCATAATAGGTACAGAACAGGGTATTAATGGCTTCCGGGTCATAAACCAATTCCCCGGAGTCCGTCTGGACCTGCGTAATCAGGGCCCCCCTACTCAGGCTTGATCAGCCACCCCAGTAGGCAGCCGGCCCTCCCTTCCTCACTATGCACTCTGTTGAGGTACTCCGTATAGCTGTGGCACCTCAGTCTCTCCAATGCACCACTATATCTCGCGTGCGTCTCCTGCAGGCATGCTGCAGAGGTGGCCTACTGCCCTTGGATATTGTCCAACTGCCTGATCTGAGACTCCAGGCCCAATAGTTCTTGTCTAATTTCCTGCTGTGCGACAATCGATTGCCCTAGACAGTGTCCCCTCACCACCACCTTAAATGCCTCCCATTGCACTAACACCGAGGATGCTGAATCAGCATTAATTGGGAAATACGCCTCAATGAGAGCCCTCAAAGAGTCGCAGAAAGGCAGATCTTCTAGCGCAAGGGGATTCAATCTCCATAGCGGAATCGGGGGTCACCTCCCAAGGGGTTGGTGCGTCAACAGCAGTGGACTGTGGTCCGAAAGGGTCCTACCCAGGAACTCCGTTCGTGTAACAGAGGCACCAAATTCTGGCGTGCACAGGAAGGTATCTAGCTTGGCGTGCACCTGGTGCATCTGGGAAAAGTAGAAGTATTCCCTATCCGTTGCATGTTGCACCCTCCAGATATCTTCCAAGCCCCAATGGCTGATCCAGCCCCGGAACCCCGCAGCCACCCGATGTGTCTGTGCTCCCGGGATAGGTGGGTGTGAGCGGTCTGCCGTGGTATCCGCCAAGCAATTGAAGTCACCCCCGATAACAGTGTATCCCCTACATAATCAACCATCTGAGCTGAGAGGTCGTTAAGAAACATCACTTGGTCTGCATTCGGTGCGTACACGCTCCCAAATGTCACCTCCCTCCCAGCCAGTCTCCCAGCTACCAGAACGTACCTACCATCGCTGTCAACCTTGGTGCGGGTGTGCTCAAAGGGAACCCCTGGTCGCACCCATATCAATACCCCTCTAGCGAATGCAGAGTAGGTAGTGGCAGAGATCCGGCATCTCCAACTCCTGCGTAGTTTGTCCACTTCGCAACCAATCAAATGGGTCTCCTGCAAGAGGGCCACATGCACATCTCTCCTCTTTAAGTATGCATATACCTTATATCTTTTGGCCATGGACCCCATCCCCCTTATGTTCCATGTGATAACCTTGAACGAGTTATGCAGTGGTTGGGATGGTATCCGGGTCCCCCTCATCGCCCCCTCTGCACCCCTGGCTGTTAATTCTCTAGGCCTCACCCCTCCGCCCCCTTCTGCATGCACAAAACAAAATTTAATAACAAACATCCCCTGTAGGACAACTGCCCGACCCCAGGACGGTCTAGCAACGGCCATTTGCCCAAACCGCAGATAGGACTGCATCAACTAGTAGAGGCCCAAAGCTACTAACGCAAGGACCCGAGGGGAGCGTGGCAATCACAACAGGCGCCCCAACAGTAACACCAAAATTTACCCATGGCGTGTCAGCCTTAGTTGGCCGATCCGGCCGACACCCAGGGACCCACCAGGCTGCCCTCCCACCCACCCTCCTCGGGGCCGCTAGCCAGAGAAAGGGGGTAAGGTAGGGGGGTAACAAGGAGGGAGAAGAAGCAAGAGAAAAAGAGGGGGGAAGGAAAATGAAGTTAGCAATTCACAGATTATATAATCTCATCGGGGTCACGACCCGCAGCTTAACACTACCGCTATGGGACATGTCCGATCCAACAGTCCCTCCCTTCGATCCAGAGTCTCTCTCCAATGACTATCTCTGACCCTGCATCAAGGCCGCCACTGCCTGCAATGCCTCAGCTCTTTCCTTTTCCGTCTGTGAAGAGCTCGGCTTCTTTGGAACCCCACACCTTTGTCGCCTTTGTAATCTCTTTCCTGACTCTCGCTACCATTTTTTGTGATGCAGGTAGTGCCTCAGTTTTGTATGCCTCAATCCATTCCCACGCTGCCTTGGGATCTTCACAGAAGTGTGTCCTTCCGCCCAGCATTATCCGTAGTCGGGCCGGGAACATCAGTGAATATTGGATCCCTTCTTCCTTCATCGCCCTCTTAACCTCGAGAAAGGAGTTGCAACGCCTCTGGACCTCCAGGGTGTAATCAGGGAACAACACCTTACTGCTGTCAACCACATATGGCCCGTCTGTGCGTGCTTTCTGCAATAGAGTGTCCATATCTTTGAAATGGAGAAGTCTAGAAACTACAGGGTGCGGGGGCCTCCCGGGGGCCGGTGGCTTGGCAAGCACACAGTGTGCTCTCTCCAATGTGTAAAAAGAGGACAGGCCCTCCGGCGCCACCACCTCACGGAGCCAACTCTCCAAGTACTTGGGCATGTCGTTGCCCTCCACTCCCTCTGGTAAACCCAGGACCCTCACATTATTCCTTAGTTTCCGCCCTTCAGCATCCTCAGCTCTCCTTTCCAACATGCAGACTCTGCTGGATAGTTCCCCTACCTGGTGAGTCAAGGCCTGTGGCATCGGAGTATTATCTGCCAAAGAGGATTCGGTCCGTTTCACCCGGTCTGCCAGTTTAGCATGTTCTGCTCTCAGCAGGCCCAGGCCTACCGCCACAGTACTGATATCCTGGTGCAGTGTCGCCTTGGTGTCTGCAATGGCATCCAGTATTTTAGACAACTGTTGCTGAACAGGGTTTTCCGAGGGTTCACTACCCGGCTCCTTCTGCGCCTGGTCCGGTGTGGATTCCTCGTGCTCCAGGAGAGGCCCATCTGTTTCCCTCTAGGTTTCCCCACACTAGGGGGTTGTAATGTCTGACTGAAGATCTGGTCCGCCCCTCTCTGGGCGGTCGAGAACCAACTACCAGGGTTTCAGCCTCGCTCGGCGCCTCGCACCACTCCAGCGCAGAGTAGCAGCGTCCCTCACTGCGGCCTGCTTGGTCACTGCGGCCTGCGTCCTCTAAACAGTCCCCTCCAGCAGTGGCGCAGAGGCCCACCAGCTCTCTCTGCCTGTGCACCTCCACAGCGTCTCGTGCAGGCAGTGCCGGAATCCAGGCTCAGTCAGCCCGACCAACGTCTCTTCCCCTTAGTGAGCTCGGTGTGGGCCCGCACCTCTGCAGTTCCTCCCAGCGTCTCCTCGATGCGGCGCCCTATGTGCTCTGTGCCTGCGTCGTGCCCCACAGGCCCAACCAAGTTCCTCGCTCAGCCCCGGGTCCACACTACAAGCTTCCCTGGGCCCCAAACCGGTCTGTGGCCTTCTCCGTCTTAGGCCCCCCGGTCAACTCACCGGCTGACTCCGCTCTGCGCAGCAGCTTGGTCAGTCTCCTGCCTTCCGAGACCCTGCAGCTCTACCACCTTCTGCCTCAGCTCAGCGTCCCCTCTGTTCCGCTGGGGTCACAGGCCATCTCGATGCTTTCCGGCCCGCCAGCACCCTCTCGGATTTCTTCTCTGGTCTCTCCCAGCTGCCAGCTGGGGGACACAGTTCACTAGCTGCAGCCCGGACCAGCACTTCCATGACGGCCTCCAGTGTGATGCCCCTAGTCACGGTCCGACCCAATTTCTTCTGGCCTCCGGTCGATATTGCGGTTCTCCTCATGGGGCTCCCAGTCAGCGCAGGCCCACTCCACGCTCCAGCCCTAGCGTGGCTCCCCGCAGGGTCCCGAGCCACCGATGCCGCTCCCTGCTCTGTAACATGCCTCCAGCGGGTCGCGTCGCCCTCGTTGCCCAGCTCGGGCCCGTCACCTCTTCTTCGGCTTCCTCGAAGCCTCAGGCCGGCATCTTTCCTGTACTGCAGCGACCCACGCACTTTCGGTCCTCCGCTCCCCCGTCGCCCCTGACCTCAAAGGGGTTGAATTAAGCTCCGGGGCACCTCCGGCAGGTCGGGCCCTCACTAATGTGCCCCCGGCCTTCACCACGGTAATCAGGATAACTTACTTGGCCGGCACAAAGCTCCCGGTTCACGCGTCTACCATCGTCTGCTCCCAAGCCACGCCCCTCCTTTATGACCATTTTATTGATTATTTTAATTGATTTTAGTCAATAATGATGCACAAGACATTTGCACAAATGACCATATGGACCAGAATTCAGTAGGAACCACATTTAGATACTAGCCCAGTCAAGTGTGTCAAGGCCCAACTGCCACCGCATTTCCATAGGGGAGTGATCTGAAAGGCCAAGAGCATGTATGTGGGTGTCTTGTGAGAATCAGAGGCTAACTGAAGAAAACGTTGTGAGCCCTTGAGTAAGAAGTGGATACATGTTGTCCCGGGTGTATGGCCCACCACACATCTATGAGGCTCATGGCGTCAATGAATCACGCAAGAGGGGCATTTTCCAGAACATGTCACCCCATCTTGGAGGTCCTGTCCAACTGCCAGTCTACCACTCCGTTAATCCCCCAAATACCCAGTGACTTGTCGGGAACTACGTCATGAGGGCCCCTAATATTTGCAGAACGTTGTGTCTGAGTGGCGGGGGGAGCATAGACACTAGCTATCATGATTGGATGTCTGTGGAGAAAAACAGATCTGACTATCAGCCAAGATTATCATGTAATATTTTATTTTAGTATTCAAAGCCCTGTGCATAGCCCATAAGACCCTATGGGGAAATGGCCCAGCAATCAACAGCTCTCTCATTACCTCCTACCACCCCAGAAAATGCCTCCGATCGGCCAATCTCAACCTCGCAGTCATCCCTAAAATCAGAAGTGTAAGAAGCGGAGGAAGATCTTTCTCCTATAATGTAGCTAGACTCTGGAACACCTTGCCCCACAGCTTCATTCGGAGTCCCGCCTTCTCCCCTTTCGCAAACTTCTTAAAACCTTGTTATTTCAACATGCTGCCTTATAATCCATCAAGGTATCTCCTGTTCGGCCGCTTGCGCTGGGATGCCTTAGGGTAGCTACGCGCTCTACAAATGCTGAATAATAATTTTGTTGACTGTCAGAGAAGGCTGCTACTTAGCAGGATAGCCATTCAGCACAATATCTTTCCGCCCGTTTCAGCACCACACCCTGTTTTTTAGGGTCCAGGATGCCATTAACATTCTATGTTAGTAAGTATACAGTGTATGTGCGGCCAGGCCAACTTGGGACACCATGGGGCGGGCCAGTGCAAGGTTGTTGGGTGAAAGGGGGTGGGGTGTTCTAGGCTCAAAGTCAGTCATAGTAGTGCATTGTGACGTCTGGCGTGTGTGCAAAAAAGTCAAGAGACAATGCAGTGACATGATCCTCCCCCCGCCAATACCTTGAGAACATGAAGTACCGGTCGTGGAATAAACTCGTAACTGTTGCCAACTCAAGAACCAAACCCCAACCTCGTTCCTCTCCACCATCACTCAAAATCAATTCCAATAGCATAACCCTAAAGCAAGAAACAAAAAAAGCTTCAAGTGATCAACTATATACCAGTTCTGTGCATTGATCAAAAGAAATTAGTCAGGCAGGGTCAGGAAGTACGGACGTGTCAGGGGCCCGCCTTGCCACCCATCTCAATTTGGTGGGAGACTGCCTCTGGAGTGTCAGGTCAGGGTCCAGTGACCTCAAGCGGTGGGACTGCGGCTGCTCCGTTGAGTCAGCGGCAGAATGATGCCGCCACATGCCCCTGGACTGATGAGGCAGTCGCCCCCAGTCTTGCCAACTCTGTGTTGTAGCGCTGAGACAGAAAGGACAGCATCTCCCACCAGTTGGGGGGTCTCTCCAGTCATGTCCACATCACTTCTGGTGTGTCAAAGAAGGTTTGTTTGTCCTGGTAGATTACTTTGAGGCTTCTGTTTAACAGCCAGGAAGGAGCACCTTTGTTGTTGGAACTTAAGTGTGTAATCAGGGAAGTCCAATATCCATGTGGACTCTCAGGTCAGAGGTTCATGTCGACACAAAGCCCGGAGGAGCGTGTCATGGTCAGCAAAGTTGAAAATGCAGGCAATAAAGGGGTAAGGTGAAGCCCCTGGCAGAGGCCACAGTTTGAGGGATCAATGTGCTCTCTCCAGTGCAAAGAATCCATGAAGCCAGCCATGTGGCCTCAATTTGGTAGGAGATGACCCTCCCCTCCCCCCAATGATGCATACATTGTTGCGTCCAGAACAGCCCGCTGGGTCCTCTGCCCTTGACTCAAGCTTGTGCACTGTCTTTTGTAGTCCGGCCAACCTGATCCACATTTCGTGAAGTGTGTCCTCTGTAGTTGAGATGCGACCCTCACCATCCTCGCGGTCGTATTACATAAGTCCTGCCTCAAAAGGGACACATCAACCTTTAATCACCAATTTTACCCTCCAAGGAGTATAGCAGGTCTTGGATCGCTTGCTGGATGGGGGCTGAGAGGCCCGAGCAGCCACTGGTGTAAGATCTTTATTGGAGGTCCCTGTGGGCCATGTGTATATGTCTATCTGACCATGTGAGGTCTGGATACCTGGCGGTTTGCCATTCCCCATGATGTATCCTTAGAGCTTTCAGCCACCGCTTGGGGGTGGACAGGCGTAAGATCTTTGTTAGAGGACCCTGTGCACCATGTGTATATGTCTATCTGACCATGAGAGGCCTGGCAGTTTGCCATTCTCCATGATGTGGCCTTAAGACTTTCTGCCACTTTGGGTGTGGACAGCAGCCGCCCCTGGAGGATCTCAAACTATGCGAAGCTCTCCAGCAGCCAAGAGGACCACAGTGCATGCCCACCAAGGGAGAGGGTGCCCCCCTTCCTGCCGCCGGCCTGGTGACTGCTGGTGCCCATCCCTTCCCAGCACGGCAACCAGGCATAGATGAAGGGTAACCACCATGGACTCAGTCAATCCTTATTCCTCTATGGCTACCAGATCAGGCACATGCCTCAGCAATGGGCCAATACTCACCATGGCCCGGGGGGGGGGGAGAGGGGGTGGTGGTGTTCGGAAGCAGTGTTGCTCAGTACAAGGCCTCAGGTTCCCCAACCTCCTAGGCAGAGTCCAAGCAAAGTCCACAGTGTAGGCTCTCAGATTGTGAGCTCACGCACTAGTGCAGGCCCCTCTTGGGACTGTCAGGGCCCCCCAGTGTATGGCCTCCCGATTGGAGCCAGGGACGGACACCCACTATCACGGTGTGTGAAGAAGGGCCTCTGTCTGCCCCTAGTCCATAAAGCGGGCTGCGGCCCTCCACCCCAACAGCCTGTAGAGCATGGGGGGGTGGGAGAAGCAATTCCGGCCCTCACACTACACTCTTGCAGCCCCAGCCTTCCGGCCCCCTCAGCGCCGCAAGCAGACGAACGTCTCTCCCCATGTGTGGTAACCCCCTGGGAGTGGCCTCCCAACTGGAGCCGGTGGCCGACGCCCACCAACGCTCAATAATGAAAGGGGGCCTCCTTTGTATCCCCTTAATGTAGAGGGCCCCAACACACTGGCTTAATACTGTCTTCGGTATCTCACAGAGGCTGTGATGGAGCCAGGCGTGGAGCACCAAAGCCATGCAGTGGTGGATGAGTAAATGGTTGCAGCTCCCCTGCAACAGCCATCCCGATCAGCTAGGCAGTGCAGCAGCAGGAGCAACCAAGCCGCCCACGCCCCAATCTCAGTCAGTCCACTTCTGGCAGCGTATCCCACCTGCTCCCTTTCTTGGAAGCGTTTGAAGGCTGCCTGGCTCCCCATAAAGGATGGATTTTCACAGAGCGGTGGTGGAGCTCAGAAAAGAGCATCCATGTTTGTCGTCTTGGAAACGTCCCAGTTCATGTACGTTTTAATGCTAAAATAATGTAGTTAAAACAGTAGCAAAAGTAATTTATTTAAAATTACAGATTTCTAAAAAACGATTAAAAAATGTTTTATAGCCATATTAAAATTGAGCCCCCTCAAAAACTTTTAGCATTTGCAATGTTATTTATTTTTAAATTACATTTATCTTTTTGCTTTTGACCACCATTTTGACATTGCATGTTTCACATTGCATGTGGTTGTGTGGTAGCCCGTGTCCCAGACCCAATTGTCAGATGCAGAATTCCCACTGCATACTTCTGAGGCACCAAAGATTTTAAGACTACTAAAATATATATATTTTTAGTAATTGCTTCACATTTCAGTAATTGAATTAGGTTAGGGTAGAATTTTTGTATTTTGTTTTTTTACGGAAACTGCATTATTTTGGTAAAGTAACGGCATGGTTCTATATTTTGTATTAATGTAAGCTTAACTATATAGGTAGGTATGTAGGTGGGCTAGGGATTGGGTATGTGTTGGGGGTTGATGGCTGCTTTATTGGGTGTTGCATGTTTGCTATTCTTTTTATTTATATGTAAACAGAGCTCTTTTTTTTTTTTAATCAAGGCCCTTTTTGGGATCTCTACTAATGTTATTTATTTTAAGAAAATGGAATATCCCCCAAAATACGCAACATTTTTAATACCTTTTCATTTTGAGGGTTTGCTTTGGGTTGATAAAAAAAAACATCCTTATAGATGAGTAAGTGAAAGGGACAACTCCTCCCCCTGCATTACACCCATTAGGGGACCTCATTTCTTTTTTTTCCAGGTTTTGAAATGATGCAGCTTAAATTTTTATGGTTGGAATTGATGCAATATATTTTCTATTGGGTTACATTCTTTATGCTATATTTTGTATCATACAAGTAGTTTTTATTTCTGTGAATTTTGGTATTTAATATTTTTAGGATGTTTTGAAGGGGTGAATGTTTAAAAAAATAAAAACCTGTATTTTGGGCAGACCAAAGAGGTATCCGTGTGTTTTACATATGGCTTCTAAATCAAGATAAATTCTTACATAGTACATCACGTTAAATAATAAAAGCACATTTAAACTAGGTAAGGCAAAGAGCACTTACAATTTGAGAATATCAATATTAAAGGATGACTATTCATTGGATGGTTAGGGTGTAGAGATGAGGAGCATAAGAAGTGCAAGTTGGAAGATAGTATAGGGTTAAGAGGGGGGGAGAGGATACACAATATCCTATGACCAATAGGACTGTAGGAACAGAAGTAACAAAAAGAATACAAAAGACTGAGTAGTTAAGATTTAGATTAGATTGTTCATCTCAATTTTACACTAGCTCCATTGCTTTGTACTAGAATGTGATTTTGTTTTTGTATTGAGTAATGTCAAAATAATCTAAACCTCTACCATTTCCATAAACTATTTTTTTTTTTTAAAGTTAAAACTGGATTTTTTTCTGGAGGCAAAAGTGCATGTCCTTGCTTTTTGACCATGACTGCACGTAACATTTCTTGAAAACACTGTTTGTTCTGCAGGGTTTCAGAAATTCATTCAAACTGGGATTGCATCAACCTATGGTAGCTTGAAAGGAATGGTGCCATTTGTCTACTACATTGTTAGTCTTAGACTCTCCCTACATCATGTTCTGGTAGACATTTCACCATGGTAATAAAAACCTTGCTCGTCACCTGCACCCAGAGCAATATAGAGGGCCTATCCAGGTGTTAAAGTAATTGCGAATAGGAGCCATGTTGACTTTTGTTTAGAAAATATTTGCTCTGAAAGAGTTACTCAAGGTGTCTACTGCTACTCGTAGTACAAATGCTAGCAGTTCAGTTTTTTTTTTAATTAAATGTTTGAATGTGCTGTTGGAAGTGCAGCTTTAAGCTAGGCACACTTGTTTTTGTAGTTTTTGCAAAATGGTTGGGACTGTACTGGAAGAGATAGCCTGCATCTTGTAGGTAAGTTAGAAATCTATTTTTACTGGTGTGTATTTGTTTCTTGCGGGATTATTCACAGGAATGAATGGTAAATTGTTGATAGTTTATTAATAGGGGAGAGGAGTTGGCCTAACGGCTAGGGCGGTCGACCTCGAATCTGGGGATCTGGGTTCAATCTCTGCAATGACGCTGAACATCCTGTGATTCTGGGCAAATCACAATCTCCCTGTGCCCAACAAAAATGAATGTGTCCTCATGTAACGCAACTGGTGCTATGTAAAGCGCTCTGATACCCGATACCTTCGGGTCAAGTTCGCGCTATATAAAACTCCGTAAAAAAAAAAACATAGATCACTGGTATGTTAATGTTTTAATAATTATCATGGACATTTAAAACAGATTTGCAATACATTTGTGGTGTTGAAACTATGAATCTGTTTTTGGTTCTCGTTGTAAAATAAAATTTAAAAAACTGCTCCTTTTGACGAATGTTTATTCTGCATCGGATGTTTGAGTTGCACATCAGTAGTGGTGCCGAGAGGTCACTAGTGTGTTGGTGTATTCCAGTCATTCTTTGACTGCAGCAGATGCTGTGCGAATGTGTTCTGTTTTTGTTACTACTCCCAGTTGTACAAGCCCACCGAGTGAATTTCCCAGAGGTGCAGATCACACAACATTTTTATTTTGAACTTTCATTGTTGCTTTGCTCAAGGGTGTATGAATATCCCTTGTGTAAGAGTAGTCCGCCTCTTTGAGAGCTGGTAAAGGGGTCCATTTTCTAAAAATAGAAATTCCAAAACATTTTATGAAGTTAAACTTGTGTAACTGGTTCTTTTACGAGTAACTACAATTTACTGGCAATTTTGTGGGTGCTTATTACAAATTAGCTTGTTGGCCTTTACACTGGTAGTGTGAAGTTAATTTTTTAAATTATCATGATTTTGGATTAGGATACTTTTAATAAAGATTTACAAATGTTTCTAATGTTTTGTTCAATACTTCCGGGTAGATGGCATGTTTAGGACATCCCTAAGTTAATTCGAGTAGGCTTCATGTTGAAAAATAATCCCCGATTTTCGATCCATCAGATATGAAAAAGTACTCTACCAATATGAATATATACATCATGAGCAAGTGTAAGTCAGAAAATAAACAATATAAAATATAGGACCCCAAATAAACAATTTGTCAAGTCTGCATTTTGAGACCGTTTTGGCGGGATGTTTGCATGTCAAATCTCCAGATCAAATCATTTACCTAACAGTATACAGCAATGAATTTCAGAAGCTACGTGCAATTTTCAGACTTTGGAGAATACCCTTATTGGTTAATTCAGTGCACTCTAGAGTATTATAGAAATACATTGACTAAAAGACCCCTTCAGTGCTCCTGACGCCCTCTCTCCACCCCCTTTTCTTCACTTCTTTCTTTTCTTCTCCCGCTTTCTCACTATTCCCTTTCTTAGGCTGATACACTTGATGTTTCCTTACCCCCCCCTCACAGCCTCTCACCATTCTTACATCCTGCCCACCTAATCTCTTTCCCCCTCACAGCCTCTCACCATTCTTACATCCTGCCCACCTACTCTCTTTCCCCCCCTTCTCCACGACAATCCTCTCTTCTCGTCTTGTCTTGCTGTTGAATATCGCAATTTGTTATTACCAGATCGTATTAATTGAGCTGTTACCTATTGTTTTAATTTGATTTGTATGCTACCTCATTGTATTTTTGCTATTTTTATATCTACCCATGTGACCCTTGTAAAGCGCTCTGATACCCTTGGGTCCAGCCAGCGCTATATAAAACCTTTAAAATAAAAAATAAATAAAATAAAAGACCAAAGCATTTGGTTACGGAGCTTCCAGACAAGTTAAAAACAAAAAATTGATCAGTAACTTATTTGTGCAATACTGATGACATTTCAAGAAGAATGTTTTGGAAAGTAGTGGGAGCCTTTTACTGGGTCAAATGGTTTGAGGAAAGGTGAGGTGGAGTACTTCTAGAATTTCAAATTAAAATGCCACTCTGCCTCTTCTGTCACTAAACCTAATCATCTTAATTATCCTCCTTCTCCTATTTCTTAGTCTGAAAATCCTATTCTGGATACATATCTAGATGAAATTAAAGCTTTTACAATCTTTTAAGAAAGCCACCGATGGAAAGGTATAATCAACTGAGGGCTCATGGGTGGCTATGGTACAAAGCTCGTTTAAGATTGATCAGAGCATATGTTACGTACAAGACATTTCAGCATTCCAAGCTTCTGGACTGGAGCAAGCTATCCAGATTCCACAATGTCACATAGGAGATCTAGAAAACCGTAAGAGGTGCAACAACCTCAGATTACATTTTTTGCCAGTGGGTGTGGAAGGCCTAGATCTTGTCACCTTCTTAAAGAAATTAGTTCCTGACCTAGTGGGACTATCCAGTTCTCACTCTACAAATATACAGAGGCCTTAGGTCAGGCAGAAGGAATCAGTCTATCTTCATCAAAACCAAATGCTTTTTCTAGAGTACTCTGACTTTCTAAGCATTGTTATAACACCCAAGGATAAAAAAAAAGAAACTTCTGCTCTGGCCATCAACTTTTCATATCTCAGAGTATCTCTATCGCTATAGCCAGGAGACCAACTCTTCATCAGTTTAATATTAGTTATAGCAATGTTCACCCTTACTATTTTAAGGTTATGCACAATGGAGTCTAAGACTCCTTTATGACCCATGAATGCTAAGAGACTACATAAACAACAACAAACATTCTACTGTTATGGATGCCTCAAATACAAAACATTCCTAATTGTAAATTGCTTTTTGGATTACTGATGTTCTTCTGCTTACATAACTTTCAAATCTCCATCAGTTCTCTCGTATTGATTGCAGTCTTGTTTTATTGTTTTCTCCACCTCCCTGTTGGGGGTTTTATCCTTTGATCCACTTTCTATCTCTCATCACTATTTCCTATTTTCTTTCTCGGTCCCCCTCTTGCTTCCCAATCCCTCTACTCATTGCATACATATTGTTTAGGTAATATTTTATGTATTGTTTATACTTTGCCTTTATGGTCCTATACAGTGCATACTTTTTTTTACCTCTATTATTCCTACAGATCATCCTAAGTGATATAGGTACCCTAAATGCTTGTTGTCGATGGTTTTATGGAATGTTCATGGTCTGGGCAATCCTGTTAAAAGACGCTTTTCACAACGGAATGCAAATATAATTTCACAAGAAATTAATTTTAAAGAAACTGAATTCTCTCCAGGTATTGGTTACAAAGGACGATTGGTAGTAGCACTCCCTAAAGGGAAAACACCGCACATCAAAAAGAAACAGTATAGTAAATGACTCGTATAAGCGTGAATTTTGTTCAGTACTGTAAAAAATCATGGGGTGCTCAAATAACTGAAAGCACCTACTACCATACGGTGCTATCGGCAAGTTACAAGAACATGCACATTAACATTTATAAAAAAACAGTCATAGCACACCCTTTGTAGTCACCAAGAATTTCACAAAAATATTTATCAAATAAATGAATGTCCTAGCAGCAGATATTGAGATCCTTAGGTCCACAGGCGAGTATATCCTATTCAGATCAAGTATGGGTTTTCAAATACCATCCACAGGTCACATCCATTAAAAAAGTTTGCATTTATTCATATACAGCAAATTCCCAGCAGTAATTGAAGCCAACACGTGTTTCGTCTGTACACATCAGTATTCAGACTTTTTCAAGGCTGGAAAATAAACATCATATACAATCCATGAGCTATTATATCCTACAGCTAATACAAACACAAATGATCTTAATTAAAACATCTGGTCATACTTCTACTAACTATCACAATTTATTAAAACAGTAATAAAGAGACCTCATCAACATTTTTTTAATTTATTTTAATTATTTTTATTTATAAAAAATGAAAAAAGAAAAAACGAAAAAGAAAAGAAACAGAAGAAAGAGGCAGATGAAGACCACACCAAAGAGTGTTCCACACAGTGACAATCGGACAAATCCCTAACAAACAACTTATATCCTACCTGACAAACTACATGTAAAATAAAACTGTGACTCAGTGAATATACACTACCAATATCGAGCCCTAATAATAACTCAACACCCACCAAAATGGCTGAACCGTAAGTCAAGGTTCCACTGCGCAATCGATCCTCCTTGTAGGTAATGTTCAAGTATAGGCAGCTAATAGCAAACAAACATATAATAATAGTAAGTAAAGGTATGTGAAAACCCGCAAAATAATCATATTCAAAACACATGGGCTAGATTTCTCAACCCCTAACCACAACATGAACCAACCCATTGCCAGTGGAAGCATGATATCCTATTGACCAGTAAATACAAACTGGTTGTATACTCAAATATGAGGAAAAGTGATAAGTTAGTCATATACAAATAAGCGCCTACGTGACAATAGAACATAATTAATTCTATTAACATTTTCGATGACTAGATTCTGTCCAACCCTCACCCAATAGTATAATTCCTAGGACAGCCGGTGGGTCCACCACTCTACCCATGTAATATACCCAATAGTGTTGTTGCTTGTTGTAACTGATACACCCCGAATCCAGAGTCTTACAAGGTTAAGTCCACAAGCGCTCTATATCAGCCTATGTTTCTAAACTAACTAAAATGAGCAGACACACGTACCAATACCTAACTCACCCCAACTTAGGCCAGTGATGCCCCCCGTAATTTTGCCAATAGCGACTCACTGGCAGCAAGGTACAATACACAAGTCTTGTCGATAATGGCCGAACCTTGATAAGCCGGTCCCCTAAGAAATTTAAAACATCAAATTGGTTATAACCTTTAACAAATAATGATCTGATGTAAATCCCTGTGCTATAACTATTCTCTCACCTCTCACGCCAAAGTAAAGAAACGACACACCGGTCCGAGTGTTTCTAAGTCTCCCACCGAAAACGTTAACATTCTCATCTCCGCAAGTTTGTATCCACACAGTGGATCACATGACCCAATTACAAACGTAATGTGCGTAACACAAACAAAACCGGCGGTAAACACTGGAAAATATGCCGCCATCTTTGAATGGTGTTATCACCAAAGCCACATCAGCGAGAACCCTCGATAATGTCACACTTAGAGCGCTAGTGTAATGTAACGCTCGAATATTTCGTAAAAATATATATAGCCATATCGTAGTTGTAATAATTGAATATAGAGGTGTTAAGTGATGGGCTCAAAAGAAAAACGAACAAAAAAGATTGGTTAGTACCAAAGATTGGTTAGTACCTAAGAGAAACACCACTAAATGATAAAAAGTCACCCAAAGATATATACCCATAATGATAGTTAAAATTGAGTTCCATGGCAGTTGTTGTAATTATTAAACTAATTAAGTCTGTCTTCAATTAATAACAAATATAGTCTTTCCCTACGAATCTCAAAACCTCGCATCAGTAACACACTCTTTGCGTCACCATTTAGTCTGTGCCAGCGGCAAGCACTTTAAAATAAGCCACAATCTTACAATAGTTGAACTGCCCACGCTACACCAGTGAGAGCCCTCAATGATATAAGCTAATGTGGGCGTAGGTACAAAAAACCCCACATAAAAATTGGTTGAAACGTGCAAATATATGCAACTATATAAGAGTTGATATTATCAACATTAACATAAGATGTAAAAATGTTACAATCATGGGTTCCAGAAAGGGCCACAGAGGAAATCTGCACAACACATCAAGTTGGTTAGTAACCAGGAGAAACATCACAGACAATAGGGAGTAACCAAAGATATAGACCCATAGCACCAGATTTATAGATAAATCACATGACAGTTGTTGCTCAAATATCATCAGAATAAGGGATCACGGAACATCTTATACAGTACTGGAATTAATATACACAATGAAAAATTACAATCTAGACATCACTGTTATCTCAACACTCTGTACTTAAACAATACCAAAGGGAGTATTTTAGTCTCTTAGAAATACATGCATCTCCCTATCAACATTTAACCCCAGATCAACCGATCTCAATCTGATTAACCATTTGGCTTCCAGTTTTCTCAGTCTGGACACCTTATCACCTCCATGGGGGTCATCTTCAACTACAGCAATACCATGAAATTTGAGCTTTAAAATTTCTGTTGATTGATGTATCTGTATCGTGTTGTAGTGTACTGCCAAGGGGTAATTCAAGTTATTGTTACGAATTGCTCTACATATATTAACTTACATTGGCAAATTATACAGTACACCACATGTTTAGTATTGCAATTTATAAAGTGCATGAGGTTATGTGTCTGTCCTGTGTTGTAACAAAACTTGGTAATCTTATGGTCTGCAAATTGACACACATTGCACATTGTGCATTTATAGAAACCATTAGGTTTACTCGGTAACCACGTCTGCTTTGATCCCAATCTTTTGGAATTGGTTGTTGAAGGACTCAAAATATTCCTTAATGTCCTACCTCTTACATATGTCACCTGCGGTTTCTGTCTGATAAATGGATCTAAATCATGGTCCAATCGTAACAGATGCCAATGTTTGTATAGTGTTCTAAAAATGTCTTTACTCTTAGAGTGAAATTGTGTTATAAATGCAACATGTTCCCTCTCTACTCCTTTCTTCTTATTGTGTTTAGGTTTAAGGAGTCCAGTACGATTAGTTCTATTAATTCTCGTGTGCGCTTGATCCAAGGTTTTCTGATCATATCCTCTAGTCCTAAAACGTTTCTTCAACTTCCCAATCTCTTGTTGGAAAATCAGGTCATCGCTACAATTTCTGCGAAGTTGCGTCATTTCCCCAAAAGGAACTGCTCCGATTTGTGATATGGGGTGTGCACTCCCAGCATGCAGTATGGAATTACAAGCTGTTGCTTTACGAAATAGTTTGGATTGCAATGTCCCATTGTCCACAAACAGTGTCACATCCAAGAAGTCAATCTGATCTTTGTTCTGATTAAATGTGAAATTCAAATTGTAATCATTGCTGTTCAAATGAGTAATGAAATCTTCCAAGCTTTCACTGTCTCCGCCCCAAATCATCAGAATGTCGTCAAAGCGACCCCAGTAAACTATATGGTTAGTCAATGTGGATGGACAAGCTCTCCAAACATGATGTTCTTCATAAAAGCCCATATAAATATTGGCAAATGGAGAAAACTTGGCCCCCATCGCTACACCTGAATGTTGTCTATACCATGTTTCTTTATGTTTAAAAAAATTGTTATCCAAAGCCAATTTTGTGAGCTCCAATACCATTTTGGTATGATCGTATAATGTGGCATCACGTTTAGATAAAAAAATAGGTGAGAGCTTCCATACCCTTATCTGGTGGAATACTAGTATAGAGTGCAACAACATCTAACGTAGCAAAAGTGAATTCATCCAACCAAGTAAAATGTTCCAATTTGTTAAGTAGATCTTTTGTGTCTTCAATGAAGGCTGGTAAGTTACGTACAATCGGTTTTAAGAAAATATCGACATACTCTGATATGCGCTCTGTGAACCCCCCTATTCCAGAAATAATCGGTCTGCCTGGAGGAGCAGTTGAATTTTTATGAATTTTTGGTAATATATACATATATGCAGCTCTAGGTGTAAGATTATACATGTACTTGAATTCAACATCAGTTAACAGACCCAAGTTGAGCCAATATCTTAACGTCTCTTCAATGAGTTTGACTACTTGACTAGGATTGTGGGAAATCACAGTGTAGCTGTAGGATATAATAGCTCATGGATTGTATATGATGTTTATTTTCCAGCCTTGAAAAAGTCTGAATACTGATGTGTACAGACGAAACACGTGTTGGCTTCAATTACTGCTGGGAATTTGCTGTATATGAATAAATGCAAACTTTTTTAATGGATGTGACCTGTGGATGGTATTTGAAAACCCATACTTGATCTGAATAGGATATACTCGCCTGTGGACCTAAGGATCTCAATATCTGCTGCTAGGACATTCATTTATTTGATAAATATTTTTGTGAAATTCTTGGTGACTACAAAGGGTGTGCTATGACTGTTTTTATAAATGTTAATGTGCATGTTCTTGTAACTTGCCGATAAAACCGTATGGTAGTAGGTGCTTTCAGTTATTTGAGCACCCCATGATTTTTTACAGTACTGAACAAAATTCACGCTTATACGAGTCATTTACTATACTGTTTCTTTTTGATGTGCGGTGTTTTCCCTTTAGGGAGTGCTACTACCAATCGTTATTTTATGAATTTAAGTATATACCAGCACTCAAGTTTACCTTTATAGCGTGATCGCATTGATATTTTGACTGTATAATCCACTGACAAGTTTATTATGGCGGGTTTCGATGATGATAGGGACAAATTGTTTAATGACATTTTTTCAGGTCGCAGTTTTCAGTCCATCAGAGTTAATACAACAGAGATGAGACCTCAAGGACTCAAACAACTCTTTATAAAACGAGAGACTTCGTAAATCAGAATTGTTTAGATGGTGGGATCTCACCACTTTAAAAAAATATATTGAGATTAAACAAATCCCCAGAGGATTAAGAGTGATTATTTTCCCTACATTTGAGGATCTTGATCCTGATCTTCTTCAGGAGTGGGAAAATTTGATTTCATCTTCTTCTTTTGGCATGATGGACTTACTTATCCGACATGCTGAAAGAAAAAGATCTAAATTGCTTAGTGAAATAGAGCAAATAGAGGCAGATATTAAATCATTGAATCTCCCTGAGGCTGCAGAGAAGAATTTTGCTATATTGAAAGAAGTGCTCAATTCTCATCAGTCGTATATTAGAGACAAAAAAATTCGTAAATTGAAAAGAGATAATGACTACAAGAACGGTCGAATTTTTACATTTGCAAAGAAATTTGATGAGGTAACACCACGAGCTGGTATCAGAGATTTGAATGATAAGAGACCAAACACTGCTATATCAGTGAGTGAATCTGACCTATCTAGCAACATCAGTGAGAATAGTGAGGCTAGAAGTGAAGCTAGGAATGAACCAGCATCCTCATCATTATTAATACAAAATGATGTGAATGGTACCCCTTCCTCTTTTTTATCAGAACTGGAAAGGTACAGGAAGGGGACCAGATTGGATTTCAATTTAAGAAGAACCAATACAGGAAGAAAAGAACAAGGAGGGGGGGGGGAATCAAAAATAGATCCAGAAGAAAACAAAAGAGTGACGCGATCAGTGTTACGTGTACAGAAGAACTAAGGGCGGGTGATAATCCAATGTCCTATACTACACATTCTCATGCTAATATGATGATTGACAAACAAGATGTTTCGATTATCAATTTGTCACAACAAATGTTAACCGATTCGCAGATAAATGTACTTAAGAAGGGTTTAGGTTTTTGCCCTGTTTCAAGACCTAACTTTACACAGATCCATATAGATCTGTTTAAGTTTGTGCGAAGGCTCAAAATAAAGAAATTTTTCAGCACCCAAAACAAATTGTGTCCAGTACCTATTTACACGGTAGACAAAAGTGGCCAAACGATTCAGGACATTCGTAACATCCAGTTGTTGCTGTCGCTTGAGGATAGTTCTGAGGGGGTACCCAGCTTGGAGGAAATTTTATTAGATCTTGATATAGCCACAGACTATAATATTAATAGTGGGTTAAAGAACAAATCCACATTTATACCTATGTTAACACCAGAAAATATGATTGATTGCTTCTATAAAGCAGTCACCACAGACCTGTACAAGATGGAGGACAGATTGTTACGTGTTCCGAGCAAAATTCAAGATAATCTAACAAAGGATGAAAGAATTTCCCTCACTAAAATGACTAAATATTCTAATCTGACTATTAAAGAGTCAGATAAAGGGGGTAATATTGTCCTGTTAGATAATGATTATTATAATGGTGAGATTGAGAGACAACTTGCTGACAAGGACTGCTACACTGATTTCCCACAATCCTAGTCAAGTAGTCAATAAACTCATTGAAGAGACGTTAAGATATTGGCTCAACTTGGGTCTGTTAACTGATGTTGAATTCAAGTACATGTATAATCTTACACCTAGAGCTGCATATATGTATATATTACCAAAAATTCATAAAAATTCAACTGCTCCTCCAGGCAGACCGATTATTTCTGGAATAGGGGGGTTCACAGAGCGCATATCAGAGTATGTCGATATTTTCTTAAAACCGATTGTACGTAACTTACCAGCCTTCATTGAAGACACAAAAGATCTACTTAACAAATTGGAACATTTTACTTGGTTGGATGAATTCACTTTTGTTACGTTAGATGTTGTTGCACTCTATACTAGTATTCCACCAGATAAGGGTATGGAAGCTCTCACCTATTTATCTAAATGTGATGCCACATTATACGATCATACCAAAATGGTATTGGAGCTCACAAAATTGGCTTTGGATAACAATTTTTTTAAACATAAAGAAACATGGTATAGACAACATTCAGGTGTAGCGATGGGGGCCAAGTTTTCTCCATCATTTGCCAATATTTATATGGGCTTTTATGAAGAACATCATGTTTGGAGAGCTTGTCCATCCACATTGACTAACCATATAGTTTACTGGGGTCGCTTTATTGACGACATTCTGATGATTTGGGGCGGAGACAGTGAAAGCTTGGAAGATTTCATTACTCATTTGAACAGCAATGATTACAATTTGAATTTCACATTTAATCAGAACAAAGATCAGATTGACTTCTTGGATGTGACACTGTTTGTGGACAATGGGACATTGCAATCCAAACAATTTCGTAAAGCAACAGCTTGTAATTCCATACTGCATGCTGGGAGTGCACACCCCATATCACAAATCAGAGCAGTTCCTTTTGGGGAAATGACGCAACTTCGCAGAAATTGAGCGATGACCTGATTTTCCAACAAGAGATTGGGAAGTTGAAGAAACGTTTTAGGACTAGAGGATATGATCAGAAAACCTTGGATCAAGCGCACACGAGAATTAATAGAACTAATCGTACTGGACTCCTTAAACCTAAACACAATAAGAAGAAAGGAGTAGAGAGGGAACATGTTGCATTTATAACACAATTTCACTCTAAGAGTAAAGACATTTTTAGAACACTATACAAACATTGGCATCTGTTACGATTGGACCATGATTTAGATCCATTTATCAGACAGAAACCGCAGGTGACATATGTAAGAGGTAGGACATTAAGGAATATTTTGAGTCCTTCAACAAACAATTCCAAAAGATTGGGATCAAAGCAGACGTGGTTACCGAGTAAACCTAATGGTTTCTATAAATGCACAATGTGCAATGTGTGTCAATTTGCAGACCATAAGATTACCAAGCTTTGTTACAACACAGGACAGACACATAACATCATGCACTTTATAAATTGCAATACTAAACATGTGGTGTACTGTTTAATTTGCCAATGTAAGTTAATATATGTAGAGCAATTCGTAACAATAACTTGAATTACCCCTTGGCAGTACACTACAACACGATACAGATACATCAATCAACAGAAATTTTAAAGCTCAAATTTCATGGTATTGCTGTAGTTGAAGATGACCCCCGTGGAGGTGATAAGGTGTCCAGACTGAGAAAACTGGAAGCCAAATGGTTAATCAGATTGAGATCGGTTGATCTGGGGTTAAATGTTGATAGGGAGATGCATGTATTTCTAAGAGACTAAAATACTCCCTTTGGTATTGTTTAAGTACAGAGTGTTGAGATAACAGTGATGTCTAGATTGTCATTTTTCATTGTGTATATTAATTCCAGTACTGTATAAGATGTTCCGTGATCCCTTATTCTGATGATATTTGAGCAACAACTGTCATGTGATTTATCTATAAATCTGGTGCTATGGGTCTATATCTTTGGTTACTCCCTATTGTCTGTGATGTTTCTCCTGGTTACTAACCAACTTGATATATGTTGTGCAGATTTCCTCTGTGGCCCTTTCTGGAACCCATGATTGTAACATTTTTACATCTTATGTTAATGTTGATAATATCAACTCTTATATAGTTGCATATATTTGCACGTTTCAACCAATTTTTATGTGGGGTTTTTTGTACCTACGCCCACATTAGCTTATATCATTGAGGGCTCTCACTGGTGTAGCGTGGGCAGTTCAACTATTGTAAGATGGTGGCTTATTTTAAAGTGCTTGCCGCCGGCACAGACTAAATGGTGACGCAAAGAGTGTGTTACTGATGCGAGGTTTTGAGATTCGTAGGGAAAGACTATATTTGTTATTAATTGAAGACAGACTTAATTAGTTTAATAATTACAACAACTGCCATGGAACTCAATTTTAACTGTCATTATGGGTATATATCTTTGGGTGACTTTTTATCATTTAGTGGTGTTTCTCTTAGGTACTAACCAATCTTTGGTACTAACCAATCTTTTTTGTTCGTTTTTCTTTTGAGCCCATCACTTAACACCTCTATATTCAATTATTACAACTACGATATGGCTATATATATTTTTACGAAATATTCAAGCGTTACATTACACTAGCGCTCTAAGTGTGACATTATCGAGGGTTCTCGCTGATGTGGCTTTGGTGATAACACCATTCAAAGATGGCGGCATATTTTCCAGTGTTTACCGCCGGTTTTGTTTGTGTTACGCACATTACGTTTGTAATTGGGTCATGTGATCCACTGTGTGGATACAAACTTGCGGAGATGAGAATGTTAACGTTTTCGGTGGGAGACTTAGAAACACTCGGACCGGTGTGTCCTTTCTTTACTTTGGCGTGAGAGGTGAGAGAATAGTTATAGCACAGGGATTTACATCAGATCATTATTTGTTAAAGGTTATAACCAATTTGATGTTTTAAATTTCCTAGGGGACCGGCTTATCAAGGTTCGGCCATTATCAACAAGACTTGTGTATTGTACCTTGCTGCCAGTGAGTCGCTATTGGCAAAATTACGGGGGGCATCACTGGCCTAAGTTGGGGTGAGTTAGGTATTGGTACATGTGTCTGCTCATTTTAGTTAGTTTAGAAACATAGGCTGATATAGAGCGCTTGTGGACTTAACCTTGTAAGACTCTGGATTCGGGGTGTATCAGTTACAACAAGCAACAACACTATTGGGTATATTACATGGGTAGAGTGGTGGACCCACCGGCTGTCCTAGGAATTATACTATTGTGTGAGGGTTGGACAGAATCTAGTCATCGAAAATGTTAATAGAATTAATTACGTTCTATCGTCACGTAGGCGCTTATTTGTATATGACTAACTGATCACTTTTCCTCATATTTGAGTATACAACCAGTTTGTATTTATTGGTCAATAGGATATCATGCTTCCACTGGCAATGGGTTGGTTCATGTTGTGGTTAGGGGTTGAGAAATCTAGCCCATGTGTTTTGAATATGATTATTTTGCGGGTTTTCACATACCTTTACTTACTATTATTATATGTTTGTTTGCTATTAGCTGCCTATACTTGAACATTACCTACAAGGAGGATCGATTGCGCAGTGGAACCTTGACTTACGGTTCAGCCATTTTGGTGGGTGTTGAGTTATTATTAGGGCTCGATATTGGTAGTGTATATTCACTCTGAGTCACAGTTTTATTTTACATGTAGTTTGTCAGGTAGGATATAAGTTGTTTGTTAGGGATTTGTCCTATTGTCACTGTGTGGAACACTCTTTGGTGTGGTCTTCATCTGCCTCTTTCTTCTGTTTCTCTTTTCTTTTTCGTTTTTTCTTTTTTCATTTTTTATAAATAAATAAAAAAAAATGTTGATGAGGTCTCTTTACTACTGTTTTAATAAATTGTGATAGTTAGTAGGAGTATGACCAGATGTTTTAATTAAGATCATTTGTGTTTGTATTAGCTGTAGGATATAATAGCTCATGGATTGTATATGTTTATTTTCCAGCCTTGAAAAAGTCTGAATACTGATGTGTACAGACGAAACACGTGTTGGCTTCAATTACTGCTGGGAATTTGCTGTATATGAATAAATGCAAACTTTTTTAATGGATGTGACCTGTGGATGGTATTTGAAAACCCATACTTGATCTGAATAGGATATACTCGCCTGTGGACCCAAGGATCTCAATATCTGCTGCTAGGACATTCATTTATTTGATAAATATTTTTGTGAAATTCTTGGTGACTAGAAAGGGTGTGCTATGACTGTTTTTATAAATATTGGTTACAAAGGAGGCGTTGCTATTCTTTACGCGATCTTATTAGATAATCTTAGACAAAAGGCCCATGCAAGATTGCAGACTGTTATCCTCAATCATATAAGAACATGTGTCCCAAAGGATAACAGATTGATAGTTTATAAATCAGCATAGTCAATTAAATAAGTCTCAAGAAGGCTCAAGATCAGTAAAAGTTGGAAACCATGATGATTCATTACATTTAAAGTGCAATACAGAAGGCAACAAATATAGTCAAAACACATGGTATATCAATATAGGTAATTCGCATTAGGCTAATCAAATGCAGCAAACAGTATCACAAAGCCAAGTCTCAGAGTAAAAATATTCTAAGTTCTAAACAACAGACAGACTGACTAGGGTATGCTCTCTAGTCAGGGCAAACTAGATTTGGCTCATCTCCCGAATGGAACTTTTTTATAATACAATACACAGTGAAATTTACATTGTCAGCATAAGGTGATCAAATTGTTATACAGGTAAAAAAATTAAATAAAAATAAATAAATCAGACTATAGAATGTAAAGACTCATCATCCTCTAACATCCCCTAAATGAATATTCATAAATCCCCCTTGACCTAATGTTATCGGAGTGACAGTATAAATCTAGTTACACTTCAACAATGACAAACTCATAATGAATGGCCCTACAGTGGCACAAGCAGAAAGAACCTCAAATTGTTACAACAAAAGGAAAATGTCCACTGGGGTGCTTCGAGAACAGCACGCCAATTACGAGAGTTTCATAAGTGCACATTTTGCTATGTGCAGTGCGAGGAGAAAATGTACACATCATGGTTGTGTTGAGATTCAAGATGAATCTGCTGATTTGGCCTTGTTCAGCCAAGCACAGCAGAGGAAAACAGTTTTACACAGTGCAGAGATTAAAATGTTTGTGAAAAATGTTGGTTAAGCTTACATTAATAATAAATCAGAAATATATTTCACACAACACTGTCAACTTCTTTAATATGGAAGTTATGTCACAGGTAAATGATTCTGATAGACATTTGGTATTCGTTGACATTATGGATAACATTTGTTTCACTAAAATATTTATGATCGTTAAGCCACACCCCAATTTCTGATTTTTGAAAAATAAAATATAAATTTGATGATATCGTAACTGGGCAGCCTTCTTGGTAGGAAATATAAATTCATACCTGTTAAATATCATGAATGTATTTCATTGACATGATGAATTTGCAACCCAAACTGTTCTGAACTTCCATATTTCTCACTGGTTCATGGTATTCTTGTAATTACCATATAAACAGTAGAGCTCTTACTCAGTGCTTACAATCTGTTCAAATAAATTCGTATTTCTCCCTGATCAGTTTTCTGCAAAGTTTGAGAACCCACCCAAAAAAGGTAGCAGATGGAGATTTAATAATCACCTCTTATCGGATACTACATTATATATTTTTTAATTCAGTAGTCCAGCTATTAGCCTTCATTATTTCCCTACTACAGAGAAGACAAAGATAAGACAAGATTCTGATGTTCTCAAGGAATCTCTCCTTAAAGATTAAAAACCTTATGACATGCATGTTTCTACACTAAATCTCATATGTTAAATTACCTCATTGAAACCAAATGTAAGCAATAAATTGGCTATTCATAAAGCTTTAATGTTCTGTATAAAATCCAAATTTTATGGTGGGCAGAATAAAGCTGGGAAATTGCTTGCAAATTACTTAATTTAATTTTTTTTAATCAATTTCATTTTTAAACTGACAGATAAATGGCCATTTCCGATACAAAAATAGTTAGATGCTTTTTATACTGATACTGACCCATCAAGGACAGTTAATTTCTTTATAAATAATCTTAAATGTAATTCTTCTGCTGTTGATTTTTTTAAATATACAAGGTCATTTCTCTGGAAGAAACTTTAAATGCTATGGTTTCACTTAAGAGCTAAAGCTCTGCCTGTGATGAATTTTCCAAAGACCCAGTTGTTTTGCTTTATTCTTTGCACCCAGCCTTTTAGAACTTTATAACTCTCTATTATTTAATTCCATTAGCTAGCTGAACTTTTTGGAATTAATCACTGTGGTCCCTAACCAGATATGAACAACTGATTATGCAGATATTACAGACCTATTTTTCTGAATAAGAGCGACTGCAAAATTTATGCAAACATATTGGCTACATATTTGGATTCCTTAATCACATAGCTAATTAAATGTAATCGATCAGCCTTTGTCAAAGATAGATCAGCTTTGAATAACAGTGTTTTTTCTAATGTTTTAAAAACTTAATGCAGATACTACGCTCACTTCGATGCAGAACATTCTTTGATCGTATAATCTTGCTAGTAATCTAAAGCCTATGTTGCCACTAATTGTTCCTCTTACTTCACGCTGGGTCGAGACACTAGATGGGGAGGACTTCCTTCCCCTGTTTAACAAGCTTTTAAACTTCTCCTGAAAGACTAATGTGCAACATCGCCATTAATTAAATTATCAGCATGTGCAGATGACTGTTTTAAATATGACTGATCACAGCAGTTTGCAAACATTTTTGATAAAGGCAAATCATATATATATATTTTTCAGGTTATAAACTAAATACTCCCAAAACTCAAAATTTGCCCCTTAGTAGTCAGTGTTTATTGTTTTTTTGAAGGTTCTAATTTTAAATGAAACTCGTAAAATTAAGTGTATTTTTATTTGGTGTTGAAACATTAAAAAGGATACAATTGATCTTTCAAGGATGAGAAATTATAGATATCTGGTCCCCGTTTCATCATCTTGTTATGGACGCTTAGATCTAATAACAGGTTTGTCCTGAATATTCTGTATACTTTTGCCAGGCTTCCTTTTATAATTCCAACTTCTACTTTTGACACTATGTTCTAATTTTATATGGGATATTAGAACTCCTAGGTGAGCCCTACTTTGACTTAATCTTCATTTTGAGGGTGGTGCGCAGTTTCTAAACTATCTATGAAACTTTATTCAGTTAAAATATGATGACCATAAAGCACAAATTAAAAAAAAAAAAACTTACAATAGTTAAAACATTTTAAATAGCATTCAAGCTTAGACATTTGCTTAGAGCAAAGAATTACAAAAACACAGGTTTAAAAAAGATCCCACTGTGAAACAGTGTTCGCCTAGATAGAATTTGTAAATAAAAACCCAGATCTGCGCTTACTGAATCTATTCTTCAATTAGGGAATTGGCTATCTCAATGTAAATAAACAACATTCACACAAAAAAAAAAGTACAATAAAGTCTGAGGGAAATCCTAATCGCAAGAGCAGCAACAGATAGATTTGTTAATGAACTGTCCTTGGGAAGGAAAAAGAGGCAGCCTCAAGAGGAGCCCAAAGTGAATCTCAAAAGCAGAGCTTTTTCCTAGGGCTGTGTAACGAAGCTAAATGGCACTAAACCTTTCGAGGTGTGCAGAATGGCATTTCGTCTTGATTGTTTAGACAGTTCAACTGCCTCTCTAGAGTTACACAGATGCTCCAAAAAGACCTGTTTCACATATGTTTTATCCATTTTAAGGACAGGTTGAGAAAATAAAGATGGTCTGCTTAACTCCCCCACAACAGATTTAATATACAAAAACTATGGAATTGTCAGGCCCTTCGAGCACTTCAAGCAGTCTTTGATAAAACATTTATTTAGAGAAGACTTAGTCCATACTGAAACCCATAACTAAAGAGGGGCCAGTTTACAAGGAACCTCAATAGAAGAGAGATCTCGTTCCTCATGGCAAAAATGAGCGATTCTTGGAGGGAGGGCAAGACGATGGCTGCAAAAACAATGGTCTTCAATTTAAAGGTTCTTTAAAGGATACTAGCCCCAAATGCTGACACCACATGGCAAGATAAGAGTGCATTGCGTTTTATATACCTTAGGCAGCAGATGAATTGGTTTGCTGCCAATATTGGTAGAAAATTTGAATAGTACCCACACTGAGTAAACACTGGTCATATGAGTGTAGAACAGTGTCCAGGAACTGAGACGAGTCAAATGTAACCCCCCAAATAAGAGAAATGAGGCACCTTCAAGTAAATTTCCTTTCACAAAGAAAGCCATGGTGCTTGTGGTTTTAGGTCCACGGGCCATAATAAAAGTTTTAAAAAGATTGGTATCTGAATTAAAATCCTCCATAAACAAATGTTTAAGACCATATGGGGGGGGGAGATGATCGCAAAACAGGATCGTCAGCATAGAGCAGTGCAGAGATGTCTACTTTGTACAAGGGACATACCCTGTCATTGTTCAAGCAAACAATTAAAATTGTTAATATATATTCTCAGCAGCAATATGCGATGCCAAAGAAAGGGCTTGCCCGCTGTACATTTGTTGGAATTAGCCACTTTAAAAAAACTTGATGTTGAAGCTTACATTCAGCCTCTTAAGACTCCCAAGCCTTAGTTGCAACTTTAATTTTCCTCTTAAGAGGAATTTTGTAACTCGCTCTGAAAAGACCAATCTCATCTTTGCACCTAGGGAACCTTGCCAGGGAACAATGGAGCCTTTTATAGACTGATGAACAAACAAAATCAAACCATTTGGGTGCGGTTGAATTGTTCTTAGTCTGTTTAAAAAGCAAGCTCTTAACTGAATAACTCAGATCGATTAATTAAAACACAATGATGCTGGGCCTAGGGTCCAAGGATAAACAAATGAAAAGCGAAGTTATTTAAAAAAATGATCAGAATCTATTAGAAATAAGAAACTTCCAGTTGAGTCTTAAGCCAGTTATCTTAATTGAAGTACATGTTGACTCACCCATAGGTTAGAACTGGGTTTTGAAGACAGCAAGTTCAAGAAAAACTGTATGTGGGGATTGTGATTGCTCTAACTCATCAGAATAGGCCATCGACTATAGAATCACTGACTCCTAAAAACAAATTACAAAAAAAATTTATATTAGAAATAATCCCTTGTAGAAGATTCATAAACATTTACCAGGTCACGCTTTATTAAATTGAAAAGCACGGAACCACGTCAATCAGACGGAAAAGGGGGAACATGTCCGAATTGGACAAAGTAAAATGACTGAATGAAAAACACTTGGAGCACATCATGGCATTAAAATCACCCCTTGAAACAATATTGTGACTCAAGCAGGTTTGCTTAAAGCAATGCATAGGACCAGCAATAAAAGTAAACAATGAACAAAAATTATCCAAGCAAGAAAAAGCTTAATTTTAAAATTTTAAAAAGTGGAAATTCTCAGTGAAGTATCAAAAACATTTTGAATCCCACCCCCCTTTGTAGTTTCAATTAATGGGTATAACACCACATTTCAAAGAGACTCTAAACCAAGTAGAGAATCCACCCTATGTTCTCCCCGAAGAAGATGGAACCGTGGGCAAAGAAAAACAGATAAAAACATCACACAATAAATGGTCATGCCCTGGTCTCCTGAAACATTACTATGTCAAAAGATTTAACAAATGAATACCAGCTGTCCATATTTATCTTAGAAGATAGACCAATTTCCCAGCTCACTATACGTGAATGAATGAAATAGTTTGAATGAAATAGTTTTATAGAGCGCACATTACCCGAGGGTGTCTTAGCGCTGAGCAGATCAAAAGCCGAAAGAGGTGCAGCGGGCTGAGGGTAGCCGGGGTGACTCCGCTAATTAAAGTGGAAACAGCCAGATCTTTAACTGCTTTCTGAATAGCTGCAGGGTCGGTTGTGAACGGAGGGGAAGGGAGTTCCACAACTTTCGCCCCCAGATAAGCAAGCGTTCTACCGCCCCAGTTTACTCTCAATTCTTGGGACCATGACCATGTGCGCAGTGCTAGATCTAAGGTTTCTGCTAGGCGTGTACCAAGAGAACCGTTCTTGGAAATAAGATGGGCCTGTCTTGTAAAGAGCTTTATATGCATTCGGCACAGAGCCTTAACAGAGATCCTCTTCTCGACTGGCAACCAGTGAAGGCCATGCAATAGATGACTGGTTTGAACTTGGGGATCTTCTGAAGTGTTCTTGCTACAGCATTATGTAGGGAATACAATTTGTTTATCAAGTATTTGAGGTGCCTAGATAAAGAGCATTACAGTAATCCATTTTGGAAGCGATGAGGGCCATCATTACAGTCTTCTGTAAGTCAAATGGAATGAACAGGAGGATTTTTTTGAGAACCCGCAGCATGAAGTGGCTATATTCCTAACTGAGGGCCTCTTCAAGATGGTCAATCCTGTATCCAGTTCAAAATTAGAATTGTTGGAGGAAGAAACTACATAACTTGACCCACAATTGGTCAGTTTAAGGCTCTCTAAGGGCAAAAACCAGTAGATAAAGGAATACTATTGACGGGCATCAGTGCAGACAATGGATCTGCAATAGGGCACTAAGGTCAACTACCAGAATAAGTGGGCCAGTTAAAAAAAATACACAAAAGGTAAAATTTTAATTGGTCCACAACGTACAACTCGATACTGAAATTGAAACAAAAGATTTCTAATATGCAAAGGATTCTCAAAATCAATAACAATCTCCTTTAAATGAAATAAAATCTGGTTATACACAGATATGTTAAAATCCAAGTGTTTTGTCAGCCAGTGGACAACTTTTTTTTTTTTTTTTTCAATTGAGAGGCATTCTCAGACACTTTTAAAGACAGAGGTGGGACATTTGAAAGAATGAAAACTTAAGGGCAAGCTTTGGGGGCTGGTGAAGGACAGGCAACGATGTCTATGGTTGCAGGAACATTGACCCAATGTGAAAAGTATCAGAGGCAGCAATGTTGCAGAGCGATGTAGCTGATTAAACAGGGGCTGATGCGCCTCTGCTTGTGATGGAAGCTACATTAGATTCAGCGAGTAAAACATGCAAAGTGGAGACAGTTGAGTTAGCCACAATGTGCCCAGAAATAGGGGAAGAGGGGTGGAGAGGAGCATTGATGGACAAGGGCCATCTAAGGCAGCAAAGGACTGGATGACTTTGTCCACTAAGGATTCAATGTACTGTAGCTGCTCGAAGAAAAAAAAGGTCAAACATGGATATCGTACGAGTATTGGCCAGAAATGTGCTGGCATTTTTGTCCACAACATCGTGAGCACTGGTGGCCCTCTTACACTTTGCTGCTGTGCCGCCCATACATGGCAGAAGGGAGCAAATAATGGCAGCAACATAGGCACAAGTGGGCTCAAGGGGCTGGATCCAATTAACTACAAGGGCACGTCCTTCTGCGTTCTGGTTGCACAGCCAGTATCTCTATGGTGTTAAAACAGACAGCACTCAGACTCTGGGTTCTTTTGGACCCTATGTTCACACTTCCAAAAGACATTATCCGGGGTGCACTGTGTGCCTAAACTCTTAGGCGGCGAACAGCACTGGTACCCTCACTTGTGTGGCACTATAAAAATGAGGGCACAGTCAGACAGACTGCACAGAGCCAAAACGTGCACCACCAAGTGTTTAACAAATTGGATCACACAAGCACCCACAGCCCCTTCTAGAACAAAAATGTGCACCTGCCACAGTGTAAATTACCCACAGGGCCATTTCACAGGTTAACCAGGCAATTGGAATGACTGTCAAAAAGGTTTTATTGAGACTGCTTGGTATTTACTTAGTAAATTTCCAATTCTGTTTCAAAGTGCAGAATCAAATGTTTATGTGAATATAAAAATGCTGTCTCTTGGATAGTCCTAGCGAATTTCCATTCATGAAGTTGAAAATAGGTGCTTGTATGTGACAACATGCAGAATTTGCTAATTAAAAAATGCTTGGGCAAATAGACATTTTGAGGAGTTCACTTGGAAGGGAGCATAGATCGAGAACTGAATCTGAAGACACTGGTGGAGCTTGGAGTTGAACAAGACGAACAGAGGCCAGAAGACAAGTGGCACTTGGTTTGGCTTGGGAGATAAAGTTATGGATCTAAGGAAGATCAGTACAGCATGTGGACAAGGTCAATGCCACGCCACCTTCACAGTAGCATTGTAAGGCTTGGCGCACTAGCCAGATGGCCTCGACCAACTACCTGCCACCCCATCTAATAACAGAAGGGCAGAAGAAGTGTGCAATAAAGCCACCTGGCAAATGATATGAGGGAATAATCTGAGGCGATTGTATGATTAAACAACAACCTCCTAAACCACGCATGCCTGAATCATGCAGGCTAAATCACGACCAAATCTAAACCACTAAGTATTTAACCACGACTTCCGTTACAACGAAAATTACACCATTTACATATAAAACGATACAACCACTACAATTCAAACACCGCAAGACTACCACGAAATTTCTAAAAAAGGCACAATAAAAATACATTTAATTTATTAAAATGAACAATTTCAATCAAAAGTATTTTTAATTTACAATCTTGGAAATTCGGCACCAAATCAACATTTAAAAGAAATAGTGAAGAACTTGCAGAGTGTAAGTAAACGACTGTCGAGAAAGACTGAAAAGAAGTCCTTCAACTATTTTTACAATAGTGACACACTAGAATGGTAACTAAAAGGGCGGATCATCGAACGGTATTTAAATCAAAGTGCAATATTTAAAGCGATGGTAAATTTCAATGAAATACATTACGAGTGCATAAATAAAGAAAAATGAAAATTAAGTTTACAATATTTTACAGACGTTTTAAAAAAAACAAATCAGACAACTAACAAGAATAAAACGATAACGTTAATGTGAATTAATCGAGATTATAATAAATATAATAAAACAACTAATCTCTTCAGAATATTTAAAAAGGTACAAACAGCCCCCTCAAAAAAATAAAAAACATATATACATTGTTACATTTCAGAAATTCATCTAAGAAAAGATATTCATTTGACAAATCAAGGATCATACTGAAATCCATCAATAACCAACAGAACAAAGTAAATTTTCCATAAAAAAAAAATTCTATTAATTAAAAAGGATCAAAATTAATATTCCAAAACAACTGGGGGGGTCATTACGATGGCGGAGGGCCAACCACCACCAGCTGGTCAGTGGCGGGCCCTCCGCCATCGTACTGATGTTTTACCCCGCTATATTATGATGGGGGGGAATCGTTGCTCAAGCGTGGCGGTCGTTAAGACCGACCGCCACGGTTCCGACCGGCGGTCCATTTCCGACTGCCAGAACAAAAACATTGGCCAACATTGCGGCGGTGCCTTGCAGGCACCGCCGGAGGGATTATGATATCCCTTTCCTCCGTTCGTTTTGCGGCGGACAACCCGCAACAAAACGAATGGCGGAAACCGATTTGGGGGCCTGTGGTGGATAGTGACTTGGAGAAACATAAAATAATCCAATGCCATCAATTAATCAGCCAAGGACAAGCACCGATCAGTGACTTCAGAACCAATTTTAAAATCCAACTACGGTGGGTACTTTCGTAGGAGGAAGTGATAGCTAGTGACTAGGGTCCAATTTTATATTCCAACTCCACCGGGTACTTACCACAGAGCAGGTGCTGGACAGTGACTATGGTCCAATTTTATATTCCAACTCCACTGAGTACTTACCTCAGTGCAGGTGCTGGACAGTGACTTAAAAATCCAATTTAATATTCTAGCTACACCGAATACTTACCTCAGGGCAGCTGCAGGACAGCAACTTTGAGACCAATTTTAAATTCCAAATCCTGCAGAAACTTACGTCAGGGCAGATGCTGGAGAGTGACTTAGAGTCCATTTAAATATTCCAACACCACAAGGTACTTCCTTCAAAGCAGGTGCAGAACAGTGACTAGGGTCCAATTTGATATTTCAACTGCAGCAGGTACTTACTTCAGGGCTGGTGAAGGACAATGACTTCTGTACCATTTTTATAATCCACCTCCAACAGGTACTTACCTCAGGGCAGATGCAGGACAGTGACTAAGTGAATTAATTTCAACAAAGATAACTCTACCCAGACTATAACCATTTCATAAACAAAATCAAAATCAAACATACTAAATCAAAAAAAAAATCTTTTGTCAACAGAACAAACAATGGCATCCAGCAGACTAGCAACATATGTGAAATCGCAGACTGGGAAAAATCTTCTAAAATATGGTGGATACCTCTATTACAAAGACAGATCTGTAGAACCCAGAAGTCACTGGAGGTGTGTGCAATATTTCTCTTCCCATTGCACAGACAGTGGTTACTCTGGAAGAAACCGTTGTTAGGACAACAGACCATAACCACTCTGCAATGGAAATAGAAGTACATGAAAATGTCCAACAAATTAAACTTTTGGCACACCTCCAATGAAAGCTGTGGAATAATTTTAAGGGAAGCAGCTCAAAATTTACCATCACATGTTGCAGGTAGCATGCCCTACGCCCCGAACCCGAGACTGATGGTGCAAAGACAAAAACTGGCAAGTAATCCCCACCATGAAACACCCCGCAACTTCGAAGACATTAATATCCCTGATCAGTTAACTCCAACATTCTCAAATGAATCTTTTCTCCTATATGATAATGAAAACACTCTAAAAAGAATTTTTATTTTTAGTACCAACCATAACCTTATAACGCTAGAGAATAGTCCAATTTGGATGATGGATGGAACTTTTAAATCAACACCCCATCCATTTTCACAAATTCACACTATTCATGCTAATAAGAACACAACAGTTCCTTTAGTGTATGCTTTGCTGCCCGACAGTCCTCAACATACACTGAATTTTTAACCGTGATAAAACGCAAAACCATGAATAAGAGTCCTGGAAAAGTAATAATTGATTTTGAATTACCAATGATTAACACTAACAAAATTATACCCTGAAACCCAAATCCAAGGATATTTTTCACTTTTCGCAGGCATATTGGCGTAAGATTCAGAAATCATCCTTGGTTGAAGGCTACTTGACAAGCAGCAAACTACAATTTGACAGTACTGCATACATAATAAATTTCTAACAATTACTAACAACTTTTCCAAATTACCTGCCAGGTTTAACTCAAACAACCATTCAATTGGAATTTTTGAAACAATTTCTCATAAAAAAAGGAAAGTTGGGGTTCTTATCTTATGGCGTCTTTTTTTTCAACTCATGGAGACTGCTATACATTACAGGTGTCACCTTGAATCTCCAATTATTAGAACCACATTCATTTCTCCACTTTTCTTTATTTTTAAATCTCCCCAAAAATCCAAAGTAATATTAAAAAAGAAAAAGAACTTCAAAAAAGGCAACTACATTAGCCTTAATCCACACCATGAATGATAATTTTTTTTTTTTTTTAAATCCAGTCACCAATTAGTGTCCCATTTGATTTTATGAAGTTTCAAAAATTGCAACTACATTAGCCATAATCTATCCAGAGAGTGCTTTTAGATCAAAATTGAAGAACTCCACGCTTTTCAATTTTTTTTTATAAAAAAAAATAAATAAAAAAAACAGGCAACTATATTGGCCTTAATCCAACCGAAATCCATATTTGACCTCCAAAGAAAACATTTCTTCTTTTCGAAATTTTCCACATGAAATGCATTTGACAGTCTTAAAAAACTATTTTAGTTTTTCAAGTCCTTCAAATTCATCTCCCCAATCCGAAAAGCCCTCTGCAAAAAACAAGTACATTACCGTATTTCAGATTTGCTTCTCCAAATGCCTTATTCAAAAATTGAAACTTTATTAGCTACTGTCAATCCCTCGATGGAAGTTTCTCCTTTACGAAAAACAAGATGCCACAAATTCGACAAAAAACAAGAATACCACTCCAAAATGCAAAAAGCTCTCGTACATTAGACCTTATTTTTTTAATTTTAGTTGACTAAACCATCCACAAGGAGGAAATGTTTACACAAACATGCACTGTGATGTTAAACGGGTTATTCATCCCCACTGAAAGTGATTGAAAGCGTGAGACCAACTTTAGTTGTAATGCAAAAAAATAAAATAAAGCATGAGGTTGCAATGCATTTTACAAAATATTTGTGTAAAATTAACAGAAACTGATGAAAAAAAATAATTTTAATAAGAAAAAACTTTGCTTATGTATTTTTTTTAAATAAAAATTTTAAACTATGCTTTGTTTAAAAAAACAAAAAACTAAATGTTAAATTATTTTGCCTGTTTTTATAAAATAGAACCATAGGTATTTATTTTTTAACTCTAAATAATTAAAATTATTTTCATTTGTTATTTAACAAAATTTATTTAAAAATTAAATTTAATACCAAGGCATAAAAATTGATACCCGAGCATTAAATTACTTCCCCACCCATAACGACAATATTCCATACATTCCGTCCATAGAGGTAAGTATTTATGAAATTATATACATACATTTTTATACTTTAAATGTTTCATAATATAAACAAAAATAAATAGTGAATAACTAAGAATAAATACATATCTATTTTAATATCACCCAAGGTATGTATAGTTTTTAAAAATGAAATTAAAATTATTTTTATTTATTTGCGACGTCTCAAATAAAAATAATTTTTTTAATACAATTTTAAAAATGTAATATCCAGGCAATAGAAAAGACCAGAGTATTAAATTACTTCCCCACCCATTACCCTTATATTTCCTACATCCCATCCCTAGAGGTAAGTATTCATGATATTAAATACATTGCATTAATTTAAATGTTTCATGTTTTGCTTAAATAAATTAACAATAAAAATTAATACACATCTTTGTTATCAAAGAAAATTATATTTTTTATAAAACAATTTTAAAATAATTTAAAATTTTGATCTACATGTGTCAAATAAAAATTGTACCAAAAAATTTAAAATAATGTAATACCCAGGCATAAAAATTGATACCAGAGTATTAAATTACTTCCCCACCAAATACTCTTATATTTCCTACATCCTGTCCCTAGAGGTAAGTATTGATATTAAGTACATTGCATTAATTACTTTAAATGTTTATTTTACTTAAAAATATATAATTAATAACCATAAGAATTAATACGCATCTTTATTATCAAAGATAATATTTTTTTATAAAATTAATTTAAAATACATTTAAAATTTTGATCAACTAGTGTCAAATAAAAATGTGTCAAATAAAATTTTTACCCCAAAAATAATTTATTAGATGCATTACCCAGGCATAAAAATTGATACCCGAGTATTAAATTACTTTCCCACCCATTACCCCTATATTCCCAACATCCCATCCTTAGAGGTAAGTATTTATGATATTAAATACATTGCAATTACTTTAATAATTCCATAATTTAATTAATGAATGATATAAAAAATATTTTTTAGACATTAAATATATTATTTTTACTGAACAGGTTTATATATCTATATATGTTAATATAACTTACCAAATAAATCATTGCAATTATTACTTTAATTATTTCATAATTAGTTGATTAATAAATGATTCAAATGATTCAAATATTTTTTTAAACACTTTATATATTATTTTTACGCAACATGTTTATATATCTATATATGTTAATATAACTTACCAAATAAATCATGGTTCAAACAGGTTGTTGTAAATGCATTAGTGGTTAAAGAACTCGTAATTAAGGTCCAGGTCGTTGTTAAGGAGTCATGGTTCAGGTCCCTCGTTGTTAAGGATTCGTTGTAAAGGCCGTTTCCCATCTGAGACATTCATCAGGACTAAGAGGCTATGATTGGACAAGAACTGAGCTGTACAGGTAAGAGGTAGGTAAGTGGCAATGCATACGAAAGAAGCAGGTGGTAAAATGGCATCACTAGCTCAAGGATGAGAATGTGGAAGAAAAGAGTGCAAGAGGAAGAGGGTCTTGTCACACCCAGGGTAAAAATTGTGCATATAGGGATTACAACTGCCAACATGCTCAATCTTGTTTATTAGTGCACCTAGATGGCAGATTTCAGTAGGAGGTCTGACATTTTAGCATCCCAAAAGAATGCAAACTCGCACTGGAAGTTGATTGTGTTGTCCCACGTTTCAAATAGTACTCTGCGTCAACATACACGCACAACATGTACAAATGTCTGCAGCATTCTTCTAACACATAATGCCTGGTCTTCTGGTCTAATAGTTATTGGTTTCACCGATATGAAGCAGGCATTTACACAAGGTGCATTGGTGCCCGTGTGAGGGATTGGGGTGCTGGATAGAAAAGGTGCTGAGCAGACAGGAAATATGTCCAGCAGCTAAACAAAGTTGTTGGTTCGGGTTTGTAAATCGAAATCCTAAGAGGATTTGAACAAATGTGAACATTCATTCTAAAAAGGGATACGACTTCTTTCCAAACAGCATAGTATAGTTGCAGATTTCTATACGGGGGAGAGCAAGGGAGGCTCAATTGGTCTCAAATTTCTTGAGTCTTCGAAACTGTTCAGATAGGAAAGTAATGGCTATAGAAACCTTTTACAAGCTTGGGACTCAGACACAGGTAAGACTACATTGTCTTTTTTTTGCAAAAACAGCCACTTTGTTAAGCTTAGAAACTACTTATCTCTTGTACCATAATTGTAATTGAAGTTATACAGCGCTTACTACCCCTGATGAGGCATTGAAGCGCTCTGTGCTGGGCCGCATGCTGCTCTGGGTACCCAAACTTAATGGTTAGAGTTTATTGGTAGTTATATGGATTTGTCTTGTGCTCTCCTGGAAACGGTTCCACGCATTCACTTACATTTCTTTGTGGTAATTACATTAATAGGAGTTGTGTGATCATTAGTGGGGGAAATGGGAGTTCATGCAGGCAGTTCATCGGATAAATGAATGAGCTAGAGAGCATGCAGCAGTAATACCTACAAATGAGTTTGTCATCTTTAAGATGAGAAGTGGACAGTTTGCAGATCTGCAATTACAGATTAAGCCAAAGACATAGGGACTGTGCTCAGATAGAATATGTGTAGGAATGGGAAGTCCGATAGAGTCAAATGAAAGAAAAAAATAGATTACAATAAAAAGTTATAAGTCAGGTCAGTTTTTCATGCGGGGTTTTAGAACACAGAGGAGGCTTTTTGAGTTAGCATACAATCGAAGTATTACCTTGCTATCATATTTTTGATCAACACTAGATTCAGACGAACGATCTGCCTCCCTGCTCAGCTATCACTACTTCAGCAAGGACAGATTATCAGCTCAAGGGTTGGAAATGAAAATGACAGTTGCATATATGGGGTTAATATATTGGGAAATATCAAAAGATTCATGCAGGGCTCCAAGGAAGTACTAACCTTGTGATCATAGCAAAATGGGAGAAATATAGGAGTAATGTCAACATAGAAAAGGAGGTACTGTAAATGGTGGCGCAGATGTCTTCTTAAATAAAGTTTGCATTATTGTATTACTTGGAAAAGCAAAGTGGATCCGTTTGGTTACCGCTATGTAGTATTATGTTCATGCATTTTTCTTAACATGTTAATGTTCCGTTTTTTGTTCTATGCACCTGAAAGGCCCGGGCCCATAAGTTCTAGTCCTTTTCTAGAGATACATTCCGATGGTTCTTTTTCGCAGCATGAAAGCGTAAAGGGGAGAAAAGTGGTTAATCAACAGTTAATCTGCCAATAATTCACTTTGATACATAATAACACCCTGACAACTACGTAAGATTAGTTAGTTTATTACAATACCAAAAATAACTGGACATAAAGACAGATCAACACGAGGGTGTAGAAATACAAAGGAATTAGCATGAAGCCAAATCTAAGCATCCAATTTAGACGGTGCAGCATGAGCAAAACTATTAATTCAAGAAGTAAGATACAGAGACTCAGGAAGCATGAGTCCAAGTTTCCCAATCAAGGGTTGGTGAGTGAAAAGCATTAAATCTATCCCTACTCTAGAGTGAAGATGACATCTTTTATTTATTTATTTTTGTGTTTTCTATAGCGCGAACAAGACCCAAAATTTGGGTGTCAGAGCGCTTTACTTTTCAATCATTTTCAAAATCCACAAATATAATTCTATAACATCAAGGACATGTATACGTATTCCAATAACATTGGCATGTGCTTACCTATATATAAACAACATAAAATGAAGAATAATAGAAACATTAGATTATAGTAAAGCATGTCATATCGTAGTTAAATTTAAAATAAGACCACTCTTGCGGTCTTACATATCCACACTGGTTATAGTATTGCTCAATTAGTCAAATATCACTGTGGATTGGTCGAGGTACCTAACAATAGACAACATCGCTGTTGGTAGTCGAGGGACTAACTGTTACCCCTTAGCTGAAGAAAGCCATTAGAGCTCAATCCATGCCAGTAGATTGATTTATGAAGTGATCAGATTCTTTGTTCTGCTATTAGGAGGACAATAGTCCTGCTCACAATAGCTTACTTGAACAGCTGAGTGAAGAGGATCTCCGGGATGACTGAAGATTTCTCAAAAGAGAAACTTACTTAAGCATCTTCAATTGAAAGGAGAAAGGTGTCAGTATGTGAAGTCTTCCTAAGAAGTCTCTCTACGATCAATGGGTCAAGTATCATAAGCCATTATCTCAAGGAAAGGGCTTTTTCCAGGATGCGCTCTCTCCGAAGGCAAGAAAGAAGTGGGTCTCTTTCCCTAGTTCCAACAAACAATTATCCACAGGTAGGATTCCCATAATGCACCTCACACAAGCCATCCACTCTGGGTACAGTCCTGGATGTGGTTTTCCACGATGTCCATGAGCAACCTTCGCAACAATTCGTCCTTCACTCCCAGGCCTTCTCCCCTGTGAATCCTAATGTTCCTCCTTTTTCATCCCAAGTCACACGATTGTAACTGCTCTCCTTGCCTAGCTGCTAAAACACATTATTCCGTCTAAAAATAACGCTTCTTCTCCTGCAATGCAAAAAGTGAAAAAGACAGCTTTTACAGTACACATGAAATTCAACTATTAATTCTAAAGCAAGAGTTTTCAGGGACTTGCATTTCAGGCCTACGATTTCAGCTAACATAAGAAAACATCATGTGAGCTTAACAAATTCACATAATCATTAATAAATTTTCAACTAATGCATTTACCTGTGTGAGAAATATCACCATTAATAAACACTTAGTACATGAGTATTGTCAGTTTTCACAACATATGTTCTTCATGTTAATGTTTTCTGCTAGTTACATTCATTTTCCATGTTAATTCTCCATGCTACTGGTCAATAGCCTAAAATACATCACATATTTGTTAATACCTTCCACAATTCTAACACTTCACATTTACACAGTTGCAAGATTATATGTGGATGCATTCAACATGATTATGATGCACCCCTACAAATTAAATTAGACTTCTGCTCCATCAGATCCCCCCTCTGATGTTGAGTCATCCTAAAACCCTTCAAATCATCCCTGCAGAGTAGACCAATTTAAAGAGATGTCATAGCTAATCTTCTGTCTGAACTCCTCCATTCTCTTCAAATTCTCATAGTGAATTTCCAGCAGTCTTTCCATCCTTCTCTCTTTCCCTTAAGAAGCTCTCCACTTGCCCCACTTTGTGCCAACCTATATGCCCTTATCATCCCTACTAAGACATGATACAGATTATAGCAATTATTATTGGCTTCAAGATGTAACCAAAGATTCCACTTCCCAGATTTGCAAACCAATTACCAACTGTGCCAAATCCTTTTTCAATCTTATCCCAAACTCCTTCAGCTGCCAAGTTCTGTATCTCATGATGTAGGTCAGTGATGTTAATATATCCCCTCAGATCCTTACTCCTATCGGGGATAGAAGTAAAACACTGTTGGACCTTCAGCATCCGCCCTCTTTTGCAAGTAGCACATCAAATGCAAGGCGATTCTGCACCACCATCGCCCTTATTGAGATGATCTCCCCATCCGAGACTAGTAAAGACTGAGCAGTGTTAACAGGTAACTTATCCACTATAGTAGACAGCCTTCTAATCTTGATGTCATTCAACACCACTCCCAAACTAGGTATTATCGCTCCAAATATATCTCCTACAACTTCTCCTGCACTCAATCCATGTCTTACCCTGCTGTTGGGCTTTCCTTCCAAACTCTCCAAATCCTCCACTTATTTGGCAGTAGTGTTTCTGAAGATATACCAAGTGCCATACCATTTGCTCGGTAAACATACACATTCTTTCCACACACAAAATACACTCCTAGTACCATTCGAACTGACTCTTGCAAAAACTTCTTCCAAGGACCATTGATTAAGATGATTGCACACAGTCCCACAAACAGTATCATAGCAACTCTCAGCTTGATGTATGCAAAGCTTGCCTTGTTATTGCCAATCCAAAGCTATAGGACCAGAATTTCCCTTAGCCTTGTGATCTAACTCCTCCTTGGTCCACTCAGAATTCTTGTCCTTGTCAGTGTTCAACAACGAACCCCGTGTCCATCTTCTACTTGATCTATAAATTTATTTTCTATATCTGTTAGGTTATGTCTATACCTGTAAGCAGTGTCTAGTGTTACTGTTGGTGAGAAGTAATTTTCCTTTCGGTCTACTGACTTATAGTAATCATAATTATTCAGATGTTTATATACAGGTATTTCTGGAAGTACCACATCATGATTTGAAAAGTAGTACCCATAATGACCTTTTCCATGAAACATACTAAGGAGTAAACTACAGCTAATACTGCAAGTCAAGGGTAAGTGATGATAGCGTATTACCTCCTCGACTGAGGCAGGTAGTGTTATGCACACATAGCAATCCTTAACTTCCATGGTGTCGACATACTCTTAGGGCAACTTAGCATAAGCATTCAGTATATAATCACCCTTGGATAAGTCTACATGAAGGAAGCGACTAGTCTGTTCTATTAAGCCTTTCTCAGATCCTAATGTACCCTCTTGAGGCAGCAGTGGGAGGTGTGGATGTCCCATGTACCCCCACCCCATCTTCCTCACTTGTGTGCGCTTAAAATTGACTGACTACAGCTATTAGTACAACTACCCCTACGATGAGTGCACCTACAATACACTTGTGCTTACGGTTGGAATTTCCAGGCTCTATTTCAGAGTAACTCAGATCACAGTTCAAAAGAGGATCAACACAGTCTCTTATCTCCACTTGAGCAACTTCTTTTTGAAGTCTTATAAAGTTATTTTAACAGTCTCTGCTTTACAGTATTTACACAGCTTGGAAGACCTCCCTAGCCCTCCTAGATGAAACCCCTAAATTTACTCTTCTTCCACTCGGGCCTAGGTTATCTTCTTCCAACAAATTATTTACAGTTCAAAGTTCAGTTCACATCCCTTATTCGGTCAGAGCCAATTTCCTCAATAACATGTTGCAACAATTCAGCTCTCAGTGCTGCGATCTCTTGAGGAGACTGTGGTGCTCCAAAGCTTGGGAATTTGATGTCTTCCAGAATCAGAGTCCGTAAGCCACTTAGCCTTGGTGGAAAAGGTACAGTTGACAGAAGTACATTGGCTTCAATTCAAGGAACTTGACAATCGGCCCTGAGATCTCGGACCTCGTTCTCCCCGGCATTTGCAACCAGATAAGTCCACTTGGGAGAGGAATATTTCAAACAAGGCACTCTATCTCTCTTGGCTCTCCTCGCACTCTGGATTTTGCTCGGTCTCACTTAGATCGAACTCTAAATATTCATTTATTGGTACAAGTTCTTTCAGATGCGAGTCGAATTCCTTCGTCTTGGTCTCACTGGCCAGATCTCACCCGCAACATCCTTCTTCTTTGCCTGCACACAACCACTTATCACACCATTCTCTTCCACTGTGTCACTCTGTCACTCGCAATGTTACCATCTCCCTCAGAGTCTATACCAGGGTCCTGTGTAGCTTGACCACCTCTGATTGACTTGGTGTGTATCCAGCCTTTTCAAGTACCTCTACAGCTTGGCTTGCTCTCTCCCGTGACCCCTCAGTCATGGCTGGAGTTCTGGGAGAGGAGCTGTTTCATAAGAGTGACCCAAGGATCATCGGGTGTGAGAGGCACTGACCCAATTCAGCAGCATTTGTAGTCCCCAGTATCACTTGATATGGGCCACAACAATGAGAATCAAGACTGTTTTTCCTCACGTGCTTTCTGATGAGAACCCAATCTCCTGGCTTCAGGTCGTAGCAGAGATCCTTTAAGGTCTGTGCAGTCGCTGCTTCAACCTGATGAGACACAGAATGAACCACTTCAGCCAATCCTTTACAGTAGTCAAGACCCAAATCATCTGATGTTCACTAACGCGGTAGCAAGCACGGCAGGCAAGTGCATTGCTCTTCCAAGAAGTATCTCATGAGGCAACAACCGGTTCTCCCGTCAGGAATGCTGCGCAGACTAATTAGCGGCAAAGCATCAGACCATTTCAAAGATGTCAGAGCACACACTATAGCCAATCTCGATTTCAAGGTACAGTTGATTTTCTGCACCATTCCTGATGCTTCTGGCCTGTAACTACAATGCAGTCTGATCAAGAGATCAAGATTTTTATTATGATTTGGAAGTCAGAGGTCCACATAAAAAGCACACAAGGATGTACAAAACATCTCACAATTGACAATATGCAGAATAAAGTACATAACAAACATTCAATGTACAAACGCCAAGTAAATAAAAAATTCCTTGGACTAATAAAGTGCAAGTGCGCTATAGTATTAGTAAGAAATGGAAAACCTATCCGGCGTAAGCAACGTAGAAGGAACAATAGTGCAACTCTACTACAGTACTTCAGTATAATTCAGTGCCATCAGTTTTACAATACATAGTAAATTTACCTAGACTGTGCAAATATTACTTCCCTAAAAGGCCATATTCATCAAAGTGCGATAGTCAATATAATTAATATAATCCCATCTAAAAATATTTAAAAAAAGGTAAAAAATTTAGAACAAACTATTTGAGGGTGGAGCCAAAAGACAGTTCAGGGCCTCCACTCCCAAGGAGATGGTATACCTTAAGAACAATGGTCTCAACAGTCGACGTCGTAATGGATGTATTAAAGGACAAACAAATAACACATGGTCAAAATCTTGAACTTAGTTCCTACAAAGGACAAAGTCTCTCTTCCCTGGATAATCCCGCCCATGCTCCTGTTATAATTCATAAGGGGAGCAAGTTCAGCCTTAGTAACAGAATGGTTCTACGCACACTGTGAAGAAGGTTCCATAGAACATACGTTTTTTTTAATTTTTTACATGTGCTACTCAAATCACTGACAAATCAACAGACCTTAAAGTAAATATAAATTTATTGTACAGTTAATTAAAACCATTACAAGCAATCGTCAATTTACACAGTTTCATGGTAAAAAGGGAACATAACATTACATTAGTGTTGTGGCATTTCTTCAATAAAAGACCATTATTAAGAATACGAAATAGGAACTATTAAAATGTGGTTAGTAGTTTATGAACATAAAATTAACCTGAAAGCTAGCCCAAACCTCTATTGGTACTTCCTTCACCTTAAACAATGTAGTCAAGAGAACCAGAGCATAGTTAAAATTCGTACTTAGGAATTGCCATAAAATGCGTGGTCTGTTTAGTGTACAAATATTTCTAAAAGCTAAAGTTCGTTGCAAATTAGGCCTGGCATGTGTTAAGAGATATAAAAAGTACTTAGTGCAAAGACAGCATCAAGGGTGGGTGCAGGGCATCATGGGTTGGCCCCCCTAGTGGTTTGAGCTTGCTAGTTCTCCATTTCTATTCGGCTAATTATTAGAAACCTATAGTACAAAGGGGCGACATAGGATAGCCCACCGCATGATCTTAAGCTTACCTCGTTTCAGTCCAACAAATGATTAAGACATGTAATACCAAAAAACCCACAATAGAAGAGGAATTCCTAAAAGTGCATTTAAAAAATACATAGAGTCAGTTAATCAAAGAACGAGAATTACAGAGAAGCTTTTAAGCCATGATGGCATCGTGTTTTTTTTTTCTTTTCTCTAAATCGGTGCCGTTGTCTCTTCAGGTGTAATAATTTGGAACTGTAATAATCAATGATGACCAGTTTTCCAGCTAGACCCTTGTTCCCACCAGATTACTTTGGCCTCTTGGAGTACACGAGGTGCGCCGAGTACCGACGCTGTACTTCCTATTTCTTCGCTGATGCGATCAGGTGCTTTCTCAGTGAGGATTATGGAGCTAAATTCCGCTCTGCATCCAGACCACTTATCTTTTTGGCATTCTTTCGGAATATTAAGGCGAGCTTCGGCGGCTACAAGAAATGTTACCATCCGACAGCTCAGTTGGATGTCATCGCCGAAGAAGCATGCCAACACCGCTTGCCTGCAAGACCGTATCCGGTTTTTATTGAAAAGCGGTCTCAGGAGGGTCCGGCGTTCTTGTAGTAGTTTCCTACAAATAGCAATAAGGTGTACTATATTTTCTTCACCATCACCACAGAGACGGCACTTTGCTGGTATCTGAGGGCGTAGCCAGGGGGGTAGATGATTTGCAGAGGGCAGCAGCCCTAGGCGCAGTTTCAAGAACTTCTCTTCCGTCTTTTTAGAGAAACCAGTCAGAAGGTATGCTTGGGGCGAGAGTTTAGTGTAGGATAGTACAGTGAGCCAGCCATGTGCATGCTCTGCCAGGGAGGCTTTATCCTGCAAGAGTGATTCTTTCCCGACTATAATTGTTAACTGCTTTTTTGAAACCTACCGGGGACCCTGGGAGTTCCCATAGTTGTCGTAGTCCTAGCTGGTTGATAGCGGCCTCCAAATATAGCCTTGCGGGGCAAGTTTCTTTGGCTTGAAGTTCCTTCCACAGAAGGGCATTTAGCGTGTTCGGTTCTCCGCTGCTTATTTTGTGCCAGCTTTTTATGTATGTTCCTTTGCATGCCAGCTCTTCTCTTGGGAGCCCAAATTCCAGCCTCATCTGTGCGGGGGATGTGTACCCCGGCAAGCTGAAGATCATGCGCAGTACTCTTGCTACAGTTCAGTCTACTGTGTCAGCGTCCCTCTCTCTCATCGCTTCGCTGCCATAAGTAACGGATGAAATTCGTTTTGCCTGGATCACCCTTGTAAGAGGGAGGAGAGACTTGGTCCAGTAATTTTGTTTTTGAAATTCCTTAGAGCTACCGCAGTCATCAATCCCCTCTTTTTTATGGCATCACATTGTGGCTTGAAATTGCCCTTATAGTCTATGATGACCCCCAAGTATCTGTATTCGCAAACATCGTCCAGCTTCCTCGATGCCAAGAACCAGTTATTTGTTGTTCTCTTTTTGTGTGTGTTGATACACAACTTTAGATTTTTCTTGGTTGATACTAAGCATATGTATTGCAGAATAACACGACGTGATGTCCAGTAGCCGCTGTAGGCCCACCGGGGTCCGGCTAATAAGTACCAGATCGTCCACGTAGAAAAGATTGGACAGCTGAATGCCCCCTAACTTGGGTGCGTGCGAATTGCTTTCGTTCAACAAGGTTGATAACTCTCCCATAAAGAGATTAAAAAGTGTTGGTGCACACAGCCTTGTTTTACCCCTGTGCTTGTTGGAATCTTCCTTGATAGATATTCTCCTGTACCCAATTTAACTTGCACCCAGGTATCGCTATGCAAGATAATTAGTTGGTTTAGGAGCAGCGGAGGGATGTTCAGCTTTTTTAATTTTTTGCCACAGATGTCTGTTGACGTGGTCGAATGCAGAGCTATAATCGATGAAGCACAGATATAGGGGTTGTTGTGCTGCGAGAGCAGCGTCAATCATTAGGGATAGAGCTAATATGTTGGTGGTCGTCCCCATGTTTTTGCAGAAGCCGGTTTGGTTGTATGGGATTGCTGTAACTTCTGCTGCCCACGATGTTAATTCCTGGAGTAATAGGCCCGAAAAGTATTTGGCCTCGTTGTCTAGTAGGGTTACTTGCCGGTAACTTCTTGGGTCATTCCTATTTCCTTTTTTATAAATTGGGGAGATAATAGCTCCCCTCCATGATGATGGAATTATTGATGTTTGCAAAGTTTTTTCAAACATTGGTTTGAGTACGGTGGCCCAGAATTCTGGCTCTTGTTTAAACAATATGGGGGGATCCCATTTGGTCCTGGCGCACCCTCCCGTCTTCCCTTTGAAATTCTTTTCCAGATCTGTGCGTTCGTGATTGGAATTTCCTGTTCGGACGGTTGAAGTTCATTAAATTGCAGTAGTCTGGCTTTGGAGTCGTTTATGGGATTGTATGACCCTTGACTGATTATTTGGGTTTCATTAAAATGTGAGCCAAGGAAAGTTGTCCAGGCCTCTTCTGTGGCATAAGATTCAATGCCCTGACTCCGCTCTCTGGTCAGATTATTAATCTTTTGCCAAAACTGTGCACTATTGCTGGTTTTAACGTCGTATAAAAGTTTGGCCCAAAGAGACTCATCTGCTTCTTGTTTAAGTCGCCAAATCAGCTTCCTGCGGTCGCCCTTTAGACGTCTCAGCACTTGTTGAGCAGCAGGGTCTGTCCTCAGTCTTCGAAGTGTTTGATTGATCAAGGACTTTAACTTTTTTAGATGAACATTGTTTCTGAAATTTAGATGTCTCTTGTGCTTCATGACTTTGACCGCCCCTTCAGACCAGATGTCGCCCTTTTTTATTCCAATGGTAGACATTTCGACCTACCAAAATATTGGGAGAAAAATATTGATTACACTAATATCGACATACTATACTTATTTAAAAAAATACACAAATATCAACACCAAAATCTCGTTAAACAGTTAAATCGATATCAGTATTATCGAACCACAAAATATCATGATAATTAATAACGAACATATTAAGAAAACATACAAAGTTACAATAATATCGATGACAAATAGACATTATTGTTTAAAAAAATATATCGACATGTTAAAATTATTAATAACACAATTCATACCACAAAAAATATAAAAATATTAACAGCACACAAAATTAATCGATTAACACATTTTAATAACATTTAAAAATAATATCATGAAAATTACTACATACACATTTACAACTTCAGACATATGTAAACTAAAAAATATTTAAGATTTAAAAAAATATAAATGACAATACACCATACCACTTTAAAAAAAAACTAACAAACTTAATTAGCGTTTTCCATATATGGAAAACTGCAAAATTAATTAAAACAATAAACAACCAATGAAATACACATACAATTGAAATAACACAATAAGATTAAAACAATTAATGAAACACTATATAAACACGAAAATTAAAAATTTTACACTGCAACCAAAAAAGCCTTGCGCTCCGACCGACTCGTACCCGTCAGCGATGCCGGATGACTCAGACTTCACCGACGCGCACCGGGCAATGGGTCTGATTTCCGAACGGCCAAGTACGGTGCGTGCGTCAAGCAGCCGGATCGACTCAGAACCTCCGACACGATAAAGCTGTGGGAAGCAGACTTCGGGGGGCCAAAGCGGTCCCCCCTTCACCCGTAGCCCTATGACTCGGTCACACACATGCATGTACGGTGCGAGGGGCACCGACACGTCCCCACGACAGGAGGCGCCCTTTTCCGCAACATACTTTTTTCGCAATGGAAGCCTATGTACGCAACGTACATCAGGCTCCCATTGACTTCAATGGGGTTCCGAGTGACCCGAGTCAGTCAGCGCGTACTTGCATCATACTCGGGCGTTCGGAGCACAAGTCGGTCAGAAAGTTCTACGGGACCGAGTCGGCCGTAGGGCTTTCCGAGCAAGATTGGAATTGGGCCCCAAGTGTAGAATATGCAACAAATAGCACCTTTGCATATCAAATTAAAAAACTCATAGCACTAGCATACGTCCCAATTACTGACGTAGCCGAACACTACAATTTATTAATTGAAAGTGCCTACTACCAACAAAAAGAGCAAAAACTAACTCCCCTACTTGACTATTTTGAGGATACCTGGGTGGGAAGGCTACACAGATCTGGACACAGACAGCCTAAACGCCATATTCCATGGTGGAATGTATATAACAGTACCCTAAACAAACTAGCTAAAACTAATAATGCTGTGGAAGGATGGCACAACGCCTTCCAAGCCACAACAGGCAGACCCCAACCTACTCTACATAAATTACAATCTATCCAAAAAGAACAAAGGGGCCTATTAGGATATCGGGTGGATCGCCACCGCCGGGCCGGCGGTGGCGATCCACCCGCCAAATATCCTGTTTCACCCCCGCCATATTAGTATGGCGAGGGGTACCACGGCGGACGGAAAGTACGTCTGCCGCTTTTCCGCCGGTCGGATTGCCGGCTGGGCAGAAAAGGCAGACAATATGGTGGCGGTGCCTTGCAGGCACCGCCATCCATATTAGCATGCCTGCGGTGTGTATGCCTTTCCATGGCGGAGACTCCGCCATGGAAAGGCATACGGTAAATGGCTTTGGGGGCCCGTTGTGGGCCCCCAGGGGGTTGGGGGGGTGGATGGCTGCACTTGGGGGGTACCCATGGTACCCCCCTTCATTGGCATGCACAAGGTGGCAGGCACCGCGCGGTGCCTGTCACATTGTGCATGCCAATGCACAACATGCATATTCTACATTGCGGCGGGTGCTGCTCACAGCACCGCCCGCCGCAATGTAAAAGGTGCGGGATGCGACCGCCAGGGTGGCGGTCGCATCCTAATTGCCATAGCGGGACCGCCGCACCTCTGGTGGTCGGTCCCATTTACCGTTACGTTGGCGGGCGGACAAAGTCCGCCCGCCATCGTAATGGGGCCCAAAGCAACCAACAACTAAGAATGGAACAGTCTAACACAACTAGGCCCAAAACTAACCAAGCAAACTAAACAAATGTTTGAGTACTAACAAGACAAAGTAAGACTCTACCCAACAACTAAAGGACTAGAATATCTTGAAACAATAGCTAAAAGCCTACTTTAAATAAATATTCCATCAAAAACTCGCAATATAAAACCAAGCAGTCAAATAAAGAATTGGTTTTTTTTAACTTCAAAAATATAATTATTTTGGCTATTAATTTAAATATATAAAATATTAATTGACAATTATAATTTATATAACAAATAACAAGAACAATTACAGTATTAACATTTCCCTCCCAGTATAAATAATTTAAAATTACTTACTGTTTTCGTAGCTGAAGAAATGTAATCCAAACTGCCATGAATAAATCCACATGTATGATAATCCCAATAAGTAAAGAAAAATCCCAAAACAAAATTGAAAAATCAACTGTATAAAAAGCAATCCACCGGCAATAGCTCCACAAACGATAAACCATACAAATCCCGAAAAAAGTATTTAAAAATAGAAACGCTCCAGGAAAACTCGAAAAATTAAGGAAGTGTAAAATAATTATTAGTTTACTAAAACTAATACACACTTCCTTAAAAGAAAAACACATTCTTCTCCCAACGGCAACTTCCAATCGACAAAAACCTGTTAGGGAAAAAAACAATCCCTCCCGCACAAATATACATATACATAATACAAATAAATATAACACTAAAACCATACTTCAAACATAATTACACACATCTATCAAACTCCAACACCGACCGATTAACAAACTAACCGCATACAACTTACCAAAATTAGAAAAACCTAACACTACATACACTATATACCAACTACCTTCAAATTAACCCAAAGTAAAAGTTTAAATAAAGAAAATTAAACTTACCTTACCCAATGCGACGCAGCTTCCAACCGCAAGCTTCTCCCCTCAGAAATGACCTAAAACAAAACCGATGGCTTACAATATATAGCTTAATAAAAATGGTTGCCTTAAAAAATAAAGCTGTATATTTCTCTTTATTAAAATTATTGTACATTAGAAATACATTACTATATATTTTTGAAAAAACTCATAAAAAAATTTGAAATTTTTTCAAATGTTAAATTATAATAATTATTAAACAATTACTATTTATTATTATAATTCTAAAAATATACATTTAATGACCAATGTATATTAAAAACCTGTACTATTTTTAAATAATGTGAAAAAATGTATGAACGTTATGTAAAATATTTGTGTTTGCAAAATGACTTATGTACCCATTATTTATATTTGAAATATAAATAATATCACCTAACATAACATTATATGTTCTTTAATAAAAATTGTAAAAACTTTTACAAAAAACAATTGTAAAATCTATGTTATTAATGTACACTATATATGATAATGTACTGAATATTTGCGACCCCTGACCTTGACTTGTAGGTCGCTCCCCCACCACACAGCTCCGTCTGTGTGCCCTGCTGCTGCCCCTGATTGTGCTCGTTTTTCCTTTCTGTGCCCCCTTGCTGCCCCTGATTGTGCTAGTTTTTCCTTTCTGTGCCCCCCTTGCTGCCCCTGATTGTGCTCGTTTTTTTCCTTTCTGTGCCCCCTTGCTGCCCGATTGTGCTCGTTTTTCCTTTGTGCCCCCCTTGCTGCCCCTGATTGTGCTCGTTTTTCCTTTGTGCCCCCCTTGCTGCCCCCGATTGTGCTCGTTTTTCCTTTCTGTGCCCCCTTGCTGCCCCTGATTGTGCTCGTTTTTTCCTTTCTGTGCCCCCCTTGCTGCCCCTGATTGTGCTCGTTTTTCCTTTCTGTGCCCCCTTGCTGCCCCTCATTGTGCTAGTTTTTTCCTTTCTGTGCCCCCTTGCTGCCCCTGATTGTGCTCGTTTTTTCCTCTGTGCCCCCTTGCTGCCCCTGATTGTGCTCGTTTTTCTTTTCTGTGCCCCCTTGCTGCCCCTCATTGTGCTAGTTTTTTCCTTTCTGTGCCCCCTTGCTGCCCCTGATTGTGCTCGTTTTTTCCTCTGTGCCCCCCTTGCTGCCCCTGATTGTGCTCGTTTTTCCTTTCTGTGCCCCCTTGCTGCCCCTCATTGTGCTAGTTTTTTCCTTTCTGTGCCCCCTTGCTGCCCCTCATTGTGCTCGTTTTTTTTTTCCTTTCTGTGCCCCCTTGATGCCCTGATTGTGCTCGTTTTCCCTTCTGTGCCTGTTTCCCGCCGCTGCGCCCCTGCGGCCCCGCCCCCTCACTGCCCATTCGCTGCCCCATTCCCTGCTCCTCCCTCCCACCTCCCCATTTATGGCGGCCGCTGTGCGGCCGCGCAGCGGACGTGCGCAGCGGGCGCGCCGCTGGCGCGCCTAAGGCAAGCCCGTCTGCGCCCGTCCGCGCCAGCGCCAGACCCCCTGGTCCGGGCATGCCCCGCGCCCGCCACATCAACAGACGCCGATACGACGCCAGCACCCTCCACGCACTCAACCCCGGAAAAGATCACGCCTGCTACCAGGCCACCCCGAAGCGCACCCAAGGGCCACACACCTGCCGGAACTGCAGATTCGCCAGCACCCGCCCCGCCAAACCACCGCCCAGGAAAGAACCCAACTACCTCAGATGCATCCTCCTCAACACCCGCTCCGCCCGCAAACACGCCATCGAACTCTGGGACCTTCTCGACTCAACCTCCCCAGACGTCGCATTCCTGACGGAGACCTGGCTGAATCCCGCTTCAGCCCCCGACATCGCCATTGCCATCCCGGACGGCTACAAGATCACCCGCAGGGACCGCACCAACGGAGTCGGAGGAGGCATCGCCATCGTCCACAGGAACACCCTCAGAGTCTCAACCAACACCGACGACACCCTCAGCACCGCCGAACACATGCACTTCCAGATCCACACCGATCCCAACACCACCCTCAGAGGAACCCTCATCTACAGACCCCCGGACCCCGACCACAGTTCAGCGATTCCATCGCTGACTTCGTCAGCACACACGCCATCGCCTCCACGGACTACATCCTCCTCGGGGACCTGAACTTCTACCTCGAGAACAACAAGGACACCAACTCCACCACCCTGATCGACAACCTCGCCACCCTCGGACTCAGACAGCTCGTGACTACACCCACCCACGCCGCCGGCCACACGCTCAACTCCATCTTTTCCGCAAGCCCACACGTCTCCTTCAACCACACCTCCGAACCCCACTGGACTGACCACCACTGCATCCACTTCACCTACAGGAAGCCCACCACGCACCACCGCACCGAACAAATGCCTCACCGCTGCTGGAGCAGAGTCACGGAAGACCAGCTAACCACAACCCTCGCCCTGAGCCCACCCGCCGAACCCTCCGACCCAGACACCGCCGCCCGCAACCTCAGACAGTGGATCGACGACTGCGCCAACACCTCGCCCCGCTCAAGAATCCGCCCAACAGCCACACCAGCAAGAAAGCCACCTGGTTCACCGAAGACCTCCAGGCCTCCAAACGAACATGCCGGAAACTGGAGAAGATCTGGCTCCACGAACGGACAGCGGACAGCTACGCCGCCCACAAGAGCGCCACCCGCAGTCACCATCACCTCATCAGATCCGCCAAAAGGGCCTCACTCAAAGACCGCCTAGACAACAACGCACACAACAGCAAAGAGCTCTTCAACATCGTGAAGGAACTCTCCAACCCAGCTCCAACACCAACGACATCCAGCCGTCGCGAGACCTGTGCGACTCACTGGCCACCTTCTTCCACCGCAAAATCGCCGACATCCACGACAGCTTCAACACCACGACCGCCCCGGCAACCACCGAGACCACTGCCCCCACAACCACCAACCGCCTGCTCTCCTGGACCAACATCAACGACGAGGACATCAGCGAGATCATGAACACCATCCACTCCGGTTCACCGCTAGACCCGTGCCCTCACCACATCTTCAACAAAGCCAGTACAGCCATCGCGCCCCATCTCGGGAAAATAATCAACATCTCCTTCGAGACAGCAACCTTCCCGGAAAGCTGGAAGCACGCCGAGATCACCGCCTTACTCAAGAAACCCAAGGCAGACCCCAAGGACCTCAAGAACTTCCGACCCATCTCTCTGCTCCCGTTCCCCGCGAAGGTCACCGAGAAAATCGTCAACAAACAACTGACCTGCTACCTCGAGGAGAACAACATCCTGGACCCTTCCCAGTCCGGCTTACGCAGCAACCACAGCACCGAAACCGCCCTCATCGCCGCCACCGATGACATCAGGACCCTGCTAGACAACAGAGAAACAGCAGCCCTCATCCTCCTGGACCTATCAGCCGCCTTCGACACGGTCTGCCACCACACACTACGAACACGCCTTCACGACGCCGGGATCCAAGAGAAGGCCCTGGACTGGACCACATCCTTCCTTTCCGGCAGAACACAAAGCGTCCGCCTCGCCCCCTTCCGATCCAAGGCCACCAAGATCATCTGCGGCGTACCCCAAGGCTCCTCCCTCAGCCCAACGCTGTTCAACATCTACATGGCACCCCTCACCCACGTCGCCCGACAGCACAACCTCAACATCATCTCCTACGCCGACGACACCCAGCTGATCCTCTCCCTCACCAAAGACCCTCACACCGCCAAAGCCCACCTCCACGAAGGAATGAAGGCCGTCGCCGAATGGATGAGGACCAGCCGCCTGAAGCTGAACTCGGACAAGACGGAGGTCCTCATCCTTGGTTCCAACCCTTCAGCCTGGGACGACTCCTGGTGGCCAACATCACTGGGAACAGCCCCGCCACCCACCGACCACGTACGCAACCTAGGGGTCATCCTCGACCCCACCCTCTCCATGACTAAGCAGGTCAACGCCGTTTCCTCATCCTGCTTCAACATCCTCTGAATGCTCCGCAGGATCTTGAAGTGGATCCCCACCGAAACAAGAAAAACAGTCACCCAGGCCCTCGTCACCAGCAGGCTGGACTACGGAAACGCCCTCTACGCAGGAACGACGGCTAAGCTCCTGAGACGGCTGCAACGCATCCAGAACGCCTCTGCACGTCTTATCCTCGACATCCCCCGACGCAGCCACATCACACCCCACCTGAGAGACCTGCACTGGCTCCCTGTCAACAAGAGGATAACCTTCAAGCTCCTCACCCACGCACACAAAGCACTCCACAACTCCGGACCAGCGTACCTCAACAGACGACTCAGCTTCTACACCCCCACCCGCCAGCTCCGCTCGACCAGCCTCGCCCTCGCCACAGTCCCCCGCATCCGGAAAACGACCGCCGGCGGCAGATCCTTCTCCCACCTCGCCGCCAAGACCTGGAACACCCTCCCCAGCAACCTCCGACAGACCCAAGACCTACTGGCCTTCAGAAGACTCCTCAAGACCTGGCTCTTCGATCAGTAGCAGCACCACCCCCCTCTTCCCCCAGCGCCTTGAGACCCTCGCGGGTATGTAGTGCGCTTTATAAGTGACATGATTGATTTATTGATATATTATCACTGATACCAAAAACATACTTTGTTTAAAAAATTGTACAAAAATGAATGTATAACTACATCTTTTTTCAAACAATGTACATAACTAATATAAAGCACAAAAATATTTAATCCAGAGTTTACAAAATTATATAAATGTATAAATACCTACAAAATGTATATTATGTCAAAAATAAAAAATGTATTTTTTTCCTGTGTTGAACATATATTAAATATAGTTAATAAAATAAAATGCTTTTTCTTCAATGTTTGAATCTAAATAAAAAATATATGAACATGTTTCTGTATTAACATTTTAATTCTTGTATATGTAATTAAATATTTATGTTACATCAATGTACTTTAAAAACTTATTTTAACAAACATTTATAAATATATCATTATGCTTACTCCAAAATATATTTTAAATTTTTAACTACTCACTATACACTACATTAATTCAGAAAAGGTGCTGGACACGAAACACAATTTACTATTCCCACTCCAACTTATATTAACTCAGGGAAGGTGCTGGACACTAAACACATATTTTACTATTCCCAATAAAAAAGACATTAATTAATAAAAAAGTGATAGTCAGTATCCAATAAAAAATTTATATTCATACATAAAAATGTATCATAAAATTAAAATGCCAAAACAAACAATTATAATACCCACATGATATATCAAACACATAGGGGCTCATTAGGATGGCGGTCAGTAAATCACCCCGACCGCCATGGAAGCGGAAAACAACCGCCCGCCGGCACCGTGGAGAAACCGGCGGCCAAATTATGATCAACCGCCAAAAAACAGACACCGCGGCAGTACGGGGGGAACAAAAACCGCCCGTAGCGTGCGGAGATGGCCAAAACACGTCCGCGGCAGACGGATCCGCTGCGGAAAAACACCAACCCGCCGCAAGGATAGCGGAGACACCGCTCGGCAAATTAGGATATCCCCGCTGGTCCCGCGGCACGTTCCGCTCTTTCCGACCGCCGCGATCGCTAACAGTGATGAATGGGAGAGCATGCGGAAGAGCTGCAGCAAAGCCACCGCCGCGGACGCTCCGTGACAATTTTGGCGGACGAATCAAAAATCCCACAATAAGGCCACACAGTGCCCACACCAAAGTAGCCATGCCACCCAAAACCAGAAAACACACCCCAATGACAACATTGCACACATCTGCAGGCACTTTGCGCCAAGTTCTTGTGGGCTCCAGGGAAACCCAGGAGAGCAATGCATTATATGACTCTACCCAGAGAAAGGGGGGGTTGGTCAGTCCCCGATTTTACATTGTATTATTACTCTTGTCTTTTATTGAATATGCGGTTATTGTTGACTGGAGAAGAAGTCAGCAATACGGCTGAGGTTCCCTCAATTTACCAGATGGTGTTCGGTAAAGAGGTCAAGAATTGCCTGTTCCAAAAATTGGATAGGAGCTATTATAAAAGAACACGTTTTAAAATTTTAGGGGCAGCCTTTAAAGTTTGGAACGTGGTTCGCAAATACCTACAAATTCGGGGATTACATTTTTATACTCCAACTACGGCCGTAGGCATATTGCCGCCAATATTTCATGACCAAGTCGTTAGTAGTTGGATACAGAATGGCATCTCTCAAATAGGGGACTTTTATCAAGCTGGGGGGCTCTATGTTTCTTTCACAGATTTAGCAGCCAAATTTCATCTCCATAAGAATCATTTTTTTAAATTCTTACAAATACGAGATTTCCTGAGCAAATCATCCACGACTATGGTACCACATAAAATAGTCGAAGCTATTAGGGGCCAAGAAAAGATAGGGGTTCTTTATAAAATCCTATTAGAGTCAAGGAGGGACGATCTGGGAAAACACAATTGTAAGTGGGCAGCCAAAGTGGGAGAGCCAGGGGTGTCTATAGAGAAGGCAATTGCTGTTGCCGGGGAAATTTGTCTGTCGGCGAATCTTAAAGCCCAGTTTTATAAAACTGTATTTAATCTCTATCATACCCCCGCTAAAATGATGAAATGGGGAGGGGTAATGACGGCAAATGCTTTCGATGTGGTACGGATAACGCTGATAGTCTTCATATTTTTTTGATTGTGTCAAACTAGGGCCATATATACGACATAGAGAAATTTTTGACTGAAATCTCGGGGCTCAGCGTTAAAATATCTGCCTCTATGATGTTGTTGGGGACCGGTGAGGATCTCGAGCAAGGGAGACCCATGTATAAACTCCGATATTTGCTCTTTATTGCTACGGCGGTTGCTCGATTATGTGTAGCGTCTTCTTGGCTACAACCGGAAGCACCATCTTTTGAAATCTGGCGAGCCCGGTTCTACAATATCTATAATCTGGAGTATAGTCTTTATTCTCTAAAAGGATCAAGGAAACGCAAATTAGGTATATATATATATGGGGGGCAATGACCGATCATATGAATTGCTGAATAGAATGATAATCCAAGTTAATTTATCTCAATTTTGTTTTGTGCTATTATGGACTGAAATGAATTGCTTTTATGTCTTGTTATTAGATCTGTATGTATTTTTGATACTTTGATATTGTGGATAATAAAAAAAAAAAAAAAAAAAAAATTACAAGGACAACCCACACAACACGAGAGCACTCCCACATGTGGACACACCCACATAGAGCATAAAACCAGCCCCTTCCTTGACCACAATCCTCTGCACTAACCCACAACTGAAGGGCCCAACCCCTGAGAACAAAGGATAGGCAAAGCTACACCCCATCACCACTCACACCACACACAGCACCACCACCACCACCACTTCCACACCTGCACCCCTAACCCCTTTGCACATCACACACCATACACATCACCACCACCACTTACACCCCTGCACCTACAACACCTCTGCACATCACACACCATGTCAACACATAAAATGCCCAAATTCACAGAGAGTGAGTTGAAGGTAATGGTAGATGAGATCGTCAGAGTGGAACCACAACTGTTTGGTAGCCTGGTCCAACAGACACCATTAGCCACAAGGACTCAAATGTGGGCAAGGATAGTCCAGAAGGTCAATGCAGTAGGGACCATCCCAAGATCCAGAAAGGAAATCATGAAGCGGTGGCATGACTTGAAGAGGGTTGTCAAAGAGAGGAGGACCAAGAACCGTGAGCTGGCTGACAGGACTGGCGGTGGCACTCCCATACCATCAAAACCATTCACCCCATGGGAGGAGAAGGTGCTTGCCATACTGTATCCAGAGAGTCTCACAGGAGTACCCGGGGGAGTGGAGGCTGGTAAGTACAAACAAATGACTACCACCACACTGCTATGTACTGCCTTGCACAACTACAAAGATACACCTCCTAGGAACAATTCCATTCATCTGCACCACACACTCACTAAAACATGTCTCACAGATCCAACATCCACCCCCTCCCAAACACCACCAATGTACCTAGCAACATTACCATGGGTGCATGTGCACAGGCAGCCTGCACTGCAACTCCCACAATGCCCCCTTGTCCCACACCTCAGCAGGATGGAGCACTCCCCCCCCACCCAGAAGCACGTGTCACCATTACATCCCCAACAAACAAACTTACAGGTAGGTAGCCATCTTGCCATGGAGGGCTGTTTGGGGTGGAGGCCTGTACTACTACTCCCACCATGCCCCCTGTCCCACACCTCAGCAGGATGGGGCACTCCCCCACCCCACCCAGAAGCATGTGTCAGCCATTACATCCCCAACAAACAAACTTACAGGTAAGGTAGCCATCTTGCCATGGAGGGCTGTATGTGGGAGGGAGGCCTGTACTACTACTCCCACCATGCCCCCTGTTCACACCTCAGCAGGATGGAGCACTCCCCCACCCAGAAGCATGTGTCACCATTACATCCCCAACAAACTAACTTACAGGTAGGTAGCCATCTTGCCATGGAGGGCTGTATGTGGGGTGGAGGCCTGTACTACTACTCCCACCATGCCCCCTGTCCCACACCTCAGCAGGATAGGGCACTCCCCCACCCCACCCAGATGCATGTGGCATATAATGGATCACTCCAAATAAACAAACAGCTAGCCAGACATATTATTCTGTCTTGTGCCACCACTGAGCAGGATGCAAGCCTCCACCACGCGCACACAGATGTGTCACAAAACAAACACAAATGCTAACACACAACAGGCAAGTAGGCAGTACGTGCACCTAGCTATTTGACACAAAAAGAATGGTGCCATATGACACCAGTCCTCTCAATGTACAAATATGCACACCGATCATATTGCCACGCACAGTGTGCACACAGCTAAGCAAAGGAAACTGTCACAGCAACCAAAGTGTGACACACCAATGCACATGTAGAGGAAAGACTGGGAACAATCATGCACAGCAATGAATGACAGGTTCAGTGCCATGGGGCCAGAGTAACAACGACCATATGAACAGTAAGAAAGCATGGTATGTGGTACCAATCCAGATTATGCACATGACGAGACAAAGGTATGCAGGAGATGACAATGGCCAGGACATGCCCAGATGTGACGGCTGACGGGTCATAAAAATCCACATACAGTCCGCACAAAAATCATATTTAGCGCAAGGCCCTAGATGTCAACATGTCCCTGTAATCACAAATCATGCACGCGGCGCATGGTACATATTGACACCTCACACCATGGACAAGAAATGCATGTACCACCGCAGCATGTCAGTAGGCACAGTAGTGCACATAGGAAAGAATGTGATGATCAGTCAACTGTGTAGTGCACTAACAGTGAATGACACAGCTAACAAATCTTACGTGGTGCACCCCAATGACCATTTCCCATCTGATCCACAGGTGACCAAGAATTGACTGCAGAGGACGACACCAGCAACCTGCAGGGCCAGTCTACCCCCCCGGAACATCGACTCTCGGATGTTGACTTCCAGGAATCTTTGGACGAGGAGACTGAGGCCGGGCCATCTGGTGTTCCAGGGCGCAACAGGTCCCAGGACCCCATCACACCTGCAGCTACAACAACCAATCTGGAGGCCCCTGCTGTTACGTCCGGTGCGTCCTCCACCACCACCACAACCACAAGTGCTGCCTGCAACACCCTCCCTGTCCCACAGGATGACCACCCCACCCCAGCAACTGAGTAGGGCAGGGAGAGGCCGTGGAGAGGCAACCGGTCCTTGGCAGCAGAGCAGGTGGGAGGGGCAGGGTCACCCACACACGAACACAGCCTGGGACCGAATCCCTGGACCACATCCACAGAGTCCTTGGGGCATATGAACGGGCCCAGGGACAAACGGCCCGGTCCGAACAAGATTCACGTGAGCTCCTCCTGCTGATGAGGTCCATGGACACCCGCATGGGACAAATTGTGGACCTCTTGGGCCAACTAGTGGCGGTACTGAGGCACAGGCCTGCGCCTCAAACACCTCCCCCTCCCACTGGTGGTCCGCAGGATGACAATTCACCATCCTCCCCTGCGGCCACAGAGTGGTGAGTCCTCAGACCCCACTGGCCCTATAGCAGAGGCCCCCCCTGCCAATCGGAAAAGGGGCCGTCCAAAGAAAACCCTGGGAGTATCTGTTGGCAAAGCACCTGCCAAACGCCAGTCACGCAGCCAGCCATGATGGCAACCCTCTGCACCACTGCATTGACTTTTTGGACTGTCCTTCCCCACACTGCCTTGTGAATGGCATCTGTCTGTTGGACTGGGTCACCACACCTATGTGGGGACCACTCGATTATCTCATTTACCATGAATGTCAACTCACTGCTCCACTAATCACCTCACTGTCAATGTACCCCCCCTCACATGTCACCTTTGTAAATAAACAAATCCTTACACACGTTGTTGTACCTGCACCGTCTTTATTCCAGGATGTACAATTTTCAATAGGAATACAATGTACCAGGGGACGGAGTGTATGTAGGCAAGGAGAGGTCAAAGGCACCTAGGAAAAAACAGAACAACATTCACTAGTCTGGGTGTGGCATCACAGACATCACACAACACTTCACAACAAGAACAACCCACATGCACACAACAATGGGCAACAAGTGCCAACATACACATCCTGTAGATGTTCAGAAATGAACTGTCCCATCAACATTGACAGCAAACACTGAGTCGACAACTGGCTGCTGTCACAAATCTCACTTACACCCTCACAACAACAGCAACATCATCAGACAATGGGTACGTTGTACATTGTCACCCACCTTCAAGTGAAGTAGCGGGTGATGAGCTGTTGACGCAGGTCAACACCTTCCTCCTCTCCACTGTCATCATCACTGGACACGGGTTGGTTTGCAGGCGGGGGCCTTGGCTGCTCATCCGCATCCAGGAGCAGGGGAATCTCCTTGCGAATGGCTAGGTTGTGGAGCATGCAGCATGCCACTACAATCTGAGACACCTTCCTGGGCGAGTACATCAGTGCCCCTCCGGTCTTGTCCAGGCAGCGGAAACGTGACTTCAGCAGTCGAAAGGTACGCTCCACCACACGACGTGTCCTCCCATGGGCATCATTGTAGCGGACATCAGCTGGTGTCCTGGGGTTCCGCAGTGGGCTCAGCAACCAAGGACAGTTGGGTTATGCAGAGTCACCTATGTGTGACACACAAAGAAACATTGCAATGTTGCAGATGCAGAGGACAGCAGGTCACACACAGCACGCCAAATAACTAGGCATACTCACCCACAATCCATGCACGCTCAGGAAGCAGATTGGCCATCAGCTGGGGTACAATGCTGCTACGCAGGATGTATGAGTCATGGGCCGAGCCTGGAAATTTTGCACACACGTGGGAGATGATCATATCTGCCAGGCATACCACTTGGACATTTATGGAGTGGTAATGTTTACGATTCCTGTAGATGTGCTCATGGACCTGTGGTGGCACTAGCCCAACATGGGTGCAATCAATGGCACCAACTACATGGGGGATGTGTCCAAGGGGATAGAAATCTCCCTTTACAGCTGCCAATTCTGCCCCCCTGGGGAAATGGATGTATCGGTCCTTGTAGATCATCATGGCGGACAGAACATCCCGCAGCACCATGCTGAACATGGGTTGTGACATCCCACCTGCCTCGGCCACCGTGTTCTGGAATGATCCAGTCGCAAAAAAATGCAGTTCCGCCATCACCTTATACGTTGGGGTGAAAGCTGTTGGATATGTTCGGCGAGGCTGCAGGTGGGGCTCCAACAAATCACAAAGGGTCTTGAGGGTGGCTCTATCCAGACGACATTTCCGGATGATCGCCTCATCCTCCATGTCTGCCAGCACTGTCAAGTGACGATGCAGATTTGGTCTCCTCCTAGTTGAGATGAGTGGACACATTGTAATGCAATACATCATGGGATGTGCACAGCATCTCACATCATGGCTGACAACGGCAACAAAGAATGTCATACGAATTGAGTCACAGACCAGCTGACATGTAGGGACCCCCTTCAACTACACAAATCACACACTTGTCAGATTATACACAGCAAGTCCCCCAAACACCTCGGTCAAAGTGAATGGACATTGGGATATGGCCACATTCCCCATGGGCATGCCTGGGAGTCTGTCATCCTGCACATGTGTGACAAGGCAACCCCACTGTATCCTACCTAGCTGCTGTACATGACACACATTCAGGCGTCAATTGAACCTGGCACACCTCAACAACACAATGACCACAGTCTGAGCATCAATGACGAGTGTGTGCATGATCTAACATGAGAGGACATGCTAAAACAAACATCAATTGTGGAAACAAATGCTGTGATTGACAATGCACATCAACACATTGACATGTGTGCACATTGTATTGTCCATACCAACACTGTAGTGTAGTGTAGGTGCGGTACTGAGACAAGTGATGCTCAAATGGCGGTTGGCATGCTCCGCCACCCAAATGGCGGTGCCTCATGTGTGTCTATGGCACCCAAATTGCGGAAACTACCGCCTGGCACCAGCGGTGTGTGTGCAACACACCCCAATGCACAGGTGCGGTACTGATAGCCCCAGAGACATGGCCAAATGGCGGTTGGCATGCTCCGCCACCCAAATGGCGGTGCCTCATGTGGGTCTATGGCACCCAAATTGCGGAAACTACCGCCTGGCACCAGCGGTGTGTGTGCAACACACCCCAATGCACAGGTGCGGTACTGATAGCCCCAGAGACATGGCCAAATGGCGGTTGGCATGCTCCGCCACCCAATGGCGGTGCCTCATGTGTGTCTATGGCACCCAAATTGCGGAAACTACCGCCTGGCACCAACGGTGTGTGTGCAACACACCCCAATGCACAGGTGCGGTACTGATAGCCCCAGAGACATGGCCAAATGGCGGTTGGCATGCTGCGCCACCCAAATGGCGGTGCCTCATGTGTGTCTATGGCAACCAAATTGCGGAAACTACCGCCTGGCACCAGCGGTGTGTGCGCAACACACCCCAATGCACAGGTGCGGTACTGATAGCCCCAGAGACATGGCCAAATGGCGGTTGGCATGCTCTGCCACCAAAATGGCGGTGCCTCGTGTGTCTATGGCACCCAAATTGCGGAAACTACAGCCTGGCACCAGCGGTGTGTGCAATACACCCCAATGCACAGGTGCGGTACTGATAGCCCCAGAGACATGGCCAAATGGCGGTTGGCATGCTCCGCCACCCAAATGGCGGTGCCTCGTGTGTCTATGGCACCCAAATTGCGGAAACTACCGCCTGGCACCAGCGGTGTGTCCCTGCCATGGTCCATGCCATTACAGCCAATGGGCTCTACGATCGCGGAAGCTCGATGCAATTTTGAAAATAGCGGTAGGCGTGCTACACCACCGCGGTGCCGGTCATTGGATGCAATCAAAAGATGCAATACCGCGGTAGCGCCCGCCTGGCCCCTGCGGAGTGTCACCGCCATGGTCCATGCCATTACAGCCAATGGGCTCCGCGATCGCGGAAGCTCGATGCAATTTTGAAAATAGCGGTAGGCGTGCTACACTACCGCGGTGCCAGTCATTGGATGCATTTGTAAAAGGCTGACCTGGTAGACCAATTGCAGCAGCCCAGGACTACTGGAACGACACCAGGGGGCTATATATGTGTGGGAGAGTGCCCAGAATTTCCACTGCTCACAGAGCCTGCTGCCTGAGACCCTCACCTGCTGCTGCCTCCAGGGACTGCTGCCTGAGACCCTCACCTGCTGCTGCCTCCAGGGACTGCTGCCTGAGACCCTCACCTGCTGCTGCCTCCAGGGACTGCTGCCTGAGACCCTCACCTGCTGCTGCCGCTGTCTCTAACCAACAGTGATGTCAAGGACAGAGAAGATCCGTGCCAGTCCCTTCACCGGCGAGGAGCTTGAGGTCCTGGTGGACAAGGTGCTCACACAGTACCCAAGGCTATATGGTGCCCCAAATGTCATGGTAAGTCTTCCACAGTGGGTGTGAGAGTGCAGGGGGGGCACACATGTAGTCGGTCTGATGCAGCATGTGCATGCGAGTGTGGGTTTGTGTCATGCATTGTCTAACTTGCATTCCATTGGGTGAAGGGGTGTGTACCCTACTCCTCAAGTCTCCCTGCCTGCACATCAAGATTTCAGGGACATGTCTGGTCTTGTCAGCCATACAGTGAAGCAACAAGTTGGTAATGGAGGATTCAGGCCAGTCATTGCTAGTGTGCATGTCTTTGCTTTTCCCTGTTGTCCATTTCAGTGTGAGCCCACCTGGCCTGCACAGTCACCGCCCAATCCAACAAGAACACATCACTGACTGTACAGAGTGTAACATGTTCATTTTCAAATTTGACTCCCCATCAATGTGTCAGGTCAACCCTGTAAATTGCACATGACTTGCACTGTGAGAAAGGAGGTGGGTTTGTGAGATCATGTCCCTCAATGTGATATACATGACAGTGGGCTACTCACAGTGCATGTTCGTTGACGCCTGCGCATTGTCGGACACAGTGGGTCTCGCCACATACACATGTTGTTTTGTGACATTTGTCTTGCTCTACCTAAAAATGATTAGTAGATGTGGGCAGAGTACACATGCTCTTCTGTGCTGGCATCCTGCTTGTACATGAGATGTGCAAGTATTGTGTCCCCCCTTATACATGCATGCATTTACGTGTGATTCTCACATGCAGATGTACCATGTGAAAAGCATTTCTGTCTCTGCATGGGAGATATGTGGATTTGTGATTTATCTGTATCATGCTACTGTCCTGAGTGATTTGGTCACATGACACTGTCACTGATGTTTGCCCCCTCTTGTCTCCCATGCCTGCAGCTCAAGGTGCACCAGCGTAAGGCCGTGTGGAGGGGCATTGCGAACAAGGTGCGTGCTCTGGGAGTATCAAACCGATGGCGCACCCACTGCCACAAGAGGTGAGACGACATCTCACGGCTGGCAAAGAACGTTGCGGAGATTACACTGGGGCGGATCCCTCGCACTGGCCGAATGGCACGCCGCAGCATGACACCACTAATGTGCCGCATCTTGGCCGTGACTCACCCTGAGCTGGATGCACGATTGAAGGAGCATCGACAGGCAATTAGGGGTGAGTGTACTGGGAAGAGTGACTATGGCTGTGTGTGGCTGCATGTGTGCACAGCATGTGCCAGCGCTGGGCAATGTGATGTTGGTAGTGTGATGCAGTGGCCTGTGAGTCAGCTTGTGCCGGTGCTGGGTGCAGATGTCATGCCGGTACTTAACACTGGGAAACGGGTATGGGGCATTTACATGGCATTGTGGGTGGTGTGAGACAGGTATGAGCTGTGTTGCAGTTGTAACGGAGCCACATGCAGGATGTTGTGCTGTGTGGTCATCACATTGCTCACTTTGTCCCGGTTTGATAGTGCACACGCACTGTTGTGATGACAGAGGTGGGTTTGAGCGATGTAATTGGGTGGCGTGCAACATGTAGATCTAGACATCTTAATGGCTGTCTGTAATGCATATGTTGGTTCTGTTGCTGCCACTGCACTGACCCTACATCTCTCTCATGCAGCATCTCCCGTGGTCACGGAGAAACATGGGACGGACACCAGTGGTGGGGAAACCAGCACAACAGCTGCAGAGGAGCCCTGTGAGACAGATGTGACCAGCGCCTCGGAGGGGGACAGGAGTTTGCTGGAGGAATCACAGCCCGAGATGCAAAGTAGTACGTCATCTGATGCCAGCGGTGATGCAGACATGTTGGCGGGCACAGGGAACGGGGACTCTGCATCATCTTCCACCACACAGCGTGCAGTGCCCACCCTCCCAGCCACTTCCTCTGGTGCTGCCCGTGTTCGCACCGCTAAGAGGGGAAGGGTGTCCTTCACCCCGGCACCGCAGCCCCTGCCCCGGACCCCCTGCTGCCATCAGTGCTGAGTCTGTGGACCTTTGCGCCAGCTGTGTGTAGGCCAGACAGCTCTCCTCAATGCATTCATGGACCACGACAGTAAATTGGCTCAGGTGGTTGCATTCATTGAGGGCATACATTCAGACGTGGGTGGGCTGCACCGGACTGTCCAGTCATTGTCCACTGCAATGACATCAGCCCTTCAACTGGCACAATCTGGGAGTCCAGCGAAAGTCCCTTTGTCCACACCCATGCCAGTGGCCACGTCGGACGACAGTGACCACGCTCCACAGACCTCTAAGTCACGATACGGCACACATAGCACACAGCAGCAGCAGAAGCCCAAGCGGTCCAGGCCGCAGACGCCATCCCCACAGATTACCAAAGCCACCCCAGTGCACACAGACAAGAGCCCATCAGGCAACACCGGGGGACAAAGCCAAGCCAAGTGCCTCAGGGACATCCCCAGCCAAGGACTCTCCTGTCCCGAAAGCGTCTCCCAAAACCAAACATACAATTTCCATGCCCACTGAGAAGGTGGTGAGTGCCAAGGGTAGGCATAAGGGCTGCAAGTCCGATTCACCCACTACCTCGACTCCCAAAGCAAGCCCAGTGAAGCAGGGAATGGAGGGCACTGTGGGGGGACCACCGGGTAGGCAGGGGATGGAGGGGCAAAGCCAGGGCCATGCAAAGCGTTGCACAGGTTCAAGCACATCACCAGAGGGAGGTCCAGCGTCTGCACCTGCTGCAGCCTTGGTGTTGAGTGAGCCTGATGTGTCCACGCCACTTCCCATTGTTCCCAAAACAGTGAAGCCATTGCGACTCCAAGAAGTGGAAAGGCACCCCTCCACAATCTCCCATCCACACTGTCTCATGTCTGCATGACTCCACCTCCACGTGCCACTATGCCACCTGGTCCAAGCAGCCCTCTGTTTTGCCAAGACACTGATAGGTATACCTCAGCTGTGCCTCCCTCTCCCCAGTCAAGTGCTCCAACTGGGCCCGACACACAGCCAGCTCCCAGTACGACTGACAGCCAAGTCTGAGTGTTGGTAGACCTCACACGCCTGTCTCACACAGCATGGCCTGTGCTGCACATCGTGACACCCCAGACAGTGTTGCTGACCATGGTTTGGGTACAGTTGCACACATTCCCTGTGCATCTTCTCATGGACTCACTCTGCATTTTGTCCTGCCCACTGGCCTTGCCGTTCACTGCTGTGTGCCCCCTGCCTGTGCAGCTTCTCATGGACATGCCCTGCACTTTGTCCTGCCCACTGGCCTTGCCGTTCACTGCTGTGTGCCCCCTGCCTGTGCAGCTTCTCATGGACTCACTCTGTCCTGCCCACTGGCCTTGCCGTTCACTGCTGTGTGCCCCCTGCCTGTGCAGCTTCTCATGGACATGCTCTGCACCTTGGACTGGCCACTGGCCTTGCTGTTTTGCCCCTGCATGTGCAGCTTCTCATGTACATGCCCTGCATTTTGTGCCTTGCTATTATCTACTCTTGTTGCCTATCTGTGCATTTTGTGAATAAAGACAGTTGCTCCTGTCTGTTTTGTCAGTGTCCTTACTGAATAAAGTTCTTTTGCTGTGTGTGTATATGGTTTACTGTGCCACATGCTGTGTGTGCCACTTCAACCTTGCCAATTTCTATACTCACTTACTCTATTTTTTGCAGGGGTGAGGGACTTCAGTTTTTCCTGACCCTGATACTTGTGTGGGCAATGTATTAGATTTGAGGTGTGATGCAGTTATCATTGTTTGTTCATGTTGGCTGTGTTGTAAACATGTCAAGTTGTGGTGCACTGCCAGCTCAGAATGGGATTCTGTCCAGAGGATTGCAGGCATGCTGGCCAGGCTCATCATGTATGTGTGTTTGCTGTGGTACTGCTTCACTTCCTGTGTGTGATGTTGTCTTTGTGCTGTGCTGATTGGTGTTGTGTGAGTTCATGTTGTGTCACTCATTTCTGTGTGGCTGGTAGGCTTGTTGTTCAGACACTGCTTGTTGTGCATGCAGTGCTGTGGGGGTATGTTGCCTTGTCATTGGCTGGTATGCATCCACTTATGTCCTGCTGTGTTTATGTGTTCTTTTTTTGGCTGTGCATCTGTTTGTTTGCAGTGGCTGTGTTCATCTGTGATGGTACACTTCTTGTCTGTGTTGTGGTATGTTGTGTGTGCATTGTTCCTGACTGATGGGGTCGTGCACTCCTGTTGTGTCTGTGCTCCCATTGCCTTTTCACATTTTTGCTGCACAGAGCATGTCTGTTCTTGTTGTGGTTCTGTGTGTGGGTCTGTTGGGTTATGTGTTTGTCTGTTTTTGTGCAGACATTGGTTCTGGCATCCCTGTGTGTATGTGATGTTTGTGGCTACCCCCAGGGAGTGTGACTGTTTCTCTGTGTATTGCCTGGACATTATTGCCACCCTTCTGTTTGTTTGACACTGGTGTTGTGTACTGCAGATGTGAGGGGGGTATGTGTGTGGATTCCTACTAGTGTTTGACAGTCATGGAGTGTGTCAATGGGCCCTGTGTGTTGTGCTGCTGGAGTATTCCTGTGAAGTATTTGTATACATGTGTGGCTGTTCACAGTTTGACTTCAGGGCCTTCATTTCATCCTTGTGCCTCTACATGTGTTGCCTTGCTGTTTCCTTGGGTTGTTGCACTGTGCTGTCTGTGGTTTGACTTCAATCACTATGCAAGCAATGTGTGATTAGGTGGGCTGGGGGTGTTGTTCTATGTTCCTTGTCTTGCATGTGATGTACACATGCTTGGTGGTTGTCTCCTTGGCCTTCCATTTGTGTGCACCTCACTTTGGCTTTCCTGTTTTGTGTGCTCCATTGCTGGTGGCATGTGGTGTGTGTATGTGTCTGTGTGTCAGTGTGGGGTGTGTGTGTGAGACTTGGCAGTCTGTGTGTCCAGTGAGATGTTTGTTCCTTGTATGTGTCCATTTGATGCTTGTACTGAGTTTACTTGCCATTGGTGTGGTGGTGTTGTGGTGTGTGTGTAGCCCTGGCCCTGTGCTTCTGTGCTGTGTGTTCCTGTGCAGCGACTCCTGCTGTGGCTGTGTCCCAATTTGTTTTGTGTGTGGTGCAGGGTGTGGTGTCACCTGGCTTGTTGTGCATGGGGGTGCACAGGTGTGGCACATGGCATGTCCCTTCAGTGGGGGGCTAGTGTGTGAGGGTGGAGTAGTGGCCCTGTGGTCTTTGTGCCCTGCCCATGCCTGGTGTTGGCCCAGCCTTCTGCATTGTGCGCATGTATTCCCTTGTCTTCACCGCTGCAGTGACGTGGCCATGACATTGCCGCACGATCGCGGTCGATGTGTGACCTGGATGCGGAGGGGTGTATTGATGGCAGGTGGGTCATGTGTGTGTGCACTTGGGGATGTGTTCCTATCCCCACCAGGGTATCTGATGTGGTTAGGGACCCTGTGCCAGTCCATGGTTTGTGTTTGTGTGTGGGGTTGTGTTATTGCGTACCTGCGGCTGCGTCCGCGACGGTCCATTATTTTCTGGTGATGTATCAGGTACAGCACCGGGAAAACGTGGAGTGCTGGGTCCATGGCGGTCATGTCCGGGCGCTGTGGGCCGGGTCTCTGGTTTTGCGCTCCGCTGTCGAGTTTCCGCCGTGTAGGATTGGCCGGTTTCTCCGCTGCGGTGCGACTTTTTTTGGAGCATCCTAATTTGTGGACCGGAGCAGACGTCATTCCGCACGGTGGTGTGTCTCCATTGGCTCCCACCGCCGCGCTTGCGGGCGCACTTTGATGGCGGTTCGCGTCGCACGGCAGCGGACGGGAAATGGTCTATGTTTGGCCATTCTAATATGGCGGACGTGATTCCCGCTGCTCGCGGGCGGAAAAATGCATTTTTCCGCACTGCCAGCACCGCGGTGGTGCCACCGCCCGACATCCTAATAGACCCCTTAGTTTTACATTTTGTTTAAATATATATTAACATTAATAAATTAATATATAAAACAGTAATTTATTATCAATATTTTTCCCAGAAATAAAATTAATAAAATGTCTTGTATTAATAATTAATACATTTTTTATAATGTTTCAATTTTTAAAATATATACTTGCCCAAAACTTTATATTGTTTTTAAAAACTAAACTTAAAAATATTTCCCAAAAAATAATGTACACAAAATGTTTAATTACTTATTATAATACATTTAAAAATGTATATATACTATAACACAACACCTACATTAAAATCATTTGATACTGCATCATATTTCAATATTCACTACTATATTATACATTCATAATTAAAAATTTCAAATTTTTTAAATTTAAGAAATCTCAGAACTAAATATTTTATAAACATTTTAATTATAATTTCACACACTTTAATCTATATACATGTTCTGAATAATTAATTAGTATTTCTCAGAATATTAAACATTTAAAATTAAATTAAATTTTTTTATAAAGAAAACACACCATATGCCCCTTACATAATATTTACTCAAAACTATAAATTTAAATACTGTAACAATTTTTACCACCATCTTTAAATATACCCAATTTAATTTTTTTTACATTTTTAAACATATTTCACAATTGATTACATACATAAATATTAATTTAAGATTTTTTTTAAATTATTGATAAATCTTTTTATATTTAATACCAATTTAAGATATATAACACACTATAAATAAAAATGTACTCCTTAATAAAATTAATGATCACATAAATATTAAATTTGTAAATTTTTACATTTTAAACTAAAAAAAACAAAACAACTTGATCCCTATAAAAACATCCCACTTCCCCAAAAATAATTCCATTAAAAATATCAAAATTTATAAAATTTGAATTACAAATTTTAAAAACACTCCCCACCCTTATCCCCTATAAACACAACATCCTCCCCTAAAAAAGATAACATATTTTGAGATTAAATTTTTAAAAACACTTTTTAAAACACTCCTCACCCTTATCCCCTATAAACCCAACATCCCACTCCTAAAAAAAAAAAATAATAATAATTCCATTTTAAAATTTTACTTTAATAAAATATTTAAATTACAATTTTTAAAACACATCCTACCCTTATCCCCTATAAGCCCAACATCCTGCTCGTGAAAAAAAAAATGTTTTTAATTCTACTTTAAGATTTATTAACAATTATTATAACATTTACAAACATGTAACAATAAAATACTAAAACGATATATTTTAATGTTGATATTTTAACAAACTATTTATCACAACAATATTTTTAACACAAACGATATCAACATCGATATTTTAAACATCGATATTTTTTACTATCGATATTTAAAACTCGATACAATGGCACGTCAATATTTAAAAGTCGATATTGTGCCTACTTACCGTCCTACTCACCACTATACCATGCCGAGAACATAGTTCAATATCTTTTATGACTAACTGAAAAATTTGATTAGAAAAACAATTTATGAAAAGTCGGCTTTGGAAGAGGACCTCCTTCACTTTGCCCAATTCCAAACATATCTAATGTTTTCACATAATTTGGGAAAACAGCGCTTCTCTCCTTCAAACAGATATTTCATGTTTTAATGCAGCCAGTATGGAGCCTGGATCACTATTCAATAAGAGGTTCCCCAATCTTAGGCATGCCACCATAGCAAACATATTTGTGGAGAGAAGCCCAAGTTCAAGCCTGAGTGCTGATGGAGCAGCTGCACAATTCAAGTTACATAATTGGCACCAAATGCACCCTTCCACCTTCGCAAAGAAGGCCCAGTACTGCTCATCCATTGATTCTCAGTCGTGACTCTATAGAGGCAGAGTTTTAATCTTATATACCGCCAAAACATGGGCAAAGTGTCTTTGCCCACAGCATTTATACAATCTGCCAATTGCGAAAGCCTGGGATATGGCCTTATTTCGGAGTTAGACTGCCCTAAGCCTGCCATATTCCAGGAGAGGATGTTGCCCAAGGGGCTACCTGTGCAGCAAAGGAAATTTTATGTTTTCTTTGGAGGCATTCAATGTACCTGCTACCCAACTCCAGGGGGGCAACTCATCTCCCATTCTAGTTTCCCTGACCCTCTGGGCCTCATATCCCGCAATATTTATCATTCTTCTCCCTGTGACACTACCAATGGAAATTATGATATCCTTTGGATTTACAACACCCCTGTTATGGTTTACAACTATCTGGGCCCTGAATGCCCACCCTACGTTTATCTGAGCTTCAAGAGTCTCCTCAAACTGGAAGACATCAATCTCCTTTTTTCGGAAATGATCAACATTTGCCAGGATTAGCATTACAATAATCCTAGAACTAAATGTTACTCTGGAACTCTGAAGTTTGCTTAGGGAATGCGAGTACACCCGATCAATGTCACTACTAGATACCAGACTCAAATCCTCAATGTGACAAAAGCTGCACGATAAAGCTTCTATTCAGTGGGCCCAGTTCCCTGTCAAACAAAAACAAATTTCAAGCTATTAGATACAAATCCAGGCCCCGGCCGTTCAACTGGATTATTGCTCTGCCTTGGCCCAACCCCAGATTTGAGGATTTGATCCGGTGGAAAGAACGGGGCAGCCTCCCGATTAAGATTCCTCCCATGTTTAAGATAGGTCAGTACATGGAAATAATCTACACACAAGAGGATTGGGAGAGATCTGTCCGAGATCTGACCTGCCTCTTGGGGAGCTCCATTCACCTCCACTTCTATGCTCCACGATTCTACGAAACCTATTCCAGCATCATCCTTCACTGTTCCGGAGCCAAACCCACCACAGTTATTCTGGATTATTACCCCCATATCTGTGGGCCCCTTCTCCTGCCCATAGCTATCCAGAATTGGTGTTTTTGATATAATAGAAGGTGGTAGCAGGTTATTTACTTCTAAGGACTCAGACTTACGGCCAGTGAGGTTCGACCTTCATCAACTCATTTATTTTTTGTGGCAGAGTAATGAAATCGGATTCTGCAACGGCATTGGAAAACTTCAATTTTCTAGACTTGCGCTTCATAATGCGTCGGATCCTTTTCTTTTTCTCCTTCTGGGATTTTGTCCCATTACAACCAGAGGAAGACTCCTTCACAGGAGAGGCCCAGTCTTGTTTAGCCCTTGACAGTTTAGCACTAGGAGGGTTATTTTGTAGGGCTACAACCCCAGAGATGGACGAGACCCCTTATTTAAATAGCGGGAAGACGGAAGGAGAATTCAGGTACAGATATATTTACATTCGCCTTTTGGGCAGCATTGAGTTGGTCCCCAGATGCCTGATTTTGATTATGGAGGGAAGGACAGGGCATATTGATGGCCTCGACGATATCTTTGGGTTGCTTAATAGAAGTAGCCTCAGGACCATCTTAATTTCCCACCTGAACTCCAATCTCTGCCACCCCATTTAATGCCACTACATTAGTCTGGGAAGCCTGGGATCTCATTTCAATACCCCTTCCTCCTTCCCTTATCATAAACCAAAAGTGGTGAGGTGCACATGATCAGAATTAACAATTGATTTGTCCAACAAAGCCAAAATTGAGGAAAGAATCCTCTCTAAAGAATATAGGCTATCATAATGAGCCCTCCCCCCACCATTTCCACCGGTTTCCACAGTCGGTGGCCGCACGAGTGCTTGTGCACCTGTGCGTATAGAGATCACATTTCGAGGATTTCAACGAATCTAAAAGATGCACTCGAGGAAGGGGTACTGCTATATAAAGCTGGTAATGGAGTACAACTGAAAGAGCAAACCAAAGAAACTCAGGACCATGTCTGAGGCAGTTAACGATTTTCAATTAGCCTCCCTCACTATTTTTCTCCATGAGAGTGGCAATGCCCGGCAAAGAAAAGTCCTCCAATACATCAGGTTCACCGCTCCACACAATGCCATATAATTCACTGAGAGTCACTCGTTAGGCATCTTTAGGCGAGGACATTCATAACAGACGCAACATTTAAGTCACCAGATAAGGCCACAAGACTCTTTAGCTCAGACATTGGATCAGACTCTGGGTCCATCTTGTTACTGACGATATTTGTGTCGGAGACAGCCATTGCGACCTTGTCCATTTTTTACACTGCTTCCTCTGAGCAACATGGCTCGCTCGACTGTGCCTGGAGAGAGAATCATGACTAGACCCAGTTCATTGTCTTTAATTCCTTGTTTCCTACCCGTCTCCCACTCTTTGAAATCAGAGACAACACGGAGAGATGGGACTTCAAGAGGGACAGATGGACTTGAGACTTCTTTCGTTGTATAGCTTTTAAAAGTTTAGGGGAGCTGATCTGATTAGCTAATGGACCATCCGAGCCTGAAGGGGCAATTAAACAACCAGAATGCAGGCACCTAGAAAGGCATCTCCACAACCACCATATAGAGCTTTAAAGACTATGTCCACAGCTATCCACGAGCAGCCACTTAGCCACAGATGCCACAAACACCCAATGCCTACTTCCCCTCTTTCCTCTACTCTGCTACTCTGCAAATGATGCTATAGATGCTACCCTCTTCCTAGAGGGTAGAGCAGGGGCTCATAGGGTGCACACAAAGGTACACGGGAGAGCACAGGAGAGAAGGTTAAGTTTGATAAATAAATGCAAGTACAGGGGGCAGACCTCTTCCCAGAGGCACAAACCGCACCAGCCAAATACTGACCGTTTGCACGTCACCGGTGGGGGGACTGCTGCGTCTGGCCTCCCTCTTGTTGCCGATTACTTGCCGTCTATGCGCTGGTTATAATGCTACTTATGTGCTGCTGCTGTTCTTGCTACTCCTACGCAGCACTCAGCCTGGTCTTCTCTCCTCCACCAAATAGAGTCCCCCCCCACCCCCAATACCTTCCACAACCACACCTCACCCCCCCTGAACGCAAGAAGGGGGGGCACTTCTGTGGAAGGCCGATGGCAGCTGATGTGTTGGAGCTCAAACTTAAAGAACAAGGCAGCTTAAGAAAGAAAGGGGAGCATAAAAGCTTTTAAGAGGAGGCTTTTCCAAAACGCCTTAGAAAGCTCTAAAAGATTAAAAAGGGATAGTAGCTACAGCTCGGTAACCTGAATTGGTGGCTGGCAGTCTCTGATCCACGTTCAAGGCAGTGCACAACAATTTCATGACTATGTGGAAGTGCGTTCTTCTATCAGATTCGAATGCAGTTGGAAATCCGAATCTAGGAATGAGTTCCCTCAACAACTTAGCTACTGTGAGGCTATCACATCTCCTAGTCGGAAAAGCTTCGACCCATCAAGAAAAGATGCAACCAACAACCAAAACGTACCTCAAACCATTATACACAGGCATCTCAACAAAATTCATTTGGATCCAATTAAAGGGACCCCCTGATCTGCCGATATGGCTCAAAGCAACAATCTTATTCCCAGCATTCATTTGTTGACACATGACACCGATGACAAAGCTTCTGCAATTACGCAAAACATCGGATTGAACCAGGTCTGTCCGAACAGTCTCGCCATCGCATCCCTTCCTATGTGATATGCTCCATGAGTTTGCCTCGCCATTGGATTAACAAGCAATCCGATAACACTGCCCTGCCATCAGTGGACACCCAAATGTCATCAATTCCCTTCCCACAACCTGCTCTGATCCAACTCACTTGTTCCTCCTCTGTGACCTCCATTTGCAAACGCCTCACTTCATCCCACGTGACAGCAGCTACTAGCATCATGTTGAGTTCAGTCTTCTCTGTACTCTAGCCAGTATATTCCCCATTGAAAACACATGCATGAAAGGCACAGTAGCAAGCAATTTCACCAGTGTACCTATTTCCGGTAGTAACAAAATAATTTCCCCTTCCATGGGCTGCGCACTTAACAGCCACTTCCCTTGGCAGTTGTAAGGCTTCCAACAGTTGCCTTACGTACTCCCCATTTTGTATCTGGGACCCAGATGACATTAGGAACTCTGAGACCATAGCTATCCAAAGTCATGAACCACACTGAAACCGTACTGGCTATCGGTATAGATTGTGACGCGGATCTATTCAGAAGCGAGGCATACATGGGTCTAGGCAATGATTTCAGCCACTTGTGCGGAGTGTACTCACTGTAATCAAGGAGCTTCCACCCCTCCAGAAAAGGTACAAACAGCAAACGTTGCTCTCAATTTTCCTTCATTGTCTCTTAAGCATGAACCATCAACAAAAAGAACTTGATCAGGATCAGACAATGGCTCATCAACAATGTCAGGACTCGGTATGGTACAAAGTTCAGGGACATCTAGATTATGATGGTCTTCACATTCTTCCCCATCAGCACTTGGATCAGGCAACAACGTAGCAGGATTTAACACAGATCACCGCTTCAGGGTAACATTTTCGGCCCAAAGAAGCACCGGCTCATATCTTGTCAACCTGTCATTTATCAAATGCTGTGTTTTGGTGATCATCAAAAGCTCAACTGAGTGTGGTACATATACTGTAATGCTTTCACATCATTCAATTGTGACACCTGTTGCAGCAACGGATGAGACATCTGGGCAACGCTGAAGCTACAGGATCTAGAGTATCTGAGAAATAGGCCACTGGTCTACGGGCACCTCCACGGGTCTGGTTGAGTATATATAGAGCACAACCCTCTTGTTCATGGCAGAACAGTGAAAACGCTGTGTTGTAATCAGGCATTCCTAAAGCCAGAGTGTGACACAAGCACTCTCAACTCCAGGAAGGCGAGCTACAGTCGTTATCCCAAGTTACTGGATCACACATCCTTGTGAGTCAGCATCTGCAAAGGTTTCACCATTAGGTAAAAATTAGGAATCCACTGTCAGCAGGAAGCAACCATTCCAAACAACATTCTGATCTTTTTGGGTACTAGGAGGGTCCATTTTCATGATCGCTTCCACTCTTTCTGGGGACACCTTCCTTTTGCCAGTTTTGATTCGATGGCCCAAGTACTGTACTTTATTCAGACAGTACTGTAGCTTACTCTGAGACACTAAGCCCATTGTCAGCCAGATGGTTCAGTAAGGCAATGGTATCGCCCCTGCAAGCATCTTGCGTCTCAGACACAATGAGAAGGTAGTCGATACATTGGACCAACACTGAATTTTGAGGCAGAATCAGACTCACGTTTTTTTTCCAATATCTTGTTGAATATGGATGGACTTTCGGTATATCCTTGAGGCATGCGACACCACGTTAAGACACAAATTTCCAGACTGAAAGCAAATAAAAACTGGCTTTCCTTGTGCAATGGAATGGAGAAAAATGCCTGGGAGAGGTCAATCACCGTGAGCCATTCAGCTTCACAAGGAATCTGAAATAGGATTGTAGATGGATTCAGGACAACATGGAATCACTATGCTATTGACCCTCCGAAGGTCCTGGACATTGCAATATTTCCCAATCGGCTTCTGCAACCCCATGATCGGAGAATTGCACAGACTTCCCAGGATCTCCTTTAAGATGCAGTGTGCAATCATGGATTAAATTACAGGTGTTATCCCTGCCACTGTTTCTGGGGTCAGATTGTACTGAGCCGATCTTGGAAACTCTGCATTTGGCTTGACCTGTATGCGGACTGGCTCGAGTCCTTGAAGCAGTCCAATTTCTTCTCCGGAGAAGTCCCACACCACTGGAGAGAGCGTCTGTGATCCAGTGGCATGTCTTCCACTGTCAGTAAAGGAAACATGGGAGTACAAAGGTTCTGGTTCGCCAATTTAAAGCAAGGTTCTCATCATTAGTCTGCAATTCAATTCCTTTGGTGTGCAGTAGATGGTACAGTTCAATTTGACTGACTGGGCTCGAATTACACACCACGAACTGATTGTGAACCAGGACGGTTCTGATTTTCACTGGCACCTCTTCTGTCAAAGGGTTTGTTATTCTGTTAATAGAAACTCCTACAACTTGAATCGATTTTTCCGAGAGGAGCAGGTTTAGGGCTCCTGCAGATCTTACAGTAGAACCAATAGTGCCAGTATCAATCAAGAATGTAATGGGATGACCATCTACATCGGCTTCTACGTATGGTCCACTCTGGTCTACCTCCAAGACTGCGCCAAGAGTAGAGTCTTCCTCCCCCTCAGGCACCATCATAAGGACAGGTCCGGATCAAATCCATCTAGAGCTTCCATTAAAGGCATCTGATGATAGATTTGATTGCCATGTAAACCTTCTCGGAGGATGAGGCACTTACACTAACTGATTTGGATTCCCACCTGCATTAAATGATCTTGGCCTGTTCACTGTCGGCAGATGGAGTAAATCAGTTACCACCTGCACGAGTTCATATACGTGCTCTTGGTTTTCCGGATTAAGGAGACACTCGTGCTTCCAATGCCCGATCTTGTGACAAATGACAGGCAGTGGTCTTTCAGGGTTGCAACATTTATCCCGGTCTTTGGATCTATAGGGATGCCTCTCCCTTGTCCCATCGACCCTACGACTGACATGGCTTTTACACCTCCTGGGACATTCCCCTGACCACGAGTTACAGCTCCAATCATTGCCTGCACCTGCTCTCCTTTTTGGGCATTGCGAATTTGGACTAGCATCAACTTCTCCTTTATCCTCCTATGTTTTGAGTCCATCTCATCACTGAAATACCTGGCATACCATAAGATTTCATCTACGGATTTGTTTTGCCAACAGATTAGATGCTGTTGGATCAGGAGTCTTATCTCCAGCCTCAGTTCAGTCACAAATTTTGACACAAGTTGTCCCTGGTCTTTAGGGTAGTGTGTGTCTAACCCACTGTACTTCTTGAAGGCTTGTAACAGCCTCTCATAATAAGCATGTACCGACTCTTTAGGCTCCTGGGTCGTTCAGTCTATCTTAACCCAATTGATGTCCTGTGGGGCTATTTTGGACTGCAACCATGTGATCACCTGATCGTGCTTCAGGACCATCAGTGAAGGACCATGAGTTATTGAATTCCTTTCTGGTTAAGCTGTGGGCAACTCAGCTATCTTACAAGCAGACCATAGATCACTAGGAACCACAATTCCAAAAGGTGTTTAAGTCAATACACAACACTTCGAGATAGACTTGCTTGTACCACTCAGGTTTCTCTTAACCTGGGGAAATCTTACATGAATGCAGCAAGGTCACCCAGACTCCAAAGAACATGCACGTATCCTGCACTAGGCACCTCTCATAACAGATATGCCTCTACTCCCTGTGCTCCCCCTCCTGGAGGTGATCTCTCTCCTGTCGCCTTTCTTAAGCTCTTCTTTGACCACTTTTCTTCCCACTTATCAAGCATACTCCATGCCCTTATTTCTATTACCAGATCCCGAATGTGCGTCTTCAATTCAGTCACTTTTCTCCTCCAACTCTGGATCACTGTAGGCAAGCCTGTGATTTCCCTGCAATGCCTTCATTCGGGTTAAATCTACCCCATACCTCTAAGCCAACTCCGACAACTTCTCATGTGCTTGTCTTGCCCTTCGAGTGACATCCTTAGCCATGAACAACAAGTCATCTGGCTCATAGGTCTCTATTCTGTCTGAAGGTAGACTCCCACTATTGATTTCCTCTAATTCAGCCTTCATCCTCACCACATCCACTAGCTTCACCTTCATTGCAGCCTTGATGTTACCCTGACTCAACTTACTATTCTGGCTCTCCTTGTTGCTATTATGGTCCCTCAACTATCACTCTAAGTCCCTAGAACATGTTGATTGTCGGAGGTTCTCCGACTTGTACTTCATTCTTGGATCATGCTACTTGATCCTCTCACAGGAGTTTTCCACATTCGCAGATCTGAACTAGTGCTTACCATGGGTATAGGCCTTATGGTACTGGAGCCAGTCTGTACTCCGGAAGGGTCGGCAGTAGTTGCTAATGAGGTACTGGATTCCATGGGCACTAAAGGATGACAATTCCCATTCGCGCTCCCTGTTTTTCCCCGCTCAGTCCCTTCAGCATGTATAGATTGTCCAGGACTAGTGTTTCCTACTGAGCTCGGTCATAAACAGGAACGACGGGACCAATGGTAACTGGTACTGTAAGAGCTTCCAGCAACTGCGAGGCAGCATTCTGTTCCACACCTCCCAAGGCAGACATTCCCATCCCTCCTACTCTAGTTGACATTCCCACGACCCCTGGATCAGGAGCTACTGGGGCTTACATGCTCCCCACATTCTCGGTGCCTTCAGCGCTTCACCCCCCTTCACAACGTATGCAGACTTAAGGTGGAGGACGCTCAGTCAACAACCCATCCAACAAGCTGTTATCACTACTGTCACTCCCATTAGTTCTTCTGCTCCTATCCTGTGGTACTCCAGCTCCTACCAGCAGAGTACAACTTCTCTCCTTCAATGGTATCCACTCCAGTTTAAGCCTCGCAACCCACTGTGCATCATATACGCAGTCATAGTTTTCTTCATTATCCCTTGCTATTTCTCTTTGCTTGGCATGAGCTGCATGCATCCATGCTTCTAGCGCCTCAAACTGTGTGGGTCTAGGCAATGGTCACATCGCGAACATCATTCCCCGGAGCGGATTCAACACATCTAACCTGATCGAACCAAAGCGTGGAAATTACAATTCACCCTCCTTTTCAGTGACTTTGTGCCAAGATTGGAGCCAAATTATAGTGTGAAGCCCAACTTTTGTCGCCATAGTGTGCTGGAGAATCCTCGGGTGGCACCTCTTTGCCCACTCGAGTAAAAACCCCTTCATCAGCCCTGAAAAGATCTCGTAACACCCTAAAGCATTGCATTATTTCAGAAATGCAATTTGGGTTCAAGTGATTAAGACGAAACAATCTTTTTCAACCACAGACTTCCCAATGACTGCCAACCAAACCCACCATGGTGTTACACCAACCGACCTATCGCAGCACAATGTGACATCACTCATGCCTTGCAGCGGCTCACCCTCCTTCACAATTTCTCCATACGCACTCCCACAATAGTCTTAAATCCGTAATTGTCTGCCATCTAAAAGATCGATAGAAATCAACCACTCAAAAACATCCACACAGAAACCCTCGACCAGCATGGATCACCTGAATCAGTATAGTCAACCCCTGTACAAAAGGTCCACTAGTCGATTCCCATAGGTCTCACTCGCACAAAGTTCCCTGTCTTCGGTGGAACTGCCGGTGACGTCTCACGACAAGTTCTCAATTCTTCAGTCAGACAATCACAATCTGTGTCTGCTACACAATTTAATATCCCAGGATCTTAGGCCACTTCGGGACCTGCAACTCAAACCTCAATCCTTGGGCCATGTCTGATCTAAAACCACATTCATTGGACTCACTCCAACGCAAGACATCACACAATCAAATCATTCCCGCAATCTAACATACTACATACACCCAGTTATTACTCACTCCTCCTTCCAACTCTGATCTCGCCGTACCATCAAACTCAACCAAACAACGTAAAGCCACAAGGATCAGAGAAAGAGGGACCTGGACTCTACCTTGGCTTACTGCTCATTGCTACCCCAAGTGGACTGAAAGTGGGCAGGAAGTGGAAAGCTCTATGCTGCATATTAAAAAAACACACCATTGGTCACAGTTGATTTAGATTTCTGCCGATGTTAGGCAGCAATCTTGGATTCCAGGAAAATAGGAAGTGTGCTTGTGCCTTCCCTCACCCCCTTTCCAGGAGAACGTGGCAATAGGATACCCCTTTTGAAATCTCAACCAGGAAACTAATGAAAACCAATCTGGAGCAAAACCGACTGGTGATAATTTAGCACTCTGTTAGACTGCTGCAGACACTGCCTGAAGGCAGCCAGGCAGCAGCTCATATACATTGTAAAATTTCCTAAATTGCTACCAGCACTTACTACGAGGAAGGCAAAAATTGCTATACTTGCATCGCTACTGTCACTACATAAACCAAGTCATGAGGTCAGGAAGGGAAAGGATCCCACATAAAACAAAAAAGAAAAGGCTTCAAACGTTGCAATCTACTATAAAAATGAAATCAGTAAGGGATAAACAACCATTAATTTCACTGATAGTCCATATGTTTGAAAGATCTCAAAAAGTTCCACAACGATTTGAGTTTCTAAAACATCCGCGCAGTAGTCTGTTTTCCACTCCTAGTAATTCGAACAACTTACCAGACCCTATAATATCAATAAAAATTATAAATGGTTCTTTTGACTTCCAAAATTAACCCACTTGTGGAGATATCATGGATCAAACCTCAAAATGGAAACCGGAAGAAAGTAAGGAAAACACATGGGGTCCAGTTAGTGATCTGGAACTCTTGTCAATTATTCCAATATCACAGAATCAGTATAGGCAAAAACAAGATCAAACATATGGATCCGCAAAGACTTTCTAAGAAATGGAAATCCACTTCCAAAAGATATTGAAGTTGAGGTGAAAAAAGTAACTATGCAGTGCTAGTACCGCTGGTCTTTCAATAGTTTGTTCCGATACAGCTAATGTGAATTTCAAAACTGCAGGTGTCGTCTCTCCGCATATTGGAAAAAACAAAGACCCGAGAGTAAACAAAATTAGCTCCTCTTCTCAACAGACCACAGCGGAAATAAACTCAAATTCTGTATGGTACATTAAATTAAAGACTTCTCAGCTAACACTGGATGCTCTGGCCTATCAGTCAGAGAAAATGATGTTCACATTGATTTACTAAACATAATGGCAACAGCAGCATCTGGAATGGACCAGAAAATAACAGAATTAAATGATTTGATAAATCGTGCACAATATGCAGCCACAGCCAAAATAGATTTTTCGTGTGCCCCAGTAATAAACAAATTGGCTACAATACCGGAAGCAATGACAGCATTAGAGCTAAAAACTAATTTAACAACAAATCTAAATATCCCAGGTAACAAAGCCCCCTGCCAGAATAGACAGCTAACAGCAAATCTCTCATACTCAATGGAAACGAAAGTCATGAAAGTAGTGGACAAAAACGGGATCCCTACACAAAGCATGCAAAAACCTAAAGCAGTTACCACAGGTGAAATTTCTCCGTAAAAATGCAGAAACTAGCAGCCAAACTTAATCTGAAGGCTGAATCATCCCTTTCACAAATAAACCAGGAAATAAATTAATTTCCTGCTGGTATTTTAAGATCACATTGGAATAATTAACTAAGAAACAATGGAAAAAATGCATAAAGCAAAAAATAAACAAAGAGCAGATCCAGTTAAGACACTTGGGGGCCGATTCCGATCTCGGCCGGTAGTGCTCCGAATCGGATTCACCGGATCCGATTCGGAGCCCTGTTTCCCGACCGAATCGTACGCGGGTCCGGCCGAGCGAGTACGATGCAAGCACCCGCGAAATCGCCGACCGACTCGAACGCGGCTTCAACACGCTCCGACCGACTCGCAGAGACACTACTCGCACCGCGCTATGGAGACGTTTCCCGGCCGGGTAAGTACGATGCACGCCGCGAGCAGTCCGATCGACTCGCGCCGTCCAGCTCGACAAAGCTGTCTGAGCCGGACTTTGGGGGTCCGCGTCGGACCCCCCTGTACGCGTAGGCGCGCGAGTCGCACACAGGGGGGACCCATGGGTCCCCCCTACCTGTGCATGTACGCCGCGATGCGCATGGACGCGTACACGCTGTAGGGGGCGCCCTTGTCCGCCTCGCACCCATTGAGTCAATGGGAGCCCGCGTACGCGTTGTACGACAGGCTCCCATTGACTTCAATGGGAGTCCGACCGAATCGAGTCAGATTGCACGCGAACGCATCGTACTCGTTCGGTCGGACTGCTAGGGTCCGATTCGGTCGGAATTCTCTCCGGGTCCGGCTCGGTCGGAGAGAATTCCGGCCCGAATCGGAATCGGCCCCTAAGTCTCTCTGTAACAAACCAGCGAGGTAATACAAGTAAAAGGATCAAAGAGGAGGAAAAGTTGGATAATAGTGATAAAATGACCGCAAAAATAAGGTAAATCATTCCCAATATTTGAGAAAATAAAAGGGCTTAAAAAAAAAAAAAAAAAAAAGATATATGAAGAACCATACAGTGAGAATGCTCAATATATGCCACCCTTACAAGTAAAAGGATAGCATAAATAATAAATCATTAGGTATGGGAAAACAAAAAGAGGACTGATCGAGCAGAAAAAAGTTAATGAAGTTGGTTTGTACTGCCGTAGTGATGGAAAACGGGACAAAACCTGAAAACAAGGGTTTCACGTGTAATATTCTGGATGAACCTGGAAAAACCTCAAATACACTATCTTGAATAGAGGCAATATTATAAAACTTACAGGCTGTTCAAGTAACGGAAATGACTTCAGTTGATAGACTATTGAATTTATAAAAACGCCTCATAAAACATTTCCGGAATCAACCCTAGTTACTTGGGCATGCCCGGCTGTGGCAAATGGGAGTTTCTGGCAAAAGATTACTTACAGTCCAGGGGGATCCAAGTTGAAATGGTCCCACTTTCTGGTTATCGAGCCCAATTTGCCACAGAGAACAGAGCGAAGGATGAATAATAATGGGAATCAAAAACACCCATATTCAATACTGGCTAATCCAGTAGGAAATACTCTAATCAGCCTATCCTCACATCAAAAAATGAAGTTACCATCAGACGAAATGGGAAAGATGAAGCTAAATTTTAGGCTGGCTAACTTAAGCTCTGCATGGGAAGAGTGGCTCATGATGTCGGAAGTCCGTCAAACTAGAGGGATCCAAAATTCCTAATGAAACTGATGCACTAAGAATTTGCTCTTGAAATATGAATGGTGCTCTACCTAAAAGCCATGGAAAAAGTTTGACGCAACTACTGGAAAATAATCACATAATATGCATACAAGAGACCTGGGCATTACAAACATTCCCTATTAAGGGCTATGTAGGGTTCTATTCTCCAGCAATAAAAATGCAGAAAGCTGGTTGCCCAAAGGGAGGTTTAGCCATATTTGCAGCAGTAGCCTTACAAATTGAAATAGAATAGAATACACATGAAAATATTTGTGATAAAACTCAAAGTGGCATAACCATGCAAAAAAAGACCCCATCTTTTAGTAAATCTCTACATCTCAAACTCAACAAGATCGAGATACTGAAAATAATCCTCGACACCCCACAGAAGGGTTTGCTTCCAGATGTGTTAACAGGGGATTTTAATACAAACTATTAAAGCCTTTCCCCAACCCTCCCCCTCCCCCCCCAGACGAGAAGATAATCCAACAAGACTATACATGGTCAGTACTAACACAGATCACGAGAGACACAACCAAAAGAACTTGTGCTGTAAAAGTGATCTCTTTAGTACTATATCTTGAATCCATTAGATTAAGAGTACTCAACGGGAGATATCAGGAAGACTCCCCTCCAGAATGGACCCACTACACCACCTTCTCGAATTCCATCTTAGATTATACGTTCGTATCTCTTCCGCTTTTACATCAAGTAGTATCATTTAGAATATTTAAGACAAGCAAAAGTGACCACAGACAACAGATAATAAAAATTGGGGTTCAAAACCACCATCTATTCCAGGAAATCATACAACAATTAATTACAGGAAGCTGATATGGTCAGAACGTACACAAGAAAAAATAAGCAGAAACTATAGCAAATAACAGTTTTAGTAAAGATTTATTAAACACATTAGTAAAATGGTCAAACTTTACAGTAAAAATAACCGACAATCAAATTGACAGAAATCCAAAGTTATGCCGTGACAAATTCAATTTACGTGAACAAAAAAAAATATCGGCACATTGCTGTGTAATTAAAACTGAGCGCAATCGATTAAGGAGATTAGTTAGGAGATTTCCAGATAAGAGTACCACAGGACCTTGAATACTATAAATAAAAACTACAGAAATAGTGTAGGAAGAAAAATCAAGGGAAAAGCAAAGTTTCTAGGCACAAGTTCTATCCCTCTATATGAAGCAAAATACAATAGACTTCTGGCAATTAGTGACCTAAATCGACCACCGTCCCGAGTAACAAGCTCAGATCTTACAGAGGAAAAATGTGTGAGAGATCATTTTAAACTCTGCAATATCCATACAGCATTGAAATGAGAAAAGAATACAACTAAGCACACATTTTGGGTCCTCATCAAGTTTCAGAGGATCAAATATACAAAGTTATACAAAAAAAAGCAGGAATGATGGGGCCCCTGGGCCGAATGGGCTGCCACAAGCACTTTTTAAATCAAATGTAGCATTCGGAGCAAGAAAGTTATCCCTGGTATACAATTATGTACTTCAGAATGAGGGTTCCCGACTCATGGAGGGGATCGATAATTAACCCAGTCTTTAAAGAACGAAATAGGCAACATCTGGAAAATTGTCCAATTACCCTGCAAGATGTTGCGGCCAAATATTTTGCCAATCTACTTAGTGAATTGTTTGATTCAGAGGGATGACGTTATCCATTGATCATTCTGACCGAATTTTCCAAACCCAAGGTACAGACAAACTTACTGGTGATAATAATAAATACATTGAAAATACAAGTACCAGGCACTATATTTGTGCTATGTGGACTATAAGACTGCTTTTAACTCTGAATCGTAACCTTCTATGGCACAAGCTCTTTGTGGTATCCCGCCTTCTCTTTTAAAAGCAATACAGCGGTTATACACGGATACTTGGGTGAGTGTAAGAATAGGAGAGAGATCTAGGCTATCAAGGAAAATAGACCCAGCAGGGCCTAAAAGAGGGCTGTGTCCTCGCTCTATTCAATTTATTCTTAGCTGACCTCCCGATTGATCTGGATAAAGTACATTCTCAGCCCCCAAAATTGGGCTCCACACCCATATCCAACCTTCTATATGCAGATGTCATTACTTAGCCAGACAAAAATTGGCTTGCAGCGACTTATAGATCAACTTTCTATATTCTGCAGCTAATAGATTGACAGTTAATCTAAAAAAAAGACAGACCATGGAAGTGAGTAGAAAAATAACGAAGTATAAATGGTTCTTGGGAACAAATCAACTGGTGCAGACAACCTACAAATATTTGGGAGTACTTTTGGATCGGGCTACTTTTAAACGGCATAAAGAGGACTTGAAGAGAAAAGCTATCTCCTTGTCTCAGGCATTCCGCAACCTACAAAGTACGTTAGGATGTCCCAGTTATGCATCACTTTTGAAAGTGATCTCAGCTAGACTCCTACCAACAATTACTTACGGTAGTGAAGCACTTCGTGGCAGGGATGCAGCTCTTTTAAATCTGATCTCCTCCAGAGTATTTAGATCTTTCTTCCATCTACCACTGAAAGAATCCCTCGCCCAAACAAGACTGGAATTCGGGCTTACAAGTCAAATAATAGCAAGGATGGGGACATATGTAAAAACCTGGAACAGAATAAGAACTGCCTCTGAAAATCATTCATGCAAAGCTTTGTGGAAGGAGTTGCAACAAAATTAAAATGCACCTGCCCATATTTATTTAAACACAGCCATAAATGAATTGGGTATTCAATCAATATGGGCTAATTCTCTTCCACCAACTGCTTTAAAAAAAATTGATCAATAACAAAGAAAGCATCTGTTGTAGAGAATAATGAGACATTTGCAAGCAGAGCCCATTCCTGGTTGGTTATTAATGAATATAAAGCTCTTAAAATCCAGCCATACTTAGAAGCCAGCTGATCAAGGAAATTGAAAACTGATTTTATGCACTTCCGTCTTGGCAAAACTCCAGGGGAAGAACCTGAACGGAATAAGACATCGACAAGAACACCCTGCAGACTGTGTAATAAAGGGATTGAGAACATTGTTCACATCGTATAAGTATGCTCGGGTCTGATAAATGAAAAAAGAAAACTTAACGAGCAGGGAATTTGCAACTGTAGGCTAGCGGTCATTGCATGTCGAAGACCCACTGACCCAATGATAAATTGTTGGTATCCAAAAATTTTAAATGTGGCTGGGAAAAAAAAATTGAGAACAGCGGAGTATTTAGTGAGTACATGAGATCGTATAAAATATTTAAAGGATACTCTACCTATCTTGTTTTGTTAAAATCCCAGGTTTCATATAGTAATGCAAATATCATTGCCCTTTAATTGCTGCATAGGTCACATGCATTTTAGTCCTCGGAATAGTTCGAAAGATCTTTGTTTTATACGTCATTTGTTTAAATTTTTTTAAATAGTATGTTTTTACCAAAGTATTTTTAGGTGCTAAATTGATGAAATGTTGTCTGATGTAGAACTGATCAAATTAATTCTTTTGTATGCTACGGTTTTAAATAAACATGCATTAATAAAATAAAAAGCTCATGTCAATTGTTAACAGAATGGCCATGAGACATCTGTTTGTATCTCCAGAAAAGTTGAAGAAAATTGATTTTCATAGCTCATGATGAACATCTTGACATCACAAAAATGTTAAAAAAAAAAGAATTGAAGCAACTTTATTGGTGGGCAGCTTTAGAAGCTCAAGTTAAAAACGTTGCTTATAATTGTCCTGAATGTCTTCTTTCAAACATTGGAGGACAACTGAAACACCGTTGCATCTTGATGCATTTCCTGATGCCCACCCCATCAGCAAAGTAGGCCTTGATTTTTATAGTCTATTTAACATGTTACCATCTTGCATGAAATATTTAATTGGGTTAATAGATTATCATTCTAAGTAGATATATTTTTCATTTGTGGATACTCCCTGTACAAATTAAGTCATAACATTTTTGGACAATGCATTTAACATTAAGGGATCTCCCAAGGAAATTGTCATGAACAAAGGAACACATTTTGTATCAGAACGCATTTGCAACTTTTTGAAATTACATTATGTGAAGCATTTAAGAGTTGCTCTCTATTCTACCACTTCAAATGGTGAATAGATTTATTAAAGAGGGCATTCATACTGCCATAGTGCCTAGCCAGGATGTCTGTACATTTTTAATGAAGCTATGGAGCTATAATATATGTGCTCCTCACAGCTCTACAGGAATTTCACCTTTTAAACCGATTAGAGGAAGAGACCCTTGCACTAGTCACTGTCCAGACTGGTGCAAATTGAAAATGTCCTTCTCAGAACTCTGTAGTATCTCACGATCTTGAAGAAGCAGGGACAACAATAGCTATTAAACAGGCTGAGACCAAATATTTTGATAAGAGAAACAGATGTAAAAATATAGACTTCAATGTGGGGGAATGGATTTGGATTTTAAAAAAAAAATGTAAATAATCAAATGAAGAGTAGAAATATTCTTTATCAGGGCTGAAAATGTTTCTGAAGGTGCAGTTTTTCTCAATGGTAAACGGTGGAAAACAGGAGAAATCTTGTTTGCTTATCGCAAGACTAAGCTGAACTCAAAGCAACTAAGAAGAATGGTCGATCCAAATTGGTTTGGACAAGTTATATTGATGCATCAAGCATGGCAATGAAATTGGTATGCAAGGTCAGTCACATCCATGTTCTTCTCAGGCAGGTTTTGTTTCAAGCAACACCATGTTTTCAGTCACAGAGCAATAACAGTTCTTTTTGATCTTTCAGATCATAGCTTCTCAGAAAAAAACAAACCACAAAGTAATTTGTTGAGGAAGGCCAGCACACTGGTTTCTTAAGCACCAAAAATATGATGGTCATGTATTGATAATCTACCTTGTTCAAAATGTTATATTTTTATTCAAAGAGGGGAGATGTAGTATGTTGATGTGTAGGTTTAATATGTTAATATTCCATTTTTATGCTCTGTAACTTATCTTGGGTTGGTTACCATTTTCCATGTTCCAGATTGTGAGCAGTAGGTCTAGGAGATCTCCTTTATTGATCTTTGGCAGTTGTTCCTGGGCTCCTTGGCTTGCTGGGTACTCTTCGGTCGTGGGCATAGCCTTTTGGAATAAATTTAATTTTATCCACAACTTCCGTCTGGAGCTCTCTTAACCTAGTTTAGAGCAGCACAAGATGGGGAAGAGGAGAGCCTCTGCAGATAATGGAGATGTATTGTCTTCATGCCTGTGGGTGGAAAGTGGAGATCCAGACACTGAAGTGAGGAGGGTGGCGATAGGCCTACCTTTAGATAATCCATGAACTTTGTTAGCAAGAGGCTGAAGATTAATTCTTCCAGAGCTCTGCCAGTTGGATGGTAGGGGTGAGGGTGGGATTGTATTTTTTGTTGTTAATATTAACAGAAACTACAAGCAATAATATTTAGGCTCTAAAACAAAATGGGCCACTGCCCACTCATTCACAGGATTAGGTTTCATCAGTCTGAAATCGATCTCTTGTTCATTTTCAGCATTCTGCAATCTCCCTGCTGATTCCACCAACCAGACTGGGTGCAGGCTACTCACTTCCAGTTAAAATTAAAATGGGGAGGGAGGGATGGAGGGACATAAGAAAATCAAAGAAATAGCTTCACACTTGGATTCCATTCAGTATACTGTTGCAGGGGGAAAGGCAGTTGCGCCAAAGGAATGCATCCATCTTACTCCTGGCAATTAGGAAAGCTTGACAACATACCAGGAGTTAATGCAAGAAATCCAGTATCGGGGAGCATACAAATCGGCTGCTTTTACTCTCAAACCAGATAATTTGTTAAAAAATTAAGCAGACCGCTTTCCTCAGTTCTGGTACACGTGACATTTCACTTCTGTATTATGTGCTCTTTTCCTTGTTATGACCTGTCTAAGGAGATAAAGCAACAAGTGTTTCTCTTTTGTTTACTACACTCATAAAACGTTTTTTAATCTAGACTCTAAGGGATCGGACATATGAATCACTATAGCTCATTTATTGGTGTGAAAATACAGCACATACAAAATCACCACATTACAATTAAACATTCATAATGTACAAAAACAGACCCATCACAATCTCATGAGCATTTTCCAATTTCATGGTTTGTGCATTACATAACATGCTATGTAATATTGCTCTACCTAGTCGTTTAGATGCCACAAATAGTACCTCAGGAGCTGGGAGAAGTATCAATAATATGGTCACAGTGAGCACCATCACAACACACACAGTTATAAGAATCTGTTATTAAATATCGAATTTTCCATCCACTACATTCTTTTATGATGGTAAACTGCATTTAGAGCCCAAAACTTGATTGTAAACTTCCTTGAGAAAGGGTGCAAGATATACATTTCATAATCCCTTGAGGGGTATGCACTTCTTACATTCACTTTTTAATCAGTTATGGTAAATGGTAGCAACATTTTTTACCCATCTGTAACAGCTCGGCTTACTAAAGCCAGTGCTTCTGATGGAGCAAGGACTCACAAGGAGACTTGCTCGAAAACCATCTTCACAGTATTTATTAATGTGTACTAAAACCTTGTAATTTCTTTATTAATAATGTGCAAACACTACATTTTATCTAGAAGATGCTTGCCTATGTGTTTCCCACTAATAAGTAATCCTTGTCTAATCCAAAATGGCCGCTAAAATGCGGGAATTATACTGCGCATGTGTCAACCATGTCACGTGGTATGACGTCTTTCTTTGCTTGGAGGGAAACTTTTTGCTTCTGCGCAGTGTATGCTAAAATGGCCGCTTAATGTTCACATGCTAAGGCTTTGCTGCAATTAATAATGTGGTATTCTAACGCTACTAATGCGGGATAGATTTTTATAATTAAATGGGAATAGAGTAGAAGTAGGGGGTATACAGTGAAAACATTTATTTTTGATTTTAATATGTTTCTTCTTTGATTTCTATTAGTTCGTAAAATGGGCTTGGGTTAACTGAACAGCAACTCGAGCCATGTGACCTGCGCATGCGCTTGGAAAACTAACAAAGCAAAGCGATTAAGTCAACTTGGAAGCTGTCCAAGGACATGACCCGCTGATCCCCTTCACAGTTCAACCGAAATGTCCTACAAATTGATACATTTTGTATATACTTTGTATTAAAATCGTTGAGACGGGTGGGAAATAAAGCAAATGTATTAATTGAGAGGGGCGGTATTTTTAAAGCAATGGGCTTAAGAAAGTTGACTATATTAATGTGGTGTGAGGATCAACCCCCTGTCCCTGTCCAATCAGAAATAGTGGGCCCATAATTTTGAAACATTAATGGGAGGTACATGGGCATAGAAGGGTATAATCGATATAGAATGAGCTAATTAGTTAGCATTAGGGTGCACAGAGCTCAGCTCCGCACAGCTTGAGGTGCACAGGGTGCACAGCTTAGGAGCAGCACAGCGCTTTTAGGACCACAGAACGCGCTGATCGATTGAAGACTGAACCGCTGTCCAAAGAGGTCCTGAAGTGAGGGCGGATTCCATTAGAAAGAAGACACGGAAGAACCGAGGAGGAACAAAGTGTCAGAGAGGGGAACGACGCAGGCGTCGTTGGTAGAGAGGTCATCTATCCTGTCCTGAACCTGGTCCGGAGGTCTTGGTCTTCATCTTTTCCTGGGGATCCTCTTTCCAACTCCTTGGCCAAGGGGTTTGATTTTCACACCTTTAGGTAACTATAAATGCGTAATCTTTAGTTTGTACTGCTGTCCCATCGTCTCCTTTCTGAGGGACTGTCATTTGTGATCAATAGGTGACAATAGTGTGCTTCCTCCTTGATATGCGATTAAGTATTATGTGGATTGTAATTTGCTCTGCTAAAGAATTTAGATAAACATTTTAAAACTTCCTGAGTCGGTGGTTAATGAAAAATTATGTTCTGTACATTCTCATTTTATCACCAGTTATCAAAGGTCCATTGGTAAGTCATTACTCTTCAATCAGGAAAGGTAATTGGTAGCAGTAATTTTGATAAAGAGTACAACTGATTTTCCCCCCCAGCAGTGATTGCTAGTTAGTATGAATGAATGGGCCCAGGTGAGTATTCAGTGTATGAATGCTTGTTGCTAGTAACCCGCTGGATCAGTTATCTGGCTATCAGAGGATGGTTATACTTTAATTGGGTAATGAGAATTTTATTTCTATGAACTAACATCCGTTTGTGTTTAAAGTTTTGTTTTATGTTGTCTAGAAATCCCCGGGAAATTTGAATAGCGGATGGTAAGTGGAAGCCATACTGCAGTGAGGTTATCTGTCAGGCAGAAATAGTACTGAAAAGTTACGCAGGACTATCAGTACTTGTTAGGGACTCTGTGTGTGTGAGTGACAGCAAAGGAATACGCTGATGAAAATTTGATGTTATATCACCTAGAAAGGGTAACATTGAAGGAGTAGCAGGTATTTCCGAAGCTTACATGGAGTAAACGGAAGGGTTTTTACTCGTAGTGTATGTCTAAGTAAACGGAAGGGTTTTACTAAGTGTGAGAAATCTATCCTTTCAATTTAGGGAAACTGACAAGATAGCGAATGTTTTTATGTTACTGAATTTTAATAAAAAGTGTTGAGAAAATAGAGTTTTGCGTACAAATTTTGTAAAGGGAGGGTCAGCTGCCGGAGTAGAAGCTGATGTCACAAACACCGCACTGGGATTGGTTGAAACAGTGGGTGTGGAGCGAGCTTGTAAAGGAGGGGTCAGTAGTGAGGAGTAATACGGACGTCACAGGTGCCACGCTGGGATTGGTCGACACAGCGAGGGACAGATGCGCAGATTGTAAAGGAGGGGTCGTCAGACAGACGTCACAGAAAAGCCGCGCTAGGATTGGTTCCGGGAAAATCGTAAGCTTGAATTTGATTGGTTGACAGAATAAGTGTCGAAATCTTCGTGGACAGTGTAGATTATATGTGGAAACGCGATCCGACTTTACTAGGAACACGTCCAGACAGGAGATTCCTAGGTTTTGCAGAATATAATTCAATAAATCGATATTTACCCAAAATGTACGGAGAAAAGAGAATTGTCATTCCTGCAAAAGATTAAGAATTATTTTAAGAAGGATAAGCCAATTAAAACTAGGGAAGGAATTCTCATTCCACCAGCAAAAACACCCGCCTCTTTCATGATGATCGAGAGGGGTTATACTTGTGTATGGTTAGAAATTTGGATAGAATACACAAAAGATGACGGAATATTAGCTTTCGCAGAGAATGGTACTTTCAATGGGAGAATTCTTCAAAATCTAAGAATGAGCATGAATGAATTAGAACCCAGACCAAGACTAACGCAGTACGAAGCCCTAGAGGAATGGGAAACAGAAGCATTTGAATGTGATAGACCTAGAAGCAATAGGGGATTTTTCCCTAGACACCAAAATGAGACAAGAGAAAGTCAGATGAAACAGTGGAGACGAGCGATGCTTACCGAGGGTTTGTATCCAGTATTCATGGCTGATGAACAGCTAGGGAGCAAATGCAAAGAAAAGACTAAACACATGACAGGGTTTGGAGAATCCGAAGACGAATTTATGGAAGAAATATTAAAGAATCCTCCACCATACCAGGAAGGGCTAGGTGGATGTACCCCAAGTGCACCAATTTTGAGAACACAATTGGTACCTCAAGTACTGCATAATCCACCAGTTAATAGGGTACTTCAGGATAAGGAAAGAGGCTTTAGACAGAAACAGAGAAGAATTAATGCAGAAAATAACAGCTAAATGTACATCTTGATTCCCTGACCATACCTGTAACCATTGGTCCCGTGGTCCCTTTATATGGCGACAAAGTAAATTGCCCGAAACCTCTAGCTATGACTACACCTGTGGATATTCCTAAACATGAAGCTGTAATAATTGATGATCAGATCAGTGATTGTGAATCTAGGATTTCACTAATAGATTTACCTATTCGAGACTCCGTAAATAGCACCCCCAGAAGAGTCACACCTGGTTGCTCAAAGGATGTAAATATAATCACATCTTCAGGAACTAAAAGTGCAACAGTAGTAACTACAGAAGACTTAGAAAGATGGGCACAAGGAATAGACAGACAGAGTTGACCCCAAAGATTCTGAACATTTATAAATTAAAAGTAGAGTTAGAAGAAATGATAGCAGGGAATGTAGTAGCAGATCGTCTAAATACCTACAGTGAAGAACTATTGTTCGTATGTAGGAGCATAACCAGAATGTAAAAATATTCCATGAAAAGTTTAACAGATTTGGCCTCAGAGATGGGAATTGAAATAAGTCAAAGGTACTACAGAAACCATATAGAGCAGAATTTACTGACAAAGACTTAGAAAATATAAATACATCTGGTAGAAAATTACAAGTTACAGAATTAATGTCAGTTTTACAGAAATGGGGAGAATTGGAAAAATGGAAAACTAGATGGACAAAGAAAAGGAAGAAGCACGTTCGAATAGAACGACATCTGAGTATTTATTGAAGGAATCAGGAAAGTTAGAACAGATGTACCCGATGCGGGAAGTTCCAGGAGGAGGTTACGTCCATGTCCCATGGAGCAGGCAAGACATTGTCATTTACAAATGATTTTCCAAAATTGAGAGAAAAACCAATTCAATGGTACAAGCCTGGAGAGGTTTGTGAAGGTTTCAAAGGTTTTGTTAAAGGACCTAGATGGTTTGTTTGACATAGTGGTACCTGCCGATTTATGGACAGACTGTAAAATTACAATCAATTTGCCTAGTGAAGAGTATCCTAGAGATCCAAAGACAGGTGCTCCATCAAATGTGATGAAAAAGTATCACCAGGTAATAACTTATTTGAAAGGGAAAATACCACCAAAAGAAACAGATTGGGTGAAAGACAGAACTACACAAGAAGCAAATGAATCGGTACATGCCTACTATGAACGTCTATTACAGGTGTTCAAACAGTATAGCGGTTTTGAGGATATTGGAGACAAAAATATATGAGTCAGTTTGTCTATCGATTTGTTTACGGTCTAAAACCAGAGATTTGTCAAATGATTAAGCAACACATGTTATGCTGGCAGGGAAAGCCTATTCATGAGATTTTGAAATATGCTAAATATTGTGGAGTTGACATTGAAGATAGACATAAGAAACTACAAGAAAAGGTGATGTGGACCCAAGTGAAAATGGCTGAGCGACAGGGAATTAATTTGGATAATCCATCTGAAAGTCAGGGAAAAGAATCTGGAACGAATGTTGACACAGGAAATGGTGGAAAGGTAAGAGGACGAATGAGTAGAGAAGAGGCTAAAAAGAAATTTTCTAGTCATGGATGCGGAAAGGTGGGACATTGGAAGAACGAATGTAAAAAGATTCAAAATAATAATGGCCCAAATCATAATTTAAATCCATAGACGCAGAATGACTCACAGCAGGGTGTAAATCCTCCGAGTCAGTTGCCACCTGCCCCTATACAGGGTAATGTAAGCAGAGCAAAGCATGGTACAGACGTCGGATATCAAGGAGGAAGTGGTAAGAATGAATATGTAACTTCACAGTTTCTTTTACAGGATGATTTTAATCCATATGATTATCAATGACGGTGCCTAAGAGGGGGAAAAGGAATGCGTACTTGGCGCATCCTTGCCGGTAGATCAGTCAGGTCCATATGTTGAAGGGAAAGTAAAAGGTAATGAAATCACTTTTCTGTTGGACACTGGTGCTACCCATTCTACTGTAAGAACAGCAGACATCCCAAACCTCCCTCTCTCTGGAGAAGCTATCCAAGTTGTAGGTGTAGAAAATCAAAAGATTAGAACACCCCTTACTGAGCCCATGGAAGTGAGAATAGGAAACTTCCGAGAAATGCACCAATTTGTGGTGTGTGATTCTAGTCCAGTAAATTTACTGGGCAGAGACTTACTGTGCAAAATGAACGGCACTATTTTCTGCACGCCGGATTGTGTTGCAATACAGACCCCGGATGAAGATCATGTGTACAAATTCATGATAGCCAAGCAAGATACAGAGATAGATGAAATGTTCTCCTTGATAACCAAAGATGAATTACCAGAGGAGTTAAAAACTACAGTGAGCTCAAAAGTATGGGATTTTACTGGAAGAGAAGTAGGTCTGATGGCAAATATAGACCCAGTAAAAACAGTAAAAGGCGCAATTTTCCCGAATACCAGACAATATAAAATGAGTGATGAAGTAAAAGCAGGAGTTACTGAAGAAATTGGCAGAATGGTGAAACAAGGTATATTAAAAGAAGTCATGAGTAGTCCTTGTAATTCGCCAATCATGGGGTTGAAAAAGCCTAGTGGAAAATATAGGATCGTCCAAGATTTGTGGAAAATTAATAAAATTGTAGTACCTTGTTGTCCTATAATACCAAATCCTGCAGTGATCCTATACCACAGTGGTTCCCAAACTTTTTTGACTCACGGCTCCCTTGACCCATTGGCTGTTGGCCGCGGCTCCCCATTATGTTACTTTTTTTATTCGGGGGGGGGGGGATGTAAGCCCAGCCTCGGCTCAGTACCTAGAAGCAGTTAGTAACGATGCTGGCTTCAAGCAGGAGTATAAAACACTGGCACAAAGAAGCGAGTTATGTGCACCTGGCAGTTATTAGCCTTCCTGTAACAATGATTAGAGACAGACAAAAGGACAAGCCCCGTCTAGAAACTTCTTCACCTTGAACATAAACTGCAGTCCCACCTTCGCCCCTACCATCCACTGAACAGCAGTGTTCCAGAAGAACTTATCAGAATCACTTTACTAACAGGGATTTCATTCAATTTCTAAAAGGGTGCCCTGTCTCCATTCTCCTTCACATCAATGTCTGTCTCTGCATTCCAGCCACAGGAAGGCAATCAATTCATCCCAAGGTCCGGAAAAGCTTTATCAACCCTCCATCTTGTTCTGTGTTGAACAAGATGCCATCCAACATAGATCTCGCTGGTCCCAGTACAAAATTCTCACCATACACACACACTAACAAACATGCACCAAGTAGTTGTTGCATATACACACACTGTATGCAAGCCTGTGATATCAGAACAAGAATCTAGGGTTCACATAGGTGTTAGACTACATACCCTCTCACTGACAGAAAAATGTCTGGTCACTCAACCGATTTACAAAAGCCAGGGACGCTGCCACCACCTCTGTGTAACTTACCCAGGACATGGAAAGTTGTTCTACGCCTGCTATGAGGGCAATCATTGTGCACCCCTCAAAGTCACAACGTAGGTTCTGCACCCTGCATTACATGTTTTCTCTGTGGGCAACATTCCCATTCCAACAATCCCCATGCTAATAATTTCAAGCTGCTGAACACCAAGTTGAGAGGTGTTGGAGGTCTCTGTTTAGAGAAGGACAGTGCCAAAATGTGGCACTGAAAATGTGTTGTAGGGCACAAGGCACTGAAATCTAAGACTACACACGAATATCATGGAGAATAATTAAAATTAGAAGAGATGCAGGGGGTAAGGTGTAAATGTGTGGCGACAGAAGACCGTGCTAAGTACGAAGGCCTGTGCTGGGCACAGCAGTGATATGATGGTGTTGTGAAAGGAAAGAGACCAGTAAGGTAAGGGTGGTGTGTGGGGCAAGGCTTGGTACAGAGGAGCCCTGGGGTAGGAGTTTTTATTTATTCATGTCGCTTTCTATACCTCAAACGTGGCCAAAATATTAAAAGTGCTTTACACAAGCAATTGAAAAGTTAGAAGATAAAATAAGTAAATCACTTTTCTTAACCCCAGAAAGATGTGAATATAAAACTTAATTGGGGACATAAAGTAAGAATTGGGTTACATACAAGAAATAATATATATTAACAGAAGAACCTGGAGGGAAAGATCTGTAATTAAAAGCATTTTAAGAGAAAAGGAACTAAAAACCCTCTTACCCTGTCCAGATGTGCGTGAAAGGGGTGAACACGGGTCAGAGCGTTTCTCCCTCATAGCACAGGTCGGGTGCAATCACAAGTCGAGGGAGGCTCTGGGGCCCTCAGACAGAGTTGTGGTTGGCGCAGGCAGGGTTATTCATCTGTAGAAGGGCGCCTCTTGGATGTTCACACCCGAGGGGTGTCTTTCTCTCACGTCCTCGCAAGCAGACAAGTTCCTAGCTTTGGAGCGCTTACACTTCTGGGGTGCCTCTCGGGTCTTCTTCACACGTCTTAATAGGGCATAACTTGCGGATTTTGGTGCCCGAAATTCCACATTACTGGTATTTACCTTTCATTTCCCCCCTGTAAAATTCGACAGGGGTCACTTGCCGAAATTTACCTGGTGAAAACTGTGTTGGATGTGATAATTACCAAAACAGTAGTTTGCACAGGGATCTGAAAAGAACAGCCCACTCGTAATGAGGCCCGTTATTCCGGCACACACCACAAACGTATTTGTCTCTTGTTGGCTCTGTGAATAGGGTTTATCACCGAGCTATGCAGACCTTGAGGCGCAACAGAGGTTAGGTGAGAATATGTTTTCAGACGGATTACTGACGTCATCAAGGAGACGGCCAGTGAAGTCGTTTGGTGCGAGCAGAGTTTTCCCCCTTCCTCTACTCATACTTTCCCTTAGCTGCGCCAGTCTCCGTTACCTGCGAATTTATAGCTAAAGTTAATGCATCAAAGTGCCTCATGTTAGTGCGGTATTACTTTTGGTTTTTTTTGGCTCATTCATGAAAAATGCATTTGGACAAATGGGTAAAGTGTTCAGGACATCCGAGTGCTCTCACCTAGTCGGTAGGTCGCTGGCTCGAGGGGGGTTAACACTTCAGGGGTGCCTCTTCTGTGCTCGGTCCCGCGTTGCAGTAGTCTTTGCTCCTGCACATGCCCTTCGTGCACAGCCTACACAGAGGCACTCAGGGGCATGAGCCGTTCTCTGCAGCCAATCCTAAGTCCTGCAAAGAGAAGGCTGATGAACCTCCGCCAATCAACGTCGGGACAGTTTTGAAGTCCCAATCCGAGTCCGTTCTCGCCGCAGCGCTTAAAGAAAGCTGTGGTCCCGCCTCAGTGTGACTGAATTCAACCAATGGGAGAAGGGAGCAGGGTTCCGCACATATGTTGCACTGGTTCTCGGGGCTGCAGAGAGTTAATTTACACACTTCGCACATTAAATCTTCAGAGCATACTACCTTTTCCACGTTCCCAAGACGTGCGCGGCGCCCCTGGCAAGTTCTAACGGCGCACCGGGGCGCCGCGGCGCACAGTTTGGGAACCACTGCTATACCAGATACCATGGAATGCAGAATGGTTTACCGTAATTGATCTGTGCCAAGCATTTTTCTCAATTCCATTGCATCCAGATAGTCAGTATTTGTTTTCGTTCATATCGAAAATCATGTTTATGTGTGGAATCGTGTTCCTCAGGGGTACACAGAAAGTCCCTCCACTTTAATCGGATACTGAAAAGGTGCCTAGAAAAACTAGTAATGCCCAGAAGGTCAGTCTTGGTGCAATATATAGACTACTTGTTAGTCGCATCAAGAACCCATGACGATTGTGTCGCAGATTCAATTGCATTACTCAACCATTTGGCTGAGAAAGGACACAAAGTGTCACCTGAAAAGTTACAATTTTGTACAACGGCAGTTAAATATTTGGGGCACCAAATTGAAAGGAAAGAGAAGAATAACCTCTGAAAGAATAAAAATAATTAAGCAAATGAAAATGCCAGTAACACAAAGAGGTGAGAATGTTTCTAGGAATAGTAGGATACTGTCGACAATGGATTGTAGGGTTTTCACTACTAGCGAAGCCTTTAATTCAGTTAACCAAAAAGAAAGCAAAAGATCCAGTTGAATGGGATGATGAAAGTGCCAGTGCATTTGTTAAATTAAGAAATGCTTTGTGTGAGGCACCTGCCCTGGGCATGCCTGACTATACAAAAGAATTTACATTATTTTGCTATGAAAGAGAAAGTTGTGCACTTTCAGTCCTAACCCAAAGACATGGACTAGACAGGCGTCCTATAGCATATTTTTCTGCTACATTGGACCCAGTGGCTGCAGCATTGCCAGGCTGCTTAAAAGCAGTAGCTGCTACATGTATGAGCATTGAACAAAGCGAGTCAATAGTAATGGGACATCCTGTTAAAGTGTTCGTCCCACATGCAGTTGTGATCCTGTTGACAAGAACTAGAACTAGTCGGATGACAAGATATGAGCGAATAATTCTAGGAGCTGAAAATGTGACCATAGCTAGATGCACAATTGTAAATCCTGCTACACTATTACCTGATCCATATAGTGAAGAAGTTAAGGATGACACAGAACATGACTGTTTGCAAGTCAGAGTTGTGTACCAAACCGCGTCCTGACATACAGGAAATGCCTCTGAAAACGCCAGACAAGGAGCTGTTTGAGGACGGCTCATGCTTAAGGCATGAAGATGGCAAATTGAGTGCAGCTTATGCTGTATGTGAACTTTCTGGAATAGTCGAAGCATCCTATTTACCAGGAGTCAAATCTGCACAAGTAGCTGAATTAATTGCTTTGATTAAAGCCTCCAAAATTGGGAAAAATTTAAAAGTAACCATATTTATGGACAGTCAATATGGGTACAGGGTTGTGCATGATTTTGGCCAACTGTGGATGCAGAGGGATTTCATGACTTCTTCAGGATCCCCAATCAAAAATGGGCAGTTTGTAAAAGAATTGGAGGCAATACAATTACCAAAAGAATTGGCAGTGGTGAAATGTGCCGCACACCAGTCAGGAGATGATTGGGTGGTAACCGGTAACAGATACGCAGACCTAATTGCTCAACACTGTGCCAGAAACAGATTGGCAGTAAACAGAAAAGTCGAAAGGATGGGAATCAGCTACCAACTTATGCTAAGTTCAACACCTGAAACATGGAATGATGCGAGACGATTGCAGGATGATGCTGGAGAGTGAAAAGGATGTTTGGATAAAAATAGGGTGTACACGAAGAACAGATGACGATGTGTGGGTTTATCAAGATGGCAGACCAGATTTCATGCCTGATTTCACAAATGGCCAGAATGTATCACGGAGACACACATGTAGGGAGAGATGCCATGATTAGACTTTTCAGACAAAGTTGGTACAATCCAAAATTTAGGGCTGCAGGAGAGTCTTTGCCAGAGGTGCTTAACTTGCCAAATGAATAATCCAGGAAGGAGAACAGTAATTGGTTTGTGAAAAATTGGGAAGGCAGAGGGTCCTTTTGTGAGATTGCAGTTAGATTTCATTCAGTTATCACCATGTAAATGACTGAAATATGTACTTGTCATTGTGTGTCTGTTTTCAAGGTGGGTGGAGGCTTACCCTACCAGGAGGAATGACAGCATAACAGTTGCAAAACTGTTGTTACGAGAACTCATTCCACGGTTCGTTTTCCCAGTAACTTTGGAATCAGATAGAGGAAGTCACTTTAATAATGATGTAATTCGAATAATCTGTGAAGCATTTAAAATTGAACAAAAATTGCACTGTACGTACCGCCCAGAGGCTTCTGGAGTGGTTGAACAAATGAATGGCACAATAAAATCAAGATTGTCAAAAATGTGTGCATCCACATCGTTTGATTGGCCAGATGCATTGCCTCTGGTCTTAATGGGACTCAGAAGCATTCCTGATAGAAATACAGGATTGAGTCCGCATGAAATCATCATGGGAAGAGCAATGAGACAAGCCCATGTACCTGGAAATAAACTGCTGAACATAACTGATGATATGGTTCTAGATTATTGCAAAGCATTGGCTGACCTAGTGCGTTCTGTCTCTCACCAGGTTGGAGAAGACTCAGTTTCCAGGTAGCCTGAACAAGAGCATGATCTGAACCCCGGAGATTGGGTGGTAGTGAAGCATCACACCAGAGAAACGTGCTCATCACCAAGGTGGGGAGAACCTGGTCAGGTTATATTGGTTACAAACAGCAGTGAAATGTGCAGGCTTGCCTAATTGGATTCATGTAAGCCACACCAAAAGGGTGCCAGCTCCTGAAGAAAAAGATCCTCAGTCAGCATCAATAGCTGAGGAAGCTGAAGGTTGGACAGCTGAAGAATCCCAAGTGATAGATTCGGAAGTAGCTGAAGAAGAACAACCGAGCACAAGTCAGGACTGGATACCAGTGGTGGATATACCTGAAGTCTTTATCAAAACAAGGAGCAGAGCCAGATTAGAGGAAATTAGAGTGGACCAGATAGGTGAAGAAGAACCAGCTCAGGATAAGGAGATTGAAACAATAAGAGAACCTGAGCAGGCCCAGATAGGAAAAGGAAATGGGGCTCAAATTGACAACGAAACAACAAAATTGGAGCAGGGACAGACCGGTTTAGAAGAACGCGTTCAGGCTGCAGAAGTACAGAGTGCAATAAGCCCTGATCAGAACCAGTTAGGATAAGAAAAACACGTTCAGGGAGAAGAAAACCAAGAAAACATCGAATAAGAAAACATCAAGCACGTAAACGTCAATCCTGAACAGGGCCAGTTAGCAGAGACTCACATTCAGGCAACTGAAGAGACATCAATAAGACCTGAAGAAGAGCAGATAGAGTGGGAAACTGAAATTAAGGACAATTTGTGCCACACCTTGAAAATAAAGGAGTTTTTGGAAAAGACTCGGAAAGTGAAGATACAGTGCGAACAAAGAAAGTCAGAAAGGGGGATCATTGGCCTAGTGTCATTAAAAGAGTGAAATACCACATAGTAACACAGAGTGAAGACCCAGAACAAGTAAATTAAGTGACAAGCTTATCTGGACAAACCAGTGGAACTGAAAAACGAAAAAGCAAAAGATTGAAAGTCGTGAACAATAAGTTTAAAGGTCCTGATTGGACTTCTATAATTCTCGAAGACTGCGAAAGCTCAGAGACAAGTGAAAGTGGTGACGAAGGAACAAGTGCGGAACTGACTTGTGAAAAAAGTGAAACCTTAATAACGTTAAAATTTGAAGGAAAAAAAAAAGGAGAGAAATCTTCTTAGTCAAAAATGGCTGACGACAGTTTCTGGGAGACCGAAACGGAAATGTTGTAAAAGATGCTGTGATATATGCATATGTAGTCTGGTAGTGGTGCTTATAGTGTGGTTAGTTGTGATTGTAGCAATTCCTTACCTTATGATAATGGACAAAAAGAATAAACGACACAAAGGGAAGGATAGATAATTTGAAAAGTGAGAGTAGAAATAGAAGCAGAGGACGAACCTGATTTTCATCAGTTGTAACAGATACTAGTTTAAATGTTTTTACTAAATTATTGTTTCAGTACGTAGAAACAATGGAAGTTAGTGACCATTATGTTTGTATGAAGTTACCCGAATCAGTAGCAGAGGGTCTAACGCACAAGTTACTAACTTGTGTAACGATATATCTGTAAGAGACAGTAGTTAGTGATAGATTCCTTACCTTAGAATATCCCCAGGCGTCAGGCTGGATCCGGAAAGTTTTGCGTAGCAGTACCCTTGCGCGTCGGTAGGCGGCGTCGTGCGGCTCCGCGTCCGTCGTCGGCGTCGTGATCGCCGGGATGACGTCGCGGGCAGTACTTAGGCGCCGCCCCTGCACGCTGACGTCAGTTCTGTACACGACTTTCCGCGCCAGGAACGCAGAGCCATGCAAGAAGCTGACACAGGTGTCTGAAAAATACTAGGGCCCTGAAAGGGATGTCCTTAACCCTAGAAATCAGTTCGCAGAACGGGGAGGATGGGTGGGCGGTAAGGAATCTATCACTAACTACTGTCTCTTACAGATATATCGTTACACAAGTTAGTAACTTGTGCATCTGAAAGAGACACGTTAGTGATAGATTCCTTACCTTAGAATAGATACCCCAGCAATACCAACCCCGGTGGTGGGTCTGCGAACAAAGATCAGACAAGGAAGTCCTGGAGGACAGAACGGCCAAAGAAGCCGTCCCTCCGGACCTGACTGTCAAGGCAGTAATGCTTAGTAAACGTGTGCAGCGAGGCCCACGTAGCTGCCTGACAGATAACCGGCAGCGGAACACCGCGGCCCAAGGCCGTGGTAGCAGCCGTTGCCCTGGTGGAATGGGCACGCAGCCCAACAGGAGGCTCCTTCTTGGCCAAAGAATAGCAGGTCTTGATGCACAAGGTAACCCAGCGGGAGATGGTCCTCTTGTGCACCGCCCGACCGTTTTTGGCGCCCACGTAGCCAACAAAGAGCTGGTCATCCACCCGGAAGTGTTTCGTGCGGTCGATATAGAAGGAGAGCGCACGTTTTGGGTCCAGACGGTGGAGCCTCTCTTCCTCTCTGGAAGGATGCGGAGGCGGAAAGAAGGTGGGCAAAGTGATGGTCTGCCCAATGTGGAAAGCAGTAACCACCTTTGGCAAGAAGGACGGACGCGTCCGAAGAACAACCTTGTCTGGATGAACAGACAGAAAGGGAGGTTTGCAAGAAAGAGCCTGGAGCTCACTCACCCGCCGAGCGGAGTTGATGGCCACCAGAAAGGCTGTCTTTAGAGTGAGAAGACGAAGAGGACAGTTATGCAGAGGCTCAAAGGGAGCGCACATTAAAAGGTAAGAACCAAGTTCAAGTCCCACTGAGGCATCACAAACGGAACAGGAGGGAAGAGGTGAGTAATGCCTTTTAAGAACCTGTTAACAACAGGGGACTTGAAAAGGGAGGGCTGATCAGGGAGCCTGAGGAAGGCCGAGATAGCACAAAGATAACCCTTGATGGTACCCAGGGCAGAACCCTGTTGGGCCAGAGAGAGAAGGAACAGAAGGACCTCAGAAAGAGGGGCAGAAAGGGGATCCACAGCCTTTGCTGTGCACCATGCCACAAATTTGTTCCACCTGCAGGCGTATACCACCTTAGTGGAGGGACGCCTGGCTGCCAGAATCACATCACAAACTTCGGGAGGCAAGTCGAAAGGAATCAACTGCCGCCACTCAATCTCCACGCAAGCAGGTGTAGACTGGACAGGTTCGGGTGGAGGACCGTCCCCTGCTGCTGCGACAGAAGATCCTCCCGAAGAGGCAGACGGATCGGGGGATCTATGCTCATATTGAGTAGCTCGGGATACCAAACTCTTCGAGCCCAGTCCGGAGCCACAAGAATGACTTGGGCCCGGTCGTGCCGAATCTTCTTCAACACTCTGGGTAGAAGTGGTATAGGCGGAAAGGCGTACAACAGACCGCAACTCCACTCGCGACGAAAAGCGTCGCCGGCGAGTGCCGCCTTGGAAATTCCAACGCGCAGAACTGATGACATTGCGCGTTCTCTTCGGTGGCGAATAGATCTAACCAAGGCTCTCCCCACTGTAGAAAGAGTCCTTGCGCCACTTCCGAGTGAAGACGCCATTCGTGATCCATCATGCACCTGCGGCTGAGTTCGTCCGCCCTGGCGTTCAGAGAACCTGCCAGGTGTTGAACCATCAGGAACATGCCCTGATGTTCCAGCCATGTCCAGAGGCGCAGAGCCTCCTGACAAAGGGTCCAAGACCCCACCCCGCCCTGTTTGTTGCAGTACCACATGGCGGTGGTGTTGTCTGTGAACACCTGCACTACCTTCCCTTTGACAGAGGGAAGGAATGCCTTGAGTGCAAGCCGGATCGCCCGGAGCTCCAGAATATTGATATGGAGCCGGGACTCCGCCGGAGACCAGAGGCCTCTGATCTCCGCCTCTCCCATGTGACCGCCCCATCCCAGAAGGGACGCGTCCGTCACAACTGTATGCTCTGGCTGGGGAAGGGAGAGGGATCTGCCCATGACCCATTGCCGGTTCGAGAGCCACCACTGCAACTGTTTTGCAGTCCCCTCCGAGATCTGGACGTGATCGGACAGGTTGCCCTGGTGCTGCGCCCACTGGAACTTCAGGTCCCACTGCAGAGCCCGCATATGCCATCTGGCATGATTGACCAGCAGGATGCAGGAGGCCATGAGGCCCAGCAGCCTCAGGGTCATCCTTACCGAAACCCAGGATAAAGGCCGAAAGATCGGAATCATAGCCTGAATATCCCGGACTCGCCGTTCAGGAGGATAGGCCCGAAACTGCGTCGTGTCCAGAACTGCTCCGATGAAAAGGAGCTGTGGAGAAGGAATCAGATGCGACTTCGGCACATTGATGGAGAACCCCAGCGAGTGCAGGAGTTCGGCCGTAGTCTGGAGGTGGGAGACGACTGCCTGGGACGAGCCCGCCTTCAGCAGCCAGTCGTCGAGGTAGGGAAGACTGAAACCCCTGCCCGGCGCAGATGAGCTGCGACCACCGCCATCACTTTCGTGAACACCCGAGGGGCACTGGTAAGGCCAAAGGGGAGCACGGTGAACTGAAAATGCTCGGGCCTACCGTGAACCGAAGGTAACGCCGGTGGGCCGGCAGGACGGGGATGTGGAAATACGCGTCCTGCAAGTCCACGCTACCAACCAGTCTCCTGGGTCGAGGGCAGTCAAGACCCGAGCTAGGGTGAGCATCTTGAACTTCTCCTTCCGGAGGAAGCGATTGACGTTCCGGAGGTCCAAGATAGGACGCATGTCCTCCTTGTCCTTTTGGGCACCAGAAAGTAGTGGGAGTAGCAACCACGCCCTACTTCTGGGGTCGGAACATGCTCGATGGCCCTCTTGGCCAAGAGGGCCGTGACTTCCTTCTGTAGAAGCACCAAGTGATCCCCTGACATGCGGTGGAATTGAGGTGGCATGGCTGGGGGTGGTCTCGAAGGGGAGGGAGTAGCCCCTTCGGACAATGTCCAAGACCCACCTGTCCGAGGTGATGGTGCGCCAGTGGGGAAGGTGATGGCGGACCCTGCCCCCTACTGGCGTGCTGTGCACCTGAAAGGAGGGACTAGGAGGGCTTGGAGGCCGCGGACGGGTTGGAGGTGGTGGCCTGACCCGCACGCTGGTTGCCCGATCCGCCACGGCGGAATCCACGTCCTCGGCCACGCGAAGACGCCTGCTGCGCGGGCCGGTGGCTGGGCTGCTGACGTGAAGGGCGCCCCTACCGTGGCCACGATAGGGGCGAAAAGCAGAAGGCAGCGGAGGGCGTGTAGCAGTAAGGCCCAGGGACTTGGCAGTAGCCCGTGAGTCCTTAAAGCGCTCCAACGCATGGTCTGCTTTGGACCCAAAAGACCGACTCCATCAAAGGGCATGTCCATGAGAGTATTCTGGACATCCCCTGAAAAACCAGTGGTTCTCAGCCAGGCGTGGCGTCGGAGCGCCACCGTCGTTGCAATCGATCTGCCCAGCGAGTCGGCGGTGTCAAGGCCACAACGGATAGTGTATTTGGCCGCATCCCTTCCTTCCGCAATGGCGCGGGAAAGCAGTGCCTGGACCTCCTCAGGGCACTGGGGCAAAACATCCGCCACCGAATCCCACAGGGAGTGGGTATATCGGCCCAAAAGACAAGCGGTGTTAACGGACCGCAAGCCAGCACTGGAGGAAGAAAAACCTTTCTTCCCAAACTGATCCAGGCGTTTGGATTCCCTATCCGGAGGAGCGGTAGGGAAGGCGGTTTGGGAAGCGGAGGCTTGGACAACCAAGCTCTCAGGAGTGGGGTGGACAGAAAGAAACAGGGGGTCGCCCGGAGCAGGGCGATGGCGTCGTGACACGTTCCGATCCACAGGAGCCCCTGTGTTGGGCTTGGACCAGGCGCCCAAAGAACGTCAGTGAGGGCGTCGTTAAACGGCAGCACAGTCTCCGCAGAGGAGGCTGCCGGCTGAAGCACCTCTGTCAAGATGTTAGGCTTGACCGTCAAAGTAGGGAGCTGGAGACGTAAGGCCCCAGCAGCCCTACGCAACACCGTACCAAAATTGGCCCCCTCCTCCGTAGCCACGGGAGGAGACAGCATGCCAGTGTCAGGGGAAGTATCCAGACCACTGGCCTCCCCTAGACTGTCCAGTCCTCATCAAACTGACAGTTGCGCGTCAGAGGGTCATCAGACCCCTCCCAGTCCTCCTGGTCCTCCTCTGGTGCAAAATAAGGAGGAGGAGGGACATTTGGGACCCAAGGTCCCATCGGCGCCAGAGCCGGCGTCGAGCGACGTCGCTCCGGGTCCATGTCCGGAGCCGGAAGGAACTGGGGGTCGACGCCGCCCGGAGCCCAGGGCGGCGTCGAGAACGGCACCGGAGACATCGGCGCCGGCGGAGGCGTGGTTAGGTCGACCGGCGTCGATGGGGGTTGTGGAGCCGGGATCGAGGCCGGGGCCGGAGCCGGGATCGAGGCTGGAGGCACGGGCGACGCCGGGGCCGGAGCCGTCGGCGACGCCGGAGCAACCCCATCAGGGCCCGCGGGGCCCAAAGGCGCACCGGAGGGGCCTGAAGGCCCGAAGAGGCGGGCCATGGCCGACAGGAATTCCTGTATTTTGGCCGGATCCGCCCCCGAACCCGGGAAGGGCGGGTATGACGGGGCGACTCCACAGGCATGTCCGGGGCCGCGGGGGCGGGGACGGTGCCGGGAGGGGCCTCAGCCGAGTCGCGAGACCGGCGAGGCGAAGTCCTAGAGCGATGATGCTTTTGGACTTTTGTGCTCGACTTACCGGACGAAGAAGACTTCGACGCCGACGACCGGTGTGGACTCCGCGATCGACCCCTGGACCTCTCACGAGACCGGGCCTTCCGCGGAGCCGAATGCCGGGCCTCGAGGAGCTTTCGAGACCGCTCTCGCAAAGCTTTCGGGTGGAGGGCCTGGCAGTCGGTACAGGACGCCGTGTCGTGGCCTCGGCCGAGGCAGAAGAGACACTCCCGATGCGGGTCGGTGACGGACATCATCCGCGCACAGGCGCCGCATCGCTTGAAGCCGGGCATCCCTACGACACCTCGAAAGATGGAAAAACAGTGAAAAATCACCAAAAAGTATGGTCAAAAAATGACCAGGGCACTGCTCTTCCCGGATCTGCGCTTGCTGGCGCGGAAAAGAAGAACTGACGTCAGCGCGCAGGGGCGGCGCCTAAGTACTGCCCGCGACGTCATCCCGGCGATCACGACGCCCGACGACGGACGCGGAGCCGCACGACGCCGCCTACCGACGCGCAAGGGTACTGCTACGCAAAACTTTCCGGATCCAGCCTGACGCCTGGGGATATTCTAAGGTAAGGAATCTATCACTAACGTGTCTCTTTCAGATATATCATTTGCCTTTAACTTATGATATATCATGCAGTGTACTAACTAGTTTATTTTATAGAACAGTGAAACCTCCGTATTATTCAAATATAGATGATATTTTCAGAGGTTCCTATTCGAAAGAATCTGAACCCAGTGCTTAGTAGTCAAGATGCACAATTTATGGGAGAATTTTTCTTAACAATGAAGTCGATAGACATAACACACGCACATAGAAGCAATCTAACATGTTCATTACATGAAGAAGAAAAGATATTTTTAAACTTAGTAGAAAATAGAAGACAGAATTTCCAAAAGAAAGCGACTGAGCAAAGGCTAATCTTCCACCTTGGGCTGAGAAAGAGGGTATTTATACACCTGACAAGGCTCAAGCTGCTATGGCTCTAGATTTTGTAAAGACAGGGAAAATTTGTCTTCATAGGTTAAAGACTGAATATAACAATGTTTTTATTGGTACCAGTGAATGTGACCATAAATTCTTGATTCTTGGAGGTTGGGGACTAAAAGGAGGAACAGATTCAGTTTTTCCTGGAATATATTATGTGTGTGGGAATAAGGCTTACTTTAGGCTTCCTGCACGGTGGTATGGAAGTAGTCATTTTGGAATAGTTTTTCCAAAAGTATACCACGTAAGAAGAAACACTGGAAGCAATGAAAATAGTGAGTTAACACGTAGTAAAAGCTAGTTTTTCAGAAATTGTAGGTGACATATTTGGTGCATTGATACCTTCAGTGGGAGTAATTCTGAACTCAAGGAGAATATGTAAATTGTCTACAGTGGTTGATCGTTCATCAACGGATACTGCTGGAGGATTTCTAATGATTAATGCGGAAATGGTTGCGATTAGATCTATGGTTATGCAAAATCGACTTGCTCTTGATATATTGTTAGCAAAAGAGGGCGGAGTCTAAATTGTTGAAAACGAAACATTGTTGCACGTATATTCCGGACAAAAGTGCAGAAATCGGAACATATATAAAGAATATAACAAAACTTGAATGAACTGAAACCACTGGAAGTTGATAATGTATGGGAAAGATTGACAAATAGTATTACTTCAATTGGTACCTGGTTTACTAATATAGGGAAAGGATTAAAGGTAAAATAGTACCCCGAATTAGGGATGGCAATAACAATATTGTCAATAATGATATGGTGCAAATGTTGTAGAAAGAAGGAAACATATAAGGTAACAGGAAGAGGTAAGAAAAGAAAGTTTGAAGAGATTGAATTAGAAGACCTGAGAAGTGAAATTTACAAGAAACTGAAAGGAAAGGATAAAAATAGACCGTGTAAAATTGAAAATGACAGAAATATGCTAAAAGTTGGCATCTGGTTGTGGGTAATTTTGATGGCTCAGAAACGCCATCAGAGAGGGGATTGATGGAGCAAGGACTCACAATGAGACTTGCTCGAAAACAATCTTCACAGTATTTATTAATGTGTACTAAAACCTTGTAATGTCTTTATTAATAATGTGCAAACTACATTTTATCTAGAAGATGCTTGCCTATGTGTTTCCCACTAAGTAATCCTTGTCTAATCCAAAATGGCCGCTAAAACGCGGGAATTATACTGCGCATGTGTCAACCATGTCACGTGGTATGACGTCTTTCTTTGCTTGGAGGGGAAACTTTTTGCTTCTGCGCAGTGTATGCTAAAATGGCCGCTTAATGTTCTCACATGCTAAGGCTTTGCATTGCTGCAATTAATGTGGTATTTTAACGCTACTAATGCGGGACAGATTTTTATAATTAAATGGGAATAGAGTAGAAGTAGGGGGTAAACAGTGAAAACATTTATTTTTGATTTTAGTAGGTTTCATCTTTGATTTCTATTAGTTCATAAAATGGGCTTGGGTTAACTGAACAGCAACTCGAGAGCCATGTGACCTGCGCATGCGCTCGGAAAACTAACAAAGCAAAGCGATGAAGTCAACTTAGAAGATGTCCAAGGATATGACCCGCTGATCACCTTCACAGTTCAACCGAAATGTCCTACAAATGGATACATTTTGTATATACTTTGTATTAAAATCGTTGACGGGTGGGAAATAAAGCAAATGTATTAATTGAGAGGGGCGGTATTTTTAAAACAATGGGCTTAAGAAAGTGGACTATATTAATGTGGTGTGAGGATCAATCCCGTCCCTGTCCAATCAGAAATAGTGGGCCCATAATTTTGAAACATTAATGGGAGGTACATGGGCATAGAAGGGTATAATAGATATAGAATTAGCTAATTAGTTAGCATTAGGGTGCACAGAGCTCAGCTCAGCACAGCTTGAGGCGCACAGGGTGCACAGCTTAGGAGCAGCACAGCGCTTTTAGGACCACAGAACGAGCTGATCGATTGCAGACTGAACCGCTGTCCAAAGAGGTCCTGAGGTGGGGCGGCGGATTCCATTAGAAAGAAGACAGAAGAATCGAGGAGGAACGAAGTGTCAGAGGGGAACGACACAGGAGTCGTTGGTAGAGAGGTCATCTATCCTGTCCGGAACCTGGTCCGGAGGTCTTGGTCTTCATCTTTTCCTGGGGACCCCCTTTCCAACTCCTTGGCCAAGGGGTTTGGTTTTCACACCTTTAGGTAACTATAAATGCGTTATCTTTAGTTTGTACTGCAGTCTCCATCTTCTCCTTTGAGGGACTGTCATTTGAGATCAATAGGTGACAATAGTGTGCTTCCTCCTGGATATGCGATTAAGTATTATGTGGATTGTAATTTGCTCTGCTAAAGAATTTAGATAAACATTTTCAAACTTCCTGAGTCAGTGGTCATTTCAGGAGGTTAATGAAACATTATGTTCTGTACATTCTCATTTTATCCCCAGTTATCAAAGGTCCATTGGCAAGTCATTACTCTTCAATCAGGAAAGGTAATTGGTAGCAGGGATTTTGATAAAGAGTACAACTGATTTTCACCCCCCAGCGGTGCTTGCTAGTTAGTATGAATGAATGGGCCCAGGTGAGTATTCAGTGTATGAATGCTTGTTGCTAGTAACCCGCTGGATCACTTCCAACTTTTTTTTTTATCAGATTCCTCATCTCACTAGATTCATGACTGGAACACGAAGTCCAACATGCCGTCTGGTTCAGGAGCCTGTGATGTTCAGTTGTGTCCTTGCCCCTATAATTTAAGCCCGCCATTGAATCTTTCAGCCAGAAGTCTGCTTCCATTGGTCCATTATTGTGTTACTCAAATTTTTCCGATTACCACTACAGCATACAGTGTGGGGCAGCCCACTTCAGCCACTGACTAATTTCACAGTGAGTGACTGCATTCCGCCCTTTCATAAGGCACATCTACACAAAAAATAGTTCACTTTAGGGATAGAGACTACTAAACGAATGTGAGCATCGAGACCCACCCCCCCTCAAAAAGTTAGCTTTTAACCAATTTGTTTGTTAGATTGAAAAGGGCAGTTTCCCTAACAACGTTTTGCAAAAACCATGACAAAATAAATCTCAACAAAGCCAAAAGGCTGAAAGTCAATGCCAGAACTATTGGCTTTGACAATGCGTGTTAGTATAGAACGGCTTTGAATATTTTCCTAGTGCATGGAGTCTTGCACTATTAGGATTTAAGGTGGGCATAATCTATTACTGCTGATGCTCTACCCATTACAAAGTTATCACACATAGTGCTGCAAATAATTCTGGAAGCCTCAAGCATTTATGCACAAGGAAGCCTAAAAAAGATTCATCAAAAGTCATATAATGGTTGTCAGCAGGCGTTATTGTAAATGCAGTTTGTAGGAGAGACTCCCGAACTCAAAGGACATACAAATCCTGGTATTTTATTGGCAGATATGATCAGGCACCTCTTTGAAGCCAAAAATAATTCTTCTAATACTATTACTAACACTTTACATCCTTTCAACTAGCTCTATTCCTGGTACTCTTTGAAGTTTAACTATTGTTTACCATATCTGTAAAAGGTGACCAAATTAATAAGCTCCTTTAGTGAATGGATACATTAAAGTGAACCATGGTTTAGAATTCATTTCTGTGTATAATCTGCTTAGAAATATGTGCTCACTTACCAGGCACAGCTCTACGTTACATAAATAGTTAAAATAAAGTGTCTGAAATTCAGCAAGAAACGAATGAATTGAAAATGTAAAGTGCACGTGTCAGTTGCCGGTCCTTGATCAATTCTGAGAAATGGCTCTCTAACCTTCACATGTGTACAAAAGTCAGTTCAGCGACTTGATTCTTAGAAATAATTCTCTCATTTGAACATGTCAATCTGCTCTGCTCCTGCTTGGATAAAGTGTTTATTCATGGCAAATATGTGAGGAAATTGTGTGTAGGAAGCAGAAACCGGCATCTGCTGACTAGATCAAACCATGCTTGTTTGACAAAACCAAGGTAACCGGCTCAAACAGGAGGCAGTAGCATTGAAAATTTGGCTAATATTAGCACGATCATGTGCGTCACAGCGATCACGTATAAAGCAAATGTACATGTAGACATACTTAACTGTAACCATTGATTAGGCAAAAGCACACATGGACATGTTTGAGAAATGCTCATGCAATGGTGCTGATGTTACTGATTAACATGTCTGAAGGTTTCTCAACTGTATATAAAGACTGATTCTTTGTGTAATCCAATCGCCCTGCTATCTTTACTGCGAGCGGTCTCAAACTGAAGTTCTTTGGCAAATAAAGCTGCCACTCTTCAAGCTCGTGTGTGTTCGCCCCTTTATCTTTACAGATATTTTGCTTTCTCAAATTGGTGCCGTGACTCGGATGGAACGGTCGATCCCTGGAGGGGTTTGCTGGACTGCGGTCCCAGGACTCTCCAGTGGGTGGGCCTTCAACTCTGTGAGCGCATCTGCTGATTGGACTTAGTTTCCTGCAGAACCCAGGCGACCGGGCTCCCGTTGACCAGCCTGTGACATCTGACCCGACAGTTTCCTTTCGAGCCATCAGGTTGTTTTATCGTGGAAGAACACGCACAACAGCATTACTGGTCAGATGATCAGGTAGGCAGTGCATAATGCACGGAGCCCAATTCAATAATTGTATGTTGCTTCCCTGATATCTAAAGGGTACGCACTGGGATCCATTAGGGATCCCTAGGGGAGGTCTGAGGGAACCTTTAAGATAGGTGCCTGAGGAGGACTGTCCAGTCTGAAAGACCACTAGGGTCTCAAGGACAGAAGAGGAATAGGTGGTTGCCTCAGGAGGAGCAGTGGGTGGTTGCCTCAAGATCGAGCATGACTATGTGTTCAGCTTTAGATGACTGAGTAAATGCATATGCTGATGTGTTGCGCAACGGTGTCTTTCCAGTGTATTTTTAGAAGTATGTTCTTTTTTTAGTCTCAAAGTATTGTTTTGAATTTTCAAGTAGTACTGTTACATGTATAGGGTATTAGATAACCCATAGAGGTTAGTGTACTTTATAAACAAAATATATATATATATATATATATATATATATATATATATATAATGCTCAGTAAACTTTGAGTACAGCCAAAGGGCATAGAGCAGCTTTAGATACCACTCAGTGTGCCCCCCGCTGGTACAGCAACCTGGTATGTAGTACGTAAAAGGGGATACGCTGCTTCCCATCTGGAACAGTGGACTCATACCAGAAAGAATCCTGATTTGCAATGCCCAAAGTATGGCAACTTTGATAGAGATATATTGCTTTATTTAGAAGAATGTTTGAGGGAAAGAGAAAATAAAGGAAAGAAAGTACGTGTATTGCAATGGGACGAGTTTCATGCATGGCGATCATAGGCAGCTGGAAGATGGTCAGAGGGGCCTAAAACAATAAGAGGCGGCTATAAGATACGATCGAAATAGTGCCCAAGAAGAATGTATGGCCAAATGCAGGGGTTAATGAAATGGACATTGACAAATGTTTCACAGTTCACAAACCTATACCAGATATTTACCCCATGTTACCCAATGCTCCCCTAGCCCAGGAGGATACAGAGGATCCTGTAATAGAAGCATTAACCACCCCACCACCATACAGTCCGCAACCACCACAAGTGCGTTTATCATTACACGCCACAAGATAACAAAAAGACAACACATATACAACAAAAAGATGCATTCTCTACACCTGGTCCTCACACAGGTAAATTGGGGCTGTGATCAGATTTGAAAGCATCGCAGGAAGATAAGACTGATGTACAAGGTGGTTAGGAGATATTATGAAAAAGGGGTCCTCTTTGTGGACAAATGAAAGGTGCAAATTCCCAACACACTACCCATCCGCACTTCAACATTTTGCTTTGATGGGTTTAGATTAAAAAAAAGCGTATAACAGGTTTAAGAATTGGGGTGAGCTTTGGCCTGCTAAAGGAGGATATCCACAAGCAGACAGTCTTGTCCAGTGAACGCAATAACACATTACAAGCAATATTAGATAATGTAGGGGCATCAGACGAAAACAGATTAGATGCACTCAAGATATTAACTGAATGGATAGACACATCTACTACTAGAGATAAAATGGCAGATAAGACGATAAACTAGTAATGAAACCAGCTCTTTCATCTACTATACACATGCCCTTGAGGGAAGTACCAGGAAGTCAGCTAGGGAAAGCCACTATTAAAATTCACACACCATGGTCTGATGTTGAGTTACACAGATTTGCCCTTCAGTTTCCAGATATTAGAGAAGATAGAGAAGAATGGTATAGACAGAAATATTAAGAGTTGGCACCCTTACCCTGGAAGACCTAGAACAAATGTTTTCTATAATATTACCACCAGATATTTAGGGAAAAATAAGACGACAGTTTAGAAATAAATTGGGAACAAAAAAAAAAAAAAAAACCAGGACAGAAGGGGAGGACAATCCAGATGAAATAAATTTACCTGCTAAACTAATGGCCAAAGTAAATATACTGGTACCAAGGAAACAAATGGGTGAATTCAAATTAAATGGATGTGTCCAGGACACTGAAGAAAGTGTCTGCCTTTTTCACTAGAATGCAGAAGGTGTTCACAGCTTCAAGTGGATTAGATAGTGAAAATGAGGCAACACCAAGTGCACACTGGTCTCCTGGTTTGTTAATTTAAAGCCTGCAATAAAAAAGGGATTCTAGACTACAACCAAACATGGTCATGCAAGGCACTTTCAAAGTTTTGTGCTAATTGCAATATTTGTGACTCTAGGAAAAAAGGAATTGGAATTTAAAAACAATAAAGGACATAAAAACGAAGGTCGTAATTCAGCAGGTGCAACAGTATGGGGCCTGTGGGCAGAGGGAGAGGAAGGGGACACGGAGGCAGACAAAGGTAATTTACGGCTTCCCCAGTACATCGGCAACATCAAGCCACACATGAGCAGACCGGTTTTAACTGTGGTGAACTAGATCATTGGAGAGCCCAGTACCCCCCCCCCCTTTCCCCTCCCAAACTGTCACAAAGAGGGGGTGGGATAGGAATATCAAGAGGCCGGGGGAAGTAGTATGGGAAGACCTGGATATCAACAAGGGCGTGACTTACTTCCTGGCCCAACACAATATCCCCCCAGACAAACATCTTTGATAATGCAGAAATGCCAAAAATGCAGGTACACCATCCCTATGATGGAATATATCAGGAAGGGCCCCGAGGGGATTGGGATAATTATGAATAGGGAGGCCTGAGAGAGTTAATACAGAGTATGGTAGTCCCTGTAGATCTCACTGGACCATATGTAAAGGACAAGGTTGAAGCTACACCTGTGGAATTGTTAATAGATACAGGGGCCGCAAATTCATCCTCGACAAAGAAAACATTTCCAGATGTTCCTCTGGAAAAATAAATCAGTGGGATTCACTAACATACCTGTAACAAGCCCAATGTCCGCATCATTGAAACACTATAGGCCCAATACAGGACACCCATTAGTTTCTAATAGACAAATGCACATTTAATTTGTTAGGTTTGGACTTGTTAAAGAAGATGAACGCAACAATTCAGTGTAGTGCAGATGGAGTTTTCTTGGAAGTAGATAGGCCACTCCCGGAGGAAATGGGTAACTGTTTTGTGTCAATAAGAATAAGGAACAATGCAGAACAAATAATGGATTAGATAGATTCAAGGATTTGGGCAAGACAGAAGAATGACACTGGGAGAATGAACATCACACCTGTAACAATTAGTCAGGCAGAATGTGAAACTACCAAGGATACCACAGTACAAGATAGCTCCAGAAGGTCTAAAGGGGTTGCAGGATATAGTAACTGACTTACTAAAGGAAGGGATTGTGAAAGAAATAACAGGCAGTCCGATATTACCAGTATTAAAAAGAAGGTAGAAGAATACTGATGAAAAGAGCTACAGATTTATAGTTGATCTGAGAGATCAACAGGATTGTAGTGCTACAGTTCCCGGTGGTTCCCAATGTAGTATCGATATGGTCAACATGGTCACCAGAAATGGCATACTTTTAGGAAGATTTGAAAAATGCCTTCTTCTCATGTAGTGTAGTTCCTATTTCCCTAATAGGCTCTGCGCATTGGAATAATATACCCTATAGATTAGACATAGGACTGAGGTCAGGATGTCCCCATCAAGTATATTAAACTTAATTACTTTGTGCCAGCTAACTCAGAGGCCACTAGAAACAACTTTTAAACAAGGGAGTAGTTTCTGGCAACCACATAAACATGACAACTTTGTTTCCCTTTAGAATCGGAACACTCTCAGAATCGTGGAAACAATAGATAACAGTTTCACTCAGCTAATTGTGCATGCTTAGTATCTTCTGAGTTACACAGAAAGAATAGACGGGAGTTTCAATAAAAGGATTTATTGAACAGTCTTGTTTCTCGTGTAAGAGATATGAGCTGTTATGATCATAAGCCAGTATGCGAGATATATAATGTACAGCGTAAGCAGTAGAAAGAAATACTGCGCTAGCATTATCTTTTAGCTATGACACATTCATATACATAAATAACAAGCTAAAAATGCGAGTACTCATAAGATGCTTCTCCAACTAGTTCTACCCCAGTGTACCTAACCTAAGTGTAGGGCAAGGTAAGAAGTAGGTGATGTATTCTATAGTATGGTATGCTATAGTATGCCAAGAGTCTTGTATGCCAAGAGTCCTGTATGCCAAGAGTCCTGTATGCCAAGAGTCCCTCTAGGTTCTAGTCAGCTCCATACCTTGAGAATGAGAGAGGTGGGAATCTCTTTCCGGGTCTCGAACTCCAACACCCCGCGAAGGGAGTCAGAACACTGGAAGCTGGATTCTCTGCGACCAGGGATGACAGCGTCTTGTCAGTGAGTCAGGCCTGGACACGGGCTCCTCTAAAGACGAGGTCTCCTCCTACTTGCTTGGGCAAGGGAAGGTATATTTATACCCGGTAGGTGCCTTGGAATGTTCGCATTGACGTAAAGTCGGGCAGAGGAAGACGTCAGGAATGAACCCTTAAGGTGTAGTGGTTCATGCATAATAAATGAGTTCTTGGAGAAATCAATAATTCTGTGCTAGGGGAACTCCCGAAGCTTAAGGGTCTGGTTTCTAAGAACTCGTTGTGACGTTAGGGTGGACGGATGTAAGTGACCATGCCTGTATTTGGATAGCATGGCTAATGCCTAAATAAGGACTGGGATCTTATGCCTATATAAGGGCAATGCGAATTGTGCCTATATAAGGACATGTTTCTGGAAAACCTATATACGGACACCTAAAGCGGAATACAACACCCACTCCACTTTCGAATGAACGATAATACTAAATGCTAAACATTAAACTGAGTACCACGTTGCTCTAAACATTTCTAAAAGCATATTAAAAGAAGTTTTTAAAAGAAAACTGTTGCTAAACATGTAATGCAATAGGTACTGTACATTTTAAAGCATTTTTTCATTCTAAGCATATATTGGAAATAAATGCAACATGAATGAATAAACAGAGATATATACATATGACGAAATGGTTGACAAGTTTTCAAAAATCAAAGCCATTGCATATCATGAAATTGTGGTAAATAAGGTGACAATGTGTCCCTGGAAGTATTCAAAGAAGTCCGTTCCATATGAATAGTTCTACTATAAGCAGATTGATATGCCATGTATTTTCAAAAATAGAGAAAAAGTCAATTTTTTTTTTTAGGAAGAGTTCCAAGTTTTGTTCGGTTTTGAAAATATGGAGGCCAAATTTCATTGCGTCCCCGGTACACAGGGAGCCGAATCAAAGTCAGTGTATGGGTCTGGTGTAAACATGAAATCATCTATTTCTATAGAAAAAATATAGTCTACCGATGGTGACATTTGGACTACCTCGTTCAGAAGGTTAACTGCACAGAGATGAGAAGCATCGCCTTCAGCATAAGATGCCGCAGCAATGTTCGCGTCCGTTGTTACCTGTGTGCCTGTTGATCCATCTCGTACCTCAGCAGCAGCAGGAAGCGTCTGTGAGATCTCAATGAATGCCGTCATCAGGATTGGTAGCCTCTGGGGACACAGAGCATGGGCCGTTATCGGGTCCAGCAGAGTATCGATATCCGTTGGCATGACTGATGGGAGTGTTAGACAGATGTCTAGCACACATTCTTCACCGCAAAGCAGGCAGCATAGAACAGGTAAGATGCAATCTTGCCAGATTGGTCTAAATGACAGAAACCATGTTGTATTAAGTTCCCATAGACTAGGTATGCCCAAAAGTTGCACTATGCGCTCACGGCACTTCCGTTCTAGGAGAGCTTTCTCCAAATTGCTGGGAGTGACGCCGGTGGATAGGCTTGGCTTGCCATAGCGTAGTAGTAGGAATAAAAACAGGATTCCTGCAACGAGTGCTCGAATTAATGGCACACCACCAAACACCGAATGTGCAAAGTTTGGAATGATTCCGAGGACTGCCTGAAAAGGTGCTAACAGTCCTGAACAGATGGTCTTAAATATATGTACAATCCCACTCGTAATCAGACATGTTTAAGATACGTCCCATCATTTCTACGAAATGTATAGGGCAGTTTGTACGAATTAAAGCCTGTATCTCTGCCGAAGTCCTTGCAATTTGTAAATCATAGATTTCTTTGGCCGAGGTCAAAGGCACGGTTTGTTGTAAAATCATGGCTTTCATTCTGCTTAAAGTATCAAAACGTATAAAAGAAACATTCAATGAAGGCCATAGAGGCGACTCCCCGACTCTATTTGGGGGAACAATGCACAAGTTACTAACTTGTGTAACGATATATCTGTAAGAGACAGTAGTTAGTGACAGATTCCTTACCTTAGAATATCCCCAGGCGTCAGGCTGGATCCGGAAAGTTTTGCGTAGCAGTACCCTTGCGCGTCGGTAGGCGGCGTGCGGCTCCGCGTCCGTCGTCGGCATCGCCGGGATGACGTCGCGGGCAGTACTTAGGCGCCGCCCCTGCGCGCTGACGTCAGTTCTGTACACGACTTTCCGCGCCAGGAACGCAGAGCCATGCAAGAAGCTGACACAGGTGTCTGAAAAATACTAGGGCCCTGAAAGGGACGTCCTTAACCCTAGAAATCAGTTCGCAGAACGGGGAGGATGGGTGGGGCGGTAAGGAATCTGTCACCAACTGTCTCTTACAGATATATCGTTACACAAGTTAGTAACTTGTGCATCTGAAAGAGACACGTTAGTGACAGATTCCTTACCTTAGAATAGATACCCCAGCAATACCAACCCCGGTGGTGGGTCTGCGAACAAAGATCAGACAAGGAAGTCCTGGAGGACAGAACTGCCAAAGAAGCCGTCCCTCCGGACCTGACTGTCAAGGCAGTAATGCTTTGTAAACGTGTGCAGCGAGGCCCACGTAGCTGCCTGACAGATAACCGGCAGCGGAACACCGCGGCCCAAGGCCGTGGTAGCAGCCGTTGCCCTGGTGGAATGGGCACGCAGCCCAACAGGAGGCTCCTTCTTGGCCAAAGAATAGCAGGTCTTGATGCACAAGGTAACCCAGCGGGAGATGGTCCTCTTGTGCACCGCCCGACCTTTTTGGCGCCCACGTAGCCAACAAAGAGCTGGTCATCCACCCGGAAGTGTTTTGTGCGGTCGATATAGAAGGAGAGCGCACGTTTTGGGTCCAGACGGTGGAGCCTCTCTTCCTCTCTGGAAGGATGCGGAGGCGGAAAGAAGGTGGGCAAAGTGATGGTCTGCCCAATGTGGAAAGCAGTAACCACCTTTGGCAAGAAGGACGGACGCGTCCGAAGAACAACCTTGTCTGGATGAACAGACAGAAAGGGAGGTTTGCAAGATAGAGCCTGGAGCTCACTCACCCGCCGAGCGGAGGTGATGGCCACCAGAAAGGCTGTCTTCAGAGTCAGAAGACAGAAGAGGACAGTTATGCAGAGGCTCAAAGGGAGCGCACATTAAAAGGTAAGAACCAAGTTCAAGTCCCACTGAGGCATTACAAACGGAACAGGAGGGAAGAGGTGAGTAATGCCTTTTAAGAACCTGTTAACAACAGGGGACTTGAAAAGGAGGGCTGATCAGGGAGCCTGAGGAAGGCCGAGATAGCACAAAGATAACCCTTGATGGTACCCAGGGCAGAACCCTGTTGGGCCAGAGAGAGAAGGAACAGAAGGACCTCAGAAAGAGGGGCAGAAAGGGGATCCACAGCCTTTGCTGTGCACCATGCCACAAATTTGTTCCACCTGCAGGCGTATACCACCTTAGTGGAGGGACGCCTGGCTGCCAGAATCACATCACAAACTTCGGGAGGCAAGTCGAAAGGAATCAACTGCCGCCGCTCAATCTCCACGCAAGCAGGTGTAGACTGGACAGGTTCGGGTGGAGGACCGTCCCCTGCTGCTGCGACAGAAGATCCTCCCGAAGAGGCAGACGGATCGGGGGATCTATGCTCATATTGAGTAGCTCGGGATACCAAACTCTTCGAGCCCAGTCCGGAGCCACAAGAATGACTTGGGCCCGGTCGTGCCGAATCTTCAACACTCTGGGTAGAAGTGGTATAGGCGGAAAGGCGTACAACAGACCGCAACTCCACTCGCGACGACAGCGTCGCCGAGCGAGTGCCGCCTTGGAAATTCCAACGCGCAGAACTGATGACATTGCGCGTTCTCTTCGGTGGCGAATAGATCTAACCAAGGCTCTCCCCACTGTAGAAAGAGTCCTTGCGCCACTTCCGTGTGAAGACGCCATTCGTGATCCATCATGCACCTGCGGCTGAGTTCGTCCGCCCTGGCGTTCAGAGAACCTGCCAGGTGTTGAACCATCAGGAACATGCCCTGATGTTCCAGCCATGTCCAGAGGTGCAGAGCCTCCTGACAAAGGGTCCAAGACCCCACCCCGCCCTGTTTGTTGCAGTACCACATGGCGGTGGTGTTGTCTGTGAACACCTGCACTACCTTCCCTTTGACAGAGGGAAGGAATGCCTTGAGTGCAAGCCGGATCGCCCGGAGCTCCAGAAGGTTGATATGGAGCCGGGACTCCGCCGGAGACCAGAGGCCTCTGATCTCCGCCTCTCCCATGTGACCGCCCCATCCCAGAAGGGACGCGTCCGTCACAACTGTATGCTCTGGCTGGGGAAGGGAGAGGGATCTGCCCATGACCCATTGCCGGTTCGAGAGCCACCACTGCAACTGTTTTGCAGTCCCCTCCGAGACCTGGACGTGATCGGACAGGTTGCCCTGGTGCTGCGCCCACTGGAACTTCAGGTCCCACTGCAGAGCCCGCATATGCCATCTGGCATGATTGACCAGCAGGATGCAGGAGGCCATGAGGCCCAGCAGCCTCAGGGTCATCCGTACCGAAACCCAGGATAAAGGCCGAAAGATCGGAATCATAGCCTGAATATCCCAGACTCGCCGTTCGGGAGGATAGGCCCGAAACTGTGTCGTGTCCAGAACTGCTCCGATGAAAAGGAGCTGTGGAGAAGGAATTAGATGCGACTTCGGCACATTGATGGAGAACCCCAGCGAGTGCAGGAGTTCGGCCGTAGTCTGGAGGTGGGAGACGACTGCCTGGGACGAGCCCGCCTTCAGCAGCCAGTCGTCGAGGTAGGGGAAGACTGAAACCCCTGCCCGGCGCAGATGAGCTGCGACCACCGCCATCACTTTCGTGAACACCCGAGGGGCACTGGTAAGGCCAAAGGGGAGCACGGTGAACTGAAAATGCTCGGGGCCTACCGTGAACCGAAGGTAACGCCGGTGGGCCGGCAGGACGGGGATGTGGAAATACGCGTCCTGCAAGTCCAACGCTACCAACCAGTCTCCAGGGTCGAGGGCAGTCAAGACCTGAGCTAGGGTGAGCATCTTGAACTTCTCCTTCCGGAGGAAGCGATTGACGTTCCGGAGGTCCAAGATAGGACGCATGTCCTCCTTGTCCCTTTTGGGCACCAGAAAGTAGTGGGAGTAGCAACCACGCCCTACTTCTGGGGTCGGAACATGCTCGATGGCCCTCTTGGTCAAGAGGGCCGTGACTTCCTTCTGTAGAAGCACCAAGTGATCCCCTGACATGCGGTGGAATTGAGGTGGCATGGCTGGGGGTGGTCTCGAAGGGGAGGGAGTAGCCCCTTCGGACAATGTCCAAGACCCACCTGTCCGAGGTGATGGTGCGCCAGTGGGGAAGGTGATGGCGGACCCTGCCCCCTACTGGCGTGCCGTGCACCTGAAAGGAGGGACTAGGAGGGCTTGGAGGCCGCGGACGGGTTGGAGGTGGTGGCCTGACCCGCACGCTGGTTGCCCGATCCGCCACGGCGGAATCCACGTCCTCGGCCACGCGAAGACGCCTGCTGCGCGGGCCGGTGGCTGGGCTGCTGACGTGAAGGGCGCCCCTACCGTGGCCACGATAGGGGCGAAAAGCAGAAGGCAGCGGAGGGCGTGTAGCAGAAAGGCCCAGGGACTTGGCAGTAGCCCGTGAGTCCTTAAAGCGCTCCAACGCATGGTCTGCTTTGGACCCAAAAAGACCGACTCCATCAAAGGGCATGTCCATGAGAGTATTCTGGACATCCCCTGAAAAACCAGTGGTTCTCAGCCAGGCGTGGCGTCGGAGCGCCACCGTCGTTGCAATCGACCTGCCCAGCGAGTCGGCGGTGTCAAGGCCACAACGGATAGTGTATTTGGCCGCATCCTTCCTTCCGCAATGGCGCGGGAAAGCAGTGCCTGGACCTCCTCAGGGCACTGGGGCAAAACATCCGCCACCGAATCCCACAGGGAGTGGGTATATCGGCCCAAAAGACAAGCGGTGTTAACGGACCGCAAGCCAGCACTGGAGGAAGAAAAACCTTTCTTCCCAAACTGATCCAGGCGTTTGGATTCCCTATCCGGAGGAGCGGTAGGGAAGGCGGTTTGGGAAGCGGAGGCTTGGACAACCAAGCTCTCAGGAGTGGGGTGGACAGAAAGAAACAGGGGTCGCCCGGAGCAGGGCGATGGAGTCGTGACACGTTCCGATCCACAGGAGCCCCTGTGTTGGGCTTGGACCAGGTGCCCAAAAGAACGTCCAGTGAGGGCGTCGTTAAACGGCAGCACAGTCTCCGCAGAGGAGGCTGCCGGCTGAAGCACCTCTGTCAAGAGGTTAGGCTTGACCGTCAAAGTAGGGAGCTGGAGACGTAAGGCCCCAGCAGCCCTACGCAACACCGTACCAAAATTGGCCCCCTCCTCCGTAGCCACGGGAGGAGACAGCATGCCAGTGTCAGGGAAGTATCCAGACCACTGGCCTCCCCTAGACTCTCTGTCCAGTCCTCATCATACTGACAGTTGCGCGTCAGAGGGTCATCAGACCCCTCCCAGTCCAACTGGTCCTCCTCAGGTTCAAAATAAGGAGGAGGGACAGTTGGGACCCAAGGTCCCATCGGCGCCGGAGCCGGCGTCGAGCGACGTCGCTCCGGGTCCATGCCCGGAGCCGGAAGGAACTGGGGGACGACGCCGCCCGGAGCCCAGGGCGGCGTCGAGAACGGCACCTGAGACATCGGCGCCGGCGGAGGTGTCGTGAGGTCGACCGGCTTCGATGGGGGTTGTGGAGCCGGGATCGAGGCCGGGGCCGAAGCCGGAGCCGGGATCGAGGCTGGAGGCACGGGTGACGCCGGGGCCGGAGCCGCCGGAGCAACCCCATCAGGGCCCGAAGGCGCACAGGAGGGGCCTGAAGGCCCGAAGAGGCGGGCCATGGCCGACAGGAACTCCTGTACCTTGGCCGGATCCGCCCCCGAACCCGGGAAGGGCGGGGGCGACTCCACAGGCAAGTCCGGGGCCGCGGACGGTGCCGGGAGGGGCCTCAGCCGAGTCGCGAGACCGGCGAGGCGAAGTCCGAGAGCGACGATGCTTCTTGGACTTCTTGTGCTTAGACTTACCGGACGAAGAAGACTTCGACGCCGACGACCGGTGTGCACTCCGCGAGCGACCCCTGGACCTCTCACGCGACCGGGGCCTCCGTGGAGCCGAATGCCGGGCCTCGAGGAGCTTTCGAGACCGCTCTCGCAAAGCTTTCGGGTTGAGGGCCTGGCATTCGGGACAAGACTCGGTGTCGTGGCCTCGGCCGAGGCAGAAGAGACACTCCCAATGCGGGTCGGTGACGGACATCATCCGCGCACAGGCGCCGCATCGCTTGAAGCCGGGCATCCCTACGACACCTTTAAGTTGGAAAAAACAGTGAAAAAATCACCAAAAAGTATGGTCAAAAATTGACCAGGGCACTGCTCTTCCCGGATCTGCGCTTGCTGGCGCGGAAAAAGAAGAACTGACGTCAGCGCGCAGGGCGGCGCCCAAGTACTGCCCGCGACGTCATCCCGGCGATCACGACGCCGACGACGGACGCGGAGCCGCACGACGCCGCCTACCGACGCGCAAGGGTACTGCTACGCAAAACTTTCCGGATCCAGCCTGACGCCTGGGGATATTCTAAGGTAAGGAATCTGTCACTAACGTGTCTCTTTCAGATACTTGCATACAACAAGTAACCCTGGAGCCAACAGTTACCAGATATGGGATTCCTGGCAACATGCCACAGCAACTCTGATCATTCAACATGAGGTAACTCCCATTAGAAAGTTGTCCAAACGGATTAATCACAGCAGCTGGTGTACCCTGCAGGTGGCAGGACAAGTTTACCACAGAACCATTACAAGCCCCGTGTAAAGAAATGTCCTGACATGAGATCCGCTCAGTGCTTTCACAGTGTGTACCGCTTAGAAACACTTCACGATCCCCACTCCAACATCTGTAATCCTAAGGTAAATCCTAGGATGTCTTAATGTACTCCTTACCCAACCTTTCATATTTGCCTGCTTGCATTTGTTTGAGGCAATACTGAAAATGAAGAGTAGTGACAGGCAGAGTTATTTTGCCTTGAATAAGCCATTCTGTAGCTGGTTTTTCTGCTACCATAAATGGTAATTTTTCCAGTTTTTCAATGCTCAGCACTGTATACTTTGCTCCTTTATGCCAGTTCGATCTGTTTATCCGTTAGATTGTATTCTGCAAACAGACGACGTGTTGATAAAACACCAAGGCACATAGCCTGCACGCAAGGATTGCAGCGTCCAGCCTAATAACATAATAGAACGTAACTGAGATTGGCCTTGTTGTAACATGGCTAAATCTTGTTCCAGTATGTCAATAGCAGAGGATACAATGTTGTCCAGTGAATAAAATCTGGATGACAAAGTTGTTAACCCATTGTCAACCACAGTGAGAGATCTCTAAGTTAATACGATCAAGCTCACGTATTCTTTCTGCGGCCTCTGCCTGTGAAACCTTCCATATTTCATTATAAGCAGCATAAATGCCGGCATATATGAAACATTGACGCAGTTTTCTTGGTCCTAGCAAGAATTCCCTAAGTTCTGCGTCTTCTTTAAGTAAAGATAAGTGTTTCACATCAGAGTGTAGATTTTTGTAACCAGTCGAGGCACAATTTTCCTACACTATGTTGTTACTACCCCCGGATGTTGTCGTTGAACATATCGTGTGTCTGGCCTATGGATAGTAAAGCCCTGTATTCTATTCAGGAATCTTTGACAGATGTTTGTGTCTGTGGGCCAGAGCAACCATTTTTTCCATTCAGGATCTGATCTGTTGTTTTGTAGGATTGGGTCTACTGTGACCGCTCCCTGTGTAGTGCCATTACTTGCAGGTGTTGGTACAGGTGGTGTGTTCATGTCTTTGATCTTGGCTAAACCAAGGCAAGACGTTTGTTGCACAGTGTCATTCAAAAACATTTGATGTGGGATGATACAGGCTCTAAATAAAGCTTCTATCCCCTGCACTTGCCAATCTTTAGAACCCCTGACAGATTTTCTCGATTGGGTCTTTCCAAAAGTCAAATCCTTGTCTAGACAGTTGGGTAATAAAGGCTGCAGAATAAATCTGTTTTGTATTAGTTAACATACTTTTCTGTCCTGTTTTGTTTACATTCTTATAGTAAAATGATTCTGGATCAGATATATTGTACCCTGAAAAATATGGAAAATTCTTTGCAAACGTTCTTGAACTACCCCTTGGTGGTGTAGGACAATGTTCCCATTGGTTAAACAAAAACATTTCTAGGTGTTGCAGATTTATGCAAGAAATGATGACCATAGTGGTTGTAACAATAAAGCTGTTCGTAGTCTGATGAGCCCTCTAAGTATTAATTGTTAGAGAACGCAGCAGACTTTTCCAGATCAGACATATCATTAACAGTCTCAAAGTCCCAATCATCAGAATAGGTACTGGAGGTAATAAAGTTACTTAATGAAATTTTAAATAAATGTAAAATCTTCAAAAGTTCCGTCGGGCCGAATGTCGAAATCGGTTTTGTCCCAAACTATACCATCCTGTATAGGAACGGCTGTGATGTTCACTGCTGACAAGTCTCTTGCTTCACGATGGGAAGGTGTGGTTTTAAAAGGTCACATTTTTACTTTGTGTCCATATGGATGTTTCTGCCATTTATAAGCATGCTAAGAGTCATAACCAAAGCTAGCCAAAAGACAAAGAAAAAAATTCCAGAAATAATCCACATTTCAATCCATGGTGAAACCAGATAAGTCTCTTTCAGAAAATGAAAAAGGTCTTGTACTTTATGTTTGAAGGTTTTTGGGGCTGGCGTTGTTTCAGGCTCAGTCGGATCCTCAGAAAACGTATCAAAGTTAATTAAATAGCCAGAAGCAGTTCGGTCAATTGTTGAAATTGCATCAGGATTCGTAGAAATCGCTGGAACCAGTTGATCACGTGTTACGTTGGTGTAGACAGGTGTATCTGGACGAACTGTTACTTCAGTTTCAAGAGGGATGAGTTCCATAGCATTGTTGCTTAGTCCTTCATCTGTTACTGCTGAATTCTCGATGGTTATGAGTCTCAGTCTGAACCTCTTGGATAGTAGCGAGAGGAGTGTGTCTGCTACTAGGTCGGAGTCCACGAGGCCTACTATTTAGTATTGGCCACATACTGTGGTTTGATGAGGTCGATTGAAAAATCTTTTCTCCTTTTTACCAGCAAGGGGCGGCAGAAGTTCTGTTCTTGTTCCGTGGATGGCTAGGACAGGTACTGGTTGTCTGTAATAAGGTCCAAATTCCTTCTTGTCCGCAATCTTCTCTCTGACTAGATCCCCAACTTTTGGGATCCAGACAGGCCTTGCTGGGACTGCCGGTTTTTCCCCAGTGGTGGTTGGCTTCAGGAACACGTTGCTTTGTTTCGATCTTAGTTCATTTAGATCCTGTAAAACAGCCAAACGATCTTTGATATCAAAGGGTTTATTTTCCACCACTGTGCCTTTACATTAGAGATCAGGAACCCACATTCTTGTCCCAAATAGGACCTCATATGTAGTGACCCCCCTTAGAGAATTTTTTGGCAAATTATTTAATGAGCGTTGGACCCCATAAAGATGTTTGACCCACCCATCACCCGAACCTAATACTCTAGCTGTTATAGACCGCTTTATGTCCCGGTTTTTCCTTTCCACAACAGAATTTCCCTCAGGATGAAACGGAGAGGAGTACCGCAATGCAACGCCCAAACTGGCCATGGCTTCTTTGTAAGCCCGAGAGCTAAACGCAGGGCCCTGGTCAGAATGTAGTGTGCCTATTGCATATGTGCTGATAAAGACTCGCAAATCTTTTATAACAGTTCGAGCATCAGCCGAGTGCTGAGGCCATATCCATAGGAACCTTGACTTAGTATTTGTGGGATTGCATTTGTCCAAAAGGACGCCTGCACGTAGATAGTCTAATGCGGTCTAACAATGGTGTCTGTACTGGGCAGGCTACTTCGTAGTCTGGTGTCTGATGGCTTTCTGCACCACGCGGTCTATTGCAGTCATCGATGAAGATGTGAATATGTGTATTCATTCCAGGCCACCAGTACATCTCTTTTAATGTCAATATTGTTTTAGAGATCCCTAGATGTGATAGACCCTCCCCCAGATGTGCTTCATAAAACAAAGCTCCTCTACGTACCATGTTTGGAATTACCCTATCCCCCACTCCAGGGATTCGAGCAAACGGAACGTTGTTTGCATCAATTACAAGAGTACTTGAGTGGAAATTTCTTTGGTAACGCTGCACCACTGCCATTGCTTGAAGCATTGACAGCCAATAATATCTCACTGTCTATTCTCGTTTTTGAACGAGTGATCGCAGCTACGGAAGCAGTCTGAACAGCCCCCTTTGCGGCTTAGTCAGCCAATGAATTCCCTGCAACGTGAACGCCATCACGTTGATGACTCAGCGTGTGTATCACGTGAGCTTTTGGTAGTTAGTCTTTCAACCAAACTACTTGTTCCCAAAGCGTTATGCTTTATTGTGCCACCTTTTGCATCTTTGAACCAGTTTTCAAGCCAATTTTGTATATATTCATTATAAGACTGAACACAGTAAAAAAAAGAATCGCACACTACAAGTGTGGGGAATTCGCGATCTGTATTTTCAAGTGCCAGTTTGAATGCTTGTAGTTCAGCTCACCGAGCTGTACAATCTCCTAGAGATTGAGTTTTAGTGACCATTGGTCTGAAGTTACCTTCTTGCATGCGACCTTTAACGATTGTGCACGCTGCACTGTAAGCTTGCTTACTCTGTAGCGGGTTGTGCTGATCCGTCAGTGTAAATTATAAATTCGTACGGAGAGGCAAAATTTCAGTGGGCAGAGGACATTCATGTTCATATTGCAGGAACGCTTGCGTTTTTAAATCAGGATCAAAAACATTCAACATCAGTTGCAGCAAGAGAATTAACCCATTGTATCCATCTAGGATGTAAAGCTTTTGCATTTGGAATGCTCGCTTTTGTAACCGCCTCTAAGGCTGGTACTGGGGTTACGACAATAATGCGTTTTCCTTGAGCTAGAGCTCTTTTTAGCTACAGCGGTTTGAACTGCTGTCTGTATTTTTTCTGTTGAAGTGAAGCGCATTTCTGCTTGTGTATACAAATGTGATTTGTATGCTATTGGTACTTTTTCACCCTCATTAAATGTTAAATAGGTGAATCCGCATTGACCCGAAATTATTCAGATCACTAAATTGCATGTATTTACGCGCGTTTGTAAGTGATTTGTTGCTAACATGTTAGCTTGGAGTGAATGCAGGATTTCTGTAGGTTCCCGAGTCCAATGTTTTGTTGAAAAATCAGGTTTGATTAATTCGTAGAGAGGTTTAACCCTTTCTGGGTAATTTAGAATGCAAGTTCTTCCAAAATTTAGGAAACCCAAGATGGATTGTAAATTTTTCAGCGTTTGGAGGTTGGAGCAGCGCGCACTTTTCTAAAAAGTTAGCTGCCAGGCTCTTGCCTTCACTTGAAAGCTCATATCCCAGGAAAAGGACATGGAGATGGGCAATTCTGGATTTTTTAAAGTTGAATTTATAGCCCTTGGAGACGAAGCCCAATATAATGTTACTCACCCTGTTCAAGTGCCTATCTAGGTCATCGTCTGTCAGATAGATGTCATCGACATATGACAATGCCTCATTATCATAAATTTGTAGTAACTGTTACCCTTGCTGAGAATAACCCCGGGCTGTTTTTGAACCCTTGTGGGGGTCTACAAAATTGACACTGGGTCACCATTATTGAGAAAGAGGTTAAGTACCTGCTTTCAGGCGCTATGTTTTGACAAAAGAAACCATTTGAAATGTCCAATGTGGTTTTATATTTTTTACGCACAATGTTATTCATTAATGCTGTACTATGTGCATTTTGCACTGCAAATGTTTTGGAACAAGTGTTCAAGTGTCTGTAATCCAAAACTAGACGATATGTATTGTCTGGTTTGGATACAGGAAACAAAGGATTATTCATTGAAGAGGTGCATGTTTCAATCACCCCTTGGTATTCAAGTTGATCCAAGATCTCCATGACCTGTTTTTTAGGTTCTTGCTTTATTGGGTACTGCCTTTGTGCAGTAGGTTGATTTTTTAGATGTATTTTGAGGTGAGTCCTCATCCCATCCTACATGATTTTTGTATAATACTGGGGCCTGGGCAACTGCCCATTGCCTGGCATAAGTATATTTTAGGTGAATTGGAATATGGTTGGAGAAGGCTGGCATAATAATGTCCTCTAGAGGACACTGCTAAGAATTTTGGCATAGCACCACATTTCATTTCTTGTGATTCTCATCGCACATGTGCATTCATAGCAAATGAGGTTCCTTTGCACCTTTCTGAATTTTGGCACAATATTTTATTCCATCAACGCTCTGTGCCCTATATCTGTATTTATTGTTAAATATGTTTTCTCTGTGTTTTTCCGGCAGGCGGCCGACTCGATTCCTTTTCATCTCATGTTCGGACTTTATGTATAACACATATGTCATATTACATTACCCCTGAAGAAGGGTTGCATGTCGACCCGAAATGCATTGGGTTTTTGTGAACTTGTTATTTTAAAAAATGCATTGAAGATCATGTAGGAATGATCCCATGAAGTTATTTTTGGTTAGGTCTTATTGTTTTTGCACTGAGGATGCATTGTTTATGTTTCGTTGAAATTTAGCCTTGTAAAAATGAGGTGTTCTTCTAATGTACAGAAGCAAAAGACACACAATTGATGGATGGAATGCAGAACAAATCAGAACATTCACCCCCAGTCAATAGATCTGGGTTAAATCCATCATTCTTTTGCTCACCATGCCACCCCAGTTTAGACCTGGCCATATGCAAATCAGTCTTGACCCTGTGCCTCATGGGAACAGTCCAGCCCGAACTGCCAAGCCAGGTCCTCCCTGGACCGGAAACAAGCATCCTAGGACCGGTTTCGGGGTTTCACCCTCTTCAGCCAGGATAGCTTGATTCCAGTGGCACAGTGAGCCCGGGACCCACGTCTGGGCATACCCGGCGCACTTAGGGCGAGGAAGCAAAAGACACACAATTGATGGACGGAATGCAGAACAAATCAGAACATTCACCCCCAGTCAATAGATCTGGGTTAAATCCATCATTCTTTTGCTCACCATGCCACCCCAGTTTAGACCTGGCCATATGCAAATCAGTCTTGACCCTGTGCCTCATGGGAACAGTCCAGCCCGAACTGCCAAGCCAGGTCCTCCCTGGACCGGAAACAAGCATCCTAGGACCGGTTTCGGGGTTTCACCCCTCTTCAGCCAGGATAGCTTGATTCCAGTGGCACAGTGAGCCCGGGACCCACGTCTGGGCATACCCGGCGCACTTAGGGCGAGGAAGCAAAAGACACACAATTGATGGACGGAATGCAGAACAAATCAGAACAGTCACCCCCAGTCAATAGATCTGGGTTAAATCCATCATTCTTTTGCTCACCATGCCACCCCAGTTTAGACCTGGCCATATGCAAATCAGTCTTGACCCTGTGCCTCATGGGAACAGTCCAGCCCGAACTGCCAAGCCAGGTCCTCCCTGGACCGGAAACAAGCATCCTAGGACCGGTTTCGGGGTTTCACCCCTCTTCAGCCAGGATGGCTTGATTCCAGTGGCACAGTGAGCCCGGGACCCACGTCTGGGCATACCCGGCGCACTTCGGGCGAGGAAGCAAAAGACACACAATTGATGGACGGAATGCAGAACAAATCAGAACATTCACCCCCAGTCAATAGATCTGGGTTAAATCCATCATTCTTTTGCTCACCATGCCACCCCAGTTTAGACCTGGCCATATGCAAATCAGTCTTGACCCTGTGCCTCATGGGAACAGTCCAGCCCGAACTGCCAAGCCAGGTCCTCCCTGGACCGGAAACAAGCATCCTAGGACCGGTTTCGGGGTTTCACCCTCTTCAGCCAGGATAGCTTGATTCCAGTGGCACAGTGAGCCCGGGACCCACGTCTGGGCATACCCGGCGCACTTAGGGCGAGGAAGCAAAAGACACACAATTGATGGACGGAATGCAGAACAAATCAGAACATTCACCCCCAGTCAATAGATCTGGGTTAAATCCATCATTCTTTTGCACCCCATGCCACTGGAATCAAGCTATCCTGGCTGAAGAGGGTGAAACCCGAAACCGGTCCTAGGATGCTTGTTTCCAGTCCAGGGAGGACCTGGCTTGGCAGTTCGGGCTGGACTGTTCCCATGAGGCACAGGGTCAAGACTGATTTGCATATGGCTGGGTTCAAACTGGAATGGCATGGTGAGCAAAAAAACGATGGATTTAGGCCCAGATCTCTGTACTGGGGTGAATGTATGACATTGTTCTGCATTCTGTCCATCAACTGTTGTTTTTGCATTTGTCACCCCGAGTGGGACGGGTATGCCCAGACGTGGGTCCCGTGCTCTCCATGCCACTGGAATCAAGCTATCCTGGCTGAAGAGGGGTGAAACCCGAAACCGGTCCTAGGATGCTTGTTTCCAGTCCAGGGAGGACCTGGCTTGGCAGTTCGGGCTGGACTGTTCCCATGAGGCACAGGGTCAAGACTGATTTGCATATGGCTGGGTTCAAACTGGAATGGTGAGCAAAAAAACGATGGATTTAGGCCCAGATCTCTGTACTGGGGTGAATGTATGACATTGTTCTGCATTCTGTCCATCAACTGTTGTTTTTGCATTCTAATGTACAGAATACAACATATTTTGATACAACGTTAGAGTTTAGTTTTTCTTTAATATAGTTAGTTTGTTAAACCGGTCTAAGTTTGGCTCTTGAACCCCTCGGGGTCTTTGCTGTGCACTGAAACTAGGATTGGATGATTCTGATTCTTCCTTCTATTGTACATTTGTTTAAGGGTGGGGCAGAACCCTTTGTTTACAGTTGCACGCTTGTGATGAACACATGTATTTTCACTTAATTGCTCAGCATACTTAGTTTACTCAGGAGTGCGTTGCATACACACATTTTTGATAATAATGTCCTCGCCATGTGGGCACTCCCTGACAGTGTGGTGGCCAGTCCTTTTCTGCTAGAAGTATATCATAACCCCTTGAAAGTTTCTCCCAAAAGAGTATTTTCACTTTTCTTGGTATGTCTCCCTCCATTCGGAGTGAGATTTCATAACTTTTGTGGAGTACTAACCCTGGTGTCTACAGTCTCTACTGTGATGTACTCATTCAAGTCCACTACCTCCAGAAGTTCCTTCAGGTTCTGGCGAGCTATTGTGACTTCTGCTGCACTGTCCAGCATGGTCTGAGCCCATTCTCCGTTCTTGAGCTGTGTTCTCAGTATTCTCAGCATGTCTGATCTTCAGACCTGCTACCTTCTTTTTTGTGAATTGAGGTTTTGATTTATTTTTCTGAACGTGTTTATTGTCTTTGGATTTCACGCGTTCTTCTCTATGTTCTGACCATCCTCTTCTTTCCGATGTCTGACGATATCTGAAAGGTACGAGAGGAACGTGCATCAGTATCTGGATACTCGTCAGGTTTTCTTAAATTATCCCTATTCCTGAGGTTATACCTCCTTTCAGAGGGCTCCTTTTGAGGAGACCTACCTCGGGATTGAGAGCGTGTCTCATTTAAATTTTGTTCATTAGTTTCCCCACTTCTTTTTAGAAGATGTGGGATTTTGTTTAATAGAGTCCTTCTCAGGACTTTGATAGTTTTGGCTTCAAAGGTTTTCCATCCAAACTATCTCTGCCTAATTCTGCATAAGATTGTTCTATTATTCTGGGTAGTTCATGTTGATGTTCTGTTACATCAAATTCCCTTAAGCGTTGGCGGATCGCCACTGCTGCTGCCTCCCCTTTAATATTAGATAATATTATTGTTGAGACCTGGTCGAAGTTTCAGTAATTTCATACCTAAATTCAGAGCAGGTTCTGCCCCATATTCGTTTTGAATTTGTTTCAGGACATCTGGTATTACTGCAATTGATGGAACACCATGTGTTTTAGTAGATGGCAGCAAAGACTGCGCCCCAAGTGGTGCAATCCTCCAGTTGTGGTGTGATCCCCATTGGTAAACAGATTGTTAGGATTCTGTGTTTCTCATAAGGGCTAGTATTAGGAAATACTTCTTAGATTTGAGTAATTTTTTGAGCTATCCAGAATGGAATTTGCTCACGTTTTGTGGGCATTTTACCCATGACTGCGTGTAAAGTCTGGAGTAATTTTTAGTGTATTCCCCTGTAGAGGGGTTGGACTTGGAATGGTCATTGGTGTTTGGACTGTGAAAGTCTGCATGACATATTGGACTAATTGTCTGTAAATTTTTATTAACTCTTGTAGTTTAGTAAGTAATTCCTCGTCTGACATTACATCGATGTCAGGATGAGGTGTGTAGCCGGCTAGAATTGGCCATGTTGCTCCTGGTCTACCTAGTGGACCGAGCCTGGTAATGTTTCTGTGATGTTTTAGGGTGCCTTTAAACCAGAGATTATGCTCCTGGTATGTGAGTGGAATTTCAATATCCTCGAAAGGAATATATTCCTCTGGTGGTTCATCTTCTTTAAAGAAGTGAAACTTGTGTTACTGGATTTGATTCTGGGAATACTATCCATGAATAGAATACCTGTGTCTGAAAGGATTCGTGTGCCTCTATCACGAAAACTGCTCTACCACCTCTTGGTGATAAGCCGTGTTTTATAAGTTTGAGTGATGGCTCTCCTTAAGTTTGGAGGGATGTTTATAACACCCTCATCGGTTTCATTTAAACCTGTAAAGTTAAAAGCCATTACGACTGGATCAGCCGCAGCTACACCGTTCTCGGTGGCAGTATCCCCGTTCAGGGACATTGTTTTTTGAAAAATGTAGAACAAGTTTCAAGGAAACAAAAGATAAGGTGCACAATATTTTGGAACACTGCTGTATCCTTCAACGTTGAACAAACCAAACAGCTAATATATAGGGTTTTTGTCCTATTTAGCTTTGGCGGATATTTAACCCTACCCACTCCAGTCATCTTATGGAGTATGTGAGATGGGGTCTCCGAGAGAAAAGCACGACTGAGTTACTCAGTATCTAGCGTTAAATTAGTGCCTTACCAAACGTTGGGCGCCATGTAGTGTAGTTCCCATTTCCCTAATAGGCTCTGCACATTGAAATATACCCTATAGATTAGAAATAGGACTGAGGTCAGTATGTCCCTATCAAGTATATTAAACTTAATTACTTTGTGCCAGCTAACTCAGAGGCCACTAGAAACTCCTTGTAAACAAGGGAGTAGTTTCTGGCAACTGCATAAACATGACAACTTTGTTTCCCTTTAGAATCGGAACACTCTCAGAATCGTGAAAACAATAGATAACAGTTTCACTCAGCTAATCGTGCATGCTTAGTTTCTTCAGAGTAACACAGAAAGAATAGACGGGCCTTTCAATTGAACAGTCTTGTTTCTCGTGTAAGAGATATGAGCTGTGATAAGACAGTATGCAAGATATATAATGTACAGCGTAAGCAGTAGAAAAATACTGCGCTAGCATTATCTTTTAGATAGGACACATTCATATACATAAACATAAGCTAAAAATGAGAGTACTCATAAGATGCTTCTCTAACTAGTTCTACCCCAGTGTACCTAACCTAGGTGTAGGGCAAGGTAAGAAGTAGGTGATGTATTCTATAGTATGGTACGCCAAGAGTCCCTTATGCCAAGAGTCCCTTATGCCAAGAGTCCCTTATGCCAAGAGTCCCTTATGCCAAGAGTCCCTTATGCCAAGAGTCCCTCTAGGTTCTAGTCAGCTCCATACCTTGAGAATGAGAGAGGTGGGAATCTCTTTCCGGGTCTCGAACTCCAACATCCCGCGAAGGGAGTCAGAACACTGGAAGCTGGATTCTCTGCGAGCAGGGATGACAGAGTCTCTTGTCAGTGCGTCCGGCCGGGACACGGGCTCCTCTGAAGTAGAGGTCTCCTCCAACTTGCTTGGGCAAGGGAAGGTATATTTATACCCGTTAGGTGCCTTGGAATGTTAGCATTGACGTAAAGTCGGGCAGAGGAAGACGTCAGGAATGAACCCTTCAGGTGTAGTGGTTCATGCATAATAAATGAGTTCTTGGAGAAATCAATTCTGTGCTAGGGGAACTCCCAAGAGCTTAAGGGTCTGGTTACTAAGAACTTGTTGTGACGTTAGGGTGGACGGATGTAAGTGACCATGCCTGTATTTGGATAGCATGGCTAATGCCTAAATAAGGACTGGGATCTTATGCCTATATAAGGGCAATGCGAATTGTGCCTATATAAAGGACATGTTTCTGGAAAACCTATATACGGACACCTAAAGTGGAATACAACACTCAATTCCAGTAGATGAGGGTAGCATGCATCTGTTCTCCTTCTCCATAGGCGGACGGAGTTATTGTTTTACAATAATTCCTCAAGGATTCACAGAGAGCTCCAGAATCTACAATCAGGCCTTGAAAAGAGAACTAGATACTTTCAATGTGTCACTTAATTCTGTTTTAATACAATGATTTGTCAATTGACAGCACCCCTGAGGAACAGTGTACCACGGACTGTAAATTTGTTAAATTTCCTAGCTGCACATGGTCACAAGGTTTCCCCAGAGAAAATACAATTTGTTCAACAGGAAGGGTCATATTTGGGACACAGCCTGTCGAAAGGTCAGAGAAGACGATAAGCGCATTAAAATGATTCTACAGACACCAGTGCACACACCCAAAAACAGGTGCAAGCCTTCCTAGGCATGGCTAGCTATTGCCGGCACTGGATAGCCAACTTCCCTTTGCTTGCAAAATCTTTGACCCTAACCTACAAGGACACACCCGAACCCCTTCAGTGGTAGCCAGAACATGAACAAAGCTTCCTTGCTACAAGGCAAGCTCTGCTCCTGCTTTGGGCCTACCAGATTATTCCAAGTCTTTCTAACTCAGTGTTCATGAATTGGACGAGTGTGCTCTTGTGGTCCTCTGCCAGCAGTACGGTGACCACAAAAGACCATGCACATATTTCTCTGCCACCTTGGATACTGTAGCCAAGGCTTTACATTCCTGTACACATTCGGTTGCAGCAACTGCTTGTTCACTACAACGTGCAGAAAGCATAATAATGGGACAAGAAGTTGACATGCATGTTCCACATGCTGTGGAGCTAATATTGAACAAAACACTTACTCTGCATCTCACAAATGCCAGGCTCAAGCAGTAAGAGATCCGTTTGTTCGCAGCACGTTACACTTCAGAAGTGTACTGTTTTGAACCCCGCCACCCTGTTAGCTGTTCCCACTGATGTTTTATTGAATGAAGATCATGATTGTATTTTGTTAACTGAGGAACAAACAAGGTAGAATTGATATGACTGATGCACCCTATGCAAATGCTGAAGGAGAATTGTGGGTGGAAGGGTCCTGTCTGAGAAAAGAGGATGGCTGTACATCAGCAGCCTATGCAATCGTAACAAACACTGTAGTTGAGTCCTGTAAAATACCAGAGTTGTCCGCACAAGCAGCAGAACTTGTGGCATTGACACGAGCTTGTGAATTATCTGTAGGAAGGTGTGTTAGCATGTTTGCGGATAACCAATATGCATTCAACTTGGCACATTCCTTTGGGAGGCTCTGGAAAGAAAGCGGTTCTATCACCTCAACGAACAAAAATACAGCATGGTGTACTCGTCACCAAATTACTTAACTCCTTGACGCTTCCAAAGAAATTGGCCAAAGTTAAATGCAGTGCCCACAAAAAGGTGACAGTAGGCCAGGGAAATAAGTTTGCAGATGCAACAGCAAAACAGACAGCACAAAGTTGTTCAGCACTAACATTAACAGCCCAAGAGCTGCCCAAACCAGGGAATTCACTAGATCTAACAGAAGGTATGAGACTAATGCAACAAGGGGCAACGGCGGAAGAACAGATGAACTGGTCAATGAATGAATCATTTGTTCAAGGGTGCTGGATGAACAAGACAAAAGTACATATTACCAGATAGAATGGTTTACTCCATGTATCTGGCCATGCATGGCCCGGCCCACATATGCAGGGATGCCATAGTGAATTGCATGGACACATTCTGGGTGAACAAGAACATAAGAAAAATAGCACAGGAAATATGTCAAACATTTATGGTATGTGCACAGCACAATGTGGGTAAGACTGCTCCAGTACCCAAGGGCCATTTTGAAAAACCAACAATGCAATTTGAAGCCCTGCAAATAGACTATGTGGAAATGCCACCTACCAAGTATAGGCATATCCTGGGGGTGGTGTGTATGTACTCAAAATTGATAGAGGCATATCCAGTAAAAACAAATGATGCCATTTCCACAGCCAAGTGTCTAATAAAAAAGTTGATCCCACGCTTTGGGGTCCCAAAAACAATATGGTCAGACAATGGCAGCCACTTCTGCAATGAAATAATAAAGCCGACCTACAAAGCTCTGGAAATACAGCAGAAACTGCACTCTGCCCATCATCCAGAGGCCGCAGGTGCAGTAGAAAGAAAAAACGGAATGCTGAAGAATAAAATAGCAAAGGTGTGCCAACGCAAAACAGACTTGGATGGATGCCTTAAATTGGTCTAATGAGCATGAGGAGCACACCAGATGCCAAGAAAACTCTGTGCACATGAAATTGTCACTGGGCTGCCAATGGTTGCGTGGGGAGTGCCAGATAAAAATGCTCTGCCTATGATCACCAATGAATTGCTGAATGATTACTGCATATCACACACATACGCTTGCTTCCATCAACCAGCAGGTGAAGGGGGCCCTTCCAGAACCATTGCAGGTCGAGGGGCACACATATATAAGCCAGGAGACTGGGTGTTAACCAAGTCGTTCTAGAGGTCCAAGTCGTTCTAGAGGTCCAAGTCGTTCTAGAGGTCCAAGTCGTTCTAGAGGTCCAAGTCGTTCTAGAGGTCCAAGTCGTTCTAGAGGTCCAAGTCGTTCTAGAGGTCCAACTGTCTTCAAGCTCGCTGGAAGGGTCCAGAGCAAGTCCTGCTAACGACAGGCTGCAGTGAAGAGCACCAACCACAAATCCTGGGTACACACCAGTCACCTCAAGAGGGCACCGCCTGAGACAGCATCTAGCAAAGACCCAGGTCAACAGCACATGCCATCACCAGAACGGATTAAAGAAGAAAAAAGATACAATTTAAGGTCCACAAAGAAGAATGAGATAAAATGTCAGTAACTCTGGTGAATGATCTCCTGCAGGAACTAGACAGAGTATTGCTGCTAGATATTGTCCTAACAGATATTTTTACTCCCATCCTTGACTTCGAGCACACTAGTGAGGTAAACAACGAAGACGCGCTTACATACCTTCAGGAAGTATTTGACCAGCTAGAATTTCAAATGATGCGAGAGTTGCACAGCATAGAATTACAAGCAGCTTTGGATAGAATACTTTCAGAAAGAATTCAACTAGGGAATATTTCACACACCACCACCGTGGGAAATCGCTTATTCACATTAATGCAAGGTGTAAGAACATTCATCAAGGATCGATTAGTCTAAACAACGCTGCGCAGTAAAAAGTGTGCCAGTACAGCATTAGGTAGATGAACTGACCCAGGAGGTCAGTGAGAGTACTGTCACTGCAAGTGCCCGTGCCACTGCAGAATCCAGCAAAAGAACTTCCCAGGTGGTCAAGACCACCAACTTTAAAGAATTACCTTTACGGCGAGGTGCAGTGGACACTCCTACAACATAAGTGTGGCTGCCCTAGCGATTGATATACATGACCAAAGGGTCGTCCCTTACAAAAATTGCATGAATCTTTGGGAGGCGAGAAGCAGTACCAAGGGGTTGTCAAAGGCTCTCCGATATATTAAAAACTTACTGCTCCCAGTACATTGTGTATTATAGGCTCACCTTATGTGTTCATGCTTTTAGTTTATATTATTGCACAGATTTACAGTAATTCACAACAAAGTGTCATTAATAGTACTACATCTAATTGAAGAAAGGAGAGAAAGGTTACTCCGGTATGCATAGGGAATATAAAACTATGAAAATGGAAAAGAAAAAAATTGCATCAGTCAAAAATGTGCTTACCTGGGGTAATATTCTGCCTATTATTGCTTGCATTAGTCACTATCTATTGAATGTGTTCTATCCCATGGGACAGACAGTCCCTACACACACTGCTATCGTACTTGCATACACCATCACCCGAAGAAATTGCCCACAGGGAGGAAATGTATCAATTCCTTTGTGACTTTGCTGCATCATACCAATAAGGTGTCAAGAGGAGATTGCTGGATAGGTTTGCAATTCCCAGCTTCTGTGGATCAAGGCTTACCCTTTATTCAAGTTCCTTTATCTTTTGAAGCATCCAGTTATGCTCTGTATATAACAATAGCAAAGATGGAGATAACCGTTTTGCAAAATACAGAAAATGGGACCACCGGTGCAGGAGTACCTACAGAGCAGCCCGCAGGGGTATTATATAACAAATATATGGTAGATATTCGGACAGTGGGGAACTGCACAGAAGTAATAGAACAAAATGTGACATTTCCCCTTTGATATCTTCACTCCTTTTCTATACCAAAAAACGAGCACAAGGATAGCAGGCCCATCAAAAGAGGTTAAAGAGGACATATCATTTTTTAACTAAAAAATGATAAACACAATAGGGAAAATTTGTATTAAACGTAATGGTACATATCAGGTGGTCCATAGTACAAATTGTAATATGGCATTCGATAGGACAACTGATAAAGATAAGATTCCACTTTATGTAGGCGACTCAATTTTATTTGTGGAGAAAAAGCTTATACCTGGCTTCCAACAGATTGGAGTGGTTGTTGTCACCTAAGTTTTGTATTATCTGCTACAGCAATAATAGACCAAGGATGTACAAAGGGAGCTACAAAAGACATGCAACATGTAAAGGTAAAAGTGTGGATCAAAGAGAACGCATCAGAAATAGCAGGTGATATATTTAAAGGGATGGTACCATGGGTTGGTCCACCTATTAACTCCATTAATGTATACGTAAATTATCCTGACTACTAGAAGCCACCATAATAAAAATTGGCAGGTATACTAGAAAACATTACAGTAGAACTTCAGGCAGTGAGATTAGTTTCCCCACAAAACAGGATTGTTCTGGACATGATGCTGGCAGAAAAAGGAGGAGTCTGTACAATTATAGAAGTGTCCTGTTACATTTCAGACTCCTCTGCTACCGTTAGGGAAGCAATAAAAAGACTACACAACATAGGTACAGAAACACGGATTCTGGCACATGGTATATAGGAGGTTCACTATGGGGTTTCTTTAGCGCATTGGGTTGGAAAATAGGAATGTGTTCATAACAATATTCCTAATAGGCTGTTGTCTTAATTAATTGCCTGCCCATATGTTGTCAACTATTGAGACAACTGGCATAATGCACAGCGATGGAATCAAAACAAACCGATCGAATACTGATGCAAACAGTAGCTACTGAATTTATGCAGATAGACATTTGACAATGAAAGGAATAGATAATCTAATTATTAAATACTGACATGCCTTATAAAATAATTTTAAACTAAGGTTCAAAGGGTTGTCTGTGAAAGATGAAAAAAAATTAGCTCCTTTGGTGAAAGGATAAAATTAAAGTGAACCATAGTTTTGCATTAATTTGTGTATAACCCGCTTAGAAATAATGTGTTGTCACTTACCAGGCACAGCTCTGTTACACAAATAGTTAAAATTACCTGCCTGCAATTCAGCAAGAAACGAGTGAACTGAAAATGTTAAGTGTACGTGTCAGTTGCCAGTCCTTGCTCAATTCTGAGAAATGGCTCTTACCTTCACATGTGTACAAAAGCCAGTTCAGCGAGTTGATTCTTAGAAATAACTCATTTGAACATGTCAATCTGCTCTGCTCCTGCTTGGATAAAGTGTTTGTTCATGGCAAATGTGTGTTGAAATTGTGCGTAGGAAGCAGAAAGACCTGGCATCTGCGGACTAGATCAAACAATGCTCGTTTGACAAAAAAAAAAATATATATAACAGGCTCAAACTGAAGGTCAGGACGCAATAGCATAGACAAGTGGCTAATATGAGCACGATCATGTGTGTGACTGAGATAACATTTAAAGCAAATGTACATGTAGACATACTTCACTGTAATCATTGATTAGGCAAAAGCACACGTGGACATATTTGAGAAATGCTCACGCCACTGTACTGATGTTAATGATTAACATGTCTGATTCTTCTTTGCATAATCCAGTCTTTATATACAGTTGTGAAACCTTCAATCTTTGCAGTCTTTACTGCGAGCTGTCTCAACTGCAGTTCTTTGGCAAATAAAGCTGCCACTCTTCAAGCTCGTGTGTGTTTGGCCTTTGATTTGAGAAAGCTAAATATCTGTAAAGATAAACAAAGAGCTTGCGGCAACATATGTGGCCTCAGTATGGCTCACGATGGCCACATGTTCAGTTGACTCTGTAGAAGGCCCAGTATGGAGGAGGCGATTAGGATTTAAGAAAATACACCATTGCATTTAAGATTAGAGTTGGTCTTAAGACCTAGTTGGGTAACTACACATCAGGAAAAGCTAAGGAAAGGTCGGTATTGGTGCAAAGTAACATTAGACACTCAAATTTCTTTGTGTACAAAAATTATAAATACTAAGATGGCCTGGTCGAAGTTTTATTTTGATTTCTGGATGGAATTTGCTTAGCACTTTTTAGGTCTCGCCTACACAGCGCGCATGCGCTGCATAGGAGGGCCTTTAGCCGACGCTCTGCTCTTTTTTGAAGCACATACTCGTGCTTGTGGCAGCATCCACCTTGCGGGAGCGAGCAGCGGCGCGCATGCTAATTGGCTGTTGCTCGCTCCCGCAAGGCGGATGGCACCATAAGCACGAGTGTGCTTGAAAACAGCTGCTGTTACTCCCCCTCACAACCCTCCCGCCCATTCCTTTCTTTGATGCTTTTTTTTTTTTTTTTTTTTAACTTTCAGCGCGAGCTTGTTTGCTTTTTGTGTAATATGTAATTAATGTATGCTTAATTCATAATTGGATTGTATCCTCTTAAATGCGAAATTGAGCACTTCACCAATAATGTTACATTACACTAAGACTGTTGATTCCTCTTGAATTTTATCACCGCAAATCAAGCATTTCAGAAGATAGGTTCGTCCACCCTCAATCATTTTATCTGAAAGCCCATAATGCGGTCCTCCCGTAAGGGTCAATCGGCATTCTCGAATTACCATAATTATTTTTGAAGGGAACGTCGCTTTCTAACCATAAGCGGCACGTTATTTGGGTCATATTTTTATGTCAGAGTTTTGTTGTGACTCAGTAACTCTTCAGTATCAATGATACTGACCCGTGCCCTCTCCGGTATCAGTTTACACAGACAACAGCATTTAGCTGCTGTCACGGGCTGCGCACGTATTCAGCGTGGAAACCGTGACGTAAACCATTCATGGTATATGTCTACAGTGGGCTGACAGCTTCATTCAAGACAGCAGCTGACCACTTACATCGAGCAAAACTATTCAGGTAAGTGGGTTCCCTGGCACTTGCATTCTACCATCGTAGAGAGAGTTTCATTCCCTATGCGCACTTGCGATGCCGGCTTTTTAAAAAAAAAAAAAAAGCATTTTAATCGAATTTCACGGCGTCTCTCTCTACACCCACCTCCCCCTCCCCCCATCAACACCACTCTACCTCTCTCAAAGATGGCTGCAGCGTCTACCTGGGATGCGGTGGACTAAGGGGCAGCCGGAGCCTGATAGCACCGCTTGTCCTTTAAAAAAAAAAAAAGACAAAAAAAAAGCATTGGCATAGCCAATAGGTCTCCCTTTTGGGACCTCATAAGGGTTTAGTTATCCAGTACAATATCCTTGGTGCAACAACATCAAGTGTTGCATGGCTAAACACTTATAAGGTCCCAAAGGCGAGACCTATTGGCTATGCCAATGCTTGTTTGATCTTCCTATAACTACGAATTCTTTTAAATTAACATGTTATTGCATAAACCTTCAGTGGCCTCCCAAAATCACTGTTCGGGCATGTGGGCACCAGTTGAGACCATAAAACAACTTGGTCCATGAAACAAAAAACTGAGTTCATTTATATTGTGACAATGTTTTGCAAATTGCTGCAATATTATCAACACAGTGAAGCTGAAAATAAGGTTTTTGAAAAAAGTAATATGTCCACAAGTAATAAATTTCAAAACCCGTCATTTTATTGGGAATTGAACAGTTTCAATATTATATACACACCACAGATTCTTAATCTTAGAAATATATTCTTTGGTACCAACACAGGCTGAGCAACTACAAACCCCATTCAAACTATTACCAGAAATCTGGGAGAAGAAAACATCCAAATACCGTATCAAGCAATACGCCCAAGGTAAGTGCTTTCATCAACTTATGACAGTCTCATTAAGACATGGCCAAATGATTGCTCTACTTTCTATTCCATTGTCGTAGTCTTTGGTTATTATACAGTTACCAACAAAGTGTTTGGCCTGTCAAAGTATTGCATATACATTTTTCGGTACGTAAATTCTTGTTAAGTTGAAACCAGTAAGGAATCTACAGAGTAATATAATTTATGTATTATGAAAAATATATATATTCTTGAAAATAGCTGTACATTTTGCCCTTTACACAAGGAGTATAATTGTATATACACATTTTAATTGAAGCATATAAAATTGCATTTTCAACTGGCTCACAAATTGTGTCAATGGGTACTGTGGAGCTCCATCGAGGAATTGCAGTTTTGTTTCAAAATATGGAACAGACTAAACTGCAACATCTACTGTGAAATATTCTAACACCTACTTGAGAATTAAGCAGACACTATATATACACCAAGAGACCACCAACACATACTTGCAATAAATTAAAATGTTAGGCATTCAGAACAAAGAAGGGCAGGGCAATTTCAGTAAGGTGCCAAAACTTCAATTAAATCATCCTGGCACTATTGCTGGAAAATCCAGCGTTGCAAGTCAGGTGTTTACGTTGCTACAACTACAACAATGCAGAATATTAAGACTCGCAAGCCAAGTGCCTGCGCCATCACGCCCTTCCCAAATAGTAAAGAAAAAAATAGATGTTTTTGAATTTTTTTCTGCGTGGAGTCGTTGCCTTTGACCTTTTCTGCTCACCTTGAAAGGTACAGTTACAGCAATTCTCTCTAAATGGGCAGTTAACGTCAGTCCACATCAACTACTTCAAGCAACCAAACAGTTTACTTGCTTTATTAATACTAAATACTAAATACTTCTGTATCCAAGGGTATTGATGGAAAAATGTCACCTAATCAGAAATGTGCACACCTACAACCATTTTCATGAGTAATGGAAGTCACACAAAAAATACATATATACTGCTGTGTCTACATTTGCTACATTAATGTACATTTGAAAGCATTTTATAGTGTGCCTATTGTTTTTGGTTTAGCATTTTCAAATGTCTAAAGAAAACTCCAAAGGTTTAACATTTGAACCTACTCCGTTTCAAGTTCATAACTTTCAAATGAAAAGTGAGGGAAATAAATAAAATAGAAATAAATAAAATGGACTTAAAAATAAAAACAAACTATTCACCATTTATACTAACAAAATGGTGCATTTGAAATGTCAGCATGTGTTCAGTGAAATCAAAAGTAAATTCAAGATGTACAAAAAAGCATTGTTCCAAATAGCGCAGTAAATCTAGGTACACAATGTAAAATGAAAAAGAGAAAAAATGCAATAATGTATCTCCTGCATGTGCATAAACGTGACAGATTCTTCAAAGACTACTCTATGTGAACATGGAATCAAGTGAAAACCCATGAATTTACTATCTACCAAGCATACAACTTTGGCTTAATTTTCCACTGCACCCTTGAAAAAAGAACACACGCAAACATCCTTCGACCAACTTTAAAACCACTCCAACTAGTTTCAAAATGTTTCCAATCACTCACCCTTTGTACTGCAATACAATTTCAGTCTAGATAATATACCTCAACAATAACAGAGCACCCTTCCAAGCACTTGGGGCAGATTAGCTTCACGCATCTTGAGCCCAAGGCAGATTAAACTCATGTGCACAATATGCAAGTGATTTTGCCATCAGAACTGCTTTTAAGTAGTGCAGTATGTCATAAAAACACTAGTTCACAAAGACTGTTCATTCATGAGATTTCAGAAAATGGCCACCATCTTAGTTTTTAATACTTTAGGTCCTTTAAACTAGGGAGACTAAGCAACTTATTGGGAGATATTGGGAATTGTCAAAAGCCAAAGAGGTCATCTCTCTCCGTAGAATTCAAGTCCGCTTTGTCCCAATCTGTAGGCGATAAGCATTCTTCCGTCTGAAAATCTTGCGCAGTCACACCCGTATCCAGAACTTGGGGGTTTGATCTGGATTCAGCAAGCCTACATGCACACAAATGAGAAGCAGAATATTTGTAATATATTACATAAGCATACGGTACCATCAGAGGTGACGTCAGTTTTACTGAACAGAAAGGGATAAAATTTGCATCCAAAAGGACATGCATCTTCATGTTACTGTTTAAGTTCTGCAATGAAGTAAGGAGATGCAACAAATATCCAATCCTTGCACCAGGAAGTGGCAGACCCGTTAGAGACGGCCACAGCATCCACACCTAATGGCAGCATCAGAATTCAGCTATCAACACCACATCAGCAGGTACTCCATGCACTCCATGCTGAAAAAATTCAAAGCAAAGGCCCCCCCCCCCAAATAAAAAAAAACCTTTCCACATCAATAGCATGTAGGTCCATCAAGCTTCATGGAAAGCTAAATGAGTCTCATGATAGAGAAATAGAATAGAGTCTCCTCCTACCCCGAGAACACTAGTAATGCAATGTGCATATAATACAAGATTTGTGTACCACAATATCCATGTTCAGGGATTAGCCTTTGCAAGTTCTTGCCTATTTTAGGCTAACTTGAATTTTAAAACCTTTGAGGTACATACAAGGAAAAGGCAGCCAGCAACAATAGAGATCGCAACCTAGTCAATTAAAGTATGGAATGCGTAAAACACTCCTGGTATTCACACCGATGTGGCATATGCAGGTTTACACACAAATTGGCAACATCAGGCCTCACTCTAGGTCTGCGGTTACTTACCATGTGGGTGTACGATATAATGCACACCAATGTCATGCTCATTACCCCACTTTTACATGGGTGATGTAGTGTAATTAGGTCCGATGGGCACATGAGAAATACAGCACAACCAAAACCAATTGAAAAAAAGCCTGGAAAAGATTTATCAAAAAATAGCAGAAACCAGTGAATCACAACAAGAATCAGTTTTCTGAGAAGGCGATGACAACCAAACCCAATGCCCATTCGATGGCTACCCCTCGTTCACCTCTAGCTGATCAGAATGCAGAGGATCTTCAATGTGTTTTCTGTGGTGTAGAAAGAACAAGGGCCAAAGGGACTGTCAAAGTAACAGAGTATGTGAGTCTCAAAGGAAAAACAGGTTTTTATCTGCAGCTAGTTTCTTCCAAGATTAAGTTCAGTCGAGTAGCTAATCTAGACAGCGAGGTTAATGTATTTGCAGCGGATTTGTATGCCCACCTGAACTGCATGTGTCTACATTCGAAAATATGAACGCACAGCGAGCTCCCAGCAGCAATGTAACGTCAGCCTTCAGTCAAGTTTGACTCTTTGAAAGAGCAAATTAAATTTTAAAGCCACTCGAGTGCTGGCTACGGGTTCACACTCCTTGAGCTCAGAGAAATGGTCAACATTGATGAAACTGTATTGACCCATAATAATGGAGTTAAGATTTTTCTGGTGAGAATGTACAATGAAAGACTTAGTTTGTCAGTCCAACAAAAAGAATGAGCTACTTATGGTGTCGTCGGCTGATTGGACTCCTGAAGTTCTTGCAGCCAAAACAAGAACACAGGATGCAGTAAAATCAGCAGGAACTATTTTAAGAAACATCCTGAAAGAATTTGGTTTTGGACTTAATGACTAGTTTTGTGAGGCCAAAAGATCCGTAAATCATGGGCGTCAACAAGAATGCCTGATGCGGTCTTAACATTTTTTACATCATTGTTTAATATCAGGAAAGCACAACTGTTACAAACTAAAGCTTTTGAGTTCAGGAACAAAAGCCAACAATATTGATGATGGCTTAGAAGTTCTAAGCGAAGAAGTGGAAGACAATCGCATGAACCAACAGGCTTATGCTGTGCAAATGTACTGTCTTTTCCAAATCATGTTTTATGAATTACATAACGGCAAAAATAAAACTCCACTACATGAGGACTGCCCACGCAATCTATGACAAGTGCAAAAGTAGAGAGCTAATCACGTCAATGAATCCGATTGGTGCATCAAGTTATGACCTAGTACTGAGAAGGCACTGGTTAGCAGCTCTTCTATAAACTCGTGAATCCAACAGCACCCCACTTCCAAGTCACTTTACCAGGAAATCATTTACAATTGCAGCTCGATGAATTTGAAGACAGCTATTCTTTGTCAGTAACATCCAGCACACATGATACTGCCATGGCGCTTTTAAACAGTACCAATGAAGTAGCTGCTGGAAAACAAGCTGGGTCAGCTGCAGGCACAAACAAAGCTACAAACTTCAAACCCAACTGCCTTGTCAACGTGTGCAAAAATCGCTACAAGCCAACAACACTTCCCAGTCTACGAGAAAGACTAACTGGCTGAGGACATGGATCTTCTACCCGATGCTGCGGTTCGCAAGATGATTGAACTGAATTCATCATATCGTTTTTTTGGTCCCGACTGAAGGATTAAGAAAAGACAGTTAGGGGCGTGGCCGGGCAAGATGGCCGAGCGGACATAATCCGTCTCGACTCCCGGTCGCGTGCAGCCACGGAGCGATCTGTTGCGGTCTCCTGGGGTCCCATGAACTAAAAGGACTCCTACACGCAGCGGAAGGTGTGGGGAACAGCTGGAGCCCTCCTGCCGGGCAGAGCTGCCTGGGAACATCTGATATCGGAGTGTCTGGGTGAGGCGTCCAGCGTGGCAAAATGGCGGCTGCCGCATGAGTGGAACCGCTGAGAGAGCATCGGCGGAGCAGCGCCTTCAAGTCCAGCTTCCCTGGCACACAGCCACCAACAGCCATGCCCTTCTCACCGCTGTGTCCCTCTGAGGCAGAATGGAGACGCAACACAGTTGGGCACGGAGAGGCGCGTCTGCAGGAGAAGTCGTGCCTGACTCCAACATGGCGGCGGAGAGGAGTGCGCACTGAAGAGCGGCCATCGAGTGGGCCTGTCCCCGAGCTGGGGAGTGCCATTATCGGATTGCGGGGGATGCCTGGATTGCAAGTTGCGCTCTGAAAGACGCACTGAATAGCGCTTACCGGCCCCCCTGGTCTTAGAGGTGCTCGCTGGGGACTTGGTGCCCCTGCTGTGGCCGGGGCAGGAGCGCTGGCCTGGCGGGATCGCGGGATTGACTGGCGAGTCAAGCTGGCTGGCCCGAGGCCGGTGAGAGCGGGGTCCAGCCTGATGACCGCTCTAATGGCCAGGGCTGAACATCAGAGGAATCTGCATTGTGCACTCTGGGTGAAAGCCCCTTTGGCCCGAATCAAGTGAGGAGTGTATATCTTGGGTTGGAGCGGGGAGAGCCAAGCGGCAAGCCTTGCGAGGGTCGCCTGCTGCGTTGCTGATTCGAGCCCCGCCACCACCGGCACATGAAACCGAGAAGGGATGGCGGACCTGCCCCGGCACGATGATGAGATCGAGTGATGGACGCGATACATGGAGACAGCACCCCAGCGCGCAAGAGTCCTGAGTCCTGGGAGATGTGTGGTACACAGATAGGACTTTACTCCAGCCCCAGCTGAGCGACCTGGTACTGTGGTAGTGACCACAGGACATTGCGACAGGCACGGTGGGGGCCCACCATGGCACTCCAGGGAACCTTGCAGCAGCAGCGCGAGCAGACAGAAGGCGTTGTGACCAGTTGACTACTCCGTGAGCGTCGCCCGCCGGCATCACACCGCGACGGTCCGGCACCTACACAACGCTAAAAGAACCCTGCAGGAACCGGCGGCACAGTGACAAGAGGGACTCCGGGACGGGATCGTATGCCTCCCAAAAAAGGGAGGTCTCGGACTGCTTTGTGGCTTCGGAAAAACGCGCGGTAGGGGGAGCCGAGGATGCATCTACCGCCATGGCGATCACGAAGGCCGACCTCTTGGCAATGTTCAAAGACTTCAAATCTGAGCTGCGGAAGGACTTAGGCCAGGACATTAAGACCTCTATGGAGCAATTGTGGACAGATTTCACGGAGAAATTAACCTCCCTGCAGCAAGATGTGGATTCTGTGGGCACCCGGGTGCTGGATTTGGAGGCTCACCAACAGGATCAAGAGAAGCAAACGACGGAGCTCCGGGACGATGTCCAGATGCTTAGAGATCAGCTTTACCAATCTCAGCTCAAGACGGAGGACCTGGAGAATAGGGCTAGGAGGGACAACATCCGCGTCCGAGACCTGGAGGAAGGTGCGGAAGGGCCGGACCTGGCGGCGTTTCTGGAAGGGCTCTTCGCAGAGATCCTAGGCCCCCAGTCCCTCAAGATTAAGCTGGATCGGGTGCACCGTGTGGGGCCCCCACAGCAGGGGGACAAGCGGAGGCCGCGGGATGTCCTGGCTAAGTTTCACTCATTTAGGGTGAAGGAGGCAGTACTCGCAGCAGCCAGAGCAAAGGACGTGGTCTCCTTTCAAAATCACACTTGTGCGATATATCAGGATCTTGCACTGGCCACACTAGCGAGGAGACAGATGTTCAGGCCTATCACCACCAAACTACGAAACGACAAGATCAGATATCGGTGGACCTATCCGTTTGGGCTCAGCTTCGAGCTTAATAATAAACAGCGCCATATTACCGATCTTCAGGTGGGCCTGGATCTGCTTGGTCTCCCCGCGGCAGTCATGGAGTCGACAGTAGATAAACCGGCCGGCACTCGAGGGATGGAGATGGGCACATCCGCTTTGACCACGGGTCCCCGCAGGGGCCGCAGATGACTCCCTGCTAACTGCTCCTGGGTTGATGATCGCCGGACTTCGCGTTGGATTTCAGTGCCTTCCCATCCTTTCATGATCCACTGTTCACCCTGGTTGGCGAAGTTGACTGGTATTGGGATATGCTGGGTTGTTCCATTTGCATGCTCGTCAGGTTCTCTCTCTGGTTCCCAAGCACCATTGCACCCCAGAGGGGGGTGAACTGGAGACGCCCCGCGACCCTTGAAATGTGGGTGGGGGGGAAAATCACTGGAATGTATACGAACACATTTGGGGGACTCTGCTTCATATAAATGACCCCAGCTGACACGGTGTAAATAAGTACTATGGGGTGGATCCGGCTCCGATGGGGGGGGGGCCTGTTGGGCTGCACTACTATGGACCCTAGGGGATATTCTCTTTGCGTACCCATTGTGATGTTGCTCCGGGTTGCTGCGGGCAGGGACCTCGGCCCTACCGCCTCCCCGAGTTCCTGGGGGGTTTGTATACCCCCTACAGGGTAATGTCATTGTTCATTGTTATTTCAGTATGGGTTGTAGTAAGTTTTTGTTTTCATTTTTGGGGATTTGTAGGGTGGGGTAGGGTGGGACATGGTGGTGGCTTTTTAACTTCTTGTGTGGACGATTTTTCACAACAGCGCAATGATGTTCGGTGTGAGGGGCGGGGGGTGGTCAGGGTGGGCCCTTGTGTGTTACAGCGCAGTCGCGATTGGCGGGGCATTCGCTGAGAGTTGTTCCTTTCCTATGTCGCCATGACAATCACTATCGGCACTTGGAATGTTAAGGGCCTTAACTCCCCTCAGAAGCGCCAGAGGGTTTGGAAATACATAATCGATCACAATTTAGACAGTGGCCCTGCAGGAGACACATTTGACCAGAGCAGAGGACACGCGGCTCCGGCACAAGCATTTCCCATTGATTTATAAGTCCTCGGCTTCCACGAAACATAGGGGGGTGGCGCTTTTATTTTGTTCGACAACGAAATTTCAGCCCCTAGATGTACAACATGACAAGGACGGATGGTGGGTTATGGTGAAGGGGCATCTACAGGGACGATTAAGCAAGTTTGTTGCGGTTTACACCCCTAACACGGGTCAATCAACCTTCCTGCAGCATCTCTTGGGCAAATTGGTGGATTTTGCAGAGGGCTCCTTAATCTTTATGGGCGACTTCAATTTAACCTGGCAAAATGACCGACAGCACACACCCACATCGGTCAGAGACGAGCTCATTTTCCTCGGATACCCGACAAAAATTCCAAGATATGGGTCTTCGACGCATGGCGCACTCTATATCCCGCCTCGCATGTCTACACCTTCTACTCATGTGCACCGTACTTACTCCCGACTAGACTGTGTTTTTGAGTCAGTCACTCCAAGGCGCCCTGCAAGACACAAAAATCTTTCCACTTTCGGTCTCAGATCACAACCTTCTGGCGGTATCGTTAGCTTGGGGGATAGGTCGAGCGACCTCACCCAGATGGTATTTTCCGCCCGCTCTATCGCGGGACACAGAGGCGTGCACGAAGCTTAGGGAAAGTATTGCTGACTTTAATATCAATCACCCTGATGATACATCTGACTATACTAATTGGAACGCCTTCAAAGCAGTCTTTCGTGGACAATGTATCCCTCTCAACTCAGCATTAAACTTAAAAAGGGCACAGGAAAGGGTGAAGCTGGAAGCGGAATGAACATCCGAACGGGATCACATAGCGCATCCCACACGGCAGACTCTGCGCAATCTGACGGCACTGCGGGGGAAACTTCGTTCTATATACTCCAATCGGGCAGAATTCACACTGCTTAAACTACGCCAACTTTCCTACTCTCAAGGCAATAAAAATCGGCAAACAACTGGCTAGACAGCTTAAAGATAAGCGGGTAAAGGAATATCTAGGGGGGATACGGGGTGCACGGGACGATATCACCCACAACGATGAGGATAAGGCGGCTATTTTCGGCAATTACTATACAAGCCTCTATTCTGGGGAGCCCCTGGATCCTGCTGCTCAGCGGGAATATCTCCAGGATCTTCAAATACCGCAGGTCTCCATAGAGGACAACGAACACCTGTCTGCTCCCATTACCATAGATGAGGTTACCGCGGCCATTAAGGCGCTCAAACCTCAAAGCACCGGGCCCAGACGGCCTTACTGCCCTCTTTTACAAGACATTTGCTCCAGACATTATCCTGCATCTTGTGCAGCTTTTTAATAAAATGGCGGAGGAGGGGTTGACTGCCGGCTCTATGGCGGAAGCGGTGATCATGGTCATACCCAAGCCAGGGAAGGATCCTCACTCCTGCTCTTCCTATAGGCCTAACGCGTTGCTCAATCTAGATGCAAAACTCTATTCTTCGAACCTGGCTAGGCGGCTGAATGATTACCAAACCTTATCCATCCGGATCAGTCCGGATTCATAAAGGGGCGTCAGACCCATGACAACACTTGACGTATTGTCCAATTGATAGAAAAAGCTCACAAGCGCCGAATCCCTGCAGTCTTGGTGGGGTTAGACGCGGAAAAAGCATTCGACAGGGTGGACTGGCCCTTTCTCTTCCGTACCCTGGAAGCTTTTGGCTTTGCCCCTAATTTCCTTACTATGCTCCGAGCCAATTATAGGCAACCCCAATCCAGGGTGGTGGTTAATGGCGTGGCTTCGGCTTCTCTCTTGCATTCCAGGGGTACCAGACAGGGCTGTCCTCTCCCCATTACTTTTCGCTCTCAGCATCGAGCCTCTAGCCATCGCGATTAGAGCTCATCCGTCAATTCAGGGGATTCCCTTTACTGGGGAACAACATAAAATTTCTCTCTTCGCGGACGATGTTTTGTTATCGCTCGCAGACCTGGCTACATCTCTGCCTCCCCTACAAGAGGAGTTGGCACGATTCGAGGCGGCGGCGGGGTTTAAGATAAATTTGGAAAAATCACAAATCCTTAACGTACCTGGAGCGGAAGTAGATGGGCTTCGTCCTCTCAACTCCAGTGGGCTAAATACTCTATTCAATATCTCAGGGTCCAAATCACATCGAAGGTGGAAAATCTGTATGCGGCCAACTTCCCACCCATACTTACGCGATTACAACGTGAACTCGCCAAGTGGAAGCCCCTCTTTGTCCTACCTATAACAATGGGGAAGGATTTCTTTCAGCGCACCAAGTCTCTCCTTAACTTTGTGTGGCAGGGGCAAAGAGCCCGCTTTTCCTTTGATTCTCAGACGATCCGGGAGGGGGCTTGCCAGTTGTCCAATTGTATTACAAGGCTGCTCAACTCCGGGTGCTGATAGAATGGGTAAAGCATGATTCTGACAAACACTGGCTTCACATGGACCGTAGTGTGACTGGACGCACTATCTGGGATCTAATATGGCGACCCAAAAGCGATAGGCCCATAAACGCACACATAAGCACACCTACACGCACCGCAGGTCTGGGACTCGGTGGCCAATGATGAGCGGTGGACTTCATTTCCCTCTCCGTTCACGCCCTTCCATTTTAATCCGGCATTCCCACCGGGATTACAGGCGGGTCCGTTTGATGCATGGCGGGAGGGAGGTTGCTTGGCACCGACGCATCTTTTTCATAATTACGACCCCCTCACATTTGATAATTGCAAAAGAGATTTCGGATTGTGTAATACAGAACAGTTCCGTTACGCTCAGCTAATGCACTGGGCTCAGGCCCCACAGGTGCGGGAGGCGGCTACTAGGCCTCTCACGAAATTTGAAGCCTTTCTCACTAAAACCACAACTATGAGGGGCGCGATTTCTTTTCTTTATCAACTCTTGCTCACCACCATACATTCCCCGCGCTAAATGGGAATGTGGGAGGGGCTCTTGCAGCGACACATCGCAGAGGATGAGTGGTCCCATCTATGGTCGGACATCGGGAAATTTAACCATTCCATAGCTCTTAGGGAGGCACATCTCAAGACCATGATGGACTGGTATCTCCACCCCTCAAGGCTTAAGCGGATTTTCCCCAATACATCAGATCGCTGCTGGAGAGGATGTGGATTGTTGGGGGACTTCTGACATATTTGGTGGGACTGCCCACACATCCGACCATACTGGCAGGAAATATTGGCCCATATTAAAGAAATGTTGGGCTATCCTGTCCCGACCACTATGGAGGGAGTGCTGTTGGGCTTGCGTGACCCTTCTCTGGAACACCAGACCCGGGCGGATAAGGCAATCATGTGGCTCTGTGTGGGGGCTGCGAAGATTACTTTAGCGGCTGCGTGGAAGAAGAGGGAGGCTCCGGCGATATCCTTGTGGCACTCCAGATTGTGGAACTTACTTAGTATGGAGCGAATGTCAGATGTGTCTAGGGATGCTTTTAAAAAAACTTTGAGTTCCGTTGGTCTCCTTTCTCTCTCGTGGCCTTCCATCCGCAGTATGCCCAGCCTCCATTAGAGCGCTACACCTCTTTCAGATATAAAACCAACCCCCTTTCTTGTTGGATGATCCACTGGAATTACATTTAGGCGCCACCATGTTGGGAGGGGTGGGGGGGGGGAGGGGGAGACGGGGTTTTGGTTCCTTTTCTATTGGTTTCTCTGCCCCCCAGTTGGGGGCAGTTTCATATCAATAGCACACATTGTGTGCCAATGTCCTCTGACAAGGGGGGGGCACTAGAGAGTGGCATCCTGAAGTTGGGTGGGATGGGTTTCTATCCTTGACAAGACAATATACGGGTGGGAGGAGGTTGCCCATCACCCGGTTATACTAGACACTATCTTCCTTTTGCTCTCTGTTCAGCATGGGTGGAGGGCGATATCTCCCTGTCTGATTGATAAGTATAATTTTCAATTGCACTGATCCCGTACTATCAAAGAGGAGTGAACTTTGATGGCAATGTTGTTATATGTTTTATTATGTGAAACTCACAATAAAAATATCTTTGAAAAAAAGAAAAAAAACAGTTACTCCATGGGCTGGAATTCATGCTCCGATTTCCCAGAATACCGTACCTTTGAAGGTTGGGTTTTTACCAGTAATACCATCTCCAAACTACGCAACGGTATACACCGCTCTAAAAAAATAATCCAAAATGTACGTGCTCCGCTTGAAGACCAGCATCTCCTGCCAACTTTCTGCAATTAATGTGTTTTCCGTATAGTAGCTGACATTTGTATGAGAAATCCAGTAGAATTTAATCTTTATCCAATGATAGGTGTTGGATGTGGCAAAGACTCTGCACTCGAGGCTGAAATCTTTAGAAGCAAAAAGGTCCAGTCAGTATTGAGCGGACCTCGTAGTTTGTTCGTTACAAGGTGTGTATCAGTCAGTATATATCAGTCTATAGAAACATTGGGTTGGAATGCTTTCCTGAACAAGAATGACAAATTAGGTTTTGCACATCTTCTCAGAAGTGAACAAGGCACAGGGTGCACTTTATTCAAAAGACAATGAAAAGCCAGGCAATGTTCAATACACTCAGTTCAAAACCAGGAAACCAAGTTCATAGTGTTTTTCCAAGAATATGAAGTAAAATCAGAACTTTGCAAGTGCTGGGGAAATATTTTACACATGATGGCTCTAGTGAAAAACTTGGTACAGGCTGATCGGGAAGGTGATTGGGAGCTGTACGTGAAGGCTGTGGAGTCACGGATCACTGTGTTTTGCGAATTTGATTGCATAAACTACCTGAGATATGGGTCCTGGTATTTGGAAAGCGTGAAGAAGCTAGAGGTGGAAAAACCATACCTCTGCAGAAAATGTATCCAAAGACATTTAGTGGTGAAAGACAGAGGCAAGGTTCAATGCTGTGGCTCTAGATATGAAACGAACAGATGATCCAGAGATCACAGAAAACCTCCAAGCAAACTGTTTGTCAGACAGGTAAAAGTGAATATGTTGCTCAATGGCACCTAGTTTACCATGAAGTCCTTTCCATTTGCAACATTTTCAGAGAGATGCCAAATTCAAAATTAACACTATCGTGAAACTGTTCCTCACCATGAATGTTGACAGCCTTCATTTCATGCAGCAGCAATGAAATCCTTTGAAATGACGCCTGTGCGACTACACAACTTCTTGACCAAAAAATGTGGATAACAATAAAGACGTCTATTAGATGCCCTGGAACATGGATCGAAACTATATACTGACGCAGAAGAGATTTGTATTGAAAGAGAAAAAGCAATTTGACATAATCACTAAAGCTAAACTTCCATGCTTTAATTACCAGTTAGAGTTTTGCCCAATTAGCCACTGCAGAGCAGGTTACAAAACACAACTTTCGCAAGCACAGATGGATGAAGCACAGGAAAGGGGTGAATTATCAAGGACTCTGTCACAAGATCTTCTAACGAACGCATTATTTGATGGAGATGTTGCAATCAAACCAGTGAAGCACAAACTAGTACAAGAGCTTGAGAAAAAAAAAACTTTCACCTGAAGAATTTCAATTCGAAAAGGTGTCATTATTGAAAACAGCGGTTTGTGAACTATGTCACAATTGCAAATGGTCAAAATTTCATCCAAGCAAACTTTGAAGAGGTCGTTCAGATTGTTCTACAGATATCAAAGTCAGTGTGCACCTTGCAAGAACTGCACATAGTCTTTGACAGTTATCCTGAACTGTCAAAGAGCGTGCGAGAATCAGACAAATGTCTACAAGTGGAACAATAGACCATTCCTGCATCAATAATTGGATACCTGTGCAACTAGATAAATTATGTTCATCAAAAAGGATGAACTTAGAGTTTAACTCACCAAAGCATTGCTGTTGCTTCAGTGAACACGGAATTTCCAATGAAGGAAAGTGGAATGATTGTCAATGAGGAGTAGGTGCCAGCAGAGAGCTATTCAAAAAACAGATACAGGCCATATTTTTCAAGAACTTAGCACATTGGAGGAAGCAGACCTTTGTGTTGTGTGACATGTTGAGTGGGCTGTTCGAAATGGTTCCTATGGAGTCACTATACTCTGGTGTTAACATGGCACAAATCTAAGTAACACAATAATAAGTCAAGGATTGTCAGAGTTACAGATGTGGTATGGAACAGGTGAGAAAAAACACTTCATCCCGCTTCATATTCTGTACAAGAAATTTGACCCAAAGATGCCCAGTGTTCTTATCAAGGCACAGTCTTACGGGTGATGACAATGAGCAAAATTTGAACAAAGCTTGGAACGTTGACTGCTGAACTTGAAGTTTCTAAAAGGATTTTCTGAGACAGAAGGTGACTTTAAAGATGTAGAAACCTACCTTGTGCGTTTGTCAAATATGTGACAGTCAGAACTCATTTTCCACAATCTGTTACATTGAGTTCAAGAGATCAGACCTGTTAAGTTACCTTCCACAGACTTCTTATTCTGCGCGTGGACACATTAAAGGTGCGCTCTACTTGAGAAGTCAAAATGTTTTGGATCATGCATATGTAGAGATAGATCAATGTGAATTTGGTCGGGAAGATTGATGGGTACTAAAACCTCTACCCACAGAACTTACAGGTACATGTACTTGCAAAACCTGTGCTACAAAAAGATGTCCCTGGCTTAGCAAATTTAAAGGAAGATTCAAATGTCAAAAATGTTAGATTTTGCCTCCGCCGAGGGCAGACTCCACTCCAAAGATTTTGCTGTTCTTTTTATACCACCATAGTGAATGAAGAAACAACTTCTGAGGAAAGGGGTAAGGGATAACCCATTGGAGAGGTATCCAAAACTTATTGCATTTTGAAAACAGGTCAGTATCCAAACTGAAATGTAGAATGATGTTGTCCACTTTAAAATCATAAAGCCATAAACTTCATCAAGCATGGTAAGGACATTTGAGTCCGACCAAAATATTTCTTCCAACCAAGCAAATTTCTGGCTCCTGGGGAAGTGGCTCTGCCAAGCGCACATCAGAACATGCCTTTACCTTTTCTTTCGCCACAGGGATGATTTCAGCTAACTACTAAAACAGTGCAGAGAACAGGTGAGGGTACCTTGGTGGGTATGGCCTCCTTAGGCTCTATGTACAACATGTGGAGGAATCAGAGCTGCCATAGTCTTGGGGAGTGAGCCACAAGGTACTTACTGGAGCCACTCAAATCCAACAGCCTGCAGTTGGTACTAGACCTGTGCAGGGTCAAGTGATGGCGTCGGGAACAGCTTAATTGAGATTGTTGGAATTCAGGAGATGTGGCTGGCAATGGGGAATTGCAGTCCTGTGAATGTTTCCTCTAGCAAGATTTTGCCTTCCTATGTGGCAAGATCTTTTGGGAGATCATTCTCTGCAAGGCAACATACCGTAAGGAAAGCTCAGGAGGGAGGGTATCTGTAGCAAGATATATCCAACAAAAACATGTGAGCTCAGACATATGCCATAGTAGGTAAAAAGGTCCACCTGTAGTTTGTTTAATAAATCCCAGTTGAGTGAAGGGACAGTGAGATGCCATCAAATAGCATGAAGTAGATCACTGTAGTGCCACAAATAAATTACATATAATCAAACTACTTAATTGCACTTGGTTAGCACTCTACCGTTTGGAGCAGTTACATAGCTCAAGTTGGTCAGTCAAGATAATGAGCAATTCCAACCATATTTCTTCATTAGAATTTTCAAGTAATCCCTCAAAGAAAACAAACCAAGGGCTGCTTTGACAGGACAGTAGCTCTTCCCAAATTAAAGCAGTAACTGAACATTTCAATACTGAACGTGGAGAATTTCGTCCAGAGGATAAACAGTGTTGCCGAACTGATCAGCTTGCTGTTCAATCTTTTGTGACTAATCTCCAAGCGAAGTACTGAATAGCCGGTTTGGCATTTAGTATTTGCTTGCATTTTTTTTTTTTTTTTAATGTATAGATGCTGACAGTTCCCACTAAAAATAGGAGCACAATACAGCAATGTGGCAAAACTCTTCACAGGAAAGGTCCTCGAGGCGGGTCACAAGACAATAGTACAACAAAGCACTAAAATTCCATGCAAGAGCAGGACCTCTTAAGACTCAAGATTATACATTCGCATTCTCTACAGTTAAGAGTAGAAATTAACCCCCCGACAAGCATAATGATTAATCTCCTGTTCCCGGATATTTGTATACCAAGTTACTGAGACAAGCCACCTTTTTACCACCAGGAGCTTAAGTTCTGCAATTTAACTGGGGTTCCATCAACCAGAAGATCACCTGCTTTGATGTCCAGATTGGAAACTTGTGGGGCTAACTTCGGTGGAAAACAGCACCCCCTGCAATTAATCAGCCAAATCGGACCACAGGATTTCTACACTCATTACACAATGCAGTAATTCTTAGTCTGCATATTCTCCATTTGCCTTATAACCTCACAGAAGTGATCTTACTCTCTACTCGATGTGCTCCATCATAAAGTGCTCTAAAGCCCAAGGGCCATACCTGGGCAATCTAAAACTACATAGAAGAAAGAAAAAAAGAAAATATGCTAAAGGACGCAACCTAGGTTCATGCTTTTGTCTACATTTATTTTGTCTGAGCAAACACATGCTGCTTAATTGATTTCTCACCCGCTGAGACAGCATAAAGCTAATTAATAAATTTAATAAAGCAATGAAAGTCGCTTCCATTTGCAGCTAATTTAGACCAAAGCATGGCGCAGTTCACTTCAGCCTATGCCATACTGTAATTAACCTAATAGCAGTTAAAGTTGGCTTGCATTCTTTCCAAGAGCTTCCTTGGCAACAAGGCTTCAGGCCATTACATTTCCATGGGATTAAAATTGGCTCTATAGCCCATATGGACCAAAAGGAAAATGCTACTTACCCAGTATGCATCTGTTCTTGGCATGTACAGCTGTAGAGTCACATGCTATGCATAGATCGCCATCTAGTGTTGAGCCCGGACGTTTGCACTTTGATTTTTCCCGAAGAAGTCTTTCCAATCACGAGGTAGGGGACTCCTCCTTTCGGTGACAGTGCGCATGGGCATCAACTCCATTGTTAGATGGTTTTCCCGCAGAGGGTGAGAATGGAGTAAGTAGAATAGAGATGTCCATGTGTAATTATCTAAGTAAGATAGTACTGGAACAGATACAGGTAACCAGGGAGGTGGGTGTGCATGAGACTCTACAGCTCTACATGCCAAGAACAGATGTATACTGGGTAAGTAGCATTTTCCGTTCGAGGCATGTGAGCTGTAGATCACAAGCTAACCATAGACTATACAGCAGTAATCTCCCAAAGCGATGGCTAACCTGTAGCTGTTGCAGTGGTTTGAAATAGTGTACGTAAAACTGCCTGGCCTACATTAGCTTGTTGTCTGGCTAACACATCTACACAATAGTGTTTTGTGAATGTGTGTGGTGTAGACCATGTTGCAGCTTTGTTGCAGCTTTACAGATGTCATCTATGGGAATATTTCCTAACAAAGCCATAGAAGCCCCCAGTTTGCGAGTGGAATGCACTCTAGGGGGAATTGGTAAAGTTCTTTGCTTTTGCATAACATATCTGAATAAATATAACTATCCACCGTGCAATACCAAATTTAGAAATAGGATTGCCTTTGTGTGGTGGAGCAAAAGCAACAAAAAGTTGTTTAGTCTTACGAAAAGATTTTGTTCTATGTAATACATCAATGCTCTTAACATCTAAAGTGTGTAGAGCACATTCTGCCACAGAAACTGGTTGAGGAAAGAAGACGGGCAACTCAACAGATTGGTTGATGTGGAAGGCAGAAACTACTTTAGGTAGGAATTTAGGATTAGTACGAAGAACCACTTTGTTTGGGTGTATTTGTATAAATGGTTCTTCTATGGTTAGTGCCTGAAGCTCACTCACTCTCCTGAGTGATGTGATAGCAATGAGGAAAGCTACTTTCCAAGTGAGAAACTGTACTTCACATTTATGTAAAGGCTCGAAGGGTGGACCCATTAGCCTGGTAAGGACAATATTAAGATTGCACATTGGGGCAAGTGGAAGCCTTGGAGGACTAACTCTTTTGAGTCCTTCCATGAAAGCTTTAATAGCGGGCACTCTGAAAAGGGACAGGTGTCTATTTTGAAGATAAGCAGCTATTGCAGCGAGATGCAAGCGTATAGACGTGTACGCTAAATTTGAACATTGTAAATGTAGCAGATAAATGATATTTTGAATAGAAGCATCAAGTGGATTGACATGGTTATTACAATAAAGAACAAACCGCTTCCATTTAGCTGCATAACGAGCTCTTTAAGTAGGTCTTCTAGCTTCTTTAATAATATTCATAGTCTGGAAGATTTAGATAACCAAACTCTAGGACTTCAGGTGCCAAATCGCAAGATTGAGAGGTTTGGGATCTGGATGTCTCATCTCTCCATGGTTCTGCGTGAGGAGACTGGATGCGAGATGTAGCTTTTGATGAGGAACTACTGATAGTACTAAGAGGGTAGTGAACCAAGGTTGGCGAGCCCAAGTGGGAGCTACTAGGATTAGTGTGAGGGATGTTTGCCTGAGCTTCCGAACCACTAGTGGAATGAGTGGGAGAGGCTGAAAAGCTTAAGCAAATATCCCCGACCAGTTCATCCATAGAGCATTGCCTTTGGATAACGGGTGTGGAAACCTGGAGGCGAAGTTTGGGCATTTTGCGTTTGTGTGTGGCGAACAGATCTATGTCTGGAAAGCCCCACATCTGAAAGGAGGGGAGGAGAACTTGAGGGTGAAGTTACCATTCGTGAATTTGTTGTCCATCTGCTGAGGAGATCTGCGATCTGATTGTTTACTCCTGGGAGGTGTTCTGCTAGGAGATGAATCTTGTGATGAATGGCCCATCTCCAAATGTCTTGTGCAAGGTGTGACAGTTGGAGAGAGTGTGTCCCTCCCCGTTTCTGTATGTAATACATTGCCGTCATGTTGTCTGTGCGTATCAGGACAGCTTTGCCGACAAGGCGAGTTTGGAAGGCGTTGAGCGCCAAGACTACTGCTAACAGCTCCAGATTTAAGTGGAGAAGCTTTTCCTTTTGACTCCACAATCCTTGAATTGTGTGAGTTTGGAGATGAGCTCCCCAACCAGTGAGCGATGAGTCTGCTGTTAGCACGGTCTGTGGAATTGGATCGATGAAAGGCCGCCCTTTTGTAAGGTTGTGTGGATTCCACCACTGCAGAGAGCGATGAATGCGGCCGTCCACAAACACCAGATCCGTCAATAGACCGTGAGACTGATTCCACTGACGTGCTAAACATTCTTGAAGGGGACGCATTTGCAGTCTTGCATAAGGAACTATCATGATGCAAGATGCCATCATTCCTAGTAGTTGCATGAATACCCAAGCTGGTAATGACGGATTGGGTTGAAATTTGGAAAGGAGAGACTGAATATTCTGAATTCTGGTTGGATTGGGATAGGCTAGAGCTTTTGGTGCATCTACAGTGGCCCCTAGATATGCTTGTGTATTGGAGGGCTGAAGATGTGATTTTGACAGATTGACTGTAAATCTGAGGTTGTGTAGTAAGCGTACTGTTTGAGTGTGCTGTAGGTACTTTGAGAGAGTGCTGGGTTTGATAAGCCAGTCGTCTAAATATGGATAGACGTGAACATGTCTTCTCAGATGCGCAGCGACTACTGCAAGGCATTTGGTAAATACTCTGGGAGCAATAGTTACTCCGAATGAGAGTACTTTGAATTGATAATGTTGCCCCGCTATTACAAACCTGAGGTATTTGCGATGAGCAGGATGTATTGGAATATGGAAGTACACGCCCTTTAAGTCTAGGGGGGAGACATAAAGTCACCTTGATGTAACAGAGGAAGTACCTGTTGGAGAGTGACCATATGGAATTGATCTGATTGAATGTAAAGGTTTAATTCTGAGGTCTAAAATAGGCCTCCGAGAACCTTCCTTTTTGGGAATTAGAGAATAAAGAGAGTACACCCCAGTCCCCTGATATTGTAGTCGGACGGGTTCTATAGCTACTTTTTCCAGAAGAGATTGTAGCTCGTTTGAGTAGGTGTAAATGTTCTGGAGATAGTTTGTGTGTTTGTGGTGGAATGTTTGGAGGGTTGCTTGTAAGCTCCAGGCAGTAACCAGATTGGATAATTTGTAAAACCCATTTGTCTGATGTGATTGAATTCCAGACTGGGAGAAATTGAGAAAGACGTCCAGACAGGTGTGGGGTGATCGGGGAAAGGGGAAACAAGTCACTGCTTATTTGTGGCTGGGGAAGTATGGGGTGTATTGCCTTTCCCTCTTACTTTGCCATGGTTTCCACGAAATCCACCTCGAAAATAACCTCTGGTAGAGGGTGATTGACTATTGCCTCTATATGAGGTAGAGGACCCGTCAGTAGGGATGGACTTAGAGCCTCCCCTGTAAAAGGATCGGCGAAATGAGCCACGGTTGGATGGTGTTTGTAGCGCTCCCATAGATTTGGCTACTTCAGTGTCTTTCATTTTTTCTAATGAAGTGTCCACTGTAGGACCAAATAAATGCTCATCAAAAGGTGAATTTAAAATGGATGTCTGAACCTCTGGTTTAAAACCTGATCCCCAAGCCATGCGTGGCGTCTGAGAAGAATGCTGGTGTTAATAGCACGTGAAGCAGTGTCTGCTGCATCTAGAGCACACCTGATGTATTAGAAATAAGTTTCCTTCCTGAATGAGGTCATGAGCCTTGGATTTATGTTCATCAGGCAGATATTGAATCAGTTGTTCTAGCTCATCATAATGGGCTCTGTCATATCTTGCCAAGAGTGCTTGTGTGTTAGCTATGCGCCAATGATTGGCTGCTACTCTTGCCTGAGGCATCTATTAATTTTGATTCCTTATCGGGAGGCGGAGCGTCTCCCATTGACTGAGAAATTGCTGGTTTCCGAGCATTTGAAACTACCAAAGAATCTAGTGGAACCTGACCTAATAAAAATCGAGTCTGTAGGAGCTGCCTTGTATTTTTTGTCCACTCTAGGTGTGAGTATCCTAGCTCGCACTGGATCTTTGAACACCTGATCTGCATGCTTTAACATACCCTTGAGCATAGGTAGTGTATGTGTAGTTTTTTTGTGATGCACTTAGCGTCTCAAATAGAAAATCTTCCTCAAGAGGCTCCTTATGGAGTTGCACCCCATGTTACTGTGCAGCTCTATTAAGCAATTCTGTGAACCCCACATTATCATCTGGAGGAGAAGGTTTAGAAGGGTATAGATCTGGATCGTTGTCGTTATTAGGATCTGCGTTATAATCTACCTAGGGGTCTGGAGCATAACCTTGTGTTACATCCCCGTGTGCGTCATCATCTAGGTCCCCATCATCCTGCTGAACTGGTGATTGTGGCGGAGGGGAATTTGTGGGCGTTATAAGAAGGTTAGGGTCAATAGGTGGAGGAGGTGAGGAAGGTGAAAGAGGTGGAGGAGAAGTATTAGTCCCCATATTCTCTCTTTAGAGGGATATGGTAAGATTCCTCAAATTCTGGTCTTCTTTTCCCTGGCAGTTTTGCATAAAGGTGTCCTGTTTGGGTTTATAACCAATTGCTTTTGTTTGGGGTCCGTGTTAGCAGGCGGAACGTCCAAACTAGGCTCCTTGTGTGGAGGAGAAACAGTCTTTTCCTTTGGGGCTATAATTTGGCGTAGAAGATTTTGGTGCTGACGTTTTCGTAGCTGATTTTGGTGCAGAGGATTTCGGCTCCGATGATTTCAGAACCGAAGTGTGTTTCGGTGCCTAAGTTTGAAGGATCAGTTGGCTTAACTTTCGGTGCGGAAGTCTTGGGTTCGTGCCCCGAAGAAGGTAGACTCAGTCCCGAGCCGGAAGGCTTAACTAGTTGTTTCGGTGCCAAGCCCTAAGGCGGGGCATTGGAAACTTAGTCTCAGTGCCGACCTTGGCCCGAAGGCGGAGGAGGGACCGGAGCCTTTTTAGAGGGTACTTTTTTGGGCAGAGGTGTATCTTTACTCACAGTATGCTGACCGGGTGTGATGTCTTCCTCGATGTCGGAATCTTCCTTGGACACGTAAATTTGTTGTTCCTCTGCCTCGGCTCCATGTGCTTAGAGGATCTCTTGGTCGACATCTCCATACAGGTCTGGAACGGAGTCCTTGTAGTCTTTGTGGATACATTTCGTGACGTCGAGCCAGACGGTCACGGAGCGTCTTTTTCGATCAGAAGGATCGGCAGGCTTCGCAGTAGTCTTCGTTGTGTTCAGGCGATAAACACAAATTGCACACGTCATGAAGATGGGTGCGGGGTTACTTTGAGTGGCACCCGGGGCAGAATTGTAATGGAGTCAGTTCCATCTACTGCGAATTCGGTCGACGCGGCTAGGCCCAAGGGCCTCGTACGAGGTTTTCCAATCAAAGTTGTGAAATCGATACGATACACGAAGGCAGGAATACACGATCGAGAAACAATACAGTCGAGGGTAGTTGACTGCGCACCGAGGGGAACCCCGAGAACGGTGTCGAACTGGAGAGCAGCAGTTCACTTCCGAACCCAATGGCAGAAAAAAAACTAAAAAACAATGGAGTCAATGCCCATGCGCACCATCACCGAAAGGAGTCACCTACCTCGTGACTGGAAAGACTTCTTCGAACAAAAACAAAGTGCAAACGTCTGGGCCCAACACCAGATGGCGATCTATGCATAGCATGTGATCTACAGCTCACATGCCTTGAACAAAACATTTTAATAGTCAACTTAGTTTTCCAAAAGGGGTAATACAAATTTAACAAATTCACTATGATGATCAGTAACACAATCAAGTGATATTTTTAGGTCTTATTTCTGGATCCTTCACAAAAATAGTATTAAAATGATACCATTTGTGGAGTACTGTATATGACCCTTCAGCAAAATTTGGTAACCCAAGAGGAACAATCCCGAAAATCCAGAAGGAGGGAAAGGATTTATATGGACACAAACCCCAATGGGTCGTGGGGGTACGGATGGTTTTATTCCACTTATCAAGTGAATGATGCATGCCATGGGTTCCAGGTTGAGCCTCTGGTACTTAAAATATCCAAGCCACAAGGGTGTGTAACAAAAGACTTCCATACGCTCTCAATGTAATAATGGAGCTAAGATGGTGCTTAAATAGGTAGTTGCCGCAGATTAGAATCCTTTAGCTTCCCACTATCACAAACATCATTACCCATCTACTGTCCATGTAGGGTTTTTGTAATTTGATAGATCACTTACATAACCAGCTCCTCTGAGCACTGCCCCACTCTTCTCCACAGTCTATCGACAGATTTATGAGGCTACTGCCATTGTGGCAGTCCTACACTTACAATAGGAGCCATTTCACGCAATAGTGACTAACACTGCCATTAATCACGTCAGACACTTTGGTTGCGGTACAGATGACAAATATGGTACCAAGGTTCTGAGATATGCACCAGCTCATTACTTCATCAGCATTGAAGGACCACCACACGGTTCGTTTCTATGATCCAACTACCTGTTAATGCTCTGTCTTATGGCAGACATAAATTGGCTTATTCAACCAGAGTTAAAGCAATTGATAATCTCAAAATGGACCACTTGACCAAATAACCGCCAAATGAATAAAGTGTAGATAAGGATATCAGTACAACTGAAGATTCATGCAACGTTAGCAAGGTGGTAGTTTACAAAGAATTCCTTAAGTATATATAAAACTGTAGAGATAAAATGGTCACAAAACCGTTGGCAGAGTCTTGTAACTTTTTGCAGGATACAGTGGTAGCAAGAAACACAAAAGATCACTGCATGTAGTGCAACAGATAATTAGATTAGTCTGTATAAAGATGGCAATTTTGAGCTCTTGTGGTCATTACTCTTGGCAATGTATCCTGTAATCCAAATGCCAACCATGGTATTACGTCTCACATCCAGTTTTCACACTCTGGATAACTATGTATATTTTGCATAGGAAAATATTTGTTTGTTTTAACACTCAAGGTAAACATTCTTACAATATATAATCATTCACAATCACCCTGGCCGTTAACCCCAGGTTTAATTGCTCAATGATCGCAATAGGCCAACCAGTGTTGCGATTTTGGCCCTACACAGATTGATAGAGGATAGCCGTCAATCTAGCATTCCTTTATCAACTATGTTCCCAGAAAACAAAATGGCACAAAAGACTGAAAGAAGAATACAACACCCAAATTCTCCGCATGATGAAAAACCTCAGCTATGAGACAAGATTCACTGGGATTGGGACTAGGAGCAGAGTGGCTAATGTAAATCGTAAAGTATTTTCTCCACCCTGTTCCATTTTTTTGCATGATACACCCTTTAAAGACATGCTTTATCAACATTGGAAGCACTAACCACTACAACACCACGGATAGAGTCAATAAGAATTATTCTACTTTGAGTAACATCCTCTAACTTATTTAGACGGAATGCTACATCCAAGTCTTTAGACTTGGGAAGGGAAAATGTTTTGAGCGCCTGGTTGATCTCTTTATACCAAACAACCTACTTTCGTCTCATACCGGACCATTAGGCAGATTAACCTTAGAGTGTACCGGTTAAGCATGTGACTTACACACCCAATACCCATCATACAAAAGTCAATCCTCAATTGCAACAATTCTTGATGCAAGCTCTGTCAAGACAAAGGAAACCACCAAACTTCTGTTGGGAGGCCTCATTTGCTGGCAAAAACTAGTCCTGATCATTCAACTTTAATGTCATTTGGTAAACACATTGTCTGCGTTATTTGGACTTTCCCGATTGGGGTGTGGGGTGGAGGGAGGAAAATGGGTGGACTGAGTGGCACGCTGACCTTTGCCGCAGAGGTGGTAGACCTCATGGTTTCTCCTGCAAAACAGCCAAGTTCCCTGCTAGAGATCCACAGGCTGGAAGTAAGGAATGCCTCGTCCAAAGCCACAAAAGCAACATTGAAATTGTTGCTGACAAGCCTGGGTAGAAAGGCCCTCAGTGCGAGTGGTAGCCCTACTCTCCTTGAAACACTGAAGGGAAGAATCAGCCCTGTCCCCTAACAAGCGAGCACCATCCAACGGCATGTCCATCAGAGTGGACTGGACATCGTCACAATGCATGGCTATGATCATTTATGTTCGTGGACGAATGGCAACACTGGTGCCAACAGCCCATCATACAAACAGTGGCCAAGCCACAACAAATTGTGAACTTGGCCGAATCAATACCATCCTGAATGGTCTAGGACAATAGGGTGAAGGTCTTCAGGAACTACTGGTAGTACTTGCACCACTGAGTCCCAGAAAAGGGGGGGGGGCATAGTGGTCCAGCAAACAGGAGATGCTAATTGACCAAAGGCTGAAACTGGCCAATTAAAAGAGGAGTTCTCTGAATGTCTCCTCTCACTTAGATCCCTTATCAGGTGGGAGTGGTAAGAAAATTGTTGGGGTTGGTCTGGCTGGTGGAGGCCTGCACCAAAAAAACTCAAGGGCGCTGCAACAAACAGGCCTGGTCACCTGGAAAAATCAGATGGTAGCTGACAATTTGGCAGTTAACAAGACGGTCCGTACAAGCCTTAGCTAATGCCCCTAGTAGTCAAGGACTCACTAAAAGGTAGGAGGCGCTCAAAAGCAGTCTGGACAGGCTGCAAGTCTACCATCAGGATGTTGGTTTTCACCTACATGATGGGGCGGTGGAGGTAAAGGACTTCGGAAGCCCTACACATAAGCATGCCGTTGGATGCAGATTCTTTTATGGCCGGGCCAGGAGGAGAGACAGGGCAGACTCTGGTGAAGTGTCCAGCAAGTCGTCTTACCAAATGTCAATAGGAAAGGGCTGAGCAAATTCAGCACACTGTTCATAATCGTTACCAAAGTCTGTTCAAACATAAGCAGTGTTGCCTGCCTTCTGGTAAGGAGAGTGCAGAAACCTCAGTCGAATTTGGCTGCGACATCGGTCGAATTCAGACCGGCATCGAGTCGGCATCAGAAAACAATCGTGGCACATCTTTGGGCAGTGAAGTTGACGTACCTATGCCTGGAGTGGCTACGGACACTGAAGGCAGTGTCGGTACTGGAGCAGAGGGCAGAAACGGCCAAGATGGTCCAGCTGGAGCAGAATGCAAAACCACAGGCGGTAATCCAGGTGGTAGGCCTTTTGGCCAAGTGGGGCCCAAAGGCGTGTTAGAGTGAGTCAGTAAAGATCCAAAGCGGCAAAGCATAGCTGAGCGAAGCTCTTCAGTCACTTGCGGTGTGGCTGAAAGTCCAGGAAACTCAGGTTGTGCCATGACAAGCTGTGGAATCTGCTCTGAAGTCCGTTGAAGCGCATGGAGTGGAAATGGCATGAAGTGGAACTCAACTTCAGCTTGTGTTTTAGGCTTACCTGAGGATTGGGAGCACAACGAACACCGGCTACGAGAGTAGCTTTATAGACTTTGGAATAAGCCTTGGGGCGGAACATTCAGTGGTCCCAGCGCTGCATCTTTATGCGCTTGTTAACAAAGTTTCACCTCACGTTCCCTGAAGGCCTTCTGTTACACTGATGGTCACCGCAGGTCTTGGAGTCGTGGCTCGACCCCGACACCACAGGAAACCTGGTGGAGATCGGTCACAGACATCTGTTTGCGACAGTCCCTGAAGGGCTTAAAACCTGTCTTAGGAGAAGACATCGCCTGCACACTGCAAATTTCCCACCTTCACAAGATTTCAGCAAACAGTGATCTGAGAGACACGCATTGAGAGGCAAGGAAAGAATCAATCACAGAATTTGTAAAGCGCACTACTTACCCGCGAGGGTCTCAAGGCGCTAGGGAAAAAAAGGGGGGGGGTGCTGCTACTGGTTGAACAACCAGGTCTTGAGTAGCCTCCTGAAGGTCAGCAGGTCTTGTGTCTGTCGTAGGCTTAGTGGAAGGGTGTTCCAGGTCTTGGCGGCGAGGTGGGAGAAGGATCTGCCACCTGTGGTAGTTCTTCGAATGCGAGGGACGGTGGCGAGGGAGAGGTCGGCGGAGCGGAGTTGGCGGTTGGGGACGTAGAAGAGGAGTCGTCTGTTGAGGTAGGCTGGGCCAGTCTTGTGGAGTGCCTTGTGTGCGTGGATGAGGAGTTTGAAAGATTCTCCTGTCAACGGGGAGCCAGTGCAGGTTCCTCAGGTGGGGGGTGATGTGGCTGTGGCGTGGTACATCGAGGATCAGGCGTGCGGAGGCGTTTTGTATGCGTTGCAGTCGCTTGGAGGAACTAACAGTGATCAGGAGTGGTGCCTATATAGGCTCTATATAGGCTTGGCACGTCATTTCCAGAGCAGAACAGCATCAGTGCAGAACTGCGAGGTGCTACCTTCGGCCACACAAGCATTGCAGAAGAGATTTTGGATCCAGTCTGACGCCTGGGGAATATTCAAAGGGGGAGTAATCTGCGACTAGAAGTCGATCAGAACCAGTACCAAACACTGGCTGAAGCAGGGCGCTCCTCTGAAGAGGGTATGGGAAAGTTGTTGGCCTGGGCAACAACGAAGGAAAGATGATTGAAAATGATCAGAAGAGACCCAAAAGCAGAGGATATACTTAGTTTGGGAGATGGGGGAGGTATGATAAATAACTGGAGGGGGGGAGGAAAGAGGATGTGCCTAATGGCTAGGGCAGTCGACCTCAAATGTGGGGAACTGGGTTAGAGTCTCGGCAACAAAGCTCAATATCCTGTGATTCCGGGGAAATCACTTAATCTCCCTGTGCCTAACACAAATTGTGTCCTTATGTAATGCAACTGGTGCTCATGTAAAGCACTCCGATACCTTCGGGTCAAGTTTGCGCTATATAAAACTCCTTAAAATAAAATTGGTTGCAATGGTTAATGGGTATGATCCATGAGGTGCAGATCTGACTTGCCACATTAGTGATTATTATATTGCGCTTCATGAGAGCCCCTTGATGCCACTGGATGCGTCTGAACTAGAAATGTAATTTTTCTTCCTTGTAATCTGTGCCCAGTGTTGCAGCTGGAAGAACATGCTGTAAAGAGTGATACTTTGTGTACGGTCTTGATGATATACTATGACAGTGAATGGTTATGCTAATATGTTTTAGTCCAGTTAAAGTCAAACAAAAGAAAAATAAAGACAAAAATATGCAATATAAAAATGCATATCAATTATGTTAAAACAAAGCCATCCAGTAAGTCCTTGTGAACTTTATAAACCACTAAACTTCAGCCTGGTGGTCAGGTCATTCACCACTATTCCTAGATAACACTAAATAATGATTCACAAACGGTGCAGAGTGGCACCAAGTCATAACATTCTGCATGGACGCAAGGTGGACTACAGCTCCTCCTCTGAATACAGATTCTGGAGTCCAGAATGAACATTCGGAATGACCAGCCAGGAAAGACTCTGGGGGGCTAACAAAAGTATTTTGAGAAGTTCTTATCTGGAGAAAGTTCTTACGCAGTACATTGGTGCCTCCAATCAGTTACCAGATTATCATCAAGGAATGAAACAGTCTTGTGTAAAATGTGAGTAGTATGGGTAAGGCTGTAGCGAGTAAGCGAGATATAACAAAACAATGGAAAGAGTTCATACAAGTCCACAGAGACCGGAAATTTAACAAGATGGTCAACAATAAGCCTTGCCACCTTCCTAAAGCAGCTACAGATGGCAATCCTTAAAAAGGCCATCTGCTAAATAGATGTAGAAATATTGAAAACAGGATATTAGGCAGAAGAAAAAAAAAAAAAACACTAGGCTGGTTTCCAAGTCAATGCACGAAAGTGCTCAGATAAGGCACTCTGCCAGTTGCAACCATGTACAATTTGAAGAAAACTGCAAATTGCCTTAGTAATTTCTCAGTATAAACTTATTCTTACATACCCGCATCAAAATTGTGTACAAACATTTACTAAATCTACTGTAACATAAGGAGCTGTCCAAACGCACTCCGTTCATAGCATATAATTACCTTGCAAACGCTTCATCAAGACCATCATCTAATTCCTAGAGAAAACAAAAAAGTTTTAGCCAGATATACATATAAAAGAACCTATACATTTCACAAAAAAACCATCCTTCAGCATATGCATGCAACGGGGACAGGCAACACAAGCAGTATGGCAAACGTTACTTCTCGTTAACGCGGTTTACATCTTTGAGCACTATAGGTACACCTGCACATACTACTACCACCATCTAGTGCTGCATTGGCAGCATCAACATTTTGAACAGGGGCAGCACCAAGACCAAGTTTGGAACGGCATGCAAGTGCAAACATCCAAATTCTTTTCAAGGCTTTAGGTTATTTGCTCTATAAGCAACAGGTTCAAATTTCATGGAAGCTAATGAAGCAACACAATCCACCCTTTGAGTCTAACGCATATATACACACCCACACTTTAATTTTTTTTTTACAGAAATCTTTGGCCTACTGCCTTTGTTGTAATCATCATAAACACATTAAATATATGGTGCCTGAAATAACTCTAATAAACCAACAAAAACTGCTATAGATATTATCGTTTCATTAGAGAAAGTTATTTCAGACCGTTAAGCATGCAGTCCCAGAATTACAAAAACTTAACCCATTTAGGAAGACTTACCAAGGCTCATCACAGTGAAATTCTCCTATCTTCTGGATTTGTCAGAGAAGGTAACACCAAAACCCTTGCCTAAAATGATAATCTAGGAGAAGATTCCAAGTAATAAGAGACTTGTATGTAGCCTGTAACCCAGTTTAATAACAGCCTCTTTACAAACCTATGCGCTATACTCTTATTACTCACAATAAATCCATCAGCCCCATTGCCTTTGTCGTAACCTTTTAGAATAAACAATTTAGACCCGTGGTTTCTAACATCTTTTCCTAAGGAACACACGAAGCCAATCTCCTTGTTCATTGGCTTGCCACTATAATCAGCGCAGACCTACTATACTGAAAAGAAGTTTCCACAAGGCAGCCATCAGGCCTACCAGCATAAAATTGCACATATACAGAAGATAACTGTGCAAAACAATATACAACGGCTTTAATGAGAAGTTAAGAATAAGCACAGTGCAAATCGGCTACCTCCAGGGTTGGCAGAGGGGAATCACCACCGCCGAAAACCTTGCCTACTACGGGAATATGTCAATTTACATGTAAAAAAAGAATCTACCGAAAGGTTTTAACCCAGTGCAATCATAATCCACGCTTAAAGGACTATTGGCTTTAACATTTGCTTTTTCACAATAAATAAGCCAAGCCGGCTGCTTTTGCCATAATTTTTTATAACCAACAGATCAGACCCATGGCATCTGACAAAACCGCTCTCAATGAACCAATCAGTCCCATCACCGTTCCGTGCTTATTTGGGGAGCATATTTATGAAGAGTAGGTCTTAGCCATGACACTAAACTTAAATATTCTGTAATCCAAACTGCATTAAAATCTGACAGGGGCCCCCCCCCCCCCCAGTGGCATTTCCTGGGAAGGGCAATCCCTTGGCCTTCCCATCAACCACCATCCTTGCTGTGGTCGACAAGGAAGTTGAAAATCAGAAGGCACATGTTTCAAACCTGACTTCCCGCTACCTCCCTCCCTGGCCAGTTTGTGAGCTATTGGGCACTCTCTTCCTTCACTATTCACCAAAGTGGTGGGAATATCACAGCCCATGAAACGAGCAGTGGGGGTCTGCAGTCTTGGTTCTCCTTGACAAAACTGTTAGAGCAAATCATAATCTCACTGTGCCCGTCACCAGACCCAGCTTTACTGCTGGTGGTGCCCAGAGTCACAATCATTATTGCCCCCAATTACCTCAAAGCATTTCATCACTGCCACCATCCTATGGGGCCACCATCTCTTCTTAGCCCCCCCACTTCTCATTTAAACTTTCATAGAGCTAATCATCCCAATTTAGTTTGCCAGAGTGCTTTACATTGCACATGCGCACACGCCCACACAATACAGAGAATAAACCATACAGGTGTGGAAATAAACGTATAGGAAATGAAGACAAGGAGGGCTACAAAGTGTAGGACTAACCACTCATCCATACTAGTAGGCAATATTGGGCTTGGTCTTGAGAAAGTGCAGTAACCAAAGTTGCTGCGCTGCGTGAAGGGGAGAGAACAGAACACCATCTACTAAGATAAGGCACTGATGCTCTCTCCCCATGCTAGTACACTTTAGGCTGCCTTGTGCCAACCCACAGGCCATTGCACCATTGTGTATAGAAAGAGTACCCTTCCAGTGCAAATTACTATGCTTGAACACTTTTCCCCAGACAGATGTGCGGTCTAGTGCAGCAGACCTGCAAGCCTGGAAAAATATGGAGAAAACAACTTTTCTCCCACATTATGTCTGAATGAAGGAGGCGCAATTTGTCACATGCACTTCCATCAGTGTTAATAGATCAGGAATGGCGTCAATTCATGGGTGGTTGCATGGGAACACCCATTTACCACCGATCGTATGCCCACCCTCTTGACACAAAGTGCCACATAGGGCTACTTTCCAATACACACCTGGATTTTGATGGTGTAAATTCCAAAACACTTTGCACCATGTTTACGTCACTTTGGTAACAAGCCTGGTGAAAAGAGTTAGCAAATCCGACCCACGAACCTCAGGATTTAAAACATAAGTGACTGGGTTGGTCTACAATAAGAATGTTTCAGTACCCAAAATAACCCATTTTAGCAACCTTGGAACTACAAAATATTATCACAATGGGATTTTGTGAGTAACGCATTCCAGCCATGTGGGAATGTTAATTAGCCGATGGGGCGGAAACCATAGAGTGGGTGGTGTTTCTGCCTCGAGAGCAATGGTGCATAAGAGCAATTGTGCTCTCTGAAGCCGCACATTCTTTTCATGCCACGCACCGACTGCAGCAGCCGCCGCCCCACGACGGCCTCCAGTGCAGCGCTGGGTTCGGAACGTTACATGGTTTCTTTGATGCCAGGTTTTTGGTTTCAATATGACCCACAATATCTCCCTTGAAACGGACCGTGGCCAGCACACAGACTCAACCTCCAATTGTGCTTTATCCCGCCAGAGGAATGTTTATGTGTGGAAATGGAAAGAGCTACAATATCTGTGCGAAGGGAAAGAAGTTGTTTGACGGTAAAGAGGAGGCTCTGAAGAAATTCGATCTGGGGCCAAGAAAAACTCATTCAAAGTCCACTTTAAATGCCGTTCCAATGAAAGCAACGGTCTTGCTTGTCAACACCCATTACCCTATCCAGAGGGGGAGGCAGGGCTATCTTCGCTGGAGCATCCCATAGAGAAAGTCACTGCCAATCAAAGTATTTGGGGGGACATATGCTTCGAGGACATTATCTTTCTTACCAGACACATCAACTTTGGACCCTGCGCAGTGTACATAATTACAAATTTGCAAAGTCTCAGGCTTTAAGGTTATCTACCTAGAAGCAGGTGAGTAGCTACAGATGAACTTGACCGCACAGAGATACTCTACAGACGCAGTTTCCACTGGGCCCAGACATCACTGAATACCTGGGAGTGATCCTCTCTCGAAGGTTTGAGATCTAGAACCACAAAATCCCACCTTCGCTGGATGCATTTTATAAAGACCTACACAGATGTGCAAAATGGGAATCCATTGCATAGGAAGAATTAACCTATAAAACGAACATTGGCTTTAACAATGTGTTTTAGCCATGATGTACACCAGTGTCTGCTGCTCAACATGGCTAAGTTAGTGGAGCAGGGTAGGGTAGATTGGAGTGCAGTAGTGTGGAGTGGGGTAGAATGGGATGGAGTGGGTAGAGTGTAGATGTGGTCCTTATGCTGCATCTCTTGCACCCAAGTGCATATGAATACAGGGCGCCTGAAAGAGGGGTGTGTATGTGTGTATATATATATATATATATATATATATATATATATATATATATATATCCGAACAAAAACCAGCACTTTAAAAAGCCACATACTTTGTATTTGAATAAAGCACGTGTCCAAAATGTTTGTTGCTTAGTGGCAGCCTGGCCTGAAGCATGTGATTAGACTGCTAGTCTGGAAAGATTATGGGAGCCCGGTTACAAACTAGTGTACACTTTAAACAGGCAAATATTTTGCGTGTGCAGAGAAGTACAGCCTACACACAGACTGCTTTAATATTCCATGCCATTTGCTTGGTGCTGTAAAAGGAAGTGCCGAATCCCAAAATAAATTAAGCCAAACAAACCAACCTGTAGGATAGAAGTTGAAAGCAATCCAAATGTGCAGCATGGAAGTGGAAATAAAGGATGGGACAATGAAGAAAAAAAAAAAAAAGTACTCTGATTCACAGCGCGAGCACGCTAATCAAATGAAATCAATTAGTACTTGGTCCATGCTCTGGAGAAATAAAAGAAAGTGACGTGAAACAGATAATGGCATATTAGGAAGCAGCTAAAAAAAATTAAAAAAAATAAACGACGATCAAGCAGGGGCGGCTGGTATGCATGGGAAAACGGGCATGGCCCCACCATTAATGGGAGGAGAAGTAGGGTGGGGGGGGGCACTACAAGGACATGAGCATCTCTCACAAAGGGCTGACTGGTGCTGAAGCAAGATTTAGATAGTGTATTTGGGATGGGTTTGGTGATTGTTGCACGTGCCGGAGAGAGGTTTCACCCTCCTTTAAGGGAAAGGCCAGATAGCCTACATAAATAGTGGGTATGGCCATTCTACAGTGCCGTGGGGAATGTATGGCTGGGGCATTTAGCCCTTTGGGCCAGGACAGAATCAGCACTGCAGTCGCAGCATTTATGAGCAAAGGACATGGCGGGTTGGCAATCCAAGTGGGAGTAGGTGGGTAGTACCAAGTTGTGAATGGTGGTAGGTAGAGAGGTTAGATGCTGGGGAGGAGTCCGGCAGCAATGTTATTTCCAGACTTCCTCAGTGCAGACCATGTGCAGGCAGTACCAGCTGGCTATTGGACTTTCAGTGGAGCACTGATTGTGTAACCGGCGAGGGTGCTTTTTCTGCTTTACCACCGACTTTGTTCCTGTTTTTTGTACCAGCGCAGTCCTGCTTTTTAGGTCTCGCTGAGCCAGCGCATGCGCTGCGAGAAATTTAGTGAGTGGCTTTTCAGAGTGCTACCCACAGGCTTTTGCTGGCCTCCAGCTTGCGTTCACGATCGCGTGCATGTGCACAGCTGCCATCTGGGTTGCTGTAATCAGGCTCCTCTGCTTGCACTCCCCTCCCTTTTTGTCAGCTTCACCCCCTTGCTCTCTGCTCTCACTACCCCCTCCCTTCTCCCCCTCCCTCCTTGTTGTCTAGCTTTTGCCGATTCATGCCTCAGCTGCAATCCATGCAGCGCGCGCACGCTCCACTCCTGGGCTTGTTTTATTCCTCTTCCCTTCACCTCGTTGGGCAGCGCGTGGGCTTTGTTTATTCTATAAAGTGCCCTGTTCTTTTGTGTTTCCTCAAAGTTGGCTGTCATCTGAACTTTACGGCCACCCCATCACCAGTCACCATCCAGGGGGAGATAAGCAGAGGAAACGCTATCTGAAAACAGGAAGCAGGCTGAGCAGAGGATGTGTCCCCGTGAAGGGCACCGGCGCACGCGCAGATGTTGCTAGTCGGGACCAACACAGACTTCTAAACGCACCCCGCTCCAGAACAAAATACTTCTGTTTATCTGAAATTTAAACACCAAGAAGAGCAAAGGGAATATCTCCCCGTGGCCCTCTTGTTTTAACACCCCTACGTGTCAGTCTGCACAGCTACTGACCAAGCACGCATGATTGAGTAGTGAGAATCGTGCCGAAAACCTATTTTCTGTATTTTTCCATATGTGAAAATAAATACAGACAAGAAAATAGCATTTATATAGTGCTAGTACCCCTTGTGAGACCTTAAAGCGCTTTAACGGTGACTAGCAAATTACTCCGCAACGCGCAACCCAATGTCAGAATTTTAGCAAAAGAGAAAAACAAACAACTAAGGTGGTGACTGAAAGATCCTCACTGTTAAAAGTGCTTCTCAGCTTTTAAAAGCGGCCTTCGAGCATCATTAGCGTATAAAATAAAATAGCGATGTTGTCAGGAGCAAGACTCTGCCTCCGTCACATTCACAGGAGCCAAGGCTACCTGCAGCGGCACTATTGAATTACACATGGCGCATGGTGGGGAGTTTAAGGTTTGTGTGCACCGCATTGCCCCGCTGCCAGTGCTCGGGTGGGCTGTTGTGTTAGGCTGTACACAGTGCCGGTGTCAGCGCGCTTGGCAGGGTGCCCGGATGAAGTACATTCCCTAGTTAGATAATTTGGCGAGAAGCCTGCTTGAGGAATATTCCCCCGCACCAGAGACCTTGGCTCCGTGCCCGCCTGGGGTATATCCCTCAGTGTTTTGGTGTTTGATCCTCGCCAGGCTGCTTTCCAAGCCGTCGGATTAATTCTGTCTAAATACACATTCTTCTGCATTCAATCGCCGGACAGGGTAGTTTCTTTTTTGTAATTCTATTTTTCTATTTCAAGCAGTTTCTGCTACTCGGCGCCTCGGTGTTTAAATACAGTGCACTCATTATCTCAGTGTGCTCTTGTTCCTTCATTCCTATTGATAACATGCTAATACTTGCATTATATTTATTCTGGTTTTTCTAAAGCACAAATATGCTATCACGAGGAAGCTTCTCTTAGCTTTAAGTGCTCAGCACCTGTGTTCATGTTCTCAAATTTACCACAAAGATACTGATCGCTTTCTTGTCTTGACAACGACTGAGCACCAATCTGGTAATCCGTGTCACTGATGCAGTCATGGTTTGTATCTCAAGCATTGTTGCTTGTTACATGTGTTCCAGCTCTAAGGAATATTTACTTTTCAGAAAATGTTGAGTTTCCATAGTTATGCTTTTCATGCAACATACAAGTCTTCCCAGCGCAGACTGAACTGAGTTGTCTATGCGTGTGGGTGTTCATATGTGTGTGTGTTCAAGGTGTGAATGAGTGCTCACATCAGGCACAACTGAGAACCCTGGAGTTGAGTCTGAAGACAGTGCAAGTTTATCACAGTGCCCTTCCTTGAGTTAAACCAGCATTGGCATAGCAAATAGGTCTCGCTTTTGGGACCTTATAAGTATTTAGTTATGCAGCACAATATCCTTGGTGCAACATCAACTGTTGCATGGCTAAACACTTATAAGGTCCCAAAGGCGAGACCTATTGGCTATGCCAATGCTGGTTTGTTTTGGGATTGAATTGGACTTGGACTGAGGATGTGGCATTACAACCAGAGCTACAAACTTTGGAGCTGGGGAACAAGGTTCGAGTCTCCGCCTCCGACCAACATACTTTGATCGTGGGCAAATCACTTAATCTCGTAGTACCTTGATTCTTTTATGTACTACCAACTACGTGCCACGATCCGAGCATTGCATACTTTTCCCAGATCCACCACCCACATTACATTTCCTGTGCTTGAAGCTTTTCTAACTACACTCACCTAATCAACGTATAATTCAGTTACACAGGAATGCAATCCTGGGCACCCATATGCACTCCAACTAGCAAAAGCATGTGGGATATGGATATGGATATAAACCCAGCACCCCCCCCTTTTTGATGAAAAACGGCAGTACAGCATGCTCAGACCCGTTAGCTTTCTCCCAACTACTGCCTCCCTGTAGTCATCTTAAATATACTCCGATTCTACCACTCCCTGCACAACTGCTTCAGATTGGTTTGAGAGCTGATGCGGGTTGCACCCGCTGCTCCTTCCCCCCACCGTGGGTATCTTGCACGGGACTGACAGACCGGACAACCCAGAGCTTTCAACTGGCATGCTGGACAGATTGTCCATGAGATGAGCTAATGGATTCCCTCCTACACTAGTCACCTTATTTACAATAGTATCTTGAAAAAAATAGGGAACCGCACACAAACTACTTCCCACTAGATCAGAAGGATGTTCAAAGGTGGTTTCATCTTCTCCTTTGGGCACAGCATGACAGGGTGCAGCATGGGGGAGATACCCCACAAAAATGGAGTACTTTTCCAATGGAAGTTCACTATGAGAAAATATTATATATTTTACACTACCTACTGGCGGTCACCAGTAGTTCTAGTTGGGATCATGTTTCCATAGGAAAGCATTTGACTTGCCTATATCTTTGGGGCTGTATGACGGATCTGCACGAAATGTTCCCCAAAATGTGCCCTGGTGAATCTTGTGCATGGAAAGTTGCGGGGTGATGCATCAAAAGGGGGCTGAGAAAAAGGGGGAGCAAAAGTGCATTTCTCATGTTAATTCCCATAGACTCTTTAGACATGGCTGCAGCTCGAGCTGCTGGGCGGAATTGGTTTGCCGATTGTGCTAGTTACTTGGTGTAAGTCTATTCAGGAGTTTGTAAGATATTAAAGGAAATCCAAATTTGTATATCTGCGATCGTGACGTCTTCGGCAACGACAAACCCATGCAAAGAACTGCAGAGCTCCGATAGGTTGCCAACACTTCAACCAGGAAGTATTGGCAGCCATCTTGGGACTGCTTCAGCAGTCAAAAAAAAAAAGAAAAAAAAAAAGAAGAAAAAAAAAAGGGGGCAGGGTAGCAATACCATGACCCTCAAGCCTTGGTCTTATGGTCACTGAGGGACTTAGGCAGGGCAAAAAAAGCATTAAAAAGCATTAAAAAAAAATATTTTCAGCAGAATTTGCATCAAAAACGAAAGGAAAAAAAAGCACCGTCTTCCAAAGCTCCCCCTGCGGTCCCCATCGTGCACACTGAGTGCGCTGGCTAGGACCAGGGCACCCAGCACATGGTTGGGCCCCCTGGGATGGGGTCTCCAGGGCTGAAATTGGCCCGGGGTGGGGGACCATGCCGCCCCCCCATCCCCCTCACATATTGGCCAGGCCCCAGAGGATGGGTTTTCCGGGGTTGAAATCGGCCCTGGGAGGGGGTCCGCATCCCTATTCAAATGTGACCTGGCCACTCGTGCATCCACTCAGACCCACCATGACTAGAACTCCTGAGGACACGCCTTCCACTACTTGCAATACTGCATTATGCCCAGTTCCAAAACTATTCTGAAAAGTCAACTGTATAGTCAAATGGTAACGAGTGAGTGATTGGCTCAGTATCCTGCCCATCTAATTAATGGCCCAATAACTTTGTTCAATTCTTTAAGTCTTTACATAAGGAAAGCACCTCCATCTGCCCATTTTCTGGATCCAGAAATCTTGGAAGTATCCAAACATGCCATCACCTTAATTCACCTGCATACTTCAAGATCCTGAACAAATGAAGGTGTACAACTTCTTGCCCAGTCTGTTGGGTTCATCATATGCCAAACTCAACTTTTGTTGGGGTGAAAGGAGATTGTGTAAGTGTAAAAAAACAAACAAAAAAAAAACCTTCAAGAACATCGCAAACAGATTGTTGCATCTACCACGACCATCTACATCGTCCACATGGGCCTTTAACCTGGACTAGCAACTGAAAGTGTAGAGAGCATTGTATTGGTTTATAGCCATTTCCACATCTTTCACAACTCCTAAAGTGCTTAGTAGAGTCTTTCATGAGCCTCACCTGAATAAACAATCTTCAAGGATTCTGCCAGAAAAATCAGTTAAACATGAGTTGGTGATCTGGGAACAGAAAGGAGTCTTGCATCTCTTGGAGTCTGTCCCAGCTAAACTTTAGTTAATTTTGTCATCAGTCATGTCCCGAGTAAAGCAGTTTTGAATGGTAGGACTGTACATCTTTGTCCGCCGTAGAGGCTGCTTGCAATGTTCACACCTAGTGGCCCAAAACTAGGATACCTTCGCCCAATTGTTGATTGACCAACAGCATCACTATGCACAATTATGACAATGGGCTTAGCTTCTCTCTGGCAAAGTTTGGCTTTCAGAAGGCCAGATCATTTAAACTTAAATTGTTGGGAGAACAGAAACTAGACTGCCAGTCTAGTGCACACATTCATGAAGTGAAGTCTCCCAGTCAAAGAATGCAGTAGATCCTTCACTCGAAACTACAGACAAGAATTCTTTGTAAATTTGAAAGGTGTGTATGGCCAGCTTCTACAAGTAGGCTACGTCTAGCAGCAAAGTGAACGATGGAGGAATGGAAGGAATGATGCAAAAGTCTCTTGTAAGATCAACAAACTGAAACCAAACCCACTGTATACCAGGTCACCAACACCTCCCACAACTTCATTGCAGGATCCCACAGAGCAAGTACTTTGCTCAGCCTTGCACGAAAATTAGAACTGGGTGACTAACTTCTCCAAAACATGCTGCTCACCATCAGATATATTACTGTGTGAATTACAGAGCAGGGGTAGGCAGGCGTTGAAGGTGATCTGGCTGAACAGACAACACTGCTTTGCAAGTTCAACTTGCAGAACCCTCAGTTCACATACAGTCTGCCACTGGGCTTTCCCAATGGATTGCATCCAAGGTATCCCACAACACTATACAAAGCGCTTGGATTGTTTTCATGGAGGGAAGTCTGGTGTTTTTCAAAATGATAGTTTTGTCATCTTGTCCATGTAACAAAACTGGTTCATACTAAAATGTATATGTTTAACTGAATGGCATATAACTCTACATCCCCTTTGCATGGAATATAAAAACACAAGTGTCCCAAATGCATTTGAAAATCCAAATTTACTATGAAGCTACATATTCTTTTCACCATTTGGAACGTCAACGAACCCAATTCTCACTGGTAAGAAATGGCTAGTCATTTCACACCTAGCCCTATGGCACATTAATGTATTTAGTTATTAACGCCTGAAGGCATGACATCCTTCATCACTACACAACTTCAGAACACCTAAAGAGGTAACAGACCCTCATCTAGGTAGCTTTCCATGAAGAGAAGGACTTGCTTAGTCAGACCCATTAGCAATCCCATTGCCTACCGCTCATGCTTTAAGGCTACATGTAATCCCATCCAGCTGACGGACACAGAAGCTGTGGTGTTTAACATTAAAATTGATATCCACAGCTTCCCAGAGCTGCTTCTATACCGGCCACCAGGGCCACGTGCATCGTTCATGCAGGCACTACACACGTTCATGGAATCTAGCTTTGAGTAACAAAGTTTCACAGCCCTTGGGGATTTTAACTTTTATTTGGAGTGTGTGAACAGTGGAGATTTTCACCCTGCTAGATAACATGGAAAGCCTTGGTCTGATCCAGATAGTTACTGGCCCTACCCATGATGCCGGTCATACTCTGGACGGCATTTTTACAAACAACCCCCATATTGGATTTGATAAAACTCTCCCACTTACATGGGCTGATCACAAGGCGGTGCTTTTCACACTCCATTGTCCAGTTAGAGAAATGAGGCCTGAGAGAACACAAAGATGGTGAAGTCTCGACCCTGGCATAAAATCACTAAAACTATCCTTGAGGAAGCTCTTGGCACTGGCCCTCCCAGCCCAGCCTTAGATAACAAGGCGGCGGAAGACTTGGATAGCTGGATTAGGTCTGCTGTAGATTGTCTGGCCCCAGAAATAACCACCAAACAACGAAGGGCTAAACAGTCGGCGCCTTGGTATAGTACTGAACTTAAAACCATTAAATCCAAATGCAGACGCCTAGAGCGCGCCTGGAGAGTTGAGTATACTGAGCACGATAAACTGAGCTACAAAACTGCTCTAGTTGAATACAAAGAAGCCATTATACTTGCTAAAAAGAACTATTTTACGACTAAAATCGAGGCTGCTAAAGGCTCGTCTAAAGAACTGTTAAAAACCATCTCCACGCTCTGCAAACTGCAGCGAACCAATCAATTTACTCCTGATCAAGCACTCGAATAGGCTAGCAAACTTCTTTCAGGACAAGGTCCAACTCATCTACAAGGAGCTTGCAGTAAATAACTCTAATACAGATAGAATGAAACTAGAGGGCCCCATTGTAGATGAATCCCCTCCCTGCCAACTACCAGCTTTTTTGCCATTGACACATGACTGTATGCAAACTACTGAAAACAATAAAATTTAGCTCCCCGGCGGACCCCTGCCCCCCTCACATTCTCCAGATGGTGGCAGACAGGGCAAGCATTTACCTGACCCCCCCCCCCCTTATAAATAATGTATGTCCATCTGGCTCCTTCCCCTCTATATGGAAGAAAGCCTCCATAGGACCTATATTGAAGAAGCCATCCTTAAAACCCTCCGAAACTAAGAACTACCGACCTATTTCGTGCTTAGCGTTGGCTGCTAAAATCCTAGAAAGATCCATCAATCAGCAGCTAACCACCAACCTTGAATCCAACAATCTTCTTGACCCTGCGCAGCATGGGTTTAGATCTGGTCATTCAACGAGTCGGCCCTGGCCTTGGCCACGGAGGAGATCCGTAAACAGGTTGATAGTGGGGGAGGGCAGTTCTCATCCTACTGAATCTCTCGGCAGTGTTGGATACGGTTAACCGTCAGGTATTAATACGCAGGCTAGAGAGTCTAGGTGGGGAAGGGGGGGGGCTGCCCTGGCCCTACTTACCTCATTTCTCACAGATCGAGAACAGAGGTTGAGGTGGGGTGATCTGATTTCTGAACCCATATTCCTTCCAGGTGGTGTCTCACAGGGGTCAGCCTCATCACCGACCCAGTTTAATATCTACGTGTCCCCTCTGGCTAGATTGATCAAAGCACATGGCTTCACATTGATCTCGTACGCAGATGACAGATGACAGATAGTGATATCCATTTCCACGAAGATGGAAACTGTAGCAAATCGGTTCCATGATTTTATGAAACATCATTGAATGGATGCATTCCAACTCCCTCAAGCTGAACACCGAAAAAACGGAGGTTGTGGAATTTGGAAAAGGCCCTCCCATTTGGAATTCTTCATGGTGGCCAGCAAATGCTGGGTGCTGCCCGGTACCCACCAGGAAGACAAGAAACCTGGGCATTATGTTCGATGACCAACTAAATTTTGCTGGCCAGTGTAACTCCGACCTCGTTATGCTTTTTCCTCATAAAGGTGTTGCGTAAGGTCTTACCATTTATCCCTCTAGGCCTTCGCACAACGGTGGTAGTAGCACTAATCCTCTCCAGAATGGATTATTGTAATGGTCTATTTCTTGGCATTGACAAAGGCAAAATACAGAAACTTCAAGCCTTGCAGAATGCTGAAGCTCGGCTACTTCTGAACATTCCTAAATACCACCCCATCTCCAACAGTCTTAGGGAACTTCACTGGTTCCCGGTCCAGCGGCGTATTGAATTCAAGGCTATCTGCTTCATACATAAGGCTCTCTATGGCGGAGGATCTTTGAGCTTTCAGCCACTGTTTCGCTGGCATTTTCCGGCGCACAATCTGTAATCGGCCAATATAGGACTAGTTCTGGTCCCCAAAATCTGTAGAGCCAGACGGGGGGGGGGGTGGAGGAGAACCCTCTTACTAGGCAGCCAAACTCTGGAACACTATGCCGATCGCCATCAGGTTACAGCATGACAGAGTTCGGTTTAGGAGGATGATCAAAACCTGGTCGTTTACTACAGTATCCGTCTAATCTCTGCCGGCTATATACCAGTCACCACTCCCCTTACATTTCAACGCCAAGACGCCTCGGCAATAGCTTGCGCTTTATAAATGTTTTCATTCATTCATCTAGGTAGCTTTTCATGAAGAGAATGACTTGCTTAGTCAGACCCATTAGCAATCCCCCACCTAAAAACACATTGTCATAACATGAAAGACTGGATATAAAAAAAATATACATTGAAAAAACACCAATCATTTAATCAGAGCTAGTATAGCAAGGAAAACTTACTTCAGCACATAAAATGCAGTGAACTTTGAGGGTGCGTTTTCTTCAGTTTTGGCCTAGTTCTTTAAATCAGCAGGCACTGGTAAACCAAAAGTACATGTACTTAACACCAGTACCCATCAGCAGGGTGTAATACCATCAATGGGAGAGAACCGTAACTCACCATAGTGAAAATATACTCTAGAATAGCAAGTATCTGTATATCTGTACTTCCATGTCATGCAGTATAGCAGATCCACCAGAGTACTATGCATCCGCTTCCAAATGCCATCATTTAAGAATTTTCCAATTAAGCATTAAACACTTACCCATACCAAGTTGTTGTTGGTTGCATTTTCTGAATTGAACGTGTCTTCAAAGATCTTGGAGTCTCCACTGAACACAGCCAATGAAGCTTTTTCACAGTCTTCGATGTCCAGCAGATTTCCTGTGGCAGCTATTTGGAGAAAAAGGAAAAATTAAAACAAGTCAAATACCTCGAGGAAGGAGGCACTGCATTGTACATCCATGAACCGAAAAGCATCCTCTTTTGATGGCCCGATAAGAGACCATGACACTATTGATGATAAAAATTATAAACCGGGTCTGACTGGGACAACAAATGGGTCCGGGAACCAAAATAAAAGTGGCCCCCATTAGCTAACCAGATAGCAAAAAAAAAGTAGCCCGCATTTCCAAATTAGGGCGGTTTTACATTTGTAAAGATACTATAGAAGTATTTTGCAATGCTGGTTGTAATATCTGGGAAATCCACAGGGAAAAAAAAAAAAGTCAACCTGGACATAAAACTACAAAAATAAATATATATATTTTTTTTTTAAAAAAAGTTATACAATAGTCTTTCAGACCAGCCTATCAGGCACTGCCTGACTGCCCTATAGGCCAGACCGACACAGATTGTAGCTATATAAAAATGATTTAGAAGCGTCAAAGGACGTTGCCACTGCACATACCCATTTTACTTCCAAAGTTCAATGGAACAGGCATGGGGAATGAAAGTGTGTACTGGCTGTTACCATACTGACAGGGAAGTACCGGCGTAATTGTAAACGAGGTGTTTCAGTTTGAATCAATCAGGGATTTGTGAAGCGCACTACTCACCCGTGTGGGTCTCAAGGTGCGGGGGGGCGGGGCAGTTCAGAATCAGCCAAAGAGCCAGGTCTTAAGCTCTTCCTGAAGGTGTGCAGAGTGGGGGAACGTCTGATGTTCAGCGGGAGTTCATCCAGTATTTTGACACAATGTAGGAGTAGGCTCTTCCACCCGTTCTGGCTCTCCGGATGCACGGGGTTTCAGAGAGGGCGAGGTCGGCTAAGCGGAGGTTTCTCTTGGGTACATGGAAGGAGACTTTCTTTGAGGTATTGGGGTCTGGTGATATGGAGGGATTTGTAGGTGAGAGTGAGTAGCTTGAAGGTTACTCCTCGACGGGGAGTCAGTGGAGGTCTTATAGGTGCTGCGTGATGTGTTCATGTCGTGGGATGCAGAGGAAGAGCCTGGCAGCGGTGTGCTGGATGGTCTGAAGTTTCTGGAGCAGTTTGGTGGCCATGTTACAGAGCAAGCCCAAGTTGCCGAACGATAATGCTACCAATTAAAATTCACTGAAGGTTATAAGATTGTGATAAGTTTTATGATCTTACTGGTCACATTATAGAATGAGCAGTGAATTTGGGTTACATGGAGGGAACACATCAGCTTTTTGCAGGAGTATTTGGGGCAGAGATCAGGGAATAACTAACGGACTTTTAACTGCCATTTTTTAGGGAAATATTGTATAGTTTTAATAACTCGTGAACTTTAAAGTACTATACCTACATTTTAAAAAAGTGTTTTGAGGCTTTGTAATCATGTACTTTTGCCCTTGACCACCAAGCCGTCCACTGGGCATGGGCTGCAGCCTTACTCTGATTAACCTGTGCGAAACCTACCAAATGTCTGAAGGCACTTTGCCGGTTACCGTTTAGCCAACTCAAAAAATAAACTTTGTGTGTTGGGCCCTGGACGAAAGGCAGTATATACGTTTTCTGGTCAAATTTCAAGAATATTCTTTAAGTAAATGTGGTCCATGTGTTGGTGGCCCCAAGGAAGCGATGGTAACCTGTCAAACACTTGTCGACCAGATGTTCTGTACTACAACTGTAAAATTCTGAATGTGTTACACATGCAAAAAAAAAAACCTCGCCCACACCCCAAGCATGAGGGAGTTGCACAAAACTCCTTCCCAAGCCTTTACGAAAGGCCAGAGAGGCAGGGAATCTTAGGAGCTTCCACTCCCCAGCTCTCAAGACCAGAAGCATTTACCAGCACCCTCAACCAACCAGACATGGGTGGCAGTGTAAGGGCAGGCAGTCTAACAGCAAGAGGGTCCCCCCCCCCATCATTAGAGACGAGAAAACGTTTGGAGTGGGTAGTTGTTAGAGGATTGAGGAAGTCTCTGAACTCAAAACCAATATTATTCCCAGAAGGCCATGGGACAGCTAAGAGTTTGTTCTTCAGAATCAAAAGCACCTGGACATTTTCAATGATCATATTTAAACGTTAGGTGCAATTGCATTCGTAGTTTTGCATACCAGACTCCAGTCAGGCGGGGCTTTTAATTTTTAAAGGACTAAAGGCAAGTTCTCCCTCCATGGTGAGAGCTTGATGCCCTGGGAGCAGAAGGAGATGGAGAAGACTGCTCGGCTTACTGACTATTTCTGGCTGTACTTTGGTTTCTCTTAGTGAGAGTAATCTGAGAACCAGGACAGCAAGAGGGGAAACTTTACAATGTCACAGAGCAAAAATGACCAGCTCCTATTGACCAATGAAATTAAAGGTCCGATATCCTGCTCCGGAGGTTCGAGTCTTACGAAGGCAGTCTTGGTTCAACTATCTTGGGCACCAAGATTGGATTAATCTTTTACATCTGAAGCAAGTACCATAAAGGAAGGAGTCAATGACAGATTGTCATGTACGCATTTGCTAGATTGATGCAAATGGAGCTTCATTAGGTTACGGACAATACTTTCCCAAGTATACACAAAAGGCTACACAATTGTATTTGTATTCTTTTGTTGGTTGCCACAAAGGCTACGCTATACCCAGCATTATTCGGTTAATACAGAGTGGATCTTTTAATTATCCTTGCCCATCTCCCAAAATAGAAGTGTAAAGAATCGCATCATGTTTAAATATTCAAAAAACCTTGCCAATATCCGTTTAAAAGATCCCAAGTAATTTCCAATCTTATCGGTAATGTACTAAATGGTCTAAAAGTGACTTTTGCGGACGCCATTGAACAACAACTGGAAACCACAAACACCCCACCTGCAAGCCATTTCTACGAATTGAACCTCAATACACAAACAAGCACACAATATGAACTCTGCACATATACTTTCCTCTACAACTGCCTGTTTAAATAAGGTAGAGAGCTGCACTCCGGTATGTGACAGGTCAGACAAATCAGTGGGTAATAATGTGAAATCAGTGCTCACAGCAGAATAGGAGGGACGGAAGTAGTAACTGGATTGACATTGGCCTAGGACAAGCATGGCAGCAATCAAGCTTGATAAGGACAAAACTGGAGACCATGCAGGGTCTGTGTATAAAGCCGACAGACCGCGACTGCATAAAAAGTTAGAAGACCAGGGTCCATATTACAGACACTGAGCGCAGTCCTCGTTTGTGTCAGTGCACATTTAAACAGGTGTGCCGGGTGCAAACGGGGACAGTGTACCCCATTACAATTAATGCGCTGCCTTCAAGGCACCCGTGTTCCACACCTGCTCTGGGGGCAGTGCATTTAGTGAAATGCAGAGTGGCTGTTTACAAGAGACTCGGTGTTGCACAGTACAGGCAGCATGCCGCCTGCACTTTAAAGGGAGAGAGCGAGATTCCCTGTAGGCAGGTGGTGAGTTACTGTACCCGCCTGTAGGGGGATCTCTGGGGGAAAGGGGGTCCATGCAACCGCCTTTCCCCCCTCTAGAGGGCTGGATTAAGGAGCTGCGCCGTCAGTGGCCAGTTTGCACCGTATTCTGGATGTGAGCGCAGAGGCAGTTAGAGGCAAAGTGACTGCCTCATTTGGATGGGGCCACGCCTGCACGCACTAGTGGTAACTCTTAAGATAGCATTGGTGATACATGCGCGCCAGGGCTGTCCGTATGACAGCAGGGGCTGCACAGAAAGACTGCCCTTTCTCCAATACCATAGTGCCCTAGGGGTTCAAAAATCAGGCACACGTCAGTTGCACCCCAGGGCACGATGTGAAATACGGCTCGTTATGCCACAGTACATGCTGCCTAAAGGAAAGTGGTACTCTGCCTGTGACAGTATTTCAGCTCAGGTTAAAAGTCTAGGCATGCCCCCTTTTCAATGAGAACAAGCATTTGCAATGCAATAGGTCTCGCATTTGCGAGAGTTTAAGCTATTAACATTGTAAATGATAATGCCTTTTATTTAGGTTTTAAAAACCAACACATAAATAAAAGGCATTGTCATTTACAATGCCAAGAGCTCAAACTGTTCCAAATGCGAGACCTTGCATTGCAAATGCTTGTGTTTTAACTGTAGTGCGATGACCCATGGATACTAGAAGCTGGTGCTCAAAAATTGTACATGCACTGGTGACTCAGGTCACAAGAACGATAACCAAGGTAAGTGAGGCGGTGATCTCTCCGACCCTTACTGTGGCGACTCGCTTTAGATTGAGGCTTGAAGGATGATCGCTGTAAGCCATCTGATCTTTTTAAGCACTGCTAGGCTTTCTGGGGCCCTGAGCCCCAGCTCTCTCCCGATTTCCCACCACAGGGAGAGCTCACCTTCTGCAACTCTCATTGAGCTCCTAATGGAAAAGGCAAAATCCCGTTTTAGCAGCGCAGCTTATCTGTAGGAATTAGCTTCGCTTATACCTGGAGTGGACGTCAGTGAGCGTGTCGTGCTGCGCGGCGCCGTGGCCTGGGGTTGATGGCTGTACAACAAGCTGAACTCCGGTGCAGATGGCGGCGAAACCGGAAGTCAGGCAGCCTTCGTTGGGACGTGGGCGGGACCTGCCACAGAAACAGGAAGGAACCGCCGGAGAGGACGTCCGGAACCCTACAGGCTCCATGCTGAAGTCCCGGCCCCATCAGAGGGACCGGGCGAAGAGCGAGGCAGACTGCATGGCACCAGAGGCGTGCCGAGGAGACGGCCAGGGAACCTGCACACCGAGGAGAGACGCCGGAGTCCTGAATCAGCCGGTGAGTGAGGGCTTGGCTGGGTGCATTGCCGGCGCCCATTCGCTTAGCGGACCCGCCAGACAGCGGGCCGCTCCATCATGGGGGCATTTTTAGCGTGCACATTGGCTGTCTGAAAGACGCCATGAGCGTGCACATGGCCTGTCCGGGCGACGTGAGATGTGCACGCGTATGGTGCGAGCAGGAGTTGAGAACGCTGCGAGCCGTACGCGTGCACATCTCCTGTCTTGCCATACGCGTGCACATGTCCTGTCCTCCTTCCAACTAAAGTCAACAATAGATCTCGCTAGCGACAGCGCTTTGCGCTGCGTCGCTAAGCGAGGCCTAAAAAGTGGACATGCTTGGAGCCTGTATGTGCCTGCCCAGGTCTAGCAGTGAATGGGAGAATGTGCAGCCTGGAAGGGCCTTTGACAGACTACGTATACATGCACAGACCACTGAGAACAATGGGTGTCCAAATGTGCTGATGTGTGTAATTTTATAGAAGATAGGCAATTCAAACATGCTTTCAGGAAGAAGCCCATTGCTAGTCTTGCTCATAGTGTGTTTGAATGTATACAGACTGTGTGCATTTACAAATACTCCGTCCTGAATTAGCAATAAACTTCAGACTAAAAAAGTCTTTAAAATAAGGATTATTTATTAACATCTTTATTGATTTACATTTAACAAATTGAGAGGCAGTACAGTGAGTTCAAGTATTTTGTTACTTGATGAAACCTAGCCTCATTGGAGGAAACTCCTTTAAGCAGTTATTTACCTCAAAATGTGCATTACTGACAGAAAATAATAGTTAGAGATCATATGGGTCCGTAGAACCTTTGAAAAGGTGCAGCAATCCCTCAGGGGTCCACAAACCAGAGGTTAAGAGCCACTGTGCTAAAAGCATGATTGATAAAGGGTCTAGCATTTTACATAATCTTTCCATCATTTCAATCACACATGTAGTATGCTCCCAGCACTGGAAATTAGAAAGTTTGTAATGGAAGATCATTGGTCAGAGCATAAAGTAGTAGTAGCACGCATACCCCGACAGCTTGAATTTAGTATTGATAATTGAAGAACCTGTTAAGGTGGTAAGTGATTGAGGTTTATTCTAAATCTTGATCCTTCTACTCCGAGAAGACAGCAGGCAACCTTGCCTGGTGCCCCTAGCAGCGAGGAAAAAAACAAAAATTTATGTTATATTGTACATCAGCATACAGGTCGTGGAGAATACATGACCAACTCCAGTAATTCGATGACTATGCTTTGCCAACAAATACCTCATCATGAATCTCATCATGGGGACAGGATGTGGCCAAACCGCTAGGGCGGTCGTCTTCAAATCTGGGGAACCGGGTTAGAGTCTCGGCAACGACACTCAACATCCTGTGATTCTAGGCAAATCACTTAACCTCCCAATGCCTAACAAAAAAATGAATGTGTCCTTATGTAACGTAACTGGTGCTCCTGTATAGCGCTCTGATACCAGATACCTTTGGGTCACGTTTGCGCTACATAAAAACGAGAAAAAAAATAATAATAATCTACAGCAGCATATCACCACTTCATCCTGGCCCTCAATAGTGAGATGAGGTTACTGCGACAGAAAGACTATTACATCTCTGCAGAGCTAAACCGGTCCTTTATACCTCGCCCCATAAGATCCAGAATGGTAGGACGTTCTTTTCGAGTTCTGGCTCCACCCTTATTAAACTCTATGCCGACTAAGTTAAAGATCCACAATCTAAGCTTCTGGAAGCAGCTGAAGACCTGGCTGTTTTCAGTCTAGGTTTCCCTCACTTCTTTCACCTGTGCTGCTTTATCTTACCTGTGATCAAAGCTGGGAAGCCCCTTTTCTGGGGGCAGCAGTGCACTTTAAAAAATTTTATAACAATGTTAGAAATGGGGATCTCTAGTTGGCAATGGTTTGCACCGTTGTCCAAATAGGGACCCCTATTACCAGTCAGAGTAAGGGGGAATACACTTCTAAAATAACCCCTGCTCACCCCCTCGGTAGCTTGGCACAAGCAGACAGGCTTCTCAGAGGCAGTGTGCAAAGAATTTGTGCACACAGTAATACAGTGAAAACACTACAAATTGACACCACACCGGTTTGGTTTAGATAAAGATTACTTATTTTTCTAAACCAAAGACCAAAATGACAAATCCACAATATAGTAATCAAAATGTACTTCTTAGAAGGTAAAAACAGTTCTGTCCATAGCAAACTATAGATGAGACCCTTTCAACCCAATGTACCTTGGATGCGTCAAAATCAAACAAAAACAGCCGCAGGTAAGGTGATGCGTCGGTTCCTGTCTGCCGCACAGGTAAGGTGATGCGTCGGTTCCTGTCTGCCGCACAGGTATGGTGATGCGTCGGTTCCTGTCTGCCGCACAGGTAAGGTGATGCGTCTGCCGCACAGGTAAGGTGATGCGTCGGTGCCTTACTGCCGCACAGGTAAGGTGATGCGTCGGTGCCTTACTGCCGCACAGGAAAGGTGATGTGTCGGTGCCTTACTGCCGCACAGGAAAGGTGATGTGTCGGTGCCTTACTGCGGCCCCGGTGTCCTTGTAGACTTGGCACCCAGTGTGGTGTGTGGGGCTCAGGGATGCATCTGTTCGATGCGGCGGTGGCAACGGCACTCAATTGGTCTCTCCAGCCGCAGTCCGATGCATTGGTTCTTGCAGCTGCACAGCAGGGCCTGTGTCTGAATCGGTGCGGTGATCTCAGACTTCGTAGATTGGTGCACGCAATGCGGCGATTTCTCCAGCCACGGGCAGGCGCTGCGTCTGTTTCTTCAGTGGCACGATGGCGATGCGTCAGAAACTGGTGCAGATGCGTCACGCTCCTCGTAGTTGCGTCTTTTCCAGCTCCCAACAGCAGGAATAACCCCCAGAGGCCCAACTCAGAAACAGGCACCTCTTGGCCGGTCAGAACTCCCAGCAAGGAAGTTCAGGGGAGCTGGTGGTGAAGTCTTTGTGTCCCCGAGACTTCAGAACAGGAGGCAAGCTCTACTTCAAGCACTTTGAGATCTTACTCAAGCAAGGGACCCAGCACACAGCAAAGTCCTTGTCCTTTCCTTGGCAGAAACAGCCACAGCAGGCCAACCTCAGACAGCACACAGCAAAGGGGCATTACTTCTCCTTCAGTTTCTCCACCTCTTCTCCTTGGCAAAGATTCCTCTTGAATTCCAGAAATGATCCAAAGGTTTGGGCCCCAATATGTATACAGCATTTCTCTATGTTCTCTTGTAGCAGAGAGGCTCCGTGCTCAGTCAAAACCAGTTCTGTCCTCTGGGCCAGCTTCCCAGCAGGAGGCAGACACAGCAGTCTGTAAGGCAGACCAGGCCAATTCAGGGGCAAGGAAATCTCCTCCCCCTACTCTAAATGCAGCCCAGGTCTATTCAGCCCAGCCCAGACTCACCCTGGAAAGACAACAGCAGCACAGAGAATTCATTGTTGCTAATGACATTTAGAAAACGCTTACCCATAAATCAATCCTTTACTGGCTCAAACAATCTGTGGAACTTCCCGACCATATTACTAAGAATTTAACCAAAATGCGAGTCCTTCAGGAAACTGCTAACATCTCTTCAGCCTTCATCTGTGTTGGTCACAAATACTACCGTTTCGTCTTGCAAATCAGTCATTCCCTCTGCCCCCAGGCCATGAAGTGTATGTGTAATTCTTTATTAAACAGATCCGCTTACCAAAACAGTGTTTTCTAATGTTTTGTGAAATACACAAATGCCTCATGTCGATAAAATGCTCTAGAAAAGAATGCGTAAATAAAACTGCTGTCAAGTCCCAGACCATGAAAGTATTTCTCATTGGGTGCCAGTCCTTGCCTAGAGACTTGGGGAGAACTGACAGATATAGCCTCCCAGAAATGTAGAGAAAGGCCTACTGTGTTAAATTAAACCATGTCTATTTTTCAAGTCTTAGTTGATGGTTATGTTGCAACATACACTTGTTAACTGGTGCACATAGAGACTTCTGCTACACATCATAGAAAAGGCCCAGTGGTAAAGAACGCCTTGATCACCTCCTGCTAGGTGGCATAAGCTGTTCATGTCCAACTGGAGTCTTGAACCTGGGCTGATTAATTTTCAAGGTTGTACCGACATTACAACGCATGCTTTTACCAGACAGGTAAATATAAATAAGGCAAGTAAAAAAAAAAAAAAAAAAAAATGTATATCTATATATTTTTTTGGGGGGTGGGGTGAATCCAACTCCAGCCTCCTAGTATGAGGCACAGCAGACACGTACGTTTCACCTCGGTTTATTTTCCGATCATGGGACCAGAGAGAGACAGACAACCAGTCACTGCAGTCATGCTCACACACGTGGGCCACAGCAATTTCAATAAGAACTTTATTGGCCAATGAAGGCCGTGGATTATACAAATCCAGGATGCCAAGTTAAGGAACGGACACCCGCGAGGCTTCTGTGAACTACATCCAGCAGCAGACGAGGGGCGTGCGCACTGTGATTGGGTTCCAGCGGCATGACAGGCGAAATAAGGAGGTGGAAATCCCGATGTGGTGGCTTCAAGCGGCATTTCCTTGTTCATTGGAGAAGAATTTGCTTATTGGACATTGAGGTCGAAATCAGAAATATATACATCGTTACGGTCACTGCAGTCATGCTCACATACATGGGCCACAGCAAATTCAATAAGAACATTGCCGCTTGCCCATTGGTCAGAGATCCACCAATAGGATCACCCAGTGGAGGTTTTAAACGAACCAACTCTGTGCATGCTGAATAATGATGTGACTGCACAGAAGGCATAACGCCGAAACGAGTCTGCAAATAGTCATTTAAATTACCCTGAGTGCTCAAATTTTTTTTCATAGTTGTGTAACAAAAAACAGGTCTCACCCCAGTCTACGGATGCACCAGTCGTGAGTTCGGCAGCCTTGGTGGGAATATATATATTTATTAACAACGTTCCTGCCCGGTTACATCATTAACAGAGCCTCCTGGCACAGACCTCTTCAAATCTCCACAGGAAATCCAAACACGAAATGTTGCAGTGAGCAGTGAAAAATTTATTTTCCTTATTCAAATATATATATATATATATATATATATATATATATATATATATATATATATATATATACATATATATACACACACACAATATATTGTATTGTAATTTCATTTATAGAGCGCTTACTACCCCCGACGAGGCGTCAAAGTGCTTTTTCGGCGAGTAGCACGCTACTCTGGAACCCATAAAGGATTAGTGTTGAATTAGTATAGTGAAATATAAAAGTAATTTGAGTGGTGGATATGTTAGTCAGTTATTTGGATTGAAAAGGATAGCGGCGTGATAGAAGAGGCAAGGATTTAGACTTTGTTTGCTTTGGAGGTCAGCAGTAGGAGGAGGCTTGGGATGAGTAAAAAGGTATGTGGAGGGGAGGGGTCAGATGGAAGAATTTAGAAAGGCTCGTTTGGGGGGGCATCAGTATAGTAAAAGGAGTCAGATGATGCAAGGAGGGGTAGAGTAGGAGAGAGTCTAGAAAGGGTTATTTTGGGATGAATGAGAGCGTGGAGGTAGAGGATATATTGATAGAGGTATAGGGTGAGAAATAGGGTAGTGCATTGGAAACAGTAGTAGAAAGGTTTGAGATGAGCCAGAGTTGAGGTAGAAAATATATTTAGAGAGATATAGGGTGAGAGATAGGGTAGTGCATTGAATATGCTTTTTTAGCAGAAAAGTAATATATAGATCCAAGTACATGGAAGGTATATAGATGCATAAAGGAAGTAAATAGATGTAGATTAAAGATGCATTAAATAAACTCTGGTTTGAGTGTTCTACTTAAAAATGTATTTTATTTATTTGTTTAAAAACCATTAGTCTACATGTTTATACAAAGCAATACACAGAGGTACATATCTATAGTATAAATAAATGTTTATATACAGAGGGATATGCTGTATATTTGTGTATGGTGCTTATGTGGGGGAAGAGCCAATTCTTGAGTAGTTTTCTGAAGATCAGGTGGTTGCCCGTGGATTTTATGTGTGTGGGGGGAAGTGTAAAGAGTTCAATAAGTTGGCTGCTTGAACGTATCTTGGGATTTTAAGGCAAGGTGCCTCTCTACAGCGGAGGTTCCTTTGTTGAATGAGTTTGGTGTTTTTGTTCCTGATGAAGAGTGGTCCCGTTCCATGCATCGCTTTGTGGGTGATAAAAGCAGCTTAAACGTGGATCTTCTGGCAACTGGTAACCAATGCAGGGCTTTCAAGGCAGGGGCGATGGGGTCTCGCGGTTTGATATGCAAGAGTAGTCTGGCAGCAGAGTTATGAATCCATTGTAGTGTTTAAATGGTTGTTAAAGGTGATCCGTGGTAGAGGCTATTGGCGTAATCTAGTTTGGACAGAACAAGGGAGATGGTAGCTTGCACCTTGTGTGGAAATCCCAAATGGGGAAAGATTTGTTGCAGAGTTTTTATAGTAACAAAGCTTGATCTTGCTAGTTTGTCCACTTGAGCATTCATCGATAGCTTGGAGTCCATGGTCATTCCGAGGTTTGTTACTTCCTTTGATACTTTAGGCGGTGATCCCAATTCATCAGGCCAGGAGGCAAGCGGGTCATGATGTTTCCAGTTGCCACACCCGAGTATTTTCGTTTTGGAAGCATTCAACCGGAGATGGCCCCACAGCATCCATTGAACCACGGCTGAGACAACTGAAAATTGGTGAGTTTCCAATGTATTTGGGGCAATCCAGTTGAAGTATTTGCGTGTCATCTTGATAGTTATAGCACATAAGGTGAAACTGATTGATCAGTACTGGTAATGACTATGTAGATGTTCAAAAGCATGGGCGAGATGATAGAACCTTGAGGGACCCCTGCTTTTGTGGAGTACGGTTTGGACGAGAACGGTGGGTTATGGATGACATTACTGTATCGCGTCCTACCTTTGAAACAGAACTAAAGAGCAGTCCCCTCCATGCCGGCTTCGTAGAGTCTTTGCATCAGAGGGTCATGGTCAACCGTGTCAAAGGCAGCCAAGAGGAGTAGAGCAGCAACCCCGTTGGGGTCAACTGTGTTCTACAGGTCATCCCAGATGGCAAAAAGGGCAGATTCTGTGCCTCTTTACGGACGGAATCCCGTTTCGAAGTCTGAAAGTACGGCATTCTCTTCAATGAATTGACATCTGCGCAAACACTGCTCTTTCTATCAGTTTGCCCAGGAAAGGTCCATTTGTAATCAGTCTGTAGTGTTCAGCGGGTCCAAGTTTGTTTTCTTCAGTAATGGGCATATGTATGACTTTAGGAGTTCATCTGGAAATATTCTGGTAGTTATAGTTGATGATTCTTCTTACTGGAGTGGCAGTAGAGGTTGTTCGAAGAATTGTCTTGAAAGTTTGTGGTGGACATGGGTCAGAAGGGCTGCCGGCAGGCCTGCTTGCTTTGACCAGGTCCATAAATTCATCGTGTGAAATGTGTTGGAAGGAACGGAGACGCTGGGTTAGAATATTCTTGGATTGTTCTTTTGGAAAAGTGTCAGTGCTGGTGCTTTGTCTTTGTTTTAAGTAGGAGTCCAACAGGTCTGCTTTGTCCATGTAATGATTTGCCAGTTAGTCTGAAATCTTAAGTAACGGGATGAGTTCCTTCTAGGCAATTTGGTTTACGAAATTCATTGAGTATTTTATACAATTCTTTTATCACATTTAGCATTTTGAATTCTGTATGAATAGTACCTTTTCTTTGCTTTTTTGATAACCGACTTGTATAATCTGTTAATTTTCTGTAAGCAAAGTTTGTCTCGTTTGGTGTTTGTTTTGAGCCAGGCACGTTGCTGTTTTCTAATTTGTTGTTTTAGGTCTTTTATCTCTGTATTTCTCCAAGGTGCTTGTTTTCTTTTGTTCTGTTATATGGTTTTGAGTGGTATCAGGGTATCAAAAGCTTCCTGTAGCCACTCATAGTTTAACAGAATTTATTGTTTCCAGATCTGTACTGGATGTTTGTTGTGTTTCCAAGTGTTCCAAATGGAGTTTGTTCCACGGTCAATAGGTGGATGCATGTAATGTGGTTTTAAGTGAGTCGCTTAGTGTGGTTTTATGTTGTAAAGCAAGCAAATGGTGGTCTGACCATGTGACTGGAGTTATAGTTTGAAAGGTAACTAGTTCAGTATTAGCAAAAATTACATCTAGGATGTGTCCAGCGTGGTCTGTGGACGATCTGATGCAGGTTCAGTGCGTCTAGGCCACTGTGTTTTTGGATGGGGCATATTGGGTTTGTCAAACAAAATGTTGAGGTCACCCAGAATGCATAGTTTGGAATGTGTTATCAGGTTTGAAACTGTCTAGAAGTGTCTGGGAATGTTGCCTTGCTAGGTGGAGGTCTGTAAAGGAGCAGGAAGTTACAGGGGGAAGACGGTATAGGATTGCATATGGTGAGAAGAGCCTCACAATTCTTTATGGAGAGGTAGTCAACTTTAGTGATATGCAATGTTTGCCTGAACACAACAGCTAGGCCACCTTTTTTGCCTATACAATTTTGGGTGATCGTTTGATAGCTTACAGGAACGGCTTCATGCAGGACTGGAGCCATATCATCTCCCAACCAAGATTCAGTTATGAATAGTGTCTGGTTTTGCGTCTGAGAGAAGGTCGTAGATGTGATGTTTTTAGAGAGCGATCGAGCATTTATTAGTAGACAGTTTAGAGAATGTGCTTTGGTGACAGTGAGACTTTGTTTTGTAGAAGACTGATCAGTATTGTGTGGGTTTGTAGCAGGTGTGTTTAGTGCTGGTATTAGCTGTATTAGGATAGCAATTGTGTAGCTATTCTGTAACCTGGTCCAGCAGGCATTTTGATGGGTCTGTGTAAGTAGGTGGTGGAGACTGTTGGAGTGAGTTGGTGTGCTGTGTTGTTTTTGTGGTGTAGTAGACATGGAGAAGCAAAGTTGTGATGTGTGGCACATTGCTTATATTGTTTGCGTGTGTTTAGGGAGGAAGGTGTAGGAGTTCGGGATGGTGGTGCAGAATGTGGGTCATGCAGTAAGGTTCTAAATTGTCCAAAGGATGAGAGGCAGTTCGAAGAGAGTTGCTGTGTAGCTGTATGTGTGTTAGGTGTCGTGGAAGAGTCAAAGCTTGGCATTGTAGTTTGTTCATTAGTGTAGTTTGAAAGGTGGGTGTACGATTGTATTTTGTGACAAAGTATTATGAAGTGCTGCGTTTGAGAGATTTTGTTGTGCTGGTGTGCATGATATGTTTTGTTTGAGGAGTAGTGAAAAGGTGCTGATGTATTGGTTTTATGAGATGGATTTGTTTGTATAGAATTGTTTGCGAGTGGAAGGTGTAAGGTAAAGGGGGTGATGTGTCTGGGAGTAGTGTGTAGGAGGGGATTAAGTAGAGTTAAGAGTGTCTTGGACTTGTTTGCTGCAAGAGTTAAAATGTGTGGTGCTGTGGAGTGCAAGTGTTGTGGAATTGTGGTAGAAAGAAGAGGAGGGTGTTGGTTAGACAAATGATAAAAGGGGGACTGTTAGGAGTAATTAGAGTGGGGAGTGTGTGCCTGGATGGGTTGTAGTTAAGTATGGTATGGATTTTGGTTGTGTTAGTGATGAGTGGATTGGTTAGTGGTATAGGATAGAGTTGTGTACTGTTTGTAGGTGATGGTAGAAATGTGTGGTACCTGGGATAAAAGGGTATATAGGTGTGGGTTTGTAGTGTGTGCTGGTACATTGATTTGTGCACAGGGTTGGTTAGTAGTAAATGGGTGGAGAACATTTGGTGTGTGGGTTACTCAGTATGTGGGTGGTGTAGAGTGGGTGCTGGTGAATGTGAAAATGGGCAGCATTTCTGGCCCTATTCCTCTCCGCCCTAAGCCATGGCCTTATATAGCCCTGGTAATCAGGCGACTCCTTTAGCCAATGGGAACCCTAGCCGTAACCCTAACCAATCATAACACTAGCCCTAAACCCTAAAACCAATAGGAGACCAAGCCCTAAAACCAATTGCAGCCCTAGTCCAAGCACCCAATCAGACACAAAACCCTAAACCCCAAGTCCAATAAAGCCTAGTTCCCAATCCTGTTCCCAGCAACCAATCACACAAGAAACCCTAAGCCCTACGTCCAATAGAACACCTAACCCTAGGCCTAGTCCCAACCCTAGACCCAGCAGCCAATCACAGGAAACCCTAAGCCCTACGTCCAATAGAAAGCCCAGCCCCAGGAACCAATCTGAAACCCTAAACCTATCCACCAGTCAGATCACTAACCCTAAACCCTACTTCAATAGAATCACTGACCCAGGAACCCTCAAATAACCAGCCAATGAAAACACCAACCCCAATCCCTCAGAAACACCAGATGCAACCACCAATCAGTGCACACGTACCATCCAATAGCAGACTATATAAAGGTCCCTGGGAACTCAGTCAAGGTTTGCTGGCCAGGGAGTTAGAAGCTGCTCCTCTATTCAGAATCTCCTAGGAGACAGACCCGCTCAATCCACACTTTGGACTTCTGCAGGTAAGGGCCAAACAAAGTTTGTCCTCTAACAATACTGTTTGTATAAAACTTTGCTCACTCTCCTAGCCAAAAAATGAGTACACAATCCCTACAAAAACACAGCTTAAACAGCTCACATCAGATTACTGATGTCTCGGAGCACCCTTTGTCCACCGATGAGAAATATTCCTGTTGCTAAGGGGAAGAAGGGGGGGGGGGGTCAGGTTTCACTCACTTGCTAGCACAAAATGGGAGCTGGGGGTGGCTTGTTTAACAGGTATGAGCACAGAGCAATGGAGAAACTAGGAGGGGGAAAAACAGTCACAGGGAATGTGAGGAAGAAAACCAACCTGTTTTGGAGTGCAAATCCCACAATTCAACAGGTTAATTGAAACAGTCACAGGTAAGTAAAAACCAAGAGTTTCTACACAAATCAGGTGAAAAATTATGCAATCACAGGCAGGTTAAAAACTTCAATTTTTAAACTTTAACCACAAGCCTATCTATATATACACATACACAAGTGAAACACCAGAGTTTCTTCTTTGAAACCGGACAGACACCACAGGTTCAGTTGTAAATGCAGTTTCATTCAATTATCGTGCCATTACGCGTTTCGACAGGGGACACACACACACACACACACACACACACACACACACACACACACACACACACACACACACCCCGACAGGCCCACGTACTCACTCACAGATCCACTCATGCACCTACTCACACCGATACAGGCACTAGCCAACTCACTCAGACATCCATACCCACTGGAAGACCCACTGAGACACCCACTAAGACACTCGTGCACACAGGCAGAGCAACTCAAATAGCAGACCCACTCACAAAGCCAGACATTCACACACCCACTCAGACACTGATGGAGCCACTCACAGACCCACTCAGACAATCTTGCATCTACTCACAGACCCACTAAGACACAGACACTGACTCAGTCACTCACAGTTGCGAATCCAAAATGTGCTGCTGTGTGCTGATAACTACACATAAAACAGAATGCAGTCTTTCAGGTTGTTGAGGAACACCAGGCTGCCTTTCTCTGTGAAATTAACTCCATTACTTCTATAAATTTGTGTCCATGTCAAAGCGTAATTTGTTGTGGTATAGAGAGCCATGTTGTGGTCTGAGGAATGCAGAAACAAATCCAGGAAACATGTCAGTAAAATTGTCTGTGGACAAAATTAGTTTCACCACTTCCATTTCTGCCTTTGGCAAATGTTGGCGAACACCAAGGCAGTGTGAGGGAAAAGTGCCATTAATTGACAAAAGGTATCTTTCATTAGGATTTCCAGTCCTACCCCCGTAAGCGTGCCTAGGTCATTGCCACCACAGTGCACAATCAGGAGGTCTGAATGTTGGCAATCTGCAATGCTTTAAACCAAAGGCAGCAATTGATGCAATTTTAATCCTCTCGTGCTTACCTAATGCGAACATTACGTGGGTTGGCCAAAGTCCTTGTCAATGCAGCTCTTTCTAGTACACTCTGGCCCAAAACAAAGCTATGACCCACAATCCACACTCAAACCATTTTCAAGGCAAGGAGGAGTAGCACGCAGCAGAAGGCTGGAGCTGAATGAGACTTTTCAAAATAAAAGGCAGATAAAAATAGACTACGCCCAAATAAAAAAAAAAAAACATTTGATTGGATGCTGTGTATATGCAGGTATCTAAAAGTAGTGATTGAGAAAAAAAAAGTAATTACTTCTGTGATTGGCTCTGGAGAAATAAGGAAAAGTTATGCTGCTTGGGATACTCTTATAATTCTAAAGAGTCATCCACACCTGCTACAGTTCAATTTGAAAGCAATAGAAAGGGTTATGAACTTTTGACCTAGTGCTAGAAGTCAGTGTTCCAAACATGGTTACCATGGTAACTAAGCCAAATGCGAGGGGAGGTGGCGCAAAGGGAAGAAAAAAAGTAAATTGTAAAGCTGAGAGGTATGGAAATATTGCTCATTAGGCAGTGTTTGGGCTGTAATTTAGTAATTTTGACATAGTGAAGTATAAATGCCATGCTTGAACAGTAGATTAAGAGGGTTTACGTGCTTCCGTGTAGATTCGCAAATTCACCACGATGTTATACCGGGGGGGGGGGGCTTCAAAAAGGAGTCTTACAAAGGGTTAAAAAACAGTGCCCATTCAGAAGTGGTATAACAAGTAAAATATGAAAGGAAGGTTGTGATTTGTCATCAGTATCACTGAAAGCAGAGTGGGAAGGGTTGCCATTAATGGTTTCTATATACTGAGAGTGGTTGACCATGCCTGTACCATTGACTTAGGATTTCTTTTCAGTGATAATCTGAAGTGAAACTGAGAAAAGAAACAAATAGGAGAACAGCAAAGACGTTTCACAGGTATGTCAATTGGGGGTGTACGGTTAAAAAGAATATGTATATAAAAAGATAGGAGTATATAAAAGGTGCAATAAAATAGGTTACACACAACAGTAAAAGGGAAAATAAAAGAGGGCAGATATTAAGGAAAGCTATAGTGAGCACCAAAGGAGGAATAAAAACGTCAGAGCGTAATAAAATAACAATTTTCTCTTCAAAGTGTTTGGGAGTAGATGGTCATTTATTACAATATATAATTTGAAAGTATGATTTCCACCCAGACACAGACTTACATACTGACACACAAAGGGGCATCAATAAAATCACTGACAACCATTTATTCACCTATGCATCTAGTTGCATTCCTGTACACTCACTAATACAGCCAGCAAGCAATCCATACATCAATCCATACAACCACTTACATATACAGTCCCATAGAGATACTCAGACTTTAGATATGCACTCAAACACTCACTCCTAGTCACCCATTCATACAAGGAGACCTTTAAACATGCACTGGGCCTGGTAAAGCAGAGCCTATGTGTAGTTTTACTGCCAGGTCGACTTGGCATTGGCAACTCCTTGGCAAGCTTTAAACTCCACTTCTACTACATACAAGACAACCCAAAGGTAGTATGTAGGTAGGTCATAGGGCAGGGTGCTATGTGCTTAGAAGGCAAGACATGTACTTCCAAGTTTCAGCGAGTCACACACACACACACACTTACAGACGCATACACCCAGTTATACATCTAATCTCCCAACCACACCAACTCACATACCCATTCACAAAAGGATAGAGCCGTTCACACACCGAGATAGAAGCACTTACACATTGTCACACGCCCACACAGCACTTATGTATTTCGCAGTAACAGACCCAGTTGCACACATTTACATACCCCTACACTCACTAATAGCACAAGTAATCCATACAACAAGTTACATACACATATGCATACCCATAGACATACCAAGACAGCCAGTGACAGACATAGTAACCTGATCATCCAGTGACACACCCAGAGAGGGACTAATACATTCCGATATATACTCAATTACTGACATTCCTAGTCGCCACCCCTCCCCCCCCCCCCAGAGAAGTAGCCCTTTAAACAGGTCTCGGGCCTGCTACTACATAGCCCGTGTGCGCAATTTTACTGCCAGGTCGACTTGCCATTTAAAACCCCTTGCCAAGCCTCAAACTCCTCTTTTTCTACATATAAATCACCAGCAAGGTAGGCCGTAGGTAGCCCATAGGGCAGGGTGCTATGTGCTTAAAAGGTAAGACAAGTGTGATGAAGTTTCAATGAATTACATGTTCATTTGGAGAGCCATACGCCCAGTTATATAGCCAGTCTCCCACCCATACTGCAACTGATATACCATTTACAAAAGCATACAGCCACTCAAACCCAGACAGAGGCACTTTCACATTGACTCACAACTAAACAGCACTTATGTATCCACCAGTAACTAAGCTAGTTGCACACTCCACAGATACTAAACACAGACAGTAAGCAACCCAAACAGCTACTTACATAAAAATTTACAGACAGTTATTAAGAAAGCCAGTCACAGCGACATAGTTACTAACACATCTAGTGACACGTCCAGAGGGACTAATACACTCAGATATGTACTGAAGTACTGACACTCCTAGCAACCCAACCCAACCAAAATCCCTTTAAAACATGTCTCGGGCCAGAGTGTCTATGCTACTTATTTGTTCTGATGCTGGACATGGTATGTTATAGCTAGTAAATAAAATTTTAAAAACCTTAGAAATTCAATGAAAAGAAAAAAAAAAACGTTACAGGGATGTTATGGTTTGGAAAAACCATTAAAACATTTAGAAATTCACTGAAAAAGATACCAGGACATAGTTCGGTTCAGATTTTACACACACAACCATAGAAATTCAGCAGTTATAGTTCCATGAGCTAACTATAACTTATGCCCCTCTCAGTGCACTGCTTATGACCTCATATTACATCACTCATGACCTGGTCAGTGATATCGCCGATAACATCACTGATGCCATCTCATAGGACATCACTGATGTCAGTCAACAGAACAACTCACATGGCCATAAAACCTCATACACCCATACAACCACTCACTTACCCATTCACACATCCATACAACCACTCACACGCCCATACAGCTACGCCCATACAGCTACTCACACCCATTCAGCCACTCACACAGATACAGTCACACAACCACTCATATGCTAGAAATAGTAGCACTCCATAGTACACCAAATTAAATTTTGTAGTACTTCAGTATATAGGTTTAACACTCAAACTTTAAGACACTCAATCGCTGGATGATATCTGAAATGACAGTGATGTCACCAACTATGTAATGAGTGATGTAACATGTGAGGTCATAAGCAGTGCATTGCGGGGGCGCAAGTTATACTTCGCTCAGGTAACTAAATGCTGAATAGGTTGTTTTTTTTAATAGTAAAATCTGAACCCAACTCCAACATGCCTGTAACTGTTGTTTTTTTTTTAGTGTATATACACACACCCCCTAAAACAATACCCTTTCAGGCATAGAGTGATGTATAATTTAAGAAAAAAAGAAGCAGATAACTCTGGGTAATGCCGAAGTTTAGGTGGAGAGCAGCTCCTGTATAGAGCACCCTACAACACCAGCAGCACTCTAAATTTGCTTACCTCAAATGTTTGCTTCTTTACCAAAGTCTTTAAGCATAGGACTAGTACAGTGCCATCGGACCCAGTTTCTATCAAAAAGGTGATTCAGTGGCATTGGTAGATGAATCATGAAATTTTCCAAACAAATTTTCCTGGTACTTCAGGGACCGTCAGGAAAGTTTCAGGGTGGTCCATCAGGCAAGGGTCCTAAAATATATTTAACCCCCCCACCTCCCAGGCTAATTCCCAAAGGACCTTTGGCATACCTACATCACTGGATGGAATTACACCAAATTTGGCAGGAAGCTAGATCTTGGTACGCAGATAGTTTGTGATTTGGTATAAATCCATTAATTAGGAGATATTAACAGGAAAATAAAACACACATGAATATGCAGATCCTCCACGGATCCAACAGTCCCAGTGTTGAAATTGGATTGGCAGCCAATACTTCAACCAGGAAGTGTTTGCAGCAAATCTTCGGCCTCTGCTTGAGCAGAGTCCCACAAAAAACAAAAACACAAAGGGGGCAGGGTAGGACTACCCTTACCCCCTAGAACTGGTGGGTGGGTCCCAGACGGACCCCGCCGAGGATTAAAAACTTTATATTAATTTTGCCGCAAAATCACAAGTGGACCTGTGGCAAAATAGAAAAAGCAGTCTCTCGCGCATCTTTGTAAGGAAGCCCTCCAATGGGCCAAATCCCGGGGGGGGGGCATGCAGGCATTAGAAATTTAAAGAAGGGGGAGCATGGGGGGCCCCGTCCTCCAAAACTTTATAAAAACCCCGGGGGCTACTACAACCCCAGGGACCACTACAACCCCAGGGACCACTTTAACCCCCTCCCCCCCCCATGCCCCTGCCTCCCCCCCCCACTCCATGAACCACCACCTCCCTGGGGCTAATACTAATGAAATCGGGGGGGGGCACTCATGGACTGCCGCCCCCCCCCAATGCCCCGTTGACCACCACCTCCCCGGAGCAGGCCCTACAAGAAGGCAACAGCCCTGGGAACTGCCACCCTGCCAGGGCCGGCTCCTGCCCACCCCCGGGACATAGCTGTTTGCTGTGGCATGATGTCAGCTTTACCGCTCCCGCTAAGCCACAGCAAATGCTCCACTTCCAGCAAGCGAGAGCATTAAAAGTGCTCTCGCTTGCTGGAAACGGAGCAGAATTGCTTTCACACACAGGGAGCTGCCTTTCCAACAACTCCGTATGTGTGAAAGCAATATTAGCTCCCACAGGAGGCAGGGTGCCGGCAGGGACTGCAAGGGCCATCAGGCTCCTCCTGTGGTCCCCAACGAATGTCACTGGGTGGGAACAGGACACCCAGAATGGAGGCCGGGGTATGGGGTCCCCAGTGCCGAAATCGGCCCAGGAAAGTAGGACCATGAAGCCCCCCCTTGACGTATATATTATATCAACAAAAAAAAAAAAGACAACCCTGGCAAGTCAGAGGCCCCACCCCCTTTCTCCACCACTCTGCAAACGCTCCTCCTGGCGCACTACTGGTTGCGGGATAAAGACCCTTTGAATGCGGAGGGCCTTTGGGGGCCAAGAACCCCTCCAGTAAGTCCCACACAGTGAGATTGCAGAGTGGTGGAGAAAGGGGGCAGGGCCTCCCACCAGCTCTCAGCAAATGAGACTACTAGTTAAAAAATAAAAACAGAAATTCACCTTAAAAAAACCCAAGGGTTACAGGGACATTAGTTAGGCTCAGATTCCACTCTATCCGAGCCAACTATAACTTACGCCCCTGCAATGCATTACTTATGACCTCACATATTACATCACTCATGACATGGTCAGTGACATCACTGATATCCACAGAACCACACACCATGCAACCACTCAACCATTCACAAACCCATACAAATACTCATGCACCTACTCATGCAAAGCCTCACACACCCACTCAAACAGACACTGACACTTGTACTCAGTCACCTAGACAGTCACTGAGACAACCACCTAATCTCCCATAGAGCCACTCACCCATACACCCACTTACACACCCATTCAGCTACTCACGCACCTGCTCACTCACCCATTTAGCCACTCATTCACCATTTACAGCCACTTGCACACCCACTCAATCACCTACACAGCACTCAACCACTCAAGGCCACTCGCTCACCCATACAAAAACAACCACTCACTCATCTATATAGTCTTGCACCCAATCACTCATCCATACACCACTAACACAACCACTCACCAATACAGTCACACAGCCACTTACTCACCCAGACAGCCACACACTCACAATCTAGGTTTTCAAATAGAATCACTCAGTAGTACACAAAGTAAACCAATTTAACTTTTGTGATACCTTAGTATAGATGTTTAACACTCAAACTTTTAGAAAACACTCAATCACTGGATAAGGTCATGGGAGGTCATAAGCAGTGCGTTTTTAGGAGACGCAAGTTATAGTTAGCTCAGGTAACTGTTGAATTTCACTGGTTTTGTATGAGTGAAATGTAAACCCAACTATGTCTCTAACCTTTGGTTTTCCCAGTGCTACAGAGATATTGCTACACCAGTGGCAGTAGCCACTGGGTAGTTATAGCTAGGATTGGGTTACCATAGGAAATGCATTTTATGTTGCTAACAACCTTTTCGCCGTTTACAAAAAGAAGTTTCATGGAGATTTGTCAAAGTGCTATTTTTTGTCTAGGCACATGGAAAGTTCCAGGGTGATCTGACAATCGGGATTTATAAACTGCAGCTAATCATCCAATAAGGTATCCAGGCGCTTGCAGGTTCCAGAGGATTATTCGAAAAGCCAGGTCTTGAGGGTCATTCGGAATTATGGAAGTGAGGTGATGGTCTAGAGGTGTGCGGGGAGGCTGTTCCAGGACTTTTCTGCAATGAGAGAAGGAGCCCCCTCCACTTCTGCTTTGGTAGAGGCGGGGAGTATGGGCAAGTGAAAGGGAGGCGGAGCACAGTCTTCGATGGCGGTTAGAGGTTCAGGGGGGTGATTAATGAAGGCAGGTCCTTGGTTGTGTAGAGCCTTGTGTGCATGGGTCAGCAGCTTAAATTGGCATCTCTTCTGTACCGGGAGCCAGTGGAGTTGCTTGAGGTTGGATGTGATGTGGGTTAATCGGGGAAGGCTGAGGAGTACGGGTGCGACGTTCTGTATGGTCTGAAGTCACTGTAGGAGGCATGCGCTGATTCCCAAGTAGAGGGCGTTGCCGGTGTCCATTCAGCTTGTAAAGTTGGGCAGAGATAAAGGGAGGGGGGGGTCCCAAAACACATTTTCCCCGTAGGAACTTTAGACAGCTACCGCCTAAACCACTGAACACATTTACACCAAACCTGGCAGAAAGCTAGATCTAGGTCGAGAAAGAGTGCTTTTGTGTTTTGGTGTAAATTTGTTCAGCAGTTTGAAAACTTATGCTCAAAAATGTTGTATATCTAGGGACTCTGAGGCTCCACGGATCCAGACAGATCTCAAACGGAGATCTGATAGGACTCCGTCCCATGTCCTTAAAAAATTTTTTTTTAAAACACAAACAAGGGGCAGGGTAAGAATACAGTGACCCTCCAAGCCTGGTTGCAGGGGTGGGGGAGATGGGGAGGGATTGTGCTTGTTTTTTTCTTAAGCCCCCCAGGTGGGCCTGGTCCCTGGGGGGGTGGGAAGGCAAACAAACATTTATATTTCCTGGGGCATGGAGCACCCCTCCCTGGGCCATTTTTGGACGCACGGCACCCATTCTCAAGGGTGCAGCCGTGTTGTAAAAAAGGGGGGGAAGAAGTTCTGCATGCCACCCCCCTCCCCGGGCAGATTCCAGCCCCAGGGAACTTGTTCACCAGGGCCTGGCCCTATGTGCAAATGGGAGGGCGTTTGAATTAATGGGCCTGGAGACCTCATCCCCCAGGGTATGTCCCAGGGTGCCCATGCCTGGACATAGCGGTTTTACTACCTGCACTGGCAGGGAACCTGGTGTTTGTTCTCGGGAGCAATTTCAAGTCTCCATCCAAGTGGGAGCAAACACTAAGTCCACACCCAGCGGGAGGGAGTCTGTAAAATACTACCGCTTGTTGGGAGCAGAGTTTGCTTTCCCCCGCCCGCAGTGATGCGGCCAGGAAAACCTATCTAAATATCACTCCCGCCCTCCGGGAGCAGCATCAGTAGCGGCTTCCTGGGGGCAGGAGCAATGCTGGCTCCCGCTGGATGCGGGGAGCCGACTCGAACCCCGAGGCTCCCCCCATAGCCCCCCAACAATAATGTGGTGGGTGGGCACCAGGGCACCCACCCTTTGTTGGCCAGGCCCCGGTAGATTGGGTTCCCAGGACCGAAATTGGCCCAGAGGAGAGAGTATCCCCCTTCCCCTTGCATATGTTGCCAGGCCTGGGGATTGGGTCACTGGGGCCAAAAGTGGCCCAGGAAGGGGGTGCCACGTGCCCCCCCATAAATGTTGGCTGGACCAGGGGGATAGGGGTCCCGGGGGGGGAGGGAGAGAAAGAAAAAATCTGCCTGGAGAGGGGGGGCTGCGTGCTCCCTCCTTTCATTTTAATGATTGGCCCTGGGGGATGGGGTCCCTAGGGCCTAATAAGGCACAGGGAGGGGGCCACGTGGCACCCCCTTTAATAAAAAAAAAATTAGGCCCTGGAGGAGGGGGGTCACCAGGGCCTAAGAAGGCTGGGGGGGCACGTGGCCCCCCCTTCCCTCTAAAATAGATGCCCTAGGTAATGGGGTCCCCAGGGCCACAATAGGTTAGGGGAGGGGGGGGCACGCAGCCCCCCGCATTGTTATAAAGTAAATAAAGAGGCCCTGGGGTCTGCAGGATCAGGCCCTGTGGCTAACCCCCAGCTGCAAACAACCGAAGGCAGTGTGGGATCAATTGCCTTTGGTGGGGTTGGCCACAGGGCGATGCCGCCGGCTAGGCCTTATGGCCACCACCCAGTGCTAACGGCCAAAGACAGTTTGCAGCGTAGGGATGGCTGCATGTGGGGGATTGTACTCGGGGCATGACCCTGTTGCCAATCCCCTGCACGACCAAATGCCTTGCACAGCATAGGCTGCCTGCAGGGGGGGGTTGGTCAGTGGGCGGGTTGGATTAACGTATGTTAAATATTACTTTGGGTTTTTTTTTCCCCAGCAAATTATTTTTTTTTTTTTTTTTTTAGCACAGGTTAAAGTTACGTTATAGTTAGATGAAATGTTCAGTTACGAAGTATTAAACTCTAAAAACTACTGAAATTCACCAGTTAGTTCTCACGTTACTATAATTCATGCCTTAAGGTAACTAGGACTCACGCACTCACCATGCACTGCTAATTACCCTGCATATTACATCACACACACATATACACACACACACACACACACACACACACACACACATATACACACACACACGCACACACATATATACACACATACACATACACACACATACACATACACATACACACATACACACACACACACACACACACATATACACACACATATATACACACACATATATATATATATATATACACACACACACACACACACACATACACATATATACACATACATACATATACATACATACACACAATATTTGCCATGCTTGGTAAAGGCATATGCATGGTAAAGATTAGCATGGTAAAGGTACTGTGTGGCTAAAATTAAGTTGTAAAGGATTTCTTCCATTTTCATAAACAGATGCCTTTCGCAGAGCTAATATTATTGAAATTCTACTTTGCAGATTTCCTAGTGGTTCATGAGTGTTACCTCAACATCATACTTTCTATACTGGTCTAGAAGGGCAAGCTCCAACTTTGCAAGTAGAAGAGAAATATTTCCTTTATAGCTTTAGAATGACTATTTTATCTCCCAATTTATTTCCGAGACCCCTTTATCTTTTAGGTCTTTAAAATCAGGGGAGGAAAATCTCTTGAAATGATGTCCCAACACCCGACCCTAAAGATAGTTGGTTTTCCAGAGTGCTCTACAGAAACCTTGCAGTACCCAAGATGGAATTTTCTGGTCTGAAAAGGTGGTCTAGGCTGTACCAGCCAGATTAATATTGGTGCTGACAAGGACAACCACTGCTTAACCGGTTGCAAAGCATCTGACCAGTCATCCACCAGGTACACAGTTTAGACAAAAAGCTAGAGTTAATCCTAAATAAAGAAATTTGAGCAATATTCATTTACCATCCTAAGCTTTAAACGGCAAAACTTGAACCTCTGAAACTCAGGAAGAACAAGTCCAGATCTGGAAAACCCCATTGTGTCAGGTTTCAACAAACAGGAATTCAAGATTTTTTCCCCCTTCAGTGAATGTCATCCAGAGTCAAACCTGGTAGACTAACAACCAATTAAGCAAATGAAGATCACAGAACTGAGGATTTGCTTGGGAGATAATGTTTGCATTTATCTTGCCTTTCTGGAGCTCATCAAGAAACCATTTCCCCCGATCTTTCACCTTCGTCTCCAAGCACCACAGATGCCAGCTAAAGAACCAAATTGCTTTTAAGCTACTCCCAAACTGATGCTGCTACCCGGGAGGAAGGGAAATGTGGGTGGTCTGATTTATGTTTTTGGAGACAGTTTGGTTGCTTGGGTGTACTTTGGATTTAATAAAAAATCTGGCAAACAGGAATTGCATGAAAGCTAATTTAGTAGTTTAGACCAAGAAGGAAATTCAGGTTAGTGCTGCATGTACCCCAAATGCTCCCAAAATGTAACAGATTGATGTATATTTATAAACATGATTCAGCCACAGACCATTCAATTATTCCTGTGACTGCAGTAAAAAAAAAAAAAAAAAAAAAAGCAGATTGCGTTTGGAAGTCACAAGATCTGAAACACGGCTGAATCTGCAGCTAAACATACAAGAAAAAATGTACAAGAAGAATTTTATTTTGTTATCCTAGTGATTCTAGGCTCCTCGCCCAGGTAAATTGTAGGGGGGGGTGCATTCTTATTAAGTAAGAGTTGTAACGATATTCAATTGTAGAGGAAAGTATTCTATAAACAGGGGCGAGGTGCTGTAATAGCGGAGGAGTGTCGCCCCACAAAGTCAGTGAAAAAAAAAAGAAAGTTATTTTTTTTATACCACTGACTGAGCCAGGGAGACTTGGGCGGGACAGGGCCATGGCAGGAAGGAGGAGTGCCATGTCGGTTCGGCCGGCTGTTTTAGACCTGCCAAACAGACATGCGCACTTAGGCAATGTCGTAGTGGCAAACCAAGCCACTCAGACCAATACTGGTGCTTGTCTCATGCTATTGAGAGCAGTGCCGGGATTGGGTGGGGAGCCCGTGCTGGTTTCCCAGGGACTGCTGGGACACCATCAGGAGCAGGAATGAGGAGCAACAAGGTCGCCAGCAGAGACAGGAAAGTTTTTTTTTTTTTTATTTTTTTTTTTTATTATTTCCCTGATCTTCTGCCCCCCCACTTTAGTTTTGTGGTGGCCTCCACAGTCTAGAAAAAAAATATAAAAATGGCAAAAACCTTTATAGCGCAACCCACTTTAGTCCATTTTCCAAAGCATGTAAAATCAACCTTGTCAAGGAAGCAGAGTTAGTGCTCTACAATAATAGACTCCCCCCCCCCCTCCCGATATTATACTACAAAAGTCAGGTAACAGGAAGGGAAAAAATTAAGTGTCTTTAAACCAAACCTTCATCGGTATAGTCAGTGCACAAGCAGACAGGAAAAAAAAAAAAAAAGTAAGATTTTTTTTATGTTTACAAAATATCACACTAAACTCCATTTTTAGCACTGTACACATTTCGTGCTTCACTCTGGATTGTATTCATAGACCAATACAAGACATCTGGTTAGGCTGAAAGTGTTTCATTAGCGATCACTTACTGATTAGAGTAATACATTTTTCACAAAACATGCCTCTTCAGGGCATACATAGCTGTGAAAGACTATACAAATAATCTACATGACATAGTACAATACCACTACTACACGTATGGTACATTACAACTAGACAACGCCAGTTCCTAAAAGCTAAAGAAAGTTATACTCCAAACAAACCATGCCAACAGGCAGTTGCAGTACAAATGATCTTAAAGATAGTTGTGCAATTTCACATGAATTATTTAACAGAAATTAACTAAGCACACCGAGCAATGCACTAGTTCTGCGCCATGTTCACAATCGGAGTAAGGCAAAGCTTTATTGCTCCTAAGATCTTCAAAACACACACCAGTAGTCCCACAGTGAAAATGAGATTACTCATTGAAAATAGCATACATTAATACATTGCCTAATGCAACTTTAAGTGAAAATTTCTGATAAGGATAATAGACGGATATAAGAAAGGCCAGAGTTCTCAATTTTCTAGTTTCCAGCAGTGACATATCAAAGGGAAAAACACACAGACGCATCCAAAAGCCTCATGTTTTTCTAAAATTTGATAAGTCTTTTGGAGTGATCCACTAGTCTGTGGCAAATCTGTAAAAACAAAAGTTTACATTAATCTAACTTTCACATTATGCATCAATACAGAATTCCCTTTAATAAATGCCTAAAACTTAACATCTTCCGTGTCACCTAAGCCTAGTAAAGAGAATCGTAAATGGCACTGTTTTCCGGTTGGCCATTCGACTCTTACACCATCATCGTGTTGGGTGATCTCCGTGACCATCCTGGGTCTACAAATTGCCAGTTGACCACCGTTACAAATACTTAATCTCCCAGCACTCAAATTGTGCTTGTAATTGACAAAGTTGGATATTCAGTTCCCTTGTGAAACTCCACCTTTCTTACAGTTGCTCGACCCAATATTCTTTCCCCCAACACACTCTTAGACCTCAATTTATCAAAATGCCTTCATTAGCCATGTGACAACATTGACCCTTTAAAACTCCTTTCCCTGCCATCTCAAGTTTAACCTTCTCTCCAGTGGGGTCGGTGTGGAGTGAAACTTTTGTTCCTGCCACCCAAAGACCACGTTTTTCAGAAACATTCAGCACCAGCTTTCACAACAAACAAAGCCATGTGAAACTTTAGGAAGATTTTCAAACCTTAGAAAATTGGTTTTCAAACTCACCACCTTTGAGACTGGTAAGACTTGCAGAGCCGTCGGACTGAGAACTGCTAGCACCTTCGCCGTCCGAACCAGACTTGGCCCGTTTATCTTTTCCTTTAAAAGAAAGTGTTACAATCATTGTGATTTTTGTTAACCCTACTCTGAAAAGGAAAGTGGATATTAATATTAACAATCCTTAAATTTTAACAGATTAATTAGGTAAAATCGAATCACAAAAGCATACATATAAAATACATAAAGTCATTGACCTGCCTCCACTACAAATAATAAAAAGAAAATAAATGAGGCAAAAAATCTTGTGACAATCTTATAAAATCGCAGCATTAAAACAAGCTAAAACAAATATATTTAAATAAAAAAAAATAAAAAAAACACAATCATTCACCGCCCATTGATAACCCCGGATAAAAAAATTTTTTAAACGAGTCGGCTGAAAGCAAATGGTAGGCGATTTTAGCATTTGATGAGAGGCCGGCCTCACTTGATTGAAATTCATTGGCAAAAAGGAGAGGTCTGATGAATTTATGGTGAAGATAGCTGAATCAAGGGCATATAATGTAAAAGGTGTCAGAAAGAGAAACATCACAGGAACAAGCCGGAAGGTCTGAAACTTTACACCAAGACCAGGATTATTAGCATCTCCTACAGTAGTGGTATAAATATTGAACAAAGGTGATCACTGGACTGGCCTAGTAATGAGATTGCAGAAATTTCCAAGTGAGCTGGTGTCACCCACAGGAAGCCTTTAATATTCAAACTGATGCAAGATCCAAGTTAGATTGAAAACTAACCATAATGTCTAACCGCAGCGGAGGCTATGAATGAGTGCATAGCACAGAAAACCAGTTAAGAGCTGTGTATTTGGTCTACCCTTATATGCCTTTCAGCAGACCCCTATTAAGTGTACAGGTTACAAAGACTACCGAGTTTGGAAAAATATTTTAAAACAAAAACCAAGACAAATCAATCTATTATTACAAAAATGAAACTATGATACACCAACATTGCTGTGGTCATGGACCTGAAAATACATTCAGGTGATAATACACAACAGTATGAAAAAAAAAAAAAAACCTCACTAGCGCACTAATCGAAAGAAAGCTTCATAGCACGTGTTCTGTACAACAAACAAACAAAAACACAAACTTTGAATAAAAGCTTCTGAAGTCAATAAAAATTGTTTCACTGATGCATTCTGGTGATGGGCAGGGGACAAGAGCGGGAATGAGAGAACCTGCTGCCGCTCAACTCACTTAAAGTACATTTGGCAGGAGACTGTGGCAGTGGGCGAAGGAGTGCAAACAATTTCCTCCCCTTACCACACCTTCAAAATTGAGTGGCACAACCAGAATTCCAGCATCTGTATATATTGAATAAAGAGCCAAAGGTAAGGGGTCGTTTTTGGTTATTATACACCTTGGCCTAGTATTTAAAGTAGTGTTATTTCGCCACATGGCTGGTTAATAATCCTCCCCAAACAAGAAAAATCCAATGCACCAGCTAAATACCTTGCGAGATTATATATCATCCATCTATATCCACGCACACATGTATACATGCACACCTTTATTATTACACATTTCAGGTACCATGAAAGCATTCTTTGGGTATTCATATTGTTTCCACCACACACGTACATGTAAGATTCAAGAAAATAACTCGGCTATCCAGAATATCATTTGGGTAGGAAGTAATATGGCCCGGAGACTGGGTGCACAGCTCAAATGCCAGATGCCCACTGGTTTCCAAAGATACAAATTAAATTTAATAATTGGAGCAGCACCCCACATAAGTATATTGCACTTTTAGAACAATTTTCAGGTGTATGACAACAAAATTTAAGACTTAGATTCATATAGCATCATGACATATCACTATGGTAACTAACTCCAGCTCTTATTCAAATGTCCCCGATCACGATCTATTGCAGATCTACCATCTAAAAGTGATCATATCATACAGTTCAACCAAACATCGGAAAGAAGATCTTGTGATTTTTAAAAACCAAAATACTCGAAATTCTTAACAAACATTCAATTCTGACCACAAAGTCACAGCTGAAGTGCTTTGCAGGTATAATCACTTTTTTAGGGTTAATCTATCATTCTATTGGGCTTCCATGTCCATAGGAGGCAATACAAGTTCACATGCAAAATGAGATCCTGATGTATTCGTTTTAGTAGAGGGCTCCTGTGATTGGCATGGTCCACAAGAACAACTCTGTAAACAATATAATCACCTCAGTGGAAAGGTTTGAAGTTGCCCCTAATGTTTGTGGGTGAGTGATTCTTATTTGTTGCCTGTGATAAGGCCCTAAAGTCTGCCATTAATGCCAAAAATACACGTTTTGGATTTAAAATAATAAAAAAAAACTCAGAAGACTTGCTTTCCCATCAATTTTCCAATATTCCACTTTAAACAAAAACGAATGAAGAACACTACTGAAACAAAATTGCAAGCAGGATTGTTATCTTAAAATCGTGGTCTTGAAACCAAACGTGCAGGAAGAGCTACTGTGCAAAAAAGTTAAAAAGAAACGTTTTAAAGATGTTTAGAAGGAAAAAACCAATGTATTTCATTAGAAGAGGGATTCAGTACCTTCAGAGGAACGGTTTTAAAGGAATCCAGAGCCTTAATGAGAGGAACCCGAACAAGTAGTATGTGCACTAGCAAAAACCACTGCCTGAGAATGCAGGATATGAAAGGTCTAGTAAGGCAAATTTCAGACAGCTTTTCTAATGTCATATTACAGAATATTTTACATTAAAAAAGGCTAGCACAAGCGCAATGAAACATTTGATGATTCATGAGATTTGAGTCTTAACAGTCTTAACTGGTGGGCTCCCTTCCCAACCTCTCCCATGCGCTTTACAATTCTCCTGCCTGTTGACTCGAGAACCATTCTTGTATCCATTTTTAGGTCTCGCCTGAGCCAGCGCATGCGCTGTCTGGCGAGACTTTTAGTAAGGGCTTCAGAAAATGCTACCACTGTGGCCTAGAGCTTGCGGTTACGCGCGCTTCCGTCATGGCTCATTAAGTGCATCGCTCGCGGGCACCCTTCCAGCCCGCGATCACTGACGGCCACATCACGCGCACACACACAACTCCCGTCTTCTATGCCATCACTTGTTTATTTTCCCTTTCACTCTGTTTTTCTGTACCTTTCGCGCACGAGCAGAGGCGCCATATGGCTTTCCTCTCGCTCGGCCAAGCGCGCGTGCCTCGCTTCAATGCCCCCACCACAGACTTTTTTCTTTACTTTTCCTACAATCGCGGCACCCGCGCTTTACCTTTAACCATGAGTAAAGCGCCGGTGCCGCGATTGTAGCAAAAGTAAAGAAAGATGTTTTTTTCCATTTCTTTACTTTTGCTATAATCGCGGCACCACAGATCGCGTCACTCTGCTGGCCTCCACTCCCCCCCCGCCTCTCTATACTGCAGCATGCCACTCCTTTTCCCTGTTAAACTTTTTGCTTCTTTATTCTTCTTTCTATCTTTATTTCTGTTTTTTCTTCCATATACTTTCTCATACAGCTTTTCCTCCTCTCTAATGACTCACGTTCTCTCTCTCTCTTCCACAACGCTTGATTGTTTTGCAAAATAAAGGCAATTATGCGTCGCCCAGCCAGTGGGAGCTCTAAGTGCTATTTTCTTTCATTAACTCACGGTAATAGCTTCTGTGTCTCCAGCACGGCTTTCTAAACATTTAATTATTTAATAGGGGCTGCATATCTTGGAATTGTACTTTTTTTTAACCGTATACTGTTTAATCGGTAATCCTCCATACCAAGCAGCGTCACTGGTGTGCGTGGCTGTCTGTATAGAATACCTTTTCCCCCGAAGACAGCATGGCGCGCTGTGCGCGTGCCTCACAGCGGTGTCTAAGGAATGCGTGAGAAGGGTGGCTCGTGGCTGCTGCTTCGTTAGTTTTTGTGACTGGACTTTCCACACCCTCCTCCTTCGCGAGATATGCTGAACCGAGATGTCCTGGGCAAAGCTGCCTCCATGACAGGTTCTGACCTTACAGTGGGCAGTAAATAAAGACAAGACGCGTTTGGTAGACTGTTGCAGTGAGTGGAGAGTTAAGATAGTGACTGAATTTTTTCACTTCGATGGCTATAACGTACACACTACATGCCTTCAGCAGCAAAATTCAGCACCTTAATTCTCCGCCCTCCCTGCTCCACCTCAGAGCTGTACAGCAACCCCCGCCCCAAATGCCGTCCACTCCGGCCCGCTGATCTTGAGGAAGTGACAAACTGGGGGCTGAACAAGGAGGCTGCTTCTACATTGCATCATTCAGAGTCGAGGGAGGGACTGTAGCAGTTAAAACAAGCATTGGCATAGCCAATAGGCCTTGCCTTTGGGACATTAGGAGTGTTTAGATACCCAGCACAATATCTTCGGTGCAACATCAAGTGTTGCATGGCTAAACACTTATAAGGTCCCAACGGCGAGACCTATTGGCTATGCCAATGCTTGTTTGATATCCCTCTTGTTCACAGGACATCTGAAGTCAGCAGTCAGATGCGGAGGGGAAGTTACTAAGTACAATACTTTGGATCCTGCACAGCTGCAATACGTATGCGCCAAGCAAGCAGCCTTAAGAATCTGAGTTGAATGTACTTGAAGAAGTCTAGTCCACACGTGGAATAAGCTTCAGCCAAAGCAAGGGAGGCATAGCTGTATGCAGCTCCATTTCACAAGAACATTTTCATCACTTTCATGACAAATAGTGCACTGAAGCATTGATCAGTGCTTCCACTACTTTAATGGGCCAGTCCCATTGTTCAATCTTTATCAATGGTGTTGATAATAGGTTCCTGATGGGAAAATGGACAATATACAGCACTAAAGGAAAGGTTTTAGGGGGTTTTGTGAAACCTTTTGTTCTTCTCTCAATAATTATGTAACTCTGGTGACATTTTTCTAAGAGTTTTGACTCTGTCGGAGCTAGAATTCTCAATGCGGAAAACAAAATTCAAAATTTGGAATCCGCAAAGACATTACTAGTGACCCTTCTAGAAACACATACAGATGCACTTGAATTAAATTTAGATGACTTGGAAAATTGCGCAAACAGGGAGAATATAAAGGCGAGAGGGCTGAAAAAGGGACCAGATTTAGAAACATTTATGAAATGCCTCTTTTGCAATGGCAGACAATGACCACATCCTGATCATTCAACATGATGCACAGAATAGGCCTAAAGATTGGAGTAGGAAGGGGAAACCAGAGACGTTCTAGCAAAATTACACAGCTTTCAGGTCAAGGTGCAGGTCATAAGAGAAGTACAATGGAAAGAATCTTCAAGGCTTTGAATGCACTCAACCAAGATGCTAGGTTAGATTGAAATCTCACAAAGACCCTATAATGGCCTACAATGGTAAGAGGGAAAATATTCTGGTTATTGCTGGGTTACTAAGAATGTATACAAAAAAGTGGGGGAATGGAATGCTTGAATTAATCTCAGTCACTGGAAATTACTCAGGCCGCATCCCAGTCCATCATTATTTTGCACACCATGCCATCTCAGTTTGTTTTGAGTTCTGAAACTGGTTATTAGTCCAATTGGGGCAAGGAGCTCAACAGGGTACCTTTCAAGGGCAGATTCCTTCACTCTGCCATCTGAGACTGATCATGAATGTTACTAAATGATTAAAGATGTTATCATTGAACATGAAGGGCCTAAACTCTCCAAACAAAAAGAGAAAAGATCGGGCCTTTTGTTTGGGAGGAGAGGAGACATTATGATCCAAGAAACACCTTGAAATAACAGATTGGTCACAATTTCAGCACAAACTACACTCTCAAGCCTATAACTCATCAACACAAAAGGTGCAGCTCTGTTTTTACCATAGGTCAGTACATTTTACGTCCACACGAGTGAGAGACTGAAAAACAATAAGGGAAGGCCACACAACAGTTTGTATGGAACACCTATCATGGTGAAAAACATTTAGATTTTCCTCTAATACATCAATATTTGACCCCATCAGAGGTTAGGGTCCATAAACGGTCATGAGGTTTTTCTAATTCTAGTGTAACAAAAACAAATGTCACTCACCTTCTCTTGAAACTTGCCAGAACTCAAAAGCTACTTTGAAAGCTTGAGCTACAGTTAATGTAACTGCCTGAGCCTGAAACAAAGAATTTTCTTTACTTTCACATTTATTCCTTGATGGCAATGCAATTCATACTACTAATTATAACATTTTTACCATTTTGTTTTAGATGAAAATAAATCTATGCATTGGCATAATTGCAGTTAAACCTTTCTGAAAGAAAACAGTTTCTTCAGGCATCCAACTTTATGCAGAGAAATGGAGAATTAATTCTCTATATAATTGAGTTTTAATTACAAATCTTGAAATTAAAAAAAGATAGCAATTAGATGATAACCATTAGTATGAATGCGAACCAGATTGAGACCCAGGTTGCTCATGCGGTCAGGTAAAGATATTCAACTAGAACGGATAGTGAGAGACTTTGCAGCGTGTTAACCTGTAAACCGACATTTGCATAATTGTTCCTTCACACCAAGAGGGATTTAAAAAAATGTAAGCATCTTAGAGGGCCTGGCCCTCAGTAAAACATAGTCAAGTGTGTAACCCAATAGTCCTTTTTCACATAAAAAGTGGATTTACACCCTTTAAAAGAAACATTATTGCTCATTTACCAAAGAGTAATATTTAATCCCAAACATGTACCGCTGAAACCAATGCCCAAATTAACCTAGAACTGTTGAGCCTCATTCACAAAGTTAAATACATGCATGTGGGAAATATAATTTCGACTTGCAGACCATATTAGAGTTGCAACTTAGGAGTTTAAAACTGCTGCCGAAATGTTTTCACATAGAAAAGGACACATAGTAAAATGTGCCAGCTTTATAACGTGAAAGAATCCTGAAAATTAATCGTTACTAATGACAATCTGCCTTGGGTTTAAGTGACATGCAGACATTTGGTGCTGAAAACACAAGGCTTAGCTAGTCCAAGGCCTTTAACCATGCACAAAATATAATTTATTAGTTTGACTGACAAGTTTAGATTCCTCTTAATAGAATGTGTGTTTTTAACTTACAAAAATTATTAAAAGTGCGCAGCAATAATGTACAGTTTGTTTTAAATTAACGGCATTTAAAAAAGGTGCAGAAAACAGTGACAGCTATCTAAAATTAATAGATTGTAGAAATGCAGCTTGCTCGAAGAACTGGACCTTCCAGATAACAGTAGAATGTCTTTCGTTTGCCTTACATAAATTTCAGCATGTAACATCGGATTTGCTGCCGGTAAAATGTTATCACTTAAACAGAGCCCTATTCATAACCTTCTTAAAGCTGCATTTTTTTACCATAGAGAACAGAAAACACATTTCAAAATGCCTTATGTTTCTAATGATTTCCTGCTTAAATAATAAGTTTCTTTGAAGCTTACAGACAATGCGTTTTATTAAAACAAACAGTTGGTTTATCAGAAGTTTAGGAAATGAAGTAATTTTAATATGAAGTATTAGAACTGTGCCATGCACGCCAACAAAGCCATCCACAACGCCAGACCTGCAGACCTCAACCACTGCCTCTCCTACACTCCCACCAGACATCTTTGCTCTGCCCAACTGGCCCTGGCCACCATCCCACAGATCCGCAAAACCACGGCTGGAGGTAGATCCTTCTCCTACCTTGCTGCAAAGACCTGGAACTCCCTACCTCTGCACCTCAGGCCATCACCATTGCAGCCGCAATTCAGGAAGGACCTCAAAACCCAGCTCTTCAACTGAAACGCAGACCACACACACACACACACACACACACACACACACACACACTTAGTGCCTTGAGACCCTCACGGGTGAGTAGTCGCGCTTTATAAGATTACCGATTGATTTATTGGTAGTTAACATACTGCAGACAAACAAAAGCATGTTAAAGGCAATAAAGTAAAGGTAAAGGGTTTGTTTGAACTGTTCTGGGTAATTCTAATGTGGCCATGGCAGAGCCAGGCTGGAGGCTGCTGCCCTAAATGCCCTTAATCAAGAAAGGACCAATAGTTTTCAGGGTAGCCTGCCCATCAAAGTCAATGCAATGGGAGCGAACTAACAAGCTTTCCTCACAACCGCACAGGCTGGAGGGTCAAGACCTGGTTTTGAAATGAACTACCACACCTGGGGCCGTATTACACATTGTTTGCGCCTGGTGCACCTTTCAAAAGGTGCGCCGGGCGCAAACAAGGACAATGCACCCATTATGATGTATGCACTAACTCGCGCTGCCCCAAGGGCAGCGTATACATGTGAAAACACGGAGCACCACTTTAAGGGGGATTAGAGATCCCCTTGCAGGCGGGTGGTCAGTGACTGCCCCCACCTGCAAGGGGATGTCTGGTGGGGAGGGGGGGGGTCCATGAAAAGGCTGGTCTCTGGGCGCACCGACCGTGCGCCACCTTTTAAATGGTGCACTGTCAGTGCGCCTCCTAAGGGCTTCTTTGACTCTGCGCCGGCATCTATAACGTGGTGTGGGTGCGGAGTCAATGGAATTCCCTCATTTGCTTAGGGTACACCCCTATGCAAATGAGGTAACACCCTCTGAAGATAGCGCTGGCCCTTTAAGTGAGTCAGTGCTATCGGTATTATAGAAGGGGACGCAAAAGCGTCTGTGGCCCCTTCTATAATAACAAAGTGCCCCGGGGGTGTGCAAAGCAGGCGAAAAACGCCTGTTGCGCCCCCGGGGCACCTTCTGTAATACGGCCCCTGGTGTTTCACAAGGAGTCAGACTTCGGCTTCTAACATTCATCGCATGTTCAGATCATGGAAGACCAGAGGATATGCCGATGCCCACTAGGAAAAAACGTACACCAAGCAAAACAAACAGGGCTGCCACTTGACTAGGAAACATGCTGACAAAAAAAACAAAACAGTAATACACCTTTTAATAAGTGTTGAATGATCCCAAAAGTTAGTGGATTTACAAAAAAAAAAAAAAAAAAAAAAAAAAATGTATGTAGTGCAATTAAATGATGTTTTCACATTGCTTAGGCCAAGTTTCGAAGTTGAACAGCTCAAACTTCCGATCAGATGCGGCTCGTCGCCCATTTTCTTATCTTATTGGAGGTATCAATAAGTAAGAACCTTAGAGTTTCGCTCCTCCCTGCCACAATGCCAAGTATCTAAATAAGGATGTGCAAACTAACATTATCTTTTTGGAAAGAAGCGCCAAACTATTATAAAAAAATGGTTTTGTTGGAGCACTAGGACCGCTCTTTGGATTTACAGGTAGACCTAATTTAAAAGTACACAAATGCACACCTGAAAGCTAAACTAACCAACATTACAAATTAGCCATAACAAATAGTCAGCACAAACTAAATAGGAATACAAAACCCCTTGATATACTGCATATAAAAATAAAAGTGCAATTGAACACAGAAAAACAAATATATAAAAACAGACTATACCAACCACTTTCCGTTTCGTACAGAGAAATGCATGGCATTCCAAATTTTCGTTCAGCTGACTTTGTGCGATGTATGCGAACACCTTGTCGTGATATTTATCTGCTGTGCAATATGATATCCTGAGAATTAAAAACAAATCAAAAATGAACTGTGGTGTATTAGCAATCTATTTAAAATAGTTATTTTTCTATCACAAAGTAAGCAAATACTATCGAGACATGCACGGAGTGAAAATAAAGTAATTCGGGTAATAAACGTAGTTATCATTCTCCATTAACAGTCAATAGCTCCACCACCAGGCAGAACGTAATTAGCCTAGCCTATCAGAAACAAAAGTAGCATGTGCAGACGTAGCCTGTGCACATCTCCCTTCGTGCACGGATCCTCAGGTCACGCATGGTGGGTTCAACACATTTTAAGTAAATCCCCGCATCATTACATTGTTAAAGATAAAGCATATCGGCTGCGTATAGCTGACTGCCTGTTAAAGGATGTCTGGTGCAGAAGTGCGTGCCTAGAACTCTGTACCACTGCAGCAGTCACTGCAGAGATGCTAAGGCTCTCAACAGCGGCCTCACTGGTTAGTGGCTGTCCATTTCGACAACTTCACGATTGTCAGCTGCTTGGGGCACTTCCAGCTCACACGGTGGTACAGAACTGGCCCTCAGAATACAAGTGAGAGCCATCACCTGAAAGGGTGCCGCCACAGTCCAGTCCGACCGTGACAGGTAGCATCTGCATATCCACTGCACAGGTGACTCCGAAATTGTATTTTCTAAACTATTAATGCATTTTTATATACGAAGCTGTAGTGATTAAAATTACTGACTAGCCAAAGCCGGTTTCGTTTGTAAAAGCCCGTCCAAAGGCTCCACCCACATGCTGACCGGGACAATCTTTTTACGCGGGGAGACTCCACACTTGTAAAGATACTACTTCTAAATGTCTTTGTGAATACCAAGCAATCGTAAACTTACACCTTTTGTGCAAGTTTAACTTTTCAAACGAGGCCCTTAGTTTTATTTCTCCAAGTGCTGTTCAGTACCTCCCAGAATTGCATAATTTTGGAATGCAGGGGGGATTGCTTCAATGCATTTCAGAATGGATGAATTACCACAACTCTATTTGGCATAACAATGGGGCACCAAAGGAACATCAAGGTGCAATCCCAACATGCTACCCAATCGATAGTGTAAGTAAATAAAGTAGAGAACACTCCTACACAGTAACGTCATTTGTTGAAGTGGAAGTTTGTTAGACATCAGATGGAAGGTATTTTTCAAATGGTGCCATACGCTGCAGAGCCTCTCCCTTGAATCCTTCATGCAGGCTCTTTTGTGGCCTGGTAATTGTGGTTTGTGTACAGTTCTGCATCCAGGCTTCAGAGTGCACATCATGGCTCTGAAGTCGGTTACTAGAACATTACACTGCAGGAAAAGCCGACACTAATGGACAGGTACCTCATTTCATGGGCATTAATTACTGCCTTGCTCTACATGTGGCGACGTGGCCTCAGTGTCTCACCTAATGCAAATGTCAAATATGCTTGCGGAAAACAGTAATGTCATACATAATCGTGTATACACACACTTGTGTAACATTTTTAAATATGGATTTGTATGCGTTTGCTTATAGATCTATGTAAACGTATACAAAATTTCAACATTTTAAGTCAACATGAAGGCTTGTATTTCATCACAAACGTTTTTAAGTGAAATGGAGGTTGGAATAATGTGCGGAAAGGAGCAGGGTCTTTGTGATATTCACCAGTTTTGTTGTTACAGAATAAGTTAAATGCAACACTGTCTGCACCTGGCTACCCTTGAGACACCACTGGACCCTCAGGGTCTCAATTTCACTGTCCAGTGTTACGATTTTAGTACACTGAAGCAGAAAACCAAACCATCCAGTACCACAAAAGAATAAAAAAAAAAAAAAAAAGTCAAATTATCTGAAGACCAATAAGTTCACATAATTCAAACCTCTCCCAGATCTACTAGAGAATCAAGGACGTGCTGGGCCATGCTCAGTTCGGCTTTTGCATCCTAAAGGAACAGAGCTCAGAGCAAGTCACGGAATTGATTCTGCAGGAGGCTGATCGTGGCTAGTCAATTTATAACAAGACTTGTTTGATCATATGCATGGTCCAGTTAAAATGGGATTAAAGTTACAATGGAAGCCAGATTTGGGTTGGACAAGCAGGTCTGAGAGTTTTACTTCCTTTCCTTGGTTTAGTAATTTCTGACTTCAACAATACCAATCACCCCTACATGCACCACCCCCAGGTTAAGGGTACTGAGAAAGGCATTCTAGCACTGGGGCTGAGGAATGTGGTCTGCATTTATGCAAAGAAGCCTGGAGTTCCCTGCACTCCTTTTATTCTAATATTGCAGGAGAGGCTAAAAAAAGTGGTCAAATTGTAGGAATAGCCTTACATTTAATGCAGAATCGGGAAATGCAACTGGTTTTTACTCTTTAAAAATAGTTTTTTTTTTTTTTTTTTTTAAACGAATTGGTCTTCCACAGATTTGGGAAAAATGGATCAAAAGCTAAACATTACACTAGAGGATTATAATGAGTCTGAGAATAAAAGTGAGGTTTTGTGAAAATGCAGTGCTTGGAGGCAGAGCCATGGTGGAACGTAGGATGTAACAAATAGGCTCTTTCAATGGGGAGTCTGAGTGACACTCGTTTATGGCTTGAATCCCTACAAATTGATTTGGCACAGTTCACAAATACCCAGTCAGCCGCTGCAGTCCTAGGTAGGAGTGACTCCTAGTACCAAATGTATCAACACCTGACAAGTAATGATCAGATTTTCTATAGCTTGCTATTGAGGGACTCATGCCAAAGAGTATCCATTCTTGCATTTACGGTCTTGCACAAGATAAGTTTGTCATTATATGTAATTTATCTGGCCAATTACCCACAGCACAGTAAAACCCTTTGGGCACTCTCCTTCAATTCACAACTGGGATACACAAGTGAAAGGAGCAGGGAGGGTTTCAGGAAAAATAATCATTGAAGAATTCTTGAGGGTTTATCCAGTATGACCCCAGCTACCATGCTTTTATGCTATAGTCTTCCCTTCTTTATAGCCATACCTATTAACTTCCTTCCATGAATACTTTCACTCATCTTGGCAGGAAATAAAATGACACATTTTTAGTCTTGCACTTAGAAGAACAAGTTATTTACCTTCTGTAACACTTTCTGGTGGATACTCAAACTACAGTTTCAAGTTTATTTTATTTGCATAGTTACTAAAAACCATTGCAATAAGACACCTGAGAATAAACATGAATTGCATATACAGAACCTTTTTACACATGTAATAAACAGCTAAGGTTATTAAAAGGTCACTGCAGTAATAGTACCAGACAAGCCTTAAATGTCTGCAGCAACATATTACACAAATGCAAAAGTAAGTCACTCAGAAAAATTGGTGCAATAAAATCACTGTCCAACCCCCCCCCTTCCCTCTCAGGACCAGATGCTGAAAGCAAGGTTTGATCAACATACATAATTGCAACAGAACACCAAACAGTTAAACTATAAATGTATATTTAAAAAAAAATTTGTACGAATGGGCCCCGGCGAGACAAGAGGGCCGCTTCTTAGGGATCCTCCTGAGGTGCAGAGGATTCATTCACTCGGAGGAGAGTTCTGTCGAAGCCAACACTTTTACGGTCATGCAGGAAGGCGAGCAGGAAGGCGGCAGAAGCTCCAGGGAAAAGCAGGGTAAGTTTATAGACCTCCTAATGGTCTATTAGTTATTGGAACACAACCCCTGCTGCTCCCGCCGCAAGTTTGTGGAGGAAACTCTTGTGCAATACAGTCCAGTTCCCCCCTCCCCCCAGAGAAAAGAGCTCTGGGCTCAAATGAGCCGAGGAAGGGGTTTTTAATGGCTGTTTCTCTTAAGAATTATTATTTTTTTTTTTATTTTTTTTTTTAAACTTGAGTATTTTCTTTTTTGTTTTTTCACAGGTGCTTTAAGTTTTTATCTGGTCAGATTTGTTTGGTGCACATCTCCACGGAGTCAACTCTACCCTAACTTTGGACATCATTTGACTGTCCTCTATTAAATTGGAGTTACCCTTGATAATTTACAGAATTTTTCCATGCAGTCTTTTGAGTCACATTTTCAGCCACTGTGGACCTCTATGCTTGATGCGAGTTCTTGTCTTAAATAGCTTTAATTATTCTGGTTGACTCTGGGAAGGATTTTTAAGTGCCATTATGTTATTACCACTTATTAAAATGGATTTCGCACATTCGTTCAAATCTGAGGCTTCTAATATTTGTTGCTAATGGTTATAAAGACTCAGGTGGTAAGGTTAATAAAAGTAAAAAAAAAAAAACGACCAGTCTTCTCCGACTAAATAATCATTGCCTGTGACATTAGATATTATGGATGAACTAGAAATATGAGACCATTTATAATGGATACTAGCACGGCTCTTCAGAGAATAGAGGAGAAATGGTCTCATCTGGACTCAAGACTCAGAGGTTGAGCAGCGAGTTAGTGATGTGCAGGATGTGGTTGCCAACGTTGATTTCCTTACCAAAAAAGTGACTCGATCGAAAAAGTTAACAAAATATTTAGAAACTCGTAATAGGCGTTATACCATAGATGCGTAAGGTATATCGGAGGGTTCTGAGGGGCCTGACAGGATTCATTTTTTGAAGCTTTATATCCCTAAACTTGTGGGCCTCCAAGGCTCCGAACTTTAGATCAAGAAGGCTCACCGGATTGGCCCTTCACATTCCTTGAATTCTAACATACTAAGGGGGATTATTGTTTTTTTTCTTCTTCAATATTTAGTTATGTTAGTTCTCACAGCAGACAAACTGAGCAAGCAAATGCTTTGGTCTGGCCAGAAGATTTTTTCCAGTCAGGATGTCAGGGCTACATCTATTCGGCGGAAGGAATTCTTGGATCTCAGACTAACGCTTGGCTCTATGAACGCTCGCTATGGCCTTATTCATCCTGGTTTCTTCAAGGTTGCCTACAAAGTCAAGTCAACAACTTTTGATGATCTTGCAGAACTAAAGAAATTCATCCACATACATAAAGATATGGAACTCAGTAAATCTTAATATGGTTACTGTATAATTTATAATTCTGAATTTCTCCTCCTTCCTTGCAGATCCCAAGTCTTCCCCTGTTGGATAGATCAAAATGTCCTGTCTTCTTGTGTCCTTTTGTTCCAGTGTGAATGTTAGGTCCCTCAACATAGTCCCACGTAATGTTTGGTAAGTTCCCTTTTTGCATCTCGTTAAATGGCGTTATTTATTTCCATTACGTTCATTTCTGCATTTAATGTTGCTCCATTATGTGCTCCCTTCTCGGGTATCTCCTCCGGAGTGGTCTCTAACCTTCTCGCTCCCCCTTTCACCAACATTATCTCCCTTTGTCCTTTCACTATGCCTAAAGTCTTGTGGCTTTTTGTCATCCTCTCTTTATTTACAACTGGGGAGTCCCATTACTCCCCTTTCCTCCTTGCTCATTTTTTTATTTTTTCAAATGTATCCTCCTTTCTCACAGATGTTTTCAGTATTGTTTAAATTAGCTTATGTTTCACATTTTATTGCTGGTTAAGTTCTGTTGTTATAGGTTTACTAACGCTTGTTTAATGGTTGTTCTAGATCCTACCAATGAGTAGTTTACGATTTGTCTCCTGGAACGTGAAGGGCCTTCACAATCCTGTGAAGAAGCAAAGGATGTTCTCACCCATAGAGATTAAATTGTAAAATTGCTTTATTACAAGAAATGCATCTTAAAGAACAGGACATAGCTTCTCTGCTTAGACAGTGGGTTGGGAGTGTTTTTTTGATCCTCTGCTGTAAACAAAATGGTGTCTTAATACTGTTCCACAAACCTTTATGTACTCAGTTGTTGAGCGAGGTCAAAGATGCTGGAAAATGGCTTTTATTGAATAGTAAGCTTAATGATGCCCAGTTTTCCTAGTGTAATATCTATGGGCCAAATGGAGTAGATTTGTTATTTTGGAATCAGTCAGTCAATATAACTATTTCGCCAATAAAAATATCAGCATGAAAAGTAGTCTACAAATATATCATTATTAAAAGCAACCAATAAAAATTTGGGCTGACATGTGAATAAAAATTTTTTTAAAAACAGCAACTGGAGCATTAAGAATTAACAATAGTTCATGCATATATGTATAAGTTTCCAGCATAGCCTTTTTTTTTTAATTAAGTTTTAAAATCCGGTTATACATTCAATTTCCTTCTATTTAAAACCGATAAAAAGAACGAAGCCAGGCAGAAACATGTAAAAGGATCTGGTAACGACAAGAGATAATATAGGGCTACACGACATTGACTAAAATTCATTTTCTTCATAAGAGAAAATGTATCTTTTCCTCTCAATTGCATAAAATTTACAACAAAAAAAAATAGAAAATGTAGGTCGTTCTGAGGCGATCGATTATCACAAGGGCAGGAAGGAAGTGCATTAATCGCATAGATTTTGGGCGGGTAAGCTAACATAAGGGAGATTTAATTTAAACGGAATCTCGCTAAAATACATCTGTGTTGGAGATTCGACACAAATGTTAGATATGAAAATATTACTTATGCAAGGTACTGTTTGGTAATGACTTACTGTAGACAGTTTACAGTTAGAGTCATACCTCTTTGTATTGAAGTAGGATAGTAAACGAGTCTTCAATTCCTTTTTAGTTATTAACGTGCATACGTTCGGATCCTCATATAGGCCAACGGCCTGCAGGGTATTCCTGATGTATTTTAACCACCTTATTTTACTTACACTGCCCAAATTCAGGGAATCGATTATAATAGCTCTATTTAACGAAAGTTTCCTTTCGCCACATCAGGATGGGAGCAATCCGGATCTTATCAGTAATATAGGGAACTCTCAGCTCCATATGGCAAGTATAATTAGAGCAGGATTGGGGAAGTGATTTCAAATTTTTCAAAAATCCTTCCTCTATGTGCTGTAATTTAGAGATGTCAGATATACCCCAAACAGCTGCGCCGTAAGTGGCAGCAGATAATGTTTTTGCCTCAGACCTTTTTTATTATTTCGATTGGCTGTCCCAATTTTCTTCACAAATTTAAAAAGCCCCAATGTTCTTTTCCATCACTAATCCTCTATTGGAGACCATAATTCTCCAATTATTATCTCTGTCAAACATGATCCCCAAGTAGTTAAAAGAGTCTACAACCTCTAGCTTTAAACCTTAAATATACAAATCGAGGATGTTTCTGCCACTTAGAGCCTGCCACTAGAACAAAGGATTTAGTGTAATCAATTTTCAGGTCCAGGTTGTTCATAAATTTTGAATACTCCTCTACTAGACGCTGCAGTGCATTGCCGGTACGTGTGATAAGCACTGCGTCGTCAGCATAGAGGACTATCGGGACAGGGGAAGAATTAATATAGGGAAGATCTGTAGTGGAACCTAGCAGAACGGATTCAACAGCGTTGGTATATAAAGCAAATAAAGAGGGTGCGAGCACGCACCCTTGCCTCATGCCCCTAGTAATTCTAAAGTGCCTCGTGCATTCTCCGTTCTTACCGAATCGGACGCAGGCCGTGGCTTCGGCATACAAGCCACGGATAACATTAATTATCTGCGTCTCGATTCCCATAGCTTCCATAATCATCCATAATTTGGCTTGTGCCACACAATCAAAGGCTGCCGACAAATCCATGAAGGCAAGAAATAAATGGCCGGTCACAGCAGCCGTGTATTTCCCAATAATTAGGTTGAAGTTCAAACATTGGTCCACTGTTCCCTTTCCTTTTCTGAAGCCATATTGGCTTGGGATTATTAAGTTCTTATCCTTAGCCCATTCCTCCAGTCTGTTTAAAAGTAGCCGACCCATTAACTTGGCTGTGGAGTCTAATAGAGATATTGGCCTGTAGTTTTTTGGGATCGACTTGTCCCCTTTTTTGTAAATCGGAATGATAACCGTCTTTTTCCAGGAAGATGGTACACCTGATTGGACTATATTATTAAAAACATTTGTAAGGAGTGGAGCCCAAAGCTCTTGATTATCAAGAAAAATCAATTGGGACCCCATCAGGTCCAGATGCCTTTAGTCTTACACTGGCTGAGAGCGAGCTGCGTCTCTTCCAGGGTAAAAATAATCCTATCTTCTAAACTAGATGGCAACAATAACGGTGGCTGGGGGGGTAGGTCACGTGTATTACCAAAGACACCTTCAAAGTGTGTGATACATGCCTCCTCTTCCACATGGATATCTGTGGTGAGGATATTATTGTCTCCCAAAAAGGGGGCATTAATTACGGACCAAAAATCCTTTGCACTATTTAGTGCTGAGGCCCTTTGCAGCTTTTCCCACATCTCATCCTTTAAATTTTTTAATCTCGTTTCCCTTGCATTTTTATATATCTTACGTAGTGTCTTCACGAGGTTCTGATTTCTGCGCTTTGCCTTCAGAGCCGTGTGAAGGTTTTTCGCACAATCAAACCAAGAGAAGGCCTTACGATTCCCATTTGCTATAAAACGTATCAAATTATGATTACTTTCCAATAAAATTTGTTCAAAAGCTAATGGGATTTCGCTGTTTGTAATTGGGTCTAGACATATCAATATCTCTGTTGCCCGCTTGGCTACTATGTTCCCAGCAAACTTCGCTGAGTACACCCTTTCCCACTTTAGGGCACACCATTTTTCTTTGCAATCAGGTGTTTAATGGCTAACTTGGCACAAGGTTTAGGATTTTCTAGGGACGGAATATGATAAGTTATTGCAGCGTGATCGCTGAAAGCGTTAAATTTAGTCTTGATTTGGGTAAAATAATTTCTGATTGTGTCTGAAACGAGGATATAATCAAGAGTTGAGAAGTAGGAACTAGAAGAGAATGTGAAGTCTAGTTGTCCGGTTACAATATCTTGTGTGTTTATCATTACGAGATTTGCTATTAGTAACCCATTTAAAAAGTCGCCATAATCATGGAGACTAAAATGGGGACGGAATTTCCCTCTGCATCTATCATCCCACATGCTAGCGTGTTAGCCCTTTTACAGGGGTGGGCGTTAAAGTCGCCCATCCAAAGTATGTCACATGATTTGTGATGTGTATTCTCCAAAGTAGCAATATCTACTTCTAGTGGAGCCAAGATTTCTACTTGGTTGGTAACAAAATTATTATAAAAGTTTATAATGATCCAGGTTCTGTCTTTATAGGGCTCACAGAGAATGATATGGTAATACGGAGATCTAATTAAGATTTTTTTAAATCTTTATTGCAAGTGTATTAGACAGTGTTAGTAAGCCTCCCCTTGCGCGACCAGCATTTGATGGCATAGCGGGAGTGTGAAATGAACTATACCCGTTCAAATGTACAGTATTGATTTCCCAAGTCTCCTGGAGACACAAAATGTCAAAATCAGCTAAGAGGGATAGCCAATCAGGATTACTCTTTTTTTGGTTATACCCCGCGATGTTCCATGGGATTACTTTAGCGAACTCCGGGGGATTTGCCATAGAAACTGGGGTCTGAGGGGGGAGGACCATCACTGTGAATACATATGTTTTGAAACTGTAGTCTTCCTCTTAAGTGATGGTAAATATTGAGCTTCAGACAGTGAAATGTGTGGGTCAGCAAGTCAATCGGACAAGCCCTCCAATTGGGCAAATCTGTTGGTGAGGGATACCGGTAGGCTATGATGTGAAGGGTACAACCTGAGAGAACGGTAAGGGTAACAAGATGGATTTAATTTGGGGTACACAGTTTGAAATGGTCTGCTAGGTTTGTAAAAGAAGCCAAGCGGAAGGACACAAATCTCATTGTGGGAGGAGGGAGTATTTGGAAGTATTCTCAGGAGATCACCTATGAGATACAGATTATTAGAATTTACAACAATACAGTCCCCTCCTATAACTTTTGATCCAGTTCCTACCCAATTTACTCTCCTGGCCATAATGAGGTGATTATACAGATTACATTTTCCACCTGTGCATTTAAAAAGCCAATGGAGGGCTTTATGCATTAACTGTTCTGTAGTCTCCAACTGATCTTGTTTTAATTCTGGAGTGTTGGCTAATACTATAACGAAGGGACAAGCTGACGGTGGGAGATCCAGTCTCACTCACTCCTGGTTGGAGTGTCGAGTTCGGGTTCAAATGTTGCATCATATGTTCTCTTTGGGGGTCGCCTATAACACCCTCAGCTAGACGTCCACTATTTGTATATGGAACATTTGGAGCGGTAACGGTGTCAACACCCCTCCTTGACACTTCCAAGTGGTCTGAAACTGGTGGGGAACATCTATATGATGGCTGGGAGATCTGTGAGCATTGCCTTTGTCCCAGCCCAGTTGGGGAACCCACGTGCTATTATTGAAGCGATTATTATACAAGACATTATCATCATTTGTTAGGTGTGGTATAGTTGCTATAGGTAGTGGTTCCAGAGTTAAATCAGTGAGGATGATCGGATGGATAGTGCAAGACAATGGTGGATTATGAAGTTCTGTGCTGGAATTTTGGTCCCGACCCTCCCCCCGCCTTATGAATGATAGACAAACTGGTAGATAGCGGTGTCATGAATTCCTCGATTTTAGCCAGTCTGCTTAGAAGTGGTTGAAGGAGAAGGGTAAGGGTATGTTCCAGTTTGACATAGTTCATCCGTGTTCTGTGGAGCAACCGTCTGAGCAGAAGGCAAAATAGATTCTATAATTGAGTCGGCATTTTTCTGGGGTCTCTCAGTCTTTGCTGCAATAGTTTTCTTCGCCCTCCCCCTCCTCTTTTTGCCCGGAGGTTCTGTTGGTGGAGTGTCCGCGTGTTCACAGTCTGGGACAGTGTCAGATGAGGGGATAGTGCCAGCGAGTACTGCAGGAATTGAGATGATCAACGAGGGGCTTTGTGTAATTAATTCTGGGGCAGATCTTACCTCAGAGAGAGACGCCGCTCTGTGATCTCGATCTCCTTGGAAAGTAAGTCTGCCGCTCTTAATAAAAAGGAATCCAGTGTATTCACAATTTCCCCTCAGATTTCGGATGATTTCGCCTTCTGTTTTACCATCTTTTACCCAGGGTTAGGGTGGTGGCCCAGCCTCTTCCGGTTGATGACGGGCCCAGGATTGGCCCCGCGCGCGTTCCGCGAGGCGGTGGCGCGATTATATGCGCGTTCACAGAGCAATGGGCCCTGGGAGCTGTGGTTCCTCAGCACAGCTTTCCCTCAACGGGCTGCAGGCCAGTTCGATTAGCGGGCGGCGATTATTTTGGAATCATTTTGCCACACTTCTCTTGCGGATCAGAAAATCTTATAGTGGGAGGAGACTGCAAGAAATTAATAGATCCCCTTCTTGATCGTAGGTCTCAGACTAGGTTTATCCCCAATAAAATACAAAAAACCTTTCAGAAAGCCATTTCCTCCAGAGGGTTAGTTGATGCTTGGAGAGCCTCTTATCCTGATGTACTAGATTTTACTTTGGTCTCCCTTGTTCACAATTCATTCTAGAATAGACTATTTTTTACTCAGACTATCCTTCAATTTATGACACTTTGAGATAGGTTTTGTACTTATTTCTGATCACGCTCCTGTCATAGTAGATTGGGATACTTCTACCCCTGCATCCCATTCTCGTAAGTGGAGATTTAATAATGCCCATTTACTAGATAAACAATATATGGAACAGTTTACAAAGAGTTCCACCAATTTAAGATTAACCTTCTTCTGAACACAAGATTAATTTTGTCTGGGATGCATTTAAAGCCACTGCTAGGGGCTCTATAATAGATTACGTCACAAACAATAGCACTCCGAGCATCTCTGAAAACAAATTAAATCTTTAGAACATGAATACTTCTCATCTAATCAGACTGTCTAAACCTATTAAAGCTAAATTGCAATATAATAAACAATGCTGGGACCAGGTTTGTGGTAGCCTGCTTAAATGTAATGCTAAAATGTATGGAGGTCATAACAAAGCAGGAAAGTCTTTGGCCAATTCTTAAAATAAAAGGTAAATTCTAAGATAGTAGCCATAACAGACAAATTTGGAGTCAAACAAGTTAGTGATTCGAAGATATTACAATGTTTTATAGATTATAAAAAATGATAAACTCCAGAGTCCTCTCCTAGAGAGGAACAATCGGATGCTTTTTTCCATTCCTAAATTGCCAGACCAAATAGTGGATTTGTCCTCACTTGATAGTGCAATTTCTGAGCAAGAAGTATTGACAGATCAATCACCTTCCAAAAGACAAAGCTTATGCGCCAGATGGTTTTTCCGTTTAGTTTTACTCTCATTTAAGCATCTATTAATTCCAAAGTTCTTACTCCTTATTACCTATTTTTTAAATGAAGGGCATGAACAAGGTTAATTTTTACAGGCAATGCTTTGCTTCCAATGAAGGGAAAGGACATCTCAATGTAGTAGTTCTAGACTTCACTCATCAACACAAATTGCAAGCTTTTAGCTAAAATATTGGCATTATGTTAATAAAGTTATCCTGATCTAGTAGCTTTTAATCAGTCTGGGTTCGTAAAGGGATGTTCCATCGCCGATAACTCCTGAACTTTCCTTAATTTATACATTTGGCTTCTAAGTTACGCTCCCCTTTAGCGGCCATAACTCTAGATGCCAAAAAGCATTTGATCGGGTGAACTGGGAGTTTTTGTTTGGTGCACTAAAATGGCATGGTTTCAGTCCTCATATTACTCAATCTATTTGTCTGTTATATTCTGAGCCTTTTGTCTAATTAGCATCAAAGAAACCATTAAAATAAATCTTAATGAAGTGAACTCAAAAATTTCAAATTTGGCTGCGCTTTGGTCCCCTTTATATTTATCCTGGTGGGGAAAACTAGCCACGATTAAGAGGTTACCAATAATTAAACTTTTATTTATCTATGCTACCGATTGAACTTCCGCTTGCATTTTTTTAAAACTATTACTTGTTCTTTTGACTAGATTCCTATGGAACAAGCGTAAGCCGCAAATTTTACTAGCAACATTTAAGTATTCCAAGGATAATGGCAGGGTTAATTTCCCCAATCTTAGGTTATACCACTCTGGTTGCACATTTGGACTACCCTTTCACCTACTCTCGACTTGTCTAATGTCTGGGGTCAATTCGAGCAGGCTCGGTTTACACCATTTTCATTCAGGGAAGCAGCTTATATATTTCAACCCCCGAAGGTCTCACACCCACACACTCCCTCTATTGCCACACAAATTAATTCTAATTCACATTTAGAAACTATTGCACAAACTCCTATGTGGTTCAACAAGCATATTAAATTAAAAAAATAGAATTCTCTTGGAAAGAATGGATACACAAAGGAATTACAACCATAGCTCACGTATTATCTAACGGATTCCTTTTAGCCTTCCATGAAATGCAGCAAAAATATGGTATTTATTATATCAATATCAATTTAAGATTCCTCTCGATCAGCAACCTCTGTATCCCATACACACTCTTTCACATCAGATTTTTCCCTCACATATGAAAGCACAATGTATATATGGGATTCTAACTGGCTCCCTAGAGTAAAATCTACAATAGAACTACAATGGGAAGCAGATTTGCACCAAGAATTTTCACCTCAAATGTGGAGATCCATATGGACCAAGTTACATACTACTTCCCGTTCAGCAAGTACAACTCCAACATTTCTACAATAGATTTTACTTAACTCCCAAGGGTCTCCATAAATTTAAGCCTTCCAGTGATGCTAAATATTGGTCATGCCCTTATGAGGGAAGTGACCTACACGTTTGAGTGTCTTTTGGTTAAACAATTTGTTACTTAAATGGGATAAAGTGAACAACATTGTCTTACAATATACCTTTCAATTTCACTTTTTTAAATTATTTTTTTTAAGGAGGTTCCTCTCCAATTTGACAATCAACGTATGGTTGGTAAGTTTAATTTGTTAATTACAATTGCTTTGCAAATAATCACTTCAAATTGGAAAGAAATTACTAAGATTACTTTTATTGGATGGTGGAACCTGCTCGGTCATCAGACTTGATCGAGCTTATGCCACCTCTATCTTTAATGATAGAAAAAAGACTTGCTATGGCTGCCACTTACATCCTTTTAATCCAGACAAGCTGCTTACTCCTTGCTGAACACTATTAATTTTGATATCCATGAAGATTATAGAAGGTTCTTAAGCTTAGTTCAGTGCATGCTCCAGTTTCATTGTTTAGTTTTTTCTCCTTACTCTCGCTTTTTTCCTCTTTTCTTATAAAAACGTTGAAATGCGTTGGTTCTTTTCTAATATTTATCTTTTAATTCAAGCATTGGGGTTTCAAGTTTATACGAGTATAGTTTCGTATTTCTTAAATTGGTTGTTTATCCTTCACATTCTATGATTGCTTGGATTTTTTTTATAATGATTTCATATGATGTATTGTCTTTTTGATTCTCTTTAATAAAACAATTTTAAACCAAAAACAAAAAAAACAAAAAAAAAGTTTATGCTTGCAATGTTAAAAATCTGTCTCATGGACAGATTAAGCCTCAAAAAAAATTAATGAAACCATGGACATTGATAGAAAAAAACCATCATTGTCCAGACCGTCACTCTTGCAAAGGACCAGTGCTAGAATAAAGGTATGATCACCATTAAAGTTCATAGGAGCCTGGGCACAAATGGAACTAGGATGCTGTCCAGAGCTCCATCTTCCTTTAAGTGGGCCAAATGCGAAATGATCTGCCAAGTACTCCCATTGAAACTACTTTTTGCTAACCGAGGACACAGACCCCCGCTCTGCACCCAGTCTATGGGCACAAGTGCCAAGGTGAAAGCAACAAGGGACCCAGAGGCAAAAAGTGTCAGATGTGCCCCTTGAAGCTGCAGAAAGTGCCAAGTGCAGGAGATCATTAACCAAAAAGTGCCAAGTGCAGGGCCGTTGCTTCTGTATCAGCGATGGGGTGATAACCAAGGCAGCCAAGACTAGAATCTGGGAAAGTCCTGGTAAGTAGCTGCTTTGCAAAAGATGGGAAGCAAAGACCCTCGCAAGGATTGGCTTTTAGCCAGATACCATTAGTAATACAATAAAGTAACATACCACCAGTTAAAGCCCCAATTTAGGAAAAGAGGTTAGTTACACCCTCATTATACAATAAAATCCTTGGAGCCGAACTAAACCGGTCTCGAAAAATCACGACTGCAGATGTTGATGAGAAATAGATTACACTAAAAAGCAAAGTGGTCACTTGGAGGCTTTTCATTAAAAAAATTGTAGGCTATACTTTTATTCCACCTGGTTAAAAGCAACTTTTCCCGATAAGTAAACTAGCTTATACGCAAGACTGCTTAGCTGCTAACTTAATGTATGCACCGATTTAGTTATACAAGGATTGTGCACCCATTGTCGTATACCTCTAGATTAGCAACATGCTGTTGTCCAAGGCATCTAATGCCAATGACATTGGTTGCATTTTCAGTGTCAAATTATTGAAAGTGGGAAAAGTGACCCAATTTTTAATCAATATTTTTTTATGTACAAATACATACCTGTATATTGTGACGTTTTCTATCAGTTCATTAGTTCCGCTGTCATACAGAATAATTCCTCTCGGTGACACCTTTAAAAGAACCTTCTGTAGTTTCTTTCCACTTGCTTTAGCCTGGAAAAAACAGATAGAAAGGGAGGAACAACACAGTTTAAGTTTAATAAGAACGCAATAGGTTATCCAGTTTCCAGATGGCTGGCCCACTAATAATTCTTTGTGATCTGAAACCACACGAGTAAGGACAGAAGAAATTTCTAAAATTAAAATGTATATTCTTTAGATGACAGATACCGTTAGTTCTGCAATTTGAAGGAAGGTTTGTCAAAACGTCGACATGTAGTCAACTTGCAGCATATTTAATATAATTGTAGGTTTTGGAAAACTAATATCAATATGGCACAACATGACAAGTTTAAAAACGCTATTTCGGCAGAAAGGTCAGTAGCAGCACAGGGCGTAAAATAAACAAACACCACAGGTACAATTTCAACAACAAAAGATCTTGGAGGAAGAAAGGAGTGTTAAAGTCTATGCCGAGCAAAGTATGCCAATGGTGTGGGTGAAGCATGCAAGCTTACTCTAAGTGCTGCCCTAGAGCGACCAGTGGGAGTCCCACAAGACCCCCAGGTACGCTCACATCACCCTTCCACACCCACTACATCCTTTTTCCACACCCCAAACGCTGGCACTGAGTGAGATTTCCTTTGCCTGCCAAGGTCCCGAACCTTGGCATGTACAAAATTAGTTTGATTGTAAGTCCATTTCATGTCTAGTCAAACTTAAATCGGGCCAGCAAGCTAATCTATGGCAAATCGAATCTCTTCCTATCCTTGAAAGACTGCATGTCTGAATTGAAGACATTTATAACTTTGCCAGTTGTGCAGATTTAACAACTCATAGGAGCAGGTCAAACAATTTCTATACACCATTGAATCAGGCACCTCCTCCCCCAATTTAGTAACTTCCATAAGGTTCCATTTTTGAAAGACCTCCAACAAACTTACCTCCACCATTTACATATCCTACCCAGGGAGGTGGTTCCTACAGTCTAACTTTGTTAGACGGGCATGTTTGCCCTTGCACTAAACTACAAAACCATGTGTGACTGAAAGTAGATCTTTAAGAAATCCCAAACTACACATGTGCTCCTCCAATTTAAGTACCTTGCAAAAAACTTCGTTTTTGGATCTTTGCTCCTATCACTATCCAATAAGGGTGGGCTGCACAATTCCAACATGGAATACTGGGTGAGCTACCTTTAACCAAACTGAAAAGAAAGTCTGGCTTCATCTCTATAGAAGAGTAGAAAATGTAAACATTTACATTAGCCGGACATACAGATTTTCAATACACAGTATGCAGATTGTGTCATGCACAGTGTTAGCAGTCCAGATTCTTCTACTAAAGAACTAAAGTGCCGACCTAGCTTATAAAACGTGTGGGCCCTGGGATATATGCAGACATTGCTAATAAATAACTAGGAGTGCTGATTTCTTGGTTATTGATGAGAACAAAAGTGAGCCAGCAATGGAAGTTATGCTAGGTATCAAGGCCTATGGAATTCACAGCACTTCCTACACTGCAGGCTGGCGAAACAGATTCATTCAGTTAAATCACATTTGAAAACTACTGGCTTCAAACGAGAAAATTAAAGTGTATATAGTCTCAAAGTGGTTTTTTTTTTTTTTTTTTTTTTTTTTTTAAAAGGAGGACCCGACTTGGCAGTTCAGGCTGAACTGTTCCTCATGGATCAAGCCAGATTTGCATATGGCCCTGAGTAATTACCGGTGGCTGAGACCATTTCAAGTGTCCACCCATCACTTTGTTTACAGAAGGGGGATGGGAGCACACTGCTTTACCTCCCAGCACAGTTCACCCCTATGGTAAATGCAGTTCACTTTAAATGCTTACTTGAATTTTTGCTGAAGTGTTTCACCAATGTTGGTGCAGGTTAGTGCTGTAAATCTCTAGACATGCGTTTCTGGATATTATCTGTCATCAGTAGAGCTAAAAAATGAAATATCTGGGGTTGCTCGTCAGCTCAATGCTCAAGGGAGCCTTTTCAAACAGAAGGGGGATGGGAGCACGCTGCTTCACCTCCCAGCACAGTTCACCCCTTAGCATTATGGTAAATGCAGTTTACTTCATGTGGTCGAAGTACAGCATAGGAAATCCCAAAGCAGAAAAAAAAACCACTTACTGGGAGTAATAAATTGTGGGTGACATTTGGGACACGCATCTTTGCATTTCCTGTTTTAAGGGAAGGGGGGGGGGCCAGAGAATCGTGTGAGTACTTCACTGCACACAGACATGTACATCGTCACAATTTGTAAAACCTTTGCATCAGTTAAGCGTATTTATTTTAAAAAAAGTCGTATTTTAGATCCACCTCTATGTCAAAGCAAACTCACTACTGCATATTCGCAGAACATTGCAAATGTCCTTTTAGGACAATGAAAAAACTAAACTATTTGCCATTTAATGGCTGACTTCCTAACCTGAACGTGGGCCTTACCTCTGGCAGGGCCCTTGCCCCCCTCCCCCCCCCCGCCTCTTCGGGGAGAGGGCACTACAACTGACCGGGTATGCAGAAAAGATGGGCCTTGCTGCTGAGCTAGAGCCTCTCAAAGTCTGCCACTTCACTGCTGGAGGGTGCAGGGTATGAACAAACTACTCTGAAGCGAGACACCTGTCACTGCACACCTCTCCAGCTGGGAAGTTATTTGCCAGCCTGCAAGCCCCCACACAAAACCCAGACCTATGCTCAAAGCAGTCATGACCAACCAGTGCATAATTGGCAAAGAAACAGCAAGCTCATTCAGCACCTAGCCGGAAGGCCAAGGCTAGGTTGAGCCACAAACCACTGGAAAAATCCTTTTATCTTGACCATCTGCTTTTTGGGATCTAAAGAAGTTTAAGACCCGGTTTTTAATTGCTTTGGATGTTACTGTGGACTATGGATTTTCTTTCCACCCCGGGACAGTCATCGTTTTATGAAAGTTTCTGTTGAGGCAAGAAAACCATTTTCACCTGTGAAAAGGTTTTGTAATTTCTCGACTGCAGTCCAGGGTGTAGGAACAGTCCACTTAAGCCTCAAGTTCCAAGTCACAAAACGAACCACCACTGCAAAACTACCTCACTGCCCAGTCTTCGATCACTCAACCCATGACACACCCACTGAGATACTGCCTCATTCCAAATTATCCATTGCACATACTCACCCTCTCACCCCTCCCCTCATTACAGAGCACTACACTGACAAGAAGCTTCAATATATACGTATAAACACATTTGAGCACAGTACGAGCATAGACTTGGGTGCTCTTTCCACAGAACTTAGACTACCTTCCCTACAAGAACTAAAGTACTGCTGCCCAACCCAGCATTTCCCAAGTAGGTAGACTAAACTGCTGTTTAGATCCAATTCCTGGCCTTTGTGCCATTTGTTATTCTGGAGTTCGGACTTGGACCAAACGTAGCCTGCATGAGACATCCTTATCCCAGTTGTTCCCATAGAGTACTCTGTGCCTTTAGAATCCAGAGGCAGCAATCCAGGAAGTGAGGGCATAACCAGAGGTAAAAGTCCAGTTTATTGGGCAACGAAAAAGTGCCTCACACCCACTACACATTTCAAACAAGCATTTGATATGCAATAGGTCTCCCATTACTGTAAGTTTGAGTTGTTGGCGTTGCTAATAATGCAACGCCAATAGTTCAAACTTTCAGTAATGCGAGAGCTATTGCATTGCAAAGCAATCGTGGCACTCACGCTTTAGCTTTAAACATCTTCAACTAAAGCGCGGGTGCCGCGATTGCTTCAAAAGTAAAGCAATAGTATATTTCTTTACTTTTGAAGCAATCGCGGCACCCGCGCTTACCTTAAGATGTTTATTAATGTGTGGGTGATGCCATTTTAACAAAAGTAAATAAAAAAAAAATAAAAAAAGGCATGCATCCTCGTTCGGCGCAGCAAACAAAAGAAAGGCATGGCTGCCATTATTCCAGTCAAGGAGCTTCATGCCCATATCCTGAATACATTATGTCTCGAAGAGACTGCGCAAGCGCTGTCTAGGCAAGACCTAATAAAAAAAAAAAATCTTACCTTCAGAGCTAATTTCACCAACACGTGACTGCTACTATGAGTAGTCCGAGAAAGACATTAACAAGTCCATAGGTCGGACACTCATTAAAATGTTTGTCTGTAAAAAGAACGTAAAATGGAGGCATCCAATAAAGTTTGCATTTCAAAAGAACCCAGTGCTCAGAATTGCAAGGATGTGATTAAGAAAATATATTACAAAAGATCTTGTAGTCTTCCGCACCAATCTCTGTCCAGCCCCTCGGAGTATGGATAACTCCTCCGAATCAAAGGGCGCCGTCAGGGTCAGAGTTTGCAAAAAACACATGCCAGGGATCTCGAGGCCACTGCAGCTTGCACCACCCGTTGCCCCTGCAAGAGCTGCCAATGGCCGCACCACCACACTACTAATCATTACACTTAGTGTGACCATTCTAGGTCCCAAAGCTATAAATAAAAAAACACGAAAAAAAACAACCTGGATGGTAGGTATTAGTGTATTGATTTAACAAGCAGCTGTTGTGCTCATCTCTGAATGCGACTGACAGCGCCACCATGTGGCTGGCTGTCATAAGTGCTGTGGTAACAATAAAGTGCAGGTGCTGTCCGGAAACAACTGGCTCAAATTAAGCACTGCCGTGAAAGAGGAAGTTGATACTCTCCCTCTCCAGCACCCATTGCAACCTGACCAGTGCAATCAACTTGTACTTGCAGGACCATAAAGGTACCCTTTTATCATGTTACCTGCTAGAGCCTTTCAAAGACACAGGCGGCATTCCAACTTAATCATAAAGTACAGTTGGGATAATGCACGCAACCGTTCTTAGAAAAGTAAGGCGGAGCCGGGGAGGGAAGGCAGCACGTTTATCTAATCTGTTAGACATTGCTGCCTTTTGAGACTTCTACCTCGATTCAGGTAGAGTCGGTCATCCAAATTAACCCACATGTTTTACTGCCTAGGAAATTGGGTAGTGCTGCGGCAGTTACCACCAAATAGATTACACCTCCGTTTTGGATCACTTACTCCTTTCATTCCTCAATACCATTCGGGCACATCTACACTGGATTTGTTACACCCACAGCAGTCAACTTGTTGTTACTGACATACATCAGAAAAAATCATATGTATGCAAGCTAGACAAACCTTTAACTCATTAAGGGATAGGAGGATACTACCTTCCGGAAGACAGTAGCACAAAGGACGGGACTGACAGCTGCTCACCAACACTGGCGTTGGTTGACCAGGTCCCACTGGTCGGGATGCCGGACTTGATATTAACTTATGCAGCCAAGCCACCGGCCATGAAACCAGTTACCCCTCCAACATATGCCACATGAGACACTAACTGGTGGCGTAACCTATCCACAGTTTATTGCTACACATCTCAAACTAGTGCATGCAGATGGAAAATTGTCAAACAAGTGACATGGCTATTACATGAATACAATTATGCAATCCTGTTTTTCCAGCTAATGATGGGAACTGCTTTGTTCTCTGGGCCCCACAGATTACTAGCTTCATCTTGCTACAATCAGTTTACTAATAACAGTTAGCCCCCTGGCCAGAATTTGGGATACAAGTGCAAAGTCTGCGTTACTGAGTAAACCCCATGGGCCATGCAGTCTGGCATCACAGACCGTGAAAGTATAATTCCATCCCTTTTCGGGCCACTTGAAACCAGGCTTTTTACGTATTTTTTTTTTTTTTTTTACAACCAGCTTTGGTGCAGTCTATATTTTGCCCGTCCAGCCTGCAGGAGAGCCTATTAGAAGGAAGCAACTCTCTTTGCCAAAGCTCAACCCTGGATTGAGCAGGAATTGAGAGGGGTGACAGCACTGCCCCTACTAGCTGCCACCTTTTGTGCTGCCCTCTACCAGGTGCAGTCTTTTGGCTAGCTTTTACTTACGACTACCTTGCCCTTGTCTTTGGGCACCTGTTTAGGAAAGGTGCCGGTGCCATTTTGCTTCCTGCACCCCCTTACCCTACTCAGGCCTTTCGCCTCATTAGGACTCCGGTGCCTTAGGACATAATGAGCATACCAGACCTCCACACTAAAGTCAGGCTCACTTGGATTTCATGCAGTCATTAGTCATCGACATCCCAACATCGGAGACCACAAAAAATGTACAGCAAAACAAGCATCCAACTCCATGATCTCTTGCCACTCTTGGTCTCCAGCAGTGGCAGCTGGTGACATTTGAAAGTGGTGGCGTAAACGTTGGGCATGAAATAGCGAGCGATGTGAACAAGTTCAATGGACAAACCTGGGGTCCAGGGTGAGTCCCTCTCCCAAGAAAGAAATGAAAAAAAGGATTGGCAAATGGTGCATTGTAAGGCAAATTAATGTAGCGATAAAGCAAGGCTTATTAAGCAGTGGGAATGTATAGTCTTGAAATATTAAACACATTAAAAACTGCCCTATATCTTCCTTCATTTGTTCACCATTACTGTAATGTGTAAAATTGTTCAGCATGACAACTTTAGCCCTTTAAAATGTATGCTTGCCCAGTGTTTCACTGCATGCAGCATTAACTTTGGAAAAATATGCTCTAACCAGACTTCGAGAAGCACCCACAGAAGCTGGCTGTAACCAGTCATAGAAATGCATGCAGACAGGTCTTTAAGTGAGATGAAAAAAGTGGGTGCTCTCTATAAAGGAACGTCAAATACATTTGTGATTCCCATATTGTGCCACCTGACCGGTATTCTGGTTTCTCTCGGAGATGTAATTTTATCCGGATAAATGGCACAACAACTGACATACACCTAAAGCCTATCAGTATGATTGGCTTGGTCACTGGGTGTTAGCTGTTGAAGATAAATTAGTAACAGTGCTATTTAATTCAGACTCACTATTTCAGAATGTAAACATTTCCAATGTTAATTTATAAGAAATCATTGAGGCCTGTGGAAGGAGGTTTTGCCTTCAATTGTGTGCTTTGCTAGATAGGTCTCCTCATTTTCTCTGCATATCTTGCCCATCTGCTTATCTTCAACCCCCTCTTTCCTCTTCAGCACCCTCTTTTCACTCTTCCCCAAATGCATTTCCTCGCATCGGTCACTTCACCGCCCCCAACATGCATTGCACTCCCTCAAATTTAAGCACTTTAATTTCTCTTACTTTTACACAAAAAGAAACACTCCCCTGTGACCTATATTGCTTTACATAACAGATTGAATCTGATATGGGTCTATACACAAAAACATTACCACAACTACACCATAAGAAAGTATAAATCTATTATTTATTTTTTATTTTTTATCCTTTGTTTATTTATCTTTCACTTTTTACTTGTCATGACTTTTTATGCAATCAATACATCATTTAATACATCATATAGCAATAATTTTCTAAACACATTATTTATTTTTTATACACGTTGTGTCCATAGTGCGTATTATTGTTAAAAGTTATCTATGCAAGAAAGTGCTTGCAAAGATAATGGCCCCCTACTAAATAAACACTTGACCATAAACAACCACACTCATTCATTGTCACATCTGAGTCTCGCCCTTACACCCAGTTGTGTATATATGCTTTGATTGATTGTGTACGGTTGTTTTTGCATGAATGAGTGTGGTTGTTTATGGTCAAGTGTTATTTATTTAGTAGGGGGGCATTATCTTTGCACTTTCTTGCATAGATAACTTTTAACAATAATACGCACTATGGACACAACGTGTATAAAAAATAATGTGTTTAGAAAATTATTGCTATATGATGTTTTAAATGATGTATTGATTGCATAAAAAGTCATGACAAGTAAAAAGTGAAAGATAAAAATAAACAAAAAGGATAAAAAATAATAGATTTATACTTTCTTATGGTGTAGTTGTGGTAATGTTTTTGTGTATAGACCCATATCAGATTCAATCTGTTATGTAAAGCAATATAGGTCACAGGGGAGTGTTTCTTTTTGTGTAGTTGTTTATTCCCCTCTTTCTCCCTGACCTCAGTTGCCCTATAGAGGGGGTTCCCTTTTCTTGCATTTATATTTCTTACTTTTGCCTTGCAAATATTTTGACACCCCTGTACCCCCTTCACACACACATCCACAGAATTTCAGTTGCAAATGGAATACACAAACATTGTTCTATGTGCTCTGCAGAGAGGCCAACCCACTGACAGGCACTTTGTTTGGCTTTAGCCTTAGCGCCTGAGCAATCAAAGCCCCTCATAAACACCTGGCATGGCTCAAGCTTCAAAGTATGCACAGAACAAAATACAGATAAACATAAGATAGCCAACTGTTGGGAATGCAAGATTAAGTAAAGCATGTGAAATGAGAGGGGAACTAAATCGGTGAAATGCATTCCCTTGACGAAAGTCAATCCATGTTTTTGGCATCAGGGTTAACTTAGGGGCATGAAGACAGGGCCAGTTTTAATGTCATACATCAGAACTGGCCACTAAGCACATGTTCAACAGTAAGCACATATATCTCGCTTTGGGCTGGACTCGGATATTTGGATCAGCTTTGCAAGGGAACAAAAGCGAACCCTGCTCCTTATTTGGATCCATTTTGCAAGGGAACAGATGCAGCAGCTCCACTTCTAAAGGAGCCAGCAATCTGCCACGAGGGCCAGGGGCGTCACAGTGGGGGAGGTTAGTGTGATGAGGGGTATCAGCACAATATACAGAACACAGCATTAGCTTGCAAGCACTTCCCATTAGTGAGAACAAGGCACCGGATCAGACGTGCTTGCATCCACTTTCACGTATGACGAGAGGGTGGGATCTATGCCTTTGAATGACAGACGTCTGAAATCAGGCAGGGATGAAGTCTCAACACGCCCGAAACCATGACGCTTATTGCGTCACTGGCCTACAGTGTGCATACAACCCTAGACCAGAATGGCAATGAAGGGCTTTAAAACAGAAAGCCTTGCGTTGTGCATCACCGTTAAGACAGTTGATTTACTGTCTGGCTTCCGTCTCCTGCTTCAGAGCGAGGCAGGACAGGCAGCCTGAAACAGACAGCTCAGACTTAAATAAATCAATTTAGAGATATGATCATCTCTAAATAAGTCAATCTATTTAATATTTTTTTATGCAAATGTGAAGGAAATTCAGAGGGGTGCAGCCCCTGAGCCCTAATGAAGTAACCATCCCTGGTCTCTAGAAAACAGTGGTTTATCACAGCTAAGAGTTGATGCTTTTCAACACGTGCAAGTCTCAATCTCAAAAAGCACTCGCAAAGCCAGTCTGGTGTTGGCTGCCAGGTTTGTGGCTTAGTCAATGCTTGTTTTGCTATGGTTTTTCTAAAACATTGTGGGAGCTACTGGGTCTTCACCAATATAAGAGATAAAGTACCCTCTACCATACATTAGAAGGATACTTCAAGTCACCGCGAAGTACCATGACCATATAGAGAACAAAGCCGATGGCAGGGTTCCTTTATAAGCTTACAGAACTCTGAGGCGATATACAACATCTTTATAATGTATGGCAGGGGGTAATTATTACCTAAAACATATCGTCACACCATCACCTTTCCCACAGAGCACTTCAATCCTTGGTGCATCTTTCATATGAGACCCGGTTTGCAAACAATTATATATATATATATATATATATATATATATATATATATATATATATATATATATATATATATATATATATATATATATATATATATATATATATATATATATATATATATATATATATATATATATATATATATAATCTAGAATGAAAAATTAAACGCATGAAAAAAGCTGTTAGATACTTGTTGCATAAAGATAATCGAATCAGTTTAACAGGTCAGTCTTTTAAAAAAAAAAAAAAAAAAAATGCAGTAGCTTAGAATGTGTAAAAACGTGCAGAGAATTCAACTTTTATACAATTACCTAAGAAGTGGAAAAAATAAACTGCTGCGTTAATTATGCTTTGTGACTAGACCTGCATTTACCTTTGGTTGACGGCTCTGGCAGCAGGCATTGTGACGTTAGAACTAAACTGTAAAAGGTTATTAAAGTTGAGGCCACATAATTGACTTATAAAAAGGAAACTGGTTGGTCACAAGTTACATATTACAAAGAAATTAAAGACCGGATTTTCAATTTGGGTTTTAATAAAGGGACTGCAGAATCCCATGCATTATAAACAGGGTACCTGGTTTTATGGTATTTGTTGACTTTTCAGTCTATTTAACCATCATTTTTTGCAAATGTCTGTAATTATCCACATTTATTCTGGTGGCTGTGAAAAAATGAAGCTGAATATACCATATTTCTAATCTATTTAACCGACAAACCGGTTTCAATTATAACACCCATCAATGCATTTGTATGAAAGCATGCCAATTTTAGTATTAACCTTGCATGTATCCGTTTGAGTCTCTTTACTAAAATTATTTTTTACCCCTTTCCCCGTCAATCCGCACAACATTCTATATGCTGTCATTGACTGACAAGACAATCACTCAAACAACCCAATTTCTCTTTTTATCTACTTTTTAAAAAGAAATGGTATTTGGTCTGCATTGATCCATAAAAAAATACATTTAAAAAAAAAGCAAAAAAAGGATAACCGGGGTAAATTGGTCTCAAAACACATTGTCATAGTAGTCCCAATCACTGAAGAGTCCCGTTTGTGTGTGGCTGTGCTCTGTGAAAGAGAAGAAAGCCATCACTCAGAGTGAAGTCAGTCAATATTTGAAGTAAGGAGACACTGCCCTAGGCCATAATGCTTTAGTGTACGAAGAAAAAAGTGAACAGACCAACAGATGAAGAAGGTTGGCTGAAAGCCCATATAAGTATGTATATTATAATCAATATTACCAAGATAAAAGGAAAAAGGCTAAAGATTTACTGGGCTTAAAGTGAAGTCGGAGTACTACAAAAATCAAAAAGGGACTACAGGCTAAGGCTACACCGAACAAGCATTTGCAATGCAAACTGTAGCTTTTTTTTTTTTGTTTTTTTTTTTAGGTTAGAGTTTTATATAGCGCGAGCTTGACCCGAATCGGGTATCAGAGTGCTTTACATAGCACCAGTTGCATTACCTGAGGACATTCATTTTTGTTAAGCACGGGGAGATTAGGTGATTTGCCCAGAATCACAGGATGTTCAGCGTCATTGCCAAGACTCAAATCCAGTTCTCCAGATTCGAGGTCGACCGCCCTAGCCGTTAGGCCAACTCCTCCTTTGGAACCTTATATGTATTTAGCTATGCAGCACATTAGCCTGGGTGCCGAAACATCTACTGTTCTTTAAATGGAGGAAAAGTAAGCACCAAACTGCTGAACTAGCCAGGTATGGGAACACATGGAGAAATACTGCTTATGAGCTGGAAATGGTATTGTCCAAAGCTCCGTTTTGAATATAAAATCATGGCCTTCGGTGGTCATATCACTGAAAATACAAGATTTGAGAAAAAAATATATTGTCCAAGGGTGCTCGTGGAAGATAAGTTTCTATGGCCTGGAATCTAGGGAATTTTAGTGATTCTGGTATTTTACGGACCTCTGCTAGTTTTCCATCAAGACAGTTAAATTGAGGCAGCTGCCAGAAAAATATAAAGTCCCCTAGCAGAAAGCAATTCTGATATTTTACTGACCTCTACTGGTCATTTTCTATCAAGACAGTTAAATAGAGGCAGTTGAACAGAAAAAAAAAAGTCCCTAGAAAAAGCGGAAGCAGACAAGTCCCGGGGATGATCTCCAGAGCTCACAAAGTACATACAACAGATATTCCAGACAGCGCAAGCGCTGTCTAGGCTAGACCTAAAAATGGTTAGTATTCACTAACCCTGAAGCTTTAGAAGTGCTTGGAGATCCCAAATAGTGCCTCTGAAATCACAGCAAGATTTCAAGTGGACCTCGTGTTTATCAGAAGGTGTCTCAGTCAGAAGCCACACCATGTTGGAGTGCGCGGAAGGGGGTTTTGGGAAAGGGGTGCCTTTTTTGGACCTCGGAGAAAATGACCAAAGTCCCATTACTAACAGTGCCACTGTTGACAGACGCGTAAAGGAAGCGGAAAGGTGAAACCGGTACCAGAATAAATTTCTGAACAAGACCAGTATTTTTCCAAGTTTTTTTTTTGGGGACCTGGCCTTGTCTCACAACCTGGAATGGCGATATCCAGGGCACGCATGAACTAAGCTCTCAAGCAGAAGTGTCTGTAAGAATCAGGCTCAGAAACAGGCTTCTTTGCAAAAACGTAACTAGTTTATTCAGCCTTCAGTGACAGGGAGGAAGGAATGGAAGGAATGGATGGAGTGAAGGGGTGGATGAATGGGCAAAGTGGATGGACGGACAAGTGAAAGGATGGATGGAGTGTGAGTGAAAGAGTAAAGAATTACCGCCCCACTCCATACCCAGCCAAAGACCTCAAGAAGGCAAACCACCACCAATTCAAACACCTCGAAGAAAACAACCTGCTCACCGCCTCCCAATCAGACTCCTGCGCAAACGACAGCACTGACAGCCCTAATTGCAGCCACTGACTACATCAGATCCTCCTCGCCCACAGTGAAACAGCAGCCAGATTCTCCTCGACCTTGCAGCAGCATTGGACACCATATGCCATCACACCAACAGACCCCCCAGATGCAAATGTGGTTGAGTGGGCACACCATCAAATGGATCACATCCATCATGGGGTGAACTCAGTCCACCCGTCACCCTTCACCTCACATCTAAGACCATTAGCTACTGCATTCCCCCCCCCCCCACCCAAAGGATGGTTCCCTCAGCCCCACCCTGTCCAACACCTACAAAACATTCCTGGCAGACATCAGAACCCATAGATTCATCATATCCTACGCAGAGGACAACTCGCTCACCGAAGACCCCTCCACCACCAGGACAAACTTTTGCAACGCCATGACCGACAGACTAGATGAGGACGAAATGCCTAAAGCTCAACAAGGACAAGACAAAGTATTGATCTTCAGGAAGAACACCTTGTAGGACAACAGCTGGTGGCCCTCAGAGTTCGGACACACTCTCCCACAACCTCGACCTAATCCTGGACAGCAAACTCACCATGAAGTGCCAACCCAATATAGTCTCTTCCTGCTTCCACACACTCCCCCAAAATTTTTTAAAAATCTTCAAATTGATCCCCATCAACACCAGGAAAACTGTCACCCAGGCCGTCGTCACCTACTGACTACTACGGAAACACTACTGCGGCATCAACCCCCACCTCTTCAAGAGACACCAGACCAAACAGAACACAGCAGCCAGACATCCTCAACCGCACCCACATCACCCCCCCCCCCCCACCTAAAGAACCTCCACTCGCTCACCGTCGAGAAGAGATGACAGTTCTAGCTTCTGACACACACCTACAGTGCTACACAACCAGAGACCAGCATACATCAACCATTAATGAACTTCCACCAGCCCGCCAGACACCTGCGATCCACCTCTCTGGCCCTTGCTCACACCCCCTGCAGCCACAGCAAAGGTTGCGCCTTCTACTATCTTGTCAAGAAGGCCTGGAATGACCTGAATTTCCACTACATACATCACCCTCCCTGGCGCAATTCAGAAGAGAACAAGTCCTGGCTCTTCAACAGCAACCAGCGATGGCTCAGCGCCTGGATACCCTCGGGAGTGAGGAGCAGTGCTTTATAAAACGGATTGATTAAGTTGATTGGATGGAAGGAATGAAAGGATGGATTTAAGGATTGATGAGTGAAAGGGAGGAGAGGGTGGCTGCTTGAAAGTTTACAGATGGATGCGTGAAAGGATGGCTAGATGGGTGGCTGGATTAAAGGGTGGACGAGTGAAAGGATAAGTGGATGAATGGGTTGAGGGATCAACGAGTGAAAGGATGGATTAAAAAAAGGGTATGCATAAGTGAAAGGATGGATGCATGGATATGTTTGATGAATAGGTTTGGATAGGAGTGTGTGTATGGATGGAATGCGTGACTGAATATTGAATGAAAGACTGAATAGATGTCAAAATACACAGGTTAAATGGTGGATATAGCAACCTATTCTAGAAGGGTTGAAGTGACTTAGCTCGCTTGGTGCCATAAGAGTCTTGGTTCAAAGTGGGTGGTGTTTTAATTTTCTGGCTACTCCCTTGCCTGGGACTCCAGTCAGCAAGGCTAGGTGAAGTTTCAAAAAATGTTTAAAACATTTTAGGCACAGTTTTCAGCTGTATCAATTACTGCCCCAACTCTCCCAGTAAATCTCCTCACAAACCTCTTCATACACTTTAAGAAACTATACCCAGCCCCAATGAGTCGCGTGAATAATGAACGCTGTGCTACACAAAAACATGCAAGCAGAAAAATCCTCCAATGCACTGGGATGCTAGTCCAAACGAATCATTTGCTGAACAAAAAAAAAAAGCTGTAGTTACCATTTTAATATCATTGAACCACGACATGTAAAGCGACAAGTGATGGATATTCGAAGAGCACAAAGGAGGGAAGAGGCAATGGCGGGTGACAGATTTACTGGGGTGAATTATTTCAAGCCATACAACTATGATGCTCAAGAGCCCAAAACGGAGCAGTTTCATGGTCCACGTGAGGTGCAGTAAAATACACGGCTTCAATTGCAGCAGCTCGTGGCCTTGGAGGCTGAAAACGAGTTCAATCAAATAAAAATCTAGGACTTTAGAGTTAACGAGACCTTTGTCGTGAGACACTAACAAAGAAGGGAAACGTTCAAGGCCTTCCTGTTCCATGAAATGTTGCCTTCCAGCACTGCAGGCCGGGCACCAGCATGCCCCTGCATTCAGTCATCTCGATTACTTATCCACGAGACAATGTGGAGGAGTCAACACTCCAAGCTGTGAAATATCAGATCCTTGCAGGCACCAGCAGTTTATGCAAAGTTCACCAAAGCACAAGGTCTGCATCATAGCAACATTTGGTTGCAAAAAAGATGGTTTCTACGGAACAGAGTCCAGCCAGGGATTCATTTTACAATATGCTATAGCAATTAACAGCAAATGATGGATATGAGAAAAACTCTTAAATTAGACCAAATAGTGAGATAACAGCTAGGTTACTTGTTCTATGTTTTATTTATTTTTTAACTCTTTCAACAAAGATTGAAATTGTTCAGGAAATAACGGACTGGTTGGTGAAACAAAACAGCGCTCACAATTGTACTTCTGAATGTAAAATAAGGGGGGGCTCCAAAGAATTTACGACCCGATAAATTGCAGTTATACCCAACAGGTCTTAACATAATAACGACGGTAAAAAAAAAAAAGTGTAACTGGGTTACTTTCCCTGGGGAAACGAAGCGTGCAGTGCAATTACAAGGCTACAGGCAAGCCAAGATTGTAGTCAATGATTGCCTTGCAATTGCTTTGGATTTTCCGTCTGATCAAACCGTTCAAAACGTCCCTGGTTAGGTTAGTTAATTGCGTGGTTACTTAAAACCACTAAAATAAAATGACAAATTTTAATAGACAAAACATTTTCCATAGAAACCCAATTAAAAGGAAGTGTTAGATAGAGTTTAAAACACATTGCAGGTTAAAAAAACCAAAAACGGTAAGATAATTAGTCCCGCCAGCTCCATCTGTGCCTTCCGGGGTAAATTGTGTTGATGGTCACTTTGTTCAAGTTATTATCGATTGTGTAGAATATAAAGTGCCGGTGAGAAAAAGATGCAGCCGTTGTTATTTTTTAGTTATCAGGATTAAGTACGGAGATTTGAATCCACTAATGGGGTGCCCCACCTTTTGTCTGTACCCGTACTTTTTTCTAGTTATAAGCGTAAATATGAATGTAAAGTGCAGGACAGGTGCAAAAAAGTGCTGCTGATGTTATCCACTCGAGAACGAGGATTGGTTCCTCTGGTGGGAAGCTTTTGCCTGGATAAGCCTGGGGAGTGCGTTGTGGGGCAACCGCTTCTGCAGGAATTGAACTAGACGACAATTCAACTGTAAGTCCCCTGGATCGAAGTGGGCCAGCACGGCCTGCCTTTAGGTGTATTCTCTTTGATTAATGGGAGTCTTCAAGAACTGTCTCCTTTCATCCTGTATCACGGTACTGGGAGCAGACCAAGTGGGGTAGGTCTTCCTGCCCAACCCCTGCATAGGCGAAAGGTGCCTGAAAGGCCCTCTCATGGCCAGTGTGGCAGGTGGACCTTAGCAAGTAACGAACCCAATCGAGATTTAAAAAACTGCACCTAGACTATGGTTGGATATCCGGTGGTGAAATATTTGTGACAAGGTTTTTATAGTTGTTTGATGTCGCTCATCTGGGGTCTTTTTGATGGGGAGGCCTTAACCTCGATGATGGAGCAGATATGCAAGGCCTTCCAGACTGTCTGCTTGAATACCTGGTGTCTGGTGGAGGAGTCCCAGAGTTGTGTGAGCTCTGTGCTTTCCAGAGATTCCTGTAGATGGACCCTTGCCGGTGACAGATCGCGTTCCTGCAGCTCCTTTCATAGCAGGTGATTCAATGGATTAGGCTCAGCTTTCCTGATCTTAAATCAGGATATTAGGTATACCCCTTGCCTGGCCAGCATCCGTTTTAGCATTGCATATTCCAGGCAAATCTGCGCCGGTTAAGTGAGACATGGGAGTAAGAAGATTATCCTGCAGACACATACCATTACATTGTCCAGGGTTCTGGAGTCCTAGCCTCTTAGCAGTTCGCTCCCGTATGAGATTGTCGGTAAGAGTTTTGCTTGTGCTACTTTGAGAAGAGGCATTAGAGAGGGCCCGGCCAATTTTTTCTTGAAGTTGGAGGGTACGGCCAGATCCAACCCTTTCCTTTGGATCGCCTCCTTCTGGGCTGAGAAGGAGCCTTTATTGATGACCCCTAGAGATTTGTATTCATTCGTACTTCCTAGTGTTTCCCCAAAACCATGACTGCGTTAGTGTACGCCATGGTCTTGGTTTTACCAAGATTGATGGTCAGGCCGTTTGCCTTGGGGTAGGCCTTCGTGATGTCTAGCAACTGCTAAAGTCCCACCTTTGTGCACGAATGACAAAAACCATGTAGACCACGTAGAGGAAGCTGGATATCGCTGTGCCTCCTCGTTTTGGGGCATGGGAATTGCAGGTTTGCAGTTGCTCCATCAAGTCTATCAGAACACTGAGGGGTAGATCACAATGTGCTGCTTTGGATGCTTATGATAAACAACTTTGAGCAACCGCGTACTGCAGACTAGCAATTTGATTATAAGTGACACGCCTGGTGGGAGGGGGATAGTTGTGGGAGGGTAGTTTAGATCTGAGATCAAAAAGGTACTAACAGACGCACACTAATTGAATACAGAATTACACATTGTTGTTCGATTACTGGGGAAGGGGGCTGAGGCCTCGCCCATCGAAAAGACATTTCTTCCGAATTAAGTGTATAAGTGGACTTGTCCGCTAAAACTCCTGATCAATGGTAATTATGATGCATTAGTTGTGCCTGGAACCTTATAGAAAACTCATTAAAGTTTGTTTACATTTTTTTTTTTTTTTTAAAACACGTCTGTCAGAAAGATTAAAGAGTGTCAGTGCCAGGACGCACTCCTGCTTTAGGCCATGCATAGTTGGAATTTTCCGAGAGATGTATTCCAGTCCGTAGCTTAACCCACACCCATGTGTCCTTAAGTAGCACGATTAGCATATTCGTCAAGTCTGGAGGAATTTTCCAACTTGCCCCACAGCCTTTCCGTCAACATTATCAAGGGCCGCTTTGTAATTGATAAAACAAAAAAATATAGCAGTGTTTTGGAACCCCATTTTGGAACCTCGGGTGGCATCCATTAGGAGTGAGCGTGCCAACTTGTTGGTGGTTATACTGGACTTTGAAAATCCATCTGATTAAATGGAATAATGGTGTTGCTGGAGGTCCACAACGATAGGTCCTCGAGCGGGGTCCCGGCAAAATACTTGGCCCTGTTGTCAATCAGGGCTATTATGCGATAGTTGTCCGGAGATTATCTTTCGCCACCCTTGAAGATTGGTGACCAAAGAGGCAGTCCATCATCTGTACTTTATGCTTTTGATGCCCTAGGTGGGACGGGTATGCCCAGACGCAGGTCCTGTGCTCTCTCCGCCACTGGATTCAAGGTAGCCTGGCTGATGAGGGGCGATACCCCAAAACCAGTCCCAGGATGCTTGTTTCAAGTCAAGGAGGACCTAGCTTGGCAGTTCGGGCTGGACTATTCCCATGAGGAGCAGGATCAAGTCTGATTTGCATATGGCTGGGTCCAAACTGGGGTGGCGTGGATTAAAACCAGATCTGTTAACTGACTGAATGCTGAACAATGCAAACATTCACCAACAATCTGTTAACTTTTGGAAAGATGCTATTTTTCTGTTCTCAGCCCAGAGTGCCTGCAGCCTGTCTCCAGTACCCATCTGGGGAGGGTGACTGCAGAGCTTTGCGCGTTCTCTAGACAGCCACACACGAGAGCTTAGGCGAGACTGATGGGCCATCCTGGGAGGATAGGAGGGAGGAGCTGGGAACAGCCTCACATTTGGACCCAAATAGGCAGTGTCCTGTCCCCACACAAAGGGCTGCATTCCCCCCCCCCCTACCGTAGCGAGTCAGGAGCCAAGGCAGGAAGGGAAGACTTGAGTGCACTTCAAAGACCCTTCTTTGAAGTCTCCCCCACTTTAAAGGCACCACTGGATACAAGAACTGGACCTCAGACCCTACCACTTCAGTACAATCTGTACCTGTGGATACTCTGCCAAGGACTGTTGTGCTGCTAAAGCAAATGAGCTCCTGACAACCCCCTTCCCCAAGAGGCTCACCTCAGCTTCTGGGCCCCTGGAAGTGGGTTTTGGCTCCTGAAAATAAGCTTATGGGCTCTTCGCGTAAAGGCCCGTTTGCTCAAGCGCCACTCGCACAAAGGATCAGCACAGGCCAGCGCAAGTTTGTCTCTTTGCACAGCAAGTAGTGTCAGTCACAAACGCGAGGCTCCAGCCCATCTGCAAAACCTGGTGGATCTTTGTGCCACGCCAATCAGAGATTATCTCCTTGCTCCTGGCAAACGTCTTCCCCGTGAACGGGACTCTTGGCACAAAATTTCAGGTGAAACTTCAGCTGGACTTATCTGGGATTGTATCTGACCCGTGCTCCATCAGGGTTGGCCTGAACTTTTGAATTTTACCCCATCTGTGACCAGATATCACCGGTTGGCGCTTTAAGCACTATTTTAGTCTATTCTTTGAAAATACATAACTACGGTTCTACTAATTCGATTTGTCGTTTTGGTCTTGTTTTGTTCAATAAATTAAGTTCTATTAATCCTTGTGTGTTGTTTTTACTGTGTAGCACTCTACTAACCCACCATTAATCCTTTTTGGGTTCCGGAGTATAGTGAAATGTGTTATTACGAGTGGTGGACAGGAGTCGGTTAGTTGGAATGAATAGGATAATGGTGGGATAGAAGGAGGAGTAGAGGGTGAGCACAGGTTAATTTAGTGTGGGTTTATGACTCACCTTGACTAGCATTGTTCCTGCTTGGACATGGTGCATACCTCGGTCAACCAGAAACCCAATTTCTAAACATCACTATGAGAGTTAAATCATGAGCTTATAATTCCTCACCTCTTGAATATTCCCTGGTGTGAGACTGGATCCGGAAACTTTTCCACTAGTAACTGTGCACTGGTAGATGGCGCCATGCAGCTCCGCACGGACGCCGTTCTTATCCGGAAAGGACATGCAGAGCCTATAGAAGAGCCACTCCTGAGGGCTGTCAGTTGCTTTCTAGGCTCTCTGTGCCCCCAGATAGAGCCCTAATCGTAAATTTGTGGTCACCAATGTGCAGATTCCTAGACTTGGGGAATCTCTTAATGGATTTGGAGTCCAGTTCACAGACCAGGGAGGATTGGTCAGGAATCTGCCATTAGGGTCTACCAGAAGGAATAGGTTCCTTACTCTGTAACCATCTGTTAGAGCTTTGTAATGCTGTAGATTCACATGCTTTGCATACTCCTGCCATCTAGTATTGGATCTGGGTGTGTGCAAATTGTTTTTCTTCGAAGAAGTCTTTCAAGTCAATAGGTAGAGGGACTCCTCTTGATGATCATGGGCATCGACTCCATTGTTGGATTGTTTTCCCGCAAGGTGGGTGAGAATGGAGTGTGAAAATAAGTGATGAGTAAAGAGCTGTCCATGCATATAAGATAAAAGAAACTGCAATGGCCACAGGTATCCGAGGAGGAGGGTAGGTGCCAGTGCTTAATTTGAGCCAGTGGTTACCAGCGCTTAATTGTCAACACCAGCGCGTGACAGTGCCACAAGGTGGTGCTTTCTGGCTAATTTAGATATGACCACAACAACAGTTAAGTTTTAATTCAATATACATTAAAAATGACGTTTCCCTGCCGCCCAAGCCACTCTTATAGCTTTGAGGGCCTGAAATATTCTGAATCGTCACACTTGTACGAGTGTGATGGCTAGTAGTTGTATTAATCTGTGGCAGCACGGCAGGGGCAATGCGTGGAGCAAGCTACAGTGGACAAAAGCCCTGGCAGAAATTTTTATTTTTTACAAATTAAGCACTGGTGGGCGCATGTGAATCTACAGCACTACATGCCTGAACAGACGCTTAAAGGGTAAATAACATTCCGTTTGAGCCATGTGCTGCTGTATATATGAATGCTTTGCACAGACCATAAAGCAGTCCTCTTCAGAAGTGGTGGCTAACCTGTTGGTGTTGCAGTGGTTTGGAAAAGTGTATGTAGCAGTGCCCGACCCACACTAGCTGGTTGGCATGCTAGAACATCCACACAGTAGTGTATAGTCAAAGTGTGTGGCGTAGACAATGTAGCTGCTTTACATATGTCAGCTAATGGAAGGTTTCCTATAAAGGCCACAGAAGCTCCTTTCTTTCGAGTAGTGTCCTGTAGGTAGAGTTCTTTTGGCTTTAGAATAAGATGTTTGAATGCACAACTATTCACCAGGCAATGCCCAATTTGGATATGGGCTTTCCTTTGAGGCGGTGCGAAAGCAACAAAAAGTGGAGTCTTTCTAGAAGTCTTTGTCCCATCGATGTAGTACATAAGGGTTCTATTGACATCTAATGTATGTAGAGTTCTTTCCGCAACAAAGTCTTGTTGTGGGGAAAAAGGTAACTATTGAGGTAGAAGTGAGAGGACCTTTGAAAGGAATTGGAGGTTGGTGTGGAGGACAACCCAGTCTGTGGAGTTGGAAGAGGGGCTCTTCTAAGGTTAATGCCTGAAGCTCACCAACCTCTGGGAGTGAGGTAATAAAAAATAAAAATTAAAAAAATAATGCCATCTTCCAAGACAGAAATTGAAGGGGCAGGTATGAAGGGGCTCAAATGAAGGGCCCATGAGTTGTCTAAGGACAATGTTAAGATTCCATGAGGTTGCAGGTGGGACCCCAAGAGGAACTACTCCTTTAAGACCTTCCACGAAGGCCTTAATTACTGGGATTTTTAATAAAGAAATATGTTGCCTATTTAAGATCGGCAGCTACTGTGGCCAGATGTAAATGTATGGAGGTGAATGCTAGACCAGAGATATGTAAATAAACAGACAATGTTTTGTACCATTTCATTAAAAGTATTAATTTGCTTGGAGCGACAATAGGCTACAAATCTTTTCCATTTGGCCACATGCATGCTCGAGTGGTAGGCCTACGGGCTTCCTTGAGAATGAGAAATTGAGGTATCCGAACTCTATGATCTTAGAAGCCAGATCTCTAGGTTGGTAGATTTGGGATCTGGGTACCCGATTTCTCCATGATTCGGAGTGAGAAGGTCCAGCCTGTTGGGGAGCTTCTCGTGGGGTACTATAGAGAGGCATAATAAAGTTGAGCCAGGGCTGGTGAGCCCATGTGGGAGCTACTAATATATGAGAGTCAATCAATCAATCAATCAATCACGGCATTTATAGAGCGCGCTACTCACCCGGGAGGGTCTCAAGGCGCTGGGGGAGGGGGTAAGTTACTGCTCGAACAGCCAGGTCTTGAGCTGCTTCCTGAAGGAGAGATGGTCCTGGGTTCGCCGAAGGTGAGTGGGGAGGAGTTCCAGGTCTTGGCTGCCAGGTAGGAGAAGGATCTTCCTCCGGCGGTGGCTCTGCGGATGCGTGGTACGGTGGCGAGGGCGTGGCTGGTTGATCGTAGCTGGCGGGTGGGCGTGTAGAAGGTCATGCGGTCGTTGAGGTACTTGGGGCCCAGGTCGTGGAGGGCCTTGTGTGCGTGGGTGAGGAGTCTGAACGTGATTCTCTTGCTGACGGGGAGCCAGTGCAGGTCTTTCAGGTGTCCGGTGATGTGGCTGTGCCGGGGGATGTCCAGGATGAGTCGTGCGGAGGCATTCTGGATGCGCTGGAGTCTTTTTGAAGTTTGGCTGTGGTTCCGGCGTAGAGGGTGTTCCCATAGTCCAGTCGGCTGGTGACGAGTGCCTGGGTGACGGTCTTCCTGGTTTCAGTGGGGATCCATCTGAAGATCTTGCGGAGCATGCGCAGGGTGTTGAAGCACGAAGATGAGACGGCGTTGACTTGTCTGGTCATCGACAGGGAGGAGTCCAGGATGAAGCCCAGGTTGCGTGCGTGGTCCGTTGGCTTGGGCGCGGTGCCCAGGGCCGGGGGCCACCAAGAGTCGTCCCAGGCGGAGGGTGATGAGCCCAGGATGAGGACTTCCGTCTTGTCTGAGTTCAGTTTAAGGCGGCTGTTCCTCATCCAGTCGGCGACGTCTCTCATCCCGTCGTGTAGGTTGGCTCTGGCGGTGGTGGGGTCGTTGGTGAGGGAGAGGATCAGCTGGGTGTCATCGGCGTAGGAGATGATGTTGAGGTTGTGTTGGCGTGCGATGGCTGCGAGGGGGCTCATGTAGACGTTGAAGAGGGTTGGACTGAGTGAAGATCCTTGTGGAACGCCGCAGATGACTTCGGTGGCCTCGGATCTGAACGGGGGAGGCGGACTCTCTGGGTTCTTCCGGCGAGGAACGAGATGATCCATTCCAGTGCTTTCTCTCGGATTCCGATGTTGCTGAGGCGCTTCACTAGGGTGCGGTGGCAGACGGTGTCGAACGCCGCGGAGAGGTCCAAGAGGATGAGGGCTGCTGTTTCCCCGTTGTCGGTTAGGGTTCTGATGTCGTCGGTGGCTGCGATAAGGGCGGTCTCGGTGCTGTGGTTGGCCCGAAACCCGGACTGCGAGGGGTCGAGGGATCCATTCGTCTCGAGGAAGGCGGCAAGCTGTCTGTTGACGGTCTTCTCGATGACTTTGGCCGGAAACGGAAGGAGCGAGATGGGACGGTAGTTCTTGAGGTCGGTGGGGTCCGCCGTTGGTTTCTTCAGGAGGGCGGTAAGCTCGGCGTGCTTCCAGCTCTCCGGGAAGGTGGCGGTGTGGAAGGAGGAGTTGATGATGTCCCGGAGATGGGGTGCGATGGTGGCGTCGGCTTTGTTGAAGACGTGGTGTGGGCAGGGGTCGGTTGGTGATCCGGAATGGATGGAGTTCATCGTGCGGGTGGTGTCTTCGGTGCTGATCGGGGTCCAGTTGCAGAGGGTGGTGGTGGCGGGCGTTGGTTCGGCGGTAGGGTGCGTGGTCTGTGCGTCGAAGCTGTTATGTATGTCGGTGATCTTGCGGTGGAAGAACGCGGCGAGTGAGTTGCAGAGGTCTTGCGAGGGGGTGATGTCGTTGTTTCCGGCGCCGGGGTTGGAGAACTCTTTGACGATGCTGAAAAGTTCCTTGCTGTCGTGGGCGTTGTTGTCCAGTCGTTCTTTGAGTGCCGACTTCTTGGTGGCACGGATCATCTGGTGGTGTTTGCGTGTGGCGTGCTTGAGGGCGGTCCTGTTGTCTGTGGTCTGGTCGAGTCGCCAGGCTTTCTCGAGAGTGCGGCAGTTCTTCTTGGATTCCTTGAGTTCGTTGGTGAACCAAGGGGTTTTCTTGCTTCCGGGTCTGCTGGGAGGGTTTTTAGTGGTGCGAGGTCGTCGGCGCAGGCGGTCAGCCACTTGGCGAGGTTGCTGGCTGCTTCGTTTGGGTCCGTTGTGTTGGTGGGTGTGTTCTGGCTGAGGGAGGCGGTGAGCTGCTCGGCGGTGATCTTGCTCCAGCTCCGGCGGGGAGCCTGTTGCGGGTGGTGGTGGGTCGCAGTCTTTCTGAAGCTGAAGTGGACGCAGCTGTGGTCGGTCCAGTGGAGTCCGGTGGCGTGGCTGAAGGAGATGTGCTTGCTGGAAGAGAAGACGGGGTCAAGCGTGTGGCCGGCGTAGTGGGTGGGCGTGTTCACCAGTTGCTTGAGTCCGAGGTTGGCGAGGTTGTCCAGCAGGGCGGTGGTGTTTCTGTCGTTGTTGTTCTCCAGGTGGAAGTTGAGGTCCCCTAGGAGGATGTAGTCGGCGGAGGGCATGGCGTGCGGGCTGATGAAGTCTGCGATGTCTTCGCTGAATAGTGTGCGTGGTCCCGGGGGTCTGTAGATGAGGGTGCCTCGGAGGGTGGTCTTGGGGTCAGTGTGTATCTGGAAGTGTAGGTGTTCGGCGGCGGTGAAGGTCTCGTCGGAGTTAGTCGAGATGCGGATGGTGTTCTTGTGTACGATGGCGATGCCTCCTCCCGTCTGGTTGACGCGGTCCTTCCGGGTGATCTTGTATCCGTCCGGGATGGCTATGGCGATGTCGGGCGCTGAGGAGGCGTTCATCCAGGTTTCGGTGAGGAAGGCGACGTCCGGTGCTGTTGCGTCGAGCAGGTCCCAGAGTTCCACGGCGTGCCTGTGGACGGAGCGGGTGTTCAACAGGATGCATTTCAGGTGGTTGCTGCTGGTGCTCGACTTGGCGGAGGTGGTGCACGTCCGGGGGCAGGTGAATCGGCAGGCTTGGCAGGTGAAGGGTCCGTGGGTGCGTCTCGGTGAGGCTCGGTAGCAGGCAGGGTTCCGGCCGGCATTGAGTGCGGTGAGGGTGGCGGCGTCGTAGGTCCGTCGAGTAGTGTTGCATCGGTGGGATCCAGGGGTCCTGGCGCTGGGCGCGGGCCAGGCGCAGACGGGCTTACCTTTGGCGCACCTTCGGCGCTCCGTCGGTGCTCCCACTGCGCGCGGCCGCTGCGCGGTCGCTCAGGGGCGTCATAAGTAAGGAGCCTGGAGGGAGGAGCAGCTGGGTGGCGGGAGCGGGGCGGCGAATGGAATCACGGGGGGCGGGGCCGCAGGGAGGCAGTGGCGGGAAGTCCCAGGAGCAGCGGGCAGCGGGAAAGTCCCAGGAGCAGCGGGAAAGTCCCAGGAGCAGCGGGCAGCGGGAAAGTCCCAGGAGCAGCGGGAAAGTCCCAGGAGCAGCGGGCAGCGAGCGAAGGAATCTCCAGGCAGGAGGCGGCAAGGCAGGCAGGAGCGGCAGCAGTGAGTGGGGCGACCAAGCCCTGTGGAGGGCTGAGCAGTCACACTCTGTGGTCCCCTACGGTCCCCTTAAGTAAGGAGCCGGGAGGGAGGAGCAGCTGGGTGGCGGGAGCGGGGCGGCGAATGGAATCACGGGGGACGGGGCCGCAGGGAGGCAGTGGCGGGAAGTCCCAGGAGCAGCGGGCAGCGGGAAAGTCCCAGGAGCAGCGGGAAAGTCCCAGGAGCAGCGGGAAAGTCCCAGGAGCAGCGGGAAAGTCCCAGGAGCAGCGGGAAAGTCCCAGGAGCAGCGGGAAAGTCCCAGGAGCAGCGGGAAAGTCCCAGGAGCAGCGGGAAAGTCCCAGGAGCAGCGGGCAGCGAGCGAAGGAATCTCCAGGCAGGAGGCGGCAAGGCAGGCAGGAGCGGCAGCAGTGAGTGGGGCGACCAAGCCCTGTGGAGGGCTGAGCGGTCACACTCTGTGGTCCCCTACGGTCCCCTTAAGTAAGGAGCCGGGAGGGAGGAGCAGCTGGGTGGCGGGAGCGGGGCGGCGAATGGAATCACGGGGGGCGGGGCCGCAGGGAGGCAGTGGCGGGAAGTCCCAGGAGCAGCGGGCAGCGGGAAAGTCCCAGGAGCAGCGGGAAAGTCCCAGGAGCAGCGGGAAAGTCCCAGGAGCAGCGGGAAAGTCCCAGGAGCAGCGGGCAGCGAGCGAAGGAATCTCCAGGCAGGAGGCGGCAAGGCAGGCAGGAGCGGCAGCAGTGAGTGGGGCGACCAAGCCCTGTGGAGGGCTGAGCGGTCACACATCACAGAGTCAGACATTTGCTGGATCTTCCGAACCAGAAATGGAAGGAGATCGAGAAGAGGACTTGCATAGGCAAGTGCCCCCGACACATTCATCAATAGTGCATTGCTGCTGGATTGGGAACCCGGAGAGGAATTTTAGGAATTTGGCGTTAAGCGTGGTTGCGAAAAAAGTACGAGGGGAAACCTCCATTTGCGGAAGTATTGGAAGACTACTTGCGGGTGGAGTTTACACTTGTGGACTTGTTGCAGTATCCTCCTGAGGAGGTCGGAAAAATCATAGTCTATTCCTGGACGGTACTTATTTATTTAATCATTTATAGAGCGCTTGGTTACACCTCACGGTGGGTCCCCGCGCTGAGACATCAGAGAAAAGAGGAGTTCAATTATTTGACAGATATTACAGGACGCGTGGACTCCAAGTCTGGATGTTATTCTATTTTGGCAAACATCCAGGTCTTTAGTTGTTTGCGGAATTTGCTTTCACATGGCTCTATTCTTAAGGCCATTGGACGAGAATTCCATGTTTTTGCCGCAAGGTATCTGAAGGAGCATGCTCCCATTCTTGCTCTGTATATCCTCGGTACCGCCACTAGTGCTTTCCCTGTGGATCTTAGGCTCCGTCCAGGGGTGTATTTGGTTAGCAGTGGATGTAGGTATTTGGGACCGTTCATGGTAAGAATGCGGTGGCAGTAACAAAGTGCTTTAAACGTGACTCTTGTCCACTGGGAGCCAGTGTAGTTTTGACAGGGCCTTACTCGTGTTGGCTCTTCTTGGCAGGCTGAGCACAAGTCGTGCCGCTGCGTTTTGCACCCGCTGTAGATTGGACAATCCTTTTTTGGTGGCGCCTAGATATAGGATATTGCCATAGTCCACTTGGGAGGTTATTACCACATGGACTATTGTTTTCCTGGCTCTTGCCGGTAGTAAATCTAGGATCTCTCATGACTTTCATGGCTTCATAGCAATTACCCGCTACATTCCGAATCTGGCTTTCGAAAGTTAGTTCGGAATCAAACCATATTCCTAGGTTTTTTACCTCAGCTTTGGGGTCGGTAGTTGGCCTAGTGCCTCAGGCCACCACGCGGACGACCATATAGTTGGTGCCTTTCCTACAATCATTACCTCCGTTTTATTCCCATTTAGCTTGAGGCAGTGGTTCGTCATCCAGTCGGCCACCTCTAAGCATTTGGAGAAGCGGATTGCTGCCTGATCCTCCTTTTGTGACAGCAGCACAATTAGCATAGGAGACGATTGATACTTCATGTTGTTCTACTCGTTCCGCCAGTGGTCCCACATACAGATTAAACAGAGTGGGACTCGGAATGGATCCCTGTGGGACCCCCTGGGTCAGAGGGATACTCTCCAATAGATATGTTTGTTGTGCCACTTTAAAGCTCCGCCCGGAAAGAAAAGATGCCATCCACCTCAGAGCATTGTGCCTGATACCACATGCCTCAAGTCTTTGCAGGAGTAGCTTATGTGATACGGTATCGAACGCTGCACTTAGATCCAACAGGATCAGTGCGGCAGTATGACCTTCATCTGCAAATTGTCTTAGTGCTTCAGTGGCTAAGAGAAGAGCTGATTCCGTCGAATGGGCTCTTCTGAAACCTGACTGGGATGGGTTTAGTAGGTCATTCATATTGATATGGTCTACTAGTTGTTTATTGGTTACTTTCTCCGCGATTTTTGCTACAAATGGTAGCAGTGAGATTGGGTGTAAATTTTCTAGTACTGTGTTCTCGATTGAAGGTTTCTTTTTCAGGGGTCTAACAATCGCCTGCTTCCATTTGGTGGGCCACACCCTTCTGAAAGGAGCTTGAAAATCTTTGAGATATGTGGCATGATGCAGTCGGCTCCCACCATTATCATCTCTGGTCGTGCACGGTCTACGGGGGAACCAGATTTTATTCCTTTAGTTGTGGCGTTTAGCTCTACTAGATCCTGAATTCATCTAGAGTTCCGCCTGTGAAATTATCTTGACTAACCGGTTATACTGCGCCCCTGCCTGGCCTCTATTGGAAAAGTGTCGTAGATTTTCTTCACCTTATCTGCGAAAAATTCCGCCACTTTGTTACAGCTCTCTGTAGAGGCTGCTGGTTCATTTTGATCTTTAGGGGATTTCAGATTTTTCAGTATAGTGAACATTTCCTTTGGGGCGTTCCTGGCGCCTTCAATTTTTTCCGTATAGAATATGCCTCTGGCTTTCTTGATTAGTGAATGGTACATTTTGAGTTCCTTTTTGTAGTTACCTTTGGCCCTTTTACAATATTCCTTCCTCCATATTCGTTCAAGCATTTTGCATTTTTGGCTTCTTAGTTCATCATTGAACCAAGGCGCTGTTTGACTTAGTCTCTTAGGAGTCCTTGTACTCCAAGGCGCTCTCTCATCTAGAGTCTTAGTAATCCATACTTCTAGTTGATCATTTGCTAGGTTTATATCATCCTCTAGTGTGATACTTAGCTAACAGGTGGATGTTGTGACGGAGAGCCCAGCATTAAATGGTCCGAGATCGGTGAGACAGTTGTGGAGAACGTGTCTGCTGCCTCTTTTGTTTGTGTAGGTAGTACATGGCTGTCATGGTCTGTTTGAGCTAGAACAACTGGGCTGATTAGGAGAGGTAGGAAAGGTTGCAATGCTATATGAACAGCTAGAAGCTCTAGATAGTTAATGGGGAGACCCATGCATTTAGTCTTCCACAGGCTCGGTCCTGTGAGATTCTGCAAGTGCGCACTCCACCCTCGAAAGTTATGCATCAGTTGTGACAGTGATGTGGGGAACTGGGTAGAGGAAAGGCCGCCCCTGTAATAGGTTGTTGGTGTTCCACCACTGCAGGGAGTGAAGAGTGCGGCAGCCTATCCACACTAGATCTTCCCAGTGACTCTAAGACCACTGTTGAGCCAAGCATTCCTGCAATTGAAGCATGTGCAGTTATGCATGAGGTACTATGGCAATGCAGGAGGCCATCATGCCTAAGAGGCCCATGACTGTCCTGACTAAACTGGGGATTTGGTTGAAACAGTGGTATTGTCTGGATCCTTGCAGCATTAAACTAGCCCATAGCCAAGTATGGATCTGTAGGTGTTAAAGGTGGGACTTTGTGGAATTGATGGTGAACCCTAAGCGATGGAGAAGATCTATCATGACCAGAGTGTGGTCATGACACGGTTGGTGGGTGTCTGCTTGGATAAGCTAATCGTCCAAATATGGGAATACATGGACTATTTAGGCGTGTGGCACTACAAGGAACTTGTTTAACACCCAAGGTGCAGTAGTCAGCCCAAAAGGGAGGACTTAATAGTGTTTGCCACCCACCACAAACCTGAAATATCTGAGAAGTGCTGGATGTATCGCTATGTGAAAATAGGCGTTCTTTAGGTCTAGTGTAGCCATAAAGTTGCCCTGCTGGAGAAATGGGATTACATCCTGTAGGGTCATCATGTGGAAGTGCCTTGACCGGATGTATTCGTTTAGGGTCCTGAGGTCCAGATTTGGCAGTAATGAGCAGTCCTTTTTGGGTATTAGGAAGTTTAGTGAGTACACTCCTGTACACTGGTGATTTATACGGATGGGCTCTATAGCTCCTTTATGGATCGAAGCTTTGACCTCCTGTTTGATGTTAGTGATAGCCTGTGTTTGCAAGGTAGAATGTTGTGAGGTGTGGTAATGAGTTCCAGACATTAGCCATGTTGGATAATGGCCAACACCCACTGGTTTGATGAGTTTTCCATGTGGGTAAAACATTTTGGAACCATCCTTTGACCGGTGTTATATGGTCAGGCAGTAATAGAGGAAGTCCTTATTTGGTGGTGGGTGTAGCTCCTTCTGGGGGAAAATATCCTTGCCTCTACCTCTTGAATTATTACCTCTCTGGGATCCTGTAGGAAAGTGCCCCCTTTGACATGATTAACCCCTCGCCCCTTTTTCACTGGTATGTGGTGCAACTTTGACCGAGTGTACTGGGTCCCTGCTAACCAGGTCCCCAGTAACCGAGTTTTCCCTAAACTGTACGATTGTTCCAAAATTTGCACACCTTAGGATCCTTGTAAATCCCTAGTAAGTAGTACCCCTGATACCCAAGGCCCTAGAACAAAAAGGGCCTGTAAGGTCTGCAGCACGAATTGTCCCACCCTAAGGGACCCCTCACCAAGCTTGTGCAAACTGGCATTGCAGCCTGCGTGTCTTAGTGCAGAGAAAAAAAACGAAGTCATCATGGCACACCTGTGTTCCATGCCAGCAAAACACTACATGTGGTATAGTTAAGTCACTCCTACGGCAAAACTTACAGCCCGAACGCAGGAAGAACTAAACCCATGTTGGGCATATATACATGAATGTGTCCCCAGGATACCCAAGTTTCCCTTCACTGTACCCCAAGGTGTTTGGTAACAAACACGGTCTTAATAAGCCACACTGATGCCAGTGCTGGATTGATTAATGCATTCAGCTAGAGGTGCCCCCTGAAAACCTACCGACTAGTGGTTTGACTAACTGGTCTCGAGCAGCCAGCCACCATAGACCGGTTTCTGACCTCCTGAGGTGAAAGCATTCACTTGGAGGCCAGGAACAAAGCCTGCTCTGGGTGGAGGTGTTCACACCTCCACGCAGGATGGGCCTTCCAGGGCAGTAAGCTTCAAAGTCACTGCTGCCGTGTTTTGTCACGAGACCCAGGCATCTCCAGATAGTGGCGATGCGTCCTCATCCCTCTGTCCAGAGCTCACTTTTTGGCAGCAAGACAGGTGTGGAAATTAGTAAGAGTTGGAGGTGTGCCCATTCAGCCACCAGCACCCCTAGGACAGGCCAGCTGATGTGGACCCCACTTTTCAAATTTCTCCATCTTGTTTTGGACGGAATTAGCATTTTACGATAAACAATTCTTATGTTATGTCCTGAAGGTGGAGTGAACCAACTTAATACCACTGAAACGCTGCATCGACAACTTGTGATGTAATTTGTTTTTTCTTTGTATATTACAGTTAATCAGTTCTGTGAGTGTAGATCAGAGAAATTCTTATTTATAAAATATTTGCTTATTGTATTAGGGAGAATGTTTTGTAGTGATGAAATTTTGCACAAAGTATACACAATGGTTTAAAAAAATGTATTGATACAATATTGTATTATATTAATGAAATACTGGATACTGTATGGTTAATTATGATAGTCATTTTGGATATGTAAAGGGTTGATTAATGTAAAAAGGGTCTAGTTTATTCAATATAAGCAGTGTTCAGTGTTAATATAGAGTGGATGAAAGTGAATGGTGGATTTGCCTTTAGGAATATATGATATACAAGAATAGACAGTGATGACAGTAAGTGACACAAAAGGGATCCTTTCTTGTATTTATTATTAGTCATATAGAGGGTGTAAATACCGTAAAGGTAGGTAGCTCTTTGGCTATTATTGGTCACTCCCCTTAAGGCCCCTAAATTAAGTATTTAGGTTGTACACTTGAACTCAAGAAATCCAATATCCCAGATAAAGAGAAGAACGAAGTCACCGCCGGTCAAGAACTGGAGCAGACCTATGGACTTCGGTGCGAAAACCTGCCCATCCTCAGCCCTCTTGACAATCGTGACAGAGTGACTTGTCCTGTGAGCTGGAGAACTCAAAACCTTGGGTAGCCTGCCAGCACTTCGAAAATCGCCTAGTCTCAATTGGAGTAGAGGAGCAACTCCCCTGCAGTCCACAGTCAAGGACAAGCAAGAGTCCTGCCCACTGCCTTGCAGCCCGCCCAGCCTGGCCAATGCCACAGATGACCAGGAGAAGGTGATGTGCTCTGGAAGGTCAGATCCGTCTCCCCGCAGAGTATGAAGACACCAGGACCAACCGGAGCTGTGCAGCACCAACCTTCGGGGTACAGGACACCCTGCGCCGAACACAAACAGTGAGAATCCAGTCCGGATTCTCACTGCACCAGGTCCAAGTAGCCGTTGAAGGACGTCTGCATCACTGACACCCACTTTGAGTGGCCCAGCTGCCTTGATTTCTCTTCTGCTAGCAGTTGGTCCCTGACCGCGAGGTGCATCCCTGTGCACCCAGCCCACCCAACCACAATGCACCAGAGCTGCCTGGCCCCCCGACGAACTGGCTGTACCCCTGTGCTCCAAGACCCCAATTTGGGAGCCCTCGTACTAGCCCGCAAGTGCCTCTGGGCAGCCTGTTTTTGGGTGGCCCGCTCCCCTTCATCATAGTGCACCAGCTACCACCCTCACCAGCTCCCAGTAGAACCAGGGTGGTTCCCGAAGAACTGCTGGTAGTACTCGAACTTGGCCCACTACAACTCCGAACTTTGAAGGTGAACCCCTAAACCGACTGTACCCAACTTTACGCTTTTGACTTTTCCTTCAGTAGGATTGCATTGTGTGTAAAAGCACAGAGGTTTGAACCATTTACTTACCTGGAAATGTCACCATTGAAACAGTTACTTTTGAATGAAGTTCTTGGTTAAAAAAAAAGTGCTATTTTTCTAATTTGGTCTCGGATTTATTCTTGGAGTGTCTTCCCTTGATTGCCTCAGAGTACAACAAATGCTTAAAACTACCTTCTGATGAGCCTAAATGCCCGCCCACACTACCACAAAAGAGCATTCGTATCATCTACTTTAGCCTCTGTAAGCCAATTGGGGACCTACTGGACTCTATATAGTGTACTAAAACGAAGTACACTGTGCAGAGTCAGCTTCCAACATAACCCCTTGGAGAGGTAGGTTGCCCCTGGGAGCAGTGGTAAGAGGTGGAGGTGTTAGCAGAGATTGCTTTGGAACCTCCACGGAAGGTGGAGTCATTGAAAGGAGCCACGGGGAGCCACTGTTTGTAGAGCCCCCCATTGCTTCCCCCCCCCCCCATGTCCTTTATCTTTTCCAATGTTTGGTTCACTTGGGAGGGGGCAGAGGGGAGCAAAGAGATTCATTTAATGCAATTTTATATAGCGCAGACTTTACCCAAAGGTGTCAGAGTGCTTCACAATAGAACCAAGTATGTTACATGAGGAAATTTACATACCAACAAGTTACAGATACAAAGGAGATAGATGAAAAAGTAAAATAGGTGGCATAGTCAAATGGCTTGTTCAGCACATTTTGCTGAACCTCTGGTTTAAAACCAGAAATACGGAGTCATGCATGCCTACGCAAGGGAATGCTGGTATTAGATCCCCTGGCTGCAGTGTCAGCTGAGTCCAAGGCACAGCAAATGGAAATGTTAGAAATCATCTTGCATTCAGAGGCAAGTTCCTGACCCAGTTGCTTGTGCTCCTCTAGAAGGTTTTGGAGACGGTCCTCCATCTCATCCCACTTGGCACAATCGTATCATGCAAGAAGGCCCATAGAGTTGGCAATATGCCAATGGTTGGCCCATTGTGCTGCAACCCTTTTCCCCGCAGCAATTTTATTTTCTTTATCGGACGGCGGGGCATCTTCGATGGCCTGGGAGTTTGCTTGCTTCCGAGCAGTAATTAGGACTAAGGAGTCTGGTAGTAGTTGGCCGGATGTAGATTAGGTCAGATGGTGAGGCCTAATACTTCGTCCACCCTGTTTGTTACGAATCTAGCCCAAATTGGGTCTTTTAAAAAAAAAAAAAAAAAAGTCTTCAGTATGCCTTGCATTCCCAATTATTGTGGGGACCTACGATTAGACGAAAGGGTTTCAAACAGGAAACCATCCTCTAAGGGCTCCTTATGAAGTTCCACCAGATGGAAAGAGGCAGCTCTTGTTATAGGGCTGGCGGCTAAGCTGCTGCCACAGGGTGAAGGGCCTCCTCCGGATTGACTGGTGTGGCGGCATAGAGTGAGGCTGCTAGCCACCAGAGGACTGATAGGTGGCCTGGACGATGTGGATCACAGACCGTGGGAGGACCTGCTGGTGGGACCTTCATCGGGCTGAGGCTAGGGGAGGCTGTGGCAGTCATTTTGCACTGGTCATCTGCCCGGGAGGTGAGTGAGGCAGTTACCAGTGTACTGGGGTGATCGGCCCGACGACCCCTAAACGACAGGCAGTCTGCCAGCAATGCCTCTCATCGAACTCTGTGCTCGGGAAGGAGAGTGGGGCGTGGTTGCCTTCTTAAGACTCCGGCACCGCTGCTGGAGAACGCCCCCACCAGAATTTTTTTTGCCGCTTGCTCACGACTTGGAGGACAGGCTGAATCCTAATGAGGATTTGTGGCCCCCTACATCGCCTTCGCCTCCATTTTGTTTGTGCTGCCAATCAGTGCCATCCCCCCTTGGCAGCCATCTTCCCCCCCTCCCTGGAACCTCAAAACGGACTTAATCAGTCTAGACCACCGCATGTGGTCTTGATACTTTACTAGCCTGGAGCTCCACCTTGTGGCCTCAACGATGCTCAGCGCACCACAGCATTTTTTACCCTCATTTACTATTGTACATTTTATTTGCTCAATATCCCCATCTATCTGATGGTATTGTTTAGGATTCTTAGCAGTGTATATTGTACAACTCTATAACTCAGCGTTTACTACTTGTCCACCTTATTTGTTTTCTAACCTTATTTATCTGATATTGTTGTGCAGTATCCATTCTTAGGATGTATAAGGGCTTATTATACATCTCCAAAACTACTCTACTCCCAGTCGACTGGCATGTATGAGACTCAATTGATGCTCACATGCGCTTCAATCTTGCCAATCTTATTGATCACTGTACAACACCACACCTCCACAACGCCCTGTCCAGCCTTCTATTCAACCTAACCATATCCAAACATATTGCTCACTGCTCATAGTCACTCCTACACTACACCCGGTCCAGCCTTCTATGCACTCCCTTACTTCTCCCAATGACTTCACTAGTTCCCACCCTAACCAGCAAATACACGGTAACAAAACTTGATGATGCTCACCCCAAGCCAAGTGACGTGGGCCCCAACTTCAGACAATCAGCTACTGCACTCTCAGCAGATGCACCTCTCCCTACTAATGCATACCCTACTCATCTCACAGACGGTCTACAATTCTAGTCCCAACAACCCTGATCACCCCCATAGTGTAGCACTCTGCTGCCTTATATCCAGGACTTGCCACGAATCCTCCCACTCCCAATGCTGGAAGCATCAATAACACTCGCACAGATCCTGAACCGAATTGAGCAAAAACTAGATTCTCTTGCGAATGACAGTGCATCTAAGACAGATCTCAGGTCAGGCCAAGCAATCCCACTATAGATAGTTATAAATTTCCACGACACAGGTTCTCCTACGGCCTTACAACGCATCATCTGGCCCGCTGCTCCCTTGTGTCGTCTGTCATACAGACCCCACCGTGCTCACTGCTCCTTATCCGCACAAGAAGCGGATGCTCTCAGCAAATCTTACCTCACAAAGAACAAGACTATAGTTCCAAAAACCCCCTCCACAATCCCAGGAATAGTGGGCACAAGGAGAACACCTATAATTATCAACTCGCCCAGACCTCCTGCTCAATACACCACCAAAGACTACATTCTACTAAGGATAATCCCTGCCCTCCATCATGCATACTCATCTGTAGCATGTTGAGCTGCTGAGCTACAGTTATCAGGGAAGCTATATATACACACACTCAGTGAAGAAACTGATCTTTCCTCACTGAATGCTGGCTTAATGACCACTCTACCCCCCATACTTGACCTGCTTACACCACCCTGATACACCATTAGACATGACAGACCTAAAAGAACAGGTGGAGGACTTCACAAGTAGAAATACAGCTTACCATTTTAAACAACGAAGAATACTCTACTTTTGAATACCTCGGTGTTGAACTTAAGGGCAGAGGCTCCCCTCCTATTAAACTTCACACCAGCTATCGCCCTCCCGGTGATCGCACCCTCTTTGCAGAAGAGTTATCTAGTAACTCTGCTCTCCTTAACTGACACGAAGGACGCATTCTTGGGTGACTTCAACATTCACTAGAACAACTTGGACACCACAGTCCTGCTCCTCATGAACCATTTTGAAATAAACTACCTTAAACAACTCTGCAATGAACCAACACACAAAGGCTCCATTCTAGTTGAGATTATCACTAAAAATTAACTGGTCTCTTAGTTCCAGCTCACCCATTGACTGGTCAGACCACCATCTCATACTGTTAAATATCGATACCCTCGTCAGACCCCACCTAGACTTAAATAAACCTAGGCAGTGGTTCAAAAACCTCAAACAAGTACCAATAACTGAACAGGAATCCAGGATTCCTGACCAACTAGAGTCATCCTCTCACTCATACCGTGGATGATCTCACTGCCCACTCTAACACAGCGATGTTGGAAGTTCTCAGCCAAGTGGCACCCCTCAAACTAAAACAACTGAGATCAATCAAAATCTTATGTAAACTCAAATCTTAACGAAAGAAAACTCAGACAGGCAGAAAGGTCATGGAGATAAAAACCCTCGACAATCAACCTAGCACTACTTATAACTGCAAGGCTGTCATAAGTAGCACATTTTTAGAGAAAAAGCCCCCTTCTACCTCGACCAACTTAACCGTGCAAAGAATAGACCCAGGGCGCTCTTTAACATTGTTAAACGACAAAACCACGCCTCCATCCCCACAAGGAATAATCGCCACTAAAGTACGCTGTGGAGAAATTGCCAGCTTCTTCAGGGACAAAGTCGCAAAAATTGAGCAATCCTTTCAAGTCACAAATCTACACTCCCTCCTAACCGTCCCCACCGACTCACCTCCCTCCACGGTAGCTCCACCACCAGAACTTATCAATGACCAAATGGCCCCAAAAGGAACTAACGGCAACCATATTCACACCCAACTGGAAAACAATGGCAATTGGTCGGACTTCAAACCCATGACAGAAATTTTAGTCTTCAATATAATTGCGAAATTAAAGCGACCTTCACACACTAAGGATCCCCTCCCATTCACAATAGCACAAAAACTCAACCACAACATTGCCCTGTTCTAGACAAAAATCAATACATCTCTCGCCTCGGGCTGTGTACCAGATTCCCTCCAACTAGGACATATCACACCCATACTCAAATCCCAGGTCAGACCCTAATGATCTCAACAACCTCAGACCTATCTCCAACCTCCTGTTTCTAGCCACAACTAAGGAAAAATGAGTCTAACAACTTAACCATTATATAGGTGAATTCAACCTCCATGACACCTTCGTCAGGGTTCTGGAAAGGCTGTAGCACAGAAACTGCCATGCTCAATATCTCAGATGACAGTCACAGATCCTTAGACTAAGGAGACACATTCCTACTTATCCTACTCGACTTATCAGTGGCTTTTGATACCACGAAATCACCCAGCCTTACTTGAGTCAGTGACAATCTACTCTAGTATCAATGCCAGTCTTAAAATGGTTCACGTCTTACAAGAGTTTATTTTGACTTGTTTAGATCAGTGTTGTAGGTAACAAACAAGTGGGGGTTTAGAGAGACACTGTGCCCCAGGGCTCAATTATCTCCCCTTTACTATTCAATCTCTTCATGGAACCCCTTACAATCATCCTGAAGCAAGGATCAAATATCAACTATATGCTGATGGCACTCAACTTCATTACAAAATCAAATCACCCAGTGACTTCCTACATCTCAAACCAAGATTGTATCTAGCTCAGTGTGGCATTAACTCCAGCCACCTAAAGTTAAACTCAAACAAAACAAATACTGTTCTCCCCTAAAAGTAACCACCTACAAATTCTCTGAATGCACCAAGTTGTTCTCACTCGGTCCAACTCTGCAAAGTCCTTAGGATTCACCCTGGACAAAAACAAGTCAATGAAGGATCACATCAAAAACGCAGCCAAAGGAGCACTTTACACACAAACTCCTCAAGAAAATTAAACCCTTCATTCCCTTCGATGATTTCAAGATGGTAGTACAATCTCCTGTCCTCTCCAAACTAGAATGTGGGAATGCCATCTTCACAGGGACGCCAAAAACTCAACTCACCCCCACTTAAATTAGTTCTAAACATGGCAGCCCGTCTCATAACAGGTACTAAACGGTTTGAACACATCACACCAGCCCTCAAGATCATCAACTGGCTTTCTATCCAAGGAAGATGTACTTACAAGACTGCCTGCATCACCCACAAAGCCCTTCACACACATACCCCCAACTATTTAGACAACAAACTCACGAAAGCAGGAAGAACCAGAACTCGGAGAAGCTCCAACTAACTTCTCATACCTACTAAACTAAAAAGGAAATCAACCCAGACTCGCTCTTTCTAGAAATGCACCCAGCATATGGAACTCTCTCCCTAGAGATCTACGATACAACCCCTCCTTCAAAAGAGACCCGAAACTCCTTTTCAACAAATACTTTCACACATAAGCAAACTGAACTCTGTTCAAATATCTTTCTAGGACCGGACCCTCTGCGACAGTCGGTTGTTTTCTTCTACAGTCTAGTAGGTCTCTCTCCCTCAACTCATACTGTTCTAATTACCCACATACGGTAACCACTCATTGCCTAACGATTTTCTTTGTATATATTTATGTTTCTACTAGAAACTAATGTCTCGCATCACATGTTCAGCGACTTGATTATGTATGTAAAGCGCTCTGATACCTTAGGGTTTAGCTAGCGCTATATAAAACCTATAACTAATAATAATCTCCTGGTATTATGTTGAGTCGGGGGGGGGGGGGAAGAAGAGGGGGGGCATTGGGCTGAATAGAGATCAGGGTCTGTGGTGGGTCTAAAACATAGGTATACCAGGGGTCATTATGTGGAGGAGTGCCAAAAGTGTCCTGCCCCCGTCCAGTAGAATGAGGTGGGAGAATGAAATTGGCATAGGTGGTGGTGCAAGAGGTAAAGGACTGGTTGTCCTGTCTGCTTTCATGCAACCATCCCATTTCTAGATGTGGAAGTTGTTGAAATGAGGGCAAACTTAGGACAACATTACACAATAAACCCACCAACCATAACAAAGCTCTCCAGTATTAAAGTCCTCATCCTCGCAGTCTCTGGGATAATTTGCCATAAGGGCAATTTAAGAATTAGGCGCAATTGTTGTGACGAAATTGATGTCCATCATGCACAAAATCTGTTGGAGAAGCAGAGCGAACAAGATTACCTGAAGAAGCTGTAAAAAAAAAAAAAAATCTGAGTGTATGGTTTACTCCACGAGAACGGCTTCTGGCCAAAAAAGAAAAAAGCGTCTGGTCAGTTTCAACATTCTGCCCACAAACCAACCATTAAGAAAATCATTTTACCGAATTGACATTGGCTTTTGAAATTGGACAAATCCTTTGAGCAACCTTGGTTTGCTCTAAAAAAACGACAGACATAGGGAGCCAAATTGTCTGAGTTTACACACCAACACTGAAAAGCAACCAGAGACAACTTTGGAATTTGACACCGGTTGAGGGACACCATAAATGTGGTACATGTGCCTGTTACAAACTATTGAAGGCACTGAATTCACATATAAGAGCAATAAATGGAAACAGTATTTTCCAACTGCAAAACCAAAAACGTGGTTTATGGGATAATTTGCCCATGCAACAAACTCTACATAGGGAAGACCAACCAAGAGATTAGGCAAAGAATTACACAACATAAATCGCAGATTCAGCGCAAAGTCATCATAGCCCCATAGAAAAACAATTCGGAAAATGATTTCCATTGGACAGTGTTGGCAGTTATACAATCGGACGCTAGAGGAGGTGATCTGGAGAGAATTTTGATGCAAAAAGAGACCCACCTAATACTTCGTTTCAGTACAGTAGTTGATGGTCTTAATGAAATGACAGAACTTCAAAACTTGTGATCGGAGGCATTGACAGGTTTCCTATCACGCAGACAACCTGACAAGTTCCTGCTTCAGCAATGTAAATACTCTAGGGCTACTTCAGACCATAAACCCTCACGCCATGAACGGCTGAGAAATAACTACAGACACTAAAAATTAGAAATGTATAAAAAAGTTTATTTATAAATTCTTAATCCTATTGGTAGGTAACTATAAAAACACATAATAAACAAAGATATTCATACAGAGACTAACAATTATACAACATTCTGACCACATTCATTCACAATCTGACATACTACATACATATAATCAAATTGATATCCATGATTATTCTGTCCCACATGATTGGGTTAATACAAACTATAACAAACAACGACAACACTTAAATAAGAAGATTGCATTTGTAGGGTGGTTTTCAAAGATGACTCCGCGCGTTTCGACAGAAACACTGTCTTCATCAGGACTTCCACCTCAGAATGTTGTGCTCAAAACTGTCCAGCATCTATACGTAGGCTGATAAAAGGTTTAAATAGTTCAGGTCAAGAATTTATTCCTGTCATCCAGAATACACCTGTAGGTTCTTATGTTGAGTGGCTTATCTCAAAAGGGAACTGGTGTGATTTATTAACCGACTCCTCAAAAAGAAGGCCTTGATAAAAATGTATCCAGCAAGAAAGACGAGCTGCTAATCCCTCAGATAGTTAAAAAAGGATGCTATTTTGGCAATCCAAAATGTTGAGCAGCTCTGTTCAGTGTAGCAGCCTACCGGAGCAGCTGAAAAACGCCCAAGAATGTTGTATAATTGTTAGTCTCTGTATGAATATCTTTATGTTTATTATGTGTTTTTATAGTTACCTACCAATAGGATTAAGATAATTTATAAATAAACTTTGTTATACATTTCTAATTTTTAGTGTCACTGTAGTTATTTCTCAGCCGTTCATGGCGTGAGGGTTTATGGTCTGAAGTAGCCCTAGAGTATTTACATTGATGTCCTTTCCCTGTCTAGGTGTACTTCTCACTAGTGTCAGGGGGCCCCTTCTCTTTGCAAAGTTCCTGCTTCAGGCCAGGTCCATCATTCAATGTCACGACAACGCTTACCTTTGAATAGAGGTGGTTAGTTCCCATAATATTACAAGAAAGCCGCGGCCTTCGAAGGAATAGCTTAATTGAGCGGTCAAACCGCAGATTGAGATGGAGGATTATAGTCATGCGTGAGCAAGGTTTGTGTTTTGGACAAGCGGCTCAGCATATTTCAGCAGCAAATGCTTTCCACTTTCCAGCTATATACACATACCAACAAGGATGTGTAATCTTTGTACAATATGGGCCCCACAATGCCCTTCGGCACCCTCATCACAATCTGGGGCATTTTTGCCCATTAATAGAGCATCCCACTTCAATGAAGAGTCCTGAATCCAGCTTTTGTACGAGGAGTATCTAATAGTTGCTTGGTTGCCTAGCCGAGTGCACCACAACCAACCAGGTCTCCCAAAATATGTTTTTTTTTTTTTTGTTTTGTTTTTTTTTAAACACAGCCAACGCTTTAAAATTGACTAGTCAGATATGCAATGTTTAGGATGCTATTTCTCTGCTCCGATCCCAGAATGCTTTTTGGCACTTACAATACATTCTTAGGCATGACTGGACAACCATTCAGCGCCCCCATTGTGGAAAGTTTGCTACCACGCACCATGTGAGAGGCCATTCAAAGATTAAGAGCAAGCAACACAATGGATTAAGACATAACGGCGTTTGGAACTTAAATTGAGGCAACCGGGCAAAGGACCAACCTACACTGAACAAGTAAGCCCTAGCTGTTGGTTTTCCACTAAAGTTACCATATGGTACGAGTAATCATGGACTGTACCAGTGCTTTTGATAATGCCAAAAAACCAGCCCTGCAGTTCTAAACCAGTGGCACTGGCATTGCGGTTGCGCTGATCGCGTTCTTACGGGGTGGACGCCGCACTAAGAGGTCTTGTTGCTAACCACATACTCTTATAAAATGTTACAAGCTAGCGAGTGCAACATGGTTGCATTTTCATTGCCGAGCTCTACCGCCGCAGTCAGCAAACAGTACATTGAACGAGGAACCCTTCACCCAGATTCCTCTCGGACCGTGGTAGTTGCTCAAACCACATATACCCCCACCCATCTCCCTTTGAATTGCAACTGCTCGCTATTCAGCACTAAGACTGGTTAGAAGCTTTGATTTAGTTTTCACATAAGCTGCTTACATCCAGCAGGGCTAACTAACCTTTCGAAAGGATAAAGACGGATCAAGCGCGGATCTACATCGAAGAAGGCAACAACCAGGGTTTCCTGAACCAAGCGAGTTCAACCAAGCCAATATAGATCTGTTAACTTGTGCCTGCCCTTCCCTGTGACATGGGGGAAACATATCCTAATTAGCCCTTGTGCTACTGTTAGTTTCTCTCAGTTTCATCCAGAGCTCTAACATAGATGTAGAAATTGACCTATTTAATAATACCACACGATTGAAGTGAACACAAGTTCATTGGTGAAATGCGGACGGAGATGGATTCTAAGCCCATCATGAAAATTAATCATAACACTGAAAATGTCTCCGTGGTTTCCCTTTTAGTGTCCAGCAGTTGTGTGCCCTGGGGAGAACCCTTAAAACTCGTGGGGGTTTGAAACGCGGAGACATTGAGAACCAGGGAGTGCATTGTAAAGGCATTACTGGCATACAGGGAATGCTTGGGGAACGTTACATAAAACAGATCCCTGTTAACTTGTTTGAACATATTCTAGATTTGCACCCTCTGGTTATGGCCCAATAGGCCGGGGCTTTCATTAATTTTCAAGTGACACAGGGCCACTTTGGGCGTAGAATTTCAGAACAGGGACATAGTATTTTCTTATTTTTTGTTATGTACAATTTAAAGAAATTTGGGTTTCATGTTAATTCAAGATGTTAATGTCATGTTATATGTGATGTGGGATACTATCAACAAAAATGTTGATGTAATAGGTTGTTTGTTGTTTCGATGTTTACTACCCAAAAATAACCACGAAAAAAAGTACTGTGTTAACTATGATGAAAATAAGTGCTGATCACTAATTCAATTGCGTGATCACAAATTTAAATGCATACCTTGTGTAATTAAGTTCAGTACCATCACATGTTCATATGATATTTCAAGCGAATTTTAGCAGGAACAGGAGTATTCAGAGCCTCTTGAAAAGACCACTGTCTTTCAGTTGGTGGAGAAACTCGTGCCGGGGGGGGGGAGGGGTTGGGGGGGAGCAATTTGTTTTTGCCTCGAGTCTAGATGTGCTTGAAGTAGATGGAGATTGGCTCCACTGTTTTGTTGCAATCTGGTTTCGAAAAATCTGCTTGGAAATGTTTGGATACAAAAATGGTTTTGGTACCAAATCTCCGTTGTGTCCAAGTAGAGGAGGTAGACGCTGGATTTCGCCTCTGCACCGAGTCAGGTAGGCGCCGACCGGCTGTTCAAGACAGGTTGTCACTGCCAAAGCGGTCTGCTTGGCTTTTTGGCACAGAGCCGGAAGGCGGGGCAACCGAAGCAGTTGCTCAGTGCCATCCATGGCCCGGAAGGCAGTGGTGGGCCGAGAGCCAATGTATGGTGTTAGAGGGACCGATTGTCTTCTAAGTTCTAGCCAAAGGCTGATCGTAATGGTGTGGAGGGGGTACTGTACTCACGGACAGTCAAGCAGGCGCTACATCTTCCATTTCCAGGTCGACCTAAAGATCGGATCCGAAGCCGCGCTTAATGGAAAAAGCCTCTTCCTCTGCAGCCGATGGTTGTGAGCATTCCTCTCCCTCAAGATAGCAGTGACTGAAAAGGTCTGGAGTGTTTTATGCTCATCCACGACATCTAGTGCCGAGGTGCGCAGCAGTCTACGTTTTCTTAGAGTGGAAGGTGCGACAGGTGTCGCAAGTCAGTCCGAGGGTACTGCGCGCGGCAGCTAGGACAACAGAAGGGTGTCCATAACATAACCAGCAAGGCATTCTTGAGACATGGAGACAGAAGGAGGCCTCGAAGTGAGGCCCTGGAGGGGCAGCCGTCATGACAAGCTCTGCTCGATCGAAATATGGATACAATGATACGCAAGGGAAATTGGAAACATGATTGAAGACAATACAGAGGGGAAGGTAGTGAGAAAACTGAAAAGAGCAACGCGACTGTTGAACCGGAGCGTAGGCACAAAGTCCGAACCGGATGACAGAAAAAAAACAAGCATTTGCAATGCAATCGGTCTAGGCTTTGGGACCTTGTAAGTATTTAGCCATGCAGCACATTCTACTGGGCACTGCAACATCTACTGTTCTTTAACATGGAATTCTTGTGAAAGTTAGGGGTTGCTTAAAGCAACATATTTAAGGGGAGAATGAACAATGAAAAAGGTATTATTTTCTTTCACCTGTTCAAAATGTCGAGGGTCACCGTTGATGGAATGTATCAGATAGGGCAAGCTGAGTGAGCGTGAAAGAGCTTTATGAGAGAGTGTCTGAGGGTGAAACAGTGTGAGAAGGGAGAGGTGTCTGAAAGCATGTGCAAGAGAAATGTGTGTGTGTGTATCAATTGGGTGTGTGCATTTGAGAGAAAATGTGTGCATGAGAATGTGTTTGATAATTAACTCAAGAAGCATTTCTTATAAAGGTCTGTTTGGGAAAGTGTGGTGTGAGAAAGAGAAAGACTGAGTGTGAGAGAGAGGGCGCCAGAGAGGTGAAATTGATAGTGCAGCGAAAAATGAGGCAAAAGCAGGAGAGAGCAATGCAGCAACATGGGAGAGCTGGTCAATCCGAAACTTGACAGCTAGTGCAGATTCTGCAACGTTGGAGAGCACGCGCTGCAGACTAGCAGTGTTTGTTGTGCAGACAGCATAGCCTGGCAGCCTTACTCCTGTATCTGCTAGTGACTGGAGGAGAAATGTGGGCTATGGCCCCTGGGACCAACACTGACATCTGTGCTGCAGTGGAGACCCACCAGGGAGGCATTACGTGACAGAATTGGCTCAGCAGAGCCGTGCACGATACTCCAAGCCCTCAGCCGATACTCTCCAATAGGCAACATAAATAGGCCCCAACTCTCTCGATGTCCAGACCTACATGTTCCCAGGTGCACATCTGCTTGATGTGTGACAGAGCTAGTGGGCAAAAGCTCTAATCTCTGAAGCAGTGCACACATGCAAGAAGGAGGCTACGGACTGTTCTTTTAATGGCACCAAGTGGGTACTGAGCTGCAGCCTACTCCGGATTAACTCCACAGTGCTGACTAAGGTCTGCTTGCTGCCTGACTGACGTGGCTTGCACTCAGATTTCTAAGATGGCACATTAGCGACAGCTCTAGAGAGGATTCTTAGTTATAGGAAGCAACCCCAGTGTAGCACCTGGCATAGGACCTTGAACCACTGGACATTTGTGCATAAACTGCGGCTGACAGATTCAACATGAAGCAGCACTACACATGAGGTCGGAGATTGACAGAGGAGTAAAGGCGCCTGCCTCACCATTGGAGGAATTCAAAAGTGCTTCTAGCTAGGTCAGCCATCTGACCAGTGCAGACAATGAAAAGGCTGAGCCGTGCCCTCTTATTCCTGCTACATTCCCTTTCATCAGAGCACGAATGGACAAGCTTAACAGACACAGTAAAGCGTGTCCCAATATGATAAGTTCGAACCTTACCTCGGGGACCCCCCAATTAATGCCTCAATTACGGATAATGTACTGTGTGCCTGTGAGGTAGACACGTTTTGTAAATGGGTGTATCTGGAGATTGGGTTCTATAGGGCTCGTAGGTCATTGAGCTACTCCCGGTCATGCTAGCCGACGGTGTCACATGTAAGAAGGGCTACTATTTTGGCAGTTACGACGGCAAAACCCGTTGTAGCGTCTTTGTAACTGAGGCAGGGATGCTGATGGGGATGTAACGAGGAAAATAGCGATTAACATCTTACGGGGTTCTCCTGATCCTGGACATACAGGTTTGTCTCACTGAAGGGTGTGTTTGCGAGCTGGAAACAGAGGGTGATGCTGGGAAGGGACGTACAGCTGTTTCACGATCACCTACCTCCTGGGGTGCTGGCAGGTTGAGCCCTGTTGCTCTATGCCTGGCTTCGAAGACACGTCCGTACAGAATATGCATGTGTGCACAAGGTGACCATCTGTCAGCTACTTACAACGCCCATCCGTGAATTCAACCTAAGTCCGTTGCCGGCTATTGATCTTATAAAATCAGACACTAAGCCCAATTTTAGTACTTCCGGGTCGCATGACAGCCAGTAGCAGTGCTTCTACGGTAAATACGCTTTAAATGTTATATTCAGTGAATGGATTTGACAGCACCAGATATGCAGAGGTAGAGGTGATGTTAGCTCACAATGTATGCCCATATAGTACTGGCATTACAAGAAAAACAAAAACGCGCTTACCAGTCTTGTGTGTCCCGACAAAGGCAAGTATGCCGGATCCAAAGTTTATACCGCGCGCCACATCCACAGCTGTTTGAGCTCATCCAAGTCAAGGCGAGCTGGGTCGGGTGGATAAAGGATCCGGCGCTAAAGTCTGTCCTGTAATGGCACTGCATGCCTGGCTCCACGCCGAGCTTGATGCCTGAAGGTCTTTATGTAGAAGCACATGATGACATATGTTACAAATGCAGCCTCATGCAGCTGAGGAAATGGGCAGCCCCTTCGCAGCGCGTGGTGCCTCGGTCATGGCTTTCTACACTTACTTGATGAGTTGGGGCTGAACTCGCAACAGCAGGGCGCCCTTTCCCCCCACGCAGCATCCTGGGCTGCTCTGTCACAATCAGAGCAGCTTCTGGATCCCCCTCTGGCATTGGAGCAATTGGGGAAGCTCCGTCTTCCTCTGGCTGGTGGGGGGGCTCTCCTTGGTGCACTGGAGCCCCGCACACTCACGCGCGAGGCGCCTCACTTCCGGTGCTTCCGCTTCCTTTTCGCGAGATGGGCGTGCTTGTGACTGCGCACTATTTTCAAACAGGCATTTGCAATGCAATATGACTCGCATTTACGCGAGACGTATTGCATTACAAATGGCAGCTTCCACGTTTAAAAAAGCACGAACAGAAGTGGAGGGGGGCGCAGGGGGGTGAAAAAACTGCGAACTGCGGGAGGGGGACACACAGGGCACCAAATAGTGTTTGAGTAAAGGGGCCGATAGCCTCGGAAGGAGCAAAATGACGACCTAGGCGTCAGGAGGCGGGACTAACAAGCCAAACACCAATCACAAGGCAGAATTTATGAATAAAGCCAATCAAAAAGATGGGCAGAAAGTGGGTGGAGCTTCCCCCACTATAGTATATACAGCATCTCTCGACGAGACAGCGCATGCGCTGCCTAGCCGAGACCTAAAAAGAAGAAAAAAAAAAACAAACACACGCAATGGAGTAGATGTCCATGTGCATTATTGCCAAGAGGAGGAGTCACTACCTCTTGACTCGAAAGACATCTTCGAAGAAAAAAACAGCTTGTACAAATCCAGACCCAATACTAGATGGCAGGAGTATGCAATGCTTGTGCATCTACAGCCACACATGCCTCGAACAGTGTTACTGAACATAAGTAACTTGTTCTCCTGATAAAGATTTATAACCACAGATTCCTCACCTTTTGAAAAAAGATACCAAAGCAGTTCCTAATCAGAGGTGAATCTGAATGGACTGAAGCCCAAAAACCCTGTAGAACCAAGTAGGCAAAATGCCCTTCCTGGCTAACCGAAGTCCCAACTTTTGGCATCAAGGTTGCCCTGGTCTGCAAAACCAGTTCGTCTAGGAAGGTAGTGTACAACTGGTTAACAGAGAACCTAGAGCTCACTCACTTGCCGTTCTGATGTAACAATGATAAGTAACACCATATTGAGGGCGAGAGGTCACAGGGTATGGCTGTGAAGCAGTTCAAATGGAGTGCACATCAAGTATGTGAGGACCAAGTTACAGTCCCACTTACAGCATATGTCGTAGCCCTTTCAAGAAATACATCACAACCAGCAATTTAAATAATGAGGCCTGACCCATCAAACACAAAAAAAAAATCAGAAAAGCATGTTTTAACTCTGCCCAGGATAAAGCCCTGCTGGACAAGGGACATAACAAACAGTCAGATAACTCTGCCTGGAGGCAATCGGCTGTGTGCTGCACCAAATTGCAAGCTTGTACCAAGGACATGTATACACCATTTTTGTTGAAGGAGGCCTGGCTGCCAAGATAACATCAACCGCCTCCAGATGAAGGTCAAAGTTGTTCGGCTGTTGCTGCTTAATCTCAAAGCATGAAGTGGAGATTGGGAAGGCCCGATCTCCCGAACCTTGCAACACCAGCCCCTTTCAGAGGAGCAGTCTGATCAGAGGACTGAGGCTCATGCCTTCTGGATACCATACTATCCATGCCTGATCTAGGGCCTCTAGGATGACTTGGGCAGAAGATGCATTGGCGGAAAGGCATACTGGAGTCCAGAGTTCCACCTGGAACAAGTCTCCTAGTGAGAGAAGCCTAGGAAACGCTAGTGTGCAGAACTGCGGACATTGCACATTGATGGTGGCAAATAGATCAAGCCAAGGTTCTCCCCATTTGTGGAAGAGACCTAGAGCCATCTCCGGAAGCAGTTGCCATTGATAATTCTCTAGGCATAGGAGGCAGAGCTCACCTGCCTTGGCATTCAAAGATGCTGCCAGGTGGTTCACTCCCCCAGGAAATCCTGAGATGGTCCAGCCATTTCCAGAGGCTCAGACTCCGTGACACCACCCAACACGTTTACTGTAATACCACTTGAATGGTGTTGTCTGCAAGAACCTGTACCCTCCTACACTTGGTGAATGAAAGGAAGGCCTCTACAGGAACTGGATATGGAGCCAGGACTCTACAGAGACCAGAGGTCTCTAATCTCCACCTCTCAGACGGCAAACTTAAGGGATGAATCAGTCACCACAGTAAGCGCTGGGTTGAGTAGGTAGAGGGGTCTACCGGTGACAGTTGGAGTCCAGTAACCACCACAGCAGATCCCTTGCAGCTTCCTCCAAAATCTGGACGGGGTTGAAGAGGTCCCCTTGATATGGACCACAGAAATCAGATTCCACTGCAGAGACTACATGCCACCTAGCATGCTGTACAAACAGGTTGCAGGAGGGCATTAGTTCAAGTAGCCTCAGAGTAAACCTTACTGAGATTCAGGACCAAGACAATTAAGGATCAGACGTCAGCATGCAGGATTGGTGCCTATATAGGCTCTTTCCATCATTTCTGAAATTGCACCAGTGCAGAACCGCATGGTGCCACCTACCAGTGCAGTGGTACTGCTGAAATAGTTCATGGACCCATTGGATGCCTGTGGAAGGTTTAAAAGGTGAGTAATATGTAATTAGAAGTCCATCAGAAATGGGGGGAAGGGGGGTGGAGAGAAAGGTAGTTTCAGTTTTCCATAATGCCTCCATTTTGGCACAATTCCTCGGGTACATTGAGAAAAAGGCCGTTTACAGTCCACTCCATGCTCACAGTAAAACCAGGAAGTGATTTTGTGGGTACCAGTCTGCGAATTACATTAACACGTCACAGACGCGAGCACATCATGGGCAGGAGTCACACAGTCCTGGGCCGGAGCAAGAGCGTCGGACTAGGGAGGGGAGCGAAGTTGGGGCTAGGGATGGGCATCAGAGCATTACAACAGCTGCTGCTTCGGAACCCGGTGCTTGGGCAGGACGACTATAGCACCCTGTTGAGAGCACTATGGATGTGAAGGCCAAGTCATAGCACCAAAGGGGTTAAAAGTACACTTTGTGCTGGAGGCCCAGTCACGCGTTTACACAAATTGCCTAGGTCCCCACTAAATCATGCAATTGCTCACCATTTGTAATAGCTTAAGGACCCCTATAAAACGCTGTATGCTTTTTTTTGCCCAATTATATAATAATATGTGAAGCATGTTTTATCAATTGTAATAGTGTGTTTTTAGTTCACAACTGTAGAACATGTAGTGTTTGAACTTAGGCTTGTGGTTTCTAGATCCCCACACCGACAGTAAAGTTGGCAGATGTGAATTGTGCTGTAATCAATAAAGATGTATTTAATCAATTTTTTTGTTATGTGATTACCTCTCATGTTCAATTACTGTGTACAAAGAATTTTATTTTTACCCTTTAGTTGGTACAGCCTGCAACCCCTCCCCCCCCCCCCCTTTTTTTCCCCCCTCGTAGTTCTAGCCTTGAAGAAGGTAGAAAGTTGGTTTCCACTTATTCAGTTATGACAGTTGATGCCTTTGCCATTCTTCCGGAGATTGACATGAATGTTGTTTGTAATAAAAGACTTACCATAACTGGTTTGGCTGACTTCATTAAAACAAATTGCTAAAGGCCAAGGGAAATCTACCAAGTGGCCAAGACCGGTCAAGCACAATATACCGCCCTCCAATAAACTTTTTTAAAAACACCTCCACCAACAACTCTTTACAGTTATTTGCCAATCGGGCAAGACAAAGATTTCTTGTCCATGGTTCTTGTGTGAGGGGCAATATAAAGTATAAAGTCCACACCACTGTACGGATAATGGACAGGACGGCAGCTTTTCATCCCCTTTCATGGCCTACCTTAGTCTGCCTCAGTTAAGCACTAATTTCAGAGACAAGAGCAGTAAACTGACAGCAAGTTTTAGTGCTTTCCAGCTAATGGTCCGCTATAATCATGAGGCATTAGGAAAAAAAAATAGTGGGGGTGGGAGAGGAGAGCAAATAGGCTCTTTTTGGGACGGTCTGTTTTAACGTGTTTTAAGAAGGATCGCACAGGCAGCTGCTGTAGGCTACCAGCAGGAACCTGTACCTTGACAAATGTGCGACTACAGGAAGGATTCCTCCTCGATGTGACTACATGGTAAAACACCCAACAATTTTAGGGTGAAGACGGAGGACTGACTAGTAAGATCTATTTTTACCCAGATGCACATAATTGGTGCATTACAGAATGACTTTAGGGGTACCGTTGACTGCCCCGACGAAGGCCCTACATCCTCCCAAGAGGGCTCTTATGGAGGCCAAAACATGTTGGCATGGGTAAGATAACATGATGCTCGAGACAGGTTCCCAGTAGCATCTTCATGATTATTTTTAAATTAGCAGAGTGTACCAAAAATAAAGGGAATACCCAGATTTACAGCAAGGTTGTTTTAGGTAAAGATCTGGACCCAATTTATGACCAGAGAACTAATATTCTGATCTCCCTCCCAAATGAGGAGGAGACGACCATGTTAGTATCATCTTAACATGGTGGGTCGGACTGGCCGATGAAGCATGCCACAAAAGAATGGGCGAGGTCTTTCCATCCAAATCTTTTTGCTTTCAGTGTTTTGTAACCAAGGCTCCCAGTTTTCCGTTTTTACAGACAATGTATTTGCTGTCTGTGTTTATTTTTCAAAGTGGAAAAATACAGAAAATTGTGATCCTAATGAGTGACTTTCCATGCAGTCTGCCGTGAATTTCAAGCCAACAGATGAGCAGATAGATCGCATGAGGAGTTTGAAAATAGGTTAAGATATCTTTAAATATGGCACATGTTAAAATATATTTGTAGTAAATAACTAATATTTACCTGTGGGTGTAGTGTTTTGCTGTATATGGCTACTGAATTTGCTAAAACATGACAGGCAGTATGGGTGCATGTTTATCAGTTAAATAAATGTGGAAATGTACCAATTTTGACTCCACTTATTCGAAAACCACAAAATAAGTATGGTTAAATACTAATAAGATGGCCAAAAAATAAATAAGGATAAATACAGACGGAAAAGTTAAAAATAACCATAAAATAGGGAGCCCTATTTGTAACGCATAGTTTTGTTGTTCCTGAAATGAGCATAGGAATAACGGTCTTGCCATACCAGTTGTGCGTTACGTTTCTACACGCTAACATTGTGGAGTAAAACAACTGAGGTAGAAACACCATTTAAATGATATACATTTGAAAATACCCCCATCACAGATAGTGAATCGAGAATTGAATTTTATGCTTAATTTTCACTAGTAATGAATTGGGAGTATTAGAATCTGATACAACCACTAGGTGCACGATAGATGAGACTCAAGTTTAAACAAATCTATTATTTTTCTTTATGACTAGTACAAGTTGTCGTTGCTTTTTCAGTTACTGTTGGTTTAATTTTTCTTTTCCATCTTTTTTTTGCTGGTCGGCACCAAATTGTAAATCTCATTAGAATGTATGTATAACAATTTAATTATGATTTTGCATAAATTAAAAAGAACAACCTACAGATATAAACTGTGAATGCCCCGAGAAAGACATGAATAATTATATTTTAAAAAAAAAGTCACGAAACACATGCTGGCATAAGTTAGAGATTAGTTCTATAGGTAACTAAATGAATGTTGGACATTCTAATCTGAACAGAGAAGCTTGAATTTACATGAAAAACATTTGTCCTATTAAAATAAATCATTTGCAAGATTAAACATCTTTAAAATAATGTTCATATCATTTAAAATCATAAGGAGTCAAACAATCTGTCCTTATATCTGGTTAACAACCACATTCCACATAAAACAGCTTATACAAGATTCCTTCATGCTCCACCCCAGAATCGACAGGATGCACAATTTTCAGAAATTACATGGTTGTTAGTTTTTCCAAAGTTCTGAAAGTCCTCAAATGTCACCCTTGCTACATAAGGCACAGCCCTGAATCGAATGTGCTAAGGCACTGTCTATCCCTTCCGTTTCCAAGTTGTGATTATACCCGAACGTTTAGAACTTGATCACGCTAGCAGTCATCATACAAAATCAGTAGTAATCCTGCATTTTGAAGCACATCACTTCAAAGTAATTTAGCTGTGGAGCTGGTAGACCTATTCCCCCTCCACGACCTCAAACATTTGGAATTTGCAAACTACATGAAGTCACATCAGCTCATGGGTGCAACAAAAAAATAACTTCAGATACATAGTGCTAGGAGGTAGGTATGGTGGGTGAGGCACATGAATTTCATCGCCTTCGCCGGCCAATGTCAATCTGTGGTGTAATTGGTTTGCCCAGAGATTATGGTCCTGAGGTGCCTTGGCAGCAGTTGAATGGAGGCTGGTGGCACCATGAAGTAACTGAATTATAGTACCCCACACCATCTTCTTTACTGTTAAAGCAAAGAGGGCTCAGAATTAGGGTAACTATACCCAAAATTGAATGGGCACAAAAAAAACCGCACTGGCAGAGTAGAAAAAAAACTATTATTGGCAAAACCAACAGGAGTCACCACTGAAACCATTAAAATAACTGCTGTGTGAAAGTGCTGGCTTTCCGTACAAAATTCATCTGAGGTAATGGATTTGTGGGAGGATTTAGTGTACTTTTGAGATGTAAAGTGGTCCCTCATGCATTGCACTGCAAGTACTCAATAGGAAGTGGAATGATGCAGCCAAAACACAAGGTGAGAAAAATACTCCAAGAGGAGCCAAAGGGCACAGGTTATGCAGAGCACTGTTCGGTCTAGTCAGACGCAAAAATTTCCTTAATTAAAAAATATTATATATATATATATATATATATATATATATATATATATATATATATATATATATATATATATATATATATATATATATATATATATATATATATATATATATATATATATATATATATATATATATATATATATATATATATATATATATATATATATATATATATATATATATATATATATATATATATATATATATATATATATATATATATATATATATATATATATATATATATATATATATATATATATATATATATATATATATATATATATATATATATATATATATATATATATATATATATATATATATATATATATATATATATATATATATATATATATATATATATATATATATATATATATATATATATATATATATATATATATATATATATATATATATATATATATATATATATATATATATATATATATATATATATATATATATATATATATATATATATATATATATATATATATATATATATATATATATATATATATATATATATATATATATATATATATATATATATATATATATATATATATATATATATATATATATATATTTTTTTTTTTTTTTTTTTTAAAGTCACTCAAAGAGGAAAACAGAAAATCACCTCCAAGAAAAGAGGGAAGAAAACGGACCACTTTGCTGACTAAGAAAATGCTGATGCATCTATTGCTCTAATTAGGATTGCAGTGCGTACATGAATAGTACACTCTACCCCCTTGAGCTAATCACCCTCGGCCCAGCTCATTTTCTCCTCTTTTTCTTTTTCCCCCGCCAATCACCTCATGTACATTTCGTATCAAAGTGTGTTGAAGGTGTTCCTCCTTTCTCATCAATTGGATAGCTTTTTGAACCTAAATGTTTTTGAAAGTCAATGTGACATACAGAAATTACCATATTCTGTTACACAGTACTCACGGTTGCTACAATTCTTTTCACGGCAGTTGCTGATAACTCCTCTCCCTTGGGCTGCTCAACGAGTGTCATTCCCAAATACTTAAGATGAAATATCATGCCTTCCAACAACATTTCTCTGGTGTCAGTCCAGTTTTCAGGTAACTCTAGAGAAAGCCAATAAGAAATCCAATTCAACTAATGGGTTTGAATGGTTATTTATAAGTTGCTAAAGACATGAGAACATGCCGATAAATTATTAATTAGCTGGTCATAGAAAAACATGGAATTTTCTGTTGAAATTGCGACTGGTGCACATTTTCTACACCTTTCGTAAATCTATTATTTTTCGTAAACAAAACAATTAAAAGATCTTTACAAAGCTGCTCACACTACAAGTCAGAGCCCCAACTCCCAGCTGGGATTTAGAAGTCTTAAATTGCCATATGTAACAATCGGCCCTAACATTTCCACTACAACTCTGGACGCTTTGGCCACGTCTGGTTAAAATGGTTTAAAGGAGACAAAAATTGACAAAGATGCCAAAAAGCTATCATTCTCTTAAGCGACTGCTGAATTTTTTTATTTTTTATTTTTTTTAACCTTACTCAAAGGACTTAAACCCCCTTTGGGTACCAGAAGTAAAACAAGCATTGGCATAGCCAACAGGTCTCGCATTTGGGAACTTCAACAGAAATACTTTATCTGCAGTCCAGGAAACTACATTTTTACTGCTTGTAGGGAAATTAAATGCTTTGTCTAAAATCGCACCCTATTGAGCAACAATTGAGAATGGAACCTGGTTTCCGAGCTCGTACAGTTAGAAGTTTAGTCCTTGAAAGCACATTCACTTCCCATTAACACAAGTTGTGTGCTGCCTGTTAAGCAGGCTAAAAACCAGAAGTAGGTTGTCTGAAGCTGCTGCCTAATAAAAGCCCCGGCAGTTGTAAGGTTACAAATTAAGCATTGGGAGTGCAGCTAGAGGCATGCCACTATTTCTGTTTTTGCCCAATAACATTAAAATATGTTCAGTGTACTTACAGCAATGTATGTGCCTTATAAAAACAAAAGCCATACAGGTAGAATAAATGTATGAGATGGTGGTTTCTGGTGCTCAACAGCAGCACCTAAAAATCAGCAGAAATACTTAAGCTGCAGTCCAGGACACCTGTTATGTTAAATGCGTGTAGGGAAATAAAAAATAAAAAAAATTCCAAAATCACACCCTATTGAGCAACATTTGAGAATGGAACCTGGTTTCCGAGCTCGTACAGTTAGAAGTTTTGTCCTTGAAAGCACATTCACTTCCCATTAACACGAGTTGTGTGCTGCCCGTTAGGTAGGCTAAAAAAAGAAGTATGTTGTCTGAAGCTACTGACTAATAAAAGCCCCGGCAGTTGTAATGCAGCTGCCACCCTGCGCGCCGCTGCTCACTCCCGCAGGAAAAACGCCGTGAGAGTGAACATTACAAAAGAGGCGAGACATGCACCCGCCTTTAGCCATTTGCGTGCTTTCATTATTAAAAGACACACGAAAAAGCCAACCCAATGCGTGGGGGGGGGGTGGGTGGAGAAGAGTCAAACCCACACAGAGCAGTTACAAGAAGCCTCGCAGAGCAACGCATGTGCGCTGCGCTAGGCTCGACCTAAACAGATGTGAGCAAAGAGGATTCACACACTGAACAATTACTTAGGAAATGGTCTTAAAATGACAGTATTACCAATGGATGTTATGGCATTTTGATTGCAGATTAAGGGAAAGTGGGAAATTCTGTTAGGGATTGTTGCATTTCAAGTTTTTTTAGATTTTCAATAGAAATGTATTTACTAAGATTAAGAAAAGTGTATACAAGTAGATCTGTTTCACACATGCCTAATCACGCTCCAAACAAGCACAAGGCTTCCTAATTCTTAAAGTTCAGTCCATTGCCTAAACGCATTTTTGAAAAATACCCAGCTGCAGAAACGTAAAGACAAACTATGAACTTGACCATTGACAGAATCCTTCAGCCTGGCCCAAATGATTTTGGATGAGGTGGAGAGGAGGGCGAGGCTCAACGCGAGAATCAAGACAGGTGAGGAGATACATAAAAGCCAAAGTTGTCAATGCAGCTTAAATAACCCCAAACCACGTTTTGTAAAACTGATAAAGCCAAATGCTGGCCTTCAATTTTCAGTACAATTACTGAAATTCTAATTTATTCAGCAAGTGTCAATTGTTTGGATCAGACCTTTAAAATAGAAGCACAAAAGAACTGCATGATCGTATGGAGATTTACAAACAGCAGTGAGTGCACTGATAAAGGCAATCCACATTGGGCGTGCACAAATACTTAATTCTGATAATGTAAAAAGATATAAACTCTAAAAAGTGCACTAAACGTTCTACCAATAATTTCAATTAAAAAAGAAAAAAAAAAAAAAAAAGCATGGCAATCTATCCATCTTTCCATAATCATTTTGCCGGACACAAAAAAAAAAAAAAGTCTGGCATTGGTGTGCTTCATGAGAGGTACCACTTCACTAAAGATAGCCCTAAACCATTGCGAGACATGACACTGGCTTAAAGGCAAGAGCTCAAACCACTGTTGGTTTTTTTTGATCCCACAGTCCGCCAAGTAATTATTCAGGCCTCCATTCCATCTAGGCTGGACTATCCCAGCTCACTATACTTGGGGGCTAATAAGGCTGAAATCCTACGTTTGCAAAGGGCTCAAAATGCGGCTGCTAGAACCCTACTTGGCCTTCCAAGAACTTGCTCTATGACCAACGCCATCCGCAGACTACATTGGCTGCTGGTGGCGAAACGCATAGAGTTCAAGGCCCTCTGCATTGCCCAGAAAATCATGAATCTTTCTTCCCCAGATATCCTGGTGAACCTGCTCTCACCCTACATACCTACTAGCCAGCTACGATCCATGGGCCAGCATTTGGCGGTTGTCCCTCGGGTGAGGGAGCGAGCAGGACGACGCTCTTTCCACGTACTAGCGGCAAAACTCTGGAACGCCCTCCCGGTGCACATCCGCAGCATTACCAACTACATGGTATTTTGCCAAGCCATTAAAACCCATCTTTTTCCTATACTATAGGCCCTGTTCCTCTCAGTATTCCCCCCCCCCCCTCCACTACTGCTACAGTTAGCGCTGGGACGCCCCTTTGCTGGGGCAGCTATGTGCTCTATAAAACCTGTTACAAAGTTAAAGGAGTGTTGGGGAAATACAGGAACATCTTGTGCATCTACCATCCCATTTCAGTGTGCAGTTGTTGCCAAGAGTAAAACTTCCAATCTCAAGATTTAGGAAAGGTCTTAAGGACAGACTTTGCGCCCAAATAGGATTTCCACTGATAAAGCTTTGAAGCTAGCCATTGGTGCTACTATACTGATAATTAGGGCTCCGAGACGATAAGTCAGTCTGTCCTAATAGGCTGGTTTTAGAACTCCAGAGCCACTTGACATATGTTCTGGGGCGAAGTGTATAGCTCAAGTTGAGATCTCCCATATGGAACACTGTACTTTGACAAGAGGATAACAGAAGCTGAATACAGGAATAGTGGTTAGACTGAAACCTATCCCAAAACAAAAAGGGAATAGAGACCCCGCTACCAACCCAAAATCATTAATGGCAAATAACTTTAGTGGGACTGCAATCAGGGTGAAAGAATGACTTCATGAACATATTTTCAGACAATCTCATTACATACCCCTATATTTCAGCTCCACTGACAGCAGCCTAGTAACCACCAGTGTATATAGTGGTGAGCAACTGCCAATGCAGTGGATAAGCTTTAAAACATCAGCCCTTTAGGTTAAAGTCCGCTCACAATTTGAGCCAGAGTCACGATCCATACGATATAAAACCAATATCCAAATAATGAATGGATGTCACAGTTCATTTTTCTTCTTAACTGGGTGGTCTATTTAGGGATAAAATCACCATCAATATTATTTCAGCTTTGCAGGAGCTGCAAGTAACATACACAAACCACTCGATAGGGACCATCAGTATTGCATAGTGTTAGAAATGGGATCTCTAGTTGGCAAGGGCTTGCACCTTTGTCCAAGTAGGGACCCTTCTTCCTAGTCAGGGTAAGGGTTGTTACACTCGTGAAGTAACCCCTGCTCACCCTCGTGGTAGCTTGGCACGAGCAGTCAGGCTTAATTCAGAGGCAGTGTGTAAAGCATTTGCACATAACCAACAGTAATACGGTGTAAGCACTACAAACGGACACCACACCAGTTTAGAAAAATAACCAATATTTTATATACTCAAGACAAGACCAATTACGACAAAAATCCACAATACTATACTTTACGAATGAATGCTTGATACGTTAACTTCTTCTTTGCAGGAATAGCACAAAAGCAAAGTTCGTACGAGTCGGTAGCTCCGTCCGAGCCTACCGTGATGCTGAAAACCACAGAGTCCAACAGTTCCAGCCGACCGCGTCGATACGGGCCAGCAGAGTCATGAACAGACTCGGTCACAGTACCTTTTCTCGTTGTGGCTGGTACGGAGTGTACGAGCCGGTCGGGCGTTCGTCGCGGTGCAAGACGGAGCGATGCAAGGTGCGGTGTCCCTCGATGCGGTGCAGGCAGCGGCTCGATGAGCGTCGTGCAGACGGAGTCGGTGAGTCCAAGGCGTGCGATGCAGGGCGAGACGATGCTCGATGCGGTGCTGACAGGTTGCGATGCAGGCGACCTAGCCGGAGTGCGGGAGCTGGCGTCGGACAGCGGTGCGAGTCGGAGCGGTGCGTCGCAGACGTGCGAGCGGTGCCCCAAATGCGGTGCGGTCTCGACTCTTGAGCCAGTTGCAGCGACAGTGTCGGTCTGGTCCGGCTGGCCCAGTGAAGCGATGCGAACTGCGGTGCCCACAGGTCACGGTGCAAGCAGCGGCTCGATGTTGGCGGCGTCGGACGTCGCCCACGGTGAGACCAGGGTTGCGATGCGAAGCGGGGCGATGCGGTCTGCGGTGCAAACAGGTCACCGGCCAGGGATGGATTCGGTTGACGGAGTCGGTTGCAGTTCCCTTCCTCTGTGGCAACTGAAACAGCGTTCCAGAAGCGGTACCCAGAGGCTTGTGAAGTCTTTGCAGTCCCTGAGACTTCTTAACAGGAGGCCAGCTCGGTTCCTGGCCCTTGGAGATACTCAGCACAAGTTTGTAGAAAGTTCAGTCCTTTCACTGCCCAAGGCAGAAGCAGCAGCTGCAGGCCAACCCAACAAAGCAACAACACAGCAAAGGGGCAGTACTCCTCCTGGCAGCTCTTCCAGCTCTTCGTCTTGGCAGGTTCCTTGATTCCAGCGAGATCTAAATTCATGGGGTCAGGGCCCCAATATTTATATCCCAAATTCTTTTGTTCTCTGAAGGCAGAGAGGCCTTCGCCTAGTTCAAACCAGTTCTGGAGCACTTTGTTGACCAGTCTCCGTCCCTTCTTTCAGTGAGTAGGCCAGGGACATCAGACGCACCACAGGAGGTGGAGCCAGCATTGTGGAGGGAAGGCACTGTCCTATTCAGGGCCCAGGTGCGACCCCTCCCACCCATCTACAGGTCGATCTGGCTATTCAGCCCTGCGCTGACTCACCCAGTCTCCTGGCATCCCCCAGCCCCTGTCACTCACATTCCAGACAAGGAATACACAACCTCGCAGAGGCAGGCTTGGATGGTTAGACAAGAAAATACCCACTTTCTAAAAGTGGTATTTTCAAACACAGAATGTTAAAACCAACTTCACTAAAAGATGCATTTTATCATTCTGAGTCCAGGCATACTAAACTCGAATTTCTACCATGTTCCCGGGGTCAGTTAGGATTATATAAACTGTAATAATCAAAACTGCCCGTTCTGGCCTAGGGGAACAGGTAGCCTTGCAATAGTGAACAACGAACTAGGCTGTAATTCACTATCAGGACATGCCGCACACACCCGGGCATGTCCTACCTTTCGCATACACCGCACCCTGCCCACAGGGGTACCGTGGGCCTACCTTAGGGGTGACTAACATGTAGCAAAGGGAAGGTTTGGGGACTTGCAAGTGTGTGCACTTGCCAAGTCGACATGGCAGCCCCAGGCTGCGCACAGGCTCTGCGATGGCAGGCCCGAGTTACACTTTACGGGCTGTTTGCGTGGGTGGCACAATCCAGTGCTGCAGCCCACCAACAGCATTTGGTCTATAGGCCCTGGCACTCGCAGTGCACTTTACAAGGGACTGACACATAAACCAAATAGGCCAATCATGGAAACACCAATCCATAACACATTTTATACAGGAGCACTTGCACTTTCCCACTGGACCGCAGTGAGGAAAGTGCGCAGAATCATCACACCAGCAAAAACAGAGTCAAAACCGGGAGGTCAGAAAGCAAAAAGTCAGGGGAAACACGCCAAAAGATGCCAAGTCTAACACATAGTTTGAGGGGGAAAAAAAAATCCTCAAGGCATACGCTCCAACATAGAAATATTTGTGGTAACTGGACTCATACTAACCAGGAGACAATTAAGAAAACATTTGAAGAGTAACTGTTAGACTTGGCATCTTTTGGCGTGTTTTCCCCGAGTTTTTGCTCTGACCTCCCGGTTTTGACTCGGTTTGTGCTTGCTTAGTGTTTCTGCGCACTTCTCACTGCTGATCAGTGGTAAAGTGCAAGTGCTCCTGTGGTAAAATGTGTTATGGATTGGTGTTTCCATGATTGGATATTTGATTTACTTGTTAGTCCCTAGTAAAGTGCACCGAGTGTGCCAGGGCCTGTAAATCAAAATGCTACTAGTGGGCCTGCAGCACTGATTGGGCCACCCACGCGAGTAGCCCTGAAAAGGTAACTCCGACCTGCCATTGCAGAGTCTGCGCGCAGTCTGGTACTGCCATGTCGACTTGGCAAGTGTACCCACTTGCCAGGCCCTAACCTTCCCTTTTCTTAGATGTCAGGCACCCTCAAGGTAGGCCCAAGGTACCCCTGTGGGCAGAGTGCAGTGTATGTGAAAGGTAGGACATGCCCTGGTGTGTGTGGCATGTCCGGATAGTGAATTACTGCCAATTTTGTTTCACTATTGCAAGGCTACCCGTTCCCCATAGGACAGAATGGGAAGTTTGTTTATAACATCTTATAAAACATAACTGGCCCTACGAACTAGGTAAGAAAATGAAGTTTAGTATGCCTGAACTCAGAATCTAAAGATGCATCTTTTAGTGAAGGTGATTTTTACCTTCTGTGTTTGAAAATACCACTTTTAGAAAGTAGGTTATTTTCTTGCTCAGTAATCCTGTGTGCCTCGGTTGGAATGTGGATTGCCTGTCTGGGATTTGGATGACAGAAGGCTGGGGAGCAGGAGTGGCTCCAGATAGTCTAGGTGAGTCAGGAAAGGGCTGAATAGACCTAGGCTGCAACTGGGGAAAGGGGGAGAGGATTTCCTTGCACCTCAAAGGGCCTGGTCTGCCTCTGACAACGCAGTCTCCACCTCCTGCCAGGAAGTCACACCAGAGAAGGCAGAACTGGTTCTGGCTGGGCACAGACACTCTGCCTAAAGGATCAAAGGATTTTGGGATATAAATATTGGGGCCCAGACCCCTGAACTTTAGAACTCTTTTGGATCAAGAAGAGCTGGAGAAGCTGTGAGGAGGAACTACCACTTTGCTGTGTGCTTTGCTGTGTTGGCCTGCAGTGGCTGCTTCGGTCTTGGGCAGTGAAAGGACTGGACTGAACTTTCTGCAATCTACTTTGTGAGTTTCTCCAAGGGCTTGAGGTAGAGCTTGCCCCCTGTCCAAGAAGTCTCAGGCACAACAAAGACTTCAAGCTCTTCTGCCCTCAGCACTGGGGAATGTGTTTTGTGCTGCAACAGAAGAAAAGCAACTAGACGACGTCTACTACGCGGCTGCCGACTCCGTGTCCCGAAGGCACCGCAGAGGGCACCGCCGCAATGCCGCATTGCGACCCTGGTCTCACAGACGCCTGCTGACGCCGCCACTGAGCCGCTGCTCGCACCCTGACCTGTGGGCACCGCACTCTGCTTCGCGATGACGCCTTGGCACCGCAGAGGGCACAGCAACTCTGGTCTCAACGACGCCTGCTGACGCCGCCACCGAGTCGCACCGCACTCCACACCGCTTCAGCAACGACGCCGCTGCTTGCACCGTGACCTGCCAGCACCGTGTCGAGCACAGCCTTCATCTCGCACCGAGACCCTGGTCTCACCGACGACGCCATCCGACTCCGCCACCGAGCCTCTGCTCGCACCGCGACCCGAGGGCACCGCACCACAGCACCCGGCTCCTGCCGACGCCAGCGCTCCTGACTTCAACAGAGAAGAGATCGATCTGCAACGCGTGCAACTTAGAGGGCCCCGACGACCCCTGCACCGACCTCCGGAACTGACGCCGTGCTTTCGGGAGCCCAACGAGAGGTCGCCGACGCCCTGCATTTCTAAAAGGTACTGTTTGCGGGTCTTCCCGACACCGTAGCTGACCCGCGGTCAGCCAGAACTGTTCGGATTTGTTTGCTCACGATGCCATGATAGCCCCGGACGGAGCCATCGACATCAAGGAACTGTTTTTAAAGCATATTTTGATAACTGAAGATTTTGAAGTACTGTATTGTGGATTGTTTTTGGTCTATGTTTAAACAACGAAAGAGTGTGACTCTTCAAATCAGTTGAGCATCTATGTGAAAATCCCTTAGATTTTCTATGAAAGCCCTCACTCACCAACCTGGTTGGTGACATGCTTCCTCATTGGGCCCACCAGGAGAGGCCGAGTGCCACCCTGGTGTGCTTCGACGCCAGAATTACTGCGGAGCAGGGAAAAATGTGGAAAAAGTGATGTGTAAGTGATTTAAAATTGACTGGTTGAACTCAAAGATCCAGTTTAATAGTTGGCCAATCAGTCAAGGATAAAAAAGACGTGTAGGACACTTCGACTAAATAAATTGTTCAGCCAGGTCCATTAATAACTGGTCAACATGTTTCTGCCTATGTGTTGAAACTATCTCAGGCTTTCGTCAGGACCAAAAAAGGGAAAAGGTGAACCCCGGCGGTATGGGCACGCTAAGGCCCACCCTAACCAGAGGTTGAAATGTTAAAATAGGTTATCCTCGTGTAGTGAGAGGAACCGAGTTTATTATGAGGCGCAATCATTAATTACACCATAGGTCTCGGGAGGGGGATGGTGGCAAAATGGCACTAGTGGGTGCCTGGCAGCGAAGGCGGTGTGCCATTTTGCCACCACCCCCCTCCCTTTCTTAAAGTATAAATCAGTGGTGGAAGAGCTGCCAGGCTCTTGTATTGAGCAACACAAGGTGTCACTTGTGTGGCCTAGACATCTCCCAATTCAGCTTCCACAGCAATCCCAGCACAGAAACCGCCCTAATCGCAGCCACAGTCAACATCCGAACTTGCCTCGACAGAGGAGAAACCGCAGCTTTGATTCTCCTCGACCTCTCGGCAGCCTTCAACAGCATATACCACCACACGGTGATCAAAAGACTCCACATCAGCATCCAAGGGGACATGCTCGGATGATCACCTTCACTGGAAGAACCCAGAGGATCGACCTCCCACCTCTGAACCCGAGGAGATCACCTGCAGTGTCCTTCAGGGATTATACCTCAGCCCCTTGCTCTTCAATGCATATATGACCCTACTGGCCAACAAAGTCCGATCCCACAGTCTTAACATAAGTTCCTACACAGACAACACCAAACTCATCTTCTCACTCACCGACCATCCCACCACCACCAGAACCAACTTCCACAGATGCACGACAAGCGTCGCCAACTGGATGAAGAACTGCCTGCAGCTGATCACAGACAAGACGGAAGCACTAAACTTTGGCAACAGCAGTAACACATGGAATGACTCCTGGTAGCCATCAGACCTAGGCCCTGCACCCACTCCCTCCAACTACGCCAGAAACCTAATAATCATTGACAACAAGCTCACTGTCAAATCACAGATTAACGCAATTTCCTCTGCCTGCTTACTCACTCTCCACATGCTTTGTAAGATCTTCAAGTGGCTACCCCTACACTCCAGACGCACCATGACACAGGACCTAATCGCCAGCCGACTAGACTATGGAAACACCCTCTAGGTAGGATTTGCCACACACATCTCCTACAGAGACTTCAGACCATACAGAACATACAGCCAGACTCATCCTCGGCCTTCACCAACGAACCCACATTACACCCCACCTCAGGCAACTCCCCTGGCTCCCCATAAAGAAGAGCTGCCAATTCAAGCTGTTAACCAATGCGCACAAGGCTCTACACAGCATATGACCCGCATACATTAACTACAGACTGAAATTCCACCAACCGTTAAGACTACGCTCTGCCTCTCTCCCCCTTGCCCATACTCTCGCATCTACCGAAGCAGGAGGACGCTCCTCCCACATCACAGCAAAGACCTGGAACAGCCTCCTCGCGCATCTCCGGACCATCACCTTCCTTCTGGAATTCCAACTGACCCTCACGACCTGGCTGTTACAATAAGTCTCTGGGGCGTACAAGCACCCGGATACCCTATTAGGATATTGCACACGCTTTATAAATCTTGATTGACGGACTTGATCACTAAAATTTGAAGAGACATGGAGAATGGATTTATTGGAGGAGTCAGAGTGCACCCATCAGACCTAAATCTGTCCTGGTTACCAACAATTGATTGTTTTGTTGTGCTACTATGTCCCCAAATGATGTGCGAAGTTTCAGTATTTATTACAGCATAGTCAACACAAGTACTAGCTCTTGAGTTAGTAGAATGGGTGCTCGTGGCCTGGCAGATATATAACTCCCATTTAGGAGGCTACGCCCAACTTTTTTTTTTTTTTTTTTTTTTATATAAACACAACTGTTCCAGTGACTTCCACAATAGTGAGGCGAGGCCTTGCACACATGCCTATAGGGAATAACAGAAACAAGGTTTTCAGATTTTAAATCTTCATTGGTTCCCTGGGCATCATCCATGGCCGCAGATGCATTGCCATCTCCAACAATACAAATCCGTGGATGACCTCGAATGCGAGTTATAAAATTTGACTGCGTCGAATACAACTGATGCCTCTGGGAGGCATAAATATAAATATCTGAATTCATTATAGGCATGCAGTTTACATTTGTCAGGTGACAATGAAACCCCAAATAGTTAAACCCTTCTTTAGGCTGCTATGTGGACCATTAATTACAGGTGTTATGGGTATAAAAACCATCCAAATGAAGGAGGGGGGGTCAAAAGCTTCTTTACTGGAAAAAACTTCAGTCTGGAAAATCTAGCATAGCCAGGTAAGATCCTCTTTCAATTGACTGCATGAGCACAACACAACCTGAAGAGAAAGTTTTCAAAAACAAAAGTGCATGCATTTTACACATCTTAAATGGATTAAGTTTAATGTGCCAACCACACAATTTAATTAAACAAAGTGTTGACAGGCAGCCCACAAAGGAACCACAGTTACGGGCCCAATGCCTTTGAGACCTCCTGAACAATCTCCAAGAGAAAATAGAAAAAAAATGTTTTGGACCACAACTGAAAATGGAGCCACTCGTGACTAGGGTGACCTGGAAAATGAGTGGCTATGTCCTGACATGTGTGCGAACAAGTCAAATACATGCTACAGGGATAGGTGGGCACAGGGCTTGGCAGCAAGCTGTGTCCTGTATCTGTAGTTATGCTGCAAAGCCACAGAGATGACAGGTATCACTGGATAGTGCCGGTAGTTTACAAAGTAGATTGTAAAACGTTAAGAATTCCAGGGGAGAGCGACAATGCACCATGTTCTCTAATGCATGGAAACCTGCGGGATCCACAAGGCCTATTCGGAGGGTCCCAGATTGTTCATATAATGAAATGTACATCTCCTCTTCAAAGTGCGTGTAGCTGACATGCATCCAGGAAGCCAGGGGTGCTAGTCAAGCCCCGTGCCCAGGCGTATTCAAATGCAAATAAGCACCGAACCAAAGTTGAAGTACAGACCGGCACTCCGAGCGGTGGTGGTCTCTTTTAATTAGCACGTAACACGGCAGAGAATTACAGCATCAAACGCATTTCGGCTTTCGTGACAAAGACTGGGAAAGCCAAAAACCGTTTGACGCCGTTCTTTGCAGTGTTACGTGCCAATTTAAAAAAAAAAAAAAAAAAAAAAAAAAAACGCTGCTCAGAGTGCCGGTCTGTACTTCAATTTTGGTACGGTACACAGTCATACATACACCAACCTTGAAAAGTAACATTCTGTATATGTGGAGAAATTTGAAGCTAAAAATTAAGTTGGTATCATCTGGATTTGTGGGAGCAGCGCAATTACAGCAAAAATTAATCTAGTTGGACTATTGGTGGCCTCAATTGAAGGAGCAATGGTATGAGCGGACAGAGCAAAAAAGAAACTGGTATGCTTTACCCTAGCATATGGCTTCACATTTGAAAAATAAAAACTAGATTTTTAAAAGATCCAATTCTCATCAACGTTAACATTTCTGGATTTTTGGGGTTCTAAATCCAATCACTTCCTTAATTTGTATACTTGTTTTTGTATAGCGTTTGGAGATTCAAATACTAGAAAATTGCTTAGGTGGGGATCCACGGCTTCCAGTAATGACTCACTGGGAGTCCACTGAAGTCAAATGGTTACGAACTAATGCTCTAATGATATTGCACATTGACCTACCAAAACAATGCATCTAATTTATCAGATTTAAACCTACATACTGCCTAAACATCGGAGATGGAGGGGCATCAGCGTTATGATCAGAGGACTACAAACTACCGAAACCTAGCCTTTGTGGTTGCCTACAAGCCCATTACTCCTCCATAAATGCACTGCTTATATACTCTCCCATCACAAACCGTAAGGTATGCCAAGCTCTTTGTTCATTATCACTATATGTACTGTGCATAATGCACTGCAGAAGAGCGTGCCTTGATTGAGAAACACAGGGCACCAGCAGTGCCTATACCACTGTCCCAGTGTGAGCCAACACAGGCAGCTTAAGGGCATGCCTTTACCCCCACATACAGGAGCACTACTGGTACGTTACATACAGGGCTAGCCGGTCAGCTGTTCCCAGAGTCCCTATGCCTCTGTTGACTGGTCACAAGACCTGCCCTGTGCCAGCAACATACAAAGGACATGCATCAGGCCACCTGCATGTCCTCTTAAGTAGCAACGTGGTCATTGATGACTACCCTGATGAGATGAAATGGTGTGAGGTCATGAGCAGTGTATGGGGCAGACGTTTCGGCCACGTAGCTAGTCAGAGCAATGAATTAAGGTAGTTTATATTAAGTATAGTGAAATTTGAAAGTAATTTGAGTGGTGGATAGGTCAGATATTTGGATTCACAAGGATAGCGGAGGGATAGAAGAGGGAAAAAAGATTTGCATTTATATAGCGCTCATGACCCCGGATAGGGTGTTGAAGCGCTTTTTGGGCGAGTAGCACGCTTATGGGTTCCAGAGTAGCGTGCTACTTGCCAAAAAAGCACTAGGATGCCTTGTCAGGGGTAGTAAGCGCAATATAAATGCAATTACAATATTTAACTTTCAATAGATTTTATTAAAAAAAAAAAAAAGTGGTTGCCCATATGATATCACTTTTGAAAACAAGATTAACTTCTGACAAGCTTTTTCACTGGGAAGCCTTCTGAAATACACATTTTCATTTGCAAGTAAATTAAGTACCAGCTTACTTAAGTGTCCCCCATAAATGACCTCAGATTGTAATCGTACAACTAATAGTTTGGTGCAGACCAGAGATTCACCTAGTGTTTCAAGTGCAGCAACTGAGGAGCAGGTGGGTAAGGCAAGTCAATATCACTAAGTGCCAAGAGCAATTGGGCGAGGGGCAGGAGAGCAACAAGGAGCTGGGGGAGGGGCGTTGCAAAATAAAAGAGACATAAGGGGATGAGCAGGTGAAGCACGAGTACGAGTTTGCGAGGAAGGAAGGAAGCAGCATACAGTGGAGACCGCAAAATAACTCGTACAGCGCCATGACAAGTCCCCACACAGTGCAGGGGGCCTTCCCAGACGGTTTTCCTGAAACAGGGCAATCGATGCAAATGTACTAGTGAGCATGCAACCGTGGACAACACAATTTCGAGGTTTTTCTTTTCACACAAAGCCTGCTTCAGGGCTCATGGGCTTTTAAAATGAAGGTAGGAGGGGAGTGGACTCCTTCAAAGTGGCTAAATGGATACATTGCAGCAGGATGCAATTTGGAGTGCACGACCCGCACGCTGGAACTACTGCTTTGTGTAAATTGTCACACTCGAGATACAGGCTCCACATGGGAGTGATGGCCACCATCCGGTCCACACCCTTGGGAGTGATGGCCCCCTCCCTGCCCACACCCTCACTCAGAACAGCAAAGTTATGCAGTACTAGGCGACATTTGAACTACGCCGGTAAAGCTTATAATTGAGCGCACTCCCTGCAGAGTCTTGCGAGACACCAGAGGGAAACTGGTTCCACAAAAATATCTCGCCTAGAGGTATTTTCTGCTCGAACCAGTCTCTAGAGGTTTAAATGCGAGGTACGTGCTCAGGTGAAAAGGAATGCGACATACCTACAAACTACATTTTTCTACGAAAGCAGAATTTACTGAAAATAAGCAATTTTGCATTTAAAAAACGAAAGAAAAAAAAAAAAAAAAAAAACACGACAGTGCCTGCTCGCTCTTGTGGGACATCCTTCGCACCGTAGCTGGCACCAGCACTCCGCATGATTAGGGGGCTACAGAACAGACAGCCCACACCCACACACCATGCCTAATCCTGGTAAATTTTGCCCTAGAGCTGCGCCATTACTTCCACCAGAATGGTGACTGGACCATCCCGAGACCTCAATGGCGATGCCGCGCTATAGACCCCCGAGCAACGGCAGGAATCGGACAAGAACTGAAGCGGACACTTTGCTCTGCCGTTTCCAGAGCTCTGTGTGTTCCAGGTCAGGCACGGGAAGCTTATACAGTTTTTAGCTTTACCTCCAGTACTCGAAGTCCAGCAGTTAAATTGGGAAAACCCTTCTACAAATAACCGAATAGGAAGGTAAAACCTCAACTGGACGATCTACTCACCCCAGGAAACTCGCAAAACTGCATATGCCCAGTGTGGGGGAAACTGCAGCCCTTCCTTGGAAATTTGCGTCTGTTTGTGAAGTTTTACTTGTGCAGGGACATAGAAAGGTACCGTTATCGATTCTCATACTTACAACTTGCGCTGCCATCTCGGTACAGACAGTCCGAGTCCTCACTATACATCTTTAACTTGCACCATGCACTGCTTCCCTAGGGCCAAGACTCCCAAAACGCCCTCCCCGAGCATCTTTCCCCTCAATTGTGACAGGCTTGGAGATCCCAGGACTAAGGCTTTCACAGGGCTCTCACAAAACATCTCAGCCCTCACTTACATCAGGCATTGGTACCCCAGGACGAAGAATGCCACAGGGCGCTCTACCCTCTTGTACCCGCGTAATACTTGCATGGAACGGTCACCATGCATTCTTACCCTTGCTTGCACCCTACAACGATATCAAAGGACTTGCATTTCCATAGAGCCCTCCATGCTTCTGTCCAGATTGTGCACAGCTCATGACGAAGAAACCCACAGGTCTCACAATACATGTCCACCCTCACTTGCCCCATGTATTTCTATCCTAGTGAGACTTCCAGAGTTCTTGCAATGCTGCCGAGCCCAAATCTGCAATTTGCACAGATAATCCAGTACGGCTTCTAAAACATGCACCCACCCTTACTTCTACCCTGCATGTGTGTCAGTATTACTTCTACAAATATCCTACAGTGAGTCTCTACTAAAAAAAGTCACCGTGTATAGCCGTGCCAACAACTTTCACAAAGGTTTTGCAGTGCACTTTTACCCTCACTTGTACCCTGGTCTGCAACACCAGTATGGCTCAGAGCTAGTGGTTTCAGGTTCCCTGGATCTGCCCCATACACAGATCTCTCAGTAATATGTTCACAAAGCTCACAGTACATAGCCATACAGGGTGCAAGTGAGGATGGATATCGGAGTAAGACTTTGCAGAGGTCTCTGAATGCATTGGTCTTAACTTACACCAGCAACAAGACCTCCACTCAGTACTTGCAGACTACAGCCTTAAATGATCATCCCTACCCTACAAGAAATCAGAGGTGGAAACACCTTGTTCGCTGTACTAGCAGCACAATTCTGGAATTCACTCCAGTCAGAAAAGAACTATTTTGATTTCAGGAAGGAGATACATCCGGTCTCTACCCACACCAGTAACGCAGGATCTCACCAAACAATAAGAATAAAAAATGCCATTACCCACACAATTAGAGAAGAATGGCCATCAGATGACTGGACATCATACCCCACCCAATAACTAGAACATTTACCCCTCAAGGGATGGTAGGTACAACTTCATGCTAAAAGATAAGAGGACTAAGAAAACTGTAGCAGTGAGAGAGACAACTCGTTACTCATATCTCACACACGACACAATAGCAACCCACAATAAGTGTTCCGGTCTCTGCTCCAGGACCAATACTAAATTCCCTGAATACCGGAGGGACTGCATTAAAGCATGGAGGCCTGTGTGCGCATTTTAAGTACACATTGAGCCATTTACCTCGTGGTATACATCGGATTCCAATCACATTGATGGAAGGAGGGGGAGATTGGGGGGGGGAGGAAGGGGTGGAGCAGACTACAGCCTCCGTTGCATGCAGGTTACGTTGTCCTGTCACAGTAAGCCAGTGTGGCTGGTTAACACTCGCGCTGCAGAGATCTGGATGTAACATACAAGTCGAGTTCTCCGATGCCACTATAGTTCAGAGGCGCAATGTTACTGCTGCGGAGGGGGTGTGTAACGTCTGTAAATTCCAATTCCAGTGATGTAGCTTAGTGAATTAATTAGTGCTTAATTTGTTCTGGTGTTTGTCAGTGCTCAGCACTACTTTGTAAACCCCGGCACACTTATGAGAAGATACCACAAGATGAATGTGTATTTTTTTTTTTTTTTTCAGCAGCGGTAAATTAGCGGAGCATTAAAGTATTTAAAACATCTTAAAAACCATGATTAAACTGTAGATTTAAGCCTAGTTGAAAGTGGCATATGGGTAGTGCCCGCTGCAGTCAACCAGTGTGAAATACCGTGGGCCCTGGTCCCCAATTTTACACAAATTAAGCACTGGAATAAATGCACCTGCTGCAGAGATTTGGATGTAGCTTGCAGATCAGATTTGAACTTCCGGAGGCCCCTCAGCCCTTTCATGCTGCGATAGGCAGATAAGCATTGGCAAAGCAGATTGGTCTGTCTTTAAAGGATTATTGTATGGTACTGTGAAGCATTACAAGTAGATAGCATGGGACTGAATATGTATGTGGAAACTTAAGTGTAGGTTAACAGCTCAGGAGACAGTTGCACTGCCAAGCCAGACCTAGACATCCACGTGGATTAAGGACTTCTTTCCTCTATTTTGTGCTGCTGCCAGAGGAAGACAAACGCCCTAAATTAACTAGTTGTCCAAGGCACTTTAACGGCACTACAATAGGAGTGTGCCCCTGCAAGCTAAAGCCAAGCCAGCTGGATAAATAAACAAAATGATCACAGATGCGTGGAGGCCAAGCACTATGTGGAAGCACAAAGTCGGCCCAATCATATCATATAACATGTACTACTGGCTCCCAACAAGGGGGCAGAGTCAAAGCCCCTCTCTAGGGATCCCTACGACTGACGACTGCTGCACTGCTAAGCCAGAGGCGAGCGCACACAAAAATAACCACACCAGTTCAATTGGAACGGGTACTAAAAATAACGATAGTACAGCCCTTGATTATCTCACTATTGGCGTGGAATATAGCATGCCAATTATTTCTCAATCTAAAACGGGCTGATCAACTTTAATATGGTGGTGGGTGCGCATTTGTTATACTTCCTGTCCTGTAACCCTCCTCACCCCCCTCTTAAACAGGAAGAGAAGGTCTTCCAAGGTTAGAATTAAAGTGAAGGCCATATAGGATAAAACCAGAAAACTGATTATACTAGTCAGGGTTATAGGAACATTCAATGGATTTCCTCCTATGAAGAAGAATATAGAAAGCTCTATAAATCGGACCATGAGCTGAGTCGATGTAACTTGCTACAGAAGAATGTGTAAACCACACCCATTGAGAGAAAAAAAAAAAAATGTAAATCAGGCCATGCCGGTTACGTGTTGGGAATCAGTTTTGAAATGATGGAAACCTGGAATGCCTTTCATTGCTCCGAGTAGTAGAATTGTATTTCAAAACGATAGGCTCAGTAGCACTCTATGGCCTCCATTACAAGTGTAGTGTATTTCCCAATTTACCTGGACAGTGTTGACAGTGGGACCAGGAATTTCAGGACATGCAAGAAAACTGTACTCTCAATTCCATTACAGGACCGGAGGCTTCAGATTATGCTTCTCTTTTGTTTATTGCTACTCACAGCAGCCAATGAAAACGTTTTGTTATGCAAAATAAACTACATTTTCCATGATGCTTTTCATACATCATATCCGGTCTGACCCAATAAGAGCCAACACTTCCTTTTCCTGAGCCTTTCTTTGATGCTCATGGCAGAGATAAGTGCTATCCTTTTTATAGGATCATTTGGTGTGTGTGGTCATTTAAATTGGTGAAAGTTTTTGGGACACGCTTATGCGAGAGTTGTTTTTTTTTCCAATCAGGTGAATGCTCCCAACGCCGAAAGGGGCTCAACGCTCCCTCGCACGAGCGTTCATCTCGGTTGGAATCGGCTCACGAGTACGGCGGTGACATGCTGGTTGGTGGCGCACCTCACAGGCTCTGGGGCTTTTTTCCTTAAAAACGAGGAAAAGCACGAGTCTGCGCTTCGTCAGAGGCCTCCCCTTGTGCAGCCTGACGTCAGTAAGAGCCAAAGACAAGTCAGACGTGTGTAGCCCAATTGGGCTACATACGTAACAACGGCCCCCACTGCTCGTTCACAGCTAAAAATAGCCTGGAATTGCACGGAGCAGCACGAACAATCGACACCTGACCGGCTGTAATATCAGTCGGCCCCCGGAGTGCGCACACGCTCCACAAATTGGATAATTGGCTCATTACGCCCTAGATTTGGGCTGGAATAATACTGAGTACAGCATTGCCGAGGAGCTAAATATAGTTCTGGTACAGACTATTTGGTGTGCACATGGGTGGCTCCCCCCTTACTCCTCCTAGAAATACATTTACATTTAAGCATTACCTTGGCACAAGTGTCATCAGTGTCCCATAATGGAGGAATGGGTGAGATATGAGGATGAACCTAATGAGGGACAGCAAGAAAATGCTCTTGAAGATATGGTGGACTCTGGACGCCTCAGTCCAGCAGTCAGTCAACGGGGCCATTGAAAGCACGGTCCCTGGCACGGTGCAGCAAGCCTTGGCAGCGGCCTTAAAGCCAATAACCAAACAACTAGAAAAATTTGCAAAAAAGACAGGTTTACCAACCATCTGGAACCACAAAAAGAAGCTCCCACAGATGCCAATCTGGCACAATCTGGTTCATGGCCCCACGCCGATGCACTGGCGAGCCTGCCTAAGGCGAACGCATTGGATCATGGGTATACCACACCATCCACTACCGACGGTGGTAAGGACAAAACGTAAACAAAAATTCTACATAGACACCGATACGACCGACACAACCGACGAAGAGGCGCCGCCTAAAAAGAGACCTATGAAGGCAGTTAATGTACCGGATAAGGACCCTAATACACCATTTACATTCGACCCAACAAGTATAGTCCAACCCAGATCTTCGGATTGGGTTCCCGCCCCAGAGGTGGCAGACTACCTCCATGATAACCTTAGGAAAGGTTTTGACAAAGAGGTGCTAAATAGACTGCGCTCGGAGTGCCCTCGTCCAGATATCCCAGATAGAGTCGCAGAAACTCCCGACATGGAAGCTAGTCTCCTGAAGTTTCTTTAAAAATTCGCAAAAGACCCTAAGAAGGGCATTGATCGAGCCTGGCGAGGCTGTCAGGACAAGCTCCGACGTTGCAGGGCCTTTGGCCAAGATACTGGAGATGGCCCTCATGGGCAAGGATCCGGCCACTCCCATCGACCCAGATATTCTAGCAGGTTGGACACAAAGAGCAATCTGCTTGCTAGGAAACGCAAACTGCGCCATTTCCACGGAGAGGCGCAAATCCCAGTTAATGAGGATGGACTCCAACCTGACAGAATTAGCCTCTGCTGAGCCAGGTCCGTTAGCAGAAGGCAATCTCTTTGGAGATTGATTTGTCAAGGACGTGTCCAAGTATGTAGGTACCTTTACCTCCCTGGACAAAGCACAGTCCGGTATCAAACGAGTGTTCCACGCTGGCCTTTTTAACCGGGCCGGGCGTGGCAGAGGACGCTCGCCGGGCTGCCAATATTATCAAGGTCCTCCCAGAGGAGATTATGGACGAGGTAGAGGAGACTGGGACTCTACCAGAGGTGGAACCTTCTATCTGACAAGGTGGTTCAGACACCGGTTCAACAGAGGTGGACACCGAGCAGGCTTCCAGGCTCAAAACACTGCAAGTGTACCACAATTATTTCAACTACCCTTGGGGGGCGGGGGGGTCGTACACAATACTTCATACACAATTGGAGGGTGTTCTCAGGATGCGTGGGTCTTCGACTATTCAGGGATTTCATCTAGAATTCTACCAGACACCTTTTCAAGACGGATACCCCAGACAACTGAGTTTTTCCCCCAACAAAAATGTGTTTTTATAGACGCAGAAATAGAGGAATGCTGCAGAAACACACGATTGCCTATTGCAACAACGGGGTTCGCGGCTTCTGCAGCAACATCTTCTTGGTACTGAAGAAAGGTGGGGGGGGTCACAGGTTGGTTTTAAACCCGAGAGAGTTCAATCACTTCATGGTATACAAACATTTCAAGATGGAAGGCATCCATCTTTTGGCCGATCTTCTAAAGAAAGGGGATTGGATGGTCCGGCTGGACCTAAAGGACGCCTACTTGACGATCCAGATCTATCCCCCTCATCGGCGATTTCTTCAGTTTCAATGGCGGAACCGATGGTTAGAATATTTGGCCCTTCCTTTCGGGCTTTCCTCAGCACCATGGTGTTGCACCAAGGTGCTGAAACCGGTCATAGCCCATCTCACTTCACAGGGAATTTGCACGATAGTGTATCTAGACGATATTCTGATCATGGCTCAGACTCCAGCATTGGCCAAACTTCATTTGCAGAGGACGATGTCCCTTCTGCAAAACCTAGGTTTTGTGATCAATGATCCCAAATCAGCCTCATCCCCAGTCCAGTCAATAGACTTCCTGTGATTTGGAATAAACTCCGAAGGCTCAATTGAGTCTTCCCAAGTCAAAGCTAAGGGACACCAAGAAGGAGATCACCTCAGTTCTATCCAAACAGGTGGTATCTCTATGAATGATTGCAAGGATAGTGGGGTTATTGGCCTCCTCAATACAGGCGATATTTCCGGGCCCACTGCATTATCGGGCCCTTCAGAGATTAAAGATCCAACACCTACGCAAGGGACTTTCAAACATAGATCTAGTTCCCCTAACGCAAGAAGTCAGGGACAAAATGCAATGGTGGTTAGGCCATGTAGAGGCCTGGAATGGCGGAGCCATATTCAGCTCTCAACCAGAAATAGTTATAGAGTCAGACACCAGTCGATGGGGCTGGGGAGCGCGTTGCAGAGATCTCCACAGGAGGTCGATGGTATCTTCAAGAACTATCACTCCACATCAACTGCCTGGAACTGTTAGCAGGGTCGTTTGCAATACGAACTCTTTCCCCGAAACAAGTGTTTTGTTGCATCCTCCTCAGGATGGACAATATCTCGGCAGTGAGATATATCAACAAGTTGGGAGGTACGAGGTAGTCACTACTTGTGGAAATAGCTAAGGATTTCTGGCATTACTGCCAGCATCAGATAGCGAGGATTGCGGAATACATTCCAGGGCAGTCGAACACTGTCGCGGACTGGAATTCCAGGTATCTGAAGGATTACAGCGACTGGCAACTGCAGCCGCAACTGTTCCAATGGTTACAGGAACTTTGGGGTCTCTGCGAGATAGATCTTTTCGCCTCCAGACTGAATCGACAACTGCAGACCTTCAGCTAGAGACCAGACCCCTTGGCGAGAGCGACAGACGCCTTTCCCCAGAATTGGGCGCAGAATCTCAATTACGCCTTTCCCCCATTCATACTAATTCCCCAAGTGACCTCACACATAGCTCGACAACAAGCGGAAGTGATATTGGTAACGCCGCTTTGGAAAGCGCAACCGTGGTTTCAAGTTCTGTTGGAAATGAATTGCGACCTTACCAGGATGCTTCCTTGGTCTCAGACGCTACTCCAGGGCCCTCAAGGGGAACTGCACCCATTGGTAATGTCGGGGCAGTTGTCCCTGATGGCATGGAGGCTTTCTGGCAACAATGGGAAATGCCTGGAATTTCGGACAAAGCTTCTGAATTCATTAGACAGGCCTGGGCCCCTTCCACTCGAAAGAGATATTCTTCAGCGTGGAAATGCTGGGTATGTTGGTGCGTGGAACGGCACGTGGATCCCGTGGGGGCAGAGTTATCCCAAGTTGTGAACTGTCGGACAAGGCCTCAGAGGGTTTAGCATATCGTTCTATCAATAATTTCAGATCTGCCATTTCTGCAGGACATGCGCAGGTAGATGGTAAACCAATATGCATGCACCCAGTTGTGTGTAAATTGCTTAAGGGTATTAGAGTAGCTAACACCCCAAAACCAAAATATTCATGTTTATGGGACGTATCACTAGTGTTAAATCCGTTTGATAAATGGCCCAGCAATTCTCAACTATCTAGGAAACAATTGTCTATCAAACTGGCTATGTTATTGTGTCTCTGCTTGCAGACGTTCTTCTGACTTGAAGGCTTTAGACATAACAGCTAGAGTATACACTCCAGTGGGAGTCTCATTTACCATTACGGGCAGAACAAAAAACAATGTCAAGTAACATTGAGTATAATGCTTTTCCTAATAACGAAAAATTGTGTAGTACAATGTTTGAAGGCATATGAGGAGAGTACACGGTCCGTGAGACCAGAAGGTTCCAAACAGCTATTAATCGCCTTGCAAAAACCATTCAAACCAGTATCTACGGCGACAATAGCGAGATGGTTAAAGTTAGTTATGAAAGAGGCCGGGGTGGATACCCAGGTGTTTGGTAAACATTCAGTGCGTGGCGCTATGGCGTCCAAAACCTTTATGTTGGGTTCAACCATTCAAGACATTATGAGATCTGCTGATTGGTCATCTGAATCTGTGTTTAAACAATTTTATTATAAACCGTTGGGCGATATAACTACTGTGGTTTTTGACAAGCATTAAACAAGCATAATCCGGAGCCTCCGGTCCTGTTATAGAATAAAAAAAATTTGCTAGCATTCGCACCAAGAATTTTCAATTCCATTAAGGACACGCAGGCGAGGATTATCCCACCCGGTTATATTACAATATCTGTAATAAATGCCCACCCGTATGTATTTTCTATCCTGTTTAAGCAGAAGTTACGGGTTCTCTTACGTTTCACTCATTTCAGGTTCCGAAAAGAAGACGGAATAGATGTACTTCTGGTTGAAGATGTATAACGTTCCAGTTGTTATGGCTCTTCCACGTTGGAGGATGATAGTTGGACTTGATTAATGTTATATTGTTCTAAAATTTGAGCAAAGAAAGAGGCTCAGAAAAAGGAAGTGGTGTCTTATTGGGTCAGACCAGATATGATGAATGAAAAGCATCATGGGAAAAGTAGTTTATTTTGCATAACAAAACGTTTTCATTGGCTGCTGAGAGTAGCAATAAACGAAAGAAAAGCATAATCCTCGCCTCCGTGTCCTTAATAGAATTGAAAATTCTTGGCGCGAATGCTAGCAAATTTTTTATTCACCCCCAAAGCTGATAAAGTCCCAGCACGGGAGAGTAAAAATAAAAGAAATAGGGCCTTGCCACAGAAATGTGCTGTAGCTCCATATTGTAAGGTAATACCCCATTCTCAGGGGCCCCTCAGGTCGAACTGGAGTATTGCAGCACTCTGCCTTCCCAGTAAACACTGGTATCAATAAGTTTGGACTAGTCAAAAACCTGGTGCTTTGGACAGTTATCATGGATGTGCCAGAGCCTCTATCCACTGTACCTAGATCCTTATCCCAGCAAGTTCTCAAAGCATCTAATTGTTTGGATATGCGTGCATCAATATGCGGGTCAGCAAAATGGATTCCCACATCATTCAAATCTACATGAGTGTTTTCCAATGGTGTTTCTTCAAGTATTGCTAGAACCATGGTGACATGTGCGAGGCATGTTTGACCAGCAAATAACTTTAAAAAATAAATTTTTTTTTTATTTATTTATTTTTATTTTTTATTTTTTTAAAAGCGCATCGCCTTCTGTCGCATACCATCACTTTTCAATTCTTCAAATATTTTCCCCAAGATATCCCAGATGACCCCTAGGTGGACAGATTGCTCCATCCCGAAACGACAGATCGGTCTGTAAGCAGATTTCCTGCATATAAAGGGATATTTCAAGTTAGCATGTGCTTGCAACCAATTTCTCTTGTTATTTTGCCCCATATCTTCAATCAAGTTTATAGAAGACACCAACAAAGTTGTTTTTACCCGATATAATTTGTGCACATGACCCTTTCATTCCCACTGAGTATCTATCAATCCCCTATGTGGCAAAGGCCTATTCATTTACTATGGAAAGCGGAGCAGATTCATAGTTTTCAGATATTGGGTAGCGCAATCCATCCCTCACCTGTGATATGTGCTCTTTTGAAAAATGTTCAGCCAAAGCAGACCTCCCCGGGGGGGGGTGGAGATGGGGGGGAAGCACATTGCTGCCATAACAGCACATGTTCTCCAAGATGCGTTATAGACGATGAAGTTCCTAGTTTTTTCAGTCACTTTCAAGTACAGGTAGAAGTGCGTTTGCACATCTCTTGGGACCTGCATTTCTGGGTTTGTGTCCGTCTTTCAGCAGAGTGCCAAGTAGATTTCGGGTGGGCTTGAAATGCTTGTAGTCTCTCAGCGCAAGTACCACTACAGCTGCACTGTGGAGTGGTACTTCACCTGAGACACACAGAGTAGCTTTTCAAGCACACCTAAACCGACTTACACTCTGCACATGATGGACAAGAATCATGACGTGTCTAGAAGCATAATGCAATGGCTGTGCCAACACGTGGTAAGTATATTACTGCTTTTAAAGTGGCTAATGTTGAAACTCATCCACCAAAACGCATCTGGGAGAACTGAGGCCAAGCAGTGTATTCTTCTCCCCTCCAAACAGCTCATTAAATAAATTTTAAAAAAATATTAAAAATTAAAAAAAAAAAAAAAAAAACACCCCAGACACGGCATGTTCTGCAGCACATAAAAATCCATTATTGCTATATCAATTTAAGCAACTAACTAGGCCCATTCACTAAAAGGCATGTTCTGCCATTGGCTTATTTCTACGTTAAGGTGAAACAGTGGTGGGGAGGGGATGGTTTACTCATTGAATGTAGTGGCATCGAAGGAGATACACATTCCTTTAGATTTTTGTGAGAGGCCTTCTCCATGGTAAGACATACATCCAATTCAAAATACAGAATAACTCCCATGGACTCCAAAATATATACATATCAACCTCTGAATGGAGTTGTCTGGGCGAGTCGCATACAATATAGGCTTCTAGCTAAATCCGGTCTGGTCATTGTGGTAAGCGTTCTTAATGTCAGATCCCACCTTCCCTCATGCTGCACTGGTCAGACCCCTGTGGTGGGCCATAGGGCAGACAAGGGTTACTGGGCCCCCCCCAACCGTAGTAGTTGAGGTCATTTGCCACTGATGACCCCCCCCAAAAAGGTGTCCTCTAGATGACCGTTCCCTCCCCAGTAGTTATGGAAAATGCATGAATCAGGCAGGGGTCAATCTCAAATGCCCTCCACAAGTCAAATGCGTACTAAAGCTCACTTACTTTTGAGCCTCTTACTACTGGTGGCACAGTGATTAAAGCAATAGTTTCTGATGTGCCCCAAAGCATGTCTGTCAGCACTGTATTCCTTCCTCCGGGCAGGCGCACGGCAAGCGAGGCCTCAGTGGCTGCATTCTCTGTGTGCACAGCTGTCTGGCACAAACAGCACAGTGCTGCAGCCCTGGAACTTGGAGCAAAGATGCTGCCTGGGCTCTGGTCAACCATGAAGCAGGTGCAAGTCCACGACCAGTCTGTGCCAGTCACTATGGTAGATGCTGCCCAGATAGGTCCTATGTCAACAAGCCAGGGCCGAGACCGGCAGTTGCTTAAAACTGTTTCTACCAGGAACCTGGTTCAAGACACTATGGGGACTCTTTAGCACAGGTCACTTCAAGCTCGCTCACAGGTACTCCTCTTCCTCTAAATGTCCCACAGCTCCAGGAACATGCAGGGCATCTCCTCCTGGACAGTCTCTCCACCTGCAGGACCAGACAATCTTGTTCCCTCCGTCGTCAGGCAGGCTTCTAGACACTCAAGCAGTCTCACAGCTACCCTAGCATAAGGTGCAGATTTTAATTGAAGCCTCCTCACTTCTCTGTAGAAATGGGTCAGGCAGACAGCAGCCCTGGTCACACACACCAGTACTTTGCGGAGTACTCCCTTCCTTGGTCTTGAATCCCAATTTTTAACAGAACTTCTAGACAAAAATGGAGCCCAATATGGGAAATTTGAACACGGCGCAACAGCAAACATCAGTAGAGAAAGTCAGTTACACATGGTAAAACAGTGCAGGCCAAAAGCTTGTGCTGATGAGGAAGAGGTGAAGTTTACTTTAGAACAGAATGCATGACCTATAAGGTCCTAGTTAAAGGAAAACTTGTTTACTAAGCATAAAGGAACGAATGGCCTTAGCACAGACATCGGCACGTATTCTGTGTTTTCAAATAGATTGGAAGCCGATAGGGCAATAGGAGCAGGAGATCGAATTGGCCAAGAACACACAGAATATGATGAGGTCTTAGGGGCACAGTGATCAAGCACACATACCAACAAACATGCATTTAAAATTAGTTTGTTAATCACGGTTAGACTTGCAATAAAGTATGTATAGAGAATTAGGTTATAATGTAGGGTCACAGGTGGCCTCATGTTTTATTATTAATGTGTACCTGTCGAGTAATCTAATTTCTAAACTTTTGTAACCCCCTTGGTTCAACTCTGTATAAAAGAAGCTGCCTGAGAAGCAGCAGATTGAGACCGGCTGTTAACTGGTACAGACTTGCCACTCTCCCCATCACGACAGTAACAAGCTGTTTTTATATTGCCAAAGAGGAGTTAGTTTTTCCCCTCATTTTTAAAGTTACCCTACAAGGAGCCACTGCCTCAAACTTCACCAACTGTTTGCAGTGATTTTACTGCAAGTGTCCGTCTCAGGCTGCTCTTCAGACATCCTTTATGAAAAAGTGATGCTTCTTGGAGCAGGTGGCACTGGGGCAATCACCAGACTGGAGCACCCACAATACAGGCACAATGAAAAGTGAAATTTCTGCACCTGCCAATCAGCCAAGAAATGTCCTCACCTATCACAACAGAAACCGCCATCCACCCTTGGCATAAACCCAATGGCAGTACTCCGTAAAAGCTAATCAGCAGCTCCTTGCTAACAAACGTCCTCATTACATTTCTAATGATAGCCCTGTTGCCACTCTCCACCCATGCTAATGCAGGCAATACACTTCCATTCTCTGGGAAAGTTGTCCTCAATCTTGTGCTATACCAAACCACTGGCTTCACTATTCAGGATCACTCGCATGCAGCTGTACTACTGTGCATGTGGTAGACACACAGGATACCAGTGCAAGGTGTGGAGCATGCACATAACAGTGGACGTTTACTCAGGTGGGGCCTGTAGGCCATACAGTAGCACAGCTAAAAAGATATTGCCACACTAGTGATCTCTAAAGGCACATTATGCTGCCACCACTGCTTTACCGGGTATACCCTTTTAGAGTATCAGTTGTCCTCTATCTGCTCTGAGACCATACCTGGTGCATCCCTCCAGGTCACAGGACCGGTTCAGCACCATGTCTAGTCAGGCAAACACTTGATTAGCATTACAACAGGGCCAAAACAATAAGTCAGGATAGCAAATATACATGCTGTCAGGAACTCTGGACAGGGGAACACATCTGTATAACATGTGGGGGGGGGCATTCTTATCCCAACAGCCCTCTAACCTTTAAGAGGGCATCTCCAAGAGGGCGGAGAAAAGCTGGCCGACCACTTGGGCCTGAACCTAGCTTTGGGGGACAGGGATGGTCCTGAAGATCTTCCTTAATCACCCTCAACCACCAGATTCAGACACCAATACGGATGTGCTTCTGGCTGTGTGGTAGCAGCACCCTACCAAAATCTAGTTAATACCCCGACTAAAGTACTCCAAGCCACCTTGAGTTTGTGGCCATATTGAGGCCCACAGCATGCTATCCACTTACTATCACTTCTTCCAGAACCAGCATTGTCATCATTTGGATCCAGTGAGAGTCAATCCTATTCAAGTAGGGGAAGCCTACACTGGCAGTTTTTTTTGGAAACATTTTATTGATTTTATGGGTACAGTACAGAGTGTATGAACTTCATGCAACAACTCGACATTAATAGTAGTCATCATATTTCGACTTTTTGGTCTAGTTAGAGTGCTTCCTGCATCAGCAAAATTCCCCTGTACATGCACTCTATTATAAAAACAAAACTCTACACATGTAGAGGTAGAGGCATAGGCATAGTTAGAGTCTTGGTTGTGCATCTACGTGATGCATTTGTGAGTGATTTGGTAGACCCACCATCTTCTTAACTAGGTTATCACCTCCGCATCCAATTGGTCCTCTGCACCGTGGTGTAGTTCCAGGGGTATATTTCTATGAGTGGCCCACCTAGCCCATATTTTGGCATGTTTTTGCAGACATCCCTGGGCAATGAAGTCAGGGAGTTCCAGTTCCAAAATAAAATCCAAACCCGCTTTCCTCAACGCCACTCGGGGTGGGTTCTCCGCTTTCCATAATTTTGCAATATCTCGCTTTGCTAGGGTGAGACCTAGGAACAGCAGATGCCTTTTGTACCCATTTCCTCCTATAGTGTCAGTGCTATGCAATAGTGTTAGTTTTGGAGATCTCGGTAAGTCCCAAGCTATTACCTCAGTCGGACAGTTTAATACCCCGCGCCAAAATCGTTCAAGGACTGAACAAGTCTATACCATATGTATAAAGGTACCGTCTTCTACATGACATCGAAGACAAAGCGGAGACGTGATCAGCACTGCCCTCCACAGCCGATGTCTGGTATACACTATGTAGATATAGAAACTGGATAAGGCGCGGTCGGCTCGAGACTGCGCCCCGCGCGGCAACTGGAGAGCCTCCACCCAGTCATCACCATCAATCGGACCAATATCAGCATCCCACGCTGCTCTTAGGGAGTCTAATGTGGAGCTATTGGTGACCAGGGTTTGATATATTTTGGAGATCCTATGGTCCCCTAGATCCCCATCAATAGTTTGCCTTCTAAAGGGCTAAATTCTGGGATGGTAGTCAAGTCCTTGATATATGGGTGAAGGGCATGCCGTAGTTGTAAGAATTTATAGAACTGTGTCTGGGGCATAGAGAATTCTTTGCGGAGGCCTTCGAACGATTTTAAAACAGTTCCCTTTATGACATCACCAAGGGTAGAGATTCCAATGCGATCCCAGCTTCTGAATCCCTGGAGATCCGTGACTTGTGGGAGCAGACGATTCTGCCATAGCTGAGTGGCCTGCGTTAGGCACCCCACCACCCAATTCTACGCAGGGTCTGCCGCAAGGGCATGATCACCACTCTTATCGCCGGGGAAGATCTTTGGGGTCAGTCCTACTATAGAGGAATGTATAGAAAGCTGCCCCATGATCCATTGTTCTAGTCTATATGCAGGTCCTCTTTGAACCCATACCACCATTCGTTCAGTATTTGCAAGTGAGCGACGGCATGGTAGGACTGCATGTCTGCTGCGGCTAACCCTCCGCAATAGGTGGATTGTATGCATGTACGTAGGGCCACCCTTGCCACACCACAAGAAGTGACCCAGCATTGCAGCGACTTGGCGAAACCATGCCACAGGGACTGAAGATGGCTAAGATTGAAGTTGGTACAGCAGTTTTGGCAGAGAGACCATCTTAGAGATAGCCGATCTTCCGTACAGCGACAGGATATCATCCACATATAAGGCAATGTGGTCGGAAATTTCAGGGGTCCATTCAAAGCCTCGGTATAGTGCATCCTCTCATCCAGAGAGCCAGTGGCTCAATGGCCAAAGCAAAAAGTAAAGGGGAGAGAGGACAACCCTGCCTGGTTCCCCGCCGAATCGGAAACCGAGCAGACGTCGCCCCTGCGACTCGGATCGTGGCCGTGAGGGCTGTATACAATAGTCTGATTAATGCTATATACCTAGGCGCCATGTTTAGATGACGCAGTAACATGAACATGTAGGTCCAGCTGACCGAATCAAATGCCTTGTCCACATCTACTAACAGCAAGTCTGCTGGCGCATCTAATCTATTGACGGGCGCTATAGCATTACTTGCTTTACATATATTGTGTCGCGTTGCACGTTGTGGCATGAAGCCGGTCTGAATCAAGGCTGGGAGGTATGGTATTAGCCTATCTGCCAGGATCTTAGCGAGTATCTTGGCTTCTATGTTTAACAGGGATATGGGCCTTTGGGAGGCGCATAATTCAGGTGGGCGACCCGGTTTCGGAAAGACCACTATCTCTGCATGTCTCCAGTCCGGAGGTAAGCATTTGGCAGAGAGGGCCTCCTCCAGGGTTGCAAGGTACTGAGGACCCAGCATAGTTCTATACATTTTGAAGAATTCACTAGGGAATCTATTGGGTGCTGGTGAGCTACCAGAGGCTAACCCGGTGACTGCTGAGGATATTGCCTCTAGTGTAATGGAGCCATCTAGGGCGTCGCGCGCTTCAGCTGTCAATTGTCAAGGTGGTATATACCGAAAGAAATCCTCGATCTGGGACTCAGAGGACTTTGCGTTTAGTGTAAAGTGCAAGATAGAATTCAGCAAAGGCTCCGGCCACTTGTGAGGGTCAGTGATCATTTCGCCTATGCTTGATTGAATTATGGGTATTTGTATTGGTTTCAGTGAGTATTGGCACAGTCTATGTAGCATTTTCCCTGATTTGTGCCCCCCCATTGATAGATCTGACTTTGTGTGGCCTGCCATATATGTTGAGCCTCGTCTAGTTGAATGCTTTGGTACCTCCTCTGTAATCTTCCCAGTTGACGGTGAGCACCACCCCCGTCTCGCTCCGGTGCCAATAGCTCAGTCCGGAGAATCTGTGCTTCTAGTTGTACCAACTCTTCCCTTTTCTGGCACTTGACAGCAGAGCAGTGGCCTAAGTCGAGCCCTCGGATGGTTGGTTTCATAGCCTCCCATAGTATAGTAGCAGATTCCACCGTCCCTTCGTTCATGTCAAAGTATTCAACCAATGATTTATGGATACCCTCTCTATAGTTCGGGTCGTGTAGTTGCGATGGCGATAATCACCAGCGAAACGCCGACCGTCGTAGCCCAATCTCTCCACTGCCAGTTTAAGGCAGTTTTTACACCTCCACCACCCATGGTGGACAGGGAAATTCTCTTAGCCACCTAATGCAGACAGTCACTTTTTGCATATGCTGCAATTTGTTATGCACACTACCAGACCCGGTATCGGTGCTCATGGGGCTACTAGGGCACAACCAGGATGGGGTTTAGGCCTTTACTCACTGCTGTCCTGGGGCCAGCCTTACTATGGTTCTGAAAACTGAGCCAAGTGTAACCCTATCTGCAATTTGACTCGGTAGTAGCAAGGCGAGCAGTCACATGCTTCTCAGGAAAGTTAGGGTGGTGCATTTAGGCTTAGAATTCAAATCCTTTCCCCCCCGCCCCCTCAGAGGGTCACAGCAGGAGTGGAGGCTTCCGTCGGCAGCCCTCTTCTGGGTAGCCGGCTTTGGGTCATGGCAAACTCCAACCCTACGGCAGATACTGGACGCATGGTGAGGTTCACTTAGGCACACTGGTGACTACTTGGCACAGCAGATGCCTGGCACAATCTTCAGCACCAAGTGCTGCGAAGCACCGACCTAGATTCTTCACGAGGCACCCAGGTGAACCCCTCTGATCACTGGGGCTTTCGGCCTGTTCCTTACCCAAAAGGGAACCCGAGCAATACTGCGTTCACCAGTCCAATTGTGTGGACCACGGACCACCAACAGGTGCTTACTCAGCTCCAGTCGGGCTACCACTGGGGGGGAAAAAGCTCACGGTGCCCTGGTAGTTACGACAGGAATAAGTGAGGACACTGCCAGGTACAGCAGTATCACAATTTCTTTGGCACCCTTGCTTAGTAAGTCTTTATCAGATGAACCATACACTAGGCTCAATTGCAGCAGTCCCTTCCTCGAACAGCTCCTCCCGCAGGACTGGTGCTTCCTTCCCTAGCACACAGGCAGGATGTCTTGACATCCAGGATAGTCCAGCAATTCCTTTGATCAGACTCCAGGCAAGGTTTCCTGAACTCTGGGGAGATGGCTGTTTGTACGGCACCAACCCTTGGCTCCAGATTACTATGCAGAGTGCATCCTCTACAGCAGAAGAGACAACAATGGGTCTTGGAATGCATATTCCAGATCTGCTTCCTTGGAACTGGTTTGGATTGGTTCTCCCAACATCTGTCCTGGCCAGGCCACCTTCCATACTTGGCTTTTGTCTGCAAGGCTACTCTGCATATCAGAACAGTCTCCAGGTGGAGTGCCCACCACAGAAATACAAAGTAATGTGAACAGGCTGCACCCAGCTATTTACAAAAATCGCTTCACAGATCAAGAGAGGCAAGAATCTGTGCCCCTTCAAAAGGTCTCCTTTCCATAACATGCAACAGAGGTCACTCTGCACATCCTGGTAGCTATGTAATAGCAGTTGCAGTCAGAGGCATTTACAGCCCAATGTATCAGGAAGTGCCCTAGCACTCCTAAAGAAAGCCAGTGTCCTTTTTCCTGACTACGGGCTTCCAAAGTGGTACCTGCACACCTGTATTGCTTATCCATGCCACACTATCAATCCTAGCGTGCACACACATGCACAATGCACAGGATGTCGAGGTTCAGGACCCTAGATTGATCACTAGCAGCAGACCTTTTTAAGATGACAGGGCCTGTGGGTGCACATTTATATCTCAAGTAAAAATGTCAGTTACCATAATTCACTGAGCACGGTATGCTGCCACCACCACGATCCACCCATGAAACCAGTGACCGTGATCCTCCGTTACTATGAGAGTGCAACCCTCCCAGTTCAGAACAAGATCCAAAACTGATCACTGTCAAAGGCTGGGACTTAAACACACAGGATTTATTTGTGGCATGACCAAAAAAATAGGATCACTGGTAACTACAGTTCATGCAGGGGACATTCCTGTGCCAACACACAAATTGTATTGTAATCGCATTTATATAGCGCTTACTACACCTGACGAGGTATCAAATCACTTTACGCCAGGCAACACGCTGCTCCAGGACCCAAGGTTGGTTAGTTCAGTGTTATTGGTTACCGTTTATTTATTCGGATTAGTTTTGTGCATTCAAAGCAAACCATTCCATGTAGTCATTTCAGTTATTTATGGTGGACTAAAGTATTAGCAGTTGTTCACACGCATTAGTCGGAGGGGTGAACTCAAACACATGGTTGGTGGGATTAATAAAGGAGTTAGTGGAGAGTGGGTATGGTTGGGTTCATAGGTATAACTTTCAGCAAAGGGAGGAGAGATTGTGATCTTGTAAATGAGTTGTGGGAAATTTGCTGAAATAAAGAAAAGTCAATGGTGCATGTGTCAGAGTAGGTTGTGCTCAGAGGAGGCATGCAGGGGATGGAAGGGAAGGAGAGGGACATTTGAAAGAAAAAGGGAAAAAAAGTGATAAAACCAAAGTTAATTGTTTTTTTTTTTAAATACCAGATTTAAGGAATGTAGTGAATTTGAGAGCATTCAGTTTGAAGATGCAAAATATAGAAACATTTTTTACTAGTGAAGATTGTGCTATATTGGAAATTTTGATAGGTACTAGAAACAGGTAAACCATCTCTTCATTGCTAGACTACTGCTAGACCACCGATCCAGCCAGGTCAGTTGATTAGCTCAAGGGGTGCTCTGCTTTCGCCTGAACATATACACCACTTTAAGTCACGACAACTGACACTCAACCATGCATCTGCTGTTCTGGCAGAAGCAAGTAGTCAAATGAAGAGGAAGTCCGCAGCTTTGGCAGCCCAAACTACCTCCACCCCTTGCAACACCATAAAACCTGCCCAAGAAGGTCTGTGCATGCCTCTCCATTTGTACCTCCCCATACTAATATCCGTGATGTGTACCTTTAAATGCAGTTTAACCTATATGTAACAGGGATGTGGAATCACTATAGCCTGACATCCAGGACATATTGTTTGGGGTCAAGGGCAACAAGTTTATGTTTATTTTGTCCTTGGGCCAAGTAGGCCCAACCCCCTGCAGCACAAACCCTTTGACTGCCAGTTTGCAGTACCATATTATGGATCAGGGAAGGGCACCGTCTGCAGTTAAGGTAATATTTTGGCACATATGTTAATGCTGTTCAAACTTGTATTTATGGTTGATTAATTCAAAGCCTTTATTATTAGGGTGAGTGCTCTAAGTAAATGTTGTAAGTTCCGGCTGCACTACTAACAGTGGTTCCAGTATACAAATGTGTTCACACTTTTTCAAAGTTTATCAATATGAGGCTATGTATAATGCTCCCAGAATGCTCTCCGATTTGATGCAAATATTTGCAGAAGCTTGAAAGCAAGATTGATTCTTTGCTTTCAAAATAAAATGTTCATAAAAAAATGAAAGCAGGAAAAAACACATTTTGCTAAACTACTGTAAAACTTCAGGTACCATTTCTTTTCAGCACCATTTAGTAACGGGTTGATGCATGCTAGTATTTCCCAAAAATATTCATAATGGAAAAATCAGTGTAACCAGTTTCAATAAGATTATGGGAAACAAAAATAAACAAGCATTGGCAAAGCCAGTAGGTCTGAAATTGGTGGTCAGCTTTTTAGTTTGGTCAATGTAGGACTTGTTTTGGCACGGTTTCTGTAAAACCTTATTGTTATGGGAGCTGCCGGGCCCTCACCATTATAACAAACATTGGCATAAACAAAAATTGTTATTTGGTCTCAAAAAGCACACACTGCCAAAGTAGTTACTGGCACTGAACAAAACTACTTTGTGTGCAGATATGCTCCTTGTGAAAGAGCAGAATGCAGTCACTCACAGTTAAGCCAGCCGATACAGAGAAAGGGAGAGAGACAGTATTTTAATAAAAAGAAAAGGTCATGGTCATTGCCAGACCAAATTAAGGGGACTGAAGGGTGGTAGCCAATGGTCAACTTACCCTTGGGGTCACTATACCCCCCTATATGACCACCTCCTGTGGAAAATGGGCATAACCCTGTCCCAGAGTTCCCAATGCTGCCATCACCAAGATGGCGGCATTTTCCTAAAGGGGCGCACATCAGGCAGCTCATCTTAGGAGTGTGACTGGCCTGGTAGTGCACCACGTCTCCAATTTCCCGCCTGTCCTGGTGCTAAATGGGCAGGGGGTTGGCATTTCCCCTGTCTGGGGAAGCCGTGGTCACATAGCAAAGGCCTTTGAAGCCTACTGCCTTGATATGCTGCTTACTTAGCCATCCTGCTTGGAGGAGGTGACAACACCTCCGGCCAGTGCAGTCATTGTTTCTGCCCTCAGAGTGTAGGCTTTCACCTGCAGGGGGTCAGAAACCTGTACATGGTGGCAGACTGGTCAATACCAGTCAGCCAGCACACTGTAGCCTAGTAGGTTTTCAAGGGGCAACTCTAAGGTGCCCTCTGGGTGCATGTATTAATAAATCCGCCATACAAGGTGTTTGAAACAAAAACACCATAGACTTCAGTGAAGCCATCATGTAGCTGGGGAACTCGTCTTTACCAGTGTCCAGCACATGTACTCAAAATGGCTTCCCTGTTCACTTGTGATATCTAAGAATTGACTTGGACATCTCCGGGGCCTATTTGCTCATGCAGATATGCCCACACATGTAGTATAGTGCAACTTGGCCTGCTCTGCTGTAAGGGTGGATAACCTATACTGCATGCAGTTTCTGCAGGCGTGGCAAACAGGGATGTGTGCCATGTCATGTTTTCGCTTTTATCTGCACCAAGAAACACAACCTGCAATGGCAGTCTGCATGAATTAGGTGAGGGGTCCTTTAGGGTGGCACAATACATGCTGCAGCCATTAGGGACCCTCTTTAGTATCCATGCCCTGGGTACTCGAGGTGCAGTTTACTAGGGACCTACAGGGATGATAATGGTATGACCAATTAGGGGAGCAATTGTACAGTGTAGGGAAAGATCTGGCACTAGGGACCTGGTTAGCAGGAACCCAGTGCACGTCTGTCAAAATTGTATCAGATACTAGACAAAAGGTGGGGGTGACCATGTCAAAAAGGGGCAATTTTCTACACAGTCGACATTCAAAAGGGCTTTCTTGCAGGGTACAAGGGATACCCTTCCACCTGACAAAGAAAACAGGCATATCTGTGCTACAGTAAAGCTGGTATAAGTAGGAACCACATGCAGTGGGCATACCCAGCTCTGTTATTTTGCTGTAAGTGTGACAGACACCACTGGGAGAAGATGGAGGATTTGGTATGGCATCTTCGGTTGGAAGAAATCTTAAATGAAAGGAGTGCCGTCTGCAATTCTAAGTAAGCAAGCTGTCCACAGATCCATAATGCACTGCCTTCACTGTCCTCAGTTGAAAATTCCAGCTCTGCCACTTCTCGTTTTTCTATACTCAAATTACTTTCATATTTCACCATACTAATTCACCACTAATCCTTTATGGGTTTCCGGAGTAGTGTGCTACTCACCAAAAAAGCACTTCAAACCCCATCAGGGGTAAGAAGCGCTATATAAATACAAACCTTTTTTCCTCTTCTATCCTTCTGCTATCCTTCCGAATCCAAATAACTGACTAACATATCCACCACTTAAAATTTACTTGCATGTTTCACTATACTAATTCAACACTAATCCTCTATGGGTCCCGGAGTAGCGTGCTACTCACCGAAAAGCGCTTCGACGCCTCGTCAGGGGTAGTAAGCGCTATACAAATGCAATTACAATACAATACAATTAGGGGCCCAATTATTAAAGAAAGTATCAAAAGTGCACCCATGATACATGTCCTTGCATTAAGTGCAGCTATACGGCTTTCGTGAATTCTCAATAATTTACAGATGTAGGACAAGAAATAGTACTCCTAGAAAATATTTGTGAACTGCATTTTAGCATGAGCAAATCTGCATGTGTGGATTTGCTCATGCGAGTGTTTGGAAGTTCTTTCCCTCCAACCACTTTCTCTCCCCCCACCCCCAACTCTGGAAGAAGGTTTACATCTGCCATTGTCAGGAGTAAATTTCCAACATTTGTCAGTATGGGAATAGATTAGAGAAGAGTTGTTGAAAACTCTTAAACATGCAAGTTTGTAGGTTTGATCAGCCTCAAAGGGCATTCTAACCCTGGAACTATTGCTTACCACTACCTTCAGCCCCAGTATGTAGATCTGCAACATAAGGGGATTGCAAGTATTCAAACACTATTATGGTATGAGCCCTGGCATAATCAGAGAGGCTATATCAGAGCTCTTATATAATGAGATTGCTGCCATAATTTGTCGCGGCACTACATGGCACCAAAGGGGCAAGCGGATTTTGTTAAAGGGCAAGCGGATTTATGAAGCAACCTGCCTCATGGACAAGTAGATATTTTATTGAATTCCACACCCCTGATGTAACCTTTCCACAAAGAGGTAATTGAGCTTAGAATTTAGTGAAAGTGACAAGTGAGATTTAAAAACCAAAAGCGCCCCCACCACACACAACAGGCATTTTGTTGAAACGGAGGTTAAGGCAAATCAGAAACCGTCCAGACACATAATGAAGTAACCAAGTTGAAAATTAAAAAAACATGTAGAAAATGAGCATAGGATGTGAGAATTGAAATCCTATGGAGAAATAGCAGACAAAGAAATATGGTACAAGGAGAAAAGTAAGAGATCCAAGACTGGTTATTGAGAATGCTATAGAGAACAGGCAGGGGAGGGAAAATAATTCTTACATGAAACTGAAGGTGAACTGTCATTGGGCTAAGTAGAAAACGAGTTTAAAACTGAACCCAAAAAAAATAAAAAAAATACTCCCAGCAGACCAAAAGGCGGAGGTTGTCCACCATGTCAAAAGCTGCAGGTTAAGCTAAAAGGATTAACACTGAAAATGATTTGCAGCAATAATGAAGAAGAGTTAGTTACATAAAAGGAGCACAGTTTTAGTACAGTTTTAGCTTCAATGGAAAAAAAATAGCAAAGAAAGAATTTGGTCGAAAGCAGGCAGAGACCTCGGGATTCAGAGGTGGTTTCCTAAGTAAAAGAGGAACTTTACAGAAAGAAGGAAAAACAACCGGAGAAAGTGTAGAGTTTTCAACTACCTGGGCGATGGTTGTCGGGTCCCATTTTTTGTTTTTTTAATAAATGCTATTGTTTTGTAGTATTTATTGTGTTTTGCATGGTCTTTCTACCTGTAAATAACCAACACCTTTCCACAGAGATGCAAGAGAACACCTTTGCTGCCTCAGGAAAAGTGAGTATACATATAAGAGCCTGATGGGGCACTGGATATCAGAACCTCAATTGGACTAGTCTGTGCCGGAGATGCTATTCCCCCACTAAACTAGCATCACCACTTGATCAATCACTGAGGAAGAGTTCTAGGATAGGGCTACCCTATGGCTCCATGCCAGCCAGACATTGTGTCCAATTATAAGTTGTGAGTTACAGTATTGGCGCACTTTAGGAATTGCGGTAATAGACCATGTGTATGGGCCCCTTGAGGCCCAACTTTCATGCTAAGGGGCTCCCCATTGCTGAGTGTAAAGGTGTTACACAAGCTGAGAAGAAAGTATTACATATTAAGAAGAAGAAAAAAAAGGAAAAATAAAAGTTTAGATTACTCATTTGAGACTGACGACCAAAGTCACCGCTTCGGTTTTTTAAATGTCACTTTCAGTAAATTCTAAGTTCAATTACCTCTTTATAAGTGAATAGGATACATAATAGATTATCAGCGACTTGTAGCTTTTAAAGGCAGTTTAGTGTGAGGAGTTCCAAATACAGAGCAAAACTGCGCAAGGTTTGACATCTTCATAATCAAGTAGTTCCATTCCTTGTCTGGTGTGTTTTTACATGTCCGGCATGAGTAGAGGTTTGCAACTGCGCCCCTGATTTTTTTTTTTTATAGACGTACAGTCATAGGAACTTCAAACATTCATTATTTTGCAGTGGTAAAACAATTACACAATAATGTGTGGTTTATACACAGACTGCATGAGTGTGCTTTCTGTCATCTAACTCAGCAAAGTGTATACTCCATCTTTGATGGACAACCGCGACGTGACCAGCAAGGTGAAGGGTGTTGCAAAGCTGGGACATGATTTCCTGAGATATTATTGTCCATGTTAATTAGTCCCAACACCATTATTGGACTTGTTCTCTACTCTCCATCTTCAACGGTTGGTAAATTTAGAATCTGGTGTTACACAAAATTCATGTTATTGATTTAATTGGCTTATTGCATTCTGGCAGTCATTTCTGACTGACGTGAGGCATACTGGTCAGGGAATCACACAGGCCGCATGCAGCCTCTAGATTCACTGGACCTACTCCTATGACATGAGCCCCACCAATAACCTGGTAAAATGGACAAAGTTGTGATCTTGGTTCAGTTCAATTCAACCAATTTGACTTACACACCCGACAAAAATGCTTTGAAAAGAGAAAGCAGAGAATAGGAAAGTTTACCGGGTGTCAAAATCATTAAGTAAGCCCTTCTTGGAGCTGGTTGACCCAGATGCAAAAAGCCACCAAGGACAAAAGTCAAGATCTTCCATTGTAGTAACCAGTAGTCCTAGATTTGCTGAAACAGTCAATAGTTTATCATCTGTCCTGCCAGTTCACGGAATGTAGCATGTCCACGCCCCCCCTTCCCACATCCACCCCACCCACAGAGGTAGGCAAGCTTTTAGGTGCTCCAACAAAGGATTATGCATCAAGGCATAAGGCCTCTTGGGTTGTGCATTCCCTTTCTTGCTATTTTATTAACAGCAGATCGCAATACAATATCTGAAATGGAGGGAAATAAAAGCACAACACTAAATAAAACCTAGGCCACTGCAAGCCCCACAATTTGTGGGCATTACATTAGAAACTCTATAATAAACGCTGGGAACATTCAAGGAACCACCTCTTACGAGCTGTAGTAGCGGTGGCCATTTTAAGTATTGCCTTTTATTCTCTATTAATTGTGTCTCTTTCCGTTAATGTGCTTGACTAAGTACAAAGAATAAAATCAATGTCCTGAGTAACGCTCATATTAATGTCAACAATAAGTGCACACAGTAGTCTTCTCCAGTGTTCTTCCGGGTAGTTTATTATGCCAGCTCTTGTCCGGTGTATACTTCAATTCTTTTTTTTCTTTCAACAGATAGCCACAAAGCCAACACATGTTTCGTCTTTACGCATTAACCCAAGACTTCATTAGGGCTATAACAAATACAAAAAGCTCCATTATAACACAATGAAGCGAGATATACAATAATCACAAAGACTATCACCATAAGATAGTGAATTGAGAAATAAAGAAAGAAAAGGGGCCACCTCAAAATAGACCAAACTTTAGTCCCAGTATGGTTCCAAAGAAAAAGGTGATCGGGGGGGAAATTCATCTAAGAAAAATTATAATAGAAATATACCCAAAACTTGCTCCTCCAGATATAAGAGAAAAAAAGAGAACACAAACTCTAAAGATTAATTGAACATGAATAGAACCATAACCAAAGTGCGTTGTTCCTAAAAAGGGAACAGTGAAAGAGTTGGGAGCATAATTTGTTTTGTGCAAAGATCTATTGAGCTACTATATTCCAAACGAGAAACTCACAGCACAAAAATCTCCATAAGTAGGTAAATGTAAAGTTTCTCTATTTCAGGTGATAAGATGTTGTCCTCAAAGCAAATAGTGCCCTGTAGTAAATTGCAATTAAACCCCATAGTCAGTAATAGCCAGCCTGTCGAAAAAGTCAAGCTATAAATCACAAATTTAGCTGACAATAAATAGAAAACTCACCACTCAAATCACAAGTCATAAGAGTCGGCACTGTGTTTCCAATGAAAGGTATTCTTATTAAGGTATGGAAATTTGTCCTGGAGGACCATTAGGGAAAAGAATAAAGAGAAAAGAACATTCTATAGATCAAATGTTTTCCAATATTACAAAAAAATATCTTAAAAAGAGTTCATGTAGTGGACTAATATTATGAACACCCTGACATCGCGGGGGCCCAAGAGTCATCTCATCAATGTAAGCGTAGTCCCATTCTTATCAAGTTATAAAGCGCAAAAACACTATCTCCCTACAAATCACAATTCCATTCACGTACGCCGTATCTAGTAGCAAAGAAAAAACCCCACGCTTTTCTAAACCATGGAGTAGTCCCCCATTGCATACTATAGCAAGATTCAATGCGCCAACTATACGTAGGCACAACACATGTTGCCAATTGTCTTCCAGCCACAGCGTATATCTAAAATTGTACCAGAGCCACTATCCTTATTAAATCAATTACAACAGTCACCCACTCAAGTCCTACCTGTACGAAGAATACAAAATCGAGACGGAGTGCTCCGCTCCCAGAAACCAGCGTGTTGCACCCGCGCCATCTTGCAGTGGCTATTTATACAATGCCACTGTGTAGACAGTGAAAATGGACTATTGGTAGCGGATTAAACTACGTAAACCGGCGCCATATTAGTATGGTCAAAGACTAAAGAGTGAACATGTTCCACTACTCATCTCCGCATATACGTTATTTGATCTTGCAAGAAGTGAAAAAGCCCTCAGAATGTCAGTAAATATTATGTATACAATCAAAGTATTGAATCCATCAAATGCGAAGTTTATTTCGAATGCTCAAATATATGCTCATATATAAATATTCAATAATATAAACCCGCAAATCATGCATGTCAGATAAAATTCTAAAAAGAAAGATCTAGGCTCTTTACACAATAAAAAACGGGAGCACCAAACAAGTCTGTAATTGAACGCTGTGTCATCTGAATAATCAATAAGAAAACATGGCTTAAGAGTTAAAACCCGCCTCCAGGTAACGTGATATTCCATGGGACAAAGTTAATACCTAGATAGGTGATAACACCACGCGGTGAGCCAAAAATGTAAATACGTATTACGTCAATCTGGCGCTCATCAAGCAAAAGATCCTAAGTCTTATAAAAACCTAAATGCATTAAAATCGTAAACAGTGTAAACACGACCTATTATATAGTCAGCACTTTGAGTGCTAGTTAGTGGTCCATAACTACATACAAATGATAAGAAACAACCAGTCTGTTGGAAATGACAATTCGTGAAAATAGGAGAACAGACAGGTGAGGAAGGAAAGGCACAGGATCAGAAAGGTGCAAAGAATATATATATATATATATATATATATATATATATATATATATATATATATATACACACACACACACACATATATATATATATATATATACACATACACACACATACATATACACACACATACATATACACACATCCGGAAGAGTGTGCAAAAAGATAGACACCGGAAAGCTGAAACAGATAAAAATATACATATATTACAGTGTATCCAGCCATTTAATATAACATGGGCATACTCAGATACACCCTCCATCAGGATATATCAAACAGCGGTCTTCGTGATGGTTTCTGTTCATCATGTGTTCACATAATATGACTAATCCCATCAGTTCCTGCAATCAATTGTTTTTGGACATTTCATAACAGATAATCACATAAAGAGCACTCCATTTGTTTGACACTCCAGCTTATGTACCAAGAAAATATTGTAGTTCTGAATCAATATTTATACCCAGCTCTACTGCATGCAATTTCAAAATCCAGCGGGCTTCACACTGTCGTACCTTGAGCTCTCTATTTCCACCGCTAATGTCACTTGGGATTGACTCAATGCCGTGAAAGGTAAATGATAGTTTAGTGCTCTGTGCTCGACATTCAAATGCATGGGTCACTACAGGGTATCTAGAGTCTAAGTTTATCAACGCCCTGAAGTGTTCAGAAATGCGTTCCTCAAGGCATCTTATAGTGCTGCCAATATATATTTTAGAGCATCTACATATAATAGCATACACTACAAACTTGGTAGAACAGTCTATATGCCGTTTTATTTTAAATCTATCTGACCCATTATACTGAAAGTCAAGTTTGTTCTGTATCGCAAACTTACACATGCTACAATTGCCACACTTATATGATCCCATATTTAGTGTATGTAGCCATGTGTGCTCACTTGTTTTGTGTTTGGGATAGCTTGGACTAACAATATTGCGTAAGGTCCTTCCTTTGCGGTAAATTATACCTGGGTATTTGCCAATATATGGACATAAGCTGGGGTCCGATGTCAAGAGATGCCAATGTTTCTTTAAAATGTTAAAGATCTTGTACGACCATGGATGGTAACCCATGATCAGTTTCATTGGTAGAGCTACCGCAGAATCCTTTTTTGTTCTAGTTTTCAGGGTGTCCATCCTTGAAAGTTTTGTAGCTCCGAGTCTAGCCTGATGTACCACGCTTTGATCATATCCTCTTGCAAGGAATCTTGATTACATATCTTTAGCACAGTCTGAAAAGTCTTCATCATTACTACAATTTCTGCGGGCCCTATAGAACTCACCATAAGGAATGGCATTAACCTGTACTCGGAGGGGGGGGGGGCGCACTAGTAGAGTGCAAGATCGAATTACAGGACGTGCTCTCTGTACAGTTTACATTTAATTTTAACAACATCAGTTAGTTCCACATCCAAAAATACAATACTCTCCTTGCTGTATGACATAGTAAAAGACACATTGTCATTTAAGTACTCAAATAAATTTTAGATCCTTTTCACTTCCTGTCCAGATGAGCAGACCGTCATCAATATATCTGCCGTAATATACTATATATTCCTGCCATTTGGTCCCCGAGGGGCCCCAGACATGCGCCGCCTCAAACCTACCCATAAAAAGGCAGGCAAAGGAAGGCGCAAATCTAGAACCCATTGCGGTCCCAATCTTGTTTAAATAGGAATACATTATGCTCCAGAATTATGCGCGACATAGCAATGAGCATCTCGGAATTTCCAAGAGCTCCACAGGTCTTTTAAACAGAAAGTATTCGAGAGCCGAGAGGCCCTGGTCGTGTTGGAAGTTGGTATAAAGCGACACTACGTCTAATGTCACTAAAGTCATAGAGGCATCCCAATTAAAATCCATAAGGGTATTCAGGATGTGTTTAGTGTCCCTAATGTTGGAAGGTAAATTGATAACATAAGGTTGTAGAAAGGTATCTACAAATGCTGAGATCTGCTCGGTTGGACCCCCTATTCCCAAGACAATTGGTCTCCCCGGTGGTCTAGTGGCATGCTTATGGATCTTGGGGAGTGTACAAACAGGGAAATCTAGGTTTGTCAATTAGTAGATATCTATAGTCATCATCGATTAAGCCTCTCATTCCATTTTTTAGCTCTAAGTTTACCATTCTCGTGATCTTAAAAATCGGATTACTTGTTAGTTTCTTATAACAATTCTTATTTGTTAGTTGACCCATAATTTCATCTTCATATAGGGAGCTGTCCATAACAATGTTGCCGCCCTTGTCGGCTTCCCGAATGGTGATTTCAACATTTGCACTAAGTTGTTTGAGAGCCATTTGTTCACCTCGTGTAAGGTTATTAGTGTGTACCCAAGCCCTCTTATGTTTCATGGTCTCTTCACATTTATCAAGTTCATTATTGACTATTTTGTAAAAGACCTCAATGTTATTGCCACTTGTCAATGATTTGCGGGTTTATATTATTGAATATTTATATAGGAGCATTCGAAATAAATTTCGTATTTGATAGATTCAATACTTTGATTGTATACATATATACACATAATATTTACTGACATTATGAGGGCTTTTTCACTTCATGCAAGATCAAATAACGTATATGCGGAGATGAGTAGTGGAACATGTTCACTCTTTAGTCTTTGACCATACTAATATGGCGCCGGTTTACGTAGTTGAATCCGCTACCAATAGTCCATTTTCACTGTCTACACAGTGGCATTGTATAAATAGCCAGTGCAAGATGGCGCGGGTGCAACATGCCGGTTTCTGGGAGCGGAGCACTATCAGTCTCGAGATTTGTATTCTTCGTACAGGTAGGACTTGAGTGGGTGACTGTTGTAATTGATTTAATAAAGATAGTGGCTCTGGCACAATTTTAGATATACGCTGTGGCTGGAAGACAATTGGCAACATGATGTGTTGAGTCTACGTATAGTTAGCGCATTGAATCTTGCTTTGGTATGCAATGGTGGGGGGCGGGACTACTCCATCTGTTTAGAAAGAAGCGTGGGGTTTTTACTTTGCTACTAGATATGGCGTACGTGAATGGAATTGTGATTTGTAGGGAGATAGTGTTTTTGCGCTTTATAACTTGATAAGAATGGGACTACGCTTACATTGATGAGAAGACTCTTGGGCCCCCGCGATGTCAGGGTGTTCGTAATATTAGTCCACTACATGAACTCTTTAAGATATTTTTTGTAATATTGGAAAACATTTGATCTATAGAAGGTGCTTTTCTCTTTATTCTTTTCCCTAATGGTCCTCCAGGACGAATTTCCATACCTTAATAAGAATACCTTTCATTGGAAACAGTGCCGACTCTTATGACTCGAGTTTTGAGTGGTGAGTTTTCTATTTATTGTCAGCTAAATTTGTGATTTTTAGCTTGACTTTTGACAGGCTGGCTATTACTGGATATGGGGTTTAATTGCAATTTACTACAGGGCACTATTTGCTTTGAGGACAACATCTTATCACCTGAAATAGAGAAACTTTACATTTACCTACTTATGGAGATTTTTGTGTGCAGTGAGTTTCTAGTTTGGAATATAATAGCTCAATAGATCTTTGCACAAAACAAATTATGCTCCAAACTCTCACGGTTCCCTTTTTAGGAACAACGCACTTTGGTTATGGTTCTATTAATAATCAATTAACCTTTAGAGTTTGTGTTCTCTTATATCTGGAAGAGCACGTTTTGGGTATATTTCTATTATAATCATTTTTATTAGATTAATTTTTTTTCCCCCCAATATCACTTTTCTTTGGAACCATACTGGGACTAAAGTTTGGTCTATTTTGAGGTGGCCCCTTTTCTTTCTCTCTCAATTCACTATCTTTTGGTGATAGTGTTTGTGATTATTGTATATCTCGCTTCATTGTGTTATAATGGAGCTTTTGGTATTTGTTTATTATAGCCCTGATGAAGTCTTGGGTTAATGCCTAAAGACTATACACGGGTTGGCTTTGTGGCTATCTGTTGAAAAGAAAAAAAAAAAAAAAAAAAGAATTGAAGTATACACCGGACAAGATCTGGCATAATAAACTACCCGGAAGAACACTGGAGAAGACTGTGTGGACTTATTGTTGACATTAATATATGAGCGTTGCTCAGGACATTGATTTTGTTCTACGTACTATATGCGTGTAGACAGTGTCTGCACTCGTCTAACAACGTAGGGTGGTCGCTGTTCAATGCCCTTCGAGCACTCATGTATGATTGAATGGAAAAGACCGTTTTTTGATCTACTTAGTTGCATTAATTTGCGCAGTGTATACCCCACCACCCGTTATTTTTCTATGCTTGACTAAGTAATTGTGCTGAGATTTGGCAATCTGTGCCGCATGGACCTTAGTCGGTGAAACATATGCTGGTCCCTGGCTCTGCTCAGAACAAAAACGCGCTTCACACCTTTCTCCCTCACTCAGTGCAAATATTATTTTCTTCCCTCCGGTGACTGCCCATGGAGCAACTCTTTCAACTTAAACTAACCTCGTGCCTCCCCCCCCTACTCAGAGCCCCCCAACTGGTCCCTCTGTGTCTCCCCTCAACTCAGCCTTCAACTGCTGAGGCACCTTCAGGCTGGGTGCACGCCCCCCTCCTGATTAGTCCTTAGATTTCCCCCCCTCCCCCCTCAATTGACAGGTGTTTGTTTTTTCATATAGGAAAACCTGATCGGCAGCTTTAGTGGACGCAAGAAGAGCCTTATAAGTCGATGGAAGGTTCTCCTCTTCCAATAAACACTCTTTTTGGCAGTGGCAAGCAGAGCGAAATGTTATGATTTGTAGTACAATAACTTCATCCCTGAAAGGATATCCTAGAGTGGACAAACCAGGACAGTGAGGGGTAACTAAGATAAACAGATGAGGACCCAAAGGCTTAAGAAGGAAGCCATCAACAATCAACACTGGAAAAGCCAGGTTAATGAGTTTTCTGAATTGCAATAGGCTCGGAGTGAGCTGCAAATTCAAGGGAAAGGCATCCCAGTGTACAGTGGTCAGAATCCTAAACAAGCAGCCTTCCAATCTAGCCAGATAGATAAGTCTTCTAAGGACAGATGCTTGCTTGGCTGATCTAAGAACTACAGTGTTTATTAGAAGTAAACTGTATTGCACAGACAGTGTGATCCGGTCGATAAAAACGCTCGGTGGACATGGCAGAGCAACCCACTACATATTAAATGATTAATCCTTTGGGGACTTTGAGGCTGCCCAGCCAAGGACAGGTTGCACAGATACCAGATGTTGACCCTAAATGGATCACTTTCCCAGGAAAGTTTAGTAAGGACCTGAAGGGTATTAAGCGGCATTGAAAAGCATACCAAGATAAGCTGTCACACCTCTCTGGACTGCTTTCCAAGATCCTAGTACTAGCATTCTAGGCTGAAGTGCAAGGGACACAAGTCTACACGGATATCTTGGCAGGCTGAACTCAGAGGGCAATCTGCCTTCTGGGAAATTCTCATTTTACCATCAATTCAAAAAGGTGCCGGTCCATTCTGTAGCAAGTTGACCACAGGCTCTACAAACTCATAACAAAGGAAGTAGGGCAATCAGCAAGGGGATCTACTCTGTGTGAAATCATTTATAAATAAAGTAGTGGAATTCATAAATAAAATTACTACAGAATCAACTGTGGTGATCTTCCAACAACAACTTTACACATGAGCTACGAGATTTCACACGCGACCCCCCCCCCAACTAGAGTTGGAAGGCAGAATAAGACTTTACATACACAATTGGGCCTAAATCACGCCAAACAATTGTGTAAGAGGCAGCTCAGGGATTACATTGAAAGTTTTAAGCAACTTCACACCAATCTCGTCCACGTAGGCAGATTTAGAGTCTCACCAGAAGCAAGCCTTTCTAGCCCTAGAGATAGCTGCTCTCCTACAGAAGGGGGAGGTGGGGGGGGGAAATAGAGAGCAACCAACAGATGTTTGCCCCTCCCCAGAGACTTAATTAGCAATGCGTTTCTAGTAAACCAAAACAAAAAGGCTACATTTGTTTCTAGAAGTCAAAAATAAAGACCATCGTCTGGTGGTCAACGTCTACTCTTGGACTTAAACTTATGGATCCTTTACAGACATTGCAAAATGAACAGAATTCCCCTCAGAAACATTCTAAAATGAGAATAAAAAGTTCGATGCGATCAAGAACGCATATGTGATGGTGTCAACCTTTCTTCCTCCCCATCCGTTTCAGTGGAGAAACAAAACACTCATGTTTTTTTTTGGTAATGCCCGTTGGGCTATCCTCTGTGCTGTCATACTTCACCAAACTGATTAAACCAGTTATTTAGTTCCTCACAGCTTGTGGACTTTGCCAGACAATTTACTTAAGACGATATCCTGATCCTGAAGCAGGACCTTCTTCAACCGTTTCGACAACAGATGTTGACAATTTTTCTTCGAAACCTCAGCTTCGATCAAATTGGATTCCTTCCACTTCCAACCAGAGGGCATTTTAGAATTTTGCCACAGACTCAGTTTTAGCATTAATGTCCCTTCCAGTTCAGATCAAGAACATCAAGAAGATCTGCAAAGTCCTGTCGAAAGACAAGGTGACCCTCCGAATGATGGCCCGATTAGCTGGCTTTTTAACAACATCCATACAAGCAATCTTTCCAGACTTGTTGCACTGCAGAGCCCTCTATTGTTCGAAAGTGTTCACTTGGGAAGGAGTCTCATATGCAGATCACGTTACACTATTGAAGGATTGCCAAAAGCTGCAGTGGAGTCTCAACCACAAACAATCACCATGTTTGGCCACTTTCCCAAAACAGTAATCAGACACCAGCTGCTTGGGCTGGAGAGAGATGTGGGGAGATGGGTATGGGAGGCAAGTGGTCCCAAGAAGAACTGACACTGCACATCAATGGTCTCCATCTTCTAGTTTAATCTTTCACAATCGGTTCCTTCTCTTATGTTCGCTGTTGTATCCTCTTCAAAAAATGACACTTCAGTGGGTCGCTTAATCAACTGCATTTGGGGCAAGAAACAGGAGTTGTATGTTGCCAGAGATTGCCAGACTTGCTACTAAAGCCTCATCTGTCCTAGCAGTTCACCTTCAGGGAAAGGAGGACAAGGTAGCAGATTGGCATTTGATATAAGTATATGATAGGTCTTTGCCTAATGTATGGCCATAAATTCCTGGGTTAAAGAATCCCGAAGTCACATGTACATTTTCAACGTGATATTCTGTATTTGTTGCCAAAGGTAAACAAAAACGAACAGCAGATTAGCATTTGCACCACATCAGGGACTCTAGCAAGTGGAAGCCTCATTTATGAGGATTCACTAGGATCATGGAGGAGTGAGATCTGTGCAAAGTGGATCTCTTTGCATCTGAAATTACTTTTCACCTGCCTTTCTCTTACAGTTGGAGGCCAGAACCATTAGCCTTCAGGTCACATGCCTTACTTCAGGAGTGGATGGATTTGAGCTAAGCTTTCCCTCCTTTGCTACGATATTAAAGGGTGGGCCTTCAAATCAGGAAACAGAGGGTAGATCTAGTGCTCATCACACCCCTGTGGAAACACTTGGGCTTCCAGTCCTCCTAGAATTGTCTTTTCAGTCTCCAACAATTCTTCCATTATTTCCAGCTACCTTCCTCGACCCTGTGGGACAACCACATCCCAAGGTTCTTCATCACTCCCTGCAGTTAGAGGCATAGAAACTTGCCTGAGACTCTGGCAAATGTCAAGACTTCCAGTACAAATTCTTGGCTTCATCAGCAAAGCAAGCTCCGGCTCCTAATCGGAGATACAATTTCATATGGAGCAGATTGTCTTGCTGGTGCATGGACAGGACCTCGATCATGTTTCAGCAAATGCCACCTTTGTAGTGACCTTTCTAGCTTCCTTTTTTAGGAGATGGTCACTAAAAGAACAGAAGACTGAATGTTTAGCCGTTTCAGCTGGCCATCTTCCATTAGCAAATCACCCTGTGGGAGAACGTCCTTTAGTGTCAAAGTTACTACAAGGTGTCATATTCTATACCACCCCACATATTCCTCACTATGGAATTTATGAGTAGTTCTGATGTTCCTTCAATCTGCGACAGCCAACGAAATGTCATGCATACAGCTTTCAGCAAAATTGGCTTCACTCCTTCATTTGGAGTAATGCCACAGTATCTGATGTATGTGCACTGGATTTAACAGGTAGGTTGTTTTACTCCAGAGGACGTCACCTCTGGTCATTTCTAAAAGAACGTCTGCATCAGGCAGGTTTTCTTCCTGGGCTTCACAGGGGATGCAAAACGTTGTATAGTTACGCTTTTGCACCTATGAAAGTGCCACAGAGGATCTTTTACCAGAGGCAGAAATTAATGCATCAATTTTTGTAGCTTAGTGAGAGGTGCCATAAAAGTCAGAAGTGTTTAACCTGGGAGCATGGGTTTAAGACATTATGCACATGGCAGACTGGTCTTCATAGTCTACATTCAAGGAGTTCTACTTAAAGCAAATAACCAATTTTCTTTGATTATTGATAAGCTTTGAACTTGTATAATCCATAGCCTCAGGTCCAGACATAACTGAAAACTTTCAAGGATTAGTGAACAACAATTTTCTATTCTATTAAGGGCAAGTAGGTGAGGATTATCCATGTGCCTAGCTAATTTGATGACCGTCTGCAGAAACTTTGATTACATATGATCATTTTTTAAAAACCAATTTCCCACCAAACTTAAGTTATCAGGAAGTTTATTTTAGTATGAATGTAAACATAGGTTTTGTTTGAATCAGTTTCAGATCAAAAACAGTAGCAGATGAGACAAGATTCTTCAATGGTCCTCACAGCAAGAAAAAGACGCAGTTTCTTGAATGTTTGCAGTGCACTGTGGAGTCTCCAATGTGATTGGCAACAGAATGGGGATCGTAAGGGTTGGGGTCCCGGATATATATTTATTTTTTAGTTTTCTTTTTTTCCTGCATCTTTGATGTTATAAAAATGTGCAAAATTGTTTACATGGGTACTGTTCATAAAATAGCAAGAAAAGTAATGTATAATCCTCACCTCTGTCTCCTTAATAGAAATGAAAATTCCTATTCGGAAATGCTAAATTATAATTAGTTACCTACTTTAAAAATAAAAAAAAAACAAAAAAAAAAACTAATTAACTTGTAGTCCTACTTCTAGGTTTGTGAAGCGTCACCATTTGTGGTTTATTAAATCTTGTCCTCCTACAATGTTGACATTTTAGTCAAAAGCAATCTACAAGCTGCAAATGTTTTAGCCCTACAAAGTGCCAATGAATAGAAATAAAAAATATTGAGAACGGCCTTGGCACACTTTCCCGAGGACCTGACCGAGATATGTTCATATACTTTGTAGCACTTTACAAGCAGTGTTAACTAAGTATCTCAGAATAAATGTGTGTGTAAAAGTGTGTTGCTTTCCTAACCAGCGCTGTTGCTGAAGCGTGCTTCCGACTCTAGCTGTTTTTTTCTGCTCCGCCCTTTTGCTGACACGCCGTTTCCTGCGAGAGTTCAAGGGCTGCCAAAAAAGCCCGGTGGGCAGCGATTTTCAAGAAAGCTATGCCTGGCCGTGTATGAAGCGAAAACATTTAATAACAAAGACGGGGGGCTGGGGGGAGCTGTGGAGAACACAGACATTAAACACTGAGAAATAAGTCGCCCGCACATGTCACTGGTACACTGGGCCTTAATTGGATATATATGAAAATGCCAGTTTGCTTTTTAATGCAACAGCACTATGCATACAGGAGCTATTTAAAGTCCCAGAAAGCATTTTTGATTTAGAAAAAAAAAAAAAAAAAAAAAAATGGACTCTAAAGTTACCTCAACATGTCACGTGACATTTATACACCATTAAACACGTCTTTGTTATGGTTAGGAAACGTCAGTCATTTCATTTAATTCGAGGGTAAGATGCTTACTAGCCGTTTGAAAGCGCAATAGATTTAAAGGCATCTTGTAGAATGAAAACAGCAGCCACGTGGCCAATTTTCTAATGGGACACCTGCCAGCATGTTTTTTACACCAAGACTTTGCCTTCTGACACTTTGCGACTAAAGATTAAAATTATAGCGACAAACTACATGTCCCAAAATGCAGAGCGAGGTGGCTTATGTAGGGTCTGGTAGTGAGTTTCACGTGGCACAACACATTAAATTAATAATATATAGAAAAGAACATTTTATAAGGGAGCATTTGGAGCCACAAGAGGAGAACATTTTGCAACTAAAAAAAAACAACATTTGGATTTGAGGTGTAAAGCAAAAATAGAAACTTCAGCGTTTGATAGTGTGTGTGTCACAAAGCACGGTGTCAAGTAGGAAAGAGTTAAATGTGGCGAGTAGTTAGAACTACTCCAATGTCATGGGTTATAAAACGCTCTTCGACCCATAAAGAAAGGCAAAAAAGCCACAACATTGAAATAATTATAGAACAAAAGCAGTGATGTCATTCTTAAGCAGTCAGAAGGCAGGTGTGAGCAGTTAGCCAATTCCTGTTTTCCATGTTATAAATCTGGGTCTCGTCATGATTTTCTCCGCTTTGGTACCGGTATATTTAAGAACTACAGGTACCAGAATGCAAACAAAAGCAACTCAGACTGGCGCGCGGGGAATGCACTACATACCTATTCGAAGGGGGTGGGAGAGTTGAAATCGCTTTTAGGAAGCGAGGTACAGAACTAGCCTCTACAAATGTAAACACGGCGTATCATAAAGGGAGGGGGGATTAAACCCCGCGGCTCTGCAAACCCTCAGGCTTTACTAAAACTTACTCTTGTGCTTGCCGCCTCCCCAGGACTGCTTGGCCAGACTGGGGCTTCTGATAATAGCCCTGCCCGCAGACTTCAAGGCGTCCATAACTTTCTCAGGGCAGGCGAGGCTTCAGCACAGGGAGCTAGCACTTATCAGCTCCCACAAACTCTTCCAGTCCGAGTCGATGACTTTTCGCGTCGGTGGGCCTGGGAGGAGGTATTTATGTAAATATGTGAGTCTCATGACCGCTGGCCCTGCCTCCCGCCCCTCCACACCGCGCGGTGAGTGAGGGGGCGGAGTTTAGCCAGGGGCTGGAGCAGAACACGTTGGAAAGTAGCATAGGTGGTGGAGTCTCGCAGGCAGGGGGTTGCAGAGGACGGGAGTAACGCAGGTAGTAAAGTGTACAAGTGGGAGTAGCACACGCAGCCAGAGGACCGCGGAACTAGAAACAGGGCGAGGGGCGCATTCTGAGGGAACTGCACTGGCTGAGTCAGTGCAACTGGTCGTGTGCAGGCAGCAAAAAGCACTGCGGATATAAAACGCGACACTCGGTCAATTGCACAGGCAGGACGCATCATAAAACGTGGAGCAGAACAGTCAGGTAAAGCACGGGACTGGAGCAGCCATGCAGGGGACAGCATTGCTACTAGGGGCGCATGTAGTGATGTAGACCCAGACTTCAGGGGGGGGTGGGACTTCAAGCCACAGTGGCGGGGCTACCACTTCACACATGTCCATCAGAGAGGTCCTCAGAGCCAGTATGAGAGCCCACATTGCCAATATGTTTGGCTTTAATGTGCTAACGCATGCAAACAGCAATCGTGCATGCCTGTATTGTCATGCTTCAGCACATTAATGCCAGATCTATTGGCTTTGCCAATAATTTCCTCCTAGACACTAATGCGCAGCGGTGGCAGTCCAGCCTCCGGCGGTCTGGTGGTCCGCCCGCCCCATTATGACATGGGCGGTCGGACCGCCATGGAACCACCGACGCCGCCAGGCAACTGCTGTTCCCTGGAGGCCGCAATATGCAGTCCTGCCAAGAATATTACGGGTTTCCTCTGCGCCGGTGGTGTCATGGCGGTTCTTACGCCATTTAGATGGTGGCGGAGAGGAAGTAAGGCCCCCTGTGCCTCCTCCCGATGTGGATGCACACGGGGGGGGGCACAACATGTGCCCCCTGGGTGTCTGCACACCAGTTCCTGCACGGCATGGACTTTCGAGTCCATGCTGTGCAGCAACCTTGTGTGGCGTTCCCATTGCGGTGCCATTTTCAAAGGCACCGTTGGGGCTACCAGCATTTAGGCAGGGCCAGTGGGAGGAGGGAGGTGGTCCGCAATGGCAATTCTTGCCATTGTGTGAGGCAATTCAAACTTTCTGCTGGAGCCGGAGAGGAGGCGTCGAAGCCTGCGAGCGCGCAACCCCTATAAAGTCAGATTAATTCTACATTCAACTCTAATTATTATCCCATGGAGGGGAGGGCAGGGCACAAGTCAACAGTACACGCGGGTACACAGAGTCCATCCACTATTTTCACAGGGTGGACACTGTCCATCCTGCCAAGAAACTGGGCCCCACTAAAATATGTGGAACTGGTCCCGGTGTAATTTTCAGACACTGGGACACATTTAGCGGCACCTGCACGTTTTCTGCATCGAGGGAACTTTGTTATGTTAAATTCCAGCTGGGCCCAAAACAAAGGCCAAATGTAAGGGGCTATCAGGCCTCCTTTTGTTTGAGTATCGTGGCTGGGAGCTATGTGGAGCTTCACACCTAGATGCAAATGCAATGGAGGGGCAGCAAAGGCACACAGCTTGTTATTACTTCACAGGTCCTAAAGAGATGCATGGTTTTAACTTTGCTCAGGCCCTGTATATAAGAGAGATGCATGCTCTGTAATAATGTAAAGTGTGTTGGTCTGTCTCAGTACTTACACAAATGACAATTTAAATACCACTATTATGTTTTTTTTCTGTTATAGCACTACTGATCCCAATGCAGTGTGTCAGAGCACTTTACAACACACATACAAAATACATTGACAATGCACCCTGCAGGTGTACAAATCAATGTAAAGCATGTGTTACATAAGACAGTGTGGGTTACAAGGTGTAGGAGTCTCATGTCCTTCATAGCTCACTGTGCTATATTAGAAGGATTACAATTTATGAACTGCAAGTAACAAAAGGATCTTTGTGTTAAAAGTAGAAACCCACTTATCTACGTTAAAAAAAATGTGCCATCTGCATGTTACATGATGTGCTTTACTGGAGACACATTAACCCTCTATGCTACTTTGATTCATAACTGGGACTACATAAAGCACAGCTCTCTCCAGCAAATGCAATAACATTCAGAGTTATCTTACCGTTATTATTATTCCCTTAGATATTCTAGGCACATAAAGTAGAGGTGGGCGAGCCCACAGATTAACAGGGAGAGCCAGGCCAAGGGTCTGGCTTGGCTCGTAGAGCCTGTGCATGAGCCGAGCCCTGAAAACTGCACTAGAAGCTCTTACTAAAAGTTAATGTAAGCTCTGTATGTGGCCTCGATTATTTTAGAGTAACATTATAGTCTAATAAATCATACACAATAGGTCTTTGTACAACTGGTAACCTTAAGTTGCATATTTTAAAGGGCTTTCATACCCCATAATGAAGAAAAAGGAGTTTTGGTGAAATAAAAAAAAATTGCCTAAGATCACACAATTTAAGCGGGAAAGCTGCAATTTATCTAGGTTTTCTGATCTGACTTTGTACAAGTCAACCAGTAGATGGGTATGTATGTCTTTCCTTAAGCTCATGGTTTGTTTTCACCTCTTGGCACATTTTTCGGTAACTTTTATATAGCACGAACTTGACCCCGCTGTATTGAAGCGCTTTACATGAGGACCAATTACATTACACAATGTCCTATTCATTATTTATAGGCATGGGGAGATTAAGTGATTTGCCTAGACTCACTGGATGTAGAGCAACACAGACTGGAACCTGGTTTCTGAGTTCCAAAGTCGGCAGCTCCCAAGATGCTGCTGGTAAAAAAAATTCTGGACTGTTAAAGGAAACTGAATCATTGCAGCAGCATTTAAAAAAAAAAAAGTAAAAAAGTTCTCTCCTTTTTTCCATTTATATAGCGCTTTCTACCACTTGTCATGGGTAAAGCGCTATGTAATAAAATTACATACAATATAACCAGGGCCACTGGAATTATGCAATTGTGCAGCCGCAGCGTTTTCACATAATTATGGATCTCCTGCACTTGCCACATAATTCATTATCTGCAGATTTTATTTGAAAAAAAAATGTTGTTTCTAGCTCGAACGGTTCAAAAGTTACTAAAAACAGTGACACGTATTGCCGTGCACTGGAAGGCCCTTTGTAAAGGTTGACTGGTCACCTTTCTGTTATTTATGGCTTTGTTTGAGTGTTAAACTGGCACTAATGAGGTGAAACCTATGCCCAGACAGTGTGCAGTGTTAACAAGTGTACAAATGACAAACTAGTGAAGTAATACTAGCAGAAAATGTGCCACATAATTTGCATTCTCTTGCCACATGTTTTCGTTAACCCTGCCGCATAATTTTGGCCTCTACTGCTGCATAATTCAAGTGGTCCTAAATATAATTTGTCATTTGTGTCTTCTTTACTTGGAAAGTCTGAGGTTAACAGCCAGGTTGGGAACAGGGCTGAGATCCTTTCAAGTGCAGATGATGCCTCCGTCATTGAAGTGTTAGTGAGCAATCATTGTCTCTCCTTTTAAAGAATGAGGAATGCTAACGTACAGGGCTCTGCACAGTCAGAGCCCCCACCATGGGGTCCGTAACCATCATATTATAAATCACTGGTGACCTTGACCCATCCCATGAAGACACTTTCCATCAGTACGAGAAGCTGAATGTGTCTCTCTTAAGATAAACGGAAAGGTAATTTGTACGGACGCCGTATACAAATCGAAGAATCGGAGAAAACGGACCCATAGAGGTTGAGTGGATGCCTTTTCCATTATCGAACTATTAATGACGAGGACTGTCTAACTGCTAAGGAGGAACCCTATATGATTAGAAAGAAGGGTTAAGATTCAAATAGCAAGATAGTAAGGCACTGGACGATTAACGGCTGGGTATCTAAAAAAGCATACAATAGATATAAAATGGGGACTGACTAAGGAGCCCAATCGGTATCAATGACAACGATTTCAAAAGAGAGAAACAAGTTTGGTCTTGATAAAGGTGGTCTCTATATTTGGGTAATACCACCGAAACGCGTCGACGCATTGAACAGACTAAATCTGCAGAACATACCGGCAAGCTTGATGGAAATTTTGCACTAATCAGATGCCTGTCATGATTATTTATACGGATTAGTTGACAAATTAAAAACAAAGTGTATTGTGGTATGGTTCTATCTCTCTTTTCTCTTTCTTGTTCTACATAAATTTGAAGTGTTTTTTGTATTTTAAAAATGATATAAATGTTGACTTTTTGACTTATGATTTGCACCCCATAGATTATGGTGGTTCTTCTATTTATGGAATGTAAGTGATTGTGTTATAGAATTCCTATTTCCATTTTTTATAACGATATATTGGTTTTTAGTATTGTGGTGTGACTGATAATGTCACATTACTTTGAATAAATACAGAATATTTTTGTATTATTCGTTTGTCTGTGGCACTATAATTGAAAGTGGGGTTTGATGTATATATGAAGTGGGATTGAGATTGGAATAGCACGATTGGCAGTGTTTGGTTAGGTTGGAAAGCAAAGGGAATACTATTTTCAAGTTACAATCTCTTAAGATAAGAAAATGTTTTCTCGGACGCCCATTTCCCAAGCAGTGTTCTGCCGAGGCTTTCCCCGAGACAAGCACCCATGAAGCTGCAGCGCGGGCTATGGCACAAGATGGGGGAGGGGGCGGTAAAGCCCTTTTAGCCCAGTGGGCGTTGCGCACCTGATTGGTACCCCTAGCCACTGTGAGGACAATTGAGAACTCACAATAATAATACTGTGCATGAGACACAATATAGGACACTGACAACTTACTTGTGAATAAAATATGTCACAAGGGTTTTTATTACACATGATGGGTTAGCTTACAGGGATTCAGGTGTCAGCTGTGAGTTCTTTGGACAGCTGTCCTGTTAGTGATATCAACACCAATGCTTGTAGATTATTTACAGCTCATTCGCTTAGAGTGGGTTGCCACCTTACTCTTTCCTTTTGTGTCATGCGCCTGACGAGTCAAAGTGAGACCCCAACCAGTCTCCATAGATGCTCAGGATTTCAACTGTCCCTTGAGGGATTGAGGAGTGCCAATACGTCATCCTAGGCCCCACCATAAAGAGTCCCAGTGAGCTGAGGAATGCCCTTTTGGCTCCAAGAGCCACCACCCGGAGGCCCTTGCAGTTGTTTGAAGCTTTAGGATTGCTCAGGGATAGCACCTTATGATCAAAGAGATCCCCCAGCTGTGCTAGCTGCTTTCTTTTGCTAGGCACATCTAGCATTCCTCCTGCAAGGCTTCCTGACTATTGAGCAGGAAACCGCCCCTGAAACCTCAAACAAAAGCACCCCATCTGGCACATGGCTCTCACTCAGAAGTCTACTCAGGAAACTGTGTATAATGAAGCTGAAACAGATTGCTGCATAAGTTTCTGCATTGTGAGGTTGCTAGTACTTCTGGACAGCTCACTAGCGTCTGATATCTAGCCCATGCCCTCCTTACACAGGATGATTTCTGACCAAATTATACCCAGATTACCTACAAATATATCTGATTTAAGAAAACCCCTCATTAGCAGCTGGCACACTTTGGTTCACTAACAAGGGGTTATGCTTACTTCACAGCAGTGGATGTAGTGGCAGGTCTTCTCTATTGCAATTCTGGTCTCACACTAATTTATACATAGACCAACTACACATGCCTTTTATTTCTCCATTTGTTACCTTATTTTGGAAAAAAATACATAATTTCAGCAGGACAAGCTGGATCCGATTCTTTTTTTTTTTTTGTTTGAATCTTTTTATTGCATTTTATTATTTATGCAATTCTTTGACTTCATATACAGAGACATGGCAGGAAATTCACTCTCATATATAGGCAATACAGGACGTGCAAATGATATCGGAAAGTCAACAATTATTGCTTTCAACAAATACCTAGAATTGAGTAAGCAATCGTCCTGGGTTAAACAAATTAGTCATGCTGTTATATGTGCGCCTGCAGAAGATTCACCAATTCAGCACATTGTCACAGTAGAAAAGACAAGATTCATTTATTGTCAGGTTCGTCCGAGTGCACCGGCCTCCAATTCCTTTAGAGTGTTTTCTGAAAGCCTGCTGCTGCTCCTGAAAATAAACCGAAGAGGAAGATATTTCAAAAAGCGGCAAACTCTTCAATGGGTGCCTTAAATGTAAAAATAGAGAAACGTATCTGAGAATTTGTCGTAAGATTTGGGCTGAAACTTGCTTGTGACTGAGCAACAAACGGAAATACCTAAAAAGAGAAAACAAACATTGGCATTATAAATATTATTGGCACAGATGTGTGAAAAATATGAAAAGTATTATTTGTCGACATGAATATGCAATAGCATTTGACTTCAGTTGGATTGAGTATTTGAATATTCTATTTTGTTTGAACTCTCAACCAGAATGCCTTAGATTATGTAATTGATTTAATCTTGATTGTCAGAATTCTCTGTTTTTGGAAGTTGTTTTCTGAAGAAGAATTTTTTAAGAGAGAAATGAGCATCTTGATTTACGCAAGGTCTTAGAAAGTGTGTGTGTGTATATATATATATATATATATATATATATATGAGAATCATAAGTGTTAGATTAGCATATTAATCATATAGGTGATAAAGGTATTATATAATAAGACTTGCATTATAGTTCCTCATTGTAGATGTAGCAAATACACCCTTGGAAACATCGGTATACCTGACAAAGAAGGAAGGGACATTAGGTAATTAGAAGAGGTCAAATTCTAAAATAGTCAGCTTACAATGATATTAATTAATTGCTAAAACGTTGTTGTATGTTTTATAGAAGCGAGAAGGCAAAGACCACACAGGAGCCTTGAAGGGATACACTGACTTTCACCAGTTTGTGTCCCTTCATACCCTTGGGTCAAGTAGGGTCCGTACAACTAACCCACTTGGCCTATAAGGAAGTAACCATTTCACTCTTGCGAATAAAGTCTGGTAAGAGCCTGACAATTATATGAAAAACTAAAACAAAGTTAACAAGTGGAGCCTGTGATTACAGTGTTTTGTGTCAACCCCTCCCCACCAACCCACATCGTCCAATGAAGTGATCATTTGCAGCTGTGAATGTGAAAACAGAGATATAGCCTAGTGGGATGTCAGCTAATGGAGAGACGGAGCAGTATGAGAAAGCATCTGTCTATGGCAGTGACAATCATCTATTTCGCCGACTCCAGCCCATTTACTGGTTGGATTCACTCCTGTCATTTCCTTGCAGGGATGCCCGGAAGTCTGTTAGTATTGCATCCCAGCTAGAGGCCGCCGGGTGTTTGCGCAGCCCCAGAGCGTCTTGCCTGTGTAATGCTGCACTCTCTGCTTGCTCCCACACAAGGAATGACTGCAACCAGGCTTCAATTGGAGGGTGTTCTGGGGATTTCCACCTGGGGGTGATAATTCATTTAGCAGTTAGGAATCCCAGATCGAGAAATGTTTCTTGGCCCTAGGAAATATCCCCAGCACACACTGCTCCCACGAATATAGGGCAAGGCACTCCGTGCAAGACAATATCTGGGTCGTAACACCCTGCCAATAAGTGTGTAAAGTGGGGCAAGACCATAGCATGTGGAGTAAATCAGCATTCACCAGGGCACATCGGGGACAAGCAGCATCCGTGCGGTGAAAATAACGATTGATTTTGGCGGGTGTGAGATATGACCTGTTCACGATGTAAAACTGTATGAGACGGAATCTTGTATTACGTGGGACATTAGTGGGCCCTTCTAGGATTGTAGCCCACTTTTGGCACCTATTGTAACTGAGCAGCGAGATAATATAATTCCAGGTTCTGTACCGCAAGGCCATCTTGCTCAAGGGGCGCATACAGTTTTGACAGCGCCACTCTGCAGCGTCCGGCACTCCAGACAAATTCCCTGATCCCCTTCTCAAGATCTCTGAAAAATTTGGTTGCGACGTACAGGGGCAGATTGGATAAATTGTACAAGAGCCTAGGGAGGACCACCATCTTCAGCAGTGCGACCCGGCCCATCACCAATAACGGTAGCATGTGCCAAAATGCCATCTGGGTTCGGATGGACGTCACCGCATGTGTAAGGTTACCATCAAATAGATCCTCTGGAGCGTGGTACACTCAAATACCCAAATACCGGAACTATGGGGTTGCCAGGGTATTGACATCCCGTAAAAGGTAAGACCTGGGTCAGACAGATTTGGTACAAACGGGAATAAGCAGCACTCCGTCTAATTGACACGAAGGCCAGACATCATCGCAAACGGTTTCATGTCTCAGCAATCACGTCAAGAACAGCGTGGATGTCTCTGAGGTACAATAAAAGGTCATCCGCATATAGGGGCACTACATGCAACCCGTCTCCCAGCTGTATGCCCCAAGTCGTTCCCCACCACCGTAGTTCTGCAGCTAGTAGTTCTATTGGTAAGGAGAAGAGTAGGGGTGAGAGTGGGCATTACTGCCGGGGGCCTCAGCCAATCAATATCAGCTCGGAGACAGAGGAGCCAGTCCTGACTCTAATCAGAGGTTGTGTATGAAATAGCTGCACTAGCCATAAAAAGCAAGATCCAATACCATACTACTGCAGTGCTGAAATAGGAATGATCATGCAAGTGAATCAAAGGCCTTTTCGAGGTCTAACCCAAGTCATCCCGCCCGGGCCCAGCACTGCAGCGAATAAGTCTGAACGTGATAAAAACGCCTAAGGTTCAAGGAGATATTACGTGCCGGCACAAATCGGTTTTGGTCCGGATGAACCAGCGTCGGGACCAGAGGCGCTAAACGGGCCACCAGGGCTTTAGCCAAGATTTTATAGTCCATATTAAGCAGCGCAAGTGGCCTGTACGATCCCAACTCCATGAGATCTTTGTCAGGCTTGGAGAGGGAGACAAGAAGGGTCTCGCGCTGGGAGGCAGATAGAACCGCAATAGAGAGAGCTTCTTCATATAGGAGTTTCAACTGGAGAGCAAGTAAGGGGAATAAGCTTAGTAGAATTCAGCTTTTAGGCCATCAGGGCCCGGGGTTCTGACAGTGGCCAGCGCTCGAATGATTTCCTGTATCTCATATTGAGTGAGAGGTTCAACTAACTCTGCCTGTTGCTCGGGCGTGATGTGGGGCCGTGAAACAGAGGAAAGAAACTAATGAAGTTCGTCGGGGGTGGCCGCAGTGGTCGACAGATATATGGATATGTAATGTCGAGTGAGCTCAGCATGTATCTCATTCTGAGGTATCAGTGGAGAAGCACAGCGCCAGAATCGGGGCACGGGCTTGTTCTTGGCGAATGAGCCAAGCTAACATGCAGCCCAATCTGTCTGCAGCAGCATGCGTGCAAGCTGAGTGGGAAGCATAATTGAAACAACGCAGTCTCTGTAGCAGAGATGCAAGTTCTGCACGCTGACTTGCTAACTGGCGTACCTCAGTTGGAATGGGTACCACGCGAGTTTCACATCGTAGAAGTGTTTATTCAAGGCGAATAAGATCTTTTTCAATGGATTTGCGCATTTTCCACTGCATACCCAGGCAGTGTCCCCGGACGACGACTTTAAAGGTGTCCCATTCAAGAAGCCGCATGGACGCTGTGCAGTTGTTGTGTTCAGAATATTCGACAATGGAAGAGTGCAAGGCTGCCCAAAAAGGATGGCCCTCCAGGGCCCTCAACTGCAATCGCCATGTGGGGAAGGCAGGTGGATTGTCGTCACACGACAACTGTAAGAATTGTGGGTTGTTATCGGAATGGGTCTGACCCAACTGATCAGTCTGTAATACAGAGGGCAGCAAGTTGGTCATACAGATAATACTGTCGAGTCTGACATGCCATTGGTGCGGGCTAGAGAAAAAACAGTATATCCTAGCTGTGGGGTTACAGTGACGCCAGACATCAATCGCCAATGGTGAAGCCAATCCCACAGCGTCCATGCTGCTGAGACAGTGGGCGCGCTGGGCAATGGGGGAACCGAGCGGTCAAGTCCTGGCTCAACAACACAGTTAAAGTCACCTCCTATGAGCCACGGCAGCCCATTCCAGCAGGAAAAGCTTCCTCCTATGGGCCCAGGCCGAGCCCGTTAGTCACAGCAAGCAGCCTAACCGCTGCCACGCCTGCAATCCGCCCCATTTATCCTCCAGGGTCCACGTTCCCCCGAGAGTAAGCTGGTAGAGCGTAAAGCCCTTCAGCTAGACTCGCTCGCGGATGGTGCTACCACTCCAATAGGGCCTTTGTTTGCGGAGCCTCACCAAGGCACGCCCTCCATCTTGGCTCGCCAAGCCACGCCCCCAAGCTGGATCCGATTCTTGCCAAAGGTTGCTATTGTCACCCCGTTGAGATCCAGCTTCGACAGAAAAAACTTATACAAGAACTTTGTTACCTTCCTCACGATTTGCTGTCAAAACACAGTACACAATAACTTCAGGCATTCAATGACTTAACACTGCCACAACATAAAAATTCCATTGTTACTGGCATCACTGCTTATAAACTAAAATTTTAACATTACCACTATTGCCAAAATTCTATCAGAGGATGTGATGACAGCCCTCCTTTGTAATCCGGGCCTGAAGAGTACAGAATCAGTTGTAAATTTTTGTAATCCACTCCAACAAACCTTGCAAACAATCCTTTGGAGATTCACATCTGCAGATTATCCCTTAGGGGAGTCAATTATTGTTGCCTGACACGAAATGCAGTTTCAGCACCATGATTCCTGTAACAGGAAATGATGGCAATACTCCTTTTCAAATTGGGTATGGAGAGTATATGAGGTGAGGTGTACCTTCTTTGCGTTTCACTGCAACAAACCTTGCACACCATAGCACTAAGAAATTCAGTGGTCACTGTAATAATATGTACATTCTTTGTAATGCTCTGCAGTTGCATTACATACAATAAGTTGGTGAATCCATAGTCGACAATGAGAATTAAATATGCTACAAACTATAAGGGCATTACCTGATCCACAACGAGGATGAGAGATGGCAGTGCTTCTCTGAGGATACCATTTATAACATATAAATGTGAACCCACCTGTAATTACGGCAGCCTAATAGCTTTTGGGGGTGGGGGGGTGTTAATGATCGCTTCTGGCAACAAAATACACTTCCAGCAACAAGAGTATTTATTGATTTCCACCAGATGATGATATGCCAACCCTCTTTTTTGATTATTGATTAAGGATCAAAACCCTATTTAATTGTCACGTTTCCCCAGCGTGCGTGAACTATGCAAGTTGAGATATTTCCCCTCTTCAAAACATCTACTATTTACATAACCCTTCAGCTTATCCTGTGTTAACGTCTTCCACATGAACCTGGAATTACATCAGCTCACCACAAAGGGATGTAAAATTGGTGCAGTTGCACAACAGCCACAACCAGTGTCAGAGGAGATAGTAATACAGTGATCCCTATTGTGACATAGACATGATTGGTGGGATACTTTAGCTGATCCGTTTACCCAGAAGGCTGTGGTGCATCTTACAGTCCATAAACTTATGAGTGTGCAGTAAAACATGCTTGGTCATGTCTGCGGCCCAAACTGTTTTAGAAATCCACTCCCCGTGACTACACTTGAACAAGGATATCCACTGGCAGTGCTCAATGCGGGTCCCTTGGAACTGGCTACCAACAACCCTGCCACTTTCAATTAGTCAGTGGTCTACATTTCTCTGAACCTAACAGGACCTCTGCTCATGCCACTTACACAGAAACCCCCATCACGCTGTTTCTTGATTATTTATTTATAGATTGATGTCATACTTCAATCTACATTCAACATGCCTTCAGTTAACCTTAAAGCAGGGCTCTGGCCCAGTTGATCAGAACTTTTCTAACACCTACACTTGCCTCCACGTAGTCTCTACTTGGTGTCAAAGGCATATTTCTCTAGGTCAGGCTTCTCCAACGAGTAGCTCGTGAGCTACTGGTGGCTCTTCAGCTACCTAGAAGTGTCTCTCCTCTGTGCAGTCCTGTCTAATAAATAAGATACTTTTGCTTGTTTGAAAAACTATGCGTGTACCGAAATTGAAAAAGGTGTATTCGAGATGTAAATGTGTGTATTTTCTGAACTCTTAAACTGATGATTGGAGAAAAATGGTTGGATTTCAAAAATGCATATTTAAAAGCTTATATTTGAGTGATAAATAATGCAGCTTTGGGGAGACTTATTTCCCTGTTTCAACTTGGCAGACGGAGACACTGCACCTAAGACTGTTACGTATTACCCACATAGAGAATTCCACATTGACAAGGCTGTTCCTATATCACTGCTGGCAACCACGCCCGATGAACTGAGGTGATCACTGCTCGTAAGCTTGCATATGGTGGCCACTAATGTAATCTTGTCTGACGGTGTCACTATTACAACACTAATAATATTAGTAGTTCAGATTCCATTGTATATAGGTAGCTCTTATTACAGAAAAGGTTGGAGACCCCTGCTCTGGATGATCCACAGATTAGTGAATCTGCTCCATCCTCCAACTGAGGAAGATTTCGAACCCCTGTGCCTGTCATTGTTAGCACTGCTTGTCTGGGCCACAGAAAGTTTTTCATATTAATTGACTACATATCACTTTCAGCTTCTTTGTCACATAACGCCAATTGCTTTGGTTTATTGAGTTTACATCTTACAGTAACTGTATAGACCAGTTCTAGGACACCAGCTGTTGGACTTCAGCATGGACTGAACTGCGCCCTTTAAGGTGTGTTGCTTCTTAAAACACGTTACCAACCCTCTAGCATTGTAACCTAAGGAAGCTGTTGACTGATTGAAAAAGTAGTGTGACCTGAACTGCTATGACTATACGGCAATGGGGGGAATATGCCACGCTGCAATAAAAGGCAAATCATGAGCAGCGAGGTTCCTTCCTGTGACACACTTCTGATAGCTGGGATACCTCATATCATCCCCACCGCTGGCAATTTTGTAGTAAACCAATGCATGGCCAATAGCTGGGGTCTCTGATGGACCATGTGCACATCCTCCTATGCATGACACTTTAATCCCATCAGACCTCCAAATGAGGGTCATTTCACACAATATGCTACACAGATGTAATCCTTGTTGATTAACTTAGGAATTGGACCTGGTCCAATGTGTTTATCCCAGGAATTAATTGTGCTCCAGAAAAGAGGAGAAAAGACCCACCTTCTGTGTGAATTAATTTCTAGTAATGTATTTAATGAGAAGGTAACATGACCCAACATAAAAGCTGCACGCAAGTGCTATTTTGCTGAAAGCAAAGTGTGACCTAGTCCTTAACCATCATATCATATGCACTGAGGCCAAACAATGTTCGCAGCTATGGATGCCTTAGTACTTAGAGCGACCTTCTGACCATATCTTGCAGCTAAGGCTAACAGAATCAAGAGTTGTATCCAGCCACCCTTACTTTACTCACCTTATTGTTATCTGTGTACCAGGGGCGCTTCCTCGTCAGAATCTCCAGGGCGTAGCCCTGCCACCTGTGAGCCCAAGGCACAACTGCTAAATTAAATTATTAAAGTTGTAATAATTTAATTTAGCAGTGCTCATGCAAACACGATTTTTGTGTTTACATGAACTCTGCAGTGTGCAGGTGAGCCCTCTTGGCCACTCCACCAGGCTCCTGATGACAGGAGGAGGAGGGGGCTGAGCGACAATCCAATGACAGTGTTGTTTAGAAACAGCACTCTATAGATGCATGTCTGGATTGCGCATGTGTGGGGCTAGTTCAACTGCGATCCCCTAGCACAGGCTCATTCTGTTTTATTCAGCAGACATACTGCTCATCCCCAGGCAGCACAGTACATCTGCTAAAATGCAGCTGTCGGGATGCACATCAGTGCATCCCTGAGGCCAATTGAGGAGTCATACAGAGCAGCAGGGGCAGGACCCCCAACACTGCTCCAGCTTCTGATAGGACGGTGCTTCCAGTCCTAGCAAGAAGCTGGGATAGGGCTTGAGGTGGGTCTTCCTCTGAAACGTGGCCCTGCTGCTTTGTCTGGCTCCTTCTAAGCAATCATAGCTTGCTGGTTCCAATGTACAGCACTGGATTCCTGCTCTGCTGCTGTTATGAGCCTCAATGTACCCAAATATAGGCCTAGGTAGTTGCACGACCTTTTACCTACATTTGTCCTACCTTGATTTACACAATGGCTCTGGCGCTGACCTTTTACCTAGTTAGGTGCAGAATAAATGTCATGGTGTTTTCTTTGAAAACTAGCCTCATTTATTATGCATGAGGATTCTTAGTATCACAGCAGGATTACCATCTTCTGTATAATAACTCTGTATAAAAGTCACCGCTATCGTCATCCTTGGACGACAGGCCCACAGTACCATGACACATCTAGGTAGAACCCCTGAGGGTACCTTTCGGGTATATACGTACTACATCTTCGCTTGGCAAACTAGAGGAGAAGCTTCCATGCTGACACGAGATGCTGAAGTTCCTGCACACAGACACTCCAGCACGCAGTGTTCTGGCATCTCTTGTGGGGTGTCCAACTCGAGACCAAGACGTGGTCCTTTGTTCTTTGCCATCAGGTAATGGGGTTGGCTCTTTCCTAGGGGGATTCTTGGCTTTACACCTACATACATGCTAGGTACACTTAGGTACACTTAGTTAGGGTTTGCATCGTAGGAGTACTCATGATTACTGCAATGTATCTATATGCCTGCATATATTCACTCTTTTAGCACCATGATAGAATTCTACCTTTTATTTGCTCTGTTGGTGCTTGTAATCGTATATATATATGTTTCTGTCTAATGGTTGTTGCAGCACACTTATTTTACACTAGAATGACGCTGGTTCAATAAATACTTATTGAAAATGTCCCCACTTTTTATTCTGTGTATCTCTCTGAGACTAAGTGAGCACGAGTGACTGAGGGAAAAGTACTGTACTGTTTCTACGATCCCTGAGGGGTCAGGGTTGTCATGTTCGATAGTTGCCAGAAACTATTCGCTCCTTGGTAAGAGGGGCTCATAGTGGCACTGTGAGCTAGCTGGTCTACAGACTGGCATATCCTTTGGGGGTGTCTGGAATCAGTCTCAACATCAATCCCTTAGTTTATGTTGTCGAAACGCGCAGATCCTATATAGATTTGTAGGAACTACACAACACTACTCCCATAGTGCCTCTGAGTTGCCATAAAAGGAAGAAAAGTTAGTAGAAATAAAATCATTGTTGTTTCTCTATATATGTGTAATCAAAGTGTGTTTGTGAGTGATTTAGAGAGAATGAGATTGAGTCAGTATATGTCAGTTTCCTGTGTTTGAGAGTGTCAATGAGAATGAAAGAGTGAGGATAAATGAGTGAGTGAGAGTAGGTATAAATAAGGTAAAGCGGGGGAGTGAGCAAAGCAGTGTGAGTGAGTTAGAATTAGTGAGGGGGAGATTGTGAGAGGGAATGGGAGGGAATCAGGTTTGTCTCTATCAATGGTTCTACAGGTGCAGGTGCACAAGGGGATAGAGGCCCTGGTACAACTGCTGCACTATTAAAGCAGAACACCTGTACCCCAGGAGTTCAAATCAGAGCTCCTGTACACCATTAATTGTGAGTGAGGGTCAGTGATTGTGAAAGTGTGAGTGTGTGCAAGTGCTTTTGTGTGTGAGAAACAGTGAGTGTCGGTGTATGGGCACCTTTGTATGAGAGGGCACCCAAGACAAATTCTGAAAACAAGGAGGTGAACCCGTGGCAAGTATTACGTCTCACCACTTTCAAGAATCCCCAGCCACCACTGCTATGCACACTGACTCATTCGAGCAGGTAAATATTTCACAATGAGATGCAGGCTAAAATATTTGCAGTCTAACAGCTTAAAGCCGTACTTGTTCTAAAGCCTCTTATAGAATATGCCGGGTCCAGGTAGTGCAAAATGCATATAAATTCATTACTAAAAGGGGATAAAGGACAGGAATACTGTCCCCACTAATATTCGTGATGGTCCAACATCTGTGTAGATTACAGTGGGTGGTCTGCTCTGGGTGGCACGAGTTTTGGGGGCGGCAGCCTCCCCCGCTCTGGGGCTGTCGAGGGTCAGCAAACACAGGAATCGCCAGCACTCCCCCTCTTACATGCGGCTGCCGAGGGGCAGCAAACGCAGGGACTGTCACGCGCAGCCAAAGGTCCAGCTATGCCACTGGCAGACTAGCAGCATGTGGAGTTAGGATATTGATTTCTGTATGTAATTGCAATATGTCCAACATTTCTTAAAAGTATTACACATCTGCACAGTGTTATGCTGTAATGTTTTGCTGACATTCTTATGTACAACACTCGGACGCTCGTGGCGTAACACAAAATGATCCCCCCAGGCAGAATATAATGAGGGGCCTGATTCTTCCATATCACATTGATATTCATTGACCTTGGACTGAATGGGGCCACCTTTAAAGGCAGTTAAGCGGAGCCTAATGCAGCCCCTTGCATCCCAAAGGGGGGATTTGGGCAGCAGGGGCCTGCATTACGCTCTGCTTAACTGCTGACAGTGTGAGTGTTTTCCTGACATTAAGGTGGAATTCTAATAGTCGCAATTTCATATTTTAAAGCAGCCCATGTTATTTTAGTGGTCCTCTTGGAACACCTGCACTCCAATGTACATAACATAGGTACTACATTTAACTGATATTGTTTGGAATATACTCATAAATTGTTCCCAATGATAACGTTCCCAGTGGACTTAAATGAAAACTCCATCATACATGCCAACATTTTAGAGAAGAATAAAGTAAATGTGCCAACAAGGGATTCTTTTACGAAAGGATTTTCGTCAATTCAAATAGTTATATTTAAGGAGCCCTAATTAGTGACTCCAAAGGAACTAATTGACAAAGTCAATGATATTCATTCAAAACGCGTGTATCAATCAAAAACAAAAACAAACATGGTGTATACTTTCTTACAATAGATAACACACAAGACCGAAACGTCGTCAATTTCACCCATTTTCATATACAAAGAAACTCCATGGAAATGTTCATTGTTTATTCAATGATGTTCTCCTTCTTTGAAAATGTTTGAAATGGGCAAGTACAAGAGTGTTGATGAGAAATCAGCTGTTGTATAGACAATCTATCTCAATCACATTTATATTCATGTGACTTGCATTCTGTACCCTTATTTATTAATGGATTTTTTTCTATATAAATTTGCATTGAAAGAAAGTATACACCCTGTTTGTTTTTGTTTTTGATTGACACACGTGTTTTGAATGAATATCATTGACTTTGTCAATTAGTTCCTTTGGAGTCACTAATTAGGGCTCCTTAAATATAACTATTTGAATTGACAAAAATCCTTTTGTAAAAGAGTCCCTTGTTGGCACATTTACTTTTAATCTGATTTAGATTTACCCAAGCCTCCAAGGGTTTATTGGGTTGCCCAATTTTGTATTCAGTAACATTTTAGAGAAGGCAAGTGGTAGATTTGTAAAATAAAATCAAGGGAATGTATTTTCCCCATTGACTTATATTCAAAGAGAGGCAATTTTAGGTGGGAGACAGCTGAAATGAAGCCATTTTCTGGGTTAAAAAACGTGAGTCTCCCGTCTGAATGGGTCTATCGGCATGTATGCTCACATTCGAGCAAAATGTACATTAAAGACATATTACCTTGTGTAGTACTCCCAGAGAACATGTTCCCGTCAACTAGAACATGTCATTGATGAAAGTCATTGATGTGGCCTAAACCCCCAAATGCTATATAGTCTGATGCACCCTGTAAAACAGTAAATCTGGCGGGAGTCAGTGTGACTGGAAAGACGAAGATGAGTGAACTCTGCTAGTGCGCCACGCAAAACCATGGACAATCCAACAATGCAGGGATGAACCCAACAGAGTACGCCAAACAACCGATGAATGTGCACAGGTGGCTTCAGAACACGGATAATCTACCACCATTAGCGCGTAAAAGGAACTGCAATGCAAACAGGAGCGCTTTTTCTGCCCATAACCACAAAGAAAGGAGATTAACATAAGTTATAATCAATGCTTTAATATGAGAAAGGTCAACCTATGTTATAAGCGAGGCTTTAAAATGGATATAATATAAGAAGAAATAATATTAATATCTGGAATATGGGATGTGATGGATCTGCCCTGAAAGCAGCTAATTGCTGGAATCCAAGTGTCTGCGAAACGCTGCAAATTAAATAAGCAAATTAAAATACTCCAAACGGTACAGTAACGGTGAAATGGGCATTTCAACCAAAATAACTGTAGCAAACGGGCGCAGTGTAAAAATGACATACGTAATCACATGCTGTTGATGGCAGCCATTTGCTGAATTGACCACATGACGGTAAAATTGCAGAGGAGACCATGCCCAGAACAGGAGTATTGACATTTCGCTTATCAAGAACCATGAATGAAATATAATTGTGTGCAACATAAAATAAAGCACGTTTTCACCCAAATGTGCAAGGAACCGAGAAACCATCGGAGTGATGAAGTGAAACATGAAACATAAGTCATGGCAATCGCAAACCGAAAATGTAAAGCTTCCTTGCAGAAAAATACACAAATATGTCAGTCTAAGAAATCAAATAAATAAGGCATGGCATTTGTAAAGCCACAGAAACTCCAAAGTAAATGGCAAACAGTCCGATGTGTGCTAGAAAATAAAACTTAAAAAAAAAGTTTTATGTAGGCCAAAATACTGGTTAAATCGGTGACGAAAACAAAATGTTGTCACTAGTTAATTGTGCCTTAGGAATTCAAATTAAGCACTGGAACTTCAGCAAATTAAAAAAGGGAACACACTGATTGCCTTAAAGTTGTTTTAAAGACAATAATTTTTTTGTTTGTTTTTAAGGCTACTGTCCTAAGAGTCTGTATGGCAACATTCAAAAGTAAAGCCCTTTGATGAGTAATAATTTACAGCACATTTAGCTCAAGATATCACAGCCAGAAGTCTCACAGGATGGCAGCGTAAAACAGGCATAGCACAGCACATGATGATGAGAGGCAAGTTGAGGTAACTGCACAGGATGAGAATACTGACACTTGTATGATCCCATCTCATAGCTCCTTTAATTGTGCTATTGATTTGTTCACAGGAGTGGAGGGTCAGTTTTGGGAAGACTTGTGCAGTAGCAGCAAAGAAAACAAAGGATCCGCTTCTGTTCATGGATGATAATCAAAAGTAGCAAGTTATTCACCACTCTACATCTTCTGCAGGAGTTCTTTTTTTGTGCTGAAGAAAAATGGTGACAAACTGCGTCCCTGCATTGACTCCCACCAATTTGAATAGTTTTACTTCAAAGAAGCACTAGTTAAAGCTTTTGATTTATCTTATGATGCATCAGATGACAGTGTGGAAAAGTGTAAATTCTATGTTAGCATAAGCGGCAGCCATTTTTACTGCCGCGTCCATTTCGTTTCCGTCGTATTCATTTTATTCTCTGATGCTCGTCTTTTCACCCAGCCTGTGTCCTCAATTTTAGCTGACCTCTCTGACATGGTCAATCTGGTGTACGTGCTGGGGGGCTGCAGCTGCCGGTGCACCTGGTCTCAGATGTTATCAAATGATTGCTTATTGCCGCCACAAACATTCTTACTCCCCCTCCTCATCTCCTGACCACCTGGTCACCCTCTGCTCTTGTTTGCCTATAGCTATTTCCGTGCTTAAACTTGTTTCTTCCAGTTTTCCTTCCCATGCGAATACACTGCAACAAACAGTATATAAGGGTGATGGTTTTTGCATTCAATGTACTTCCTCCCACAACACTTTAGGGTGTTGTTCGGATGCGGTCCCGCTCATGAGTGTTTAATAAACTTGGTTTGTTTTACTTCACTCCAGGGCCGATCTCTCTTTTGTTAGTCTTCGGACCCGTGGACGAGAGGGTGACCCTGCACCAGTGTGCCCTCACGGGGGTACATTTCCACAATTGGCACCCAGTACGTGGGGCCCCATCGGAGACGCGGCCGTCTGAAGGAGTGGTCCCGACAGAAGATCGAAATTATCACTGAGGGGCGCACTGCATGAGAAGGCCCTTGTCCTGCAGCCGATGTGAATTTTCCAGTTTTCCTGACTTGACCCTCCTGGTTGTGGCCGGTTTCGACTGGGGCTTCTTTGGCGAATTTGCAGTGACCATTAGGTCAACCAGAGATCGGCAGGTGGGAGTTGAAGACTTCTGTTTGGTAAGGTCGCTGATGCGGCACACTTTATTGTTTGGTTTGGTTTTGGTATTCATTCTTTGCAAAGACTGAAGGCAGGTATTGTGGGGATTTTTCTCCTTCTGACATTTGTTTGGATAGTAATATTTTACATATATTTGTTAAAACATGCCTGCTTTTAGTAAACTTCGTAAGTGGTGCTGCTGTTGCAGTGCAGGAAATGTTTTGGAACAAAGTCAACCGGCTCCTCCAGAAGGGACGCCGAATAGAGATATGTATATAAAATATGGTATTTGTCCCATAATGTATGGCTCATTGTGGAACAAATACACAAAGAAAGAACCCGACCTACAGTGGCCAGTAAATGGGTCATTTGATTTTCAGAAGGTTCATTACGTGGAACAGTGTTTGTTCAAAAGAAAGAGTAGGCAGGATATGTTTGATTGTTTGCGTATGTGGGATAAGGAAGTGCGAGAGAGAGCGAAGAAAGCGGAAGCTATAGCACAGAAAGAACAGCGGAAAACGATATATCAGAAATGTGTTGAATTAAGAGATAAGGAAATGCAGGAAGGAATAGAAAAGAAAGATAGAGAACGCCGATTGCAGGTAAATGGCCAGTACCCTATTAGACGTCCTGTCTATCCAATACTTGATACGCTTCATGATGATTGTATCATACTAGAACGACCCCCGCCCCCGTATAAATCCCCCGTTCCAAGTGCCCCTGAGGGTGGTGCTTCTGATGATGAGATCTCCTCCTCAAAAGATAAGGACAAAGATCAGCGATCCATGCGACAGACTCGCTCTACTCTGTCTAGCGAAGATAAAGATAAATTGAAGGGCAGTGCTTGAGAGGAATCTCGTCGGGCTACTACAGCGACGATCCTCACAACTACAGTTCAGACTTGGGAAGACGCAAAACAGTTATATTTTTTAGAAACATATCTCTGACGAACCAGGCCCAAAAGACTTGAATGCAGATTATAAGCAGTTAGGAGATGGGACTTACCCTTTCAAAAACATACCTGATACAATTAGACAAGCGGTTAAACTACGGGATGACACATTAAAACTGCAAAAGGAAAAAGAATTAGTTAGGAAGAGTAAAGTCGTAGAAACAGAAAAGTCTCAGACAGAGAAAACAGATCATTCCGGTTCTGCAGAGCTCCACAGGGCTATACAGAAAGTCCCAGTATTTACAGTCAAGCATTAAAGAGACAACTTGATTCCTTTCCTGTACCAAAAGAGGTGGTTCTAATTCAGTATGTGGATGACATTTTGCTTGCTGCAGACACTCCTGAGCAATGTGAAGAAGGTACATTGTTACTATTATCATTGCTTGCATCACATAATCACAAAGTCTCTAGAAAGAAATTGCAATACTGTAGACAGCAGGTTACCTATTTAGGTCACCTCCTGCCTAAGGAGGGACGTGCGCTCACACCAGATCGCATTCGGACCATTCTAGACACTCCTGTACCCCGTACTCAAAAGGATGTCCGAGCATTGATTGGCCTTACCTCTTTTTGTAGGCAGTGGATTCCCTGTTTTTCGCATATTATCAAACCTCTGTTAGCCCTTTTGACCAAAGACACCCCGATGCCCCTCCCATGGACTGCTGAATGCCAGAGCGCCTTCCAACAGTTACGTCAAGCCCTTTGCTCTGCACCAGTATTAGGTACCCCAGATTACACTAAATCTTTCACACTCTATATACATGAAAGGGAAGGTTGTGCCCTCTCGGTCTTAGCATAGATGCACGGTGATAAACAACGCCTGTGTGCATATTTTTCAGCTGTCCTCGTCCCAGTCGCTCGCGCGCTGCCTGGATGTTTCCGAGCAGTGGCAGCAACGGCTGTATCCATACGCCAGAGTGAAGGAATAGTTCTATCACACAAATTGCTTGTGTTAGTGCCCCATTCAGTTGATGCGTTGCTAAACAAACAAAGACGCAGCATTTGACTAGTGCTCGTCTGACAGGATATGAATTGACACGTTTGGCCCCCCCATATTACGCTAAAAAGATGTTTGACATTAAATCCTGCCACATTACTGCCATTTCCATCCACTCAGCCTCAGTCACAAGAGTCACATGATTGCATTTTTCTCACTGAAGAACAAACAAAATGTCGAGTTGACCTGCAAGACACTCCCTTCTCCATTACAGATGGGGAGTTATGGGTTGATGGGTCATGTTTGAAATTGCCCGATGGCACTACATCTGCTGCCTATGCTATTACGACACTCCAGACAATAGTTGAGACAGCTCGTATCCCACAGAAATCAGCTCAAGCAGCTGAACTGATCGCCCTAACCAGAGCATGTGAGCTTAGTACAGACCTGATTGTCAATGTCTACACTGATAGTCAGTATGCGTTCGGGGTAGTGCATAATTTTGGCCGCCTGTGGAAAGAACGCGGTTTTCTCACTTCACATGGAACACAGATAGTGCATGGAGAACTAGTACACAATCTCCTTACTGCCTTAACCTATTCTAAGAAAATAGCTATTGTCAAGTGTAGCACACACAAGAAGGTGACAGACGAAATAGGAGCAGGTAATGCCTTCACGGATCGCACAGCTCGTGAGACCGCAATGCAGCGAAGCACCACGCCTATGTATGTGGTTAAGTCACAAGCTGAACGTTGGCATGATGCTAGACAGGAAGTGTTGGATATGCAACAATCTGCCTCCTTCGATGAATTAGACCAATGGTCTAAGGAGGGAGCATTGGACGATGAGGGCTGTTGGAGGAGCAAAGATATGACTAAATGGAAGTTGCCCACTGCATACCCATACCCTCTGATTCATATGGCACATGGTCCAGCCCATGTTGGTGCATATTCAGTAGCGAAACAGCTTATGCAAGTCTGGGACCATCCTGATATTGCTGCTACAGCTAAAAAGATAGTCCAGTCTTGCCTGGTTTGCCTCCAGTATAATCCTGGAAAGGGAACGCAGACTCCAACAGGAGGGTTTGCGACACCATCTGCACCCTTTGAGGTCCTTCCGATGGACTACATTCAGTTTGAGCGCTGTAATAACCTTAAATATGTCTTAGTAGTAGTCTGCGCCTTTAGCAAATGGGTGGAGGCATATGCTACCAAAGAAAATACAGCCCTTACGACGGCGAAAATACTCCTAAAAGAGTTCTTCCCTCGATTCGGTGCCTGTCGGGTCCTATGGAGCGACAATGGACCTAATTTTATTGGACAGGTTGTAGACTATGTTGTGAAAGGGCTAGGGGTCAAGCAGAAGTTCCATGCTGCTTTTCACCCACAATCAGCAGGCCTGGTGGAACGTTATAACTCTACATTGAAACTGAAATTGGCAAAAATACAGGCTTCCACTTCCTTGAAGTGGCCTGATGCATTGCCCTTAGCACTGCTTTCCATCAGATCAATACCTCATACACGCTCTGGGCTTACCCCATATGAGGTCGTGTTTGGCAGGCCCATGAATATTTGGGGGGTTCCTAAACCTCGCCCTATACATGATGTGCCTCACACATTGATGAGTGATTACCTGTCTCAGTTGACTGACAGTTTGCTTTCCATCCATCAGCAGGTACGAGAAGCTCTCCCCGATAAGTCGCAAGGTGATGGACATGACTTGCGCCCAGGGGATTTCGTGATGGTCAAGATATTCCAGCGAACGAACTGTTTGGAACCTCGCTGGAGGGGCCACGAGCAGGTCCTCCTCGCCACCCGAACTGCAGTCCGAGTGACCAACAGGAAAAACTGAACCCATGCGAGCCACTGCAAGAAGGTGCCATACACCTTAGTGGACTCTGCTGTATTGGAGGATCATCGTGATATTTGGGTCACAGAGACAGGAAGAGCTGCATCGCCTGAAAGAGTTGAGGAAATCTTTCCGGATCACACGATCTCCGGTACATCCAGGTACCTACTCCGACCGAGGAAGAAAGGCGCTCCAGTGCAAAGCAAGACGGGTTGAGCCATTGTCCTGAGTGGTTAAGTCTGATTACAAAGGGGGGGTCTTCCTATGAGTGGTCGACTCGTCTCAAACTCAGTGAAGAAACCTACACCCACTCAGGACTCTTAGGGCGCTACCTTTTTTGTCGTTTGCCGAAAGATGATCCCCACTAAGGAGAAGAAGGTGATTGCTGCGACAATGTGTAATGGCTGAACACTTTGCATCCTTGGTTTGACTTTGATTGCTGCTCTTATTGCTACTGTAATGTGGGTAGTGGAGGAAGTAATGCCTGGGGCTTCCTTGCTCAACATTACTGCTACATCGCCTACTACAAAGGAACACCATCATTTCGATTTGCCGCAACATGAACAGGGGTATCAGCAAAATCTGAGAAACAATTCATTTCTTCAAATGTTGCATCAGACACACCTGCTAAGCAATGCTACTAACTGTTGGGTTTGTGGCAAGATTCCTCCTCATCAGAACATAAGAGGAATCCCGTTGCCACCACTGCCATTTTCTCACAACGGCTCATGCCAAGCTTGGTTTGAGCTACTATATGCTTCCTACAAATTTATCCTCTCAGAAACATGGGATGTGGGCGACCTCAACGCCAAACTGAATAAAGTATGCTATCCCAACGAAGATGGGGACCCACAAGCAAAGGGGACCATCTTGGAGATGGAAGAATATAGTAGAGGAAATACAGCAACAAAATATGTGTATCCAAACTCTAGATCGGCTAAAGGCAATGGGCCACCTGTTATCTCTGTTGTTCTGACTACTGGCCCTCTCTGTGTACAGAGTACAGGCAATGTGCTAATGGGTCACAGTAACTGTACTACAGTGTTGCAAATGTCCACGAGGGGCCGAAGCAGCTTCCTCGCATCACGTCATACTTATTTTGTTTGTGGAGCTAAGGTATACTACTTCCTACCTTCAGGCTGGTCTGGTACCTGTTACATAGCTTTTCTTCTACCACCTGTGTTTCTAGCTCCCCCAACATACCACCAAGATTTGCAATTGTTCAATCACCACGTTGGTAGTAGGGGAAAACGTGCCATCGATGTCTCTGTAGTCGATCAGACAGAGACCACATGGGAGCAATATACATACTTTAATAAAGGATTTTTCTTCTTCGTTGGACCAGTACAAAACCGCAAGCTGGTCCGTCGCCTCACCCGTACAATGGAGGCAGTGATTAATCAGACAACAGCGGCCTTAGGAAACTTGACGGAAGAACAAGCATCAATCCGCATGGTCGCTTTACAGAATAGACTTGTTTTAGATGTTGTTCTAGCTGACCGAGGTGGAGCATGCCGTGTCAACGGATCCAGCTGCTGTGTTTTCATACTCGACAATTCACCATCTGTCTATGCGGCCATCTCCAAACTACACAAGATAGCCACCGAAATACATCAAGACCCAGGAACATGGACTTGGACTGGGTGGTTTTGGGACTTACTTTCAGTTTGGGGTTTGAAAGTATTATCAGTCCTGTTCATATTAATAGCTATTATCTTCTCTTGTTGTTTGTGTGTTCATTGTGGACCAATGCTCTGTTCTCTCTGTACTTCTGCCTGTACTGCCTACATCTCGTCTAAAGAGAATGTCAAGAATGTAAATGCCCATTTAGCAGTGGAACGAGAAATATATGGACTAATGACAATAGATGTTGAGGATATATGCTATACCCCTTGGAAGGGACAAAAACTGTCTTAGCTTATGCTAAAAGGGTCGTCTGTGGAAAAGTGTAAATTCTATGTTAGCATAAGCGGCAGCCATTTTTACTGCCGCGTCCATTTCGTTTCCGTCGTATTCATTTTATTCTCTGATGCTCGTCTTTTCACCCAGCCTGTGTCCTCAATTTTAGCTGACCTCTCTGACATGGTCAATCTGGTGTACGTGCTGGGGGGCTGCAGCTGCCGGTGCACCTGGTCTCAGATGTTATCAAATGATTGCTTATTGCCGCCATAAACATTCTTACTCCCCCTCCTCATCTCCTGACCATCTGGTCACCCTCTGCTCTTGTTTGCCTATTGCTATTTCCGTGCTTAAACTTGTTTCTTCCAGTTTTCCTTCCCATGCGAATACACTGCAACAAAGAGTATATAAGGGTGATGGTTTTTGCATTCAATGTACTTCCTCCCACAACACTTTAGGGTGTTGTTCGGACGCGGTCCCGCTCATGAGTGTTTAATAAACTTGGTTTGTTTTACTTCACTCCAGGGCCGATCTCTCTTTTGTTAGTCTTCGGACCCATGGATGAGAGGGTGACCCTGCACCAGTGTGCCCTCACGGGGGTACATTTCCACAACAGAAACTTCGCTATATCCCTTGTTTCTTATAAGAGGTATTTATAACTGAGCTTGAACAAAATCTGAAGATTAAGGTAAGAGTGACTTTTGACAAGATTTGGAGTGTGATGACATTTAGGAGTGCATGTTGCAATGCACCAAGAGCATGCTGCATATATATTTTATGTTTATGTTCCTGATTTTTGTTATTTATCTACGTTTATGATATCCTATTCACATAAATGTTTTTTGCATGTAGAAAATCGGAAGTGAGGCCATTATGTGAAAACTGCTTAATGCTGAAAAAGAGAAGTTCATTTAACAACTCCTATTTCCTTCTTGGCATTTGTTTAGTTGTTGAAAGAGCAGGGATGGAACAAGTAAAAGTTTCTGCCAATATACAGTGGTGGTACTAAAGAGTCAGAATTAAATCCAGAGTTAAGTGAGGATTCCTATTTCTATAAAGGCTTTATTCATCAGTTTTCTAGAATAATGTTTATTAGGTCGAGCCTGCAGGCAGCGCACATGTGCTGTTGCTATGTCGACGATCTATTGTATCTAAAAAAAACCTCAGTAAGAGGGGCTTTTAGCCCGTTCATTACTTACCATTTATTGACATCATCATCACTCTAATATGCTGCTTCCTAATTCTGCAGCCCGTACAATGGCGTTACTTCCTGCTCTTTGTGTGGAGCATGCACCAAGTACATATTGATTTCCCTTAATTAGTGTCCATTCGCTGTGATTGATGTACTATTTCATCTTTTTTTCCATTTTTGGGGTGCTTTACATAAGCACCAGTTACATTGCACATTTTTACATTCATTTTGTTAGGCAGAGGGAGATTAATTGATTTGCCCAGAATCAAAGGATGTTGAGGCGATGCCGAGACTGGAGCCTGGTTCCTCAGTCTGGAAGTCTGCATGTTTGACCGCAGCGCCACATCCTTGCTTCTCCCTCCCTCCCATCCACTCCTCTGTTCAGGTCTTGTGTGGAAATGGACTGTTCCGGATTTTCAAGAATTAATAATTAGTCGTTGCTACAGCTTGCTCTGTTATTGTGTGGCACGTCGTGCGCATTGTACTCGCCCTGCTTTAAACTCCGTGTTTACATTTATATAGCACCTACTTGGCACTAGAGTAGCCTCGGTGTGCTGGAACACTTGTACAAAACCTACTCCCTTTGTGCCTTAGCTTGGGAACAGCCAGGTTTTATAAATTAGGCGCGCTTCAAAAACACAATGTATTGTACGTTGTTTGTGAAAGAGACCCTCCTCCTTGCTTGGCTTGGTGATGCTCCTTCCCCCCTCCATGACAGAATCTTGCTGAACTTAGCTCCCACGCCCCCCTCTGGTCCTTGGCTGGATAGAGAGCCCTGATCAGCAGCCCTGGGAGGGCTCACATATTCCATTGATGCAGCAGTGCTGATAAGATCTCAGAGTCCGGACAGGGGACTGAGGGGGCTAATCCGGCAGCCCTGACTCCAATGCAGTGCATTAAACAGAGCATCTAGCAGTGGGAGGAATCTTGAAAAATGCAACTCTCAATAATGTATCTCCCCCAAGTCTCTCACAGCAGCACGTGCTTTATTATTTTTCATTTGGTGCCCGGGTCCTCATCTTCAACAATAATGACCTATTTATGTTAAGTCGCTTTCTGCTTTGGTGCGCTGTGTTGTTATGAGGCCAACACTTCAGAAGGATGAGAGGCTGCGTCAACCTGTCAAGAATGAGAAACAAACCTCTTTAGCTGGTTCACAAGTCCATCAAGCTATCTAATACACTGCTAGAACCGGGGAAAGTTGGCGTCTGAGATATGAAAGGCGTAATGGGGGAGCAGTGTTTTTTTTTGTTTGTTCCGGAAGAGGCCGGGCATTTAAGTGAGTGGCCCTTGCATTGCAAAGGCATGAGGTGTCACCCATGTCAATGACTGGGAGACCTGGGCCAGAGGATGCAGTGTGAATCTAGCCGGTGCACAAGTGTCGGAGCAAGGCAGCGCACGCAGGGACATTTTAAGGATTTTGGGGGCCCTGGGCCAAGTGTATTTTGGGGCCCCTGTGCGGACAGCTTTGAATTTATGATCCAGTTTCAGCTCTCTCGTGTCCTCTTTAGCCAGATCACAAACAGTGCACAGACACACTGGTTCAAATTCTAAATGTGTTTATAGTTAATATTCAGGGATAGTGATGTATGTTTTCATATTGTAATGCAGTAGAAGCTCACTAATACTACTGCAAATATTCACTGTGACAGCCTCCATTTTCTCATATGTGAGATCCGGTTTGGATCTAAAAGAAACATTTTTTATGGATGTTGCATGAAACAAAAACATCATTTGCTTGCAAAATGTCTATAATAGACTCTCACACATTACCCAGATTAAAAATAAATGAAAGGAAAACGTTATTTGCAACAATCTGTTTAAGAATTATTCATGGTCATCAAGGCAAGACTCTCTGCAGAACAGTGCTGGATGTATCAGAGGGCTCCTGAAAGGTGGGGGCCCTGGGCCAGAGCCCACTTTGCCCATGCCTTAAAATGTCTCTAGGCGCACGCGTGCATGAACCGGAGATACCAGTCCCAGTGCTGTCGTCCTGCACGCACTGACCGCCTGCAACGTGAAATGGGTAAAGTGGAGTACATCTTTTCACAGAATATTTGCTGGCTCTGAAAATGCCATTTCTAGCTCTCTATATACTAGTTTTCAAGCATTGACAAAGCCAATAGTTCTTATCTGTGCATGATCTATTCGCTTTGTCAATGTTGTTTTAGTCATGTTCTATAGCAGCCCATATGCTGTGCAGCATGGCTGAAAATTAAAAACAAAATTCTAAGAAGCAGTCAGCGCTATCAGCATCACGGCACGTTTTCTTTATTTATGTTCAACCACTCTGCACAGCAGCCACGCAGGTGTACAACATTGCTTGAGTGCATGGAAAAGCCAATTAGTTGAACAATTTTGCTTTTCAGTGTTTTCTTTGCCAATTTTGTACAGCTGTGCAGTATAGTTGAAAGTAAAAAAAAAAAAAAAGCTGAATAAAGCGCCCTGTGTTGACCACATCAAAGCACTTTTTGTTTACTTTTAGCCATGCTGCACAGCAGCTGTGATGCTATATAACATGGCTATAAAAAAATTGACTAAGCAAACAGATCTTGCATAAGCGAGACCTATTGACTTTTCCAATGCATGTTTCACTTACTGATCAGATTTAGTGGGGAAATAAGCTGCACATTTTCTTGTTTACTTTTGCTGCTGTTTGTTAGAGTGAAGTGGTGGCTGTAGCAGCTGCCTCTCACAAGGGCACTGCATAAGTTAGTACATGAGTTGCACCTATTAGCCTTTGGGCAAGACAGTGCAAATTTAAAAACTGTACTCCGTAATATGGGAAAACGGCCACTCAATAGAACAGGTTTGCAATAAAAGTATAAAAAGGAAAAACCTAGGCAAAACCCCTTACAGACTAAATTTATCCTCACTAATACAAATATTACTACCTAACCATCACCTCTTGCCTATATAATGACTAATCTTCTTGCACAATCTCACCATGTTTCAGAACCAAGATTTTCAGATATTTACAAAACCCCTGCATCTCCCATAAACCGGCCGTAGCACAAGCTTCCATAGACAAATGGGAGGATCTGTTCATCCCTGCACAACGTGGCAGGACCTCAGGGTGCCTGCCACATGGTGCAGGGATTAAAAGGGGGGCACCATAGGCAACCAGAGGCCGCAGGGTGAAGGGGGCCCTACTAGGGGCCCCCAATGTCGCTTTCCTACAGGCTTTCCATGTCAGAAAGCCCGACATGGAAAGCCTGTCGGAAATCAACAGCGTAATCCCTACGGCAGAAACGCCATCCATAGAGATTACGGGCTGGTCTCCGAATGGCCGACCGGCTCCTTGAGCCCATTGTAATCCAGCCGGACTGTGTAGTGCTTTGTGTTTCTCGCTGTGTTTAGCGAGCTCGTGCATTCCTCTATTGGTATCATCATCAGTGTAGAACTCTTACTGCGTTCTAGTTCTACACCGGTCGTTGGGGTTTTACAGTTTGTCTGGAGGGTGCGCTCTTACTGCTCTGCCGATGGCCCAGCATAAATAAATCATCTTTCCTACCTTCATGCCTCGTATCGTTTGGATCACCACATCGTTCTTGGCGACGAGCGCTGGGCCATCACGAAGAACCCGTGTGCCTACGTCTGTCCACCTAAGTACGCTGTTTGCCGATCATCGTGTCCAGAATTCTGCTCAGAAAAAGGAGTTGATCGGCGCTGTTTCTTCATGGTTGTAACAGCGGGAAAAACAGAAAGACGATTCAAGAGGTAGAGCAGCATTTTTATCGATCTGTCAATTTCAGCCTGAAACGCAAGGATAAACCTGCGTTTCAGTGAGCTCAGTGTCACGTTAGTCTTCAGAACGTGATGACGTCGATACGGTGAGCGTTTTTTTTCTTCTTTTTACATGTCAGTGGAACGCAAGCTTTGCGTAACAAAGCCCTTGTCTTTTCCGCCTCCAGAGTCAACAGTGCCGTGAGGGAGATACTATTGTGACGTCACGTTTTTTTTATCCTGTACTGCCCTCTGCTGGACTTATCATGTCACAAAGGCTTTATTGTGGATCTGTTTTATGAACAGTGCATTGGATCTACACAGCAGAGACTAGCTTTTCACATATAACCAGCGTATTGAAATTATTTAAGCATTTAACATAAATATTGTACCATTGAATGAGCAAATTTATTAGTGGGTGTTCACACGTCTATTCAGTTGTATCTACAAACTTGTTTATAGCCAAATTACTGCAGTTAACATGCAATCAGTTTCACCCCCTCCACCATTTTTAGAAACGCCTGGTGATCCACCAATTAAATGGAAACAATGGTACGATGGATTTGAGACTTATCTTGGTGCAATAGGAGCAATGCGTTTCAGAACAGAAAGGAAGAAATATCTCCTCCTGCACTCATTGGGCTATGAAGGGAGAGAAATTTTGAAACATCTTCCTCCACTTGTTGTTGCAAATGGAGAAGTACTTGATGAATATCAAGAGACTGTAAAGAAATTACAAAACAGGTTTGATGTACAACCCAGTTTAGTGGTGTTGCGACACAAGTTTTTTTTATGTGTCCAAAAACCAGGAGAGAATGTTGATACATACATCACTGCATTGAGAAGATTAGTTTCTGAGTGCCAGTTTGAAAATGTTGCTGATCAATTAGTCCGTGATCAATTCATCTGTCACTGCACGGATAAATTGATTAAACAGAAGCTGCTCTCAATTGGAAATCCAACGTTGGAAGAAACCATTAAGTTGGCAAAAAGCATTGAAACGTCACAGTTATCTGCAAAAGAACTTGAACCTAAGACTAGTGAAAGTGTCTCAGCTGTTAAAGTTAAAGACTCGAAAGATTCTGGTCAGCATGAAAAATCTTGTATCACTTCTGGTGATAAACGCCATCTTTTTTTCAACTAACCAAACATTTGCTTCAGGTGTGGGTACAGAGCCCACATGTATGGTAGCAAGTGTCCTGCAAGATTCGTTACTTGCAGGCTGTGCAACAGGCAGGGACACTTTGTGAAAGTTTGTCAAGCCGCAAAAAATAAACAACCCACTACGGTCAAATGTGTTCAAGATGAAGTGTTCAGCAGTGACGATGACTCTATCACCAAAGAATTGAGAGATATGGTTGTAGTTGTCCAGGATGAGGCAGTCAAGGTGGGGAATCCTGAACTTTGTGTTGACCCCTATGTTGAAATCCAAGTCGGAGATAAAGTATTAAAACGTTTGGTGGACTCGGGAGCTCGCATCTCTATGATTACTCAGAATCTATTTGACGAGACTTGGCCAAACAGACTTTTGTTGCCACCTGATCGCAAAGCAGTCTCGTATGAAGGACGTGAAATCAATCTCTCTGGTTACATTGAAGACATTATGGAGTTTAGAGGGAGGAAAATTGCTGGTAAAATATATGTCGCACACAAAGGCTTGAACATTTTAGGGTGGTTTCATCAGGGACTATTTGGAATGGTACTCAGGCCTGGTACAAGTGAGCAGGTTCTAGTTGTGCGAGACAATCTGGCTCTGGAGGAAATTATTAATAGATTTCCTCATGTTTTCTCTGGCGAGCTTGGAAAAATTAGTGACTACCAGCACACAATCATTGTCAAAGAAGGCGCAAGGCCCGTAAAACATAAGCTCAAGAACGTCCCTTTCAGTATTAGACATGATCTTGAGAAGGAGTTGACTTCCTTGTGTGCGAAGGGGATTATTGAACCAGTGGACTCTTCTCTTTGGCTCTCTCCATTAGTAGTTGCTCGCAAACAGAACGGAGAACTTAGAGTGTGTGTGGATCTCCGCTGCCTAAACAAGGAAATTTGGGTAGATTCACATCCTCTCCCAAATATTAACGAGCTTCTTGCGGGATTGAAGGACGCTAAAGTGTTTTCCAAACTAGACTTAGCTTCTGCTTATCATCAAGTAGAACTTTCTCCTGAATCCAGACACCTCACTGCATTTGTTTCTCCATTCGGTACTTACCAGTATGTTCGCATGCCGTTTGGCCTTGTGTCTGCGGCATCGGTGTTCCAACGTCTGATGAATAACATGCTCAAGGGTAGGCCTTGGCGGAAAACTATGCTACGCTCGCGGAGTGTGCGTAGTTTGCGCAACTACGCGCTACGCGAATTGCACGTAACACAGTGCAAAAACGCGTAACGTAGCGGGCATTTTGTGCTCGCTCGCGGCCCTCAACGTCAAGTTGGCGACCGCGAGCAAGCAAAATCAACATCCCGGCGAGACTTTTTCCTCGTTCGCGATCGGCAACATCAAGTTGCCGATCGCGAGCGTGGAAAATAAACCTCCCGGCGAGATTCTCAACGCGGGGAGGTAAGGTTTCTCATTGCGAGTGGTCGCGTATGCTCGCGACCGCCCGCGATGAGAAACTACCTGTCCGCGTTGAGAAAGCTGCCGCTCGAGTACAAATCTACTCGAGCGGCAGAAAACGACCGCTTGCACTGTGCATGATGCCGTTCGCAATGATTGCACAGTGCGGACAAGCATCCGGCACTGTGCAATCATTGCGAACAGCATTTCCCTACCGCACTACGCAGTTCGCGTAGCTCCGCGTAGCGCGCGTAGTGCAAAGTACACTTCGCATAGCTACGCGTCGCGCGACTACGCGAACTACGCCCAGGGTTACTCAAGGGTGTTGATGGGTTGTCAGTTTTTCAGGATGATGCTTTGGTTTTTGCTCCTGACAGGTCTACCCATGACGCCATCCTCAAAGAGGTGTTATCTAGGTTTCAGTCCAACGGTGTAGTTTTACGTAGAGACAAGTGGGTCTTTCTAACCGAAGAGGTTGAATATTTAGGACATCTCATCACTAAGCATGGTATTCTTCCCAAGTCTAGTTTAGTAGAGTCCATCGTGAAAGCCAAACCACCTTCTGACAAAATCACTCTCAAGTCTTTCTTGGGGCTCTGTGAGTTTTATTCACGCTTTGTACAAAACTTTGCCACGAAGTTGAGACCCCTTTCTCAAATGCTTACGAAGGGTTTTGGGTTTGAATGGACTGATGAGTGCCAAAAAGTATTTGAGTGGGTCAAAGAGCAACTCGTCTCACCCAGAGTTTTGAAGCATTTTGACCCTAATCTTCCCTGCACTGTTACTGTGGATGCTAGTAATGTTGGTGTAGGGGCTGTGTTGAGTCAAGCCAAGGATGATGAGGTTAAGACCATTGATTTTGCTTCGAGTGTGCTATCCCCTACCGAAAAAAAGTACTCGGTAATTGAAAAAGAGCTTTTGGCTTGTTGGTGGGCAGTGATGAAATTTAGAAATTACATTTGGGGAAGAAGGTTTTGTCTCCAGACCGACCACAAACCACTACAGACTGACCGGCTGGTTTGAATTCCGACCGCCGCATTCATAATACGGCGGTCGGAATTCAAACCGTGGATGTCGTTCGGAAAGCCTCCGACCTGCGGTGGGAGGCTTTCTGACCGATATCCAAATCGGCCCCAAAACATGTGTTACTGACCACAGATCTTTTAAGTGAGTCAGGTCCGCTTTCATGATCAGTAATAAACCGGTGCTGGAGAGTTGGACTGAATTACTTTCTCCCATGTGAATAATCAATAATTCTGGACAGCTTCTACCTTCAATGTACTTCGCTAAAGCAGAGAGAAGGTTTCCCCAATGCATATCACTTTTTCCTCACCACAAAACTACCCAAGTTGCCTTTCAAATGGCCTGGCCTCTGCCTGCTTTGTTGTCCACCGAACAAAAGAGTATCAAACAAACCAAAAGGATGCAACATTGTTATGAGGACCAGCAACGCAGCTAAGATCAAAGAAAGGAAGAGGTGTTAAAACATATCCATCGACACAACGTACCTCTTCACAAATTACCCAAACACACACGTCTCCTCTAACATGTAGATCTCCATCTACCAAACTGATTCAACCTCTCCTCTGACAAGCCTAACCTTTGTGCTTCTGTTGTAGCACCCATTCTAAATGAATGCGTACCAGATTTATTGGTATCCAAACTGAGCCTTGTTAAAACCCCTTAGAACCTGAAAAGCCATCAACGGCAACCCATCTTCATGCCGGAAAATAGAACCTGAAAAATCCCCTGAAAATGAAATGCAAGTTCTAACAGAGCAACACGACTTCTCTGCTGCACTAAAAAAAACATTCTCAATTGGTCCATCTTGCTCCTCTGGAGCCAAATCCACACTTTATCTACAGACACCATAACATGCTGTCTCTTCTTCCCTCTTTCTCCTCTTATTGCTAACAACTCAGAGATCCTAAACGGCTCAAAAAAACAACCACAGTGAAAATAACCAACTTCCCATGCTGAAGGACAAATAACCGGCAACATTTTCACAATATTGCACAACCATCTTAATGAGATTTGCTTTCGCCTGCCTATCTTGACACCTCTTTACCTCGCCCAACCAGGCACATTCCGCCTACACACTTCATCTGCCATGGGATCATAACCTCAAAAACATTTTAAGTAAAAAGAAATACCTGCCAACTTTCCAGACATAATAACAACAGAAAAACCATTGCATATCTGTTGCATTATAAAATTAACAGCATCATCTTGTCTCACCCTTAAATCAGTGACAAGATCAGTGACAGTCCCTATGTATCAAAGAGGCAGATAATAACGGGAAGGAGATTTTCAAAACTGTCCCCAGTTTCATGGACCCAAAAACTATGACCCCCCTCCACCACAGATCAATCAAGTCCTATACTCGAGAGTCAGTGACTTTTTCAAGCATAAAATCTCTAAAATTCAGACCAATTTAGTGGGCTTCAATAATCTGACTCTTGAGCCAGGGCCTGGAGACATAGCAGGACCAACAGCAGACTCTAAGCTGTCATCTTTCCTTGGCCCCTTCATGGAGTAATTGAAGGTCCAGTTTACGAACTGCAGGTCAGGGTCTCCTGACAACCCTATGCCACCACACATCCTGAAGACTATTGCGGATACTCTTGCCTCTACCTACCAGGAGCTATTCGCCATCTCCCTCCACTCTGGCGTTATTCCTGACAACTGGAAAAGAGCAAATGTTATTCCCCTGCTCGAAAAACCAAATGCTTACCCTGAAACACTTGCGAACTTTAGGCCAGTGTCTCTGCTCCCATTAGCCACTAAAATTCTGGATAAGGTGGTGAACTGCCAGCTTACAACCTTCCTGGCTGAAAATAAGTTGTTACACCAGTCCCAATCCGGCTTTAGAGCTAGTCATAGCACTGACAATGTTTTTGGAGGTCTCTGAATCCATCTAGACCAGTCTTGATTCTGGACTTAATGTTGCTCTGGTGCTGTTGGGACCAACAGCATTTGATACGGTGGACCATAACATCTTGCTGCATAGGCTAGAACACCTGGGGGTTACGAGATCAGCCTTAGGCTTGCTGGGCTCTTTTCTTGAGAGACGAGAGCAGGTAGTCTGGATGAAGCTTTTTGCCTCCGGAGCTAAATCTTTGAAATGGGGGGTGCCTCAGGTATCCTCCCTGCGTCCTATTGTTTTCAACATATATATGACCTCATTGGCATTTCTGGTCGAATCCTTTAGCATCAAGGTCATATCATATGCGGATGATACGCAGCTCCTGCTCACTTTACACGGGGACTCAGCGAGTGCAAAACAAGCCTTTGCACTTTGTATGAAGGCATTGCTTGAATGGCTCAGGGCTAATCAATTACAGTGCAACCCAGACAAAACTGAGATCTTATTGTTTGGGTTGAAACCCCTCCCCAGGTGGACAGGAGCCTGGCCCAACAGCGTCCCCCCCCCACCCCCCCTCCAACAGCGGTGGCCAGAAATCTGGGCGTTATGTTTGACTCTCAACTATCTTTCAGTGCCCCAGTGTCAGCAGTATTTAAATCATGCTTCTGGATCTGTCACTTTTGGAAATGGCCCTTTTTGCAGGGTTACCCCAAACCTTTTGCCTCCCTCCTCCCTTTTTTATGACCTTCTTTTTGTTTGCTTTAGGACTCTGGGCACAAAATCATTGTTTTTGCACTTAATATTTACTGTAAAGAGACTGATAGAAGTGAAGGTGTTTTTGAGGCTGCTGTGTAATTTTCCCTGCAATTAATGTGTTGTTTAAAGTCATTTATAACTTGAAAAGTACTTTTATAATTTTGTCGTTTTGGTCTTGTCTTGTTCAGAATATTATAAGCTATATTTCTAAAACTGGGTAGAGTCTTTTTGTGGTGTATTCATTGTGTTACTGTGCGCGTGTTTTGCACAAATACTTTAAACATTGTCTCGTTAGATAAGCCTGTCTGCTCTGCTCCAAGCTACCAGAGGATGAGCACAGGTTATCTCCGTGTTGTATCTAGCTTACCTTGACTAGAGTGGTGGGTTCTGCCTGGCTGAGTCTCATCCCTTAGCCAACCAGAAACCCCATTTCTAACACTGGTGATAAGCGGTGAGGATAGGACTTTCTTTTGTGCAATACCATAGTAACTCATTGTTTCTCTACAACTCTGCACTAAGACCGTTACATGTGTTTTTCTCCTGTTCTCTCACATTATTCATTTTTAGGTCTCGCCTACGCAGTGCGCAAGCGCTGCTTAGGAGGGGACCTTTAGCCATCGCTCAGGACTTTTGCCTAAACGTGTGCATGTTTTGCATTGGTTTGTATTGCCACTCGTGCACGTTTGGCGTTTCCCTTGCGGGAGCGAGCAGCGGCGCCATCTGTTTTTAATTATCTTGATCGCGCTTTCAAAACAGATGGCGCTGCTGCTCGCTCCCGCAAGGGCAATACAAACGAATGCAAAACATGCACGCGTTTATGCAAAAGTAAACGCTGTGCGTGTCTGGTCTTGCATACTCTGTCTCCCGCTAGTTCGCTCTTTCTCACACTGTCTGCTTTGCTCTTTCTGTCCCGTCACTTTCTTCATTTTGTTTATTTCTCTTGCGCTCCTCTTTTTTTCTGTCTTCCCGCTGTACTGAAAATCTTTTAATATCTGTGTCATTGGTGCCCTGTTTTTTCGTTCTCATTCTTTCTCTTGTTCTGTCATTGCTTTCTTCTCCCTTGCAGCCTGGCGTTGTGCCCTCTGGCGGAGTAAACGTGCCCCAGCCAGCAACGTCACAAATGAACTCTAACCAAATCCCGGTAGCACAGCAGTCTGTGACAAATTGTTGGCCTGGAGTGGTGTTCTTGAATGGCAAGAGGTGAGTAATCATGTAGTTGGCTTATGATAGGAACCCCTCATATAAGATCTCCCAACTGTTGGACAAACTTGTCTGCCAATCCATATTTTGTGCACTGCTTGAAAATTGGGGGTAGACGGCAGGCAAATGTTGTCATTGTGCTCAGTCGCAGAGAATCCGTGTTTGTACTCACAATTTCATTTAGTCCCCCTTCAAACCACCAGTAGCTGCAGTTAACAGTTCATCAGTTCTTCTTATACTGCAGGGGTCTCATTTTGACCTGTTTAGATTTAGGTGAGTATTCATTCAGTGTTTATAAATACTCCCTGAAAAACTCATTAAATTGTGTCTTTATATACAGCCGGGAGATTAGGAGCTACATTGAGTAACCAGTAGGTGATTAAAGGAGGTTAGAAGTTGAAAGCAGCGATGCTAAAAGAGGTGGTATTACTACTGTGTTGGGACAAGATAAGAAGGCAGAGGCCATGGGAACCCACAGCATGCGGCCAACTCTGCCTGTGCTCCGATTGTTCTGTTTCTTGTGTTTTCACAGAAGCTCAAACCAGCATCTGTCGATACCAACGCCAAGCTCACTCGCTCGTTGCCATGCCAAGTGTACGTCAACCACGGAGAGAACCTGTAAGTGTGAAGTGCCTTGACTGTCCTGCAAATGTGCAGAGTGTGAACTAAAGGATGCATGGCATGTTTTGTGTTTTGCAGTATGTGTGCATTGAGTGGGACTGCAACTTTCTTTTACAACAAAGTTCACATAGTGCATTATACAAGCGTTGATTTCCATTATTGTGTGTGGCATTAGAGGACTAGAAGCTGGTGGTTTTCAAAAACACTTTTATTGTAAGAAAATGCTGTAGTTTCCTACTAACCTCAATAGACTTTATTCCTTAAGGCACGCACTATTTAGTGACCTTAAAATGGGTGTCACGGGCCTTGTAGCAATACAGTAGTAGGTGAGGAAAAGAAAGAGTCAAAACTACATTCTCAATACATAAAAACCTTCAATAATTGATAAGCACTGAAGAGACAGTTTGTAACAAGATAAAGCAGTGTACAAACATTAGCTCAGACTTCTCCAACAAGATGCTCATGAGCTACTAGTAGCTCTGCAGCTACCTGCAGTAGCTCTCCTGTGTGCAGCCCTGCCTATTACATTTGAAGATTTTGCTTCATTGAATTAATATATGTATACCAAAATTCAAAAGTGTGTACTTGAGACGAAAATGTGTGTATTTTCAGACCTCATAAGATGATTGGCGAAAAATTATAGAATTTCCAAAATCTATTTAAAACTGAGTTCAGTGCTAAATCATGTGGCTGTGGGGAGATCATTACTAACCTTATTACCTTGACACTAGGAGCATTGCAGCTATGGCTGCTATGTAATACCCATGTAAAGGCATTCTAATTTGACAATGTTTTTAGGTCTCGCCTTTGGGACCTTATAAGTGTTTAGCCATGCAACAGTTGATGTTGTTGCACCAAGGATATTGTACTGCATAACTAAATACTTCTAAGGTTCCAAAGGCGAGACCTAATGGCTATGCCAATGCTTGTTTAATTTACTCCTGCTTCATCCTCTTACTCCTGGGACTCTTGTTGTTTGCACCAGTAGTACCTTGCAAGAATGGAGTCAACCTTTGATCTTGATTACCTGTTGGAGGTTGTATGACATTACCACATGTTGTTTTACCATGCACATCTTTACATCGCATATTTAACTATGCATACCATTACCTTGCTTGTACATCCGTTAACATTGAAAGCACACTTACAATGCAAACAACTAGCACGCACACTTTAACCACGCATACCATTTCTCTTTCTGTGCTGTAAATGTGCTGATTTTGTTATAGAATATAAAGTAAACTTACCTGTACGCAGCTTTCTCTGTTCCGATTGTCCATCCTGCTTCAAAGTGCTCTATTTTCTGTGAAAAGAGACGTTCAAGTGCGTACATCCTGGAATATTTATTGAAAGTAAAAAAGGACTATTGAAGTGACACAGAACTAGAGTCAAGAAATATCTGCACCTGCATTATATTCAGTGCTTTAAATGGAAAAAAATAAGTGCAGGTACTCACCAAATTAAGGTATGGACTGGGGGTGGGGTTTGGGGGCGGGGCTACAGGGGCGGGGTTACAGGGGCGGTGCTATGGGACCCGGCATGGGGCACACATTTAATTTAACTTCGATTTAATTGGTGTGCAGATGTGTATAATGATACTAAAGCATTTCCGGTATATCTTGAGTATTCCTTTCCCCTTATATGTACAAAAAGGTACATTTGATATTAAAGTGGGCTTCTCATGGTGCAACACCTAAATCACATATGACTTGCGCAATATATTTTCCTTAATATTTTTGGGAAACATTTAACTATGGTTAACCCTCTTGTCTCAGTGCCACCTAGCAGACATCATCCAGCCCCCCCCAGATGGCATAGCTTTGCCTCAAAGCTCCTTACTTGCTCTAAAGTGTGATTCTCTCTTTCTGGAGGTGGGCAAGCTTCTGAAAGCTTGAGCCAGGATGTCTGGCTCTGGCTCAGATCCAGGTTCTCTTGCACCTGCAAGCCCAAAATAAACTGAACTTTGATGTTGCATCTGCCTGCCAACCAAACTCTAATCTCATATGCGAACAATAAAGACAAAATAGTGAACTTTATTGTAATACAGGAGAGAAAGAAAAATATAGCCTCCTAGAGGCTGAATTGCACAAAGTGAAAGCAGAAATTCTGGGAACAATCCCGGCTTCCCCACTGACCAAACTGTGTGATCCCAGACAAATATATTATCTCAACAAGCCTTCATTTTCTTCGTTCGCACAATCAAATCTTGTGTTAGATTTAATACACTATAATATTGCTTCATTCATGAATAGAAAATAGGCCATACATAATGTACACTTCAAAATCACCTTGCTTCCTAGTTCACTAATGGCAGTGTTGTAACCGTTGGAGCAAAAACTCCTCTCAATGCTGTGATTTAAGCTTATGCACCAAGGTAAAATGCTTCCATGGGGTAAAATAAAAAACACTTTTATTTCAGTGGGAATGTTTAAGGCTCCACTTATGCACAGGCTTTTAAGCCCAAGCCAGACTTCGTGGTTCGGCTCTGACTGGGCTCTCCTTGTTAATTTGTTGGTTCTCCCACCTCTACCCTTCCCAGAGCCCCTGCATTTTACCCAAGAGAAAACGGCTTCTAAAAAACAAAATACAATCGTGATGAAACTGCGGAGAAAGCAGATCTGCACTGGAGAGAAAGTGGCCTAGCACTTTCAACATGCAGACCATTTCACGTGCGCTTTATGGGCAGTGTGGTAATTCAAGGCTTGCAACTATATATCTGGTGCTGGACCCTGCAGACAACATGCACTCATGCAAGACACACCCGCAGTGACATAGAAGCACTGGTGTGCGCAGACAGGACATTAAATACGTGTTTTAGAAAATGCTCACGTTCGGTGACATTCACATTATTAACATTGACTCTGCTTCTGTGTCACTATCTCCACCTTCATCCTCAGTCTGGCTCCAAACAAGTGCTGCCCTACTCTGCTATGCCAGCAGGAAGCCTTCTAGATGTCACGCCAAGCCGCGGCTGTTAGAAAGCCCTGCTCACACACCTACTGTGCTATTAAGCCTGAGTAGACCCTGTGTCAATAAAGGCAGTGTGACTCCAGCCCCTCCCAAACTCCCTGCCAGCCCTGAATAAAAGCATACGGGCCGCTGCTCAATTAGCACCTTGAAAAGGTAAATTAGCACTCGATTATCAGAGTGCTTCAACAAAACGGGCCAACTTGCCAGCTCTGTCGCGCTTCTTTTTAAAAGTGCCAAATTGCAGAGCTTGACTTGCTGCCCCATGAGTACCGGTACTCTCTTTGGACAAGGAGAAGTTCCGGTACTCAAACGCAGAAAATTTAGAAGTGCCGGTACTAAGTACCAGTGAGTACCGGCCCATTTAAAGCACTGAGTATATTATACGACCAAACGAGTATGTGATGCTGAACAGTAAGGAAGACGTGTGTTTAAACATGCTTGGCACTCTTTTTGTATTTCATTTCTGTAGATTACATCTTGCTAAATATGGTGTGCGCTGTAGATCCGGTGGCGTCTGTAGTCGATGGGTAGGGTAGTGCCAGCCTCTAACACTGTCAAAGTTAAGTCAATTTCCTCCCATTCACTCGATAACACCTGAGAGTTATAAAATGAGACCGTATTTCACAAAATTTGCACAGGTGCAAAACAAAAAAGGATGCTGAAATATTCTTGTTGCATGTGTATATGGGAATGTTACAAATGATATTTGCATAACCGTAAAAAATGTATGGCACCAACTGATTTCAGGTTATTTTTTGACCTGTTTCCATATTAAGAATTAAAAATAAATACATTTGCTGCACCTATCAGAACTGCAAGATAGAAGTGTGTTTGTGGCAAAATCATTTTCCTCGTTTCTCATGATAAAGGTTGCAAAAAACAGTACAAACACACACCAGCCCCACCCATTCAAAAACAAGCCATATTCACCTAAAAACGCACCAAAACACACCAAATCACACCCAAACAAAGTCAACTCCTATATGGACGAAACAAACACATACCCCGAGCCCTAAACACAGGAACCCTAGCCCACACCAACCCTAAGTCTTAAAAACGAGCCACACAAAGTGAAACACTGCCACCTACTGATCAATTGGGTGGTAAAGTCTTGCGATGTGAAGACTTGCGTGTCAACAGTCATTTCGTTGTTAAAAATGCGTGGTAAATGCTGTACGATGTGAAAACTTCAGAGTAAAGACTGTTTCCCATTGTTTTACAATGTGGAGGAGTTGAAGGGCTTCTGCGGGGAAGGGGGCTAGTGGTGAGTGGGGAATCCACCAAGTTGGATCTTCAGAAAGTCCTGTATTATTTTGAAAGGGCACACTGGGAAACAGCTCTTATTTTTGGGAGGACTCTGAGATGGAGGACCCCTTTTGAATTCTTAAGGATGTGAAGCTTTGGAATCTCTTGGACGATTTCGAACCAGAACACCAATAGGGCAGTGGTCCTGAGGAGTTTGAGGAGGAAGAAAATGACCGGACACAGGGCTCCAGTGGATAGAGGGGACCCCATGGATAGGGAATGCAATGTTGGGTTTATTGCTGGAGCAGTGTCACCTCCCACACCCTGCCTCCTGAGGAGCTCAAGAACAGACAGACTGAGAGGGACCTGAGACTGCAGCTGGCTGTAGAGGAGAGAAGGGCTGAGGCTGACAGAGCCCTAGCTGAGGAGAGGATGGCGGAGGCAGAAAGGGCCTTTGCCAGGGAAAAACTTGCTCTTGAGGAGAGGAAATTGGCCAATGAGCATAGTTTGAAGGTTCTGGGCTTACAAGCACAGCAAGTAGAGTCCAGTGGTGGCAGCAAAATATTGTATCCAGTGTTAAAGATACCACCCACATACCCATAGAATTGATGCCTAGCTAGGAGGAGGATGACATACATCAGTGGTTTGAGGAGTATGAGGCAGCTCTAGAGGTGCACAGGATCCCTGAGGAGGATTGGGGAACTGTCATGTGGAGTCATATGCCTGGTGATCGGAGGGATACCCTACTGGCTCTAGAAGAGAGTGACAGACAGAGGTACACCCCCATGAAGGAAGCCCTGGTAAAGAAGTATGAATTCACCCCCTAAAGTGTCAAGGCATTGTATCCTCAGGATCGGATGATGCTGGTATGGTCCACCTCCTGATATCCCCAAAGTCTGGTTGGTATAAATACAGACTATTGAAGCGATCAAGCGGGGGAAGGTAAGGAAAGGAACAGCGGGGAAGTGGACCTGAAACAAAAAATGCAAATTATACTACTACCAAAAGGAGTGTGCTATTCTCTGCTTCTTATCTTACTAGCAATTATGTGACAATAAAGATACCTGAAAGGAAATGTGAACGCTGCCTTTTGTTTGAAAACTGGAGGCATGGATACTAGTGACCCACTCTGCGTTTTCTGAGAGGAGAATAACAGAAAGAGAAAACACGCTATCAAAAGAAGGCTTTGCGTGATTGTCATGTACACATGTAAGACTCTATGGGGACAGGAGGGAACCAACAGAATCACACCTACCCACTATCTGTAGATGACACTCCTAACAGTGGCGGAGACACAACGCAATCCAAGAGCTCTCGAACAACCCCTGTTGTAAAATAAACAGACAATACAGGCAACATCCAATCTTGTCAATAAGGTAGAAAATAAGCGTCGGAGTAGTATACATTCAGTAATAACAGATGATAGATCCGGCTCTTTGAACTTTGCACCCCCTTTTCTCCTGATTCACGTGGGAACTTGAACCCAGTCCCTGGGTACAACAAATGTCAGGAGAACATCGAGGAGTCTTAGAAAAAAATAAGCTCAAAAGGTAAGCGCCTTTCCCAAAACGGCAGTTACAGTGGACTGCTGTACTGCCTAATTACCACCAAAACTAAAAGACACCCTTTCACTCGGCATGAGCAGTGGAAATGCCGGCTCGCCAACACAAGTGAACATGTAGTTTCAATGTGTCTCCAATACCGCCTTGGAGAGGCAAAGATATCGCTCAATAATTGCAAATTAGCCTGCGAGCGCCCAACAAAGTAATTCAAGGTGTGTTTACAGCGAGCAGTTGTAAACCAATAGTTTGGTGCACCACGCATCCTTACCGGACCGTACTCCGTCCGTACTCCGTCCGTCGTATTCCCGGCTCCAGAATAAACGGCCCAGGTCAAGAGCCCGGAAGCTCTTTTGAAGTGACTTCCCCTTGACGCCTGCGTGTGCACGCACGGCCGAGTGCCGCAAGTCGTCATGGGAACTGTAGTTTTTTTTTTCTCGCCAATCCGGTGTGTGTGTCTGGCAGTGTTCATGCGCAGGGCCGCACCCTGCGCTGATGCGCCCTGACATAAAGAGTGTATGTTGAGGTTCAGCGGCAGCCGGAAACTGTCTCACCAGTCTTGGGTAGAATTTGTTGAGTATTTTTGCAGAGCACTGGATGATTGGGTGAAGGGTAGCACAGTAAACACTTTTGAAGGGCTGTACAATCTGATTGCCAGAGAGCACATGCTCCGTTGTTGTTTTCCAGGGCTACTCCAACTCCTGTTGGAGTGTCAGTTCACTGACCCCAGGGAATTTGCAAAGGAGGCAGACCTCTAGATGAGTACCAGGAGGTCTGGAAAGGCATTTGGGAGTGATCCTAAAGGGAGTGGCTCAGGTTCCCCCCAACTGAGGGTGAGTGGTGGACCATAGTAGCCCCAACAGATCCCAGTGTAATGGGGGGGCGATGGGGGTCTAATTGTCCCTTCTCAGCTAACACCCCCCACCCTGAGAAACCACAGAGGACCGAGACCCCTGGATGGCCTGGGGCCTGGCTCTGGACATTGACAGCTGTCAGTGGCCTCTGTCGGTTGCTGTCCTTGTGGACAGAGCTGTCCTTGGTTTGGGGACAGAAGTCAGACCCAAGGGGTGAAATGGGCTACATCACTTTGTTGGCAATGGTGGTACTGTCTGCCTATTGGGATGCATCTGTGAGTAAATTAAAGTTAAACGCTTCACAGATGGGGTCCACAGATGAGGAGAAGGATTCCCTATGGGGCAGCTTAGTGGGCCCTGAGAGTATAGACAGGGGATTCAACTGGGTTCAGAGAAGTGTAGAACTGGCACGTGCCCCTGTAGTAGTGGGCCATTGTCCATGTTCTATAGCCCTGAGCTGGGAAGTCCATCAAGGTATTGATTAGACTACCCTGCCTTTAGGCTGGAGGGAGGTCGTGTTGGAAAAGTCCCTTTTTGCAGGGCTACCCCAAATGTTTTGCTTTCCTCCTCCCTTTTTTCTGACCTTCTTTTTGTTGGCTTTAGGACTCTGGGCACTTTGCCACTGCTAACCAGTGCAAAAGTGCATGTGCTCTCCCCCTAAACAGCTCCATTTCGATGCGGACTAGATTTTCAGCATTCATGTGCTAGCGCGGCAACGTGGGGATCTTGACGGTGATGGGTATTCGGCCCCTCTTGGAAGGATTGTTTTCCTCTGCACATTTTTTAAACTAAGGCCCCTTGGAGGCATGTACGAAGACTTATCTGGCAAGTTGACAGTGTAACGAGAGACAATTGATCTTGCCTGCTACTTACCTTGCAGTATATAATTATTGGAGGCATCGTAGGGGGCCCCTTCACTCCTGTCGTGGGCGACCACCTTTTCAGATTTTCTACATATAAAGAACTATTCGACTTGGCCAACATATAAATTATGGATATGTCCAGGCTTACGTAACGGTTGTCTTTTTGTCCTGACCCACATGTGGAGGTAGAAATTACCCTTATCGCGGAAGACGGGTTGAAACATCAACATTTTCTTTCTTTGGCCTGCATTACTATTTTTTGACCCTGGCTCAATGTCCAGAGGTCATCCAAGGGATAGGAAAGTGGATATTGTATACAGGCCCAACATTGGTTTGGTCGACCGAATCACCTAATCCGACCAGTGCTGTATATATGAAATAGGGTATCTTTGCTTCTTATTTTTTCTGATTGTTCTCTTTTCTTTTCACGATCACATTGCACATGAGCACTTCCTTTTCACTTCTTTTCTGACAACCGCCTATTGTAATAATGATTGATTAAATACTGTTTTTCATGAAGACTATATCAAGATAAGATTTTTTCATATAAACATTGTTGTCTTTGGTCTTTCTCTCTGTGACAATAATCTAATTATAGAATAACTCTCTGTATGACCTTTTGAATTGATTTCTTCAGTCCTGTGCACTTTAGGTGGGCTGAAAGGATACGTCAGGACCAAGTGTTGCTTATACTGTATAGATTCCCAGGTCCTTGACTTTTTCTGGGTGAACCCCATTAGTATTTAGTGGCTCCCCCTAAACATGGCATGATTGGTTTACACCTGTTTGGCATATTTGATTTACTTGTAAGTCCCTTGTAAAGCTGCATACTATTTAACCAGGGCCTGTACTTCAAATGCTACTAGTGGATCTGCAGCACTGATTGTGCCACCCACAGAGGTAGACTTTCAAACTTGTCTCAGGCCTGCCACTGCAGGGTCTGTGTGTGCAGTTTACTGTCACTTCGACTTGGCATTTAAAACTACTTGCCAAGCCTTAAACTCCCCTTTTATTACACATAGGTCACCCCTAAGGTAAGCCCTAGGTAGCCCTATGGGCAGGGCACTTTGTAAGTTCAAGGTAGAACATGTACTGTTGTGTAGCTCCTATAGTACCCCTGCAGGACCTGCACATTTGGATAACATATACTGCGGGCTTGGTGGCAGACTGACTCTGTGCACCCCCACCGTATATGTTAGCCTAGTTTTGCATTAGCTAGCTCGCAGTGCCACTAGTGTCTCCTCTTATCGGGGAGAGATTAGTTTCTGGCAACCTTAGACCATGACAACCCTGATTCCCTCAGAATCGTGGAAACAATGTACTACCTTTTGCTCAGTCACTCGTGCTCACTTATTCGGTTTGTCTCCGAGAGTTACACAGAATAAACAGTCGGACGTTTCAATAAGTATTTATTGAACAGTTGTTATTCTAGTGTAAAATATATGTGCTGCGGTAACCAGCAGACAATAGCAGAGATATATTATTAGCAGTACGATAAAAGCAAAGGGATAGAACAGTTCTACCATATTGCGATAATCATGAGTACATACATGAATATAAAAGCATTATGCAAGTGTGCGTACTCCTACGATGCCTACCTAGATGTACCTGAGTGTACCTAGCATGGGTGTGTAGGTCTTAGAAGCTAAGAGCCAAGAATCCTCCTAGGATTTAGTCGAACCCCCATACCTGAATAGAGAGAGTGTGGGACCCCGTCCTGGTCTCGAGTTGGACACCCCGTCCGGGTTGTGTCAGACCACTGTCAGCTTGAGCGACTGCATGCAGGAGCCTCAGCGTCTCTGGTCAGTGTGTCAGCATGGAAGTCTCGGTTCCCTCTATCTTACCGGGGCAAGATGTGGTGTATTTATACCCTAAAGAGTTTCGGTCCTGTGAACTTTGTACATACATATTATGCCGGTGGTGTATTCTTAGAAAGCCATACATAATTAATGAGTACAGTGTGGGCCTGTGTTTGGAAGAACCCTGCTGTATTCAAAACCACAGGATAGATAACGTTCAGCCCTCAGAGCTCGTTGTGTACTAGCTGGGACCAATGTAGGTGAAAGATCATGCCTATATAAGGAATCATACTATAATAGGACATGTACAGTTGTGACCATAATTGGGCATATGCGGCCATGACCATAATAGTGCAAGTACGAATATGACCATATTAGGGTAAATATGAATACGTCCATTTTAGGGCATGTACGAACGGGTCTACATTAGGGCATCTATGCGGGATATAACAGTACTTTGATATTTTGCATGTCTTGGTAGTGACAAACAGCCTATTTCATTTTTCACTGCTGTAAGGGCAACTCCTTTCATAGGCTAGCATTGGGAATTCCCTTAGATATTTTTAAGTGGTAATTCCTGATCAGAAAGGAGTAGCGTTGCCATGTTTGGTATGTTTAAAATGGTAGTGATAAATCCTACTTACTGGTCAAGTTGGATTTCACATTGCTATTTTATAAATGCCACTTTTAGAAAGCGGGCATTCCTCTGTGCTTTTGACTCTGTGGGCCTGACAGCCTGTCTCCAATACACGTCTGGGCTGGGTGACAGCAACACTTTGTGCATTCCCTCTAGACAGCCACAACACAGGAAGGGCTGGGTATGATAAGAGATTCATCTGCATACTGATAGTCTTCCTAGGCAGGGAGAGGGATAGGTGGTTCACACTTACATTTGAATATGTTGTGTCCTGCCCTCACACAATGGTCTGCAGCCAGGGCTGGATTGAAAGGGATGATTTTGCACTTTAGAGAGTTCCTTTGAAGTCACCCCCTCCATCAAAGGCATTTTTGGGTATAAGTACTGGGGCTCTGACCCCATCTAATCAGACACTTTTTGGACCTGTAACCAGACATTGCTGGGTCTAAATCTGCCCATTGCGAGAATGAACTGTTATGCTGCCACTCTGCCTGCTAACTGATGTGTTGTGTTGGCCTGCTGCGTTTAAGCTTCAGGAGGGAAGGCCACTTTGCAACCTGCCTTGCTGTTCTGCTGCCTGGTCACTCGGTGCTGTGGCCACTAATTAGGGCTTGTTGGCTTGCCCCCTGTTTTGAAATCACAGGGCCATCAAAGATTTTGCCTAATAACCACTGCCATGGGACTCTGTCAATTGTGAGTCCGGCAGCAGTGCATTCAGACTTTTGCCAAGATCAGCGCAAGTTGAGCGCTTCAAATTCCCACAATTTTGCAAAGGCCAGCATGTGTGGGGAACTTCGTGTTTCTGAAGCACATATTGAGCGCTTTGTAATTACCCTACGACCAGAGCATGTTGAGTGCTTTTGTACTTTGTGAGATCAGCGCGTGTGGAGCGCTTCCGTGTCTCACCCCGACAACAAAGCTGCAGCACCGAGGGGAGTCCTGCCTCGAGAAGCCGAAGGGTTGCCTAGCAATGAGAGAACTAAGCCAACGTAAGCCGTGGGTGGGGCCCTGCCACCAGAAGAAATATTGCCCTGCGCTGCTTGATTGTAACGGCCCGAGGACGAGTCAGCGCGGCCCCTCGAGACGCCAGCCAGGCCAGGTACTGTCACTGAGGTAGCGGTATCGGCGAGGCCCTGTGCATCAGGTCTGTGTTACCTCACGTGTATTACTCAGCTGTGTGTGATTGTGCCCGGCGAGGCCCCGCATGACAGCTCTGGTCTGCCCTGTGTTATTTGCTCAACTGTGTTGGCACTCACTGATCGGTCGCAAGTCCACACCAAAGCCCAGAATCTCAAGTGCTCTTCCAGCACACCCCAGTGGGGCATTACCGTAATTCACTTACAGGAAGCACCCGCATCATTGTTTTTGCACTGACTATTTACAGTAAAGAGCTTGATGGAAGCAAAGGTGCTTCTGAGGCTGCTGTGTAATTTTCCCGGCAATTAATGTGTTGTTTAAAGTTGTTGATAACTTGAAAAGTACTTATCATATTTTTGTCGTTTTTGTCTTGTTTTGTTCAGAATATAACAAACTATATTTCTAAACCTGTGTGGAGTCTTTTTGCAGTGTATTCATTGTGTTACTGTGTGTGTGTGGCACAAGTACTTTACACATTGCCTCTTTTAATAAGCCTGCCTGCTATGCGCCAAGCTACCAGTGAGCACAGGCTGTCTTCATAGTGTGTCTAGCTTACCCTGACTGGAGTGGTGGGTTCTGCCTGGCTGAGGCACATACCTTAGCCAACCAGAAACCCCATTTCTAACAGTTGCATGCTTAGGAAATTTCTTAACTTTCTGCCTCAAGATGCACACGTCACTGTGGTCAGGGCACTGATTCTTTCTAGGTTGGACTTTGTCAATGTTTTGTACTTAGGTCTCCCAGAATATTTGGTTCAGCATCCAGAATGTGGCAGTCTGCCTATTCTATAAACTATCCAAGCATGTGTCGGTATCTCTGCTTTGAGAAAAGCTGCATTGGTTACCGGTACGTAAGCATATTGTGTACAAAGCTCTGACGCTGACACATCAAGCGCTCCATAACAACGGGCCATACCCAACAACCTACACCTGAAATATAACCTAAAAAATATCTTAATTACACAATTTACATAATTAATTATCAATTAAATAATTAATATTAATTTAAAATTATTAATTAATTAAAAATAACTTCCCTCCCTTTCCCTCTACAAACCCCACAACTCGTACCTAAATTACAACTTAAAAAACAAATTAATTACATAATTTACATAACTAATTATCAATTAAATAATTAATATTAGTTAAAAAGTATTAATTAATTAAAATTAATTAACTTACCACCCTTTTCCCCTACAAACCCCACAACCTGCACCTAAATTGCAACTTGAAAAGCAAATTAATCACACAATTTACATATTTAATTATCAATTAAATGATTGCTATTAATTAAAAATTATTAATTAATTAAAATTCATTACATTCCCACCCTTTACCCCTACAAACCCCACAACCTGCCCCTGAATTGCAACTTAAAAAAACAAATAAATGACACAATTTACATAATTATCAATTAAATAATTAATAATTACAATTAATTAACTTCCCACCCTTTACCCCTACAAATCCCACAACCCACACCTAAATTCCAACTTTAAAAATAAATTAATTACGCAATTAACATAATTGTCAATTAAATAAATAATAATTAAAATTAATTAATTTACTTCCCACCCTGTACCCATACAAACCCCACAACCCACTACAACACTAATAATTACAATTAACAATTAAATTTAATTTAAAAACAACAAAAAATCTACATTATATATTTAAAAACATTAACTATAATTATACAAACAATTTATAACATATACAAGTAAAACATATACTAAAAAACATAAAGATAATTAAAAACGCTATTCCTTACAACAATATTTTCATAAATGATATTAACAACGTAGATATTTTTGACATCGATATTACTTACCTTAAAAATTGATATTTTTGTCTACGATATTCCTGCATCACAATATTTGTGTATCATGATATTAAAAACTCGATATTTCTGTGCCTCCATATTTTTAACTCAATATTTTGTCCGAATACCATATGCTGCAGGGCAGTAAAGTGTTGCACCATGTTCATGCTGTTTTCAGGAATTTTAGGTCTTGTGTGTAAATAAACTTTTGTTATATGAATGAGAGTAATTTTTTTCAATGTTGGTGTACCTTGCAGATTGTGTTTTGCCCAGTTTTTATTCAATACACACTGTGGAGAGTTCTGTGGATCTTTTGTGTTCTTGCTTTATGTCCTGGTTAGGTTAGCGTCCTGAGTGGTAAATTTGGACATTGTGCTACAGACACTTCCTTCTAAGGGCCCGATTCCGATCTTGCTCGGAAGGGCTCCTGACGGCATCCGTCAGGAGCGAGTCCGAGTCGCGAGTGCAATTTCCGACCGACTTGTCCCGCCGTACGAGCGAGCGAGTACAATGTGAACATCGCCTCGCGCTCCGAGCGACTCGTACCCGTCAGCGAAGCCCTCCGGGCGACTACAACTTGGCCGACTCGTGCAGCGCAATGGGTTCGATTTCCGAGCGACCAAGTACGATGCACGCATCGAGCAGCCTGATTGACTTAGAGCCTCCGACTCAATAAAGCTTCGGGAAGCGGAATTCGGGGGCCGTAGCGGGCCCCCCTTCACCTGTAGCCCTACGACTCGGTCACAGGGGGAACCCAAGGGTTCCCCCTACACATGCATGTACGGTGCGGGGGGCACCAACGTGTCCCCACAACAGGGGGCGCCCTTATCCGCGATGTACTTTTTTCTCAATGGAAGCCTATGTACGCAACGTACAACAGGCTCCCATTGACTTCAATGGGGCTCCGAGCGACCCGAGTCCGTCAACGCGTACTTGCAACGTACTCGGACGTTCGGAGCCCAGGAGCACGAGTCGGTCGGAAAGCTCTACGGGACAGAGTCGGCCGCAGGGCTTTCCCAGCAAGATCGGAATCGGGCCCTAAGTAGCCAATAATATGTTGGCAACTAGGTTAGAGGCTTATCTTTGCAAGTTCTTTGATCCTGATTTATTTCTTTGCAACAGGCCATTCTCTAACGGCTCTGGCAGAGGAAACACAGTGGTGGGACAACAGCAACCACATTTAACGTTTTTTGTTACTTTGGGGGGCCTATTCATCTGTCCTGGCTCCACTTCTGCTCTGTGGACTCCTACTGCTTTTTTCCGGTTGCCCTCTTCCCTGCTGACTACCATACATCGCTTCTATTCTGCCACACTCTTGCAGACTCCTGCTCCTCAATGTTCCCCCTTGCTGATTGGGATCTTTTTAAGTCCCCAACCTAGTACACCCCTCTCATATCACAGAACACATTTTTGATCCTGCAAACATATCCCGAAGTTGGGGGTACATTTCCTGGACCCTCATTTGCACTAATCCCAGGGTAATTTGTTACTTAAGTTAGGTTTCCGAAAATAGTAATGGAAAGGTTGCCCTCAATCCAGCAGTCGGTTGATGCCATTTACAGAAGCATCATTGCCACCACATGGGTTTTCCTCTTGATGGATAGACCAGGTGGCTCCTTCAAGAATTAACTCCACCTTTGCAGACTCTCTAAAAGGGCTGTATCCTCTGAGTTTTGGCAGAAGTCGCTTTACTGCCATCCGTAAATCAGGCATTTTGTCTGCCCCGTGATGGTCTTTGCTAGAACAGTTTTAGTTTCCAGGATTCTGGGAACTGTTATTCCATTTGCAAGTAACAAGCATTGTTCACAGGGGTACCTGTTCCTGAGCACAGTAGTCCAGCACTTTGAGCTGTGGATCAATATTAAATCAATGATTTTAGGTCTGTTGCTAGCTAAGACCTTTTGATTTTACTACAATTGTACATATAATGCACTTGCTTAAAGGGTTCTCATCCAGCCCACTTCATCCAATGTTATGCGATGGTCCAGCCCAGTTCAGCCATTGGCTAACTTCACCGTGAGTGATGGCATTCTGCTCTATTACAAGGAGCACATCCGCACATGAAGAAGTTCCCACCAATGCTTGGGGCTACTATGACAATGCATGTTTTTTTTATACAAAAAAGTTTTGTTTTTAGCATTTTTTTATATTGGTGATGGCCTGGTAGCTCCACCAACAAACAAAGTTTTACAAAAAACATGACAAAGCAAGCATAGATAAAGCCAAGAAACTGGCTGACAACACCAGACCTAGGCTTTGCCAATATTTGTTTTTTAATTTTCATACTTACTAAAAATAGAATGTTTCTCTTGTTTTACAGCCTGTGCGCGTCTGGTGTCCATTAATGCTACTCTTATTGTAACTCCTTTCAACTTGGTGAAGATGAATGGAGCAGGCAGGTTTAGCAGCGGTATTGGTGGTCCGATACTTTGCGGCCTGAAGCTTCACAGGGCAGATGTGTGTCTGGAGATTTGTGCTGCACATAGAGTTGATTATGCTCCTGCAGACGATGCTCCAACCTCATATATATATATATGCTATTATAGAACTATGACAGTGACAGAATTATGAAGCATAGACTTTGCAATAAAGAGTGAGACACAGGCCATATCCAGAACTGAAAAGGTACCGTCTGTGTTATGGGATGTTACCGGGCTGTATATGGGAGGCATAAGAAAGGAGACTTGCAACAAAATAATTGTGCAGGAGGTCACTATTCGGAGTTTGAAGACAGCCAAAGATGGAGGACCGGATGGTTTTACAGCTGCTTTGTATAAAAAAAACTTTAGTATGGCTCTTGTACATACACCGATCCAATTGTTCAGTTGTTTCCAACTGTCTATAGAAATTACACCGTCTATACCGAGGCAGTGACTTTGGTTCTCAGAAAGCCATAAAAGCACTCCAATTGTGTGGCTATTTCAGACCTGTTTTCTTGCTCAACATAGACATAATGCTGTTCGTTGGAGTATGAAAAATTATTGATGCCAACACTAATTCACCCCGACGAGTTTGGATTTATCAGGAGCAAGCAGGATAGCAACAGATGAATGGCGACCTTAATTGATAATATGGTCGCTCCCTGTAAAAGAAAGGATCCTTATAGAACTTCATAAATACCAAAAGGCCATATAGCCAGGTGAAGTGGAGATTTAAGGAGGGCACATTGACCATTGTAGGTTTGAGAGACGACTTCAGGAAATAGATAATGGTGGGACATGAAGCTCCTAGTGCTAGGGTGCAAATGAATGGCTGTTTTAAGGTCCGCTTTCCATTGCCAGGGAACAAGGCAGGGTTGCTCTTTATCCCACTCTTCTAACAAGAAGGGTACCCCCAAACATACTATTTTAGGTTAGAGAAAAAGGGGACAAGACATCAATCAATAATAAACATTCCGCTTAACCTATCTATACATTCCTAGATGGAATTAATCCAATGTAGTCAGACTCCAAAAATGTATTCAAAAATATTTTCTATTTAGTAGTTCATAAATTACTTTTTTCTTACAATTTTTATTATTTTCATGTTTCATTTTTTAATTATCCTTTTTTCCTTTCATATTATTCGTAAAACAAACCCCGGAAGCACATTCATTTATCCCACCAATAATACAATAATAATAACAAAATCAAAACAGTACAATAACATAACTAATCACCCCACTCGTAAATCACTGTCTCTCATTCATCACCAGAGTCATACCCACTCCATACACATATTTCCCATGTCCCGCAAAACAAATTTCTTTGACAAACAAACAAGGACGCCACTCCTCATTAATCTTCCAACTGTTGCGTCCTGAATTGAGATCCTCAAACAATATCAGTCAACACGCGTTTCAGTGGATATCAAATTCTTTTAACCACCTTCTTCAGGACCTATCACCTATACTTTTTCTTCTTTGACCCAGTGCAACAAGTGGGGTACATTTACATAAGTTGGTCCTATATCACTTCTATATGGTGAGTTTTGAGTGCCGTTTTTTTCTATATCCCCAAACTGCTTGTCCACTGTCCAGTTGATCACAGTAGGAGGAATCGATTCACTAGTCATCCATAAATGCGGTCTACCTTCCCAAAATGACACTACTCAAATCCCTTAGTACATCGATCAACATCAGTAGTTGTGCTTCTTCGATATGAATGGTCTTGCCGAGATGGGTGGGGGGCAGAAGCTTTCTACCAGAGACATTAACAGAATTTTGAAAAACTCCGCTATACGGTTATGCTTTGTATGCTGATGTGTTACAGCAAACAAATGATGGACGGAATGCTGACAATGCAAACATTCTCCCCCAGTCAAAAGATCTGGGTTAAATCCATCGTTCTTTTGCCCACTATGCCACCCCAGTTTGGACCCAGCCATATGCAAATCAGTCTTGACCCTGTGCCCCATGGGAACAGTCCAGACCGAACTGCCAGGCCAGGTCCTCCCTGGACCGGAAACAAGCATCCTAGGACCGGTTTCAGGGTATGTCACCCTTCTTCAGCCAGGCTAGCTTGAATCCAGTGGCACAGTGAGCAAGGGACCCACGTCTGGGCATACCCGTCCCACTTAGGGCGAAAAGTGTTACAGCAAACAAATGATAGACGGAATGCTGACAATGCAAACATTCTCCCCCAGTCAAAAGATCTGGGTTAAATCCATCGTTCTTTTGCCCGCTATGCCACCCCAGTTTGGACCCAGCCAGATGCAAATCAGTCTTGACCCTGTGCCCCATGGGAACAGTCCAGACCGAACTGCCAGGCCAGGTCCTCCCTGGACCGGAAACAAGCATCCTGGGACCGATTTCAGGGTATGTCACCCTTCTTCAGCCAGGCTAGCTTGAATCCAGTGGCACAGTGAGCAAGGGACCCACGTCTGGGCATACCCATCCCACTTAGGGCGAAAAGTGTTACAGCAAACAAATGATGGACGGAATGCTGACAATGCAAACATTCTCCCCCAGTCATAAGATCTGGGTTAAATCCATCGTTCTTTTGCCCACTACGCCAACCCAGTTTGGACCCAGACATATGCAAATCAGTCTTGACCCTGTGCCCCATGGGAACAGTCCAGCCCGAACTGCCAGGCCAGGTCCTCCCTGGACCGGAAACAAGCATCCTGGGACCGGTTTCAGGGTATGTCACCCTTCTTCAGCCTGGCTAGCTTGAATCCAGTGGCACAGTGAGCAAGGGACCCACGTCTGGGCATACCCATCCCACTTAGGGCGAAAAGTGTTACAGCAAACAAATGATGGACGGAATGCTGACAATGCAAACATTCTCCCCCAGTCAAAAGATCTGGGTTAAATCCATCGTTCTTTTGCCCACTACGCCACCCCAGTTTGGACCCAGCCATATGCAAATCAGTCTTGACCCTGTGCCCCATGGGAACAGTCCAGACCGAACTAACAGGCCAGGTCCTCCCTGGACCGGAAAGAAGCATCCTGGGACCGGTTTCAGGGTATGTCACCCTTCTTCAGCCAGGCTAGCTTGAATCCAGTGGCACAGTGAGCAAGGGACCCACGTCTGGGCATACCCATCCCACTTAGGGCGAAAAGTGTTACAGCAAACAAATGATAGACGGAATGCTGACAATGCAAACATTCTCCCCCAGTCAAAAGATCTGGGTTAAATCCATCGTTCTTTTGCCCACTACGCCACCCCAGTTTGGACCCAGCCATATGCAAATCAGTCTTGACCCTGTGCCCCATGGGAACAGTCCAGACCGAACTGCCAGGCCAGGTCCTCCCTGGACCGGAAACAAGCATCCTGGGACCGGTTTCAGGGTATGTCACCCTTCTTCAGCCAGGCTAGCTTGAATCCAGTGGCACAGTGAGCAAGGGACCCACGTCTGGGCATACCCATCCCACTTAGGGCGAAAAGTGTTACAGCAAACAAATGATAGACGGAATGCTGACAATGCAAACATTCTCCCCAGTCAAAAGATCTGGGTTAAATCCATCGTTCTTTTGCCCACTACGCCACCCCAGTTTGGACCCAGCCATATGCAAATCAGTCTTGACCCTGTGCCCCATGGGAACAGTCCAGACCGAACTGCCAGGCCAGGTCCTCCCTGGACCGGAAACAAGCATCCTGGGACCGGTTTCAGGGTATGTCACCCTTCTTCAGCCAGGCTAGCTTGAATCCAGTGGCACAGTGAGCAAGGGACCCACGTCTGGGCATACCCATCCCACTTAGGGCGAAAAGTGTTACAGCTTATCCCCAAACTGCTTGTCCCCTGTCCAGTTGATCACAGTAGGAGGAATCGATTCACTAGTCATCCATAAATGCGGTCTACCTTCCCAAAATGACACTACTCAAATCCCTTAGTACATCGATCAACATCAGTAGTTGTGCTTCTTCGATATGAATGGTCTTGCCGAGATGGGTGGGGGCAGAAGCTTTCTACCAGAGACATTAACAGAATTTTGAAAAACTCCGCTATACGGTTATGCTTTGTATGCTGATGTGTTACAGCAAACAAATGATGGGCGGAATGCTGACAATGCAAACATTCTCCCCCAGTCAAAAGATCTGGGTTAAATCCATCGTTCTTTTGCCCACTACGACACACCCAGTTTGGACCCAGCCATATGCAAATCAGTCTTGGCCCTGTGCCCCATGGGAACAGTCCAGACCGAACTGCCAGGGAGGACCTGGCTTGGCAGTTCGGGCTGGACTGTTCCCACAAGGAACAGGGTCAAGACTGATTTGCATATGGCTGGGTCCAAACTGTTTCTTTTGCATATGTTGCCCTAAGTGGGAAGGGTATGCCCAGACGTGGGTCCTGTGCTCACTACACCACTAGATTCAAGCTAGCCTGGCTGATGAAGGGTGATGCCCTGAAACCGGTCCCAGGATGCTTGTTTCCCGTCCAGGGAGGACCTGGCTTGGCAGTTCGGGCTGGACTGTTCCCACAAGGAACAGGGTCAAGACTGATTTGCATATGGCTGGGTCCAAACTGGGGTGGTGTGGTGAGCAAAAGAATGATGGATTAAACCCAGATCCTTGTGACTGGGGGTGAATGTCTGCATTGTCCAGCATTCCGTCCATCAACTGTTTCTTTTGCATATGTTGCCCTAAGTGGAAAGGGAATGCCCAGACGTGGGTCCCGTGCTCACTACACCAATGGATTCAAGCTAGCCTGGCTGATGAAGGGTGATGCCCTGAAACCGGTCCCAGGATGCTTGTTTCCGGTCCGGGGAGGACCTGGCTCGGCAGTTCGGGCTAGACTGTTCCCACAAGGAACAGGGTCAAGACTGATTTGCGTATGGCTGGGTCCAAACTGGGGTGGTGTGGTGAGCAAAAGAATGATGGATTAAACCCAGATCCTTGTGACTGGGGGTGAATGTTTGCATTGTCCAGCATTCCGTCCATCAACTGTTTCTTTTGCATATGTTGCCCTAAGTGGGAAGGGTATGCCCATACGTGGGTCCCGTGCTCACTACACCACTGGATTCAAGCTAGCCTGGCTGATGAAGGGTGATGCCCTGTAACCTGTCCCAGGATGCTTGTTTCCGGTCCAGGGAGGACCTGGCTTGGCAGTTCGGGCTGGACTGTTCTCACAAGGAACAGGGTTGAGACTGATTTGCATATGGCTGGGTCCAAACTGGGGTGGGGCTGTAATTTTATTCTTATTCGAAAATGTTGCTATATCTTGGCTGGTTGGTCACGATTATTGTCCATTGTTGACAGGGTGATATGGGCGAGGTAGGACACACTGACGCTGGACAGCACATCCACACTAGGATTAGACTGCTTACATGGAATGTGTGGGGTTAAATGATCACAGAAAGCTCCGTAAGGTTGTGGCTATATTGCAGGAGATGAACTATGTATGAGGTCAGTGCACACCTATTAGAAAAAACTAAACAATGGTTTCCAATTTTAAACTGGATTGCGTGCTACCCAGTGAGAGGCAGCCAGCCTCATGATACGAACAACTTATATTGCAGGAGACACACCTGACCCCGAATAGCAGCATTTTGACACAAGGTAGATTGCAGGGGCACTATTGCTCGGCGGGCTTTACCTCGCATGCCCGTGTTGTCCTCATTTGGGTCAATAGCAATCCGGCATTACGCTGCGGGAAGTCTGCGCTGACCCAGTAGGCAGATTCTTAATTGGGCGCTGCCATAAGGATGGGCTAGCGATGCTGCTGGTTGGAGTATATGATCCAATTACTACGATCCGCACTTTTACCACACACTCAGTGCACGCCTGCCACAATGTGGAGACATCCACAGATCTTGAGGGTGATTTTAACTGCATCTTAGATCCAGAGAAAGACAGCTCGAGGGGCCCTCCTCGTGGCAGCTAGGGCTATTATAGCCATGGCAGATCACATGGGCTTACTAGATATCTGGAGGTACTGCTCTCCTAACGGTGCGGGGTTCGTGCATTATTCCGCTGCCCATAACATTCACCCCCTTTTGGCTGATGTCTAGAATACTGACCTTCTATGTTACTAAATGTGACCCCCTCCCAAGAACCTATTCCGACCATTCACCTGTCTTGCAGGATCTAATGCTCCACTCCAGCAAACGGGCTGCGTTTACTTGGCAATTTCCACCATATTCCTTGCTAGATTCAGCCTTTAAGGCGGAAATAGCTAAAGCCAGGGAGGAATTTTTTTAAAACAATGTTGGCAGCGTAGACAGTTTTCTAACGGTCTGGGAGTACATTAGGGGTGTAGCTATATCAAAGCATGCTGGTGTACTCAGATAATTTTGAAGCAGACTATCAAATTTGGAAAAGGAAATTGCTCAACTGGAGCTGGAAAATCAACATTCGGGCAGCCCCAACTATTAAAAGATATTAATGTGAAACTAGACAAATATCATGAGCCAGCAGATAGTGAAGTAAAACACCTTGGCAAATATGCCACAGCTAGAGTATATGAGGAGGGATAGCGACTGGGTGCCACACTAACGGCCTTAATGCGCCCTAGAAGAGAAGCAGGAGTGATAATGGAGGTTCAGGACGAAAGCGGACAGCCATTGCATGATACAGATCACTTAGCTGATAGGTTCCGTAGATATTATGCTGAGCTGTATAGATCACAAATTACCCCAGATTACGAGACTATTATGGATACCTGGAGCACATCCACTTGACATGACTCACTGCTGAACAAAGGGAACGCCTCATGGCACCTCTAGACCCCTCGGAGATCCGCTCTGCACTTAAAAGTATGCACGTGGCAGGAGCCCATGGGAGTGACGGACTCACGGTGGCTTTCTATAAGGCCTACTAGGACTTACTTATACCTCGATTGGTCATACTTTATGAGGGGATGGTAGAGGCTGATGAGATGCCACCTTCAATGAGAGAAGCTTTGATTGTAACTGTTCTGCAACCAGGCAAACAGCCCAATAACTGCTCCTCTTACAGACCCTTGTCATTGTTAAATGTGGACACTAAATTATTTGCCAAAATCCTAGCGAATAGACTCGCTCCAATTGTGCTCGCAGCGGTAAGCCCGGAGAAGGCTGGATTCATACCAGGTAGAAGCATCACATCTAACCTTAGGGCGTTGTTTGGTGTTCTACAACAAATCGACCCAGAGGTGAGGTCTTCCTGGATGCTGAAAAAGCCTTCGATTCGATAGAGTGGGTATTTCTGAAAGCAGTGCTTTGCTGTATTGGAGTGGCCGAAATGTTTTTGCGTTTGGTTACAGTGTTATATATGTCTCCATCTGCCAGGGTTTGGGTGGGTAGTTTGGTCACTGCCCCCCTCTCGATCACTAGAGTGTTGTATTGTAATGAGGATCCAGTTCCAGGGTAACTTAAAATGGTATTTATTCAAGTAGTTGGTTCAAGATAAAAGGTTCGGTGAGCATCACCAGGAGCAGCCTTCCTGCTGCTCAGCCCATCCTCCAACTGCCAGTCTCACTCATCCAACATTCCACAAACATCATCACGCACCAACATTCCACTCCACACTCACACTGGCTGAGCAGCAGGTACAACACTTCTCCCTTCCTCAGAGTAAACAAAAACACAATGCAATGATCCAAGGGAAAAGCACACATTAGTAAAAATAACATGCACAGAAATCTGAAAAGGTACCATTGCAAAGACCAGAAGGTGGTAGAGGGCAAACCAGTTAAGATAGAAGGCAAGGGAAACTCAGTACAATGGGCTTAAAGGTTAACATCGAAAATGCAGAAATGCACAGTAGAGAGTGATAAATAGCATGAATAGCAACATAAGGCAATGCAATCATGAAAAATGACAATGCCCACCCATGTACTAAAAATGAAGAAAACAAAAAAAACAGGACAAGGAAAATCGGTCTTCAAACAGGAAGACAAGAACAACACCTACACACATCCACTCCCTTTCCACACAAAATAGAAAAATCTTCCACCTTACCACACAAAACATAACAAACCAGCAAGCAACAACACCGCGCACAACCAACCAACCCCTAATGCCACAAACACAACAGCTGGCCAGGCCGAAAATGAGCGTGAGCACACGGAACCAAACTACAATGGTGCAGGAGACAACACGCCAGAGCAAAACAAATACACAACGTGAGACAAACCCCCAAGCTGAAATTCACCTACCAACCACACAAAGGTGGTAGACAACGAGTGACTCAAAAACAAGTCAACTCCAACACACCGCTCACAAGGGTGACCAAACTATGTCAACCCACAAACACAAAAATAGTGGTAGGCCAGAGAGGCTCTGCAACAAAGAGCCTTCTCACACACACACCCCCAACAGTGAGAGATACACATACTCCCACGACAACGACAAGGGGATCAACTCAAACACAGTGCCCACAAAGGTGACAAACCTATGTCAACCCACAACCACAAAAATAGTGGTAGGCTAGAGATGCTCGGAACCTGAGAGCCTTCTCGTACACACACCCCCAACAGTGAGATACACACACTCTCACAACAACGACAAGGGGATAAACCAAAGTGACTTCATGCGTGAAAGTCAACTCACAAACACATACTCGGGTGGTGACCCAGAGTGACCTAACACCAAAAGTCAACTCACACACACCACCAACAGGGTGACTTACCAAATCAACCCATACCCACAAAAGTAGTGGGAGACCAGAGAGGCTAAACACCAAAAAGCCTTCACACACGCACACCACCCACAGAGAGGGAATCACCAACCCCACAACCAGCCATGGTGGTAACAGAGAGTGACTAAACAACCAAAGTCATCTCACACACTCTGCCAACAGGGAGAATTAACACAGTACCCCACAACCACAGAAACTTGGTAACCTAGTGAGAGTTTCGACCAAAAGTCAACCCACACACACAAGTAATCAAAAAACAATATGGCTGTAAACATCCAAAAACACAGCACTATAAATTGTTTAAGCAAGAGATCCACCCGTTCTCTGAAATAAAACATTTTGAGCGAAGCATCACAACCATAAAATTTTAAAAAAAAATTTAAACACCCCATCTATCAAGTTTACATATTCAAAAATGTTCTCAAACAAAACCCCAAAAACTAACAAGCAAGAATGTTGTGATAGGGGGCGTGGCCAAGACCCGAACCGAGATGGCCGCCTAAAGAGGGAGCTCCGTCGTAGCTGATCTCCCCACGACTATCCGCCACACAAATCCGGAACCCAAAGGTCGGGAATTGCACCGGAACGATAGCGGAAGGCATTGAGCCGGGCGCGAGGGCCGAGCTCCGCCTGAAATAAACACTGCGACCCTCGTGAGAGGAGGGCCTGTGAAGCCGGGGGCTCGATTTTCGAGACAGGCCGCCGGAGCGCACCATAGCCTCGGCCTCTACCACCTGGGGCTGACGGGTCGGCGCGGTGCCATATGCGGACCGGGCGAGCGGCTGAGACCTGCGGGGGGCGCTGGCTGTGGTTGAACCAGGAGGCAGATACAGCCTGAACGGAGAGGTGAGGAGGCAGGAGACCCCATTAGCGAAGGCACGGGACGTGAGGGAGGCGACTGACCTTCATAAGAGCCGAAGAATATAGACACAGTGCAACGAGGGCCTACAGACAATCCAAAGCCAGGGGCTCGATTTCCACTATAAGCTGCTGCACTATATTACGCCCTCGCCTCTCTCTATCCGTGCCTGCTGGGACCAGTGCGGCGCCGGGGACTGTCTGTGGCGGTGCGGGGATCTAGCGGAAGCGCCGTGGACAGTGGTATCCCTGTCACGAGAGTTGCCGGGGGATTGGCGCAGACTGGAACACCAGGTTTGGAGGCCCAGGGTACCAAGTGACGGGGTGTGGCTGCAGAGGGCCACCTGGGAGTCGGGGGCAGTAGCGGTGTACGGACCCTCACCACCCTTTGAATTGTCCGCATCCCGTTGAGGGGGCGATTGACTGCCCTCCCCCATTGATCCGTGATACGGGGGGGAGACGGGGATCTACTGGAGCTGTGTGAAACCCTGGATGCCGGGCAGGCCCGGTGGCCTTGAAAGCAACAGCCTGCCTACACGCCCTTGTCGCGGATAGACGGCGCCCAGCTGGGAGTGAGGCAGCTGCTTTGCGGCCCGTGCTGCGGTCGCAGGACATCGGACAGAAATTCCGGACGCCCGGGGCCCGGGGCATGGTGAACGCGACGTCTTCCTCTCCCTGGCTTGGGTGCCGCTGATTTCTGTGAGACAGGCGGTGAAGGGCGACAGTGTCAGTGACCGGGCCACGGCTCAGGAGAGAGCCAAACTTGGACTTCTCCAGGGGCACAGAGAGTGTCACTAAGCAGACATGGAGAAGAGCAAGTCGGCAAGTGCCAGGGGCTCTAAGGCGGTGCAGTCCAACAAATTGGATCGCTACACCCTCCCTAAAGACGTGATCCAACGCCGTCAATCCAGGGACAGCCCCGCGAGTAACAAGGTGGGGAAGACCAGGAACTGTCCCTGAGGGATGTCATGGATGCCATCTCCAGTGTAAAAACCTCTCTGGAACACAAAATGGACACAATCGCCATAGAGGTTAATTTAATCCGAGCAGACCTGTCTAAACTCAGTGACAAAGTCAAACAGGTTGAGATTACCACCTCTAGCTTGGTGGGAGACGTGGCGCAGATCCAAGAGGAAATGCAGGAGATGCGGACATTCCGTGCGGCGACTGAGTTAAAGCTGGATGACTATGAAGGGCGGCTGCGTCGCAATAACCTACGGATCCTAGGAGTGCCGGAAAAAGCGGAAGGGCAGTCCCCAGACCTCTTTGTGGAGGACCTTATCCTGCACCATCTGCAGCCCAAGGGTCTCAGCAAGTTCTTCGTCATCGAGCGGGCCCACAGGGTTCCCGGAGGCCGCCCCAGGCCGTGGGCTCCGCCTCGCCCGTTGTTAGCTAGAGTTCTGAATTTCCGCGATCGAGATATAATCCTCCAGAATGCCAGGGCCCGACCCGGCCTCCGCTACGAGAATGCAGACATTTCTTTCTTTCCGGACTTCACACAACGAGTGCAGAGACAAAGGAAGTCCTTCCTCCCTGTTAAACGAACACTAAGAGACCGAGGTTTCAAGTACGCCATGCTATTCCCGGCACGTCTCCGGGTGGAGGCGGAGGGAAGGGCCTGGTTCTTTGAGCGGCCGGAGGAAGCGGCGGAGTGGCTGGACTCACACTCGAATAGGGGGACGGACGGCAGCGGAGCTACGGAGGTGGAGGCCTCTCAACAGCGTGAGCGAAAGGACTAAGAGAAATATAGGCTCTCCGTGGAGCGGACGCTCTCCTCTGAAGCCCTGAGACAGGTAACGGGCGGGGTGGGGGCCGAACTCCATCACAGTGGCCCCCGGCCCTCGGTCTCTACCCAGATTTGTGGTGCGTGACTCTCTGAGGGACTTTCATACTTACTGAGTGGGGAAGGTCAGCTAACTGGTATGGCATGCCCCCACGTTTACTACTTTTAGTGTTCATTCAGGGCGACAGGCACTCTGCAGAGTTTTTTATGGGCAGTTCTTCGCTCACAGTGCAGGGAAGCAGGGTGGGGGGTAGTTGGGAGGGGGTTTCATATTTCTATGTTTGTATTGTTCTTGAATTGTTATTTCAATTTTATTTTGCAACAGAGGAGCCTGTAATTTTTGAACTAACTAATGGGTGCACAAGGGGGGGGAGACATTAAGATATTGAGTTGGAATGTTAACGGACTGGGAGACAAGATCAAGCGTAGTGTAGTCCTCCAGTATATCAAACGCCAAGCCCCGGATGTCGTCCTACTACAGGAAACACATCTCATTGGTAACAGATGTAAGGCAATGCACAGATGGGGATACAAAATGGTGGCCCATGCAGGATTCACCTCGAGTTCAAGGGGGGTGGGCGTCATGATGAAAAACTCCTTTCCCCTGACTGTGGGCGCCACGTGGGTGGACGACCGGGGCAGATATGTGGGGGTGTCGGGCATGTGGGAGGGGCGAACCATCACATTTATGTCAATCTACGTCCCACCGGGACTACAGAACACAACATTTATAGACCTGAGCTCTATCCTACTCACTATTCCAGAGGGCCACTTGATAGTAGGGGGTGACTTTAATGCAGTAGTCTCTGGCACACTGGACCGTTATCCCCCGCGAGACATGGGGCCTTCTTGTCAATGGTTACCTGACTTCCTCAATTCCATGGGACTGGTAGACGGGTGGAGAACATATCATCCAGAACAGCAGCAATATACCTTCCACTCCGGTGCGCACAATAGTCTCTCCCGGTTGGATTACTGCCTGGTTCCAGCCACACAGGCCCACTGCATACAGGACATCAAACACTTAGCTAGAGGCATTTCGGATCACTCGCCAATATGGACACATATAGCCCTTAGTCGCTCCACGGTGGGCAGGATCGCTCCCATTAACCCCTGGTATCTTAAAAACCCCAAAATCCGGAACGAATTAGTGAAAGCTATGGACAACTATTTCTTGGATAATGAGGGTTCTGTTTCCTCACCTCAGATACTGTGGGAAGCATTCAAGACGGTACTCCGAGGCCAGGCACTGTCACTGATCTCTGGAGTTAAGAAAGACAATCGTAAAGAAGTGGTCGACATTGAGTCCGAAATCAGTGCCCTGGAGGGAGACCCTGAACTCGGAGCCACGCCAGAAAAGCTCCACCTGTTGAGCCTAAAACAACATGAATACAAGGCCTTAGTGACAGATAGGGCGAGGGCATTGAGCAGGGAGCAGCTAGGCAGGGTCTATGACCTTGGAGATAAAGCAGGGAAACTTATAGCGTGGCTCGACAAAAAAGAGCATGCGAATAGGCTGGTGCCGGAACTTAGGGTTGAGGGAGAGATGCCCATTACGGAGCCACAAACCATAGCGGACAGATTTGCTACTCACTTCTCCGCGGTATACAAAACTGTAACCCCACACTCCGAAGAAGACTCACAGGAACTACTACGTGACATTAAGCTCCCCCGACTCACTTTAGAAGACCGTCAGTATATGGACAGCGACCTGACAATAGATGAGATTGGGCAAGCAATTCGCGCTTTGAAGTCAGGGAAGGCGCTCGGTCCTAATGGAATGCCTATTGAGCTATACACACTTCGGCCAGATAAGCTGGCACCATACCTGAAGGCCATGTTCGAGGAGGCCAGAGAGGGCGGGGTGCTGCCTAGGGAGCAGAGGCTCGCGACCATAGTAACAATCCACAAAGAGGGCAAGGCCAAAACCGAATGCGCATCATACAGACCCATCTCCCTTCTGAACGCCGAACCCAAAATATTGGCCAAATTATTGGCCACGCGCTTAGCTAAAATAATCAGCGGCTTGGTTCATCCGGACCAATCTGGATTTATGCCACATAGGAACACGGCACTAAACCTGCGCAGATTACATGGAGTGGTGAGTAGAGCACACACTATTCAAGAACCAGCGGTGGTTGTGTCCTTAGACGCCACCATGGCATTTGATACTATGGAGTGGCCCTGGCAGTCTTGGCCAAACTGGGCTTTGGGCCTAACTTTATCCAATGGGTACGTCTTCTGTACAGTGACCCCCTAGCCCAAGTGGTAGTTAATAACAAACTTTCTGCAGCCTTCCCACTTAGCAGGGGAACCCACCAGGGATGTCCGCTCTCGCCCCTCCTCTTCGCCCTGGCCCTTGAACCTTTTGCAGCATGGATCCGAGGTGACCCAAGGATAAGAGGACTGAAATGGTCCCCAGACTGGGAGGACCGCATTTCCTTGTATGCGGACGACATCCTCCTTTATTTAGCCTCGCTCGAAACACTCCCTGGTGGTGATATTGGATATACTGGAGGTCTTTGGCAGATTTTCTGGCTTCACCGTAAACTGGAATAAGTCCCTGTTATATGCCCTTAGTGGTGACCCACCTCTTCCCCCCAGGAACTGTCCAATACTGATAAACACAATTGGGTTTAAATACCTAGGCATATTTGTTTCCCTAGATGCCACACTTCGATATGAGCGGAATCTCCTTCCACCCCTTCGCAGACTCCAGAAGGATATTGCTAGTTGGAAAACACTCCCCCTTTCGCTCTTGGGTAGAGCAGCCCTTTTTAAAATGATGTCCCTCCCTAGGTTTCTATATATCCTACAGAACACGCTGGACCCTGTCCCAGCTCACTACTTCAAAGAGATCGAGAACCTCCAGCGCACTCTGCTATGGGAAGGAAAACCTCGCATTGCTTTAACTAAACTCACCCTATCGTGGTATGAAGGAGGCATTAGCCTTCCCGACATTAAAAAATACTATTGGGCAGCACATCTTGCTGCCGTTAATCACGGCACCTACGGTCGCCCAGATGACCCTGGCTATGCTATGGACAGATGGCTCCTCCCGGGAGGGACGTATGGTAGAGCACTATACTCAAAGCCTGGACGGTTTGCCCTCACTGGCCCCACTGCACCCACCGTTCAAGTTTGGCACAGCGCAACTACCTCACTGGGGTGGGGCAATACATTGACACTAGCTACTCCACTGTGGGACTCAGAGAAGTTGGGTAGTTTGTGGAAGACGAAAGGGTTTGACAGGTGGGACCTAATAGGAATCTCACACATCAAAGATATGTTGGGAACCAGTGGAATCAAACTCTTTGCAGACCTCCAAAATGAATATAAGCTGGCAGACACTGAACACTTCCGCTATGTACAAATCGTGCACTCACTACGTATGCACCTGACACGAGACTCCGTCCCTCCTGACGCTTCACCACTGGAAGATAGAATACTAGACGGGTCACTACCCGAGAAAACCATTTCTCTCATATATAAGAAGTTAATCAAAAATGGGGAGGACCAGCTCCAAACACTGCGGGAGAAGTGGACAAGGGACGGGATTGAATTGGATGAGGAGGATTGGCAGGAGGCGATATCCTCTCCCAGGGTAGTAGCCATATCAGCGCGCCTCAGATTAGTCCAGCTTAAAATCCTACACAGGATTTACATGACTGGGCCTCAGCTAGTACACATGGGAAGGGAGATAAATGGGGAGTGTAGGAGGAACTGTGGGCACACAGGAACATTTATACATATTCTTTGGGAGTGTCCAGCCATCAGCACATTCTGGCGCAGGGTTCAGGATGTCATCAACTCGGTACTCTCGATCTCGCTTCGCCCTGAGGTGAGACGCTGCCTCCTGAATATTTGGGAACCTACTGACTTGAACACAGCCCAGACACAATGGTCCACACTGGGATTCATGATAGCAAAGAGGAACATTGCGCAGCGATGGGGAGCAGAGCAACCTCCCACAATAGAGGCCTGGGAGAGGGATCTAGACTGGTGCATGTATAGGGAAAAAACGGTGTATCTAGCCAGGGGTTGCCCGAAAAAGTGGTCCCGTGTATGGGGCTCTTGGAATATATATCGAGGAGATATATGCTCACCGCCTCGCTGTATTGACATTACAGACCCGCCCTCACCGTAACATTCCTCATTTCCTGTAATTATGTAAAATGATTTTCCTCCCCCAGGATACCTCATGCCCTTAAGTGATTGACTCCTCTGTAATGTATTATTGTATTTATGTTTGTTTAATAAAAAGAAATATAAAAAAAAAAAAGAATGTTGTGATAAAAATGGGTTTGCAAAGTCAAAGTCAGTGGTGCCAGCATTCTTGGGGAGTGCCGCGCCAAAGACACAGAAGTGGAGTAGAGTAGTCACTCTCCCAACAGGATGCAGCAGTCTTTCTCCAGAAGCGAGGGTGTAGCTCCGACCACACACCACCACAGTAAAATAATGCTCAACAGCAAAAAGAAACAGAACGGGAGTACTTATGCAACACAAATAGAAGAGCAGCTCTCACCAGATTTCCGAGGCTGAGCCAAAACCGCAAGAACGCAATGAAGAAATGCCTGTCCGCTTGGGAAAGACAAAATGGCATCACGTAGGCAGCACGTTCGCAGGGAGTGACCCGGGTGGCTCCAGGCACGCACAAGCCGCACAATGTAGAAGCTGTAGAACACTCCGCGAGCCGCCGAAGCCAAGGCTCGCGCTGAAGACAACGGACGGGGAGAGGCCGTTGAAGACAGGTGAGTTAACAGATTTAGAAGTTTAAAAAAAAACGGGCGCAGCGAATGACAGTCTAGTCAGGGGGTAAAACAGATACCTCAGTAGCACAAAACACCGCACCAATCCACAAAAGACAGCCGGTTGGTGGCAACATGTAGGTGGGTGGAAACTCCTCTTCCCCAACGCCGCTCGTGACACGAACTTCGGGGACTCCTCACTCCTGTGGCTCCACTTGGCACAGACACAGGGGGCTCCTCTGCCCGCCAAACAGGGACTGCGGGGACTCCCCTCACTCAACGCTCATCGCGACAAGGACTCCGAGGACTACCCTCACTTGTTGCTCCTCTTGACAGAGACACAGGGGACTCCACTTCATAGTTGTACTGCTGAACACGAACTCTGGGGGCTCTTCCCAGACGCACTTCCACACACGGGCTCTGAGGACTTGTTGCTCTTCTCGACACGGACTGAGGGGACACCTCTTCCAATTTGCACCTCCCAAGACGCTCTTCCCCACACAGACTGAGGGAACTCCTCTTCCTCAACGCTGTTCGTGACACGGACTGCGGAGAACCCTCTTACTTGTTGCACATCTGGGGAACTCCTCTTCATGGAGACACTTTCCCACGGTAACAGCAGACTGGTAGATGGAAAGCTAAAACACTGAAGCTTCACTCCAGACAAGACCAGGTAGACACAGCGGGAAATGGCACGCCCGGGTTGGGGCCGACCGGTCGAAAGGTCACTGGTGGGGCTCAGGGCTGCCAGCTTGCTGTACATGCCAAACTTAGATACAAGAGGAGCTTCTTCAAGTTCTGCTTCTTCAGTTTCCAGTTACTTTAGGCTCCATAGTTCTAGTCCATTCAGGTAGCACACTCAGGTTCTTTTCAGTAAAATCGTCGCCAAAATATGTAGTAATGAAGAAGGATGCTTCGTAGTCCATGTAAGTATTAAGAAGGTTTATTCAGGATAAGTTGTTATGATGTAAAGTAGAGCCCCACCAGGAGCAGCCTTCCTGCTGCTCAGCCCATCCTCCAACTGACACTATCTACATCCAGGCATCCTCACATTTCATTACATCACCATGTACACCAACATTCCACAGCACATTCACACTGGCTGAGCAGCAGGTATAACATAGAGGTACTCGTCAGGGCTGCCCTTTATCACCATTATTATATGTCCTAGTTGCTGAACCCCTGGCATGTCCCCTTAGGGAGTATCATCGGCACAGGGGGTTGCCTTTACCTGTTTACCAGCTCATTATCTCTGCAAACGTGGACGACACGTTGCTGTATGTGCATGACTCAAAGAGGATCTCTCTCCTATAATCAGGGAGGTGGTTTGATTCGGAGGCCTCTCTGGACTCCGCGTAATTTGGGATAAGTCCATAATTTTCCCTCCATGGTTCCTTCGGAGCTGGCGTTTCCCCTGCAGTGGCAGACAGACTCGGTAAGATATTTGGGCATTCAAATTCACTCCGATCCAGCTATAGCTATGTCAGACAATTATGGGAAACCGATATACAGATTAGAAGAAGACATTGAGCGATGGATCAAATTACCACTGTCGGTGATGGGGCGTATTGCCCTGATGAAGATGGTAATTCTCACCAGATTTCTGTTTTTGTTCCAGAATATTCCGATGCTCCTGCCGCGGACCTTCTTCGTGGCTCTATGCTCCTTGCTGATTAAATTGGCCTGGGCTGGCAAACAGCCAAGGGTTAAGTAGGAGACTCTTACATTACCTGTGGATATGGGAGGGTTGAACCCACCAGACCTAGAACTATACTATGAAGCAGCACAGTGCCTGCATGCTCATTATTGGCTCCATGGGCCAAGGGCCGCATGATATGCTGCACTTGTATATAGAGAGAGATGCTGCAGACCCTTACACTCTGCCCCAAACACTTTTCCGTGACTCGGTGGGACGTCATAGTATATTTGATTATAGTTAAACGGGGATCTCCTTGAATGGAAGACACCGACTAATACACTTTAAATATATCAATCACGTGCACTACAAGCCGGAGAGACTCCATCGATATGGGTTATGCGTTACTGAGGAGTGTCAGCGCTGCCATGTGCAAGAGGCTGGGTTTGTTCATACGGCATGGTATTGCCCGGAAGTACTAGAGTTCTGGAAAATGATTTTTCATTAGTTTGGTACCATTACAGGCTCTCCACTGGACCCTGACCCGCTACTTGCTCTGCTGGGCTTCGACAAGGTAATGGATAAGAGTGTCAGGAGACTCGTGGCCATGGGGTTGCTTCTTGCCAAATGTCGTGTAGCGGTGCGCTGGGCTAGGGCCCCACCCCGACATTAGAGGACTGGCACACAGACATGTTGTATTGTAATACGCAATCCGATATATATATCTGGTTATCTGCTTCCTCCCCAGAGCTGTCCTAGGGGCTTTTGGGGTCTATATCAAATGTATTTGGTGGGTAAGGAGACTGACGAGGCAGAGGGAGAGGGTGAAGATACTTTGTAAACTGTTTCTTTGATACAAGTCGTACGTTATAGAAGGAGGAAATTGTATATGCTGGCTCACTCGACGCTTTTGGACAGATGTACGCTTATATGTTTCTTTTATTGCATCCATCTCTCTCTGCTTGTTATAACCACGGGACGATTTATGAATGTTGCACTATCTCATGTCACTCTGATACCGAGCTATGTACAGGACACTGTGATGTATCCAGCCAGACTATGTGCTTGTTTTTTCCTTTGTCACTAAATAACATAAAAATTAAATAAAAAATAAAAAAGCCAACTACATTTTGACCAGGATGGAAGAAAAGATTTGACTGGAATGGTGATGTGTAGAAATTGTGTTAGGGATTGAATGGGTTTAGGGCCGAATCTCAGCAAGAGCATTGCTCTTGGCATGGGAAAGAGTAGTGCAAGGGAATGGTATGCAGTAGGGAAAAGTAGGGTGGATACCCTTCTTTTTGTAAATTAGAAATAAATACAAATATTTAAATCTAAAAGATTAAAAAGGTGGACTGGAGTCACAGGCTTGAACTGGACTCATTGTTGCACTGGAGTCAATTAATGGGAAAGGCGTTCATCTAATCCATCTGTAGAACAGTTGTGGTATGCTGTGTGCTCCAGGTTTATTTATGTTTTCACTATCCCTACACATATGCTTGCGCCTACTAACTTGGGTACTTCAGCAGTACCATATAAAACTCCAGACGTGTCTATCATTGCACAGGAGAAAAACCCCTCTGCCTCAGCAGCACAAAACAATGAAATGTGGCTATTGGGTCCAAGCAAAAGCAAAAGATTCCCACTTACATAGCAAAATCTCAAGGAATGAGTTAATGGAGCATGTAAACCACCATCATGATAGTCATCTCGAGGCGTATATGCAAACATACAAATGACCTGATTAGTGGGGGTTTCACATGAATGGTATTCAGAATAAATGGGATGGATTTCATGAATTTACATTTTTAGCATTTTTATGCCATTTAAAACAGTAAAACTTTAGTACCACTAAAGTATGAAATCTAATCTGGATAAGCGATATAATGGTGCGAAAAGAAAAGAGAAAAGTATGTGCAAAAATGGAACACAAAGTATTGAATTAATTTTAGTGCAGTTAATGATTCGACGATCCTATAGAATCCACGTGCATGTAATTTAAGCTGGTTTTCTCTGTTCACGTATAATGTTTGTGTTCATTTTCGTTATGTACACATGCATAATGGCTAAAACAATGTTTGCTAGTACTAATATACTTTTACTGTATGATTTGTAGCCTGATATTTTATGATTTGAAGCCTTTGTAAAGCGATGTTTCGGTCATGGAACTCCTGTTGACTGGCTGCCGGAATATAAGATTTTTTAATTGGGATCTAAACAGCTGTCATTATGTTTATCTGGCCTGATCGTAAATCACTTTCATAATTATGAACGTTTAATTACTATCAATATATTGCTGTTATCAACAAAGTTTCATATACAATTTGAACATATTGAATATATATAACAGAAAATTAACCTCCGCGCATCGACGTCAATGTTATGCAACATGATATATTTGAAATTATTAAACAAAATCACACAAGCAAGAGGCACAGTAATACATATTATTTAGAGCAAGTGCAAGTGTTATTACATTGCAAAGTTCGAATTCGATGTTATTACCACAGTACAGATTAACTGGCATGAGAAAACTCTTCTTACCATCTTACAGAATACACCTTGGAATGATTTGACCGAGGAAAACAACTTAATTAGTTGGCAGCAGGCATATTCTGTTCGATTTTATATTAGTATATGTATTTAATTCTTGTATCCTGGCTCTTGACAAAACAGCATGGCATGAACTATATATTGTATTGTATTGTAATTGCATTTATATAGCGCTTACTACCCCAGACAAGGTGTCGAAGTGCTTTTTCGGGGAGTAGCACACGACTCCGGAACCCATTAAGGATTAGTGGTGAATTATTATAGTGAAATATGAAAGTAAATTGAGTGGTGGATATTTTAGTCAGATATTTGGATTCAGAAAGATAGCGGAGGGATAGAAGAGGGGAAAAGGTTTGCATTTATATAGCGCTTACTACCTCTGATGGGGTGTTGAAGTGCTTTTTAGGCGAGTAGCACGCTTCTCCGGAACCCATAAAGTATTGGTGGTGAATTAGTGTAGTGAAATATGAAAGTAATTTGAGTGGTGGATATGTTAGTCAGTCATTTGGATTGAGAAGGATAGTGGAGGGATAGAAGAGGCAAGGATTTAGAAATATCTTTTTTTATTTTTATTTATTTTTTGTTTATTTTGGAACTTATAGCAGTAGGAGCGGGCTTGGGATGAGTCAAAGGAAGGTGGAGGGGAAGGAGTCGGAGGGAAAGGTTTAGAAAGGCTTGCTTTGGGGGATTGGAATAGTAAAAGTGGTATGAGATGATGCAAGGAGGGGTAGAGTAGGGAAGAGACTAGAAAGGGTTATTTTGGGGATCATAGTAGTGGAATGGGGTTTGGGATGAATGAGAGAGTGGATGTAGAGGATATATTGATACAGGTATAGAGTGAGAAATAGGGTGGTGCATTAGAAAGAGTAGTAGAAAGAGATTTGAGATGAGTCAGAGAGTTAAGGTAGAGGATATATTGAAAGCGATATATGGTGAGAAATAGGGTAGTCCATTGGATATGCAGAATTAGAAGAAAAGTAATAAATATATAGATCCATAAGTACATGGAAGGTATATAGATGCATAATGGAAGGTAGTAAATGTAGATTAAAGATGCATTAAATAAACTCTGGCTTTCAAGTGTTGTACTTAAAATAAATTTTATATATATTACCTACTGGCGGTCGCCAGTAGGTAGTTATAGTTAGGACCTAGTTTCCATAGGAAAAGCATTTTTTGATTTGCCAATATCTTTGGTGCCGTTTGACAAATCTTCATGAAATTTTCCAAAAAATAGGGGTGGACCGCTCAGTTTGTGTGTTGAAAGTTTCGGGGTGATTCGTCAAGCGGGGGCCGAGAAAAAAGGGGGGGGTCCCAAAGCGCGTTTTCTCCATGTTATTTTCCATAGGAACTTTATTACAGTCTACAGCCCGACCTGCTGAACGGAATTACACCAAATTTGGCAAAAAGGTAGGTCTTGGTTTAGAGTGCGCCCTTTTTTATTAAATGGTGTAAATCCGTTCTATAGTTCCTGAGAAATTTAAAAAAGAAAAATATCGATATCTGAGCACCGAGGAGGAGTCGCGAACCCTCCCGAGCACAAGCTCAATTTTGATTGGCTGCCAACACTCCAAACCAGGAAGTGTTGGCAGCCATCTTGTGACTCGGTAACCGAGTCACAAGAAAAAGGGTGAAACAAAGATAAAAAACATGAAAAGGGGGCAGGGTACAAACACCCTGACCCCCTAGGCCTCCCCCCAATTTTTTTTTTTTTAACAATCGGCCGAATTCGCGCTGGTGTCGTGAATTCGGCCGAGAAAATAAAAAAAAAACAAAGCGCGGGCTCCCAGGCTTAGTTTTTGAAAGCCCCCAGGTGGGCCAGGTCCCGGGGGCACTCACCAATTAATTTGCGGGGGCCCACGGGGCCCCCGCAGCCCCGGGGACTGCCACCTCCCCGGGGCTTATTAAATTGAATGCGGGGGGCACGCAGCCCCACCGCAGCCCCGGGGACCGCCACCTCACCGGGGCTTCTTTAATAAATGCATGGGGGGTCCCAACCCCCCTCACGCTGCCCCGGGGACCGCCACCTTCCCGGGGCATTCATGTAAATGGGCGGGGGGGCCTTGCGGGCCCCCCGAGCCCCGGGAACCGCCACCTCCCCGGGGCTATAAATAATAATTAATGTGGGGGGGCTCAAGCCCCCCCCACACTGCCCCGGGGACCACCACTTCACCGGGGCACCTAATATTCAAATTCGGGTGTCCGTTACGGACCCCTGGGCACTGGGGACCACCACCTCCCCGGGGCTTTAAATACGTTGGGAGGGGGCTGCGCGGCCCCCCTCCTGGAGCCCTTGATGGCCCTGGGGACCGCCACCCCCCAGGGCCGGCTCCTGCAATGTCCCGGGGTGCCCACCCTTGGGACATTGCTGTTTGCTCTGGCAGGGCGGGAGCACGCCTCCCGCCCTGCCATAGCAAACTCTGCAGGCAACCTGCTCTCGCTTCCAACAACCGAAGCAGAATTGCTTTTCCACAAGGGGAGCTGCATGTCAGCAGCTCCCCTTGTGCAAAAGCAATGCCGGCTCCCGCAGGAGGCGGGGAGCCGGCGGGACCGTGGGGGCATTGGGGCTCCCCCCACGGTCCCCAACGCAAAGGGCTGGCCCCGGGGGATGGGGTCCCCGGGGCCAGAAGTGGCCCGGGAGGGGGGCCACGTGGCCCCCCTCCCTGATTAAAAAATAAATAAATAAATATATATATAGAGGCACAGCCCCGGGGGATGGGGTCCCCGGGGCCAGTAATGGCCTCAGGAGGGGGGCCACGCAGCCCCCCTCCTTAAAAAAGAATATTAAACATGTGGTCATGCCCCGGGGGATGGAGTCCCCGGGGCCGAAATTGGCCTCGGGAGGGGGGGGGCCACGCGGCCCCCTTCCCATTTTTACATTTTTTTTTTATAAAAATGGGTCAGGCCCTGGGGGATGGGGTCCCCAGGGCCCCAAATATTGTAAAAGAAGGGGGGCCACACAATCCCCCTTCTAAAAAAATAAAATTTAAAAAAAGACGGCATCTCGCCAGAGGCCCCGCCCCCTCCCTGCAGCACTCTGCAAACGCGCCCCCTGGCGTGTTCTAAGTTGGGGTATTAAGTCCCCTTCATTCCTGAGGGTCCCTGGGGGCCAACTAGCCCACCAGGTACCTCCAGTATGCGCCTCAGAGCTGCGTTGCAGAGAGGTGGTACGAGGCCACGCCCCTTTTTACACCACTCTGCAAACGTGCCTCTTGGCGCACTGGTGGTGGGGCGATGAGGTCCTCTTGTGTCCTGAGGACCTCAGGACACAAGTGGACTTCATCCCCCGAGCAGCAGTGCGCCAGGAGCTGCGTTTGCAGAGTGGTGTAGAAAGGGGGCGTGGCCTCGGACCACCTCTCTGCAACGCATCTCTGTGGCGCATACTGGAGGTACCTGGTGGGCTAGTTGGCCCCCAGGGACCCTCAGGAATGAAGGGGACTTAATACCCCAACTTAGAACCCGCCAGGAGGCGCGTTTGCAGAGTGGTGGGGAAAGGGGGCATGGCCTTTGTCCACCTCTCAGCAATCCCACTGTGTGGGGCTTACTGGAGGTAAGACATAGGCTAGTTGGCCCCTAAAGGACCCCCAGCAGCGAAGGGGACTTCAATCCCCATCCAAGAGCGCGCCAGGGAGCGCGTTTGCAGAGTGGTGGGCAAAGGGGCGTGGCCTGCTATGAGAACTTAGCAATCCTGCTGTGTGGGACTTACTGGAGGTAATAGGAGGGATAGTTGGCCCCTAAGGTTATCGTTGGGGGCCAACTACCCCTCTTGTTACCTGCAGTAAGTCCCACACAGTGGGATTGCTAAGACGTCTAAGGAGGACATGCCCCCCTTTCTCCAACACTCAGCAAACGCACCTCCTGGCAGACTACGGGATGGGGGATGAAGTCTAATTTACTCCGGAGGGACTTTGGGGGCCAAGAAGCCCTCTTGGTACCTCGTCTAAGTCCTATGCAGCGGAATTCTTGAGCGCTGGTCGGAGGCCCAGAACCCTTTCTCCACCACTCTGCAAATGTGACTACTACTTAAAGAAGCGTCTTTCTGCACCTCTGACTTAGAGGTAGTTTTAATCCCCCTGCCCTATTATGTACTAGGGCCTTACAGAGGAGGTCATGCCAATCACAGGGGTACCCCAACGCATAGTGTTCCCTAGTGTATGTAGGTGTTTTCACTGTATTCGAAGTGTCTTTTAGCATAGCACTGGCTCTGGTTAGTCAGAGTCAGTTACCACCAGTACCCGTCAGCAAAAAGTTGGGGGCACAGGATGACTTTGCAACAAGGTCTCTTTCTGCTCCACAGTCGGTTCTTTGTGCACATCTCTTGCTTCTTTCTGCACCTTTCTTCGTCTTTCTGGACTTCTGTTGCCTCTTTCTGCATTTCTGTTGCTTCTTTCTGCGCCTTTCTTCCTCTTTCTGCACATGTCCTACCTCTGTAGGCATAGTTAGAAATTAGCATTTAAAAAACCTTTGAAATTCACTGAAAAAACCACAGGTTTCAGGGACGTTATAGTTAGAAATTAGCATTTAAAAAACCTTCGAAATTCACTGAAAAAAACATAGGTTTCAGGGACGTTATAGTTAGAAATTAGCATTTAAAAAACCTTAGACATTCACTGAAAAAACCACAGGGATCAGGGACGTTATAGTTAGTTGGACATTTCACTCGTACAAAACAAGTGAAATTCGGCCGTTATAGTTAGTTCAGCTAACTATAACTGGCGCCCGCAATGCACTGCTGATGACGTCACATATTACATCACTCATGACATGGTCAGTGACATCACTGATGACATCTCAAATGACATCATCCACGTGATAATCTGATGCATCTTCTCACACCCTAATATAACCTTTTATACACCCACTCTAAATTACAGACTGCTATTCTCAAAACCATAGACACTCCAACACCAATAACTACATACCCACTCACTGATTCTTAGGTCTACACACACATCCACTCACTCACCCATACAGTCACTCATACTTTTGGTCACTCATCAGTACAGGACTATCATATGCACTCATACACCTATATAGACACTCACACACTGCCACTCATCCATAGAGTTACTCACACACCTAGTCAGTCATGCAAAGAATTAATCACACTCCCATTTACTCACCTATACAGTTATACACACACCACCTCACTTACTCATACAGATACTAACACATACTTATGCTCTTATACAATCACTGATAGAAGCACACACTCATCCATACAGCCACTCTCACAATCACTCACTCTCACATATAGTCATTTATATACTCCAACACTCACATATACTGCCTTTCACATATGTAGTTACTCACACATGTACCACTGAGACATCCATTCACTCACCAACATACCTATACACACACTCATCCACCCATACAGCCCTTTACAGATGCACTCTTGAATCCATACACCCAGTGAATCACCCACTCACACATCTATGCACAGAGTCACACACCTCCCACCCACACAAACACTGAGGCACCCATACAGATACTCAGACAACCAATCAATAACCCATAAAGACACTCATGTAGCTATTCACCAACCCATGCAGCCGCTTACACACCAACAGACAGACTGATACAGACATTCACACAGTTTAGTCACTAACCCATGCATTCAGTAAGATACGTTTAATCTCTCACTTATAGAGTCAGTCACGCACCTACTAAATCATCCATTGAGACACTCATACACCCACTCTTTCTTCAATCTAGCTTGGCCTATATATATTAAACATATTTAAACTTTACAGAAACACAGTCACTGGATGATGTCATCAGTGATGTCATTTCAGATGTCATCAGTGATGTCATCAGTGATGTCACTGACCATGTCATGAGTGATGTAATATGTGACGTCATCAGAAGTGCATTGCGGGGGCGCCAGTTATAGTTAGCTGAACTAACAATAACGGCCGAATTTCACTGGTTTTGTACGAGTGAATTGTCTAACTAACTATAAAGTCCCTGAAACCTGTGGTTTTTTCAGTGAATATATATATATATTACCTACTGGTGGTCGCCAGTAGGTAGTTATAGTTAGGACCTTGTTTCTATTCAAAAAGCGTTTGTTCTTTTGCCAATATCTTTGGCGCCGTTTGACGAATCTTTGCGAAATTTTCCAAACTAATGGCCTACTCCGGTCAGCTCCTGTCTTGAAAGTTTCGGGGTGATTCATCTAGCGGGGGCCGAGAAAGAAGGGGGGTCCCAAAACACGTTTTCTCCATGTTAATTTCCATAGGAAATTTTGGAACAGGCTACAGCCCGAACTGCTGAACAGAATTACACCAAATTTGGCAAAAAGGTAGCTCTTGGTTCAGAAAGCAACCTTTTTTTTAAATGGAGTAAATCCGTTCAGTAGTTGCTGAGAAATTCAAAAAATAAAAATATCGATATCTGAGCACCGAGGAGGAGTCGCGACTCCTCCCGAGCACGAGCTGACTTCTGATTGGCTGCCAGCACTCCAAAGCAGAATGTGTTGGCAGTCATCTTGTGACTCGGTAACCGAGTCACAAGAAAAAGGAATAAAAAAGTGAAAAATTAAGAAAAGGGGGCAGGGTAGAAACACCCTGACCCCTAGGCCTGCTCAGGGGGTCCCACAAGGACCCCCAGGCCCAAAAAAAGCTTTTTTTTAAAAAACAAAATCGGCTGAATTCGCGCTTCATTATTGTTAAGCCCCGGGGTGGGTCAGGTCCCAGGGGCAATGCGGAATTATATAGTGGGGGCCCACGGGGGCCCCCGCAACCCCGGGGACCGCCACCTCCCCGGGGCTTTATACATAATGTGCGGGGGGTTATCAATGCCAACCTCTTACTTTGTCCTCCCGTGTCAGCAGTTATATTTATGTGTGATGGAGTGTGAGAAAGCGCCGCGCGTTACCTCGTGGCTACTTCATCGCGCTCTAATGTGCCTCAAAGCGCTGGATGTGCGACGATCAAGTGCTGCAATTAGAATCCTACCAGGGGCGACGTTTGTTTTGACCCCTGTCTGTATTTTCCAATTTCTACCTTTAAGTTTATTCCGCCCCTGTCACGCCTCACACTGCTCCCTCGCGACAACTTCTCACGACTGCCACTGGTGCTATCTTCCCACACGAGTCGCCAGTGCAAGCTTCTCATACAACTGTCATCGTCTCACACAACTCAATAGTGACTGTTCCTCACATTGGTCACTAGTGCTCATTAGTGCCCGCTTCACACACTGGATGCCCGTTCCGGGTCTTTACATTGCACCCCCTGCCAACTCTCCACACCCCAGTGTCACCTTGTTGCGCTGAACACCCGACAAAGCTTCTCAGAATGAACACATGCCAAGGGCCGGCTTTTGGCATGAGCGAGCTGGGCCCAAGCCCAGGGCGTCAATCTTCAGAGGGGCGCACAGAGCTGTCTGCATTAATGTCAGGCAAACAGCGTTGCCCCTCTCGCTTGGCCTCAGGGATTTAGTGTAAAGTAGTTCTAATCCTTTTAAACATGCTGCACGCTGTGCTTTAACACTTCGTAAGCACCTGTCGGTGCCACCCCCCCACTTCCCTCTCACCCCCCGCTGTCACACAGTAACAGCCGCCCACATGTGTTTAGAGGATAGTCGCTGCTGTATTTAGTCAGTCAGGGACAGAGCTGTGAACATTCACCCCCTCCACCCTCTCCACACACACACATACCTCCACTGCCTCATTTTATCACCAGCAGCAGCGAGGGCGCTACATATCTTTTCGCCTAAGGCACTATCCGAGCTGGGGCCGGCTCTGCCTGTGCCAGGCTCTCACCCTTCACACCAGTCCCACTCCCCGATCGTCACACTGCTCACCAGTGCACGCTCCTGACACTATACATCTGTGCCAGGATCTCACCCTTCACACCAGTCCCACTCCCCGATCGTCACACTGCTCACCAGTGCACGCTCCCGACACTATATATCCGTGCCAGGCTCCCACCCTGCACACCAGTCCCACTCCCCGATCGTCACACTGCTCACCAGTGCACGCTCCCGACGCTATACATCAGTGCCAGGCTCTTGCCCTTCACACCAGTCCCACTCCCCGACCGTCACACTGCTCACCAGTGCGCGCTTCTGACACTATACATCAGTGCAAGGCTCTCGCCCTTCACACCAGTCCCACTCCCGATCGTCACACTGCTCACCAGTGCGCACTCCTGACACTATACATCCGTGCCAGGCTCTCGCCCTTCACACCAGTCCCACTCCCCGATCGTCACACTGCTCACCAGTGCACGCTCCTGACACTATACATCCGTGCCAGGCTCTCGCTCGTCACACCAGTCCCACTCCCCGATAGCCAAACTGCTCACCAGTGCGCGCTCCTGACACTATACATCAGTGCCAGGCTTTCGCGCTTTACACCAGTCCCACTCCCCGATCGTCACACTGCTCACCAAGTGCGCGCTCCTGACACTATACATCAGTGCCAGGCTCTCACGCTTCCCACCAGTCCCACTCCTTGGTCGTCACACTGCTCACCAGTGCACGCTCCTGATACTATACATCAGTGCCAGGCTCTCACGCTTCACACCAGTGGGGCAATTTTTTCACACACCTCATACTGCACACAGGGATGCACCCAGCACAAGAGTTCATGTATGCACCGTACATGTGCAAAAACTAAAAAGGTGCTCACACTGCCCACCTGGGTCCGCTTTGTAGCACGCTCTTCAGTGTAGTCTCCACACAGCACATAAGCGTGCAGATAAATGTGCATCAAACTCCCTGACGCAGTGAGGAGTATTCTCAAGCCGCGGTTCATAGCATGCGGTGCATATTAACCATTCATTCATTCATGTAACTATTCAATTATTCATTATGCGCTACCTCACTGCCATAAAGCGATTGGAAGATAATTCTCAGACCACTGAAGTGCTGTTCATTTGGCAAAGCACAAAAGACGCTCACTTTATTCATCGCTCTTTGAAGTTTCCTCATTTTTGATTAAAAAATGTAGGTGGCCTTAAGAGGGCCCAGACGCCCCTTCTTTTGGGGTACCCTGCCTTTTATAAATGGAAACCTTGCGTTTTGATTAAAAAAAATCCTGATTAAATAGAGTACTGTTACCCCTCTCTCACTTGTGCTGCTTCTCTAGGGGACGCCTTTCTGCTGACAGTGCAGCAGTCGCAGTTACATGGGGGTTCGGGGGTCTAAGGGCTTCACTGCTTCCCGGTTATGACTGTCTGAGAGGTTGGGAGTGGAGACGCATTTTCTTTCCTTGCTTTAGGGATAATGACGCTGTTTCTATGCAGTAGCAGAGCAAAGATGCCATTGGCCCTCGTCCAAGCAAGAAAACTGGCCCTTTTCACTGCTGGGGTAGTAAAATACAGCAAGTATCAGGGTTTAATGGGCGCCGGCGCCACTGCACCTGCTGCACCAATGGTAGCAATGCTCCTGTTTCCTGGCCGTGTTTGCAGATTGTGCACAGCTCCTGGGCCCGGACTACGGCAGCTGCTCCCCAAGATGTGTCCCCGCTGCTCAGTAGGGAACTGTCCCACATAGGAGCTGGAAGTAGGTAGCAACCCCAAAATAATCGTGCTGGAGTTCAGAAGGTGGCATAAACAATAAAGATTCCTTTAAACTTTGTTTTCATCTTGTCACATTTTCTGTGCCTTCAAAGACCGAGGTCAAATGTCAGGATATATTTTCTACCAGATTGTCATTTATTATTTTAACATGGGCATTGGACTTTACTTTTATTTCTCTCACTTCTAAGGTAGAGCATTTTGTAAGGTGAACTATCTGACAATCTTTCTAGGGTATACAGAGTGTGAAAGGATAGGATGTAGACTGTCATTTTGTTCTGACATACAACAACATTTAAATACCTGTAAATTAAATTTACACATTTTTCAAAATATATCAGCAGTTAGGAAAGCACAAATGGAGCACGTGCTTTTGTGATTTTGGAGTGTAATGCAAAGATTTTAATATGAGGAAAATAAATTAAGACTCTTAACTTGGTGATGTGCAAATGATAAATATTTTATGAAACACGATTTCGGGAGTTCCATGTGAATCGTCAAGCAGGGGCCGAGAAAAAAGGGGGGGTCCCAAAATGCGTTTTCTCCATGTTAATTTTCATAGGAAATTTTGGAACAGGCTACAGCCCGAACTGCTGATTGGAATTCCACCAAATTTGGCAAAAAGGTAGCACTTGGTTCAGAAAGCGACCTTTTTTTTAAATGGTGTAAATCCGTTCAGTAGTTGCTGAGAAATTCAAAAAATAAAAATATCAATATCTGAGCACCGAGGAGGAGTCGCGACTCCTCCCGAGCACGAGCTGACTTCTGATTGGCTGCCAACACTCCAAAGCAGAATGTGTTGGCAGCCATCTTGTGACTCGGTAACTCGCCCGCCCTGTCATAGCAAATGTCATTTCAAACCCTGCTTTGCTTTTTGGAAGCGAGAGCAGGAAACCTGCTCTCGCTTCCAAAAAGCAAAGCAGATTGCTTTTGGGCAAGGGGAGCTGCATGTCAGCAGCTCCCCTTGCTCAAAAGCAATGCCGGCTCCCGCAGGAGGCGGGGAGCCGGCTGGGACCGTGGGGGCATTGGGGCTCCCCCCACGGTCCCCAACGCTAAGGTCTGGCCCTGAGGGATGGGGTCCCCGAGGGATGGGGTCCCCGGGGCCAGAAGTGGCCCGGGAGGGGGGCCAGGTGCCCCCCCTCCCTTTATTTAAAAAAAAAAAGAATGGCCGGGGCCGAAATCGGCCTGGGGAGGTGGGCTGCACGGCCCCCCTCCTGAAATAAAAATAATTTAAATAATGGCCAAGCCCCTGGGGATGGGGTCCCCAGGGCCAATAGTGGCCCTGGGGACCCCATCCCCCTACCCTTTAATTAAAAAATTAAGAAAAAAAAGCAGAAGGCCGGCCCCGGGGGATGGGGTCCCCAGGGCCATAATTGGCCTGAGGAGGGGGGCCACGCGGCCCCCCTCCAAATTTATTAAATAAAAAAAGAAGTCTGGCCATGCCCCGGGGGATGGGGTCCCTGGGGCTGGAATTGGCCTTCGGGGGGGGGCGTGCACCCCCCTTTCTGTTTTCTTTTGTTGAAAATGTACATGCCCTAGGGGATGGGGTTCCCAGGGCCCAAAACATATTGAAAGAAGGGGGGCCACACAGCCCCCCTTCAAAGAAAAAAAAAAAAAAAGCCGGCATCTCGCCAGAGGCCCACCCCCTCCCTGCCACACTCTGCAAACGCGCCCCCTAGCACGTTCTAAGTTGGGGAATGAAGTCCCCTTGAATACTGAGGGTACCTGGGGGCCAACTAGCCCACCAGGTACCTCCAGTAAGCGCCACACAGCTGGATTGCTGAGAGGTGGTCGGAGGCCACGCCCCTTTTTACACCACTCTGCAAATGCGCCTCTTGGCGCACTGCTGGTGGAGCGATGAGGTCCATTGTGTCCTGAGGACCTCAGGACTAAAGTGGACTTCATCCCCCAAATAGCAGTGCGCCAGGAGGTGTGTTTGCAGAGTGGTGTAAAAAGGGGGCGTGGCCTCAGACCACTCTCAGCAATCCAGCTGTGTGGAACTTACTGGAGGTACCTGGTGGGCTAGTTGGCCCCCAGGGACCCTCAGTATACAAGGGGCCTTAATGCCCCAACTTAGAATGCGCCAGGAGGGGCATTTGCAGAGTGGTGGAGAAAGGGGGCATGGCCTGTGTCCAGCTTTCAACAATCCCACTATCTGGGACATACTGGAGGTATCAGGTAGTCTAGTTGGCCCCTAAGGACCCCCAGCAGCGAAGGGGACTTTAATCCCCAACCAAGAGCGCGCCAGGAAGTGCGTTTGCAGAGTGGTGGGGAAAGGGGGCGTGGCCTGCTATGACAATTTAGCAATCCTGCTGTGTGGGACTTACTGGAGGTAATAGGAGGAGTAGTTGGCCCCCAAGGATGTCCTTGGGGGCCAACTACCCCTCTTGTTACCTGCAGTAAGTCCCACACAGTGGGATTGCTAAGACGTCTTCGGAGGCCATGCCCCCCTTTCTCCACCACTCTGCAAATGCGCCTCCTGGCAGACTACGGGATGGGGATAAAGTCCAATTTACTCCTGAGGGACTTTGGGGGCCAAGAAGCCCTCCTGGTACCTCCTGTAAGTCCTACACAGCGGAATTCCTGAGCGCTGGTCGGAGGCGCAGCACCCTTTCTCCACCACTCTGCAAACGAGACTACTAGCGAGAGTTAGAGCTATTGGCGAAGTAAATGTAAAAGTTTTTTAATAATGTTTTTCGGAGTGGAATGGATGTACGTTGTGTGTAGTGGAATTATGTGGTAAGTTGTGCAGTGAAATTATGTGGATAGAAAGTATGTGTTATTTATTTTATAGGAATAATGTAGAGTGGGATTATGTGTTATGGAGAGTAATTATATGGTATGGTAGTCTGTGTTGTGGAGTGGTAACCTCAGGTTTAGTCTTCCTCGTTTCCATAGAAGCTAAACTATGAACTCAATGACACAAAAAAAAGAAGGAATCACTGAGGAGCACTTCTGGACCTAGTCAGAGGTATGAGCAGGGCTGCTGGAATTATGTGACTGTTTGGCTGCACCAACTTTTGCACAATTATACATTTTCCGCATTAGCCACATAATTCATCATCTGCTGCCTAATCTGCAGATTTCAACAAAAAAAGCCTTGTTTCTAGCTCAAACGGATCAAACGTTACCCATAATGCCGCGACAAGTGTTACAGCGTGGTGGAAGGTCCTTTGTAAACCTAGAATGGTCACCTGTTACTTATTGCTAAATGTGGGTGTTAAATTGGTACTAATGGTGTGCAAGCCACTCTTGCTTCTTTCTGCGCCTCTCTTGCCTCTTTCTGCATTTCTGTTGCTTCTTTCTGCACCTTTCTTTCTTTTTCTGCACTTCTCTTGCCTCTTTCTGTACATCTCTTCTACTTTCTGCACCCCTCTTGTCTCTTTCTCCACCCCTCTTCCCCCTTTCTGCATGTCTGTTGCTTCTTTCTGTACTTCTCTTGCCTCTGTCTCCACCCCTCTTCCCTCTTTCTGCATCTCTATTGCTATTTTCTTCACTTATCTTGTGTCTTTCTGTACCTCTCTTGCTTCTTTCTGCACCCCTTGTGCCTCTTTCTGCACCCCTCTTCTCTTTCTGCACTCCTCGTGCCTCTTTCTGCACCTCTGTTCCTTCTTTCTGCACTTCTTTTGTTACTTTCTGTACCTCTCTTGTTTCTTTATGCACCCCTCTTGCCTCTTTCTCCATCCCTCTTCCCTCTTTCTGCACATCTGTTGCTTCTTTCTCACCTCTCTTGTTTCTTTCTCCACCCCTCTTCCCTCATTCTGCACCTCTGTTGCTTCTTTCTGCACCTCTCTTGCTTCTTTCTGCACCCCTCGTGCCTCTTTCTGCACCCCTCTTCCCTCTTTTTGCACCCCTCTTGCCTCTTTCTGCACACCTGTTCCCTCTTTCTGCACCCCTGCTGCCTCTTTCTGCATCTGTTCCTTCTTTCTGCACCTCTCTTGTTTCTTTCTGTATCCCTCTTGCCTCTTTCTCCACCCCACTTCCCCCTTTCTGCATCTCTGTTGCTTCTTTATGCACTTCTCTTGCTTCTTTCTGCACCTCTCTTGCTTCTTTTTGCACCCCTCGTGCCTCTTTCTGCACCCCTCTTCCCTCTCTCTTTCTGCACTCCTCTTGCCTCTTTCAGCACTGTGATAGGGGAGCATCGGGGACGAGACCTCCGTGCACTTTAAGATGGCGCCCAGCTATGTACAGCCCGTAGAGGTGGTCAGCGGTGGAGATGCGACGGTCGGCGTGGGACTGACGTCATCGGGGGAAACAGGAGTAAAAACGAGCCCGGTGTGCAGAAGAGAGGGTGCAAATCACGAGGAGGAGAGGGAGGTGCAGCGCTCGGGAGTGACTACAGCGGGAGCGTCGCAGGACACGAACCGAAGCACCTGGGAGGAACCATCAGGAGAGAAGACCCGGTTGAATCCTGAGGAAGGAGGAACAGAGCCGAAGAGGGAGGTTTCCCCAACGCCAGCTGTCTGCGTATCCGGACGTCCCCAGGAGAAGCAGGACGCCGAGATACCCCACGCTACGGTCCAGGAGGACCGTAGCTCCAGGCATGTGCCGTTTTTACAATTCTGGAGGAGGTTAGCTGGGAGGGGAGGAAAAGGGGACTCTGCATGATAAATGGGCACAGTCTATGACCGCTCCCTCAACCCCCATTCCCTCACATACCGTGGTGATATGCTGCATAGGTGGAGGGACAGCACACTACCCATAGCCAAGTACTAAATAGGACTGACTGGTGGTTGTTTTGTGTCTTCTGTTTTCTTTTGGGGACACCGGGCCCCCTTTGGGGAAACGACGAGGAGTAGAGGAACGCTGCCTGGAGAAGAAAGGATTCCCCAGTGATTGCTGAAAGCCAGAGATGTTTTATTTTGGTCATAGTCCTGCCATGCTCCATTTTCCCTACGTATGAAGACTTGTGGGGCAGCTGTCTGGTTTTTGCTTAGATAAGGACGGAACACTCCTGTCCTGGGAGGGGTATTATATTACAGTGGTGTCAGAAGTGGGATAGTCGTCTGAGGCTTGAAGATGACGCAACCCGTGACCCTACAGGACATGATCACTCAGTTAGCTGAAGGGCAGAGACATCTACAATTAGTTCTGGAGCAACAGAACCAGAACGCACAGAAGGAAAGGGAATCTTTCCATGCAGCCCTGAAAGAGCAAGCGGTGATACTAACCACTAATCAACAGGTGCAGGACACGGCTATTCTGCGCCTCACGGACGCCATTTCCAGCGCTAGGGTCCATCCAAATGTCCCTGGAAGTGTCCTTCAGAAATTTCAGGAGGGGGATGACCCGGATTATTTCGTTACCAACTTTGAAAGAGTGGCTACCACCGCCACTTGGCCTTCCGAGAGATGGGGTCAGTACATAGCCCCGTTACTATCGGAAGAACTACAGGCCGCCTATCAAGCCGCCAACCCTGCTGGAGTTACGCCCTATCAGGACATTAAAAAAGGCCATTCTAGAGAGACTGGGTTGTGATCAAGAATATTATAGGGCCCGCTTTCGCAAGGAGAAATGGGGAACTGGAGACAATCCCCGGGCTCTCTTTTACCGGATTAGGGATTTAGGGAATCGCTGGCTTCAGCCCCATACTTCCTCGGTGGAGGAAGTTACTGAGAAAATATTCCTAGAACAATACCTAGAGGCCCTACCAAGTAACACCAGAGCATGGGTAAAACAGCATCCAGGTCTAACTCAACAGTCCGCAATAGAGTTAGCCTGTGCCTATCATAGATCTCCAGACTTCAAAGCACAGACAGTGAGAGCCCCTATTCCTTTCTCTAAACCGCCTCCTAAAACACCAACAGAAGGAGGGGATAAACGACCCTTTCCCATTGCTAGACCTATTTCTAAGCCTCTTCCAAAACCTTCTCCGGTCCACATGGGACCACAATGTTTTCGTTGTGCGGAGTGGGGACACATAGCCCGAAACTGTCCCTTAGCCACAGATAGCTCTGAACCTATGGAGGTAGGTTGGTCCCGAGGAAGGGTGTTAGTCACCGTAGCAACTAGACAGAGGTACAAGAAAGCTGTTAGGATAAATGGCAGGCCAGTCGACACTCTCCTAGATACGGGATGTCACCATACAGTGGTGGCAAAGGAGTTGATTCCGTTGGCAAAAGTATACAAAGGGGAGACAGTACTAGTTTCCTTTGTACATGGTGATGTCAGGTCCTATCCCCTAGCTGAGATATTGATAGAAATATACAGGTACCCCCAAGTTAGAAAAGTACGAGTGGTCTCGGGGCTGCCAGAAAACGTATTATTGGGTACTGACCTTCCTCATTTTCATGAGTATCTGACAGAACTTACAAAGCAATGCGTTGAGGTGGAGTGGCTACAAGAGGCGCCATTCTGCAGTGAATCCATACCAAGTCCCAGAGATGGGGAAAAGAAAACCCGGAGTGAGAAAAGAAAAGCTAGAGAGAACTACACCTATGCCTGCCAAGCTATGTCTTCATGTTTGCTCTCTTCCCCAGACCATGGAAACACTCCCACCCGGAGCTTTCGAGCTGCCCAGAAAGATGATAGCACCCTACTGAATGCCTGGAATCATGTACAGGAAGTCGACCCAGACAAGGTAGGCTCTTATTTTTTCATAAAAAAAGGACTGTTGTACAGAGCTAGTGGAGACCCTGGTAATAAAACTGAACAGCTACTGGTTCCGATAGCATTTAGAGAACAGGCCTTGCAGTTAGCACACAACCAAGCGGGAGGGGGTCATTATGGACAAGAACTCACGCTGAGATACTTATTGGAAAGGTTTTATTGGCCAGGAGTGTATCAGGAAACCGCCAGATTCTGTGCGGCGTGTCCCAAGTGCCAATTGGTGAACCCCTCAAAAGACAGAAAGGTACCTCTACAGCCTCTACCGATTATTGATATTCCCTTCCAGCGAGTGGGTATGGATTTGGTAGGACCCCTAATACCTTCAGCCAGGGGACATCAATATATCTTGGTCCTGGTAGATTATGCCACCCGAAACCCCGAGGCTATTACCCTCACTAGCATGACAACAATGGCAGTAGCTCAGGCTATGATCTCTTTTTTCTCCCGGGTGGGTTTTCCCTTAGAAATCCTAACCGACCAGGGAACTCCGTTCATGGCCAAACTAATGAAGGAGATCTGTAAGCTCCTGGGGGTGCATCAAATCCAGATGGCTGTGTTCCACCCCCAGACGGACGGTCTGGTGGAAAGGTACAACTGGACAATCAAAACCATACTCAGTAAACTGTTAGGAGACACAGGGAAAGACTGGGATCGTAAGTTACCTCTTGTCCTCTTTGCCATCAGAACGCACGAGCAAAAATCGACGGGGTTTAGTCCCTTTGAACTCCTGTTTGGACGTAAACCCCGTACTCTGTTAGAGATGGCCGCCGAACAATGGACCGAGGAGGAAGACGAAGGGAAACCCCTTTTAGGGTATATGCAAACCTTGAAGGAAACAATAGCCACCTTATGGGATACTGTCCACCAGAATATGGACAAAGCCCAAGCTAAACAGAAAGAACAGTATGACCGTACCAGCCGAATGAGGGAACTAGCCATAGGGGATAAGGTACTGATCCTTCTACCTTCTTCAGAAAAGAAGCTGTTGGCCACTTGGCAAGGACCATATACTGTGACACAGAAAGTTACTCCAGTCACCTACAGAGTAGCTGTCCCTCATACTCATAACCTAGGACAAACCTATCACATCAACCTCCTTAAGAAATGGGAGGAGTCTGTTGGCCCTTCCGAGGATAGGAACGGGGTAAAATCCGTGTGTCAGGTAACCCTCAATAAAACACTAGACATACATATGGACCTAGAAGGAGAGGACAAGAAAGAGAAACCCCAAATGGGATCCAAGCTCTCATCCGAGCAGCAGCAGCAGTTGGGGCAGCTCTTGGACCAATATCTAGGATTAAGTTCAGGCAACCCAGAGCGTACAACCTTAGTAGCTCACGATATTATTACTCAAGAAGGGCAAGTAGTGAACCTAAAACCCTATAGGATACCCGAAGCCAGAAGGACAGCAGTAGAACAGGAGGTAGAGGCTATGCTCAGCGCTGATATAATTGAACCCTCTCAAAGCAATTGGCGCTCTCCAATTGTGTTGGTACCCAAACCGGATGGAAGTCTTCGTTTTTGCATAGCTTTCCGCCAGGTAAATGCCCACTCAAAATTCGACAACTACCCCATGCCCCGCGTGGACGAGCTGATCGAGAGACTAGGCGAAGCCAAGGTTATGTCCGCCATTGATCTGACTAAGGGCTATTGGCAAATCCCTCTGACTCAATCCGCCAGAGAAAAGACGGCCTTTTCAACGCCCTCTGGGCTATACCAGTTCAAGGTGATACCATTCGGCCTCCACGGAGCCCCGGCAACCTTTCAAAGGCTTATGGATGTCATATTACGAGCTCACCAAAGATATGCAGTCGCATACTTAGACGATATAGTGGTATATAGTCCGGATTGGGAAACCCACTTAGACCACCTTAGAAATATTTTTGATACATTGAGACAATCTGGCCTTACCCTGAATCCGAAAAAGACCACCCTTGTAACACATCAGATAGAATATTTGGGGTACACCATAAGCAAAGGAACCATAAAACCACAACATAATAAATTAGAGGCTATCCAGAACATTCCCCAACCCACTACCCGGAAAGAAGTACGAGCCTTTCTTGGATTAGTAGGCTATTACCGCAGATTTATTCCTCAGTTTTCCGAGATAGCTAGTCCCCTCACAGACTTACTTAGGCACAAGCATACTAGAGCCAGGATAGAGTGGAATAACGCCCAGGAAGACAGCTTTTGTTCCCTAAAACATTTATTGTGTAATGCACCTGTTTTGAACTGTCCGGACTTTAGAAAATCATTTGTGTTACAAACGGATGCCTCTGATAGAGGACTAGGAGCAGTATTGTCCCAACCAGATTCACAGGGGCTGCTACGGCCGGTGTTGTTCCTGAGTAGGAAGCTGTTTGCAAGAGAAACCCGGTATGCCACTATGGAAAAAGAATGCCTAGCCATAAAATGGGCCATGGAGTCATTACAGTATTACTTACTGGGGCGTCCCTTCTTTCTTTTAACGGACCATTCTCCCCTGACTTGGTTAGCCACACATAAGGATACCAATGCCAAAGTACTTCGATGGTTCTTAGCCTTACAGCCCTTTTCCTTTCAGACTATGCATATCCCAGGAAAGATGCAAGGCAAAGTGGACTACCTCTCCCGCTTCCCTGTATCAGAATGGCCTGATCGTCCATCCCGGGAAGAAAGGCATTGTGATAGGGGCGCATCGGGGGATGAGACCTCCGTGCACTTTAAGATGGCACCCAGCTACGTACAGCCCGTAGAGGAGGTCAGCAGTGGAGATGCGACAGTCGGCGCGGGACTGACATCATCGGGGGAAACAGGAGTAAAAACGAGCCCGGTGTGCAGAAGAGAGGGCGCGAATCACGAGGAGGAGAGCTAGGTGCAGCGTTCGGGAGTGACTACAGCGGGAGCATCGCAGGACACGAAACGAAGCACCTGGGAGGAACCGTCAGGAGAGAAGACCCGGTGGAATCCTGAGGAAGGAGGAACAGAGCCGAAGAGGGAGGTTTCCCCAATGCCAGCTGTCTGCGTATCCGGACGTCCCCAGGAGAAGCAGGACGCCGAGATACCCCACGCTACGGTCCAGGAGGACCGTAGCTCCAGGCAAGTGCTGTTTTTACAATTCTGGAGGAGGTTAGCTGGGAGGGGAGGAAAAGGGGACTCTGCATGATAAATGGGCACAGTCTATGACCGCTCCCTCCAGCCCCATTCCCTCACATACCGTGGTGATATGCTGCATAGGTGGAGGGACAGCACACTACCCATAGCCAAGTACTAAACAGGACTGACTGGTGGTTGTTTTGTGTCTTCTGTTTTATTTTGGGGACACCGGGCCCCCTTTGGGGAAACAACGAGGAGTAGAGGAACGCTGCCTGGAGAAGAAAGGATTCCCCAGTGATTGCTGAAAGCCAGAGACGTTTTATTTTGGTCATAGTCCTGCCTTGCTCCATTTTCCCTACGTATGAAGACTTGTGGGGCAGCTGTCTTTAATAAATCATCCTAGGTGTTTCAACACCTTTTCATAATCAAGTGCTGACTGGTTTTTGTTTAGATAAGGACTGAACACTCGTGTCCTGGGAGGGGTATTATATCACAGTGGTGTCAGAAGTGGGATAGTCGTCTGAGGCTTGAAGATGATGCAACCCGTGACCCTACAGGACATGATCACTCAGTTAGCTGAAGGGCAGAGACATCTACAATTAGTTCTGGAGCAACAGAACCAGAACGCACAGAAGGAAAGGGAATCTTTCCATGCAGCCCTGAAAGAGCAAGCGGTGCTACTAACCACTAATCAACAGGTGCAGGACACGGCTATTCTGCGCCTCACGGACGCCATTTCCAGCGCTAGGGTCCATCCAAATGTCCCTGGAAGTGTCCTTCAGAAATTTCAGGAGGGGGATGACCCGGATTATTTCTTTACCAACTTTGAAAGAGTGGCTACCACTGCCACTTGGCCTCCCGAGAGATGGGGTCAGTACATAGCCCCGTTACTATCGGGAGAACTACAGGCCGCCTATCAAGCCGCCAACCCTGCTGGAGTTACGCCCTATCAGGACATAAAAAAGGCCTTCTAGAGAGACTGGGTTGTGATCAAGAATATTATAGGGCCCGCTTTCGCAATGAGAAATGGGGAACTGGAGACAATCCCCGGGCTCTCTTTTGTCGGATTAGGGATTTAGGGAATCGCTGGCTTCAGCCCCATACTTCCTCGGTGGAGGAAGTCACTGAGAAAATATTCCTAGAACAATACCTAGAGGCCCTACCAAGTAACACCAGAGCATGGGTAAAACAGCATCCAGGTCTAACTCAACAGTCCGCAATAGAGTTAGCCTGTGCCTATCATAGATCTCCAGACTTCAAAGCACAGACAGTGAGAGCCCCTATTCCTTTCTCTAAACCGCCTCCTAAAACACCAACAGAAGGATGGGATAAATGACCCTTTCCCATTGCTAGACCTATTTCTAAGCCTCTTCCAAAACCTTCTCCGGTCCACATGGGACCACAATGTTTTCGTTGTGCGGAGTGGGGACACATAGCCTGAAACTGTCCCTTAGCCACAGATAGCTCTGAACCTATGGAGGTAGGTTGGTCCCGAGGAAGGGTGTTAGTCACCGGAGCAACTACACAGAGGTACAAGAAAGCCGTTAGGATAAATGGCAGGCCAGTCGATGCCCTCCTAGATACGGGATGTCACCATACAGTGGTGGCAAAGGAGTTGATTCCGTTGGCAAAAGTATGCGAAGGGGAGACCGTACTAGTTTCCTGTGTACATGGTGATGTCAGGTCCTATCCCCTAGCTGAGATATTGTTAGAAATAGACGGGTACCCCCAAGTTAGAAAAGTAGGAGTGGTCCCGGGGCTGCCAGAAAACATATTATTGGGTACTGACCTTCCTCACTTTCATGAGTATCTGACAGAACTAATAAAGCAATGCGTTGAGGTGGAGTGGGAACAAGAGGCGCCATTCTGCAGTGAATCCATACCAAGTCCCAGAGATAGGAAAAAGAAAACCCGGAGTGAGAAAAGAAAAGATAGAGAGAACTACACCTATGCCTGCCAAGCTATGTCTTCATGTTTGCTCTCTTCCCCAGACCATGGAAACACTCCCACCCGGAGCTTTCGAGCTGCCCAGAAAGATGACAGCACCCTACTGAATGCCTGGAATCAAGCACAGGAAGTCGACCCAGACAAGGTAGGCTCTTATTTTTTCATAAAAAAATGACTGTTGTACAGAGCTAGTGGAGACCCTGGTAATAAAACTGAACAGCTACTGGTTCCGATAGCATTTAGAGAACAGGCCTTGCAGTTAGCACACAACCAAGCGGGAGGGGGTCATTATGGACAAGAACTCACGCTGAGATACTTATTGGAAAGGTTTTATTGGTCAGGAGTGTATCAGGAAACCGCCAGATTCTGTGCGGCGTGTCCCAAGTGCCAATTGGTGAACCCCTCAAAAGACAAAGTGCCTCTACAGCCTCTACCGATTATTGATATTCCCTTCCAACGAGTGGGTATGGATTTGGTAGGACCCTAATACCTTCAGCCAGGGGACATCAATATATCTTGGTCCTGGTAGATTATGCCACCCGATACCCCGAGGCTATACCCCTCACTAGCATGACTACAATGGCAGTAGCTCAGGCTATGATCTCTTTTTTCTCCTGGGTGGGTTTTCCCTTAGAAATCCTAACCGACCAGGGAACTCCTTTCATGGGCAAACTAATGAAGTCTTTCTGTAAGCTCCTGGGGGTGCATCAAATCCGGACGGCTGTGTTCCACCCCCAGACGGACGGTCTGGTGGAAAGGTACAACCGGACAATCAAAACCATACTCAGGAAACTGATAGGAGACACAGGGAAAGACTGGGATCATAAGCTACCTCTTGTCCTCTTTGCCATCAGACCGCACAAGCAAAAATTTACGGGGTTTAGTCCCTTTGAACTCCTGTTTGGAAGTAAACCCCGTACTCTGTTAGAGATGGCCGCCAAACAATGGACCGAGGAGGAAGACGAAGGGAAACCCCTTTTAGGGTATATGCAAACCTTGAAGGAAACATTAGCCACCTTATGGGATACTGTCCACCAGAATATGGACAAAGCCCAAGCTAAACAGAAAGAACAGTATGACCGTACCAGGCGAATGAGGGAAGTAGCCATAGGGGATAAGGTACTGATCCTTCTACCTTCTTCAGAAAAAAAGCTGTTGGCCACTTGGCAAGGACCATATACTGTGACACAAAGTTACTCCAGTCACCTACAGAGTAGCTGTCCCTCATACTCAAAACCTAGGACAAACCTATCACATCAACCTCCTTAAGAAATGGGAGGAGTCTGTTGGACCTTCCGAGGATAGGAACGGGGTAAAATCCGTGTGTCAGGTAACCCTCAATAAAACACTAGACATACATATGGACCTAGAAGGAGAGGACAAGAAAGAGAAACCCCAAATGGGATCCAAGCTCTCACCCGAGCAGCAGTTGGGGCAGCTCTTGGACCAATATCCAGGATTAAGTTCAGGCATTCCAGGGCGTATAACCTTAGTAGCTCACGATATTATTACTCAAGAAGGGCAAGTAGTGAACCTGAAACCCTATAGGATACCCGAAGCCAGAAGGACAGCAGTAGAACAGGAGGTAGAGGCTATGCTCAGAGCTGATATAATTGAACCCTCTCAAAGCAATTGGCGCTCTCCAATTGTGTTGGTACCCAAAACGGATGGAAGTCTTCGTTTTTGCATAGATTTCCGCCAGGTAAATGCCCACTCAAAATTCGACAACTACCCCATGCCCCGCGTGGATGAGCTGATCGAGAGACTAGGCGAAGCCAAGGTTATGTCCACCATTGATCTGACTAAGGGCTATTGGCAAATCCCTCTGACGCAATCCGCCAGAGAAAAGACGGCCTTTTCAACGCCCTCTGGGCTATACCAGTTCAAGGTGATGCCATTCGGCCTCCACGGAGCCCCGGCAACCTTTCTAAGGCTTATGGATGTCATATTACGAGCTCACCAAAGATGTGCAGTCGCATACTTAGATGATATAGTGGTATATAGTCCGGATTGGGAATCCCACTTAGACCACCTTAGAATTTTTTTTGATACATTGATACAAGCTGGCCTTACCCTGAACCCGAAAAAGACCACCCTTGGAACACATCAGATAGAATATTTGGGGTACACCATAAGCGAAGGAACCATAAAACCACAACATAATAAATTAGAGGCTATCCAGAACATTCCCCAACCCACTACCCGGAAAGAAGTACGAGCCTTTCTTGGATTAGTAGGCTATTACCGCAGATTTATCCCTCAGTTTTCCGAGATAGCTAGTCCCCTCACAGACTTACTTAGGCACAAGCATACTAGAGCCAGGATAGAGTGGAATAACGCCCAGGAAGACAGCTTTTGTTCCTAAAACATTTATTGTGTAATGCACCTGTTTTGAACTGTCCGGACTTTAGAAAATCATTTGTGTTACAAATGGATGCCTCTGATAGAGGACTAGGAGCAGTATTGTCCCAACCAGATTCACAGGGGCTGCTACGGCCGGTGTTGTTCCTGAGTAGGAAGCTGTTTCCAAGAGAAACCCGGTATACCACTATGGAAAAAGAATGCCTAGCCATAAAATGGGCCATGGAGTCATTACAGTATTACTTACTGGGGCGTCCCTTCTTTCTTTTAACGGACCATTCTCCCCTGACTTGGTTAGCCACACATAAGGATACCAATGCCAAAGTACTTCGATGGTTCTTAGCCTTACAGCCCTTTTCCTTTCAGACTATGCATATCCCAGGAAAGATGCAAGATAAAGTGGACTACCTCTCCCGCTTCCCTGTATCAGAATGGCCTGATCGTCCATCCCGGAAAGAAAGGCAGTGTGATAGGGGCGCATCGGGGGATGAGACCTCCGTGCACTTTAAGATGGCGCCCAGCTATGTACAGCCCGTAGAGGAGGTCAGCGGTGGAGATGCAACAGTCGGCGCGGGACTGACATCATCGGGGGAAACAGGAGTAAAAACGAGCCCGGTGTGCAGAAGAGAGGGCGCGAATCACGAGGAGGAGAGCTAGGTGCAGCGTTCGGGAGTGACTACAGCGGGAGCATCGCAGGACACGAACCGAAGCACCTGGGAGGAACCGTCAGGAGAGAAGACCCGGTGGAATCCTGATGAAGGAGGAACAGAGCCGAAGAGGAAGGTTTCCCCAACGCCAGCTGTCTACGTATCCGGACGTCCCCAGGAGAAGCAGGACGCCGAGATACCCCACGCTACGGTCCAGGAGGACTGTAGCTCCAGGCAAGTGCCGTTTTTACAATTCTGGAGGAGGTTAGCTGGGAGGGGAGGAAAAGGGGACTCTGCATGATAAATGGGCACAGTCTATGACTGCTCCCTCAACCCCCATTCCCTCACATACCGTGGTGATATGCTGCATAGGTGGAGGGACAGCACACTACCCATAGCCAAGTACTAAACAGGACTGACTGGTGGTTGTTTTGTGTCTTCTATTTTCTTTCGGGGACACCGGGCCCCATTTGGGGAAATGACGAGGAGTAGAGGAACGCTGCCTGGAGAAGAGAGGATTCCCCAGTGATTGCTGAAAGCCAGAGATGTTTTATTTTGGTCATAGTCCTGCCTTGCTCCATTTTCCCTACGTATGAAGACTTGTGGGGCAGCTGTCTTTAATATATCATCCTAGGTGTTTTAACACCTTTTCATAATCACGTGCTGACTGGTTTTTGCTTAGATAAGGACTGAACACTCCTGTCCTGGGAGGGGTATTATATCACAAACACCTCTGTTGCTTCTTTCTGCACTTCTCTTGCTTCTTTCTGCACCCCTCTTGCCTCTTTCTGTACCCCTTTTGCTTCTTTGTGCACCTCTCCTGCCTCTTCCTGCACCTCTCTTGCCTTTTTCTGCAGTTCTCTTGCCTCTTTCTGCACCTCTTTTGCCTCTTTCTGCACTTTTCTTGCATCTTTCTGTACCCCTCTTGCCTCTTTCTGCACCTCTGTTGCCTCTTTCTGCACCTCACTTGCTTCTTTGTGCACCCCTCTTGCCTCTTTCTGCACCCCTCTTGCCTCTTTCTGCACCCCTCTTCCTTCTTTCTGCACCTCTCTTGCCTCTTTCTGTACCTCTGTTCCTTCTTTCTTCACTTCTTTTGTTTCTTTCTGCACCCCTCTTCCCTCTTTCTGCACTCCTCTTGCTTCTTTCTGCACATCTGTTCCTTGTTTCTGTACTTCTTTTGTTTTTTCCAGCACCTCTCTTGTTTCTCTCTGCTTCCCTCTTGCCTCTTTCTCCACCCCTCTTTCTGCATCTCTGTTGCTTCTTTCTGTACTTCTCTTGCTTCTTTCTGCACCTCTGTCCTTTCTTTCTGCAACCCTTGTGCCTGTTTCTGCACCTCTCTTCCCTCTTTCTGCACTCCTCTTGCCTCTTTCTGTACCTCTGTTGCTTCTTTCTGCACTTCTTTTGTTTCTATCTGCACCTCTCTTGCTTCTTTCTGCACCCCTCTTGCCTCTTTCTCCACCCCTCCTCCCCCTTTCTGCATCTCTGTTGCTTTTTTCTGCACTTCTCTTGCCTCTTTCTGCACCTCTGTCTCTTCTTTCTGCAACACTTGTGCCTCTTCCTGCACTCCTCTTCCCTCTTTCTGCTCTCCTCTTGTCTCTTTCTGCACCTCTGTTGCTTCTTTCTACACCTCTGTTGCTTCTTTCTGCAATTCTCTTACCTCTTTCTGCACTTCTCTTGCCTGTTTCTGCACCTCTCTTCTTGCCTCTTTCTGCACCTCACTTGCTTCTTTCTGCACCCCTCTTGCCTCTTTTTGCACCCCTCTTCCTTCTTTGTGCAACTCTCTTGCCTCTTTCTATACCTCTCTTCCCTCTTTCTGTACCTCTTTCTGTACCTCTGTTGCTTCTTTTTGCACTTCTCTTGCTTCTTTCAGCACCCGTGCCTCTTCCAGCACCTCTGTTGGTTCTTTCTGCACTGCTCTTGCTTCTATCTGCTACTCTTGCACATTTCTGCACCCCTGTTGCCTCTTTCTGCACCTCTCTTGCCTCTTTCTGCCCCCTCACTTGCCTCTTTCTGCACTTCTCTTGCTTCTTTCCACACCTCTGTTGCTTCTTTCAGCAATTCTCTTGCCTCTTTATGCAGTTCTCTTGCTTGTTTCTGCACCTCTCTTGCGTCTTTCTGCACCTCTGTTGCCTCTTTCTGTGCCTCACTTGCTTCTTTCTGCACCCCTCTTTTCTCTTTCTGCACCTTTCTTGCCTCTTTCTGCACCCCTGTTCCCTCTTCGTGCACCTTCCCTGCCTCTTTCTGCACCTCTCTTGCCTCTTTCTGTACCTCTGTTGCTTCTTTCTGCACTTCTTTTCCTTCTTTCTGCACCCCTCCTGCCTCTTTCTGTATCTCTCTTGCCTCTTTCTGCACCTCTCCTATTTTTTTCTGCACCCCTCTTGCCTCTTTTTGCACCTCTGTTGGTTCTTTCTGCACCTCACTTGCCTCTTTCTGCACTTCTCTTGCTTCTTTCTACACCTCTGTTGCTTCTTTCAGCAATTCTCTGGGCTCTTTCTGCACTTCTCTTCCTTCTTTCTGCACCCCTCCTGCCTCTTTCTGTACCTCTCTTGCCTCTTTGTGTACCTCTCCTACCTCTTTCTGCACCCCTCTTGCCTCTTTTTGTACCTCTGTTGCTTCATTCTGCACTGCTCTTGCTTCTTTCTGCACCTCACTTGCCTCTTTCTGTACTTCTCTTGCTTCTTTCTACACCTCTGTTGCTTCTTTCAGCAATTCTCTTGCCTCTTTCTGCACTTCTCTTGCTTGTTTCTGCACTTCTCTTGCTTGTTTCTGCACCTTTCTTGCGTCTTTCTGCACCTCTGTTGCTTCTTTCTGCACCTCACTTGCTTCTTTCTGCACTCCTCTTGCCTCTTTCTGCACCCCTCTTCCCTCTTTCTGCACCTCTCTTGCCTCTTTTTGCACCCCTGTTCCCTCTTTCTGCACCTTTCCTGTCTGTTTCTGCACCTCTCTTGCCTCTTTCTATACCTCTGTTGCCTCTTTCTGCACTTTTCTTGCCTCTTTCTGCACCCTTCGAGCCTCTTTATGTAACTCTCTTGCCTCTTTCTGTACCTCACTTGCTTTTTCCTGCACCCCTCTTTTCTCTTTCTGCACATCTCTTGCCTCTTTCTGCACCCCTGTTCCCTCTTTTTGCACCTTCCCTGACTGTTTCTACACATCTCTTGCCTCTTTCTGTACCTCTGTTGCTTCTTTCTGCACTTCTCTTCCTTCTTTCTGCACCCCTCCTGCCTCTTTCTGTACCTCTCTTGCCTCTTTGTGCACCTCTCCTACCTTTTTCTGTACCCCTCTTGCCTCTTTTTGCACCTCTGTTGGTTCTTTCTGCACTGCTCTTGCTTCTTTCTGCACCTCACTTGCCTCTTTCTGCACTTCTCTTGCTTCTTTCTGCACCTCTGTTGCTTCTTTCAGCAATCCTCTTGCCTCTTTCTGCACTTCTCTTGCTTGTTTCTGCACCTCTCTTACGTCTTTCTGCATCTGTTGCTTCTTTCTGCACCTCACTTGCTTCTTTCTGCACTCCTCTTGCCTCTTTCTGCACCCCTCTTCCCTCTTTCTGCACCTCTCTTGCTTCTTTTTGCACCCCTGTTCACCTCTTTCTGTACCTTTCCTGTCTGTTTCTGCACCTCTCTTGCCTCTTTCTGTACCTCTGTTGCTTCTTTCTGCACTTTTCTTGCCTCTATCTGCACCCTTCGAGCCTTTCAGCACCTCTGTTGCTTCTTTCTGCACTTCTCTTCCTTTTTTTTGCACCCCTCCTGCCTCTTTCTGTACCTCTCTTGCCTCTTTGTGCACCTCTCCTACCTCTTTCTGCACCCCTCTTGCCTCTTTTTGCACCTCTGTTAGTCCTTTCTGCACTGCTCTTGCTTCTTTCTGCACCTCTTTTGCAAATTTCTGTATCCCTATTGCCTCTTTCTGCACCCTCTTCCCTATTTCTCCACCTCTCTTGCTTCTTTCTGCATTTCTCTTGCTTCTTTCTGCATTTCTCTTGCTTCTTTCTGCACCGCTCTTGCTTCTTTCTGTACCTCTCTTGCAAATTTCTGTATCCCTCTTACCTCTTTCTGCACCCCTGTTCCCTCTTTCTGCACCTTTATTGCCTGTTTCTGCACCTCTCTTGCCTCTTTCAGCACTTCTATTGATTGTTTCTGCACTTCTCTTGCCTCTTTCTGCACCTCTGACTTAGAGGTAGTTTTAATCCCCCTGCCCTATCATGTACTAGGGCCTTACAGGGGAGGTCATGCCAATCAAAGGGGTACCCCAACCTATAGTGTACCCTAGTGTATGTAGGTGTTTTCACTGTATTCTAAGTGTCTTTCAGCATAGCACTGGCTCCGGGCCTGGTTAGTCAGAGTCAGTTACCAGCAGTACCAGTCAGCAAAAAGTTGGGGGCACAGGATGACTTTGCAACAAGGCCTCTTTCTGCCCCTCTGTTGGTTCTTTCTGCATATCTCTTGCTTCTTTCTTCACCTTTCTTCGTCTTTCTGGACTTCTGTTGCCTCTTTCTGCATTTCTCTTGCTTCTTTCTGTGCTTTTCTTCCTCTTTCTGCACATGTCCTACCTCTGTAGACATAGTTAGAAATTAGCATGTAAAAACCTTAGAAATTCACTGAAAAAAACCATAGGTTTCAGGGACGTTATAGTTAGAAATTAGCATGTAAAAAACCTTTGAAATTCACTGAAAAAACCATAGGTTTCAGGGACGTTATAGTTAGAAATTAGCATTTAAAAAACCTTAGAAATTCAATGAAAAAACCATAGGTTTCAGGGACGTTATAGTTAGAAATTAGCATTTAAAAAACCTTCGAAATTCACTGAAAAAACCACAGGTTTCAGGGACGTTATAGTTAGTTGGACATTTCACTCGTACAAAACCAGAGAAATTCGGCCGTTATAGTTAGTTGAGCTAACTATAACTCGCGCCCCCGCAATGCACTGCTGATGATGTCACATATTACATCATGCATGACATGGTAAGTGACATCACTGATGACATCACTGATGACATCATCCACGTGATAATCTGATGCACCTCCTCACACCCTAATATAACCTTTGATACACCCACTCTAAAATACAGACTACCATTTTCGAAACCATAGACACACCAATACCAGTTACTACATACCCACTCACTGATTCCTAGGTCTACACACACATCCACTCATTCACCCATACAGTCACTCATACATGCAGTCACTCATCAATACAGCACTATCATATGCACTCATACACCTATACAGACACTCACACACCACCACTCATCCATAGAGTTACTCACACACCTAGTCAGTTATGCAAAGAATCAATCACACTCCCATTTACTCACCTATACAGTTATACACACACCACCTCACTTATTCATACAGATACTAACACATACTTAGTCTCTTATACAATCACTGAGACAAGCACACACTCATCCATACAGCCACTCTCACAATCACTCACTCTCACATATAGTCATTTATATACTCCAACACTCATATATACTGCCTTTCACATATGTAGTTACTCACACATATACCACTGAGACATCCATTCACTCACCAACACACCAATACACACACTCACCCACCCATACAGCCCTTCACAGATGCACTCTTGAACCCATACACCCAGTGAATCACCCCCTCACACATCTATGCACAGAGTCACACACCCCCACCTACCCACACAGACACTCAGGCACCCATACAGATACTCAGACAAGCAATCAATAACCCATATAGACACTCATGTAGCTACTCACCAACCCATGCAGCTGCTTACACACCAACTAACAGACTGATACAGACATTCACACAGTTTAGTCACTAACCCATGCATTCAGTAAGACATGTTTAATCACTCACTTATACAGTCAGTCACACACCTACTAAATCATCCATTCAGACACTCATACACCCACTCATTCTTCAATACACCTTGGCATTTATATATATAAAACATATTTAAACTTTACAGAAACACACAGTCACTGGATGATGTCATCAGTGATGTCATTTGAGATGTCATCAGTGATGTCACTGACCATGTCATGAATGATGTAATATGTGACGTCATCAGCAGTGCATTGCGGGGGCACGAGTTATAGTTAGCTCAACTAACTATAACGGCCGAATTTCTCTGGTTTTGTACGAGTGAGATGTCCAACTAACTATAACGTCCCTGAAACCTGTGGTTTTTTCAGTGAATAATATATATATTTATATCTATAAATTCAATAGTGAAGCAATTGTAGATAGTTATGATAAAAGATTTACTTATGCAATCACTTATATACAAGTTAAACACATAGAATAATGGAACTATCAGTAATATGTACATTTGTTAAGCAGAACTAATGAATATCGATATTTTTAAAAAACATAATTATTCTACAGATGTATGGACTGTAATATGCCATTTGTTAAATTATTCGGGAAGCGAAGGGTCATCATGACCCACTCGAGGCTTCTCCTCTTGAGTCATGGTCCCTTCACACACTCAGCAATTGCATTAAATAACATATTTCACTTTACACGCATATATAGCTAGATCTAACTAAATATTGTAATGTATATATATTATATATATATATATATATAGCTATTGTTGGACTTGGCCCTTTTTGCAGGGTTATCCCCAAACATTTTGCTTCTTCCTCTTATTTTTTCCTCACCTGTTGTTGTTGGTTTTAGGACTCTGGGCACTTTGCCACTGCTGATCAGTGCTAAAGTGCATATGCTCTCTGTGTAAATTGTTATTATGATTGGTTCTCCCTGATTGGCATATTTGATTTACTGGTCAGTCCCTAGTAAAGTGCACTGAGTGTGCCGGGGCTGGTAAATCAAATACTACTAGTGGGCCTGCAGCACTGATTGTGCCACCCACATGAGTAGTTCTGAAACGGTAACTCAGACCTGCCACTGTAGTGTTTGTGCGCAGTTGTTAACTGCCATGTCGACTAGGCAGTGCACCCACTTGCCAGGCCCTAACCTTCCCTTTTCTTACATGTCAGTCACCCCTAAGGTAGGCCCAAGGTACCCCTGTGGGCAGGGTGCAGTGTATGTGAAAGGTAGGACATGTACTGGTGTGTGTGACATGTCCTGATAGTGAAATACAGCCAATTTAGTTTTTCACTATTGAAAGGCTATATTGCCCCATAGGACAGAATGGGGAATGCTTTGTAACATTTTACAAGCATATCTTCCCATAGGGATAAGATTGAAAAAAATCTTTTAGGCTCTCTGAACTCAGAATTTAATAACACATCTTTTACTAAAGATGGTTTTTAAGTTGTGTGCTTGAAAATGCCACTTTTAGAAAGTAGGCATTTTCTTGTTTAATCATTCTCTCTGCCTGTTTGTGTATTGACTGTCTGGTTTTGGAGTGACAGGGGCTGGGGAGGCGCATTCTCTCAGACAGCCTTTCCTGAATGAGTCAGCACTAGGTTGAATAGGCCTGATCTGCATTTGGAGTGGTGGGAGGAGTAGCACCTGTACCTGAATAGGGCTGTGCCTGCCTTCCACAATGCTGGCTCCACCCCCCTGTGGTGTGTCTGGAGCCAAGGCTCACACTGACAATGGATGTTGTTGTGCACACTGCCCTTGCTGTGTGTCTGGGGTTGGCCTGCAGTTGCTGTTTCTGCCAAAGAAAGGAGAAGGACTTTGCTGTGTGCTGTGGCCCCTGCTTGAGGAAAGTCTCCAAGGGCTTGAATAGAGCTTGCCTCCTGTTTTGAAGTCTCAGGAACACAAAGACTTCACCCCCAGCTCCCCTGAACTTCCTTGCTGGTAGTTCTGACCTGCCAGGAGTGCCTGTGACTGTGTGGGGCCTCTGGAGGTTGTTTCTGCTGCTGGGAGCTGGAAAGCAACGCAACAACAAGAATCAACGCATTGAGGGATTGCAGCTGAAGAAACCGACGCAGCGCCGCTCGACGCCGCCGCATCATTCGCCGCCGCATCCCGGATTTCCACGCATTGTCCCTGTGCGACAAGTTTTCCCCGACGCATCTCCTGCGGATCGGAGTCGTCTCAGAATTGACGCATCGCTTCCCCCTACAGACCGGACCCGACGCACCGCTCCCCTGTGTCCAGCGGAACTGTCGCATCGCATCCACGAAGGTCTCAGGAATCTACGCATTTCTTTGTTTTTTGACACTTCCCATTGCAGCGGCTGTTTGGCTTGGTGAATTATTGTCACGACAGGTACTTTGCAAGAAATCACGCATCCATAGTTTTCTATGGGCTCAGTTGCTAAAACCATTTGAAAGTCATTTTTCTTAATACTTGAATGTTGGATTTTTGTCGTTTTGGTCTTGTTAAGTTTAGATAAAGATACTTTATTTTCTAAACTGGTGTGGTGTCCATTTGTGGTGTTATCACTGTCTTACTGTGAGTGTTGGTACAAATACTTTACACATTGCCTTTGGGATAAGCCTGTCTGCTCGTGCCAAGCTACCAAGGGGGTGAGCAGGGGTTATCTAAAGTGTGTATCCCCCTTACCCTGACTAGAAGCAAGGGTCCCTATTTGGACAAAGATACCTACCTCTGCCAACTAGAGACCCCCATTTCTAACATTGGTGGTCAGCGGAGAGGATTTGAACTTGTATTTGTATGTGACCCACAGTTATTGGTGTACATCACTAGTTTAGTGCAGACCACTACGCAACCACATACTGTGTTTTATTTTTGTTCTATTTTTGATCTTACCCTTGAGTATCCACGCACCATGTCTCCGAGTAGTAAACCAGCAAGTGAGGCTGCAGAATTGGAGTTTGACATTAAAATGTTAAGTAGTTACAAAGTAGAGCAACTCAAGCAGTTCTGCAGGAGCTTTGGATGTCCCATGAGGAGCAACTCTAGGAAAGAGGAGCTTCAGAAGGCCTTAGGGGCCTGGTGGGAGGCCAGAGAAGCTGGGGAGACAGATGATGCAGATGTGGATGGGGTGTGCCAGAAGGCCGTTTCAGACCCCAGGATTGGCCTGTTGGGAGAGCAGCCTCTAGGGCTGACAGTAATCATTCTTCCAGGAATTTTTCTCCAGAGGATTTGGAGGAAAGGCAAAGGGCCAGGGATCATGAATTGGAGGTCTTGACACTAAAGGCAGAGGAGAGCAAGAACGCGCATGCCTTGGAAGAAAGAAAGTTGCTTTTGGCACATGAATTGAGAATGAGAGAGCTTGATATGGAGCTCGAGAGACTTGAGGCCATGAGTGTCTTAGCCAAGAAAAAGGAAAAGTGTTTAGCTCATGAGGGGAGCTTGGCTGGGTTGGAGGTGGAGTCCAGTTCAGATGGTGGCAGCAAAAATGTAGTGTCTAGTGCTGAGGGAGAAGTACACACACCCAGAGATGTGGCGCCTGACTTGAAGGAGGGGGTTGACATACACCAAGGGGTTCAGGGTTATGAGGTAGCTCCAGTGGTGTGCAGTGTCCCTGAGGTAGATTGGGGAACTGGCACAGCGGTTCATATTCCTAGTGGTAGGAGGGACACTCTACTGACTCTAGATGAGAGGTGCAGGGAGAGGGGTTCCCCCATGGTAGAAGCCTTGGTGTGTGAGTGTGGAGACCGCCCAGAAGAGTGTAGGTTGAGTGACGGAGACAGTCAGACACTGTCTTGCCAATCTCAGGAGAGTGGTGTGGGGTACTTGTGTGTGGCACTGGATGGTGAGGCAAAGGATAGCTTGGTTAACACATGTGTGGGGCTGTGTGATTCAATTGTTGGAGATCATATTTTAAGTCCCTGTTTTCCAGAGTTATGCCAACAGCCGGTGGCGTGTGAGTTCTCTGACACCAGGGAGCTTGCACTGGAGGCAGACCTTCTGGTGGATTCTAGAGGGTCTGAAGAAGCTTTTGGGAGTGATCCTGAAGGGGGTGGCGCAGGTTTTCCCCAACCAAGTGAGGTAGAGGAGGTTTGTGGTAGCCCAGATAGGTCCGAGTGTAGTAGGAGGGGTATAGGGTCCCACGTACTGTCTCAGAGGAACAGGAGTGGGCTGTGTCCCAAGGTGCCTGAAACCCAGTCCCCAGGCCTGGTTGGTTCCATGAGTGAACACCAGGAGGGGGGCCTAGTCTGTACCCAGAGGCCGTCCCCTGAGGGGGATCCCAAAGTGTCAGGTGGACTGGGGGGGACTGCTGTAGCAAGCATCCCACCAGTTCTGGTGTCTGGCTGTACCGCTCCAGTGGGGAGGGTGCATGAGTCCAGAGAAAAGGGTGAGGGGGGACGCTGTCCCGAGTGAAAGGACCAGTGGGTCAGGGGTTGCCAGCTCTGAGGTCAGAGCACCCCAGGACTGACCCTGGTGAGGCCACTTCTGGCCTGGGGGGTCTTGATGCTCTGTCAGAGGGACAGGAGGCTGGAGACCTGCACCAGGCGGACTCTCGCACAACTCATGAGGAGTGTGTTTCCCTTGGGGGGGGGGGTCGGTGTACTCTCCCGGAAGTCCTGGGTTGCCAGGCACTGGTCCGGCCTGAGGGTACAGACCCAGGGTTGGAGGACCAGGTTCAGGGTGTCCCCCCTGACCTGGAGTAAGGGGCGACTGCTAACTGTGCCCCTACCAGTTTGTCTTCTGGGGGTACCGCTCCAGGTGGGAGGGTGCAGAGCCCCAGGGAGGAGGACCAGGTGTGGGAGAGCCCACCTAAGTCCTGTGTCCAGCCGCAGGGTACAGACCCTGGACTGGTGTACCAGTTGCAGGATTGCACCCCTGAATTGGTGGGAGAATTGTGCAGAACACCTGCCACAGGTGCCCTGACAATTCTGGAATCGAGGGGGACTGCTCCCAGTGGGGGGATGCAGAGCCCCAGGGAGGGGAACAGGGTGTGGGAGAGCCCAACCCCATCTCCTGTCCAGCCACAGGGTACAGACCCTGGGCTGGTGGGCCAGTGTCAGGATGCCATACCTCACTTGGCAGGAGGGAGAGTGGACAAAAGGTGCCCGGTACCTGGGGCTACCACCCCCCACTTTCTGACGCCACAGAGGTTAGAGAGGCCTGAAAGGCATGAGGACTGGCTCTCATCACTGACAGTTGTCAGTGGCCACTGTGGCTTGCTGTCCTGGTGGACAGAGTTGCCCCTGGGAGGGGGACAGGAGTCACACCCCAGGGGAGGACTGGGCCACACCACTGTGTTGGCCATGTGGTTACTGTCTGCCAAGTTGGGACACATCTGCGAGCAAAGTAAGTTTAGGCGCAGCACAGATGGGGTCCACAGGTGAGGAGAAGTGTTCCCCATGGGTTGGCTTAGTGGGCCCTGAGAGTATGGAGAGAGGGATCCAACTAGGTTCAGGAAGGCATAGAACGGTAATAGACACCTGCTGTTGCGGGCCAGATTCCATGTTCTATCGCCCCAAGCAGGGAAGCCCATCGAGGTATGGATTGGTCTACCCTGGCTTTAGGCTGGAAGGGGGTTGTGTTGGACTTGGCCCTTTTTCCAGGGTTATCCTCAAACTTTTTGCTTCTTCCTCCTATTTTTTCCTCACCTGTTGTTGTTGGTTTTAGGACTCTGGGCACTTTACCACTGCTGATCAGTGCTAAAGTGCATATGCTCTCTGTGTAAATTGTTATTATGATTGGTTCTCCCTGATTGGCATATTTGATTTACTGGTCAGTCCCTAGTAGAGTGCACTGAGTGTGCCAGGGCTGGTAAATCAAATACTACTAGTGGGCCTGCAGCACTGATTGTGCCACCCACATGAGTAGTTCTGAAACGGTAACTCAGACCTGCCACTGCAGTGTCTGTGCGCAGTTGTTAACTGCCATGTCGACTTGGCAAGTGCACCCACTTGCCAGGCCCTAACCTTCCCTTTTCTTACATGTCAGTCACCCCTAAGGTAGGCCCAAGGTACCCCTTTGGGCAGGGTGCAGTGTATGTGAAAGGTAGGACATGTACTGGTGTGTGTGACATGTCCTGATAGTGAAATACAGCCAATTTCGTTTTTCACTATTGAAAGGCTATCTTGCCCCATAGGACAGAATGGGGAATGCTTTGTAACATTTTACAAGCATATCTTCCCATAGGGATAAGATTGAAAAATAAAGTTTAGGCTCTCTGAACTCAGAATTTAATAACACATCTTTTACTAAAGATGGTTTTTAAGTTGTGTGCTTGAAAATGCCACTTTTAGAAAGTAGGCATTTTCTTGTTTAATCATTCTGTGTGCCTCTGCCTGTTTGTGTATTGACTGTCTGGTTTTGGAGTGACAGGGGCTGGGGAGGTGCATTCTCTCAGACAGCCACCGGGGGGGAGGGGCGGGTGGGTTGATGTGTATCCTGCCTTTCCTGAATGAGTCAGCACTAGGTTGAATAGGTCTGAACTGCATTTGGAGTGGTGGGAGGAGTAGCACCTGAATAGGGCTGTGCCTGCCTTCCACAATGCTGGCTCCGTCCCCCTGTGGTGTGTCTGGAGCCAAGGCTCACACTGACAATGGATGTTGTTGTGCACTTGCAGAGTGCCCCCCAGAATTGGTTTGAACTGGGCTCAGAGCCCCTTGCACAAAGAGAAGAAAGACATTTTGGGGTATAAGTATCAGACCCAAAACCCCTGAACTTTAGACTACTTCTGGAATCAAGAGGAACCTTTGCTGAGGAGAAGAGCTGGAGAAACTGAGGAGAAGTACTGCCCTTGCTGTGTGTCTGGGGTTGGCCTGCAGTTGCTGTTTCTGCCAAAGAAAGGAGAAGGACTTTGCTGTATGCTATGTCCCCTGCTTGAGGAAAGTCTCCAAGGGCTTGGGTAGAGCTTGCCTCCTGTTTTGAAGTCTCCCGAACACAAAAACTTCACCCCCAGCTCCCCTGAACTTCCTTGCTGGGAGTTCTGACCTGCCAGGAGTGTCTGTGACTGTGTGGGGCCTCTGGAGGTTGTTTCTGCTGCTGGGAGCTGGAAAGCAACGCAACAACAAGAATCAACGCATTGAGGGATTGCAACTGAAGAGACCGACGCAGCGCCGCTCGACGCCGCCGCATTGTTCGCCGCCGTATCCCGGATTCCACGCATCGTCCCTGTGTGACAAGTTTTCCCCGACGCATCACCTGCGGATCGGAGTCGTCTCAGAATTGACGCATCGCTTCCCCCTACAGACCAGACCCGACGCACTGCTCCCCTGTGTCCAGCAGAACTGTCGCATCGCATCCACGAAGGTCTCAGGAATCGATGCATCTCTTTGTGTTTTGACACTTCCCATCGCAGCGGTTGTTTGGCTTGGTGAATTTTGTCGCACACACTCACCCACCCATACAGCCCTTCACAGATGCACTCTTGAACCCATACACCCAGTGAATCACCCACTCACACATCTATGCACAGAGTCACACACCCCCACCTACCCACACAGACACTCAGGCACCCATACAGATACTCAGACAAGCAATCAATAACCCATATAGACACTCATGTAGCTTCTCACCAACCCATGCAGCCGCTTACACACCAACTAACAGACTGATACAGACATTCACACAGTTTAGTCACTAACCCATGCATTCAGTAAGACATGTTTAATCACTCACTTATACATTCAGTCACACACCTACTAAATCATCCATTCAGACACTCATACACCCACTCATTCTTCAATACACCTTGGCATTTATATATATAAAACATATTTAAACTTTACAGAAACACACAGTCACAGGATGATGTCATCAGTGATGTCATTTGAGATGTCATCAGTGATGTCATCAGTGATGTCACTGACCATGTCATGAATGATGTCATATGTGACGTCATCAGCAGTGCATTGCGGGGGCGCGAGTTATAGTTAGCTCAACTAACTATAACGGCCGAATTACTCTGGTTTTGTACGAGTGAGATGTCTAACTAACGTCCCTGAAACCTGTGGCTTTTTCAGTGAATAATATATATATTTATATCTATAAATTCAATAGTGAAGCAATTGTAGATAGTTATGATAAAAGATTTACTTATGCAATCACTTATATACAAGTTAAACACATAGAATAATGGAACTATCAGTAATATGTACATTTGTTAAGCAGAACTAATGAATATCGATATTTTTTAAAAACATAATTATTCTACAGATGTATGGACTGTAATATGCCATTTGTTAAATTATTCGGGAAGCGAAGGGTCATCATGACCCACTCGAGGCTTCTCCTCTTGAGTCATGGTCCCTTCACACACTCAGCAATTGCATTAAATAACATATTTCACTTTGCACGCATATATAGCTAGATCTATCTAAATATTGTAATGTATATATATTATATATATATATAGCTATTGTTGGACTTGGCCCTTTTTGCAGGGTTATCCCCAAACATTTTGCTTCTTCCTCCTATTTTTTCCTCACCTGTTGTTGTTGGTTTTAGGACTCTGGGCACTTTACCACTGCTGATCAGTGCTAAAGTGCATATGCTCTCTGTGTAAATTGTTATTATGATTGGTTCTCCCTGATTGGCATATTTGATTTACTGGTCAGTCCCTAGTAGAGTGCACTGAGTGTGCCGGGGCTGGTAAATCAAATACTACTAGTGGGCCTGCAGCACTGATTGTGCCACCCACATGAGTAGTTCTGAAACGGTAACTCAGACCTGCCACTGCAGTGTTTGTGCGCAGTTGTTAACTGCCATGTCGACTAGGCAGTGCACCCACTTGCCAGGCCCTAACCTTCCCTTTTCTTACATGTCAGTCACCCCTAAGGTAGGCCCAAGGTACCCCTGTGGGCAGGGTGCAGTGTATGTGAAAGGTAGGACATGTACTGGTGTGTGTGACATGTCCTGATAGTGAAATACAGCCAATTTCGTTTTTCACTATTGAAAGGCTATCTTGCCCCATAGGACAGAATGGGGAATGCTTTGTAACATTTTACAAGTATATCTTCCCATAGGGATAAGATTGAAAAAAAAAGTTTAGGCTCTCTGAACTCAGAATTTAATAACACATCTTTTACTAAAGATGGTTTTTAAGTTGTGTGCTTGAAAATGCCACTTTTAGAAAGTAGGCATTTTCTTGTTTAATCATCCTGTGTGGGTCTGCCTGTTTGTGTATTGACTGTCTGGTTTTGGAGTGACAGGGGGTGGGGAGGCGCATTCTCTCAGACAGCCACCGGGGGGGGGGTTGATGTGTATCCTGCCTTTCCTGAATGAGTCAGCACTAGGTTGAATAGGCCTGACCTGCATTTGGAGTGGTGGGAGGAGTAGCACCTGTACCTGAATAGGGCTGTGCCTGCCTTCCACAATGCTGGCTCCACCCCCCTGTGGTGTGTCTGGAGCCAAGGCTCACACTGACAATGGATGTTGTTGTGCACTTGCAGAGTGCCCCCCAGAACTGGTTTGAACTGGGCTCAGAGCCCCTTGCACAAAGAGAACAAAGACATTTTGGTGTATAAGTATCAGACCCAAAACCCCTGAACTTTAGACTACTTCTGGAATCAAGAAACACCTTTGCTGAGGAGAAGAGCTGGAGAAACTGAGGAGAAGTACTGCCCTTGCTGTGTGTCTGGGGTTGGCCTGCAGTTGCTGTTTCTGTCAAAGAAAGGAGAAGGACTTTGCTGTGTGCTGTGGCCCCTGCTTGAGGAAAGTCTCCAAGGGCTTGAATAGAGCTTGCCTCCTGTTTTGAAGTCTCAGGAACACAAAGACTTCACCCCCAGCTCCCCTGAACTTCCTTGCTGGGAGTTCTGACCTGCCAGGAGTGCCTGTGACTGTGTGGGGCCTCTGGAGGTTGTTTCTGCTGCTGGGAGCTGGAAAGCAACGCAACAACAAGAATCAACGCATTGAGGGATTGCAGCTGAAGAAACCGACGCAGCGCCGCCGCATCGTTCGCCGCCGCATCCCGGATTTCCACGCATCGTCCCTGTGCGACAAGTTTTCCCCGACGCATCTCCTGCGGATCGGAGTCGTCTCAGAATTGACGCATCGCTTCCCCCTACAGACCGGACCCGACGCACCGCTCCCCTGTGTCCAGCGGAACTGTCGCATCGCATCCACGAAGGTCTCAGGAATCGACGCATTTCTTTGTTTTTTGACACTTCCCATCGCAGCGGCTGTTTGGCTTGGTGAATTATTGTCGCAACGACAGGTACTTTGCAAGAAATCACGCATCCATAGTTTTCTATGGGCTCAGTTGCTAAAACCATTTGAAAGTCATTTTTCTTAATACTTGTATGTTGGATTTTTGTCGTTTTGGTCTTGTTAAGTTTAGATAAAGATACTTTATTTTCTAAACTGGTGTGGTGTCCATTTGTGGTGTTATCACTGTCTTACTGTGAGTGTTGGTACAAATACTTTACACATTGCCTTTGGGATAAGCCTGTCTGCTCGTGCCAAGCTACCAAGGGGGTGAGCAGGGGTTATCTAAAGTGTGTATCCCCCTTACCCTGACTAGAAGCAAGGGTCCCTATTTGGACAAAGATACCTACCTCTGCCAACTAGAGACCCCCATTTCTAACATTGGTGGTCAGCGGAGAGGATTTGAACTTGTATTTGTACGTGACCCACAGTGATTGGTGTACATCACTAGTTTAGTGCAGACCACTACGCAACCACATACTGTGTTTTATTTTTGTTCTATTTTTGATCTTACCCTTAAGTATCCCGCACCATGTCTCCGAGTAGTAAACCAGCAAGTGAGGCTGCAGAATTGGAGTTTGACATTAAAATGTTAAGTAGTTACAAAGTAGAGCAACTCAAGCAGTTCTGCAGGAGCTTTGGATGTCCCATGAGGAGCAACTCTAGGAAAGAGGAGCTTCAGAAGGCCTTAGGGGCCTGGTGGGAGGCCAGAGAAGCTGGGGAGACAGATGATGCAGATGTGGATGGGGGTGTGCCAGAAGGCCGTTTCAGACCCCAGGATTGGCCTGTTGGGAGAGCAGCCTCTAGGGCTGACAGCAATCATTCTTCCAGGAATTTTTCTCCAGAGGATTTGGAGGAAAGGCAAAGGGCCAGGGATCATGAATTGGAGATCTTGACACTAAAGGCAGAGGAGAGCAAGAACGCTCATGCCTTGGAAGAAAGAAAGTTACTTTTGGCACATGAATTGAGAATGAGAGAGCTTGATATGGAGCTCGAGAGACTTGAGGCCATGAGTGTCTTAGCCAAGAAAAAGGAAAAGTGTTTAGCTCATGAGGTGAGCTTGGCTGGGTTGGAGGTGGAGTCCAGCTCAGATGGTGGCAGCAAAAATGTAGTGTCTAGTGCTGAGGGAGAAGTACACACACCCAGAGATGTGGCGCCTGACTTGAAGGAGGGGGTTGACATACACCAAGGGGTTCAGGGTTATGAGGTAGCTCCAGTGGTGTGCAGTGTCCCTGAGGTAGATTGGGGAACTGGCACAGGGGTTCATATTCCTAGTGGTAGGAGGGACACTCTACTGACTCTAGATGAGAGGTGCAGGGAGAGGGGTTCCCCCATGGTAGAAGCCTTGGTGTGTGAGTGTGGAGACCGCCCAGAAGAGTGTAGGTTGAGTGACGGAGACAGTCAGACACTGTCTTGCCAATCTCAGGAGAGTGGTGTGGGGTACTTGTGTGTGGCACTGGATGGTGAGGCAAAGGATAGCTTGGTTAACACATGTGTGGGGCTGTGTGATTCAATTGTTGGAGATCATATTTTAAGTCCCTGTTTTCCAGAGCTATGCCAACAGCCGGTGGCGTGTGAGTTCTCTGACACCAGGGAGCTTGCACTGGAGGCAGACCTTCTGGTGGATTCTAGAGGGTCTGAAGAAGCTTTTGGGAGTGATCCTGAAGGGGGTGGTGATCCCCAACCAAGTGAGGTAGAGGAGGTTTGTGGTAGCCCAGATAGGTCCGAGTGTAGTAGGAGGGGTATAGGGTCCCACGTACTGTCTCAGAGGAGCAGGAGTTGGAGTGGGCTTTGTCCCAAGGTGCCTGAAACCCAGTGCCCAGGCCTGGTTGGTTCCATGTGTGAACACCAGGAGGGGGGCCTAGTCTGTACCGAGAGGCCATCCCCTGAGGGGGATCCCAAAGTGTCAGGTGGACTGGGGGGGGACTGCTGTAGCAAGCATCCCACCAGTTCTGGTGTCTGGCTGCACCGCTCCAGTGGGGAGGGTGCATGAGTCCAGAGAAAAGGGTGAGGGGGGGACGCTGTCCAGAGTGAAAGGACCAGTGGGTCAGGGGTTGCCAGCTCTGAGGTCAGAGCACCCCAGGACTGACCCTGGTGAGGTCACTTCTGGCCTGGGGGGTCTTGATGCTCTGTCAGATGGACAGGAGGCTGGAGAACTGCACCAGGCGGACTCTCGCACAACTCATGAGGAGTGTGTTTCCCTTGGGGGGGGGGTCGGTGTACTCTCCTGGAAGTCCTGGGTTGCCAGGCACTGGTCTGCCCTGAGGGTAGAGACCCAGGGTTGGAGGACCAGGTTCAGGGTGTCCCCCCTGACCTGGAGGAAGGGGCGACTGCTAACAGTGCCCCTACCAGTTTGTCTTCTGGGGGTACCGCTCCAGGTGGGAGGGTGCAGAGCCCCAGGGAGGAGGACCAGGTGTGGGAGAGCCCACCCCAGTCCTGTGTCCAGCCGCAGGGTACAGACCCTGGACTGGTGTACCAGTTGCAGGATAGCACCCCTGAATTGGTGGGAGAATTGTGCAGAACACCTGCCACAGGTGCCCTGACAATTCTGGAATCGAGGGGACTGCTCCCAGTGGGGGATGCAGAGCCCCGGGGAGGGGAACAGGGTGTGGGAGAGCCCAACCCCATCTCCTGTCCAGCCGCAGGGTACAGACCCTGGGCTGGTGGGCCAGTGTCAGGATGCCATACCTGACTTGGCAGGAGGGAGAGTGGACAAATGGTGCCCGATACCTGGGGCTACCGCCCCCCACTTTCTGACGCCACAGAGGTTAGAGCGGCCTGAAAGGCATGAGGCCTGGCTCTCATCACTGACAGTTGTCAGTGGCCACTGTGGCTTGCTGTCCTGGTGGACAGAGTTGCCCCTGGGAGGGGGACAGGAGTCACACCCCGGGGGAGGACTGGGCCACACCACTGTGTTGGCCATGTGGTTACTGTCTGCCAAGTTGGGACACATCTGTGAGCAAAGTAAGTTTAGGCGCTGCACAGATGGGGTCCACAGGTGAGGAGAAGTGTTCCCCATGGGTTAGCTTAGTGGGCCCTTAGAGTATGGAGAGAGGGATCCAACTAGGTTCAGGAAGCCGTAGAACGGTAATAGACACCTGCTGTTGCGGGCCAGGTTCCATGTTCTATCGCCCCAAGCAGGGAAGCCCATCGAGATGTGGATTGGTCTACCCTGGCTTTAGGCTGGAAGGGGGTTGTGTTGGACTTGGCCCTTGTTGCAGGGTTATCCCCAAACTTTTTGCTTCTTCCTCCTATTTTTTCCTCACCTGTTGTTGTTGGTTTTAGGACTCTGGGCACTTTACCACTGCTGATCAGTGCTAAAGTGCATATGCTCTCTGTGTAAATTGTTATTATGATTGGTTCTCCCTGATTGGCATATTTGATTTACTGGTCAGTCCCTAGTAGAGTGCACCGAGTGTGCCGGGGCTGGTAAATCAAATACTACTAGTGGGCCTGCAGCACTGATTGTGCCACCCACATGAGTAGTTCTGAAACGGTAACTCAGACCTGCCACTGCAGTGTCTGTGCGCGGTTGTTAACTGCCATGTCGACTTGGCAAGTGCACCCACTTGCCAGGCCCTAACCTTCCCTTTTCTTACATGTCAGTCACCCCTAAGGTAGGCCCAAGGTACCCCTTTGGGCAGGGTGTAGTGTATGTGAAAGGTAGGACATGTACTGGTGTGTGTGACATGTCCTGATAGTGAAATACAGCCAATTTCGTTTTTCACTATTGAAAGGCTATCTTGCCCCATAGGACAGAATGGGGAATACTTTGTAACATTTTACAAGCATATCTTCCCATAGGGATAAGATGGAAAAATAAAGTTTAGAATCTCTGAACTCAGAATTTAATAACACATCTTTTACTAAAGATGGTTTTTAAGTTGTGTGCTTGAAAATGCCACTTTTAGAAAGTATTAACAACAATAGGGGTTAAGCCCAAAGGACCGGGGCCAGGTGTAGAAATAAAAACCTTCTTAGGGGTTCACTGATACATCTGGTCCTTAAGACCAACAAAGAAGAGATTGGCACAGAAGCTGTAATATCAAAAAACATGTTTTATTAACCTCAGATGAGGGAGATTGCATCTTACGGTACCCGCAGGCCACTGTAGGAGGCATTCTAATGAGTACAGAGAACAGGGTCCTTATATATGCATTTGTTATATAGTCAGCATAAAATCAAGGGGAGGTCCTAGCACATACAAGCATGCTTATTGACTAATATGGGCATACAAAATTTGCTTGCTCCACAAAGTGGGAGGGAGACTAAACTGCTTACATGAGTAAGAATAGCTTGACAGTTGTATACTAGGAGCAGGTGCATTCTACCAGCTAGGCCTCTCTGAGCATGTGCAAGATTCTGGAAGAGGGAGAAAGCACATGGCGAGCACATGGCTAACTAAAATGGCTGCCAAGTACAAAATGGCTTTCAGCTCATGCTAACAGCGATTCCTGCAATCTTTAACAGACGATCCTTTTAGCATGAGCTAAAGACATTACCATGATCTAGTAGAGACATAGAAAATATTTTGCACATTTTCTTCTCATAAATTCATCAATATCCTATGCTAGGTGGGCATTTACATTCTAAACATTTCATTAAGCAGGTATATACAAGGTATAAGCAGGAGTACAAAGTGAACAGAGCATTGGGTCATACAGGTAGCAAGAGAGAATAATGACTATTATCTCAAACAGAAATCTCAATATTTTCCAATCCTAAGCAGAAAGCAAATACCAAAACCATCTAGTCTAATTTTAAGTTTCAGGGCTCTGATGGGGGCTCGTCAAATCAATTTAAAAATAGCCAACAGCACATACCTAATAAAAAACATTTTCAATAGACTTTCTCAGTATTTTATGAGGGCTGAATTATCAATAAATATACTTAAGAAAAGAGTAAAGTAACATGCTCAGATGAACTTTTCTCGTGCAGAATAAACATTACTCTTAAAAAATATTAAAGCAATCAGACATATTATTACAAAAACAATTGTGGCTCCGGGGGACCAGGAGGACCACACAGGGCCATAGGAATTAGGACAAGGAGCCGCAAAGGGCTGCTCCTCCTCAAAAATGGGACGACCAAAGGGGTACATTACTAACAACAACAAAAAGTCCTTGAACCAACCAGCCAGAGGGGAGTCTTCTCCCTGTGTCCGTTTTGAGCCTCACAGGCAGGCTCTTGTTGTTCCCACGGTGGAGCTGCACAACTCGCAACTCAAGAATCACGGAGAAGAAAAAGTCTTTCTTTCAGGATAGGGCAATCACCCCCCCAGGGCAAATACCCTCAATGATCCTATCCAGTGTCTCAGGCAGTGCACCAGTTTTCTTCACTTTAATCTAACAGGCACCAAGGGCATAGCACCTGTACCCTAAACTCAAGTCCTTCCCTAACTCCTGTATTTGCACTTCTGGCGCACTGCTCTTTTGTTGGGGCCACAAATTGTACCCAATGTGCTCGGGCATCTTTTGATCAACAAACAAAGGCGTAGACTTGCATTCACTTTGGACCAGGATTAAGAGGCCTGATGCTAGGATCTCTGAAGCAACCCTTGTTTCAAAGGGGGTCACCTCAAGCAAAAGCCTCCTTGCCGTCCTTGTCGTTCTGTGACTCTCTCAGCTGGGCATCAAAAACTGGATCCACACAAAGATTTCTCCATCCTGATTTGTAACCCCGTCTTTCGCCCAAGACAGTGGCAGGGGTACACACTTCACGTCCCAGTGCTTCCGACTTCACTGAGGTCTTAGTTGCCAGCAACGCCTATGCTGGTTCCTTTCACTTTGGCTTCAAGCTGCAGTGGCGCTGACTCCCAGGCTGGATCTGATGTCCGGGCCCCTCTGGCAATGGTTGTAAGGCAGCAAATATCTATTGGTGGACAGAACAAGAGGTCTTTAGACAAGGCACAGAAATAATCTAACAACAGAGAGGATAGTCTCAGAATACTTCCTTAGTCTTGGGGCGCCCCATACATTAGCAAGGCACCCAAGAACCACTTCATCTATCTGAGAGTAGAAAACCCTGGACCTATTGGCAAGTATAAAAGGAACGTTTTGGTGAACTGACAAGAGTAATACATCACCCAATCCCAAACAGCCAAGGAAGTCTGTGTTCATTTACTAAATTCTGAGGAAAAAAGAAAAACAATACAGACATACTCCAAATACTTACATTGGTGTATTCCTATATTACCAATCTGAAGAACCCTCAAGAAAAAGGAAATGTTCTACACTTTTACTCATAGATTTTACATTACTTGTACAGGACTGCAGACACTTGTAAAATAATTTCTCTTACATGTTATGCTTAGGACCATGCTCTCATGTTATAGGTGCAGCAGGAAAATCTAAAACTGCTAATCTAACAGGGATTCTTATTGCAAAAAGAACTAAACTTCAACATAGTGGGTACTTTTTCTCCAGCAGAACATGTTATGACAAACAAATTCCTATAAAACAATATTTTCCTTCAAAATGTTTGCTAAGGATCACATGAGCGTCTTTCCTGCATTGTACTTTTCACGATCTGGACTATGCAACATCATTTTCAAAAGGAAAAAAACCCTATCTCCAGCTCTAATAAGGGCTGTCAGCTTATTTACACAGACTAGCTAATAAAAGACTAGCAATGCCCTTGCAAAACTGTATAGAACATGAGAATAACATAAACAATAATAGTGTTGCCACCTGAGATTTTTGAACAGAAACCCCCACTATACAATTTTCCTTAAAGATCAAATAAGGGAACATCAATCTGTTCTACTCATTCTTTCATACAGGATGGGCAGTAACATAGCTTATGTGTTTCATCTTTTATTAATTCTAACAATTTTAAAACAGTATTACAGAATAGCCAATTGTAATTGTAATTGTAAGTAGCATTTATATAGCGCAGCTGTCACCCAACGGGCATCCTGGCGCTGGGATTACCTAAATCATTGTGCAGCTATAAAACTATGAATCATCATGCGCCAATCTCTCAAGGCTATTCTTTTGGAAAGAGCCTGGTTTTTAGCTTTTTCTAAACTGCAGTAAGTCATCAGTCTGTCTGAGTTCACTTGGTAGTTCATTCCATAGCCTTGCGGCTGCATAGCCAAATGATCTACCTCCTAGTCGGGTTTTCTTGACTCATGGGGTACATACTAGGTGGGCTGCCAAGGAACGAAGACTTCTAGCTGTGGAGTACCAAGTAAACATTCTCTGTAATGGTTTAGGCCCCATTTTGTGTGCCGCTTTATGAACAATGCAAAGTGCCTTAACTGTCATATGGCCATTTCCTAGACAGCTTTAGACAGACTCAAAAAAGTGAGAAAAAGAAGAGAGAAAACATAATTTTGCCTACCCTTAATTTGTAGAGGAGCTAGCCTCCTTCCCCCATTTTGACAGTAGGAAAACCTGAAACAGGTTTTACTTCTGTCAACACTTTCAACCCCTATTTGTAGCAACTGGGCACAAACAAACTTGTAGGAGATATCTTAGAAAGTGGCTATTCTCTGATTCAGTCTAACATAATGCAAATTGAGTTAACTTTAAACCAATTTCTACAGCAATTGTACTAGATTAACATGAGGGCGCATGAATGCAAACTAAAATCCATTTCCTCATTATCGTAGCCCCTATACAGTATTCTTTAAACTAAAACCATTATTTTATATAAATGGCAGATCAATGTTCAACTGAGCGTTGTTTTCCTTCGTTTCATATGATTGCGCTAAACGTGTGTTTGCCAAAAATAGGAAGCAAAGCTTCTCTTTCTCTCTTTGCGCTATCATCTCGTCTTTCAAAAAATCTTTCGATCGAAGTGTTCCAGCAAACATTACCCTTCACCCTGCTAAGTTGCTAAATGCAGAACTCTGACCTTTGACCCGTTCAGCAGCTGCTCATTTTTGCGTGCAAGGCTTGCCATGCGGTTTTGTAATGCAAAGCAACTCTGAAGAATCACAGCGAAAAGCAGTCTTATACTTATTTTCATTTATGTACAGTGGTGTGCAATCTAGTAATGCAGAGGCAGCTGTTTATTTTATACTTGCATATGTATACTTTTATTGAAGCCTAAGAGCACGTTAAAACTGCCTTGAGTGGTAGAACTGCTTGTAAAATTGTGAATTTAGCTCAATTTCTGACTTTGGTGGTAGGGGCACTTAAAAATGAATATCCTACAATATTTTTGCATAATAGGAACCCCCAGAGTGTTCTCTAGATAGCTCAGGAATGGGAAATCAGAAATGTATAAGATATACCCTTATAAAAACAAGTTTTGTACGGCTGGGTAAAGTGACATTTCACATTTAAGTTCCCTTTTATTGCGGTACAGCACTGCTTAAATTCAACTTTGATGCTAGAAATTCACAGTATGATGATTAGGCTTTATAAAGATGAGAAAACGAATTTAAAGCATTTGTTTTTAGCAATATATTTTTTCCCATATAATTAAATTTTATTTTTTATCAATAAAACCAACCATTTTAATGATTCCACATTGGAAAAGCAAGCTTCATTGTAGCCTATCATATTTAAACACATTCATTCATAACCCTAAGCACAGAAGCCTTTACTTGAAACAGGAAAAGTCTGCGCCACTTTTTTGGACAGTTATCATTTAACATGAGAACCATAGATATACTTATGAAAAAAAGGCATTAAGAAAGGAAATCCCTACTTTCAATTTTGTTCTCTGTTATCCAAAATAATGAAACTGGTGTTTTGAAACTTTTAAAATAATGCAGGCCTGTATACCAGGTTTACACTGACTTAAAATTTCGCTAACTCAGCATTCCTGTCTGTGGCCGTGAGCAGGAATAGCCATATGCTATTTATGCAGCAACAGTTGTGTGTCAGCAGGCGTCGAATTTGCACGCCTTTCTCAGGAAAAAACCCCTTTATTATTTGAAATACCCTGACAGAGTTAAATCCCCATTTGCTGTGTCAAACGGTGTCTTTCAGTTAGTCAGTTTAAACACAGCTGTCGGAAAGCTTTTTTCTCGGGTGCTGAAAGAAAAGCATGTCACAGTCTATTTAAAAACTGAGGCATTTCAATGCAGTCAAATCTATCTTTCTATAATGTATATTTAGTTCAGCAACGACCAAATTCACTCATATGATGTGCATGCCTTTTAATGTCTAATACAATGTATTTAAAGAAAAGGCTGTGACATTGTGTATTTAAGTCTATTGATTACAAAACACACAATTTCGTTTTTTCTACCTCTCTGTATGAGGCCTATTTTAATCCTATTGAATACGAATTCTAATTTTATGTTTAGCATTGTGGCAAGTTGCACACATGTATAGTGTCTTACTCTGTCAATTTAATAGTAACATGCAGCTATTTAGCATATGTTACATAATTTATTTCTGGATTTTTATTTAATATGTAAGTAACTAAATGACATTTTGCATAACAGAATAATGACAGCAAAAAACATAAACAAACTCATTGAGCTCATTCAGACAGTTACAGAAGGACACAACACAGCGCGCTTAAAGCTAGCCATTCGTACACAGAGTACTCACACAAGTATTACCAATGTCAAACCAAAAACCCCACATAGACATTGAAACACATATTTAACCCACAAATCAATACTTAGGACAGCTTACAAACGGTACGCAAGACCAACCTATTTGTAAATACTAATTGTAAGTCATATTTACAAGAAGAGCTCTCAAAAGTAGCCCAAAAACTGTTCCATGGTCAAATTCGCCAGTTTTGGCTGGTAGAACACTCAAAAAGCGCTCTGCATATCACCACTTATGAATGTTACTAAGTGCGCAGATCCGGATCCGTTTTATGTACATATTTAGTTCCATGGGGTACGTAGTCACCAAGGAAGAAATATCTTTTACTATACCTAAACCTATTTAGGTATCCCCTCTGAGGGGAGTCAACTGAGTACTTACTAAATCCATATCGGTACCTCCAAGACAGCAACACTTTCTGCGAAGTGTACTGGTAACAGGCATGCCAAAAATATTATAGCATATATAATATTATACTCCAAGTGACAACACAATCTGTGTCGTTCAAGTTTTCAAAGTTTAGAGAAAAATCTCCTCATTACCTGCCTATATGAATTGCAATGCATATATAATTACAAAACAAATTCCAAAATTGGCCAATCATACAAACAAAGCCACAGTAAGTGTTACTAAAACTACCTTACCAATCAAAGGCATCAAACCAACAGCAAGTGCCGCAAAACGGCTCTTACCAATCAAATGGTGTCCAGGTTCCAACTGCCAAGTTCTGAGTGACCTAACGGTCGTTTTAAAATACTCACGCCAAAGAAGTTCTCAGTCGGGAGCGGCAAACACTTGGAGGATCAGATCAGGAAGACCAGAAATATACTGGGCTGGAAGACAAAACAATCTCCGTGCGCTGGGTACCTCCTCAGTAGATTCCTGTCCTGTACTCCTCAGTAGATTCCTGTCTCCCTTCAAGACCACTCCTTGGATAGCCGCTGCACCGATGAGTCCCACTTTCGGGCGCCATTTGTAGAAATAAAAACCTTCTTAGGGGTTCACTGATACATCTGGTCCTTAAGACCAACAAAGAAGAGATTGGCACAGAAGCTGTAATATCAAAAAACATGTTTTATTAACCTCAGATGAGGGAGATTGCATCTTACGGTACCCGCAGGCCACTGTAGGAGGCATTCTAATGAGTACAGAGAACAGGGTCCTTATATATGCATTTGTTATATAGTCAGCATAAAATCAAGGGGAGGTCCTAGCACATACAAGCATGCTTATTGACTAATATGGGCATACAAAATTTGCTTGCTCCACAAAGTGGGAGGGAGACTAAACTGCTTACATGAGTAAGAATAGCTTGACAGTTGTATACTAGGAGCAGGTGCATTCTACCAGCTAGGCCTCTCTGAGCATGTGCAAGATTCTGGAAGAGGGAGAAAGCACATGGCGAGCACATGGCTAACTAAAATGGCTGCCAAGTACAAAATGGCTTTCAGCTCATGCTAACAGCGATTCCTGCAATCTTTAACACAGGTAGGGCTATTCAAAATTCAAAACACAACATGAACACCTGGCTCCGTACTAACCTACACTCCTACTATTTATGGAGTAACGGGCAGACTATTCTTTTATCTGTCCAAGTAGAATTTTTATTAAATAGTCTTTAGATTTATTCAAAACAATTTTTTCAAAAGACTGAAAAAGAAACACATTTCTCAAATTGACACAGAAACCTTCACATATAAATAACACAATGCACAATCAAAAACAATTTGGACATACACCAAAGTGAGAATTATTTGCAACAAATTACAACAAGCGACAAGATCACTAAATGAAAACAAACATAAATCAAATACAAAAACATTTAAAGCTGCATCATCTGTGAAAAACAACGGTGATTGCGAAAAATGTCCAATTCTATGGACTAAACTTATTGTTTCAGCAAGAATATCACAAAAGTGTTGAAAATAATGAATTAATCTTTAATACATCCGACACTCAACACATTTAGATTTAACTAAATGCCTCTCAAAATGCCTCTTGAAAATGCCAACGCGTTTCAAGACCCAGGCTGGATAGTACTGGGACTCTCGTCAGGGCTTCAAACAAATGATCGGGATATTCTGATTCTTGAAGTAGGAGCAGCCGCTCCAGTTCGTTGATTCCACGCGTTTTTATCTATATGTCAGTTGACTCGTTCTACTGTAGCTTTAAAGCACCACGTGCACACTTTAAACTGTGTATAATTCTTGCGCAAAGGCTGCAGAGCATGGACAGGAGCTATTCGGATTGGGACTCACAATTTTTAAATGAGTTCGTCCGATATTAGACTCTGCAAAAGGCAGGCTTTTCTTCTGCTCAAAAGCGAGCGTGCTCGCATTCACTGGAATTGATTTTGTATCGACTTCATTGAACAAACTGGATTAACTCTCACCCGGCATCTCTCACTAGAGCACTTCCTGGTTGTGACAGCTATGAATCCTGGGTGACCCAGGATGCCGGGTGAGAGTTAATCCAGTCTAATATCGGACAAACTCATTTAAAAATTGTGAGTCCCAATCCGAATAGCTCCTGTCCATGCTCCGCAGCCTTTGCGCAAGAATTTTACACAGTTTAAAGTGTGCACGTGGTGCTTTAAAGCTACAGTAGAACGAGTCAACTGACATATAGATAAAAACGCATGGAATCAACGAACCAGGTACTTACAAAATAAAAAAAAAGAAGCCCCGGGGGGTGGCGGTCCCCGGGGCTGCGGAAGGGCCGAGAGCCCTCCCGCACCATTTGCTTTTAAAAGCCCCGGGCGGTGGCGGTCCCTCAGGGCTTGGGGCCTTAGAGGCCCCCCATTCATTAATTTCATAACCCCCGCATGCACTCGGGACTTGGCCCACCCGAGGCCAACTATCAACGAAGCGCAGGAGACCGCGCTCGTTTCTCGGCGGGATCCGCGCACCCTAAGCGCATCCCGCCGATTTTTTATTTTATTTTTAAATGCTTTTTCTGCCCAGGGGTCCTTGTGGGCCCCCTGAGCAGACCTAGGGGTCAGGGTGTTTCTACCCTGCCCCCTTTGTGCATTTTGCGCACGTGTTTTTGTGCCTCGGTTCTACCGAGGACAAAATGGCTGCCAACACTTCCTGATTTGGAGTGTTGACAGCCACTTGAAAGCCAATTAGCATGCAGCTCGTGATCGGGAGGGTGCACGCAGGGTGCGCTCAGGGTGCGCGAATCCGACGCGGCCATAGATATATATGTGATTTTCCTTTTGATTTTCTCAGGAACTACTGAACGGATTTACACCATTTAACAAAAAGGGTTCTTTCTGAACCAAGAACTACCTCTTTGCCAAATTTGGTGTAATTCCGTTCAGCAGGTCGGCTGTAGCCGTGGGCTAAAGTTTCCTATGGGAAAATGAATGGGGAAAACACGTTTGGGACCCCCTTTTTCTCGGCCCCGCTTGACAAATCACCCCGAGACTTTCAGGGTAGGAGCGGACCAGAGCGGGCCACAAAGTTTGGAAAATTTTGCGAAGATTCGTCAACCGGCGCAAGAGTTATTTCAAATAGAATGTTGCGGATTTCCTATGGAAAATAGGTCCTAACTATAACTATCTACTGGCGACCGCCAGTAGATAATATATATATATATAATATTTTACACATTTGGGTGCTTTTATTGCACAAAATTCAGTGTATAACATGATACTTCACAGGCATCCATGAACTATGGAAAATATTTCACAGGTCTCTTTGAAATATAGGTTTCATGATCATAATGACAGCCCCAAGCCCCAGTTGAGCTTTCCCACTGGCAGGGTTACTAGGATTATGCAGCAACGGAAGACCAAATTATGTGGTAGTATTATCTAAATGATGTAGCATTATGCTGCACATTCTCTGTCATCATTAAGTTGAATATTTGTTTTCAAATTTTACCCAATTCATTCTAACAATGAATACAGCTCATCAGGTGAGAATAGGAATAAAGTTGAGGTAATGAGTCATCTGTTTTGCATATTTCATGGCAGTTAAGAAGGCAGATCCTTTTAAAGGTTCATTCAGAAAGGTATTACATTTGTTCATTTTATTAGTAAGTTATTCAGTAAGTTTGTTACTGCTTCAATTGTTAACTTAAGGTGAAAGGAGTGCCAGGGGTAAATGTACACAGGCACACAAGAAGTGAACTTCAGGGATCACTTAGTTAAATACTCTGTTAATGGGGCCCAGGTCTTTCTTAGAGGTTTGTGCGATGGATCGGAATCTGCCAGCTTCTTAGTTCTATCCTGTGGATGGAGCAAACTCAGTTTCACAATTGCATGTAGGTGGGTATTAAATATATTCTTTCCAGCAGCTGGTAATGTGCTGTAAAACAATTATAATGCTTAGGTCCATTAGCCGATGTTATTTTCCCTATGGTGGTTGTTCAAATGACAGAATATAGGAGTAGCTTCTGCAGAGAGGTATCGTTGTCAGGGGCAATTATTGAGGCTTTGGCTTTAGATACTTTGTTCCAAAACACTGTTAGTTTTTCGGCAAAAAAAGGAGCATGTGTTTTAAATTGGCAATGTTTTTGTGGCACAAACAGCAGCTATTGTTGGGTGAAAGACCAGCTTTGTGCATTTTTGGTGGAACATAGGGATCTGTGCCAAACAAAGAAAATGGTTTGTGATAAGGAGGCAGATTTTGCACATCAGCTGGCTCTTCTCCAGAATGATTCTTGCATATCTAGTGAAAGCTAAATGTTTAGGGAATTTGCAAATAATTCAAGTGGATTCGGTTTCATGATGGCTGTGTAGGTGCTTGTAATTGTTTTGTGAATCATGGCCATTAATTGGCCAATTTCGTATTTAGAGTCTTTCATCCAAGTGTACAAGCTTGCCCAAGGACATGTGGTTCAAATGTCGGTGTTGAACCATAGGGATTTTATTTTTAGCAATTGTGAGTTGATAGTCCCAGTCAATTGCTTGTGATTATTAATGATTTTCGTAGTGGTGTCAAGAGGGGAAGGAGTCAAAGTTGTGCTTGCAATAGTCTTATGGCTATGTGATAAATTGGAAATTTGGAAAATTGAGGCCACTCATCTGTTTTAAAAGTTGCAGTTTGGCTTGTGGAATATTTGGTTTCATCCCTTTCCAGGGAAAGGAATTAGGTATTGTTCTGATTTTGTTAAAAAAAAAAAGTTAGGGGTGAGTTTCAAAGGCAGCATTCGTAGAGTGTATAGAATAAATTGAGTGAGAATCATTTTGATGGTGTCAAGTCAGCCCCACCATAATAAGTTTCGGTGGAGCTAATTTGCGATTTTATCTTGTCATCTAGAACTTTGTTCTGATTTAAAGACCAGCAGTGATCAAGTTTGTTAGCGAATGGAATACCTAGACAGGGTACCTGAGAGGGGGCACCATTTTAAATTACAGTTATCAAAAAGGTTTTTAAGTTATTGTAGTGATAAACTAAGCCACTCAGTGGAGGAATGCCTATTTATTCACCACAACCTTTCAGCTTCCAAAGGAATCCAACTGACTAAGAACTCCTGGAGAACTCAAAGACAAACATTCCAAATAGAACACTATCTATGTCACAGCATGAATACCAAAACATCTCCCTTCCCTTAAAGAACAAGCAACAGTTACACTTCTTAAAACAACTTACACAAGAATATAATGTAACCATAGCAACATATGATTATTAAACATAGAAAATGATATATAAAAAACATAATATTACTATGCACGAAGCTCTAAATAAAAACCTAAAGCAGGCTAGACATTTGCACAAAAAAAGAAATACTGCAAACCATCCACCCAAACAAAACCTAACTAAGTAAATACATCGCAAAGGAAAGGAACAGTTGTCATTTTTTCACACATTCTAATCAAACCCAACCCAACCTTTGGAGAACTTTCACCCTCCTGGCACTCCTGCGGAAACCATCAGGCTGACATTCCCTCTCATCGCGACATTCATCCAGACCTTGAAAAACTGGTTGATCGTAAGCCATCTTACAAATTCTGGACAAATTATACCATTCCTTCCCTTTAATTAATTGACTACTGATAGCATCCCCCTTTACAGGGGCACCAAATTTAGAAAGACCTTTGGGAACTGTTACTGGATGTTTAATTCTGATCCAATCACACACCTTCACCTTAGGCATTCTACGTTATACTTAACATCAAAATTCTCTTTTCAATCCCTCTGAAACCACTTAACCTGTGGTCTAATCTCTGCATCAATGTCCCTTTCATGATTCACTCTTAAACCCCATTTTATCATCCAGAATCAAATCAAATCAAATGCCATTTGTAAAGTGCCTGGTTACACCAACGGTGTGTCCCCGTGCTAAGATCAGACCTAGGAAAGAGAAAACAAGAGCACAGGTTGCAGAATGAGGTGCAAGATAGCCACCAAAAGTTACGATGCAAAGAGCCAGGTTTTCAATTGTTTGCGAAAGGAGTGTTCCACCGTCAGATCACAACATTAAGGGCATGGAGTTCCAGATTTTTGCTGCCAGATAGCTGAATGAGCGAGCACCCATTCTCGATTTGCGAATTTTGGGAACATTAGCCTGGAGGGTTCCACTCGATCTCAGGGTGCGAGAGGGAGTGCAGGCGGTGATCAGAGATCGAAGGTAGCTAGGGCTTCTATTCCACCAGATTTTACCAGATTTTATGGCAATAGCACATAGCTTTGAAAGTAATTATCTTCTCAACAGGCAGCTAATGGAGAGTGGTCAGAGCTTTAGAGGCCGAGGATCTTCTAGGGAGACCAAGAACCAAAGGTACTGCCGCATTCTGAATGCATTGGAGTTTGGTAAGACTTCCTTTGGCTGCTCCTAGATACAGAACATTGCCATAATCTAGTTGTGACATGACCAAAGCATGCACAATTGTTTTCTTGGCTGCTATGGGGAGGAGATCGATAAGTTTCCTTAGGACTTTGAGGACTCCAAAACACTTATCCGTAACTCTCCTATATTGACTATCAAAGGAGAGTTCCGAGTTGAACCAGACCCCTGGATTTTTGGTTACTGTTTTGGAATTGGGGGTTTGTCCCAGGGATTCAGGCCACCAAGCAGAGGTCCAGATTGAGGGAGCTTTCCCTACAATCTGTACCTCCGTTTTATAGCCATTAAGTTTAAATCAGTGGTTGGCCCTCCATCTGGCTAGCTCTTCTAGGCATAGGGAGAAACAGAGGACTGAGGCTTCCGAGTCTTGAAATGGGTGACAATTAGCTATGTGTCATCAGCATAGGACACAATTGTCACATTATGTCTTTCCACAATGTCCGCAAGGGGGCCAATATAGAGATTGAAAAGAGTTGGGCTTAGAATAGAGCCCTGAGGAACTCCTTGCGCTAGAGGCATACTTTCTGATAGAAAAGGATTCTGTGAGACCTGAAAGCTACAATCATGGAGAAAGGATCGTAGCCATCGCAGAGCGCTCCCTCCAACCCGGCTCGACTAAGCCTTTGAAGGAGTAGGTTATGCGAAATGGTGTCGAAGGCTGCGCTTAGCTCAAATAGAACTAGTGCAGCTGTTTGTCCGGCATCCGCACGCTTCCTTAGAGTTTCAGTAGCTAACAGGAGAGCAGATTCCGTGGAATACGAGGCTCTGAAGCCTGACTGAGTGGGATGATATAAGTCATTCGTGGTGATATAAGTAGTTAGTTGGTTATTCACCACTTTCTCTGATATTTTAGCAAATATCGGTAATAGAGAGATGGGACGCAGGTTATCTAGTGCCGAGTGATCAACATAAGGTTTAGTCTGAAGTGGTAGGACAATCGCCTGCTTCCACTTCAGCGGGACCTCTCCAGCAGAAAAAGAGAGTGTGAGGAGTTGATGGTAATCCAGCGCGACTAATATAAATTCTTCTCCTTTGGACATAACCTCCAGGTAAGAATCACTCACAACAACTATACCATATGACGGTGGGGCCCATAACACCGCATCACCATATACTCCCTCAATCGTTCCCTGGGTCACATCCACTTTTATCAAAGAGAAGAACTAAATTGCTGGAGGAACGGGATACCTTATTAAAAAGATTCAATTTTATTAATCGTTTTAATACATTTCAATATCATTATAAGAAATAAGCTTTTAGAAAGAATTTTATGCATACCCTTTTAGATGAAGAATAAAGTTCACCAAAGCAGATAAATTGTAGATCACAGCATAGAATTCCCAAAACTGACTGTCTGTCCCGCTAAACAGGCCTCCTCGACGGACCTCCTATACAGGTTTCCCGCATCGGTCTCGTTCCTTCCCAGTCAAGTTTAAAGTTCAAAATGAATATTTCTATTAAGAAAATGGCCTATAGCAGCAGTCTCTTCAGCATCAACGTTCAGTGCTCAAAAATTATGCATGAATAGCTCTCCTCCTACTTAAGAGTAGGTCCTCTTATACCCTACTACTAGCTTACTAAACATAAAGTTGCAATCTTTGGGGGCGAGAATCACGCTAATTGGTCCATTGGAGGGGTGGCAAGAATCACCTCATTGCCCTCCTTGTTCAAACCGGTTCTGAAATTGTTTAAAGTTTCATCCTTTCACACGACCTTTGGGTAATAGCAGTCCGATTGACAGTTCATTTATTGTTTCTCTTTGTTGCTTATACTTAAACAGTCCATTGTCAATTCACTGGTGCTCATCCCCTATTCTCACGGATGAACGCTGAGTCTTTCTTGGCATTCACCTCGTGTCAGGTCAGCCTGACCTTGACACTTCTCACTCTGGGCTCGACTCGTACCCACGTGATATGTTTCTGCGGCTTTCTTTCTTCCGCTTTGCGTCAGCGCATTGAGCCCATCTGCCTCGGCAGCAATTTTTATAGCAAGGCCTAACAGGCCCGAACGAACTATCATGAAAACAAACACAATCATAATTAAAATGGAGAAAATAAGCCATTCTGTTTCCCACCCGTCATTCTAAGTACCCCAATTAGGTGTTACCTAGCAAAAGCCATGTTTACTTACCATTCGCATTCTTTTGCCTCAATACAATTTTACTACATAGCACAAATCATGCAATTTTGCTCTAATTAGTATGCAAATCACTATATTAGTATTACTTTACTTTTACGATTGTAAATAGGTTAACTTTGCACATAAATTGTGATTACCGCTTATGTAAGTGTTTACCAAAAGATGTAAAATGTTGATTAGTTGATCAAACTATTAGTAACATTAATTTATTAGCATGAATATTAGGGAGTTCCAAACATTTTATTTACCTCGCTCCATCAACTCCCCCTTTGGTGATTTTTAATATCACCACAAAAACCCATGTTACACAAATTTTTCAGATAGAATGTTTCTTGTCCACTTGCTTTTGTTAGTTCACACATCAGTGTCCCTTTCATCTTGTCTTTTTGTTCTTTCATACATGTTTTCTTTTAGTTCTTCAAGTTCTATTTCTCCCAATTCTCGTTCTCTTTCTTTATTTATCTTATTTTCTCTTTTTATTTTATTTTGTCTTTTTCTCCTTTTAATACATATAACAACTAATTTCACTACTAACACCACTAATATTACTACTGTTGCTGATATTAATACTTTCCCTACAATAGAACTACCTATTTCAGTGAACCATTTTGGTATTGAGGAAAAACTCTTACCAAGTTTCTCCCAGGCACTTTCAACCTCCAGTGGAGCAAGTTCTTTGTGCAAATTAGTAATATTCTTTATATACTTCTGTATATTTTCACTCTTATCTGGAATGTAAGTGCAACAATGTTGGACTTTCAGCATTCCACAGACTCCACCCTCTTTTGCCAAAAGAATGTCAAGGGCAAGTCGATTTTGCATCACCATAGCTCTCATGGCAACCATCTCGGTATTTACCATCAAGAACCCTCCAGCAGTATTCGTTGATAAGCGATCTACTACTGTGGACAATTTCCGAATTTTAAATGCATTCAAAGATATACACACTGCTGGTATCATTGCTCCAAAAATGTCACCAACTATTTCTGAAAAACTTTCCCTTTTTCTACGTGTGAATGTTTCACCCATTTCGTGTGTTCCTTTCTCTCCTCTCTCCACATGAAAAATCTTTGGAAAGACCAGGCCTAAATAGCACGACCCATACCAATGATCCGGCAACCTGTAATAAGCTCTGTTTCCACAAATATAATAGATCCCTGGAAATATCGGATCTTTTCCTCCTTTGTATCCCCATCCTCCTAAAATTTTGTAATTGTCTCGGCAGTCACTGGAAACCACGAAATAGTTATCATACCTAGTCCTATTTCTACTAATGCACAGCTTTCCCTGTTGGGGCCAATCTAAAGTCATAGCTGCATTTGTCTTTCTCTTATCATTACTTTCTCCTTCAAACGCCCAAAGGGGTGTTTTTGTCTCCTCTTCTATTACTTTTCTTTGAAACTTAACTCTTCTGTTTTCTACCATCTCTAAAAATACCTTTTCTTCTTTCTTTAATTCACAGGTAAGATTGTGTCTAGCTATATACTCTAATGTTAAATCTTTATTTTCTAGGAAAAATTCACCAAACATCCTTGCTTCTTTCACCTTATTCAATTCAGGAATTATAGGAACTTTTGCGAAAACCTTATTTATGTCTGTATAATAATATTCTAATCTACCTGTTTTATAAAATAAACTAGCTAAAACACTACATGTTATTCCATACGTCAAAGGAAGGTGATGATAGGTCACACCTTCTGTGACAGACGCAGGCAATTGCATACAAACATAACAATCCCTCACATCCATTGTTTCTACATATTCATATAACAATTTTGTGAAAACGTTCTTTGAAAAATCAGTTATGGATCTATCCTTATGTAACTCGGCACTATCTATTAATGTTGCTGTGTTTTGTATGTTAGCTTCTTTATCCTTTTTCGTGTTGTTCCCTAATATGGACGTTTTCTTCTACAACTAGTCTAATTGGAATGGTGATTGCTAAAATAAGCCAGACAAACATTAATAAACCTGTACAAAAGAAACACATTCTACACCATCTACGTAAAAACTCACATCTAGATTTTCTATTCTCTGTGTCTACCATTTTGTTCTATTACTTAACTATTTATATATGTACAGAAAATGTGTCACCACACCTCAGAATGACGTTTCAGCCACTCTACCCTCTCACTTTGTCTCGTTTGGTAATTTCTTTAGTTCTTCTCAGAACTCTTCCTTGTCTTGTTCAGGTTTTGGTGTCCAATCCGGTCAGGTTTTCTAATCTTTTCAGACTTGTTGCACTTCACTTTCACCCATTTGTTTACAGCTTTCTTCTGGGTTCTCGTGAGTGTTATCTTCTTCTTTGATGTCAGTCAATGCAATGTATAGCCACTCAGGTGACTTATATTTCAAATTAGGTTTCTTCGCTCTCTTCGTTTTCTGCAATTGTTTTTCACTTTGTTTTCCTTGTTCTCTTTGACTTGATATCTCATTTACCTGTTCTGCATTATATCTATTTAAATTTATAATTTTGTATCTCAATCTTTTGACTTTGTGTGGCCAATCGTCTCCTTTTCTCTGCCTTTTTGGTTCACTTTCCTTTTCCTCTCGTTCAGCTCTCCAAGTCCTCTCTCTTGGTCCTAGTCTCTGTTTTCTCTCTTCTTCACTTTCTTCAGATTCTGTTTCAGACCTTATTTCACTTCCTCTTATTTTGAACTTTATGATTTCACCTTCTTTATCTAAATCTGAACCTTCCTGTGTCTTTTTCTGTTTGGACACTTGTTTCTATCCCTCCTCGAGTTTCTTCCGGATTTTCGTTGATCTCTCTGTTTCTAAATTTCCCTGTTGTTCTTTTATCTGTTGGTCTGTCCCTATTGCTCCTCGGGGTTCTTCCGATTCTTCTTCTATCTCTCTATCTGAATCTATCCCTCCCTCTTCTAATTCGACAATCTTTGAAGGAAATCTACCATAGCTTGTGCTTGGCTGATCATTGTCATTGTCTCTTGGTTCAGTTTCTTCATTTGTGATGTCAGTTTTCCATTTATTCCTTGACTTTTCATCACAATCTGATTGGTCTGTTTCAGATGCTGAACTAGTATCTGATATTTCCAGATGTTGACTTACAGGTCGATCTTCAAGTTCTGGAACTTTTGTTACTTCAAGTTCTTCTTCTGTTGCCAAATTTGTACCTGGGTCTTCCAGATGTCGACTTACAGGTCGATCTTCAAGTTCTGGAACCCTGTTTGTTTCGACTTCTGCATCGGATGCTGAACTGGTATCAGATATCTCCAGATGTCGACTTACAGGTCGAGCTTCAGGATCTGGAACTCTGATAGTATGACTGGCATGCACCCAGTTTTTCACTCCAGCACTTTTGACAGCAGTTGTTGTCACCAGGATCACTTGCCGTGGTTTATCCCAGCGAGGAACCAAACAGTTTCTTCTTCTGTGGACTTTTATGCGGACCCAGTCTCCTGGACTCAAATCATGAGCTCCTTTGGACATAACCTCCAGGTAAGAATCACTCACAACAACTATACCATATGACGGTGGGGCCCATAACACCGCATAACCATATACTCCCTCAATCGTTCCCTGGGTCACATCCACTTTTATCAAAGAGAAGAACTAAATTGCTGGAGGAACGGGATACCTTATTAAAATTAACAGGATATTTTCTTAAACATCATACATAATCAGTTTTAATCCTGTCGGTTCTAAGACATCAAGGTATTCCGCTCTTTGGTCGATGGACCAACTAGTAGAATAAGTTGACTGTGATTAAGACCAGCTCAATCACATCCAAAACCTATTAAAACATTACACTTATTATTATTGAGCTAAAGAACCACAGACTCGTAGTTTTAAATGTAATAAGATTTATCTATTTTCTTAAATGCATGAATAAGATTCAATTTTATTAATCGTTTTAATACATTTCAATATCATTATAAGAAATAAGCTTTTAGAAAGAATTTTATGCATACCCTTTTAGATGAAGAATAAAGTTCACCAAAGCAGATAAATTGTAGATCACAGCATAGAATTCCCAAAACTGACTGTCTGTCCCGCTAAACAGGCCTCCTCGACGGACCTCCTATACAGGTTTCCCGCATCGGTCTCATTCCTTCCCAGTCAAGTTTAAAGTTCAAAATGAATATTTCTATTAAGAAAATGGCCTATAGCAGCAGTCTCTTCAGCATCAACGTTCAGTGCTCAAAAATTATGCATGAATAGCGCTCCTCCTACTTAAGAGTAGGTCCTCTTATACCCTACTACTAGCTTACTAAACATAAAGTTGCAATCTTTGGGGGCGAGAATCACGCTAATTGGTCCATTGGAGGGGTGGCAAGAATCACCTCATTGCCCTCCTTGTTCAAACCGGTTCTGAAATTGTATAAAGTTTCATCCTTACACACGACCTTTGGGTAATAGCAGTCCGATTGACAGTTCATTTATTGTTTCTCTTTGTTGCTTATACTTAAACAGTCCATTGTCAATTCACTGGTGCTCATCCCCTGTTCTCACGGATGAACGCTGAGTCTTTCTTGGCATTCACCTCGTGTCAGGTCAGCCTGACCTTGACACTTCTCACTCTGGGCTCGACTCGTACCCACGTGATATGTTTCTGCGGCTTTCTTCCGCTTAGAAGCCAACTTTGCGTCTGCGCATTGAGCCCATCTGCCTCGGCAGCCATTTTTACAGCACGGCCTAACCGGCCCGAACGAACTATCATGAAAACAAACACAATCATAATTAAAATAGAGAAAATAAGCCTTTCTGTTTCCCACCCGTCATTCTAAGTACCCCAATTAGGTGTTACCTAGCAAAAGCGACATTTAAAGCCATGTTTACTTACCATCCGCATCCTTTTGCCACAATACAATTTTACTACATAGCACAAATCATGCAATTTTACTCTAATTAGTATGCAAATCACTATATTAGTATTACTTTACTTTTACGATTGTAAATAGGTTAACTTTGCACATAAATTGTGATTACCGCTTATGTAAGTGTTTACCAAAAGATGTAAAATGTTGATTAGTCGATCAAACAATTAGTAACATTAATTTATTAGCATGAATATTAGGGAGTTCCAAAAATGTTATTTACCTCGCTCTATCAATGGATATAAGGGATGATAATGTCCAGCCCTTGCATCAGAACCTTAAGTGGGGCAGGGTCCGAAGGGGATCCTGACTTGATGCTAGACGCTATGTTCTTCAGCTCCTCCAGGTTAGGGGCAGTGAATTCCTTAAGACCCTTCACTCTAACTGGTTCAGCTAGGAGGGCATCAAGATTGATGGGGCTACGAGCTTCTAAAGGGAAGGTGTCATAGATGATAGCTACTTTGGGCAAAAAGAAATGGGCAATTTTACTGTAGTTCTCCACCAATACTGGAGCGGGCACAGTAGTACGGTCCAATGATGACAGTGATTTGAGGATAGAGAATAATTCTTTAGATGAATTACTAGCCGTTTCTATTTTTTCAGTGTAGAAGAAACATCTGGTTCTCCTGATAAGCGCATTATATTTTTTGAGTTCCGCTTTATAATTGTGTTTATTGATAGAGCAATAATCTTTCCTCCAAATGCGTTTTAAGCGCTTGCACGCTTTTATGGCTAGGCTAAGTTCTTCAATAAACCAAGGCGCAGAATTCCGAGCTCTGGGCTTTTTATTACCTGAGGTCTATGACACAGCTTCATCAAGGGCTTCCGATATCCAGTCTTCAATCTGAGAATGAGCTAGATTGACGGTTTCCCTCAACTGGGGGGCATTGCATAGGAGAGACAACAAATATTTTGGAATTAAGCGAATTCCATTTCCTTCTTCTAGGCATTTGATTAGCCGTGCTATTAGAGGCGGTCCTGTGAAGTGGCACAATGAAAGGCACCCCATAATGGTCTGACCAGGAAACTATTAATGGTTCCATAACTTTAAGTGTGTGAAAATTGGCAAAGATCGCATCTAGGGTATGATCTAGTTGATGAGTCGGAGTGAGCACTCTTTGAGTTAAGTTCACAGTGTCAAGTTCCCTACAGAGAGCTAGAGCATCAGGGTTATATTCTTTGTCAAAGTGCAAATTTAAATCGCCTAAGAGTATCAAATTTTTGTGGCGTAGAGCTGGTTGTACGATAATCTCCGCCAAACTCGAGATAAATTGAGTTGCGGGCCAGGTGGGCGGTAAATCAAGAATCCCGTAAGGGCGGCATTTCCTGCTAATAAGAGGGAGAAGGAGATGGCTTCACAATTCTCAATATTGGCGTCTTTAATGGCGCATTTCATGGTTAGCTTATGGACAATGGCTATCCCTCCACCTCTTTTTAAGAGGCAGTCTTGCCTTGCAATGCCATAACCTAATGGGATTGCATCTAAGATATCAGGTGCTGAGGCTTCGCTGAGCCAGGTTTAAGTTAGAAAGGGCATCAGGTTGCTTCTCCATAATGAAATCAAAGATTTAATTTTTATGTTTGCTCATCGATCGACAATTGATCAATAAGAACTCGACGTTGTTGTCCTTTGACCTGGGGGGCTCATTATGTGTGAGGTTGAAGTCGCAGTGAGGACATTTCAGTTGAGGGTGTTACCATAATAGGCTGTGCGTACACCTTACAGCGGTTGTAGGAGCTAAGCTTATGAGTTGGTCAGATGAATATTTTATCTTAGATTGGGTAGTGAAACTGGCAGGGGTTCTGGCCCCTGGCCCCGGCCGGACGTGGACGGGCGCAGACAGGCTTGCCTTCGTTGTGCCAGCGGCGCATCCGCGCCGTGGCCATGCAGAAATAGACGCCTCCAAGGGCGTGGACCAATCCCCACCACTCCGGAAAGAGCAGGACGGGCAGTGGAGGCACTCACCACGCCCTCCTCTCGTGAGCTGGATCAGGGAAGGTCATAGGCAGATAGCCAAAAACGGATCCAGGCAACTCCAGCACTTAGGTGCTACAAGGAAAGAAAACTACAAAAGTTAAAAGGGAGCCAGGCACCTCCCCGCATTATGTGCTACAAGGAACAAAAAACCATAAGCAAAGCTTTACAAACACTCTAACCCTAGTGTTGTTAGCACTCGGGTGGGAGTGGGTTAAGAATTAGAACACTCCACTCCTACCAGAGGTCGTGATCCGGTGCGTCCATGCCGTGGCCATGCAGAAACAGACGCCTCCAGGGGCGTGGCCCAATCCCCACCAGTCCGGAGAGAGCAGGGTGGGTGGTGGAGGCCCTCACCACGCCCTCCTCTTGTGAGCTGGATCAGGTAAGGTTGTAGGCAGAGAGACCTAAATGGAGCCAGGCAACCCCAGCACTTAGGCGCTACAAGGAAAGAAAACTACAAAAGTTACAAGGGAGCCAGGCACCTCCCCGCATTAAGTGCTACAAGGAACTAAAGACAATAAGCAAAGCAATACAAACACTCTAATCCGTGTGGTCTAAGCACTCGGGTGGGAGTTGGTTAGGAATTAAAACACTCTGCTCCTACCGGAGGGCGTTATCCGGTGCATCCCCGCCACAGCCATGCAGAAATAGATGCCTCCAGGGGCCTGGCTCAATCCCCACCAGTCCAGAGAGAGCAGGGCGGGCGGTGGAGGCACTCACCACCCCCTCCTCTCGTGAGCTGGATCATGTAAGGCCATAGGCAGAGAGCCGAAAGTGGAGCCAGGCAACTCCAGCACTTAGGTGCTACAAGGAAAGAAAACTACAAAAGTTAAAAGGGAGCCAGGCACCTCCCCGCATTAAGTGCTACAAGGAACTAAAAACCATAAGAAAAGCAATACAAACACTCTAATCCGATCGGTTTAAGCACTCGGGTGGGAGTGGGTTAGGAATTAAAACACTCTGCTCCTACTGGAGGTCGTGATCCGGTGTGGCCGCGACCATGCAGAAATAGACGCCTCCAGGGGCGTGGCCCAATCCCCACCAGTCCGGAGAGAGCAGGGCGGGTGGTGGAGGCACTCACCACGCCCTCCTCTCGTGAGCTGGATCAGGTAAGGTTGTAGGCAGACGGCCCTAAATGGAGCCAGGCAACCCCAGCACTTAAGTGCTACAAGGAAAGAAAACTACAAAAGTTAAAAGGGAGCCAGGCACCTCCCTGCATTAAGTGCTACAAGGAACTAAAAACCATAAGAAAAGCAATACAAACACTCTAATGCAAGGGGTGTAAGCACTCGGGTGGGAGTGGGTTAAGAATTAAAACACTCCGCTCCTACCAGAGGTCGTGATCCCCAGCTGGACACATATGAAAAGAAGCAACTCACTCTCTCAAAAGGACTCTTACCCGTCATGTGACTAGATATAGTGCGATGTGCTCACAACATGCTCCCCTTTGCCTCTACCACAATCATCCTGCTGCTTACCGCCCATTGTACGCATTCAACTAACATGCGGCTCATCAGCTCCACAAAACCATTGGCTTGGGGGTGCTAAAGGGCAATTCTATGATGTACAATGTTAGACTGCTTCAAAAGGTAGGTGTATGACAAACAAAGGCTGTGTGACACCGAAACGTGAGTCAACACAAAATGGAAATGGCTATGAAAATAACCAGAGGACATCAATGGAAGTAGCAACAGGCTTAAAATAAGAGCATGTATAGTTGACTAGGGAGATGCAAATTACAATCATATGATCTAATTCTTCATCAAGAGGAAGAAAATATTCATGTGTTTGTATTTTGATGCCACCAATATTTTGATTTAATCTAATTCTTGTTAGAGTTGTTTGAGTGCTAATAATGAATAGGGCGACTTGGGGAGGGTGTACCCCCTTGCCGAGTTCCTTTTGTGAGTCTGAATCTTCATGAAACAAATCTGTTTACCAATATGGAGGCTAGTGTATTGGTGAAGAGGAGTTTAATGAAGTTTGTGAATTCTTCACAGATATAATGCCATCCTAAAGCTTTGAAAAGGTAGGCCAATAAATGCAATCAAAAACTTTTGGGTATCCAATCCTGTGATGCACTAAGCACTGTGTTCATCCTTTTCAACTTGTGATATGATGTTCGCAAGCAGATTAACACTTAGTGGCAAAACTTTACCTTTAACAAAGCCTATTTGATCGGGATGGATCGTAAATTAAATGAGGGAGTTTAGACAAAGCGCTAAAATGTTAGCGAATATCTGGAAGTGTTTTGACTGATGATATGAGACGATAATGTTTTTATGGATTAGCGTGATTGTTGCTTTGGTAAAGGTGCCAGAAGGTGAAGAAGTGATAATAGGAAATATATATTTTTTAAATTATTGCAGTTCCACAGGTAGCATTTCGATGAGTGCTTGATAAAATGAAGGCGCAAAGCCATGTGACTCAGGAGCTTTGTTTTTCTTGAGACCTCTAATGCTTTTCTTAATTTCTTCGATTGACATTTGACATTTTTTCTTTTATAGATAAAAAATCTGGGGAATACCCTTGTGTATATGAGGATTTCGGTATTGCTGGAAAAATAGGTTTAGATCTTTTTTTATTCTTTTCAACTGGTTTTAAGGGACTTATAACATTCTTTCAGAAGTCCTGCAGTCTCATTTAATTTGATTTATAGAAAGCCTTATTAACTTTTCGAGATCAGGAATTTTAAATGTCTCATTTTGGGCTTTAAATTAACCCCTAGACATTGACCCCCTCCCGCCTCTCTAGTCACTGCCTATGTTGAGTTTAGATTTATGCTGAGTAGGATGTGGTCGCTTTGCTGAAAAGGTAAAAAAGTTTGTCGGATACAAATGTCAGCTCTGTATATTTGGTGTTTAAGTTGCCTTTAATGTATTGATTTTTAAGAAATTATATCTTATCTATTTAAAAAAAAAAATTCTTTGGCCATCTCTTTTTGTTATTGACAACTAGGGAAATGATTGTGCCTGGTAGAGTAGCTTTATATGCATCCCAAATCATTTCCGTGGAGAGTGTTGATATTGTTTTCATATATTTTGACCAAGAAAGTACATTGAAATCTGCAAATTATGCACCAAATTATGTGGCAATTGAGGTAAACATATAATTCTACAGCAAATGACACATCTATAGAATCGCATATTTCCACTACTCCTGACCTTTACTGATTATTTTAAGAACCACCTATTCATTAGAGGTAACAAAAACCTAAACTTTTACTGGAATTCAGTACACACTACAAGTTCTAGGGGGAAAGTGCATGCGCTGTGACACTGTTCAGCAGTGTCATAGCACAGACAGTTCCAATGGCAGGAAAACCAGACAGGAAAGAGTGTGGGGACCCCAAAAAAATGTTGTCCTTTCTTACACCATTCATACAATCATATCCTTCAAAAGGCTTCGAGCCATTGTAAACACCAACCCTGAAGTAAAACTATGCATCAAATCAAATGAGAAGCCACACCAGTACTGTATGGTACGGTGAAGTGTGTAACAATGGAACTGCAAGCAACAGATACAGTACAACATACTGTTGGTAACAGAGCCCATGGGCACCTTTGCTTAATTATATATTTTAGACATCTTCTCCTGACGTATCCTGAACTTGGTACAGATGTCCAAGAGCTAGGCATGTTAATTGGCACAATAAATTACTCTTTCTTCCGACATACTCCTCACCTTACGAATACCTCTAGGTGCCCGAAGGGATCTGGGAATTTTTCCCTCCTAGCCGTAGCACTGTCAGTTGGCACCAAGCAACTCCATTTCTTTGCCCACCTAGGAATAGACAACACCAGTCTATATGCATTGCCACCTGTCTCGCAGGCATCGGTTTCTTACTTTTTTACACACCTCTAAGAAAGCATACAGTGGGGAACCAAAAAGGTTTATTATTACCAACAGACAAGAAAACAATAGAAGTGGCAGTTGTTTAGCTTGGGAAGCGGATGAGTGTCATGTCCTCTTCTGTGTGCATGCTGCTAATGCTGGTCCACGTCTCACGCCCCTATGCTTTTGCTCCGTGCCTGGTGCTTCTTACCCGGAGAGATGGATGGATAGCACCATTTTCTTTTATGGTGAGAGTGGTGGAAATTGGGAGAGGCCACAGACAGTGGTTCGGTAGATGCAAGTGGAGAAGGCGGCACTCGGTGCGGCTTGTAGCCACAAGGTGCAGAGCTGACAGCCATTGTGCTGCGCGTCACTTCCCCACTTTTTGCATGCAATGGGGCATGTTGGTGCACCTTGGTGGTGGAGGCAGTCACTGTGCCCTTTTAACACAGCCATTTGTTATGAGCAGTGGGAGGTACCAGCAGTATGGGACTCCCAGTGCAACTTTGCCAGACAGCTCGGTGCTTCCTTCATGGTTCTGTGGAGTATTGAGAAACTTTGGGTTGCGGTGCTCAGACTCTCCATCAGGGTTGGGGAAAAAGAGAGAGTGTGCAGTTAAAGACAAAGTCACAACCACTTTAGTGGAGCACCTTAACATAAATTACATTGTTTTTTAAACATAGTATGAGACGGTCCAGAGACAGATATAGGTGCCCTGCGCAATGTAAAACTTTCTTTAAAGCGCAATTTCTACCTAGCACTCAGACTGCACTTGGATGAAATTTTCCTTGGCAATAACATTATCTTTCTCTGTGATAGCCTCAGAAGGACTGCAAGTTGGAAGTGGAATCAGATTGGAAAAAACGGCACGTGCCTTGCTGAGTCCAACCCTTCCATCATAGTTACCCATAACTTACATAATTTTAGCAAACAAGGTCTTACATGCACCAGACAGTAACACATGTTGTGGAATACCACCATCACGCAACAATAATATGTGATATGTAATACCACCTTCCCACCGACCTGTAGGTTGGTGGTAAGGGCATAATGCTAAGTGCATAATGTATTTAGGCAAATTCTGGTTAGGCAGGTAATATTTGCTGTGGCTTAGATTAACAATGCAGGGGTTGGGGTAGAGGGGGCAAACATCAGCATGTACACCTGAAAAGGAATTAATCTAGCCCTAACAGAACCTTATTAGAACTTGTTAAAAAAAATAGCTTTTGTCACAACATTAGACAGTTGTGGCTCCCAAATTTACATCTACCACCTGTTCTTGCAACCATTGAGAGGGATGATGAGGTTATACAACTTGATCACTCTGTGATAACTAATAACTCCCTGTCTCTCCCCAACAATCCTATTTAGGAAGCCTCAAGAGAATAAGGATTTCCCACTAGTAAACTTTGAGGACCACTCAACATGGTTGAAAATCCCCCAGCATAATGCTGTCACAGGCTATGGATCCTAACCCTTGTGACAAATATTTCCCTCAACTTGGAAAAGAAAACAACCCATTTAAATTGTGGAATTCTTTGAATAATTCCTTAGGTTCAAATGAAAATGCTGTCTTATCACACGCAGACAAACTCTAAGCACAAACGGGGCTTTTACATATGTTATCATAAGTAATGGAAAGTGATGTGGAACTTGGGTGATTAAATGATCTGATGAACTGGGCAAAAGGAGAGATAAAAATATCTCGAATAACTGCTCATTCTTGATATCAGACAAACTCACCATGCTCCTGGGAACGCTGGGGACACTTGTTGCTGATCTATCTAAACAAGCATAGGCAAAGTCAAAAGGTTTCACGTTTGCTTAAAAGTATTGGCTTTGCCAATCAATGTCTTTTTGCATGAATCAATGTCTATTAGCCATGTTGTAGAGTAGTGTGGCTGCTGTGCAGCATGGTTAAAAGTTAGAAATAAGCTTTGGCAAAGACAAAAGGTCTCGCCTATGAGAAGACTGACAAAAAACATCTAAGAAGAAAGCAATGAGAGTTACAGAATAGAAACTAATGGTAAGCAATGGGTGGGCTCTAAGCCCCTCTAAGTTCTTGAAAAGCCCACAATATATCTTTTGCAACCAGACAACATGTGCTGTTTGGAAGGCCTGACCTAAAATGGAACTTTTCAGACTGATAGCAAAATGCATAGACAAAGCAGATAAAGCCAGATTTTAGTTAAAAAAGTGCACAAATTGAGAGCTAATGTCAGTTAAAAGTAGAAACTAAAACACATTACAGGCCAAGTTAGAATTCATTTTGACCAGCATAAAACAGTCAATCACCGTTTTAATAAAACATGTACATCTTTGTATATGATGTAGCTGTCCCCTTAGCGGCTTTTGTAGATGACAATAGTGTACTATTTTAATTTCCTCCGGGGTAAATCTTCTGGGCAAACTTGCATCATGGGTTCAGATAATTTTTTCATTGGCAGGTTATCATTTATACGTTTAACATTTCTCTATTTTGTCTCCATCTGCCAGTGTTCAATAAGCCCCAAATAAATATATATAAATAAATAAATAAATATATATTTATATGTTTCACCCATCCATCATAAAACTGCCGAACTCTTGATGGGTGGGTGCTCCATGCGTGAGGATGGTCTCATGTAATATCCACAAACAGTCTCTCTGGGGAGGAGAGAAAATGACGGGAACTCACGGGTATGCTCTGATACTCAATTGATATTTAGTCATCAAGATGCGTTTCGGCTGGTAAGCCTTTTTCAATTGCTGATACATAATATGCATGTTGGGAAGCCATGATTTTTAAAGCTTGCCAGGACATTTCTATTGGAGAGTTCCACTGGGGCGTCATGAAAAGACTGAGCGTCCTGGTAAAGTACCACATTTCGTCCGCCATCTTGAGGTGTGACATTAAAATATGTTGTTAATCATTTGATAATTCCACATGTCAGAAAACAACCCACACCGTTTTTCCGAGGAAACAGCCACGCCAACGCGGTATTTAGTTTACAGGTGTTTTATTGACAAGCGTAAAAAGACGCGTTTCGATCTTGCGATCTTTATCACATATGTATATATTACATTATACTATATGGTTAAATTAATGAAGATTACAAAATGAAAAAGAAATGCATATCAATCAACAAAACATGCTACAGCGGTGTCATACACAATATAACAATTGTTAAATTGAGCTCACTGTTCCCCCAAAAAACAAACTATGGTTTTTAAGAGATTATGCATTTATGGGTCCAATAAATCCAGTAAAAAAATTATTTTGAACTTGTGGTCTTGTGACTAAAACTACATAATATGGTTAAAACTGCAAATCTGTGCCAGAAAAATGCCATCCTAAAGCAATAATAAGCAATAATAAGTGGGAAACAGCTTTTAAAAAGCAGATGCCTTTACCACGCATTCCTTTAACATGAAAGGTAAGTATATTTAAGGTAAGTATATAGATATATATACATTTATATATATAAATTAAGCCTTATTGTGTGTGTAGGACCGTTTTGTTGATATATATATATATATATATATATATATATATATATCAAAACCAAAGGGTGTCCCCAATAAAGACGTCACACCTGGGGGGGTTTTGTAGCACAAGCACCTGTGGCAGTGGCAGCGCAAGCGGAATCCCCAGCCTCCAAATTGCAAGTTAGTCCATACGCGTTTCAAGCCGTAGCCCTTGTTCACTGGCTTGCAAATAGTAGACAGAGGCAGCATTACATTTACAGAACACCTTTATTGAATTACTCAGTCCCGCTCCAATGGGCGTCAGCAGGCATGGCATTATGGATCTTGCAGTCCGTGTGCCTGCTGAAACTGAAAGTTCCATCTAAACCCCAGTGGGTGTTGCTGCCTCCGTTATCATATCAATGTCCCGGTGGATTTGTGCTTAAAATCTTAACCCCCAGTGGGTAGAAGTTAGAGGAAAAATCGCTGTCTGCTCACCAATAATATCCAAGGCGAGGCCCCCCTCCACTCCTGAAAGTGCACGCGGTTGCGAGCACACTGATCCGCTTATTGAGCGGCCGGACATCTTTGCGGCCGGACCAGCCGCTACACAACAAAAACAAGGGTGTCCCCAATAAGACGTCACACCTGGGGTTTGTAGCACAAGCACCTGTGGCAGTGGCAGCGCAAGCGAATCCCCAGCCTCCAAATTGCAAGTTAGTCCATACGCGTTTCAAGCCGTAGCCCTTGTTCACTGGCTTGCAAATAGCTTGCAATTTGGAGGCTGGGGATTCCGCTTGCGCTGCCACTGCCACAGGTGCTTGTGCTACAAAACCCCCCCAGGTGTGACGTCTTATTGGGGACACCTTTGTTTTTGACATATATATATATATATATATATATATATATATATATATATATATATATATATATATATATATATATATACATTCACTGGAAAAACCAAAGGTTAAAGTGAGGTTATAGTTAGGTGAATATGTCAGTGGCAACAATAATGTTGTGAACTAAAAAAACACAGAAATTCACCAGTTATAGTTAGCAGAGCTAATTCTTACTTACACATCTTCATTGCACTGCTTATGATCTCACATATTACGTCATTCAAGGCATGTTCTATGACATCATTTATGACATCATTTATGACATTTTGAGATCATTTATGACATCACTGATAACATTTCAAATGGTATCATTGATGACATCACTGATGACATCATCCAATGAGTGTGTTAGTTTGTTTTATAGTTTACATAGTGGTGGGTAACTACCAGATTACTTTTCTACCTAATTTTGTACAGCCTGTGTTCAGCTAATGTGTGTAAGTGTTTACAAAAGGCATGTGCTCCTCATGCATCATAGATGTGCAGAGGTATTGAACACGTTATAAATCTTTGTGTTGAAGAGTAAATCTGTGTGCAGGTGACAGATGACGAATTGTGTTCAGCATGACCACACACGTATTTTAGCTCTGCAGAAAAAGTTTACAACAGGGTAGAACTTCTAAATATATTACATACTAAGTATTGTAAGCAGCCTTCAGTTATTAGACAGAATCATCTCAGCATGACAGTTTCTACATAACATATTAACCGATGTACATGTGCTTGTTTTGCTTCAGAAGATGGACTTTCTGTAACGTTTTCACCACAGTATGAAGGCTGCTGGTAGTATGATGTAGTATTATCTTTAGCACCTTCAGACCTTGGTTACTTTAAGTGAGTAGTGTTTTTTTTGACAATTATTGCATACACTGTGCACTGTTCTAAGTAGATACTTTTTAATCATCTGTGGTGTAATTCTCATGAGAGTTTCACTGTCTGCAAACTGTGGGGTACAGAGTAAAATCTCTCTATAGAGGGAACACTGTTTACAATACCCACTTTTATACTCAAATCAACTTCATTTCTCAAGGGGGATTTGGGGGGCAGCCGAACCTGTGAGGTCTGCCCCCGGGCAGATTGGGAGGGAGAGGGGCTGGCCGGCACCGTCCATTTTGCGCATTGGGCTGCATTGGGAATAGCCCAATTGCAGCCCAATTAATTTTGTAGCCCAAGAGATATATCCTGGGTCTGGGCGGGCTCCCAGCCACCATTTTAGGTTTGGTGACCTGGTGGCTGGGAGCGTGTTTGGTAGATTAGCGTTTTTTGTGCTGGTAGATTAGCGTGGTTGGTGTTAGCAGTGGTAGGTTATAAGGTGGTTTGCTTCTACGTGGTTGGCAGGGTAGCTATCAGGATGGCTGGAGAAGACTACAGGGTTCTTGAAGCCGTCCGGCTTCTGAGCGAAGCAGGGCGGTTGGACCTCCTGCTGCCGGAGGCCGCAGGGAGTGCGCGCCCCCCCGAGGCGCGCGTCCTCGGGGGTGGTGGCTGCCATCGCAGCCTGCTCGCCCCCCCAGAAGGCCAGAAAACAGCAGGTGAGTGCTCGGGCCCACTCTGGGGCTCCGCGAGTGGCACCTTGGGTCTGTACTGAGCCGCAGCCTCGTGTGCTCGAGGAGGCTGCGGAGGAGGCGCGGGGGGGTGGGGTCCGCCAGAGGAGCGCGTCACGCGTCTCCCCAGCCGGGCCTCCAGAGGTACGGGGCCGCTCCTATACCAGGAGAGCGGCCCGCTTGTGCGCACTGAGCCGGAGCCTCCCGCTATGCTCGAGGCTCCGGCGGGAGACAATGTCAGTGGGCCGTGGGGGGGCGGGGAAGGGGCCCCTGGGACCGCGGTAGTGTTGAGGCAGAAGGAGGGAGGGGGAAAAAGGCAAGAAGGGAGTTGTGGGATTTACAGCCCCCTTTGAGGGAAGCGTGCTGTTGGGGGAGGATCCAGGTTTGGGGGTGTTGGCAGGCCAGATGGGGTTTCAGACAGGCAGTACAGGGGGGGGCATGGAGATAGGATCCCGGCACACCCCGGCTGGGCGGGTGGGGAAAGCAGTAGTGGGTGGGGGGCCGTGGGAGGCGGCAGCGGTTTTCTCTGAGGCAGCAGGGGGTGTGGGGGGGTGGGGGACAAGGGTACCTGGTTGTTGGAGGAGGAGGGCGAGGGTGTGCCTGTTGAGCTGGAGGCAGCCGGGGATAGCCGGGATTGGGAGGGCCTGGACATTTTCACTTCCTGGAACGAGGAGGTGAGGGGTTTAGATAGGGTGGGCCAGTTGGATGCTTACATGGCGCAAGGGGGGTCTTTGGATCTGGGGCAAGGGGGTGCAGGGGCCAGCAGGGGGGAGGGGTGGGGCCTGGGTAGGGGGACATTGGGGGCCGGGCCCAGCTGGGCTAGGGCTGTGGGACCTGCGGGGTTGGAGTGGAGCGATGAGGAGGACGTAGGGGGGGGTTAGGGGGGAGGTTTTAGATCTTAGCAAAGTGGGGCATGCGTGAGCAGCTTGTACTTTAGGTGTGGGCGTAAGAGGAATTGGGAGGGGAGGGATAGGGAAGGTAGGCCCAGCACACCAGACCAGTCCTTTTTATTTCAGGCGGTGGAGCAGCGGCGGGAGACAGACTTGGCAGAGCTGGGTGCGGCTCAGAGGGCTGAGGAGAAGGGAGGGTGGAGCCTCGCGCGGCGTGCCCCGTACCTGCGTGGGATATCGTCGCGGCTGGCACAAGTAGGCCTCGAGCGGTCTCGCTGGCCCCAACACCCGATGGTCCTCAGCGGTCCACGGGGCACCGAGGACACAGGAGCGCAGGCGGAGGAAATACTAGCGGGCATAGGAGAGTGCAGTCTGCACCTCCGGGTGAGAGGAAAGGGGGACACGAGGAGCCCGAGGAATTAGATTACGAGGAGGACAGCATGGAGGAGGGCGAGTTATGTGAGAGCGAAGAAAGGGGTGCGGGGGGGACCAGTAATGGTTCTTCTAGTATGTTGCAGGTGTCACGACGCCCGGCAGAGCCTACGGGTCGGACAGCGAGGTCGGCGGAACCGACAGCTCCCTTGACAAGGGGGACTACAGTACGACGGGCACCCTCCTTAGAGCCAGGTAAAATGCGGGATGGGGGGTGAAACCAACAATGGGATCGGTGGGGGGAGGTTACGGAGAGGCAAGTATGTTTTAGATGTGGGAGTGGGCACAGATGATGCGGGTAAGGCATCGGAAGGCACAGTGGAAGATACTGAGACGAAGAGCGAGGCAGGTTTGTCCAAGACAGTTGAGACAGACGACAAGTTAGAGAGCAAAGAGTTGAAAATAAAAAGACTGCCTTATATGGGGGTATAAACCGCTGGGCGCACACTTAATGTTGGCCACTAAAGAGCGGATATGGAAAGGTGAGTATGTGGAGATGCTCAAACTGCTGCACAGGGAAGTGCGCGCGAAGGAAGGATCGAAGGAGGAGGAGTACGAATTGGCCAAGCGGCCAAAGGTGCCTCTCACCATTGAGAACTGGTCAGCGGCCTTTTTAATATATGCAAGCGTCTACTGTGAAAAGTACCCAGAGCGGTGCGTGGCGTTGTTTAAATATATTGATGTGATTCGGAAGGCACAGATCACTGGGGGTGGATACGCCTGGGCTCAATACGACGAGGAATTTAGGGCACGCATGGCATGGGACACTGAGGCGAAATGGGGGGAGTTAGATACAGACTTGTGGCAGCATATGATGGGGGCGTCCCGAGCAGGGAAGACTATCTTTACAGCCAGCGGGCTACCGCTCGTTTATCGGCCCTTTCAAGGGCAACCCACTCGGGGAGGGGTGGGTGGTAGGGGCAGAGGGCAGACAGGATCAGAAGGGGCCTGCTGGGATTTTAATAAGGGCATGTGCACCCGGGAGTACTGTAGATTTAGGCATGACTGCTCGAAATGTGGAGGCAGACACGCCTTGGTTAATTGCTTCGGGGGGGCCTGGGTAGCAGCAAGGGGGCCAGCAGTGGCAACAAGGGGGGTTTAATGCGGACAGACAGCAACAGCAGCCCTTCGCGGGAGGACCGGGGGCTAAGGGGACTGGGCCAAAGGGCTCGTACACCGGTTAGGGTGGACAAGTTAGTTGCAGCCTTACAGGGTTATGGCAACCAGAAGGCTGCAAAAAAGCTACAGGCAGGTTTTCAAGAAGGTTTCAGGCTAGGATATGGGGGACCTAGGACTAGACAGTGGGCGGACAATTTACAATCGGCAAAGGAACATCCTGAAATTGTACAAGAGAAATTAGACAGAGAAGTGCGTGAGGGTCGCATGGCGGGCCCATTTGAGGATTGGCCTTTGGAGAATTTGATTGTGTCTCCAGTGGGTGTTGTGCCAAAGAAGGAACAGGGGCAGTTCCGATTAATTCAACATTTATCCTGGCCAGAAGGGAACTCGGTGAATGACTTTATTGATGAAAAGGAGGCTACTGTGTCTTATTCGTCAGTTGACGTGGCCATGTCACTGGTAGTGACCGCAGGCGCAACGGCAGAAATGGCAAAATGCGACATAAAATCAGCTTTCTGATTGCTTCCAGATCACCCGGATGATTGGGATCTCCTGGGTATCCATTTCAATGGTACGTGGACAAAGCATTACCAATGGGCTGTTCTATGTCTTGCGCATTATTTGAATGTTTCAGTACATTCCTCCAGTGGTTGTTTGCAAAGCGCACGGGTCACCAATTGGTAACGCATTACCTGGATGACTTTTTCTTTGTCGGCACCTCAGACTCCACGGAGTGCCGGGCAGCTCTGGACAGCTTCAAAGAGATCATGAGGGAGCTCAGGGTGCCTTTGGCCCCCGAGAAGACGATGGGTCCCAGTACGGCTCTTTCCTTTTTGGGTATCGAACTGGACTCTCAATCAATGGAGGCGCGACTGTCGGAGGACAAAAAGTGGCAAATGCTGGGGCTGCTAGAGGCAATACTGGCCAGAGCTAAGGTCACAGTGAGGGAGATTCAGGTGTTACTGGGACACCTCAACTTTGCCTGCTGGGTGGTGAGAGTAGGAAGGACTTTTTGTAGTCGACTAGGTAGAGCACTTACGGGACAGAGACCGCCACATCACCACGTCCGCTTGTCGGCCGGGGTGAGGGAGGACTTGAGGATGTGGAATTTTTTCTTACAGGACTTCAATGGCATTCCTTTGGCAAGGGGGGAGGACATGGTTTGGGATGTTCACATTTTTTCAGATGCCGCAGGCAGCAAAGGCTTTGGCCTATATTGGCAGTGGAAATGGTGCGCAGAACAGTGGCCAGCTGAATGGGGGGGGTGGGGGTAGGAGTATTGCATTTTTGGAGTTTTTTCCCCTAGTGGTGGCTGTGACTTTGTGGGGGGGCCAACTGGTGCATAAGAAAGTGATTTTCAGGATTGACAACATGGCAGTTGTGGAGATTGTCAACCGACAGTCCGCCAGGGATGAGCAGATACTGAAGTTGTTGAGAGGGTTCGTCTTGGGCTGTTTGCGCTTTGATATAATGTTTAAAGCGGTGCATGTGCCAGGAGTGGACAATGACATAGCGGATGCCTTGTCTCGTTCGCAGTGGGGGAGATTCTGTGGGCTAGCCAAGGATGCAGACAGGACCCCGACCCCCATGCCGTGGCAGTTGTGGTACGTAGGCGACACAGGATGCTACAACTGGTGGTAGGGTCCCTAGCACACTCCACAAGGACGGCATACAGTTTAGTTTGAGAGGAATTTCTGCTCTCGGGAGCCAAGCGGCGGTCTACGACAGAGAATAGGAGGGAAGATGTGATACAGTTTATTCTCGATATGATTGACAAAGGGCTATCTAGGGTGACTATCGCGGGCAAGTTAGCGGGAATTGCATTTGTAGGAAAATTGCTATGGGGTTATGCTCCATCCGCTGGAGAACTCGGCTCGCGGATGTTAGAGGGGTGGGCTAGGGAGCAAGGTCAGGTAGGCAGGGTGAGACACCCTTTGTCTTGGAATTTGCTGGGCAGGGTGATTCGGGTATTGCCAACGGTATGCTCCGACGGTTTTGAGGTGTGCCTTTTTTCCACGGTGATGGCATGGATGTTCTTTGGGGCTTTTCGAGTGTCGGAATTGTTGGGACGAAAATGTAGGGGAGGTATTGAAAGGGGAGATGTGGTACCGCGTCGGGACAGAGTCTGTATATGGCTACGTAAATCTAAGACAGATCAGCGGGGTGCTGGAAAATGGGTGTCCCTCCAGGCTGCAGACCCCCCTTTGACTTGCCCTTGCAGGTGGGAAACAAGGTGGAGGGAGCTTGCAGGCAGGTTGGGTTGGTATTCGTACACAAAAATGGTAGTAGGGTGACAGCATTTCAGCTATTGACAGTGCTGCGTAAAGCGCTGACAGAGTTGGGTATTGATGGCAAGTGTTTTGGGACTCATTCCTTCAGGATTGGGGCGGCATCAGAGGCAAGTAACAGGGGGTGGGGGCAGGGGGACATCATGAGGTTGGGGAGATGGTCTTCAGATTGCTACCAGCGATACGTTTGCGGCGCTGCTGGGGTGGTGTAGCGAGGTGCTGTCTTTTCTCCTGTTCATGCAGCTTTTCTTGTTTCAGGTTCGGTGGCTGGCCCCCTCGCCAGAGAGATGTCCATTTGGATAGTGGGGCATTCATTTGTGAAGTGGGCCCAAATCCAGGCATGAGTCAGTTATTTCAGAGAAAATTTGGGTTTCAATAAAGATTTGTTTAAAGTATTTTGGAGGGGGCGGGGGGGCATGCGCTGGAAGGAGCTTTTGCATGTATTGAACGGTTTGTTGGTGACTGGTAGGTGCCCCGACATTTTGTTGCTGCATCTGGGCGAGAATGACATGGTCACGGAAAAGGGGATAGTACTTATGAGAAGGTTGAAGCGGGACCTGGCCCTGATAAAACGGACTAGATGTTGGGTAGTTACAGTTGCAGAAAGACAGGTAGGGGTTTGGGTTTCATTGGAGGGCAGGATATGTAAATGCAATACTGTGTAATGTGGTTGTTATGTAATGGTATTATGTTATCGGTAGGGTGGGGGATTTGATGTGGGGATCGTAGGGGCGGGGGGAAACGGGGGATCAGTTATGTTATGTATAGTGAGGTTTTAGTTTGTAAGGCAGTTGCCTAGGTTGGACACTGTGATATGCACCTGTTTCAATAAAGCGGGCTTTTTTTTTTTGATAAACACATTTTTATTGGTTTGAAGAAGACACCAGTAAATACGACATCGTAAAATTCCATAAACATGGATAAGACTCTGACTGACCCGTTTACATCGATAATTGAAAACAAAGTGAAGTACATTTGAGCAACACCGTTAAAATTAAATCATACCCCCCAACCACTTCCCCCAGACCCTTCGGTATTTCTTATGACATCCCGGGCCCCATACATGGCCTTTTCCTGCGTGGCACACCAGTCAACCCCGGACCTCCACCTCGCAACACTAGGAGGATCAGGGGACTTCCATGCCGCTGCAATGTCCCTCTTGGCCACCACCATAGCAGTAGTGAAGAACAGCTTCTCGTTTCTAGATCCGTCCAGCCCATCCGTAATACCCAGAATCGCGTGTTTAGGGTCATGTGGGATCTCCCACCCCAGCACCTCAGTCAGTTCCTCCTCGATGTCCCCCCAGAAACGCGCCAAGCGCGGGCAAGCCCATACCATATGGAAAAAATCAGCCGGTTCGTGGCTGCACCTCGAGCAAGTGGGGGTCGGGCTGAGACCCGCCTGGTGAAGCCGTACAGGGGTGAGATAAGCAGTGTGAAGATAGTACAATTGAACCATGCGCAGCCTGGCTGAGGCGGTGACCGTTCTGGGAGCCATAAGGGAACCCACCCATCCCTCCCACCGGGCCCGTAACTTATCCAATGAGGTCGGGGTATTATTAATCAATCAGCGATATATGCGGGAAATGCCACCTTTCCCCAGGTCTCCCAACATGATCTGAGCCTCGGGTGGGCTATGATCCGGAAGCTGCGTGCCTGTCAGGTGCGCGTGGAGAGCATGTCGTAGTTGTAGGTATCTATAAAGCTGTGTTCTATGCAGGGAGTATTTAGTCTGGAGGTCTGAGAAGGAGCATATGTGGTCCCCTGCCCACACATCTCCTAGCTGCGAGATACCTATAAGGTCCCAGGACCGAAAGCCCAGCAACCCGTTCACCTCCTTGAGCCAAGTCCCCTGCCACAGGGGTGTGCATTGAGTCAGTGTACGTGTCCATTTAGTGTGTCGCAGCGCGGCCCGCCAAGCCAGCAGCACGGAGCGTGTCACCTCCGGTAGTCGGGAAGGGATAGGTTCTCCGTACAGCAGAGATTGAACTCTGGGCAGACCCAGCTCACCTAATTCCAGTCTGTACGCCGGGTCCGACCAGCCCCCATTGAACCAGTCGTGCAAGGATAACAGGCGCGTAGCCAGATAGTACAGGTATAAATGGGTCATCCCCAGGCCCCCATCAAACAAAGGAATCCTACAGGTAGCCAGTGCTAAGCGGGCCCTTCCCTTCCCCCATAGGAACTTATTGGCCATGCTGTCCAGCTCATGAAACCAGGATCTTGGGAAAGAGAGGGGGGTGTTCTGAAGAACATAGAGGAACCGGGGGAGAACCATCATCTTAAAGAGAGCGACTCTCCCCATGGGGTTCAGGGGCAGTGAGTGCCATTTTAGGAGGTCAGCCTTGGCCTTCTTCACCAAAGGAGTGACATTAAGGGCCCAGCCGAGTTCAGGGAGGAGAGTTACCCATATCCCCAGGTATTTAAACGATTGGCGGCGAAGTGGGATATTGGACTGCCAGTCAAAACATTCCCTGGAAACATGCAGGTGGACCAGGACCGACTTGGCCGGATTCAGCCGGAGACCCAAAGCTCGCTCGAAGGAGCGCAGAATACGGAGGCAGGGAGGGCCCGACCGGACGGGGTCTGCCAAGTAGATGAGGACATCGTCCGCATAAAGGGCGATCTTGTCAGTCTCGGCGGTGGGCCAGTTCCAACCCTGCACGTGCTCGCTCGACCGTATCAAGGCCGCCAGCGGCTCCATTACTAGAGCAAAGAGCAGAGGGGAAAGAGGACACCCCTGCCTCGTTCCCTGGATCACGGGGAAGGGATCAGACAGAGTCCCATTCACCAGGACACGTGCCCTAGGGCGAGCATATAAAACCCGGACCAGACCGCGGAAACGGGGGCCGAGACCCATTAATTCGAGAACGTCCCCCAGAAAGCCCCAGTCCACCGAATCAAAGGCTTTTTCAAAGTCTACTAGGAGAAGCGCGAGGTAGGGGGTGAGTAAGTGGCGGTGAGCCAGGGCCAGGTGCAGCCTCCGTAAAGAGTGCCGGGTGAACCGCGAGGGCATGAACCCGCATTGGTCAGGGTGGACCAGCGTAGGGAAATGAGGCTTGAGCCGTTGGGCGAGGACCATGGCAAACAGCTTAAGGTCTGTATTAATAAGAGAAATGGGACGGTAGTCTTCACACCGTGCTGATGGTGGTTGAGACTTAGGAAGGACCACTATGGTGGCCATGTCTGTCTCCGGTGGGAAGGAGCCCTTCTCAGCCGCCTCTTGAAACATGTTCGCAAGGTGAGGAATGAGGGTATCCCGATACAGTGCGTAGTATTCTTGGGGGAGGCCGTCCGGGCCCGGCGTCTTGCCGGAGGAGGTGAGGGCGATCGCCTCCCCAATTTCTTCTTGGGTGATGGGGCGGTCCAGATCTTTCTGAACTATGGGATCTAAGCACGGGAGGCAGCTACTCCCGGACTTCAACAGGTCAGAGAGAGAAAGAGTGGGAGGTCTGGCCGCATATAAGTGGCGGTAGTACAAGACAAAGGCCCGAGCCATCTCCGCCGGGGCGCGGTAGATCGCCCCATCCTGGGACACAATTTCAGGGATTATGCGATTTGCTCTGGGGTAGGTGGCCAGCCTGTGGAGAAGGGAGCCATTTTCGTCACCCCATCCGTACACCCTGGCGACGGATGAGCGCCAAAGGAGCTTGGCTGCGTCCAGCGAGAGCTGCCTAATCTCCGCACGAATGTGAGCAAGAAGTCTTGTTTCAGAGGCTTGCGGGTTCTGCACGGAGGATCGTTCAAGGCGTAGCGCCTGTGCCTTGCGTGAGGTAATTTGCTCCATCTGCTCCTGCCACTGAAGTTTAAGCTGGCCCTTGGCAAACCCCCGAATTGTGGCCTTGCCAGCTTCCCACAGGGTGCCCGGCGAGGGGACTGACCCCTCATTGGTCAAAAAGTATTGCTTGAGTTCCTGCCCCACCACTTTCCGGAGTTTCTTATCTTGACGGAACCACGCATTTAGCCTCCACGTCTGACGCATTGAGGCAGGGGGGGGCCTGTGGTGAGAGTCACTGGTGAGTGGTCGGAGATACCCCGAGGGAGGATGAAGACGTCCTGAATAGGAAGACAGTCAGTCGAGGGAACAAAGATTGTGTCAATACGTGCCTGTGTGGTGCGCCGCCGATGTATGTGTGAATTGCTTGGAGTAAGGATGCCACACCCGCCACGCATCGCAGAGACCCAACGATTCCGACCAATTTGTCAGCTGCCTCGCCTGCCTAACTCGGGACGGAGGGCCTGTCGTGTCTAACTCAGGGGAGGAAACCGTGTTGAAGTCACCCCCGATAAAAGTGGAACCCCAGGGCAGGGATGCTAGGAGGTCGACTGATTTGGCTAGAGTCGCGGTCAACATCGAGGGAGGGGAATAAAAAGATATGAGGTTAAGGGGGTCCCCATTGATTGTCCCACTCAGGGCCACAAAGGTACCCTGGGCGTCGTGGGTGACCCGTGTGGTCACAAGGGGAAGGGACCGTTTCACCAAAATCGCCACCCCGTGGGAGTCCCGTGTGAAGCCTGAGTGCCAAACCCTGTTGTATCCGTACCTTGCCAAGAAGGGACATTGGGTGCCTAGCAAATGTGTCTCTTGCAGGAGCAGGACCTCTACCCCGTGGCGCTGCGCATAACGCAACAACGCCGTGCGCTTGAGACAGTCCAAGAGGCCATTAACATTCCAAGACATTACGCGCAGGGGGGCCCGCAGCTGAGGCATGTCAAGCATAGCGGCAGGAGGGTGCATAAGACGGATAGAGTCGCATGAGGAGGCGTAGCCTCGCGCTGGGTCGCCCGGGTGCAGGGCTGGGCTCCCCGGGGGGAGTCACTTTGCCCCACCAGGAGCAGAGCCGGTCGTCGTGCAAATGTTGGTGCCATAACGAAAGAAAACAACTAAGACAAACAAAGAAGACAAACAGCGCAACGCGGGACAACGGTCCCCCCTCCCCAACCCCCACCCTATACTTCAGGAAAGGAAGCATCTGTCGCCCTAACAATAAGATAACAACAAAAGAACAAACTAAAACGCTTGGGAATGGGGGAAGCGTGGAGGACCCCTCCTCAGATCAGGATGTGCATAGGCAAGTCCGTCAGGAATTGAAGTAACGATGAGTTGATGCGCCCTGTCCGGCCGCATGACCAAGCCCAGCAAGCAGAGACGAGCTCATGCAAGGCCCGGAAGGACCTGAAAGGTCCGTATCCGGCAGGTCCAGCAGTGACGGACAGGGGGAGGCCCCATCAGAATCCAAACGGCCGGAGGATCCAGATCTCCGCATGATCAGGTGATCTCCAGGGAGCGGCGTCCGCTGCCGTGAGGGGCCCAGCGGGGAGTCCGAGCGGGCCCGTCTCTGACCACGACGTTTACGTGAGCAGTTGCGCTGAGGCCGGGGGGGGTGGGGGTCCCCCGCGGGGCAGACCCCCCGCAGCATTCCCAGGTGATGGATTGTGCCCACTGGCTCGCAGGGGACGCTCCTCCGTGACCAAAGTCCAGGCCTCCTCAGGGGTGTCGAAGAATAGGGTTCTGCCGGAATACACCACGCACAAGTGCGCAGGAAAGAGGAGCCTGTACTGGACGTTAAGAGCGCGGAGCTTTTGCTTGACCTCCCCAAATGAACGGCGCTGACCCTGTACCTCGCGGGTGTAATCGGGGAAGATCATGATGCTGTGGTTTTCGTATTTGAGGCGTTGTTGCTTGCGGGCCTCGGCCAGAACGGAGTCACGGTCCTTAAAATTGAGGATGCGCATTATAATTGGTCTGGGAGGTGCCCCCGGGGGCGGTTTAGGAGCAAGGGAGCGGTGTGCTTGTTCAGTCGCGTACCAGGTGGAGAGGGAGCCCTCGGGGATCTAGGTGCGCAACCACCTCTCCACAAAGTCCGCTGGTCGGCCCTGCTCCGCTTCATCCGGAAAGCCCACCAGGCGGAGGTTGTTGCGGCGGGACCTGTTTTCGGCATCCTCTGCCCGCCGGTGCAGCTCCTGTGTGTGCGACTGGAGGCGGGCGAGTTGTCCCTTAAGTTGCTGGACATCATCCTCCACAGTAGAAATTCTGGATTCAGTTTCCTTAATCCGAGCCGTGGCATTTCGGAGGTCTTGCCGGAGGAGAGTCACATCCACCCTGACCTCAGCAATCTTGCCCTCTATGGAGGACTGAGAGGCCTGGATGGCTTGGAGGATGGTAGAAAGGTCCGCAGCAGGTGGGGTGTCCCTCTCCGCATCTCCTCCAGTCGCTCCGGGGTCTGTGGTGGTGAAGCGATCCATTTTTGTCTGGGTCGCCGGGATTTTGGCGGGTTGGGTGCGACCCATGACTAGCGTTCAACATGGCCGGAGACCCACTCCCGTCCCACACCAGGTCCCCGCTGCGTGGCCCACGACCAAGGTCAGAGGGCCCCAGGTCAAGACAGTCATAGAAGGCGACAGGGGAGGCCCCACGAGACCCGGCACCGCACGATATATGCGGCCGAAGCACGCCCTCCGGCGAGACCCCCCGTCAGGAGCAACCACACAAGGGTCCGATCCCAGGGCCCGTAGCAGGGCCTCCGCACCAGAATCCAGAGGTCACACCAGGTGTCACAGGGGCAATTCGGGGACAGAAGGGCGATAGGGGCCGCTACTCCCGGGGCCCCATGCTGCTCGCCACGTGCGGCCGAGTCCACCCTCTCCAGGCCGTGCCCCCAAGCAGAGGCGACGCAGCCGAGGCAGAAGAGTAGTACAGGGGGGGGGGAGGCCCCTCCTTGGACCTCCCGCCACTCGATGAATGCGGCCGGACACCCACTCTGCACCACCACCCCCGAGAGGCAGCCCGGTCGCTGTGTAGTCCCAGGGGCAGCAGTAGCAGCGAGAAGTCCACCGCGACCGAGACAGCTCCAGAGGGACCGTGACAGGCAGAACAGGGGTCCCAGGACCAATGGGCTCAGCCGGATCCACCCGCCCCAGGACCCCAAAAGCGAAACAAGGCCCCGCGGGAATGGCACCAGCGCAGCTCCGGGGGTCCGCTAGGCCGGGCGCCCGTCCAGAGTCGGAACAGGCGAGGAGGGACAGTGGACGCCTCTCAATCACCACGTCCAGGGTCCGAGGCCTAAGCCACCTTCAACGCGGGCAGAGCGTGCGTGCGGGGGGCCTCCCACATCACCGTCCGGCCCCCCCGCCGCCGCCACTCACCCAGCCTCAAAACACGTAACCCAGAGATCAGCGGTCAGGGCCCCATCACCACCGGCCCAGGCCTCCCGCCGCCCGAAAATGGCGGCCGACACCGCGGCAGCACCACGGGGGAGCCGGGACGCCGCACCACCACCTCGGTCACAGCCGGCAGTGTCAGCCCCACGGTCAGGCACAGCGGCGCCACGCCAGCAGCTGGAGTCAGCGGCGGCGGCCGCACAGGCGAAGTCTCAACCGGGCGGCGGGGAGGGGGGGCACAACAGCTTCTCACCAGGGGTCTCGGAAGGCGCCGCCACTCACCGCAGCCTCAGGGTCCGCGCCCGCCAGCACGGCGGGCCAGGAGCATGTCTCGGCGGCCCGGTCCGAGGGGCGCAGGGGGCCCGATCCTAGATCCAGGAGGCCGCCATGTTGGGGGAGGGCGCCCGGCAGGCAGGCCGAAGGCAAAGAGAGCGCCGGGTAGCCGGACTTTCCAGGGCCAGGAGCGCAGCAAATGGTGCAGCACAGCTACGGCACCGGATGGTATCCCAGACGGCAGATTGCAGGCGGATTACGGGCGGATGGCGGAGGGGTCCGGGAGCACACTCAAGGTGCGACCGCCACCTTGGCTTACCAAGCCACGCCCCCTAAAGCGGCCTTTTACATACACAAAAATTGGTCTCGGTTTTGGCTTGCCCCCCTCCCTCCCAATGTAGCTCCTGTGACTGTGAGGGGTTTGATACAGATAAAAGCTATCCGAACCAGGGCATTAATTTTGGAGCAGACGTTGGATATCTTGAAGAACTTGGTTTTCTCTGAACAGTTGTATACATATTCAACACTGTGTGTAATAAGGGATTGCCATATGTCTGTGGTTGACTGTTAATGTGAACTAGGCTACCCGTAAAGTATATGGTATAGGGTCAATGTTGCACATAGCACATGCTTGCTACACGTATGGGCGTTGTATCTGTGATGGCATTGATAATTTATATTATTTTGAGCTATTTTGTACTTACTTGCAGGCCTCTAATGCCATACTAGTTTATAGAGCAATCTGTGCCAAAGAAGTTTGGATGATGTGATCAATGATGCAATTTGAGATGTCATCATTGATGTCATAAATGAGGTCATAGGACATGTCATGAGTGATGTAATACGTGGAGTCATAAGCAGTGCATGGCGGAGGGCAAGTTATAGATAGCTATGCTAACTATAACTGGAGAATTTTTCTTTTTTTTTTTGTTCAAACGGTAATGTTGTCACTGACATATTCACCTAACTATAACTTTACTTTAACCTTTGGTTTTTTCAATGATTATCTAAGATGAATTTTTTTAAACAAAAGCAGATCTTTTTATCACACCTAACTATAACATAACTTTAACCTTTTTTTTTTTTTCTGTGAATTTCTAGTTTTCTTTTTAAGCTAAAGTAATACTTTCTTACTGTATGCCCCCCTCCCCAAGCCCTCTTGGGTCCCTATCCCCCAGAGCCAAATTCTAAGGGAAGGAAGCATGCAGCCCCCCTCCTCGTGCCTTATTAGGCCCCAGGGACCCCATCCCCAGGGCCAAATATAATCAAAAATGGCAGGAGTCATGCGTTCCCCATCCCCGAGCCTCATTAGGCCCTGGGGACCCCATCCTCAGGGTCTTTCTTTTATAGGGGATGGGGTCCATGTTGCTCCCCCAAGCCTCATTAGGTACTGAGGACCACATACCCCGGGCCTTATGTAATTTAAAGAGAAGGGGGTCTCGTGGCCCCCTCCCTAAGCCTTATTAGGCCCTGGGGACCTCATCCCCCAGGGCCTTTTTGTTTTTTTAAAGGGGAGGGGGCCAGGTGGCCCTCCTCTTTTAGCCTCCTTAGGTCCCGGGGACCCCATCACCCAGGGCCTTATGTAATTTAAAGGCGAGGGGGGCTTTTTTTTAAAATGGGAGGGGAGCCACGTGGCATGTGGGGGGGCAACAGACAATGGGAGGGGCAGGGGTGGGAGGGAGAAGCAACATGGACAAGGGTGAGGGTGGGAGAGGAAGAAAAAACACAGACAAGGGTCAGGGTGGGAGGGGAAGAAGCAGCATGGACAAGGGGGGATTGGGAGTGGAAGAAGCAGCATGCACAAGGACATCAGGGGAAGAATAAAATAGTACCTCAATCACAACATGAGCTGCGCTGTAGGACAAATTCCAAGATAAAATAATTAGTACTTGGTCCATGCTTCAGACGAAGGAAGACGAAGTGAAACCGTCATCCGCTGTGCAAGCAGGAGGAAGCGAATAACAGTGACAATGAAACCAAAGAATGGTAAGCAATGGGCGGCCTCCAAGCCCTTTATTGTACACAATATCTCTCGCAAGCAACAGCGCATGCACCCCGTCTTAGGTGAGACCTAAGATGGTGGATCTGCAGAGAAGGGCAACTGACTTGCATCAGAAGATCAAAACTGGATTACACTTGCCGAGAATCATGAAATTTGGCTCCCCAATATTGGCAAAAGAAACAGGAACAAAACATCACCACAAGCTGTATTCAAACAATAGCATCTTTAGGGACCCGTGAAAAATAGGAAGCAAGTGCCACCAGTGGTACTTGCCGCAAGAAGAAGTTTCTACTTTCAACTACTAATCTGCCTAAGAAAATCAGGAAAAGGTTAAAAAAATGAAAAAAACTAAGCACGGCAATAATCACTCTTAATTTAATAAAGTATTTTTGATTCTTGTAAAAATGTGAACTGCATCACTAGACAGTGAGGTTGGTATCATTGATGCTAACCCAGCATCAACAGAAGTGGTCGCAGCAATGCCTCCAATCTCTATTGGAGACCAGTTAAGACTGAACAATCCCAGGAGCGGCCCGTGCAGATAAGAGAGGTGGGGCGGGCAGGGTGGGTGGGGTGTGGGCGTGAAGTCGACAGACGACAACGAGGGAAAATTAAATTTAAAAAAAAGAAAACCACTTACCTTGCGCTCGCCACATCGCCGAGTTGGCAATGCGGCGAACGCAAGGGAAGTGGCTTTCTTTTTTATATTTAATTTTCCCTCATCATCGTCTGTTGACTCCCACCCCACCGCTCTTACCTGCACGGGCCGCTCCTGATCAGTCCTTTGAGCACATGCAACTATATTGCCATGCATTCACTACTGCCCACTAAAGACAACACCACAGATGACATCTATCACTAATATGTTAGTGAATGTAATAATAGGTCTCTAGCTGTGGAAAGAACATCATCTGCCTGATGTCATGGACCAATCATAAACACATTACCCAATTATTTTGCAAAGTGCAGGGACAAAGGATAGTTCAAAATCGATAAGAGAAGTTGCAGCGCAGACTAATGTCTGTTCAAAATATTTAATTTAATTTTATAGATAAATGAACAAGAAGCAGACAAAAAGTATCAGGAAAAGTGTGGTACACATTTACAAAAATGATATACATATACTATGTAATTGTATAATAAGAAATACATTGGAATTAATAATAACCTAAAAAATAAATATAAATTATAAACATATATAGGGGTACATATGGAATACTGAATTAAAAATATTAAAAAGAAATGCATACTCATATCCGGTCAATTAGAAATATGTTCATCCAAAGTTTTCCATATAAGGGTTCAGATTAAAGGAGATTTCTTAGTTTTGTTTAAAGGAAAATCTATTCCTTTTCGTATATAAAGGATCCAATCCGGCCATACTTGCACAGATAAAAGGTTAGCAGACTTCCAATTCATAGTAATAGATTTGACTGCACATTAAATAAGAAGATCAAACAATTTCATATCCATATATGATAGATGTTTAGGAGGGGAAAACGATTTGATTATTATAATGTTAAAAGTTAGGGGTATATCAAATTTAAATATATCTAAAAACTTTTTCCAAACATTAGACCAAAACTTAAAAATGAGCGGACAATCAAAAAACATAAATTTGAGATTAGCAGATGTAGAATTAAAATGCCAACAATTTGGTTTATCAGAAAGGTGTGCATCGTGAAATTTGACAGGAATCTAATAGCAATTGTTTAAAAGAAATTAATTGGATTGGCAAAGAGATGAAGGTAACCAACCAGAAATATTGCAGAGACAATATTGATTGTAGCATAATTGGTATTAAGAATATGATTCCAAAACTGGCATAGCTGTGTGAGGTTGGAAGAGTTAGCAAAAATTAATTTTTATATGTTTTAGAAGCAATATGGCCAGAGAACCTATGTATATTGAAAAAAAGCTCCATATCTGACCATGAAGAGTGAGGGATGGAGCAAATATAGGCATTGAGAATTGTGTTACATAAGATGTCAATTTGACGATATGCAGAAGTTGGAATATTATATTTGGATTGTATTTCTGAAAAGGTAACAAACATGTTATTATGACAAATGTCAGAAACATAAAATATCCCAGCATCAATCGAGATAGACCAAGATGAGATAGGAGAATGTAATTTGATGTTAGAATTATACCATAGTGATGCTTTTTTAGAGAAGATCATTTTATTCAATTTCAATTCAAAATACTTTATTGCGGTCAATAGACCATAAAAGCGCAAGTGCAGTAAACTAATAATAAATAAAAACGTTCTCTGATGCATGAACTCAAAGCCCCAGAGTCCGAGGTTACAATTACAAGTTTTCACTGTTAGCCCACACCCCAACATATGGATAATTTTATTATGAAACAACACATCAACCTTAGTTAGAGCATATATTTAGTATAGACAAATTCAACTCCAGTTTACGAAGGTCCATGGTAAGGATTGCAGGTAAAGGAAAAGAAGCAGCAATATTCCTCTCAATTAGGACCCAATTTGGCCTGTTACCAGCATCTGACCTTGCAAACCAATGAACACTTTGTGCAGCTAAAAAAGTGAAATGATATTTTTGAAAATCAGGAAGACCAAAGCCACCTTCTAGCTTTGAAAGTTGTAATGTTTTATATTTAATTCTTGCAGGCTTATTATTCCAGATGAACTCAATGAGAATTGTATTGAGGATCTTGTAAAAAGAAGTGGGAAATGACAGAGGTAACATTGACAGCATGTATAATATTTGAGGTGTAATCACCATTTTAAGTGCTTCTAATTTCCCCCACCAGGATAAATTCAAGGAAGACCATTTGTCAAATTTTTCTGTAATACGAGGTATTACTTTTTTACAATTTATATTGACAGTGCTCTTAATTGAATTTTTAAATAAATTCCTAAGCAACCCGGGGCGGAGCTGGCGGAGTGCAACTATGCGGAGGTCCACGGAGTTGGGAAAAAACTCCGCTCCGCCACCCGCCTCCACCTCCCCTAATAAAATCATACTTGCAAAGTAATTTAACAGAAATAAATTCACTTACCTGTATTGCGGCGTCCCTGGGCTGCCCTCCTCCTCACCTCACTGTACATCTTGCGAGAACTGCGCATGCGCATGCGCAGTTCTTGTGGAAATGCGCATGGGCAAGCAGAATGTACGGCGAGGAGGAGGAGGGCAGCCCAGGGATGCAGCAATACAGGTAAGTGAATTTAGCGGGGGGCTGGCTAACTCCGCTCCGCTGCTGAGTCGAAGTTTTGCCCTTTACTCCCCGTTCTCAGCGGAACACGGAGTAGGGAAATCTCCGCACACTCCGCTGGCGGAGCGGAGTTCTCCGCCCGCCCTTATTCCTAGAGTAGATGAATTCCAAATAATGTTGGTATTACTAAGCATATCTGGAGTACAATAAACATTGAGTGGAAAACATTTTTATTAATATTCAAAGTGTATCCTGAGAGTGAAGCATAATATAGAGTAAAGCATCATCAGCATAAGCAGACGTTTAAAAAATAATATTATAAACTTTAATTCCTGTATTATCTGGCGAGTTACGTAGGAGGCACAATAAAGGATCAATGGCTAGTAAAAGTAATATGGGCGAAATATGGCAACCTTGTCTTGTACCTCTGTATAAGGCAAATGATTTAGAAGCTGTGCCATTAACATAAATAGTAGCTTGAGGTGCAGAATACAAAGCTTTAACCATTGAAAGGTATGTCGCTCCAAAACCAAATGTCTCCATAGTTTTAAACAAAACTTTCCAATTTACTTTATCAAATGCTTTTTCAGCATCTAGAGCTAAAAGACCAATATGGTGCTTTATTTTGGATACTGAAGCAATAGTATGACCTACACGTCTTTATGCAGATAAACGTCCTTTCATAAAACCAGTTTGGTCCAGGTGAATAAGTTGGTTTAGTACATGGGATAGTCTAATTGCGATGATTTTTGCATATATTTTGCAGTCTTCATTAATAAGCGAGATAGGGCGAAAGTTTGAAATTAAAGTATGGTCTTTATCTGGTTTGGGAAGCACAATCATTGGGGCATCTTTAAATGTACCCTCAACAGAAGCATTGAAAGCAAAATCTTGAAACAAGTATAAGAGGACCGGGCCTAGTTGAGTAGAAAAAGTTTTGTAAAATTCTGCTGGAATTCCATCAGGACCAGGTGCACCTTTGGACTTTGAGAATTTAATGGCAGAGTAAACTTCTTCAATAGTTAAGGGGGAATCAAGAATATTTCTATCTGTAAGGGGTAGTGTTGGTAAATTACAATGAGAAAGGAATTGGATAATTGTATTGTCAGCAGTAACGCAGGGTTTACTGTATAGGTTTGAATAAAATTCTTGAAATTCATGAGCTATTTTTAGTGGTGGTTAAAAGTAAGCGACCACTTGAGGAACAAATGGCAAAAATATATATCTTATCTCTTTTAATATGTAGGTAGTTTGCAAAAATGCGACCTGCTTTATTAGCATTAAACTGGTAATTAACTTTCTGCTTACATATATAAAGATTCACTCTTTTACAAAGCAGTGTATTGTATTCATATCGTAGGGATTGTATTTTTAGCTGAAATTGTATATCATTAGAAGATATAAACTGTTGTTCTGCTGTAGTCATTTGTCTCTCTAGTAATGAGAATTTGGAATTAAATAATTTGTTCTCATATGCCATTATAGAAATGGAACTCCTCGTATGTAAGCTTTAAAATCGTACCAATGATTAATTTTGGATATATCTTCAATTTTGTTATTTTGGAAATAATCTGTAATAGCAACTGCCAATTTGAGTTAATTTTGACCAGAAAGTAAAGTGTCAGTACTCATTCTCCACCTATATGTGTTTTGAGGAACGTCAGCTAAGGTTAACGAAAGAGAAATTAAAGCATGATCTGATATAGTGATGGGTTCTATTTTAGAACTGGAAATCATATGAATTAAATGTCTGGATGATAATAGACCTTCAATTATTGAATATGTAGAATGAATATTGGAGAATATTGTAAAGCCTTTGTCAGTTGGGTGTGCGAGTCACCAGTTATCTAATAATTTGGTAGTAGACAGAAAGGTTTTAAACAATGCATATGTTTTTGTAGGATGAAAGTTAGTTTTGGAAATTCTATCTAAAAGTGGGTCGGAAATTACATTAAAGTCACCTCCCATAATAAGAGGGACAGGTCCTATAGCTAGGATTTCAGAAGTAATTGTTTGCCAAAAATGGGGATCATCTTGAGTGGGAGCATATTATTGACTAAATAGAGAGAAGATTTATCAATTTGAATATGAGCATAAATGTAGCATCCATCTAATTCAGCTTTGCGATTTAAAATGGTAAAATGTAATTTGGGAGAGAAAAGGATAGCAACACCATTTTTGCAACCAGAAGCTGGTGAGGACACTATAACTCCTACCCACGATTTAGCCATATATGCTAAGATATTATCATCAATATGGGTTTCATGTAGAAAACAGATGTCAGCTTTACATTTGTATAAATGATCTAGAACTTTGTGTCGTTTGACTGGATGTCGTAAACCGTTAACATTAAGTGAGTCAATTTTTAACTCACAAATACTAGCCATGACAATTTTTTTTAAAAGGACAGGAAAGTACAATAAAAAGTGGTATTTGTATATATAAGAATTTAAAAATATAGAAAGGAATCGAACAAACAAGTAGCCCAAAATCAAGGAGACTCACAAACAAGACAAACTACCATTTAGAACATTTAATTACAGAACCCATTAAATGAAGTATTGAAACTATGAAGGTACGATCCAGGAATCCAATGAAAAGCATGTAGCCTGCTAGTAGAAAAGAAAATATTATTAGTTATGCAGCAAAAAATATCAAGTAACGTTTGTATAAGACTGAGATTCCATTGCCACCGGAGCGTGAATATCAAGATTCGCAATTAGATCAGAAGGTGATGTGAAGGACTTGGAAATGTCATTTTTCCATATTTGCATCACTGCAGGATCAAACACGCCATGCTTGTGCATGACAACGTTTCTTTTGCAAAGTCTTGATGGATATAAACTTTATGCCCTTCAACCGTTAGCGTTGGGATTTCTCTGACAGCCTTCCGAATAAGAACTAGATAATGGTGTTGCAGTACTTTGAAAATCATTTGTCTTGGCTTGGATTGAGTTGGTTTGCGATATGAGGGAACACGATGGGCCTTGTCAATTTCAAACTTTACAGAGAATTTTATTTTCAAAAGTGAAGGTATAAGATCATCCAATAAAGATCTTCAGTTCTGTCCCTCAATATTTTCTGGCAGATTGAAAATATGCAGATTATATTGATAATTTTCGTTTTCTAGGTCAAGAAGCTGTTTCCTCATAGGCACAATAAGATTAACCTGAGGAGACATTTGGTCAATCGCAGCCTTATTATCTCTTATTTTAATGGCATTATCAGAGGTCTGCATTGTAAGTGCTGCCATATCTCTCTGCAAATGCTTAATATCAGAGCAGATGGCATCTGTATTATGACGTATGGCTTGTATTTCTTCCAGAATTTTCACCATAGATTCTGCGTTTGAATCAACCAAATATTGTTTTGGCAGGAGGTGGAGAAGATGCTTGTTTTCGTTTTTGATGAGGATTTTGTGTGCTTTTATTATCCATTTTATGTAGTAATAAAAGACAGTTCCCTCAAAGGCTGGCAAAATTTAATAAATGTGAAAATAGGGAACAAAAGCCTCTATTTTCCAATAAACCTGCTGAAAAAGCAGGCAAGAAGCCAATTAAATGATGGTGCTCAGAAAAGCAGATTTAATAATTGCCAGGTGCCAATAAAAGCAGACCTTGCCTTTAATATCTGAAGCAAAAGGCAGAAACAGCACCTTTAAGAAACAGCAGCAAGTTGAATAGGACCACCCTCTTCCAGGAAACCTCCCTGAGGCAGACTCTGGGAATACAGGCTTCTGACTGGAACATTGAAACAGCAGAAGCAGGGTCACAGAGGCCAGATAATTGAGTGAAAAACCTCAGGTTGGCGCCAGACCACATGAAATCTCACTTTGTATTCAGTAGCAGTTATAAAACTGCAATTCGTCTGTAAAATATCAGTAAAAAATTGCAGGCTATGATGGAGCTTACAGCCGTCCGCCATCTTGGTTTTTGTATGCTCCCGCAGTCTCAACGCGAAGACTAATACCAATTAGCTGAGTAACCTTGACCCAAAGGCAAGACCGTTTCTAAGACGAGTGAGACGCTGCAGCTGATCTACAGAAAATGGTCACTGTTGGAGCCCTTAGGGTGACATTGGCACCCATGAAACTCTTCCCTAACTTCACTTAGATTGATTACAAAAAAAACAGGATCAGGAGTGGTACTCGAATGGAAAATTGAAGCTTGAACTACTTTTAAGATTACCAGCAGTTTATGGACTGACATCTTAAATTATTTATTTGCATTCTGTCTGCAAACTGTGTACCAGATAGTTGGAGGGATTCTATTTAATTTCCACGGGTTACCCCCTTTTAGCCTAATTAATTGATGTGGAAGCGGTTTTGCTAAAGTTAAGAAAAAAACATACTACCTTTTTATTAAACAAGCTTCCAGCAGTCCGCACGACGGGGCTTGAGCAGTGGGTTGTATCGATTATGACATCACGCAGAGTTATGCTTTACTACTCTAACTCTAAACACTTTTTTAAAAAATAAGTAATCAGTGATTCTTCTGGCCCCAATCTTACAAGTGAGCTCAAGCAACTTGATGCCTACTTGATATCAGAGGCTGGTGGTTTTTCATTGGACGTTCTCTAACTGGGCAGATACTGCTCACTGCTGCACACAAATCCCACATCCCCATTTTAAAGAATTGTTCATTAAGAAGGTAAAGCTGATCTCATATCATGAAGACCGCCAGGCATTAGAACAGAGAAAACTCAAATGGATGACTTTTCATACCTACTATTCAAAGCTCTGCAGAAATACCTGGATCTTCCTACGCGTTGAATGAATGCGCAGGTTCGTTAGAATTAGATTTTATTTTCAATACTGGACTTTTGATATACCTGCAGACAGAAGAGCAAAACACACAATGCCACTTATGCTCTGCTGCAGAGGAAACACATGCATATACTGTGCATGTGAAAACTTGTCTGGAGTTCGAAGAACATTATTAAGATAATCCCTTATATGTTTGAGAACAAGGAAATGTGCAGATGCAGTCACAGCGTGCTTGAGTGCCACAGAGCACCTATGAAATGGGTATTATTTGAAATTCATGGGTTTGGTTAAGTAATTTTTTCAAGTGTTGCTAGTGATTATTTGATCCATGAATACATTTGATCGTGAGATTCATTTTTATAGATTTTCTAAACTTAGATCAAGACAGGTTTATTGTAATTTATTATTATTTATTAAAAGTTTATTTTTAAGAATGCAATGACTGATTAATTATGCAATAAAGGTTACAAATGAATGAATACCTTGTAATATTTTTGAACAGCACTATATTGTTACATTAACTTTTTCTTCTGAAAGTTACTTCTTCCTACAGATTGCCCGCCTTGTCAATGGGTTCCTACGCAGTGTCCACTTGGTGTCAGGACTGAGTAGTGCTTATTAAACTAGATAGTCATTCAGAACAGCTAAAGCAAAGTTGCTATCACTCCTCGCTTGAGATGCTGGATAATAATGCTTGGCAAAAGTGCACAACCAACAGTATGTGACCAGTGGCCAGGGCAGTAGAAACCACCATGGCGCGTGTAGAATGAGCGTGATTGCCAACTGGTGGGTCCTTCTTCGTCAATGTGTAATATATTTTAATAGAAAGAATGAGCCAATGAGAAATGGTGCACTTGACTACTGCTTTGACCTTCTTCGCTGCAGCAATACCAACTAAAAGTTATCATTTACTTGATCCAGTCTTGTCTGATTGATGTATTAATTAACAGCCTGCTTGCGTATCATATGGACATGCTCGATTCGGAGAACCTTCTAGGATTCCATCTAGCAGCAGCTTAAGGATATAAGTTAACTGCAGATCGGCCTAACATTGGAACCTGCACCTTCATGACATACAGGAGATAATTAAGATAAAAGAGGACAAAAAAGGTGGTTGGACTCCGCTTTAGCAGTTGCTAAATGGTGTGTGCACGCCAACGATGGAAGTCAAGACTACCTTCGACTTTTGAAAAATGGACAGAAGCCATTACATTGATGGCTACCCATGAAAGACAGATCTATAACCTGAATGGCCAGTTGCAATTATTAAAGGACATATGGGAACCATATGTAAATAATTCAATTATCAGTATGACTGTGCTCGGGGTCAGATAAACGCTTGATAGGGTCCAATTAAATCATATTTTCACCCCGAGTAAGGCTAGGTATGCTGTTAATTAATATTCTGCACATCTTACATTGAAATTCTGATTACTTTCTCTTCCTTTATCCAAATTGTCTCTATCTCTTATCAGCTGTGAAAGACTGGGGAGCGGATGTGACACATTACAGAGTATATATGTATCGATTCAAATGTTCTTTTTGTGGTGAAGCTTAATGTTCTCATAAAAACATAATAATATTTAAATTGGGAAACGCCCGCTCAGGGGGTCAGCCAGTGTAATTCATCCTTTTTCCACTTAAGGGTGAGAAGGGTGGAAAAGAAAGACAGATTAGTTATAGACCGGCCCACACAGAAGGCAGATAGTACCTTTGGCAAAAAGAAGAGTCAAGTATTCAGCACCAACTTGTCTGTCTAAGATATCAAACAAGAATTGAGCCATCAGGAGTGATTCGACAAAAGAAGATTGGTTAGGAACAGACAATGCAGCCAAGTACACTTTCAGAGCCTCATTTGTGGGGCTTTGGCGTAGGTCAAAGTGAAAGGGCAGCGTATTTATCCAATACAATGCATTCCTATCCCTTCCCCCTGCGCTGGCGTTGTTTCGACAACCTTGCGCCAATGCATGAACCCTTGCACCATGGTGCAAGGGTGCTTGTATTATCGACAGGATTGTATTTGTGCAGGAAGGGGCACCTTTCTGCACAAAAACAATCCTTGGAGGCTTTTCCCCCATGTGTGCTGCATGGAAAGAAGAAAAAACTAAGAGAAATAAAGGTATTTCTCCTCATTGCGCCACCCCTGGGACAGTGTAAGGTTTTGGCACATCCCCAGGTTTGCATACTTTTGTAAATCTGGGGAAGCGTCAAAATCCAAGGGTGTTGCGTGGGAAAACCCACCGCAATGCCCATAGAATGCCTCCCGGTCGCAGACTAAGGCAATGCAGCAATTCGCTCTGCCTTGCCTTACTCCAGATCTATGAGGCCATTCATAGCCACGTAAAGTGGCTTTGCGTGACCTCACAGATATGATTTTGAAGTTTGCGCCGCTGGACCGTCACAAAAAGTGATGCTCTGGCAGCGCAAGGGGCTCATAGATATGCCCCTCAGTGTAGAGACTGTCAAACCCTGCTGAGCGAGGGTGAGCTCAAAGTGCAGAACATCTGACAGGTGAGTCTCAAAAGGGTATAAACCTACAGCTTGGAACCAAAAGTAGAACTCTGTCTCACTGCTCACTATAAATAACCATATTGGAGGGGGTTTCAAGCAGCCAAAATGACATCTACTATCTTCAACGCAAAAACGAAAACCTCTAATTTGCACTGCTCAGTTTCCACACATGGAATATGCGCATCACAGGATTGAGGTGGAGTAACTGATCATCCTGTAACAAAAGCAGATCAGCCCTATCCTGGAGAGGAAGAGAAAGCCCACAATGGGTTCCAACAGATCAGTGTACTGAATCTTTCACATCCAGCACAGGGTGTTGAATATCAGCCATGCGCCATCCTCACGCACTTTCTGCAGTACCCTCAAGCTGAGCGGAATCGAAGGAACGCAAAGTAGGGCTTGTGTTCACCACAAGCAGGAGGCATAGTTTAAAGGAACACGTGGTTAGAAGTGAATGGCACAGAAGAAAGGGAATTTTCTTTTGAGGAATATTTAAAGAGATTGATGAAAAGACCTCCCCACTAAGAGAAGACAATACCCATCACATTAGTGCAGGTCCCCTTTATGATCTTCAAAGGACAAGTGGCTTAAGGCATACATCTTCACCTACCCACCAGGTGAGGTGCCACCAGAAAAAATGCATGCTCCAGAGGTCGACAGCATTAAATGAAAGGATGAAGTGCCTTCAGAGCTAGGCAGACTTCATGCAGTTCTAGCATATAGATATGCAAGTGTTGCTCCTTCAGAGGCCAAAAGGCCTCAAACAGTCGACTCCCTTCCCTTAAAAGAAGCAGAAGAATTGCTATGGGTTCTGCACCAGTTAGTAAGGTTCTGGCTGCTGGGAGGGTTTGGGTCTTGGAAAGCCATGAAAGTGGCTGTAGTGCTAGTGAAATTGTTTTGCTGGCAAGGCCAGCTCCAAGGAGCATACTGTATCACTGTTGTTCTTAGACGTCTCGAAGGAGGAGTTTGCCTTTTCACGAAACAGGATCTCACCATCCATGCAGTGTGGACTCTGGAAAATACTGTTGAGCAAATCCAGGCATATCTGTGCAAGTTCACTGATGTCTTCGAGAGTCAGTGAAGTGAGTCTAGTCTGCATTTCAGTTTGTTGAGAAGCATTGAGGTCCTCCCTAACAAGTTCAGAGAAAGGGCCCTTCACATGTTATGGAAGGCTAATATTAGGCAATGGAAACAGGCTGGCTCAGCACACAACTACAGTCAAGTACAGTTTCAAAAATTATACAATGATATATAATCATCAATGATTGAACATCAACACAACGTCTCCCAAAGGAATCAAGTAAGACTTTGGTTTACTAAAAACAAATCCTTCCTTTATTATTTTGTTCCTTTATTCAAAATTCTTTTAAAACCACAACACAGAATTCATAGACGACGCGGCGCGTTTCGTCCCAACGGGACTTCTTCAAGGATGTGAATCAGATCACGAAAATCAGCAAAGCAATCTACGAATGTGAAATCTTGAAAGCCAAGAATCTCGTGACGTCTTGTTAGTAATATATATCCAAGTTGGGAACAGCTCATGTAAATCACCAAACAAGTTTCGTGATCTATATAAATATGCATAAAAATTCCAATCGCACCAATGTCTTCTGGATTTTTCAAGGATTATTGCCTTCTATCCATGCCAGTATCATATGACGTCATGCCCAAAGTACCATCCATCTGACCATTGGTGCGATTGGAATTTTGATGCATATTTATATAGATCACGAAACTTGTTTGGTGATTTACATGAGCTGTTCCCAACTTGGATATATATTACTAACAAGACGTCACAAGATTCTTGGCTTTCAAGATTTCACATTCATAGATTGCTTTGCTGATTTTCGTGATCTGATTCACATCCTTGAAGAAGTCCCGTTGGGACAAAACGCGCCGCGTCGGCTATGAATTCTGTGTTGTGGTTTTAAAAGAATTTTGAATAAAGGAACAAAATAATAAAGGAAGGATTTGTTTTTAGTAAACCAAAGTCTTACTTGATTCCTTTGGGAGACGTTGTGTTGATGTTCAATCATTGATGATTATATATCATTGTATAATTTTTGAAACTGTACTTGACTGTAGTTGTGTGCTGAGCCAGCCTGTTTCTTGTGCTTTTGGTTTACCAAAAAAATTAGGGACGTAGGAAGGTCACGTTCCCGGCTCCTTGCACCACACCTTTGCTTTAAATACAGAAAAACTATACTGACTGGTGCTGGTCTCGAGTGCCTTGACCTTCTGCTTTCTGTTGTGCTTAATATTAGGCAATGGTGCAATTTCCCTTAAGGCATGCACATACCACCCTAGAAGGAACCTGGCATTGGTGGTGCACAAGAAAAGACCGCTCCAGGCAGACTTTGTGCTCCAAGGAGCAAAGATGTTTGGACTCCTGGTCCAGAAGGGTGGTTGGAAAGGCATTGGTATTCAGTTTGGCTGGAGGTGCATGAACCACTAGACTTTCTGAAGAAAGATGCGCCTACGAGAACTTTGGGTCAGATAGTGCAGGTGGGTGTTGGTGGGCAAGCTGCCTATGAGCTTCTAGGTCAGAAAATTATTTTTTCCATGCAGGAAGCAGAGGCTCTAGTATGGCCTCATTGAAAAGCAGAAGTGGTACAGAAGAAACATACGTTGGCTGTGGATTTCTGCAAGGATACTGGATTCGTACTCACCAGTAGGACAGGACAATTCTGGTGCTGCTGCAGCTTTATGCACAGTGGTAGTGAAAGAGTAAACTGAGCCTAAAGGATAGGGAATATGCACCTCAAGGGAAGTTCAAGGCCACTGGTAGTTGAAGATCCAAGTCAAGCCCAACATCAGTATCATAAGAGGGAGGAGGTTATCAGCTTCTAAATCCTCCTCCTTGGTATGCGGGACCTCAAAGCTCCGAGCTTTGAGGTCCCGCATACCAAGCTTTAAGCTCGGTGTATCAAGTGCATCCGAATCCCAGCCAAAGACTTCTTCCTTGCACAGACATCTCTTGGCTCTCAGCAAAGCAATAGCAAGAGGCTTGCCATCAAAGGATGTCCTGACTTTTTCCGCAGCCACTTGACAGATCTCCTATATTTTCAAAGGCTGAGGCAGAGCCAAACGCGGCTCCACAAGCAGCAAAGGCAATGTACAAAGCAACATTGATGCCAGGTGAATTTGCACTTTGGACTGAGGTGACTTCCATAGAAGATGCAACGAGGCTGGAGCCTCTGAAGGCATGGAGATGGGTGTCATTAGAGACGGGACTGCTGGGCCCAAGGGGTTTGGCCTAGCCATGGGAGCCTGAGAGGGAGGAGTGGGGGCCCTGAACATGGGCACAACATGAACTGCCTATGAGGCTCCACATGAAACATGATGTAGAGTTAAGTAAGAAACTCCAGTCAACACGTCAAAACAGCAACTGGCTACAAGGTAGAGGAGGAGGAAGCCTGCAGCTGGGAATAGCATCACTGACTCACCAAACTATCCCAGGAGTAGGACTGTTTCTTAGACAAGGAAGAAGAGATCTTGTATTTGCTAAGGTGGTTCTATTGAGAGGACTTTGGAAGGCTACTATCTACCGGGAGACTTATCTAAGAGAAAGAGACCATTTGGGGTCTCCTTACCAGAACAGACAGAACACCTTGGCCTCACTGACAGTCTTTCGATGAATGTAGGCCCAGGAATCACCTCTCCAGGGATTGTCAGCAGACCCCAAGCACCACATGCAGATTTTCCAAGGGTCAGATAGGGACATCTCTTTTTGACAATGTTGTCAGGGTTTAAAACCAGATACCTTTCAGGGTGATATTTGACATAGTCTGCTGGAAATTTGAAGACATCTGTAAAAAAAAAACAAATGAGAGTTCCAGACCCACATCGGTAAGTCACAGAAAAACAGGCAATGAAGCTAGACGTATGTAGGCTGACATGTTCAATTCTAGGGCTGGCGGAGCAGTTGACGGGGTTACATGGTGTCACTTTGTGGAGCTGGTGAGCTACTGCTAGGAGAAACATGTTTTTGGACCCACTCTGGCACTAGAGAATAGTTATAAGGTGTGGAATCTATGGGAAGCAATATCCATTTGAATCATCTGTTACCTAGAAATCCACAGAGCTTGTGTACTGCAAAGGAGAGCAAAGATACTGAAGAAACAGTGGCAGCTTTCATTATTACAGATCAGGCTTCAGACCGAAGTGTCAGAACAACAGATGAGATGCTCAGTAAGAGACCACCTAAACAACTGAGGGGGATAAAGAGAGCCAAAAAGGAACTAGCTGCTTCCTGATCAACATACATTTGGTTGAGCCCCAATGAAAAACAGGAAAGGCGCATCCGAGAGCTAAAATCCAAGACCGAGGAGGAGCCCTGCATCAAGGATGAGTTTTACAAGGATCGAAAGTAGTCAGTCACCATTTCATCTGTATTCAATAGGGCTTAGTGTGGTGCCAGATGCAATAGGAAGGAGCCACAGACTAGACTATGGTCATCTGCAGAAGCAACAGGTTGACTCGCTATCCTTTGCCAAATGAAACTTGGATCCAGCATAAAGAACCTCAGCAGTCTCTTAACTGTCTTAGCCATGGAACAGGCTTGTCTTGATTTCATGCAAGGTGAGACCAACCTGGAAGCCAGAGCTCGAGTGTCACAAGATTCAACACCTGTGCCAACCTCAACTGATGTGTTAAGGGGCGTATGAGACTTGTGGCACCTTTGGAGCTCAGAGCTCCTCAAACTTCCTCAAACCTTTTCCGTTCTGCTTAGGATTAAGGCACACTTCTGGGATCTTCCCTGCATTAGGCCTTTGGAGCACACTGTTTTCATCGTAAACCTTTATTGTACCACAAGCTGTTCTCTGATAATAATAAATCTCGAAGTGACCTCAACGTTTTTCTCAGAAGAATTAGGCCTCTACAGTACCAGGGTCCTGTTTTAAGTGAGGAATATGGCCGGTTGCCTCAGGTAGAGGAAACTTCATTTTACATACTGGCCTTAAGTGAGCTCTTCCACCCAACTGATGGGGCAACCAAATTAAAAGAAGAACTGGACAATATCCTGGAGTATCCGTCGAGTGCTGCTAATCCAGTGAGAGGAGGCCACAGAAGGCATCTAAAGATTTAAAGTAGCATAAGTGGCAGGCGTAAGCCACAGTCCAAAGATACCTGTCTAAAGTGAAAGCAAAATACAGTAGAGTCTGAATTTTCAGCCTGAAATTCACATTTGAAAATAATCCATTTGATGTGCTAAAGCATCGATTCTTAAACAGCTGAAGAAATGGACTCATCCACAGGGAACCAACAGACAGGTTTGAGGGCAGTCAAGCTGCCCTACCCAAAATGTCTTCGCAGCCTAGGGTGCAAAATAGCTAATAACTGATCAGACTGAAATGGATGTCCTTCTCTGGGTCACTATTGAATATTAGCTCTTAGGACCACACTATCATATCCTTGAAATTAAACGCACATCAAATTGCAATCAAAATAGTTTTTTGTGTAACTCTGTTTATTAATGTTTTCAGTACAGAGGCTGGCAAAAATAGAAGCCACATTTCACCCAATTCCAAAGTCAGAGTACCACGTATACCTTCAAATAATACAGTTACAGGCAGGGCCGGCTTTAGCGCTGGTGGCGCCAAGTGCAGCAATCTCTTTTAGCGCCGCACCAGCAACCACCCTTCCGCCAAGCCCTAAAACGGGACCCATCCTATAGTGGAGTGTAGGCATTGTTATAGAGTATGGGTGCATGAGGCAAAGGATACATCACCAACGGTCTAGCTGCCACAAAAAAGTCCCAAACCCTCAAGGTGGTGCCAACCGGCATTCTCAAGTATGCATTACGGGGTCTATGTCAGTTCTCCAACCAAACTAGATCTCATAGTGGTCTATGCACAGTGGGGTGATCCATTTGCCTCTAGTTCTTCTCCGATTCAAGCATGGATCATTCGCCATAGTCCGCAGTTGTGCAACAGTGTAATATTGGACAATGCTGGGTGTAGGAAATTGGGTTACTAGTTGAGGAGGGTAAAACCGTACTTAAGCAGCAACCACAATTCTCGTCAGAGTGAAGCACAAGCAAACCCCAAATTAACCAGTGCTCAACCCTTTGAGCAGCACAGAAGTCCTTCTGATCTTCCACAGGTCAATTGTGTACTGAAGATTTGGGTCTGAGGGCCAATATTTATACCTGTGCCAGCTTTGAAGTGGGAGAAGGTCCTGGAGTTTCCCCCTTTCAGAGGTGTCTGTAATTTCCTTCCTCCTTGCCCTGGCCCCAGCTTGTCTGAGGCCACAAAAGACTAGTGTAAAACCCTATGTGAGCGTGCTCAGGGTGAGTCTTTGTGATGGGCAAGTGTGGTAGGTGGCAGCTCTGCCCTCTATCAAGTCAGATATGGCCCATCCTGCCTAAACCTATTCACCTTTGTCTCACTGTCTGATAACCATACACAAAGACCAACTGCCAGCTACAGCTAGTCATGTGGCCCAGGATACAGGCTGCAGGCACCAAATAGATGGGACAAGAAATGTCATCTTTCTATCAGTGGCATATTCAGAATTGTGACGTAAAATTCAACCACCATTAAAGAGGGTTTTAAATTACAATTCTTTAGACACCAAACTTGATATTCTCACTTGCTCTCAATTGAAAGTTATCACTTATCAAATGTAGTAAGGTAACCCAATGTTATGCTATAGGAGAGGTAGGCCTTGCAGTAATGAAAAACAAATGTAAGAGTTTTTCACTACCAGGACATGTAAAAATTAAAAATACATGTCCAACTTTTTAAATACAATGCACACTGCCATATGGGCTGTTTAGGGACTACCATCAGGGTGACTATTATGTACTGAAAAGGAAGGTTTAGGCCTGGCAAAAGGTTTCTTTTGCCAGATCGAAAGGGTAGTTTAAAACCTGCAATGGCAGGCATGAGACATGTTTAAAAGACTCCTTTTTTTACTCAAATCTGCTTATTAAGTTTTCGGAGGTACAACAATGTTACAAAATGCTTTAGTAGGCAACAGAAGTGTACTAGGGGTACGCATGCTCGCATCCACGTAAACAAACACTTATAAGAGTAGTGATGTCGGATATATGTTATTTCCATAACTTCCCTTGTGTAGTGGGGAAGCGTAACGTTTGCCCAACAAACCAATAGAGAAAAGGAAAAAGCCAGAAAAAAACTCAGAATATAAGTGTGAATACACATAGAAAACCAAGGGGAAGGAAGGGGAGAGGAAGGGTGCAAATATAGCAGGGGGCCCTTGGGGTGTTGGGGTGGGGAGGAGAGTAGTCAATCAACCTGGAAGGTCAGTTCCGGATAGTGAATCTCTCCCCTGTAGTAGTTGGGCCATTAAAAAGAGGGGGGTTCCCACAATGGGGTACCCTGCTGTTAATCGAAAAGCTGCTGAGCACATAAGTGAGGAGGTGAGAAGCACAAATATTTTAGTCTAGACATACAGCCTATGAGAGAGCACCAAGTTGCAGTGAACTTCTTTCCAGTAAATATTAATGAATGGGACATTTGTTCCATCGCTAGGGCATGACCAATCTGATCCACAGTTCTATTGCTGGGGCCTCTTTTTTCAGCGATACGTTTTTTGCTGCCCCTTTCCAGTCAGAATGAGTGGGCTGTAGGCCTTAGGCCCAAGAGTAGTATGGCTAGATCAGCCGGGATGGGAAAGCCTAGCATGTTCTCATATGGCCTAAGATTTCTTTAAAAAATGTTTGGATGGTTATACAGGACCCCCAGATGTGTAGGAAGTCCCACTCCGCCTGGCCGCAGCGCCAACATAGGGTGGAGGCAATGGGGACCATTTTGTTAAGCCGGAGCAGTACCATTGCAACATTATTTTATATGTGTTTTCCCTGTGCAGGATGCTTCTGTGTCTTTTGGGGATTCTTTCTAAAAATACCTCCCACTGCTTGCCTGTTATGGGAGTTCCCAGAGTGGTTTCCCATCTAATTTGATACACGTGGCTTGTGGGGGGGTTTGCAATCTTGCAGTGCCCAGTAGGTGTTGAATATGAGGCCATTCGTGCTCCTGAATGAGTGGATAATTTTCTCAAAGCCGGCTGGACATTGGGGCGTTGGAAGGCCCAATGACGTAGCTGAAGGTATTGGAGGCGAGAGGATTTGGTTAGAAGGTATTCAGTTTTGCATTAGTCTCATGATTTAATGCCACCCCAGTGATGAGGTTGCTTAGTGTCCTGCATTTGTCCCTGCTCCCACTTGGGAAACAACAAGGTTGGGTTTAGTGCAAGTGTTAAGTTAGGGTCCCCGGCAATCGAAGTGTTAGGGGAGGGCAAAGTGGTAAGGCTCTTTACACAACTATTTGATCCCAGATGTCAAGCACTGTCTTGGTGGCAATGGCTATGTATGGGCTTTTGGGCCAGAGGTGGCGCAAAAGCCAGGACAGGTCCTACAAAGTGTGAAACTCCACCTCTCTGTTCATGTGGAACGAAGGTTTTTTGCTATTTGTAAACACCCATTCCAAGAAGTAACATAGGTGTGCTGATCTATAATAGTCTACCAGTTTGTGGGCATACCAATTCACCTTTATCCCTCAGTAGAATTGAGTTTCGTCAAGATACGTGGTTTCTTACCTTCTCATATGAAGGATAGGAGGGAGTAATTAAATATCAGCGGTGGCGATTGGCGTGGGGAAGGACTGAAGTAGGTATCAGAGCCTTGTTCATCATCACAACACTAATGCGTCCTAGCCAAGATATATAAAGTGGCTTTCATCACCTGACATCTTTGAGGATGTGCCTGCGACATTCTATTCAATTAGCTTTAGTCCATCCCTAAACGTTAGAGGAAAGGTTGAGGCCCAATTAGCGAATAGTGTGTGGGGCCTGTTGGAATGGTGCTAGGGCCTGCAAGGGAGGGATGTCCCATAAAGGGATGGTCAGGTTGAGAATGTGATTTTTTTAATGTTGAAATTAAATCCAGGGAGAACTTTGAATTCCCCTAGGGCCCCTACTAGTGCACGTAGTGAAGTGGAGGGGTTGGTTAAGTTGAGGACATCATCTGCAAAGAGGTTTATCCTGTGAGAACTGCCCACAAAGGTAACACCACTAATCGGGGGGTGGTTGGATTTTAATTGCGAGAGGCTTAAACTCTAGAGCAAATAGTAAGGGCGAAAAGGGCCATCCCTGTCTAGTTCCTCTGGTGATTGTAATAGGCTGTGTGGGTGTGCCATTGACCTTGATAACTGACGATGTGGTAGCGTATGTCATTAATATTTTATCCCTCATCTTGGGTCCAAGGTGGAGTTTCTCCAGGACTTCCTTAAGAAAGGTGCAGCTCACTTGATCAAACGCTTTCTTGACATCAAGTGAGAGAATCACAGCAGGGATATTCTGTCTATATACTTTGTCTAGCAAGTGCACTAGTTGCCTGATGGGGTCAGCACCCTGGTGATGTCTCCCAAAGCCAACTTGATCAGGATCGATTAGAGTGGCGAGCAGTAGGTCCAGTCTTAAGGCAGTATTTCCATGTAGAGTTTAGCATCTGTATTCAGAAAGGCTATAAGGCTAAACAAATTGCAATCTGTTGGGAGTGTGTCGCGTTTGGGGATCAACACGATCTCTGCCTTGCACATGGTAGGGGTGAGTCTAGAGCAGAAAGTAAAAGAATTGAAGAGATCTAGTAGATGATCTTGAAAGAGCGTAAGCAATATGTTGTAAAAATGATAGCTGGAGCCCATTCGGTCCCGGAGATTTACCCAATTTTGGCATGTATGGGTTTTTCAAGAAGTTCCCTGTGGTGTTCTGTAATGAGTGTTCAGTCATACACTTAAGGAAGGATGTGATCCCTGGGTGTCTTCTGTGGCCCATGTGTAGTACTGCTGATAGAAATTGTGAAAGGCAGATTGTTTGGCTTGTTCTGAAATGGCGCAAGTCGTGGGGCCTGGGCGAATGAGGGCTGTGTGGGCTTTGGAGGCGTAGCTTGCATGCAAGTATCGTGCCCACCTTATAACCGCTGTCAAAATTTAAAACGTTACTTAAGTGGGAGGTACACTCAGTGCTGCAGCCCCACTAGAAACATTTAATTTACATGCCCTGGTTACATGTAATGCCACTTTACTAGGGAATTACAAGTATATTAAATGTGCCAACTGGGTGTAAGCAAATTTTACCAGGTTTAAAGGAGAGAGCACAAGCACTGGTTAGCAGTGGTAAAGTGCGCAGTCCTAAGGAAAAACAAAGTCAACAAAAACCAGGAAGATTGAAGGTAAAAAGTTGGGGGGAAACTACGCCAAGGGTGCCAGGTCGAACAGCAGGCTGAAAGCAGAGAGAACTACCCAACCTCATGGGAGTTCTTGTCACTAAGGTGCAAGAACCTGGAGAGACCATCAGCATGGGCGTGAAGTGTTCCAGGGCCATGCTCCACCATATGGTACATTCCTTGTAGGGAGCTGGATTACCTCAACAGTTTGGGATTCTCACCCATCATCTCCATTAGCTATCTGAGGGGTCTTTGGTCTGTCTGAACCTGGAAGTGTGCCCCAAACAGTTATGGTCTCAACTTCTTCAGTGAGCAAGACCACTGCAAACTCTTCCCTTTCTATTGTACTCCATCTCATTTTCCTGGGAAGTAATCTCCTGCTGATGAAAGCTACCGGTTGATCTAGACCCTCTTCATTTAGCTGTAAGAGCACGACCCCTATGCCATGCTCTGAGGCATTCCTTGTGCACAATTAATTTTTGGGAGAAGTCAGGGCCCTTGGGCACGAGTGACGTGCACATGGGGTGTCATGCCTCTGTCCAGATCACCTGCCTGGGCTGCTTCTTGGAAGTCAGCTCTGTCAAGGGAGCAACAATGGTATACAATACCCCTTGACAAATCTCCTGTAGTACCCGGTGAGTCCCAGGAAGACCCTCACCTCTGTCTGGGTCTTGGGGGGTTCCCAAGCCATAATGGTTTGAATTCTGGACTGGCGGGGTTGTACCTTGCCACCTCCAACTTGGTGACTCAAGCATACTACAGAGTCCTGACCTATCTGATACTAACTGGCCTTGATATTCACGCTTGCCCTTTGCAGAGCGTGAAGCATTTCCCTGAGGTGACATAAGTGGTCCTTCCAGCAGGAGCTGAATACTGCAATGTTGTCTATGTAGGCGGCACTAAAGTTCTCTAACTCAGTCAGGACATGTATGATCAACCTCTGGAACGTGGCATTCTTCAACTCGAAGGGCATCACTCAGAAATGGAAGAGGCCCTCAGAGGTAGAGAACACAGACCTCTCTTTGGCCCCCTCAGTCAAGGTGATCTGCCAGTATGCAGATCAAATGTGCTGAGGAACTTGGCAGCCCCCAACTGATCAATGAGCTCATCAGCCCAGGGATGGAGTTGGCTTCAGTCTTAGGGCCGATTACGATGCCAGTCGGATCAAGAGTTCGATCGCCCCGTGGCTGTGATCCGATTCCGACTGCCGAGGCCAGGAAAGTTCCCCCCCACCGTACTATGATGCAACCTTTGCTACTGTGGAGGTCTCATCTATGGTGGTGCACATAGCCCCGAATATGTTGCTGCAAGTGCGTGCAAAATCACAGGAAACATGTGAAATGTACACACATGCATGACATATATGGTTATTTTCTTGTGTACCATGTAACCCATTGATGGAGTGTGGTGATCTGTACACAGTCCGGTCAATGGGGATACATGCCACCTATGGACTTACCTGCTTTCCGGTACCCACAGGGTCATAGTCTTCGGGGTTCAGCTGCCACGGTGTTAGGGTAACCTGGAGAAAAGGATCCATGTCAGCGACTGTCGGGGAGAAGCTGATTTGGGTGAGTATGCGCCCCATATCCATCGTTTCCGATGACTTGAGGTAGGCGGTCGGACTGCCACGGTTGGGTCGTCGGAAACACACATCGCAATTCGGACGGCAGTCGGAGATCCCTATACTGCCCTATGGAAGCTGTTCTTCTCCGACCGCCATCTCGGCGGTTGGAGAAAGGCTGTCGGAGTCAATGGTATTTCAGTGGTCGGTCAGAGTACAGGAGGCATGCATCGTAATACGGCGGTCGGACCGACCGCTTCCGATGAGACCGCAGTAGTCGGACGGCCTTCGACAGGACAGCGGAAGCCAGTCTAACTGGCATCGTGATCAGGCCCTTAGTAGCCGTATTGAGCCCCCGGTAATCCACACAGAAACGGAGTTCTGGAGTGGTAGCCTTGGGGACCAGCACCACTGGGTTTGACCAATGGCTGCTTGAGGCCTGAATTACCACATGTTCCAGCATTTTGGAAACATCCTCCTTTATCAGACAGCCTGTAGATCTTATTCTTCACAGGCATACTGTCCCCAGTGTCACTATCATGAGTACAATATGTAGTGAGCCCTGGGGTTAGGGAGAAGAGAGAGACAAGCTGCCCCAACACTTCGTGATAGTCCCTCTGTTGCTCTGGGGTCAGAGTAGGTGAGAGGTTGACACTCCCTCCCCCCCCAGAGACCCATCCTGCTCCTTGGAAGAAAGGAGGTTGGGAGAGGTTGACTCTCCTCCTCCACTCCATCATTCATGACCAAGAGCATTGTTACCTCTGACATCTCAAAGTGGGTTTTGAGACAATTGACATGCAGGACCCGAAAGGGGTTCCTGGGGTCTTGAGGTGACCTCCCCCTTGTGCTCTTTTACTTCATAGGGCCCAGACCATCGGTCTTGCAGGGCCAGGCTCCACAGGCTCTATCATCCACACTTTTGGCCAGGTTGAAACTCGACCAGAATGGCCTTCTGTTCATATCAGAACTTCATGACTTCCTGGCTGACTCCTTTGCCTTCTTCCTGAAGCGCATTGCCTGGATGCAGAGGGAACCATATATCTGGCCACTTCCTGAGGGGCTTTCTTAGGAGCTTGCTCCCAAACCTCTTTCACAAAGCTGAGAGGTCCTCTGACAGGGTGACTGTACAAAAGTTCAAAGGGGATGAATCCAACCCCCTTCTGCAGTACCTCTCTGTAAGTAAAAAACAGGCATGGCAAGAAGACATCCCAATTCTGCCTCAAGGGCTCTGACAGGCCCAAGATCATTCCTTTGAGTGTCTTATTGAACCGCCCACGAGGTCCATTGGTCTGGGGATGATAGGATGTGGAGAACCTGTAGGTTAACCCACACTCTTCCCAAATAGACTTCATGTACGTTGACATGAAGTTGGTAGAATGGTCAGATACTAGCTCCTTGTTGAACCCCACATGGGTAAATATCCCCATCAGTGCCCCTCCGGGACCGGCGGGCATGGTCCATCAAGACCAGGATAGATCTGTTGCTTAGGGCAGTTTTTGGGTCCAGAGGCCCAACAATGTCGATGCTCACTATTTCAAAGGGGGTGACAATGACTGGAAGGGGAAGTATGGGAGCATTCCACTTCCCTGCTAACTTCCCACTGGCCTGGCAGGTGGGACGTGAACTGCAGAACGCATCTGAGGTCACTTTCATCTGGGGCCAATAAAAGCACACTTCAGAATTTCTCCCTGGTGGGTCCTCCTTCCGTCTGCAAGTTGGTCAGTTCAGGTAGGTGTACCAGGGAAGCAGTGTCCTACCCTGTAGGGTCAGTGGCTGCGCTCTCAGACGCAGCCTCCTCCTGGATCATGGGAGTTTCAGGAGTGGATTTCTGTCGCCCCATGTCATTCCTCTTTTTGGCAGGTACCTGGGCCATTTTTCCAGGCTTGAGGTCCTCTGGACTCCCCTATTGGGTAGCTATGGACCAGGTAGTAAGGCACACCCACTCAGGCAACCCCAACATCTCAAGGTGGGACCAGAGCTCCACCCTCTTTCCAGATGGTGTGCTCCATGTCATTACCAAAGGGGATGATGGACGGAGCGCTTGAGCTAATCAAACACTCACCCCCAGTCAACTGATCTGGGTTTAATCCATCTTCATTCTTTAGCTCACTCCACCACCCCAGTTCAGACATGGCCATATGCAAATCAGTCTGACCCTGTGCCTCATGGGAACAGTCCAGCCCGAACTGCCAAGCCATGTCTTCCCTGGACCGGAAACAAGCATCCTGGGACCGGTTTCTGGCTATTCAGCCGTCATCAGCCAGGCTAGCTTGAATCCAGTGGCAAAGTGAGCAAGGGACCCACGTCTGGGCATACCCTGCCAACTTAGGGCGAACAAAGCGATACCAAAGGGGATGATGGACAGAGCGCTTGAGCTAATCAAACACTCACCCCCAGTCAACTGATCTGGGTTTAATCCATCTTCATTCTTTAGCTCACTCCACCACCCCAGTTCAGACATGGCCATATGCAAATCAGTCTGACCCTGTGCCTCATGGGAACAGTCCAGCCCGAACTGCCAAGCCATGTCTTCCCTGGACCGGAAACAAGCATCCTGGGACCGGTTTCTGGCTATTCAGCCGTCATCAGCCAGGCTAGCTTGAATCCAGTGGCAAAGGGAGCAAGGGACCCACGTCTGGGCATACCCTGCCAACTTAGGGCGAACAAAGCGATACCAAAGGGGATGATGGACGGAGCGCTTGAGCTAATCAAACACTCACCCCCAGTCAACTGATCTGGGTTTAATCCATCTTCAATCTTTAGCTCACTCCACCACCCCAGTTCAGACATGGCCATATGCAAATCAGTCTGACCCTGTGCCTCATGGGAACAGTCCAGCCCGAACTGCCAAGCCATGTCTTCCCTGGACCGGAAACAAGCATCCTGGGACCGGTTTCTGGCTATTCAGCCGTCATCAGCCAGTCTAGCTTGAATCCAGTGGCAAAGTGAGCAAGGGACCCACGTCTGGGCATTACCTGCCAACTTAGGGCGAACAAAGCGATACCAAAGGGGATGATGGACGGAGCGCTTGAGCTAATCAAACACTCACCCCCAGTCAACTGATCTGGGTTTAATCCATCTTCAATCTTTAGCTCACTCCCCCACCCCAGTTCAGACATGGCCATATGCAAATCAGTCTGACCCTGTGCCTCATGGGAACAGTCCAGCCCGAACTGCCAAGCCATGTCTTCCTGGACCGGAAACAAGCATCCTGGGACCGGTTTCTGGCTATTCAGCCGTCATCAGCCAGGCTAGCTTGAATCCAGTGGCAAAGTGAGCAAGGGACCCACGTCTGGGCATACCCTGCCAACTTAGGGCGAACAAAGCGATACCAAAGGGGATGATGGACGGAGCGCTTGAGCTAATCAAACACTCACCCCCAGTCAACTGATCTGGGTTTAATCCATCTTCATTCTTTAGCTCACTCCACCACCCCAGTTCAGACATGGCCATATGCAAATCAGTCTGACCCTGTGCCTCATGGGAACAGTCCAGCCCGAACTGCCAAGCCATGTCTTCCTGGACCGGAAACAAGCATCCTGGGACCGGTTTCTGGCTATTCAGCCGTCATCAGCCAGGCTAGCTTGAATCCAGTGGCAAAGTGAGCAAGGGACCCACGTCTGGGCATACCCTGCCAACTTAGGGCGAACAAAGCGATACCAAAGGGGATGATGGACGGAGCGCTTGAGCTAATCAAACACTCACCCCCAGTCAACTGATCTGGGTTTAATCCATCTTCATTCTTTAGCTCACTCCACCACCCCAGTTCAGACATGGCCATATGCAAATCAGTCTGACCCTGTGCCTCATGGGAACAGTCCAGCCCGAACTGCCAAGCCATGTCTTCCCTGGACCGGAAACAAGCATCCTGGGACCGGTTTCTGGCTATTCAGCCGTCATCAGCCAGGCTAGCTTGAATCCAGTGGCAAAGTGAGCAAGGGACCAACGTCTGGGCATACCCTGCCAACTTAGGGCGAACAAAGCGATACCAAAGGGGATGATGGACGGAGCGCTTGAGCTAATCAAACACTCACCCCCAGTCAACTGATCTGGGTTTAATCCATCTTCATTCTTTAGCTCACTCCACCACCCCAGTTCAGACATGGCCATATGCAAATCAGTCTGACCCTGTGCCTCATGGGAACAGTCCAGCCCGAACTGCCAAGCCATGTCTTCCCTGGACCGGAAACAAGCATCCTGGGACCAGGCAGACAATCCACAGGCATGGATGGACTCACAGCTACCCTTCAAGGAACCCAAGTCTGAGCCCCCCCCCCACATTTAAAGAGAACCAGAGCCAGGGGGTAGTGACACTCATGGTTGTTAGCTACTATAACCTGGTGGAATACATTAAGGACAACCTGCTCTCAGGACAACAGATGACATGCTGGCTGCTGTGTCTCTCAGAGTCTTCACCTGCTGCCCATTGATTGTGACCCACTGTCTGTACTTTTTATTGTTGCTAGGCATTTGGGTCCTTGGTACCATCTCTCCGTCACCCAGGGACACTAGAGTAACCTCTGCACTACCCCTCATACTAACTGGGCTAATCTACTCCCTAAGCACTACACTAGCCAGCCCCAGTGTCTGCCCAATCTGGGATAATTGATATCACCCTTGAAGTGCTCTACCTAATGGTACTCATAACACTTGGGGGTGAACATAACTGAGGACTTATCATCAGGGAAGCTATTCTTCTTCTGCGCAGGTGGGTATTAGGAATCCTGCCCTGTGGAAATATTTTGGGGACCTTTAGAGAACTTCTTGTTTTTATTTTCATCTCCCCCTCCTTCCTCTCTCGTGGACCCTGTCCACCCTTTTGGTGATCCCCCCAAATACCTTCTTGTGGATCCTTGTACTGAACCAGTGGTCTGCCTCCTTTACAAGCTCTATTTGGTCAGTGAACTTACTATCAATCAGGTGTTGGCACAGCTCTGTAAAACAAAGACTGAACATGTGCTCTCTTGCCATCAAACTGTATGACCCTTGGTAATCTTTCACTTCACGGCCCTTCACCCAACCATCCAGTGCCTTGCAAAAGGAATCCATACAGTCCACCCACTGTCCCTAAACTTCTGCCTGTACTTATCTGGAGTGACGCCATACTTCCTGATATGGGTGTCCTTCATCGGGGAGGGGGTCCCTCATCTGTTCTCCCTTCTCTAGGGCCAACAGTGCATTCCTCCCTTCACTCAGCATGTGCTTCCAGAGACTGTCCCACCCCAATCTTCTTCACGAACCCTATGCATCTCCAGAGCGACCGCATAGACTTCAAACCACTTGCCAATTGTCATCCCTCCACAACCAAGGTAGGCACCAGATCCTTAGAAATGTGGACTCTTTTGTCTCCAGAGAGTACTGTGGGTACACTGCCACAATTACTGCTGGAATTCATTTTCCTTTCCTTAAGTTCCAGCTCTTTCATGCTTACTTCAAGAATCAGAAGTAATTTTTCTCATTGAAGGTTCTTTCTGCCTCAGCCTTCTTATGCTCGGCCTCCAAGGCCAGTTTCTTTTCCTCCATCTTAAGTTTGGCCATTGGCAGCCTAAACTCCTTTTCAACCTTCCTGTCCATCAGCTCATCCGAGGAGAAGCCTTGGGAGGACACACTTCTTTCTGCACTGGGAGGGAGTTCGAATTCAGGAGACAAGTTATCCCCCTTCCCTGTATGCTGCACTTCAAGACCTGTGTCCAGGTCCTCCACTTGCCCATCCATATCATTCTCCCCCTCCTGGTCGTCCTCTGCTGCTGCCAGTGACTGATGAACTTCCACCCAGGCCCTCAGAGCCTCCTAGAGCTCTAGCTTTCTAGTGTCACTTTTGGCTGGAAGTCCCCTCTCCTTACAGAACTCCTTAAACTGAAACAAAGTGTTAGTTTTCCAGGTTGGCCGGCCAGCCAGCTCAAATGCCATCCTTACAGGTGTAGCCACAGACACAGGAAGTCACGTAGAATGAGGGTAAATTTGGAAAGAGCAAAAGAACCAATCAAGGAGAATTTAAAAGAAACTCGAAATGGTAGGAAATTATTTATCTAGGATTTTAGTGTTTCACAAAATCACTGTATGGCACTGCACAAATGAAGTACTGAATCTCACCGCTGAACACCAATGTAGAAAATTGGGTTACTAGTTGAGGGGGGTGAAACCCTACTCAAGCAGCATCCACAATTCTTATTAGGGAGAAACACAAACAAACCCCAAATTAACCTGTGCTCAACCCTCTGGTAGCTTAGCACAAAAGCAGTAAGACTTAACTTAGAGGCAATATGTAAAGTATTTATGCAGTACTTCAAAATGCAATAAAGTGAAAACACAACACAGGAAAATTCCACATCAATTAAAATAAATAGGCTATATTTTAATTAATTATATTATACCAAAACCACAAAAATACAATTAGTAAAACTGGAGATATGCAATTTTAAAGATTTAAATAGAAATAGTACCTAAAAGCACAATGCTCCAACTGTGGTTATCGGGTCGCGCCGGACCTGGACAAAGTCCTAAGTTTGGGCTGACCGAGATGGGGCGAGGGTCGAATTCAGGGACCAAGTTAGGTCCACTGAATAATGTACCTTAAATCCTGGTTTTGGAACGATGCGAGATACTACGTTGAGGTGCGTTGCGCAGTGGCGGTTCTGATAAGCTGCAGGCTGTAATGCCAGGTCTTGCGTTGAGGATGCGTTGCACATCGGTGATTCCGGACGGCTGCGATTTGAGGTCCTGCACTGAGGATGCGTCACACAGTGGCAGTTCCGAGGAGTTGTGAGGCTGCAGCGAGAGGTCTTGCTTCCACGCTGCATTGCACAACAGCCGTTCTGAAGAGCTAAAGGGGTCCTGCATCGTGTGGAGCTGCAATGCGATGTATAGCGCTGCATCAGCTCTGCCAAAAAGACCACAGCTGGGCTGACAGAGCACATTTAGGCCCACTTCCAAGGGTCCATGATTGGAGTGGCACCACTTGGAGGGCAAGACTTACAGCAGGTAGAGTCCCAGGTGCAGGGTGAAAGGTGGTTCGAGCATTCTTCTGACCCTAAAGCTCTGATCATGAAGCCAGCCAACTAGCCCTTGAGTTCACTCTGGTGGTCCTGGGTTCAAGGTGCAGGTCCAGTTCTCATTCAAGTAGCACAGTAGCAGTCCTTCGACATTCCTACTTGCCCCCAATTGAAAGTTATCACTTATTAAATGCAATAAGGTAACCCAATGTTATTCTATGGGAGAAGTAGGCCTTGAAATAGTTTAAAAGAAAGTTAAGAGGTTTTCACTACCAAGACATGTAAAAGTTAAAAGAACATGTCAAACTTTTTAAATACACTGTACCCTGCCCTCTGGGCTGTTTAGGGCCGACACTAGGGGTGACTTGTATGTACTAAAAAGGAAGGTTTGGGCTTGGCAAAAGGTTTATTTACCAGGTCGAAATGGCAGTTTAAAACTGCACACACAGGCTGCAATGGCAGGCCTGAGGCATGTTTAAAAGGCTACTTCAGTGCTGCAGGCCCACTAGTAGCATTTAATGTACAGGCCCTGAGTACATGTAGTACCATGTTACTAGGGACCTACAAGTAAATTAAATGTGCCAATTGGGTGTAAGCCAATTTTACCATGTTTAAAGAAGATAGCACAAGCACTTTAGCATTGATTGGCTGTTGTAAAGTTTCCAGGGTACTAAGGCCAGCAAAAACGGAGCAAGTAAAAACAGGAGGACTGAGGCAAAAAGTTGGGGGAAAACCACGGAAAGGATGTCATGTCCAATACTGGGCATCACCATTCCTCTACCTGTCTACATTGTCCAAGCAGGCTGCTGGACAGCGTGGGTGGTTTGTCCCTCCATATGAAATGCAACAGTTGTCGCTGAATTTGATTTAAATAGCAAACATCCAACCAGACTGGCTGCACATAGAGTAGATGCAAAAGGATATTCATTTTAACTGTATTGCTCCTACCCATCCACAAGATGAAAAGGTTATTCCATGACTTTACATCCTGTTTAATAGATGTCATCAGGGGGGGATAATTAACATCAAAAAGTTCTCCCAGGTTTCTGGGAATATTCACACCAGGGTATTTGATGGACCTTCTAGCCCAGCGAAATGGAAGGGTATGGCTCAACTCAGACATTTCATTACCAAGGGTTAGATTCAGGGCCACGGATTTATCAAAGTTAAATTTATAGCCCGATATGAAGGACCGGAGGAGTTCAGCGATCTAAGACTGAGGGAAGAGAGGACTGAGGGGTACCCAGGGTAAGCAGAACATTGCCCGCATACAAAGTGATTTTGTACTCATCTGCTCAGAAATTGATCCCCCTCACTGATTCGGATTGCTTAACCAGGCTAGTCAGTTGTTCAATAAAGAGTTGGGGCGACAATTGACACCTCTGCCTTGTGCCCTTACCCATCGGCCGTCACCTACCCAGCCGGACTTTGGGCAGACTCTCCTTCGTCTCTCCATCCATCCTATCTCCATCCTTTCTCCCTCCTATACCTTTACCCCACCTCCTTACCCTTCTAAGCTCCATTTATTCCGTCTTCCGACACTCTTGAAATGTTTTCTTGTAACTGATGTAACTTGTAACTGATGTAATTTTGTGGATCCTTATGTAAAGCGCTCTGATACCTCCGGGTCTAGCCAGCGCTATATAAAACTCAAATAAATAAAAAAATAAAAAAATCCCACAGGCCTGTGAGGTTCAACAATTTAAAGCCACCCTAGCATTTGGGGAGGCGCAGTTATACAAGGCCATCTCCAAGAAGTGAGGGCCCAGTCCCATCTTCTGGAGGGCGAGTCGCATAAAAAAGACCAGTCCACCCAGTCAACAGCTTTTTCTGCGTCTAAAGAAAGAAACGCAGCAAGAACCTTCTCAATAGTAACCTTTTCAACCCCGTGGAGGGTGTATCTAACATTACCATGTGTCTGTAGACCTTTAATAAAACCACTCTGATCAGGGCAGGAAGTACCTCGTTAAGTCAAGTAGCCAAGATCTTAGTGTAGAGCTTTGGACCAATGTCTATGAGAGCAAATAATCGGTATGTGGTGCACCATCAAGGATCTTTACCTGGCTTGGGAATAACCAAAAAGGTTGCTTAGCCCATCAAAGCTGAACTAGCTCCCCCACTAGCACAAGAATTGCACAAGGACACGAGTTTGGGCGCCAACCTGGAGGAAAAAGTTTGGTAAAATTTTGCGGTATAGCCATTCCCGCCCGGTGCATTGTTGATTTTCAAAGATTTCATGACCAGATTGACCTCCTCTACCTGGATCTGCTGATGCAGCTCATCCCTCTGAAAGGAGTTAAGTCAGGGAGGCACACCTTGTTGAGGAATTCCACGTGTTGGTGAACATCCCTCTCTAGTATAGAGGCTAGTGTAGAAGTAGCAGAACTCGTCAAAGAATTACTTACCTCACAGATTCCAAAGGACTTGAAGATATTCCCTCTCTCATTTTCGCTGAAGCAGCCTAGCAAGCTGAGTTTCTACTGTATCACCCCCGCGCACCCATAGTGAAGTCAGAGATGGCCTTTAGCAGCTATGAATTTATGTGTGAGTTGGAGGGTAGGAACATTAGCCCCTTCCTTTTCCAGGCTTTGGACATCCTGCACTAACTTCTGAATTTCTTCTTTATGCTGACAGTGGTGTGCCAAATGCCAAATGCAATGCCAAAAAACCTGCCTCTAATTACCCACTTGAGGTATCCCAGATCCCAGTAACAGAGCCCTTTCCCCCCCCTCATTAACAGCCAAATATTAATCTATATGACAGCACATCTTCTCACATATCACTGGATCCCTCAGTAGGGAGGGATGGATGGTGATGCCAGATTCTAGCATGACCCATGGGGTCCAGCACTAAGTTGAGGGTGACAGATGCATGGTCTGCAACAGAGATAACACCAATGGAAACTGAGCATACCGCCATAATGAGCATATTACTATCCAGGGCATAGTCGATACAAGAGTGGGTTCGATGTACATGGATATAAAACTGGTATTCCCTAGTAGTAGGGTGAAGCTCCCTCCATACATTACGCAAGCCCAAATCACAAAGATTTTTCGGTGTCTAGAAACCGCACTTGCCTGTCCCACCCTGGAGCTCTCCCTACCCCTATCCATATCCCTATGGGGTTCCCAAACCACAATAAAGTCCCCTGTAAGCAACAGCTTACACTCAGCTCAAAAAGTGTATTAGAAGGTTATCTTGCACTGTATTGGGTGTGTACACTGCAGCAAGAGTGAGTGGGCAGTCTGTGGTGTGCTGACTAAAGGTTCTGAAGGGAAAGTTTCACTTAATGAGTATTGCCACTTCGCATTGTTTAGTGGATGCAGAAGAGTTGTAGATCACTGGGTAATTTCTCAATTGTCTCAATTTCCCCTGGTCTTTCTTCAACAGGTACATTTCCTACTGACACACTACATCTGGGGATGCACCTTTAAGACTCTTCCATATAACCCCCCCTCTTATGTGGGGAATTTAAGCCTTTCACGTTGACGGTAATTAAACTAACCATCAGAAATTACTCGAGAGAGTATAGCCTGTGTTCCTTGAGTGAGGAATATATGCATGGTAACCAAGGGTGAGAGCCCAACTTCACCTGACCCAAAAAGAGAACAACGCATAACAGTAACTGAACGGGAAAGAACACCAAGGAGGAGGGGATGTTGATGCCTCCTTAGTGGCAGCAGCCGGGGAGAAACCACCGTCCCGAAGCTGCCAAGAATGGAATAGGATCACCCTTTTCTGCCTACAGCCTCTTCCACATGACTGACAACTACTAACTACAGACCTAACCCTAGGGCCAGAAGATGAGACAAGTGTTCAGTCCCACCCCACATACAGCTAAGAGCAAAAAAATATTCATTCCCTCTTAAAAAAGCAGTAAGGGAGATGAGGTTACAATACCGTGGACAGGTCATTATCTCCATCGCAGAACTGCTTTATAATCTGGAGATCAGGTCCAGCAAAGGGCAGCACCAGGCATTGTGTAAAAAGAAGGATACCCCTCCATGAGGGCAGCTTCAGTCAATACAGACAACAAGCCAGACTGTTCCTGACCGTAGCTGTTCTTGATCCCCTAAAACATGAATTGTAGAAGCACAGTTTCTTAAATGGCTCCAGACAGCAAGAGTGTCTACCAAAAGCCAGAGGGCCGGTCTCCTTAAGTCATTCCAAGGCCAACTTAGGGTTGGGGGGGTTGACTGTGACAGGCCAGTAGCCCCGTCTACTCCAGCCATTAGAGATTGGCATCCGTCTCAAGGGTTCTGTTGGTCTTGGTGCTGCTGCGGACCTGCACATCCAACTCAATGGTGAGTCAAACCAGCCAAAAGCCTCAGCGGTATCAGACACCACTTGTCTTTTGCTGTCAGATTCAAAAAAGTGAGTAAAGTGGAAAGTCAATCTATACTGGATGCCTTCTTTCTACTCGTAACTTGTGAGTGACAGGCCTCAGCTCGGTGCTGCGCAGGCAAGTGCTTTGGGCGACATCCTGGTGTATCGCACAGAAGTTATTTTGAAACGAAACCCGTGACCAGTTTTCTAACTTTTTGGAGGCCTGCCTCCTTCTTTGAGTAGTAGTGAAATTTGTCCAGGATGTGACAGGGTTGCTGCTGTGTGGGGGGGGGGGAGTTCCTGAGGCCGACTTGGTTGACCCGGTCAAGATGGACTTCTATGTGCTCATCCCTCATCGTCTGGAACAGAAAGCCAGTCACAAATGTGGGACATTTGGTATCTACTAGATCTTTGCTCAGTCCCCGAAGTCTGAGATTCTCCTGTCTGAAACAATTTTCTAAATCTTACAATTGAACCAATATCCCTCTTAGTTGGCGCTCGAGAGTGGATTCGCGGGAAGAGACACCCTCCTGTTGCGCTTCTATCCATTTTATCTTAGCCTCGGCGTGCAACACCCTCTGACCAACAGATTTGATGTATGACCTAAACTCTAGAATTTTTGACCCCAGATTGAGTGGAGGTCCATGACTGTCTTCTCCAGATCCTGCCAAATTTCGTCCCATAGCTCAACCTTAAAGATGCAGAGGTTCTCCAGGACCTCAGATTTAGTGAGTAACATGGCCACAGAAGGCTGAGCCGTGCCGCCATTTTTGCTGATGTCAGTTGATCTGGGATGGGGCTAATTCAGGTATGCTAGGAGGACACCATGTCTAGGCTTCTTTCTCGGGGCATAAGGAGGGGCCCGCAGTTCTCCCCCGGCAGCTATGGCACAAGTGAAAAAGCTCCAAATTAGGGACTGAGCTGGGTATCTAGGAGGAGAGGCCTCTTAGGTGCGACAAAACAGCAAGTGTTTTGTTCCCACCAGGTCACGCCTCTGCCACCTGTGCAAGACACACAGTGGCCCCCATGTATCAGAAAGCCTGCAGCTTAAGTTATTACCCAGGTGGGGCCCACCGCCATCCCTCAGGCCCACTCCGTGAAGCCAGGCTAGTCGCTTCCATGTGAGGAAGACCCATCTGAACTGCGACGGCTGATAAGTCACCAGGCTTTAATCTAGGCCTTACCGGTCTTTTCACATCTTCTAAGTCTTTTTTCCCCGGATGTTCAGGCCACCAGAGGGGGTGCACAAAGAGGGCCCTAAGGGAGGCGGGCACTCCCCAATAGCAGGCGCACCCAGGATCTTCAGTGGCAGCAGTCTACAGATCTCCTGTCCTGTCTCATGCATGAGGGCATCGCACAGTTTCTTCGGTGCACTGGGGCCCCAGCCGTATCCCCACGGCAGCGCTTCAATGGGGCTGTTGGTCAGCCCAACATCTGCACACTACAACTCCCTCAACGGCGCTGCCTGCTCCTGGAATCGCAGGCCCTGGGCACAGCATACAGGCCAGGTTGCCTCTCTGCAGGAGTATAAGCAGTTCCACTAGTCTACCCGGTGCGGGCTCTGCTCCCAGAGAGCAGACATCATCCCCGGCGGTGCCATCTGGGGTGGAAAACTACCAAAGCAACTCAACTGCATCTGGAGTTCTGGCAGTGAGTGTCTGACTACGCCGCCATCTTGGTCATGCCCTCACAATCAAAATGATTTAAAGATATTTCTGATGCACTACAGACAATAGACAACACACCCAGATTCCACTGAATGAAAATACTACCTCAGTTCCCCTTTGGAACAATAAATAAATCATTGTGGAGGATTCAACTGTATGCTGGCACAAATTGAATAATGCTGACATTTTATTAATATGTGATCTTTCTGTAGATGAGAATCCTTCATCCTCAAGTACAGACTAAATATAATGTAATCTTTACTAAGTCCTAAAATTAAAGAATTCACTCACTACACCACAGCACCACGCAGTTGTGTCTGACAAAGTCTCTAAAAAAAGGCAGGGATCCCCAACAAGTGGCTTGTTGGCCATCGGTAGCTTGCCAGCTGTTAGTAAGCAGCCTTACGGATATGAAGTCCAGCCCAGTACAGAATCTGTTTCTATCCAGACACAAAATACAGGAGGCAGCATTGGTCTCACAGTGGCAGTTATGTTGCAAAATCCCATGAAGTCAGCAACATAGTGTGTTGAGGATGCAATCACTAGTTGGAGTAATTATTGTGGGAGCCACAACAACAGCAGCACTTGAAAGCCGGAATTTATTTAATCCATCTTTAATCTACATATACTTACTTCCTTTATGCATCTATATACCTTCCATGTACTTGGATCTATATATTTATTACTTTTCTGCTAATTCAGCATATCCAATGCACTTCCCTATTTCTCACCCTATACCGCTCTCAATATATCATCTACCTCAACTCTCTGACTTATCTCAAACCTCTTTCTACTACTCTTTCCAATGCACTACCCTATTTCTAACCCTATACCTCTATCAATATCTTTAATCTACATATGCTTACTTCCTTCCTTTATGCATCTATATACTTTCCATGTGCTTATGGATCTATATATTTATTACTTTTTTTCTAATTTAGCATATCCAATGCTCTACCCTATGTCTCACCCTATACCTCTCTCAATATATCTTCTACCTCAACTCTCTGACTCCTCTCAAACCTCTTTCTACTACTCTTTCCAATGCACTACCCTATTTCTCACCCTATACCTCTATCAATATATCCTCTACTTCAACTCTCTCATTCACACCAAACCCCATACCACTACTATGATCCCCAAAATAACCCTTTCTAGATTCCCTCCTTGCATCATCTCATACCTCTTTTACTATACCAACCCCCCAAAACAAGCCTTTCTAAACTATTCCCTCTGACTCCTCCCCTCCACATCCCAAGCCTCCTACTGCTATGACCTCCAAAACAAACAGAAAAAAAAGTCTAAATACCTTCCCTCTTCTATCCCTCCACTATACTTTGCAATCCAAATAACAGACTAACATGTCCACCACTCAAATTACTTTCATATTTCACTATACTAATTCACCACTAATCCTTTATGGGTTCCGGAGTAGCGTGCTACTTGCCGAAAAAACACTTTAAAACCCCATCAGGGGTAGCAAGCACTATATAAATGCAAAATGTTTTTCCCTCTTCTGTCCCTTTGCTATCCTTCTCAATCCAAATAACTGACTAATATCCACCACTCAAATTACTTTCATATTTCACTATACTAATTCAACACTAATCCTTTATGGGTTCCAGAGCAGCGTGCTACTCGCCAAAAAAGCACCTGAACACCCCATCAGGGGTAACAAGCGCTATATAAATGCAAACCTTTTTCCCTCTTCTATCCCACCCCTATCCTTCTAAATTCAAATAACTGACTAACATATCCACCACTCAAATTACTTTCATATTTCATTATACTAATTCAACACTAATCCTTTATGGGTTCCGGAGTAGCGTGCTACTCGCCGAAAAAGCACTTCGACGTCTCGTCAGGGGTAGTAAGCGCTATATAAATGCAATTACAATACAATACAACAAGGAAGAATGTCTGCTGAGACATGTCTTCACTACTTCTAAAGGATGGGTGTGGAATATGTGCATGTTGGTACGCCACCACGCCTGACAAACATGGCTAATCTCTGACATAGTTGTGGCCATTCCTGCAATAATGGTAGCTTATCCTTCCATAATGGTTGTCCTGTAGCAACGGTGACCCTTCTAGAAATATTCTGAACATTCCTGGCCAAATTGTGGCCTCCCCTAACATAATGGTTGGCCTACCTTGGGCATAATAGTGTCCATTCTTAAAATAATGTGTATACTTTTGGCAGTGTAATGTCCAGCCATTACACAATTGTGGCCATAGCATAATGGTGGCCTTCTTGACACTTTGTGGGAATTGCTGGCCTAACTATTCCAACCCTGGCACAGGTGGCCACCTCTGGTATAATGACAGTCATTCATGACAAATTGCAGGCATCCTTGGTCTTCTGGGTTGAGCCCTAGCATAGTTGCAGTCCTGACAATCTTGCCATCTTGGAATAACATGAGCATCCTTGTCTTCATGGTGTCAATCCCTCATAACGATGGTCAAACTCTGCATATTTTAGACATCATTAACATTATGGTGGCAAACCCAGGCGTGTGATAATACCTGGCAATGTACCATATGAATTTGAACATGTGGGCGTTTGATGAAAAAGACTCAAATGCTCCTACTAAGAGACAGAAAAAAGATCCTGGATCCCGTACAAAGTCTCCTTTACCTTTGATTTGGAGGACCTTATGGAGGAGATTAAGCATTTGAAACCTTTTGTCATGGAGACCAACGTCACACTTCAACATATTGAGGAAACGTGGTCCACACTGGAGTCCAGAGTTTCAGGTGTTGAACAACGTATTAGTGAAGTACAAGATGCGGCTGCCAAAATTGATGGTATGTCTAAAGAGATTGCGCTCTTGAAACAACAAACAGAAGATTTAGAAAATCGGAATAGGCGCAATAATCTCCGAATTTACAGCATTCCGGAAGGAGCGGAGGGGTTAGACATGCTTGCATTTCTTAGAGTCAATATTCCTACGCTGGTGTGCCTTAAGGAAGGAATACCTCTCAACTTGCAACGTGCTCACCGTATTGGCCCTAAATCTGTCAATGCCTCAAGCTCTGGCCGTCCTAGGGGAATAATTGCTCTCTTTTTAGAGTATACTGAGCTGCTTATGGTGTTATCGGCGGATAAAGAAAGGAAACAAATGCTATGGTCTGGTCAGAGGGTTTTTATTTCCCAGGATGTAGCACATGGAACTGCTGCTCGTCGGAAGGAGTTCTTATCCTTCCGTCCTACTCTACGATCTATGAATGCGAGATATGGACTTGTGCACCCATGCGTCTTTAAAAGTCACATATAAGGAACAAACTTTCTTATTCAACTGTCCAGAACACCTAAGGAAATTTATTCTCCAACACAAGGGTGAAGCAATGGATCTTGGGAAAACCTGAACTCTTCATTTAGTGCTGCTCAACCTGTTCTTTGCTTATTCTTTTTGATCCTTGTCTTTGAATTTAATGTATTTATTGCTTCAAGGAGTTAAGTATATCGTCATTCATTGTAGAATGTTCACAGTAAATGGGGTTTGTGATATTGTTGATGTTTTTAGCTAATTTGCCCTCCTATTTAACCTTGCTATTTATTTATTCTTCTTTGCAGTTGTCTGTTGTGTAATCCAGATTCCCCCCTCTGATGTGTTGTCCCCCTAGAATCTCCCTTCCTAGACCTACTGTTTCCATATTATCCTTGTGTCTTGGTAAGTTATATTTATTGGTCATTGTTAGAAATGGGATCTCTAGTTGGCAAGGGCTTGCACCTTTGTCCAAGTAGGGACCCTTCTTCCTAGTCAGGGTAAGGGTTGTTACACTCGTGAAGTAACCCCTGCTCACCCTCGTGGTAGCTTGGCACGAGCAGTCAGGCTTAATTCAGAGGCAGTGTGTAAAGCATTTGCACATAACCAACAGTAATACAGTGTAAGCACTACAAACGGACACCACACCAGTTTAGAAAAATAACCAATATTTTATATACTTAAGACAAGACCAATTACGACAAAAATCCACAATACTATACTTTACGAATGAATGCTTGATACGGTAACTTCTTCTTTGCAGGAATAGCACAAAAGCAAAGTTCGTACGAGTCGGTAGCTCCGTCCGAGCCTACCGCGATGCTGAAAACCACAGAGTCTAACAGTTCCAGCCGACCGCGTCGATACGGGCCAGCAGAGTCGTGAACAGACTCGGTCACAGTACCTTTCTCGTTGTGGCTGGTACGGAGTGTACGAGCCGGTCGGCGTTCGTCGCGGTTGCGGTGCAAGACGGAGCGATGCAAGGTGCGGTGTCCCTCGATGCGGTGCAGGCAGCGGCTCGATGAGCGTCGTGCAGACGGAGTCGGTGAGTCCAAGGCGTGCGATGCAGGGTGAGACGATGCTCGGTGCGGTGCTGACAGGTTGCAATGCAGGCGACCTAGCCGGAGTGCGGGAGCTGGCGTCGGACAGCGGCGCGAGTCGGAGCGGTGCGTCGCAGACGTGCGAGCGGTGCCCCAAATGCGGTGCGGTCTCGACTCTTGAGCCAGTTGCAGCGACAGTGTCGGTCTGGTCCGGCTGGCCCAGTGAAGCGATGCGATGCGAACTGCGGTGCCCACAGGTCACGGTGCAAGCAGCGGCTCGATGTTGGCGGCGTCGGACGTCGCCACGGTGAGACCAGGGTTGCGATGCGAGCGGGGCGATGCGGCCTGCGGTGCAAACAGGTCGCCGGCCAGGGATGGATTCGGTTGACGGAGTCGGTTGCGGTTCCCTTCCTCTGTGGCAACTGAAACAGCGTTCCAGAAGCGGTACCCAGAGGCTTGTGAAGTCTTTGTAGTCCCTGAGACTTCTTAACAGGAGGCCAGCTCGGTTCCTGGCCCTTGGAGATACTCAGCACAAGTTTGTAGAAAGTTCAGTCCAGTCCTTTCACTGCCCAAGGCAGAAGCAGCAGCTGCAGGCCAGCCCAACAAAGCAACAACACAGCAAAGGGGCAGTACTCCTCCTGGCAGCTCTTCCAGCTCTTCGTCTTGGCAGGTTCCTTGATTCCAGCGAGATCTAAATTCATGGGGTCAGGGCCCCAATATTTATATCCCAAATTCCTTTGTTCTCTGAAGGCAGAGAGGCCTTCGCCTAGTCCAAACCAGTTCTGGAGCACTTTGTTGACAAGTCTCCGTCCCTTCTTTCAGTGAGTAGGCCAGGGACATCAGACGCACCACAGGAGGTGGAGCCAGCATTGTGGAGGGAAGGCACTGTCCTATTCAGGGCCCAGGTGCGACCCCTCCCACCCATCTACAGGTCGATCTGGCTATTCAGCCCTGCGCTGACTCACCCTGTCTCCTGGCCTCCCCAGCCCCTGTCACTCACATTCCAGACAAGGAATACACAATCTCGCAGAGGCAGGCTTGGATGGTTAGACAAGAAAATACCCACTTTCTAAAAGTGGTATTTTCAAACACAGAATGTTAAAACCAACCTTACTAAAAGCTGCATTTTATCATTCTGAGTCCAGGCATACTAAACTCGAATTTCTACCATGTTCCCGGGGTCAGTTAGGATTATAAGCTGTAATAATCAAAACTGCCCGTTCTGGCCTAGGGGGAACAGGTAGCCTTGCAATAGTGAAAAACGAACTAGGCTGTAATTCACTATCAGGACATGCCGCACACACCCGGGCATGTCCTACCTTTCGCGTACAACGCACCCTGCCCACGTACCTTGGGCCTACCTTAGGGGTGACTAACATGTAGCAAAGGGAAGGTTTAGGGACTTGCAAGTGTGTGCACTTGCCAAGTCGACATGGCAGCCACAGGCTGCGCACAGGCTCTGCGATGGCAGGCCCGAGTTACACTTTACGGGCTGTTTGCGTGGGTGGCACAATCCAGTGCTGCAGCCCACCAACAGCATTTGGTCTATAGGCCCTGGCACTCGCAGTGCACTTTACAAGGGACTGACACATAAACCAAATAGGCCAATCATGGAAACACCAATCCATAACACCTTTTCTACAGGAGCACTTGCACTTTCCCACTGGACCGCAGTGAGGAAAGTGCGCAGAATCATCACACCAGCAAAAACAGAGTCAAAACCGGGAGGTCAGAAAGCAAAAAGTCAGGGGAAACACGCCAAAAGATGCCAAGTCTAACAGTCATTTATGTGCAATGCACTCTTATTGCTGACTTATTTTTATTATTGTCTTATTGGTCCTAGTCGCATGAATAGCTGCTGTGCTGTTTTTCTCCATTTTCTCTTCATATTCTCTGTTTCTCTTCTATTATAATGATTGTCTCCGTCGCTATTGTTATCCAATCTATTTCGATTTTAGCCTGTTGTCCATCTTCAGTTTTGCGCTTCTCTACACCTCCATCATATTCTTTTCACACTGGTTGTCTTACTTTATTCATGACTGAAGCTTCTTGGCTTTTTGTCATCTCTATTGCCTTTATCAGTCATTTTTCCTTTCTTTACTTTCATTTCTTCTTCTTCCTTTTCTTTCCTTTCTTGTTTCTTTTCTTACTTCCTTTTCTTTGGTTTCATTATACATTACAGTTCTTCATCGAATATGAATGTTAGATTATTTCTTGAGTTGTATGCATTCAAATGGTTTGTTGTCCCGGTTTCCTTTTATAGATGCAATGGTTTACTATGTATTTTAATGTACTACAATGGTAAATTCCCTTAAGGCTATTTCTTGGAATGTCAAGGGCTTGCGTAATCCTATTTAAAAACAGTGAGCTCTCACTCATTTAGCAAGGCTTAAATGTAATATTGCTTTATTACAAGAGACGCATTTACTTAACAAACATTTAAACTCATTGCGTAAAAATTTGGTTGGTCAGGTTTCCTGTTCTCCGCCCTTGACCATAAAAACAGGGTTATTATATTGGTTCACAAATCCCTTCCCTTGGTAATAGAAAAAGAGGAAAGAGATGTGGATGGTCAATGGGTTCTAGTACATGCCACCATCCATCACACGCCTATTTCCATTCTTAATTTTTATGGTCCTACTGGTATTGATGTACAATTTTGGGAACAAATGTTAGTTGTTTTACACATGTTCAAATGCTAATTTAATAGTAGGTGGTGATTTTAATCAGATTATAGACCCTTTTTTAGATAGAAAATCTCAAGTTAAATATGTTCCTAACAAAATGCAGAAAACGTTTATACGATCTATTCACTCTAGAGGATTAGTTGATGCCTGGAGACTATATTCTCCGGACACATTGGAATACACCTTTTATTCACCAACTCATAAATCCCAATCCAGAATCGATTATTTCTTTCTTTCACTCCCCCTAGTGGCTACACTCACACACGCTGAAATTGGATCAATATTAATTTCAGATCATGCACCGGTTATAATAGATTTGGATTTATTACCGGAGACCTCTAAACAGATGGCGCTTCAACAATAGCTTATTGAAGGATAAAGAATTTGTGCAGGATTTTGAATGTTTTCCACAGGAATGGTTTGTGCATAATGTCGCACCTGATATTCCATTTAATATTTTTGGGATGCCTTTAAGGCCTCTGCCCGAGGACCTATAATTAATTATGTCAGGGCCAAAAAGAAAAAAGCTAATAAGGACCTTCATTACTGCTTCAATCTATTAAGCAATTAGAACATGAAATTTTCACAACCAAGAATGATAATATGTTACAATGTTTAATGAATGCTAAATTTGAGTTCAATAAAAGGTCAACAGAGGAAGCTGCCGGAACACTGTTAAAAATTAATTCCAAGTTTTACGGTGGACGAAATAAGGCCGGCAAATTATCTGCCAATTACCTGAAAGTTAAATCTCAAAAGTCTAAAATATTAAAGATTATAGACAAAAGTGGGATTCCTCATGTTAAAAACAATGACATTTTGAAGTGTTTTACTGACTATTATACAAATCTTTACACACCAGATAATTTTCCCACAGATGAGCCATTAGATTCCTATTTTCACTCTCTCCCACCAAGACAGCAACAGACAAAGGATCTTTCTTTTCTAGAAGAACCTATTTCAATTTCTGAACTAAAATCCGCCCTTAATGCACTACCCAAAGATAAAGCGCCAGGTCCGGACAGTTTTTCTGTTGAGCTTTATTCCTCTTTTTCACATTTCTTATTCCCGCATCTACTTACCGTCTATCAGTGTTTTCTCTCACAAGACCAAGCTAAGGGGACGTTTTTGGAAGCTATGATTTGTTTGATCCCTAAAAAGGATAAGGATCTCTCCTTATGTGCCAATTATAGACCCATCGCCCTTATTAACTTAGATTGCAAACTTTTCGCTAAGATTTTATCTATTAGAATCTCTCATCTAATTCTAGATATGGTTGGTTTTGAACAAGCGGGATTTGTTAAAAGAAGACCTATGACTGACAATTCTAGGATGTTTCTGGATATTTTACATATGGCTTCTGTTAACAATACGCCTAGGGCTGCTGTAACTTTGGATGCTGAAAATGCTTTTGACCGTATTAATTGGAAAATTATTATGTGGGCTCTAAAGCCAGCACTACACAAACCCTTTATTATTTTTATAATAGGTTATATATTACTCCACTTTCTTTGCAAAAATATAACCCAAATCTATCAAATACCCTCCCTGACACATATTTACATATGCTTTTCCACTGTCCGCCGACCACTGCCTTTTGGCTGCAAGTTTGTAGAACTATTTCCACTATTTGTTCCATTAATTTCCCTTTTGATATCCAACGTATTTTTCTGGGAAGTTCCTCAAGGTCTTGGCCAGTACGCTCTAAATTAGGTAAATTTCTGGACTTGTCACTTGCTATTGCTTTTCAGGTTATTACATCCAACTGGAAGAATGCCAAGAAAATTAATGTTACTAGTTGGTGGAATCTTCTTTGTTCCCATCATGGACGTGATACAGCATTGGCCACGTCTACATTACAGATGATAAATAAAGACCTCTTTTGGTCTCCGCTCATTGGTTACCTAAACAAAAAGCCTAAACCCTCCAAGGATTCTACGATGGTTTTCCAAACCCCATGACAGTTTTTCCCTTTCCTGTTTAATATCATACATAGTTATTTTACCATTGTCATTATATAAGACAAGTTGTTATATGTCATGAAGTTACTATATGGAATAAGCCATTATATGATATAAGCTTTATTATGTGATATATGTACAGATAAGTAATACATATTGTCTTATGTTTCCTTTTTCTTCTTTGTCTCTTCCCTTTTCTCCTCTAGTCTATCATCTTCTGTTTTCTTTCTTCTTTTCTCCAAATACAAAAAATGCGATATCATAAGTGGAGGATTATGGTATTACCTTAATAAGCTTATTGTACAATTTTCTATTTTGTATTTTAAGTATTATTAATTCCTTCTTTTTATATTAGTTTCTTTCATAACCTGATTTTCACTCTAAGCAACAGATAATTCTATACATTTGTATTTCACTTTAATAAAGCTTTTTATTAATCTAAAAAAAAAAAAGATTAGAACAAAAAAATATATATATATATCGATTGGATCCTTCTATGGGCTATTTTACGTTCAAGTCTGATAAATGTGTATATTTGCTCGAGATTCCCTGAGAAAATGGTCTGGAAGGGCCTTATGTCCAGGGTATTCTAAGGGGACTGAAGGTACAGCCTCATCATAATTAGGGCTCCCGGTTTTATGGTATTTATTTTTTTGACATTTCCGTCTGTATTTATCCATATTTATTTTTTGCTAATTTTATCTGTATTTATCCATATTTATTTTGGGTTTTGTGGAAAAATGAAGCTGAAATTAGTATATTTCAACAATTATTTAACCGGTAAATACGCACTCATGCTTGAATGCCTACTAGGTTTCAATGTTATAAACACCCACAGAAGATAAATCAATGCACTTATAAGAAAATATGCAAATTTCAGTGTCAACCTTGTGCATATCTACTGTTGTTAAAGCCGCTTTACTAAAATGCCTTTATTTTTTTAGCCCCCTTACCTATCAATCCACACAGCTATTGGCCTGGCAGTCATGGCAGATAGTATTTAGAATTACTCAAAAAGCAACCCACTTTCTGTTTTTATCCACATTTAAAAATAAATAAAGGCAAGAAAATAAATGTTTTCGGTCTGTATTTATCTGTAAAAATCAGTAAAAACGGAAAACAGGGAGCCTTAATCATAATTAGCCTCCTGTGACAAGGACACTGCTTGTGGTGCATTACTGTCTACTCTAGTTAATACTATAAAGTCAACATATTTGAAGGTGGAAAAGCGCTGGGCTCCGAGAGAGCTCGCAAGGCTTGTATAGGGGCACCCTATCTCAACAATCAGGGGGTTTCTTTGCAGAAAAAAAAGCTGCCATCATAAGGGAAAAGGAACAAAGTAACCCTGTCTTAACTGGCATAGGTTATACAGGGTATTCAGGTTCATTGAGTGGTGTGGAGGTCTGGCAATCAAGGAGGTGCTCCAAGTTCAAAAAGCAGTGGTGGCAGTGCTCTGCGGGGGAGAATTGTGGGGGGGGGGGGTGGTGGGGGAGAATTCCAGATAGTTCCAGAAAAAATGTTTCACTGAGCCTTGTTGTGGGTGGGCAGGTGTACACCAGTTATGGCACTGAGGGTGGAACCATGGAATTATTCCTGTGGAAAAAAGGCAAGCAGGGAACCATTACATTATATGGACAGAATCTGGGTGAACCCAAACAATACTCCCAATGAAAAGGCCTCAAGAGTGGCAAAAAGCACATGAGTTGTTTAATAAGGAGGACTAGTTAGAGCAAGCCAGAACATGGCTGGAAAATTTGAATTTCAATGACTCTAGGAGCTCAGAGAGAATATGAAGCCTCTGGTAGACCGACTTGGATGCATATAGACCCTGGTTAACAATCTTTCTAAAGTAAGGGCTTCTGAATTACCGACTACGGTTCCTCCTTTAAAACCTGCTCCTGTTCATTTTACAGCCTCATCCCATATACTGCCGGAGCCTGCCGTCAGTCTCCAGGGGACTTGCACCAGGCAAGTGATCTCTTACAATGGCCCGAATTACTAGTCCCTGATCTGAAGGGCCCCTATCCTCCGGCAGTGCCATCAATCCACCAGACTAAAATAGCTCAAACAGTTATCCCCAGCCCTCCATCAACTATAAGCAATCTGGTAAAAGCAAACATGAGTAGTGCCCCCAATGCTCCAAAGATATTTCGAATCTCCCACCTGCAGCCTGTCCATATGTGTTATTCTTTGCTCGTGTCCCGGCATTAAAGATGGGACAACAGGCATCATAGGACCAGATGAAACGGAAAGTTAGTCATTGGCTGCTCACACAGAAAAATTTTGCACATCAAGCTCCTGGTGAAATCCTAATGGTGCGAAGAATGGGTTGGCTGGGCCATACTGAGAAGAATATTTAGGGGGACTGTGTGGTTGTTAATTTTAGAAGGCCCTCAAATATTAAGAAAATTCTATCCAACAAGCAACAGCCTGCACACAGCGAATCTGCTATTTCTACACTGCCCTTAAACTATATCTATAGGCCCACTGCCCCCGTACATGGCCTTTTGCGTCGAATGAATCATATTTTTAACCCGTTCCCGTGCCACAATACATTCTCCACACTTAATGATCTTGAATGTGTAGACTGATGGTTAAAAACTGCCACCAAACAAAGGAGCTATTGAGAAGTGTGGAACGACCAAATTTAAACCGACTGAAACGACCACTATCTCAAGTAGGTCTATTTAACTCTTATCCCCAGTTCTCTACAAAAGTTTGGGGATTTAACTTTTGCTCCCCCAGTGCCATCTATCACCGCACATAACACAGCAGTTAGAATTCTTAGCTGTAATGTGGCCGGCCTCAACTCCAAGATTCATATAGCTGAGTGGCAGAAACTTGTGAGGCGGTATGACAATATCTTACTACAGGAAACATGGGAGACGCAACCTACACAATTTGATGGGTACCAGTGCTTCTCAAATTTAGTAAAGTGATCAAAACACATGCAGATAGCTTCCAAGTAATAGTTGTCGGGCCCTCCATTTGCTTGCACTTTATCAACTTTTACAATAATGATTTCTCAAGTATCCTAAACACTAGGGGGGAGATTTACTAAAGATTCAAGCAACGCCGCAGCCCCCGCGAGGCTGCGTTGCGTTGCGCAACAGGGAGGGAGCAGGAGAGCGCCATATCTTCAAAGATATGGCTCTCTCCTCCCCTTTCTCTTGCGCCGGCGCTGATTTCAGCTGCCGTGCACCATGCACACACAGCGCCGCAGCACTAGGGTGTGTGCATGAGTGTAGCATAGGTTTTGTACAGGAAGGCACCCTTCCTGTACAAAATACTATGCTACACACGAGGGAAAGCTTTTCCCACTTTGCCTGCGTGCTGCACAGCGCAGCACGCATTCAAAGTCGGAAAAGGAAGGAGAAATGAAAGCATTTCTCACGCTAAACCCAATCTACTGTTTTTAGTAAATTGGGTTTAGCGTGAGAAACCTTGGGTGGTTGCATGGGAACGCCCATGCACCACCCTTGGTACGCACCCATGGCGCAAATTAACGGCTTCGCATTACTTTTACGTTATTTCCAGCGCTAATCGCTGGAAAGTTAATTAGGAAAAAAAGATTTTGCGCCATTTTGCGTCACTTTTGTGACAAAATCTTAGTAAATCTCCCCCTAGGTTTCTGCCTTTATTCACCTTCATACAGTCTAAGGGGGTTGTATGATTATACAACGCATGCATTCACATCGCATGCTATTAGATCGCGGTTTTTACCACGCAAGTCGTTACAACGACTTTCGTTGGAGGGCGCTGGACTTAGGAATAGTTAAATTTACTATTCCAACTCCAGCCTAGGGAAGGTGTTGGATAGTAAATTAAACTATTCCTTGTCCTATAGCGCCCTCCAGCGCAAGTCGTTGTAATGACTTGCGTTGTAAAGACCGCTATCTAATGGCATGCGATGTAATGCATGCGTAGTAAAGGTCGTTTCCCGTCTAAGGGATGACACAGCTTCAAGAGGACGTCCATTTTATCTCTGCCTGGCTGGTGATTCTAATGTTCACATTTCCAGTTTATTGGCAACCCAGCCCAAATTATTTCCCGCTGCCATTAATTCACGCACTGACCCTCGTGGCAGCAACCTGCTTATTTATCTGGCTTCACTAAACATGGAAAATGCGTTGGCCATTGTAACCCCAAACAGTGAGACTCCCACATATAAAGGCAGAGGACGCCCCTCCATAATAGATTGGTTTTTTTACCGATAACTTGGCCAGACAGCTTCTAAATGGCATGGTAGTCCCCACAACCTTCAGTGAACACAACCCAAAAGAAATCAAATTAATGTCACACCACAGGGAGGAACCCGGGAGGGACACCGCTCTTTGCAATTTCCAATCCTCATCAGATAAACTAAGAGTAGCCTGGAAATTGCAAAACCCTGCACAATACTTCGACTCCATAATCTGGACTAACTATGAGTTGGTGCTCTCCTGCCCGTCTGAAGAGGCCCACGGCTCACAGGTGGTGGAGGCTTTCAAAAAGGGGTTTATTAAAACCAGTTAAACCCTCCCCTAATATTTCGAGGTGGTTTAACACCGCCTGCTCAAAAGCTAATAGGGATCTTTGCCTCGCACTAACTACCAAACCCAGGGATCATTATTTGGTGAATAATCTGAATAAGCAATAAAAAAAAAAAAGCCATTAAAAAGACACCGTCGGGAAGTTGTAAGCTCTTGCTGGGATACACTTACAAAAATCCAAACAGGGCTGCAGTAAGACATTTTGGGCTACTGTTACTGAACTCAAATCCAGTTTCAGGCCCTTCACCATGATTTCTTGCCATGTCACCAGTAGCAATTGGGAGGAACATTTTAAGGGAATTTATCCTCCCCCTCATCTATGAGACACTTTTCAAGTTGACCAAACGTTAGTGGCTCGTTTTTATACAACTCTGCTGGAGGTCAAGGCTGGAATCCATCAGAGTTCGGGTGACAAGGCACCGGGTCCGGACTGTGTCCCCATCGATTTAATCAAACATAATTATCCTTTTGGGCCCCACTTCTCACAATTATCTTCAATGGTTTTGCACATACTAAACCTACCTGCCTCATGGAGCTCCTCTGTCATCATCCCCATATTCAACAAGCATTGGCATAACCAATAGGTCTCGCCTTTGGGACCTTATAAGTGTTTAGCCATGCAACAGTTGATGTTGTTGCACCAAGGATATTGTGCTGCATAACTAAATACTTATAAGGTCTCAAAAGCGAGACCTATTGGCTATGCCAATGCTTGTTATACTTTTACTGTATAAACTATAAAAGAAACCCTGCTAAGTAAAAAAAAAAAAATAACAGTGGAGGTACCAAAACAAAACGTTTAATAAAAAATTGACAACAAGAGTATAAATACCAACAGGTGCACCAGTTTACTAAAAAAAAAAAAACAACAAATAAAATACAGAAGGCAAATTTCCAGATCCAGTTTGATTCCGGGAGATAATTCAAAAGGAAAGGAATCTGTAGCTAGAATTCTCTATCAGATCCTCTGAATAATAGTCGGCAACCAGCTTGCTATGACATGCCAAGTGTACACACTCTCCACATCCTGTTTCACACACTCAAGATGTTCAAGATTTTCAAATGGCTTTCCTTCAACACCTGCAGAACTGTCATTTAGGCCTCCATCACCAGCAAGCTGGATTACGGCACACACTCTAAGTGGGAATCTACACGCAACTGACCAGAAGACTCCAGACCACACTAAATGTAGCTGCCAGACTTACACTCAGACTCCCCCCTTCCTTGCACCCACATCACCCTGCACCCCAAAGACCTCCACTAGCTCCCCGTCCACAAACAAGCCCTCTTCAAACTCTGCATGCACATAAACAAACCCTTGTACATCAACCCCATATTCCTCAATAATCGAATTAACTTTCACATACCTACCCCACACATCCACTCAGCCTGACTGACTCCTACACACATACCCACATATGCACAAACGGATCCAGCAGCCAGGCCGTTTCCTACCTCGCTCTCAAAGCCTGGAACAAACTACCCTTGCACATTAGAGTCACTTCCTCATTTGCTGAATTTTGCAAGAAACTAAAGACATGTCTCTTCACCTGCTTTTCAGTGCCAAGATATCCTCCTGAGTGAGTAGTGAGCTCTACAAACGCACATTAAAAATAGATATATAAAAAGTGCAGGGATTAGTTTACATGTTTTATGCCACTCTTGGAAAGGTTTCCTAGTTATGCTTACTGGACTATGTCCCATTTAGAGACCTCCAACCTTTTTCATCCCACTTAAAGCACTTGTTCTAGCAAACATGGATCTATATTTCTCCTCCTAAAAAAGAACTTACAGTGTCTAAGGAGAAGATTCTTGTCATAACTGTGGCCGCTCATGGCATGTTGGTGTAAATCACTGGCTAAAGATAGTGATACATTAACAATCAAACCAGAATCTGTTCATGGGCGAGAACGTGACAAAAAGACATGGTGAGCTTTGGGAACCATATATGTTACTTAAGATGTAAAGCTTGTATATTAGGAAAAAATAGTTTCTTTTTGAGCAAATCAAAAGCTTTTGTTTGGAAAGATGAGTTTAATTATTCAAAATAAAAGCTTATATCCGATATCAAAATTCACATTTTCAGAAACTGACAAACTAATGTTGGGGTGCAAAATGATTGGTTGGCATCTGAAGTTGCAGTGGGTAAAAAATGATGGGCTGGTATGCAGCTCAGAGAGATTGCCAGTGGCGGAGACTTTAGATAAATTCCAGTTATTATCTTGGTGGCTTTCTCAGTGTGAAGCCATGATTGTGACAGGTGTGCCTAAACGTGGACCCCGTGCTGACTGTGACACAAGGCTCAAGCTACACCTTACAAATGAGGCCCAACTAGGCTGAAGCCAGTCTAGGGTTGCTTGCGTGTCTATTCAAATGGGACATGGCCTGGCAGTCTAGGCTGGACTGCTTATATTGAAGCAAGGCCAAACTTTACTCGCATAAGGCAATCTTTGTCTGATGTGGCATAGTAGGAGATAAGGGAGAGGAAAAAAAGGGTTTGCAGTTATTCCACCCTTCATGACAGTGTTTTTCTCGAATTCATTTTGCAAAAAAATGATAGGCTATATGAAACTACAATTTTTTTAAAAATCCATGACATATCTGTTTTCAAGTTAAACTCGAAGGTATTTGTGCTAAAAAAGCACTGTTTGTTTTGTTGTTTTTAAAGATTTTCTATGGAACGGTGAATCTCCCACAAACTTGGAGAGATTCAGGCTCGACAGGCAGACCACAAAAGTATTGTAAAACGTCATGACAACCCTCTTCTGAAACTGTTTTTTTTTGCACGTTTCTGTTAACTAAGGTTTACTAAAAAGTCCAATTTGGTTCAATTTTTACAAAATACCCCAAACCCTTTGGAGGAAATCGAGTTTGTTGAATGTTGCAATTCGGGCAAGTATTTACACCTCATCACTTTCAAGGGCCATCATCTGTCGCTTCGGACAACCACCACTGAAAGATCAATAGACACCACTGACAACAGCCCCTCCTCTCTGGATAAAAACGTGATTCTGGTACAGAGCACTGAAGGAGCTTTGGAACTTGTCAGAAGCAGGAAGGAAACCGCACTTCCGGACATACTTGAATAATTAGAAGAGGGAAAAATAACAAAAGAGAGCGCTAATTTAAATATACAAAATGTATAGAGTTATGCATATCAACTGACATGTGACACCAGGAATTAATGTGATTTTGTGGCCGTTCAGCGCTAAAGCCAGTGCTTACCTTGTAAGTGAATGAGTGCAGGTACCTGAACTTTTTCTTGGAAGTCCGAAGCTTTCGCTGAAAAATATCAGGACTGTCAAATATCAAGTTTGCATAGTCTTGATTCCACCTCATGCCTCTTCCTTCCACCGCCATACAATCTGTGCACCTGTATTTCAATCTTTCAAGTTCTTTTTCATGCATGCTTTGTCTATGTGTCCCTGCTGTTTTTGTCTTCTTCCTTCTTTAGTGTTTTTCACTCTTTGGCTCTGGGTCAAAGTCTGGTGACGAAAAGTGAGTGCAAAACAGAAAAAGGGGGAGAAAGAGGGACGAAGCTAGGTCCACCCTCCTAATGCAATAGTAGACCTACAAAACCGGTATGACCGGATAGGGACCTAGCTGGGGTGTAGACTTTCCACTCAAATGTGAGTTTGAAAATCTTGAGGAAGGAAAGCTTTCCTTTCTTGAGTCCCCTCACTCACCAGGGTTTCCCCATGGTGACATGCTTCATCATAGGGGCCATCTCAACCCGCTGCGGGCTGAGGCGTGCTACGACTTGCGATGAGACGTAGGAGCACTAATCGTGAGGAGCTATGTGTAGTGCAGTGATGTGGTGGAGTGGAGTTAATTAAAAAGTACCTAACTAGTGGGCAGAAAAACTTTATTCAGGCTCCTAGTCGGTCTATTAAAAATTGGGGTTAGTCTCTAGTGAACCTAACCGAATACGTTAGGGGTCCCTAGTAGACGTCAACATGTTTCGAGCTTCCCCACAGCTCTTCTTCAGGACAACACAGGGTCCCTCCCTGTGTGTACCACTCCAAAGTGACCTACAGTGATATACGTGAAAAAACAACGAAATGCTGCAAAATAAGGCAATTGTTAATAATACATTCGGTACAAAATTGTCACGTAGTATGGGTACATAATAGTCCCGTAGTATCTGTAAAAGGAATAGAGAAAGAACAATGGTTAATGTAACCCTACCCCCTCTTGGGGGTGGGTGGAATAAAGCGTAATACTCAAGGGCTCCTTGCGATGCGTGCTTTCAAACTGCCAAAAAGTGAAACACCATGCAGAGCTGCAGAATAACATGCTTGCCTAAAGTTATGGTGGAATTAAGGCATTTTAAAAAAAAAAGAATTAAGAGGGGTTAAAATATGCACCTAGTAACTACACCGTGGACATGACAAACATATAGACATTACATATAACATAAACAACATACTGTATTTTAAGCAACAATGTGCCTCATGGTCTCAACCGGGGTGAGAGGGTTCCAACTGGAACTCTAGAAAAACGAAAAACGAAGGAGAAACGTTGTAAGTTGCCGTATTACGATCGAGGATCGTGTTAGAATCGAAAGATGCAGAAGAATGCCGAACGCGCCGAGGGCAATCCCCGCAGCGTGCTCGGTTCCGTATACAACCTGAAAAACAATCCACTTACTTGTGTGATAACCTCTCGGTCAGTAGACCTAGCAGAATTCTCCCTCGAGACCGCATATTGGCGTGTCTCACTAGGGAGCTGGGTTAAAAGGAAGTGTTTCCGTCTAGTCATGCTAGGATGACTAGAGTGCAAACCTTCCAAAATGGCCGTCCTGTAATGTACTAATGGCGTAGCCCTGTTGGGAGTGAAAAAGCTTTACTTCATGTATGAAGATGGGGCAAAGGAACGTACTATTCATTAATAACCAATTACATGAAGACAAACAGAAAAAAAAAATAAAAAAAAAATAAACCAGCATGGGAAGCACTTTTGCGCCGAGTGTAGCGGGACTCTATGTCCATCACCTTGAAAAGCAAAAGATATTGCATGACACAAATCCACATTTTGCTCATCTCCAACTTTGGAAACGTTACATTGACGATGTTTTCATAATATGGAGAGGCAATGAAGTGGAAGCAAGAGACTTTATTAACTGGCTAAACCTGCAAGACCCTTTTTTAAAATTCTCTTTCACCATGAGCAGATCTCAAATGGTTTTCCTTGATTTGAATATCAAAGCCCACAATGGTCTCTTAACAACTACAACTCATTTCAAACCTACAGCCAGAAACTGTCTCCTAATATTTGACAGTTTCCACCCAAGACATTTGAAAGAGAATCTTCCCTTCGGACAATTTTTGCGCCTAAGACGTAACTGTACTGAAAGGGATGATTACAATATTCAAGCGAGAGACCTGGCAGACAAGCTTATAGCAAGGAAATATCCTAGACAGTTAGTTTCCAAAGCCAAAAAAAGAGCCCTGAATAATCACAGAGAGGCCCTCCTTGAACCTCGACAATCAGCAATGAAAGAGAAACGACCAATATGTATAACTACCTAAAACGTTGCATCCAACAAAGTAATGAAAATAGTGAACAAACATTGGAGGACACTCAATAGTGGTGATTTAAACATACCGAAACCTATGTTCAGTCACAAAAAAGGCAAAAACCTGAGAAACCATTTTGTCCACACACGCCCAAGAAATATGGGAAAATCAGATGGACTACAAAAGGTGTTCCAACCATTACCAGAAGGACACTATCCCTGTAACAATTGCAGCGTTTGCCATCTGACTGCTGCCACTAAGAAAGTGGAATTCAACAACAATATGACCTGGGAACTACGGAACTTCACGAACTGTAACACCACAGGAGTCGTATACCTGATTACCTGTATATGTAATCTACACTATGTTGGTATGACTACCAGAAAAGTCAGTACCCGAATAGTGGAACACCGTAGCAATATAAGATGTCAGAGGGCCACCACAAAAATGACTTCTCACTTTATAGAAACTAAGCACACACCCAACGAAATGAAGTGGGTAGTCTTAGAACACAAAGTATAGTGAGAACCAAGAAAAGAGACTCCATGAGAAAGAACAACGTTGGGTTTTCAAACTACGGGCAGACAGTCGGGGCCTGAACGACAATGTCCCGTGGGGCCAATTTATATAATGACTCACACCTCAGTTTGTCTTTCGCCCAGAATATTTACTCTTATACTGAATTCTCTAGCTGTTGAAAAAAACACCTAACAGATTATCCTGTGTTTAATAAACACACCATATATGGATACCGACAAATCGCAGGTTGTGCGGCATACCCCCGGTCAAGAACCTGTATTTGTCTAGGTACCATCAACTCTGTGGCATTACACACCAATTATCTCTTAGGCATATGACATTTTGTATAAACTTCATATCTCTGGTCCATCATCAACAGAGGCAGTTTATTACTAATTCAGCACCTCCAACAGGTCTCTCACGTTTTTCTTTGGCAGTAATTCGGCAACTTTTAAATTATGCCCCACCAAAACTAAACACACAGCAACCTTTCACGATCGCTCACGACCAAATGTTGAATGCGGACGGGATATCACTTGTCCCAACCACTGTTTTGTGTTTTTTCTGTTTATGTCTTCATGTAATTGGTTATTAATGAATAGTACGTTCCTTTGCCCCATCTTCATACATGAAGTAAAGCTTTTTCACTCCCAAAAGGGCTACGCCATTAGTACATTACAGGACGGCCATTTTGGAAGGTTTGCACTCTAGTCATCCTAGCATGACTAGACGGAAACACTTCCTTTTAACCCAGCTCCCTAGTGAGACACGCCAATATGCGGTCTCGAGGGAGAATTCTGCTAGGTCTACTGACCGAGAGGTTATCACACAAGTAAGTGGATTGTTTTTCAGGTTGTATACGGAACCGAGCACGCTGCGGGGATTGCCCTCGGCGCGTTCGGCATTCTTCTGCATCTTTCGATTCTAACACGATCCTCGATCGTAATACGGCAACTTACAACGTTTCTCCTTCGTTTTTCTAGAGTTCCAGTTGGAACCCTCTCACCCCGGTTGAGACCATGAGGCACATTGTTGCTTAAAATACAGTATGTTGTTTATGTTATATGTAATGTCTATATGTTTGTCATGTCCACGGTGTAGTTACTAGGTGCATATTTTAACCCCTCTTAATTCTTTTTTTTAAAAATGCCTTAATTTCACCATAACTTTAGGCAAGCATGTTATTCTGCAGCTCTGCATGGTGTTTCACTTTTTGGCAGTTTGAAAGCACGCATCGCAAGGAGCCCTTGAGTATTACGCTTTATTCCACCCACCCCCAAGACGGGGTAGGGTTACATTAACCATTGTTCTTTCTCTATTCCTTTCACAGATACTACGGGACTATTATGTACCCATACTACGTGACAATTTTGTACCGTATGTATTATTAACAATTGCCTTATTTTGCAGCATTTCGTTGTTTTTTCACGTATATTACTGTAGGTCACTTTGGAGTGGTACACACAGGGCGAGACCCTGTGTTGTCCTGAAGAAGAGCTGTGGGGAAGCTACTAGGGACCCCTAACATATTCGGTTAGGTTCACTAGAGACTAACCCCAATTTTTAATAGACCGACTAGGAGCCTGAATAAAGTTTTTTCTGCCCACTAGTTAGGTACTTTTTAATTAACTCCACTCCACCACATCACTGTACTACACATAGCTCCTCACGATTAGTGCTCCTATGTCTCATCGCAAGTCGTAGCACGCCTCAGCCCGCAGCGGGTTGAGATGGCCCCTATGATGAAGCATGTCACCATGGGGAAACCCTGGTGAGTGAGGGGACTCAAGAAAGAAAAGCTTTCCTTCCTCAAGATTTTCAAACTCACATTTGAGTGGAAAGTCTACACCCCAGCTAGGTCCCTATCCGGTCATACCGGTTTTGTAGGTCTACTATTGCATTAGGAGGGAGGACCTAGCTTCGTCCCTCTTTCTCCCCCTTTTTCTGTTTTGTGATATACAGCGTAAGCTGTGGGAGTTATAGAACCCCTTTTCCTTCCCCCTCTTTTTGTGTACCTAGACTCCTACGCCCCAAACATGACTGAAATCACTGGATTAACGTTTTCAGAAGAAGAGATAGAGAGAACAATTGCATCTATGCTACCTTTCGCAGGGGTACCTAACAGAGACACCAATGAATCAGGACAATTCTGGGACGAACTTACAGAATTAAAAAGGAACCAAATTAAGACCATGGTACACGGTATTATGATGACCGAATATCTCAGATCCAACTCCGCCCCACGGGGGTTGATTGTACGCAATGAGCCTTTTATATTTCAACAGGATAAAGTTTTCAAAAAGGATTGGTCGCTAATTTCCTGGCATTGCACCAGAGATTGGCTCGTGCTTATTATAAAGACCGCGGCACGTTTGTCAGATGAAATGAAAAGCGAAATACATAAGATGGAGATTCATCTAAAGACTTTTCAAAACTTCACAGAACTGAAAAAACGCCTAGAAGAACTGAACAAATCAATGACCGACTTTGAAATAAGTCTTAAAGACACAAAATACATCAAAATTGAAAAAAGATCAAAAATCATTCTCCCATGAGAAAGTCTATCCATACACCAGAGATGACTATGTGCCATCAGGAAGGAATCCAGGCTATAACACGGACAGTGATGGATCAGACACAGGCTCGGACCATTCGGATACTGACTATAATTACACCTACAGAAACAGAACCAGACGTCCACGAGGTGGACGGTCAAGAAATCAAGGGGCAGCCAATTTCAGATGGCCACAGTTCCACGGACCACCACCACCGTATGGGGGACCCCACCCATTCTTCTATGGACCATCGCCATTTCACCAACAAGTATACCCACAACAACCTCAAGCCTACTGGGACCAGGCAGAACAACCACACCAGTCTTTTTTAGGACGGGGCAAGGGACCCCAAAGAGGAAAGATCAGAAAAAACCAACAAGTACAGTGGGCACAACCCCTGGAAGTCTCGAGGAGCCACACCAGGAGCATGGGTCCGCCGAACCTCCCGTCAGGCAGCAACCATCCAGTCTAGTCTAGTAGTGAATCTATCAGACATCAACCTTACCTCTACACAACAATCCGTCCTAGAGAAAGGACTGGGTTTCGTACCAACGCCAAGTATGGACAAATTTAAACTCTGCTGTGAGCTCAACGAGTTCATTCGCAAGATAAAATTGCAAGTCTTTTTTAAGGATAAACCTCTCGATGACACCCAACAGAGTGATACGGGTCTGCACAGAAAATCGACTTTCACTCCCCCAGCAGCAAGTCTCCCAGTGGAACTACTGGCTTTTGAGAAAGCAGTATTGAAGGAGGTATCTGATATTGACCCAAGGACCATAAAAGTATTTCACAATACGAGCAAAAAAGAACAAGAAGCGATACAACAACTGGCAAACAACAATAAGGTGACTATAAAACCAGCAGATAAGGGAGGAGCCATAGTGCTACAAAACTCCACTACTTATCGCACAGTCTGTCTCAACCTACTGGGAGATGAAAGAAATTACATCAAGATAAAAGAAGACCCTACTGAAAGATTACGCATTGAAATTGCATACTTGGTTGAGGAATCAATAGCCAACAATTGGAATACCAAAAGGAAGCAGATTTCCTGGAAAATACTAAACCCACTACCCCGTATTTCTACACCATCCCCAAAATCCATAAATCTATGGATAACCCACCAGGGAGACCAATAGTCTCGGGGATAGGCTCAATTTTAGAACCCCTCTCTAGATTTGCCGACGCTTTCCTGCGGCCATTAGTACAAAGTACCAGTACGTACTTGCAGGACACGAAAGCGGTCCTCTGTCTTCTCCAAGACTTACCTTTTGACCCCCTAACGAATATTCTGATTGGCCTAGATGTGGAAAGTCTGTATACCAGCCTACCACACAAAGCAACACTTGACATCCTGGAGGAAATATTATTTCAAGAATCATGGTGTTACCACACACCCAGACATGTAGTCCTTGAATGTTGCCGGCTGGCCCTCACAGAAAACTACTTCAGATTTGAAGACACACTGTTTCGCCAACAGCATGGGACCAGCATGGGAAGCACTTTTGCGCCGAGTGTAGCGGGACTCTATGTCCATCACCTTGAAAAGCAAAAGATATTGCATGACACAAATCCACATTTTGCTCATCTCCAACTTTGGAAACGTTACATTGACGATGTTTTCATAATATGGAGAGGCAATGAAGTGGAAGCAAGAGACTTTATTAACTGGCTAAACCTGCAAGACCCTTTTTTTAAATTCACTTTCACCATGAGCAGATCTCAAATGGTTTTCCTTGATTTGAATATCAAAGCCCACAATGGTCTCTTAACAACTACAACTCATTTCAAACCTACAGCCAGAAACTGTCTCCTAATATTTGACAGTTTCCACCCAAGACATTTGAAAGAGAATCTTCCCTTCGGACAATTTTTGCGCCTAAGACGTAACTGTACTGAAAGGGATGATTACAATATTCAAGCGAGAGACCTGGCAGACAAGCTTATAGCAAGGAAATATCCTAGACAGTTAGTTTCCAAAGCCAAAAAAGAGCCCTGAATAATCACAGAGATGCCCTCCTTGAACCTCGACAATCAGCAATGAAAGAGAAACGACCAATATGTATAACTACCTAAAACGTTGCATCCAACAAAGTAATGAAAATAGTGAACAAACATTGGAGGACACTCAATAGTGGTGATTTAAACATACCGAAACCTATGTTCAGTCACAAAAAGGCAAAAACCTGAGAAACCATTTTGTCCACACACGCCCAAGAAATATGGGAAAATCAGATGGACTACAAAAGGTGTTCCAACCATTACCAGAAGGACACTATCCCTGTAACAATTGCAGCGTTTGCCATCTGACTGCTGCCACTAAGAAAGTGGAATTCAACAACAATATGACCTGGGAACTACGGAACTTCACTAACTGTAACACCACAGGAGTCGTATACCTGATTACCTGTATATGTAATCTACACTATGTTGGTATGACTACCAGAAAAGTCAGTACCCGAATAGTGGAACACCGTAGCAATATAAGATGTCAGAGGGCCACCACAAAAATGACTTCTCACTTTATAGAAACTAAGCACACACCCAACGACATGAAGTGGGTAGTCTTAGAACACATAAAGTATAGTGAGAACCAAGAAAAGAGACTCCATGAGAAAGAACAACGTTGGGTTTTCAAACTACGGGCAGACAGTCGGGGCCTGAACGACAATGTCCCGTGGGGCCAATTTATATAATGACTCACACCTCAGTTTGTCTTTCGCCCAGAATATTTACTCTTATACTGAATTCTCTAGCTGTTGGAAAAAACACCTAACAGATTATCCTGTGTTTAATAAACACACCATATATGGATACCGACAAATCGCAGGTTGTGCGGCATACCCCCGGTCAAGAACCTGTATTTGTCTAGGTACCATCAACTCTGTGGCATTACACACCAATTATCTCTTAGGCATATGACATTTTGTATAAACTTCATATCTCTGGTCCATCATCAACAGAGGCCGTTTATTACTAATTCAGCACCTCCAACAGGTCTCTCACGTTTTTCTTTGGCAGTAATCCGGCAACTTTTAAATTTTGCCCCACCAAAACTAAACACACAGCAACCTTTCACGATCGCTCACGACCAAATGTTGAATGCGGACGGGATATCACTTGTCCCAACCACTGTTTTGTGTTTTTTCTGTTTATGTCTTCATGTAATTGGTTATTAATGAATAGTACGTTCCTTTGCCCCATCTTCATACATGAAGTAAAGCTTTTTCACTCCCAACAGGGCTACGCCATTAGTACATTACAGGACGGCCATTTTGGAAGGTTTGCACTCTAGTCATCCTAGCATGACTAGACGGAAACACTTCCTTTTAACCCAGCTCCCTAGTGAGACACGCCAATATGCGGTCTCGAGGAGAATTCTGCTAGGTCTACTGACCGAGAGGTTATCACACAAGTAAGTGGATTGTTTTTCAGGTTGTATACGGAACCGAGCACGCTGCGGGATTGCCCTCGGCGCGTTCGGCATTCTTCTGCATCTTTCGATTCTAACACGATCCTCGATCGTAATACGGCAACTTACAACGTTTCTCCTTCGTTTTTCGTTTTTCTAGAGTTCCAGTTGGAACCCTCTCACCCCGGTTGAGACCATGAGGCACATTGTTGCTTAAAATACAGTATGTTGTTTATGTTATATGTAATGTCTATATGTTTGTCATGTCCACGGTGTAGTTACTAGGTGCATATTTTAACCCCTCTTAATTCTTTTTTTAAAAATGCCTTAATTCCACCATAACTTTAGGCAAGCATGTTATTCTGCAGCTCTGCATGGTGTTTCACTTTTTGGCAGTTTGAAAGCACGCATCGCAAGGAGCCCTTGAGTATTACGCTTTATTCCACCCACCCCCAAGACGGGGTAGGGTTACATTAACCATTGTTCTTTCTCTATTCCTTTCACAGATACTACGGGACTATTATGTACCCATACTACGTGACAATTTTGTACCGTATGTATTATTAACAATTGCCTTATTTTGCAGCATTTCGTTGTTTTTTCACGTATATCACTGTAGGTCACTTTGGAGTGGTACACACAGGGCGGGACCCTGTGTTGTCCTGAAGAAGAGCTGTGGGGAAGCTACTAGGGACCCCTAACATATTCGGTTAGGTTCACTAGAGACTAACCCCAATTTTTAATAGACCGACTAGGAGCCTGAATAAAGTTTTTTCTGCCCACTAGTTAGGTACTTTTTAATTAACTCCACTCCACCACATCACTGCACTACACATAGCTCCTCACGATTAGTGCTCCTACGTCTCATCGCAAGTCGTAGAACGCCTCAGCCCGCAGCGGGTTGAGATGGCCCCTATGATGAAGCATGTAACCATGGGGAAACCCTGGTGAGTGAGGGGACTCAAGAAAGGAAAGCTTTCCTTCCTCAAGATTTTCAAACTCACATTTGAGTGGAAAGTCTACAACCCAGCTAGGTCCCTATCCGGTCATACCGGTTTTGTAGGTCTCGAAAAGTGAGTGCAGGCACCCAAAAATAAGTGCTGGTGGGCCCCATCTGCAACAACCGTCTCAAATTAAGCACTGGCTAAAACCATTAAACTGCTTTTAAGGTTCTTCTAACTGCAACTCACAGTTTTTATCATCGCTGATACTGCATGTTTGGAGATGTTCCTTCCACTCTGCGTCACGGAGATGTAGCTACACCTTTTTTGAGATGCTGCATTAAGGGCAAAGTCTAGAATTTGCATGTAATCCCGTTCGGCGGGAACTGACCAGCACTTGAAGTTTCGGAATGTCCGTTCCTTGTTATGGTGACAAAAGTGAAAGAGGCATAGGTGCCCTGGCAATATTTTCTTACCTCTTAACTCACTTTCATTTGAAGGGTCTCCCCTCCTTGGACCCATCTCCTAACCAGAGAACTAACTTCCCACAGACTTCAATGGGATCACCAGCCCGGAAAACACTCTTCACCCGCCAAAAAACATGTTTGCATCGCCATTAATTTTACAAGAACACATATCCCTCCAAAGCCATTTACACTCACCCTCCTAGGAGAGTCAAAGGTTGAGAGGCACGTCCATTGAACTAAGTAGCTCCTCCTATTGTTTCTATACACAGCCTCGTGCTTGTTTTTCCAATTTGCCATACTGCCGAATATACATATCGGACGCCATTGCATTTAACTGATGGTCTTGAGAGCGGGTGAGCCGTGAACACCAGAGATCGGGACTGCCTGATTCTAAGATAGCGGCTTCCTGGGACAGAGCCCCTAGAACGGTGATCTACTATTGCTACTACCTGCTGATGAAAGGCCCGAGCCCCTGCATTTCCTGATGTTGCTGCATGCCTAGCCTTAATGAAGAGTGCACAGTTTTGACGGATTGGAGAGGCTCAGGTCATTGAGACTCAGATCCTACCATATTCTGCCAGAAACAGCCTGCAGTGAAAGAGAGTCAGCCTGCCAAACATCTCCCCACCTCACTGTTTGATCACACTGGAATTCAGGAACTATTGAGGGAGGCATGGAACGCGCTGCAGCACGGTCTGAGGAACCAGCTGGACAAGCGCCACGGAGCAAGCACCTCTTGATGTTACGCTCAGGGTTTCCCAGTAACACCGGGACTGGTGCGGCAGTTGGAGCTATGACGAGGCCCCCCGGGCGGAAACCATGAATATTGTACTTACCGTGGAGACTGAGCAACATGGCCGATGCCCGGTGGAGCTGTTTAGGCAGATATAGAGGAGTTTGGCTCTGGTTCACCCCCTTGGCCGGCACCTACCCAGCCGGACATTGTTTTTCTTCATCTCTCCGTTGTGTTTCCTTCCCTCCACCGCCTCCTCCCTCCGTGATCCTGAGGCTACCTCCCCTTTCTAGCTTATACGTTAATATCTCTTGTTACTGTTTCTCTACCAGCCCGACCGTCCCTAAAATGGCCACCATGAGTGGGCCCCTCGCCAAAGCACTCCTTCTCCCCTTGTTGGGGAGAGATCCTGCATTTATGCCCTGGAGTTTCAGAGACCCCTCTGAGAATGACCACAGCGACAAGGGAGTCACACATAGCGGAGGATTGGGAATGATCCCATTACCGCTGGGAGCACAGCACCGTACACCGTGACCGGCGCACTCTATGGAACTTTTTGATGATGCCCCCCCCGGCGGAAACTAGAACCTTCTATATGTACTGCGGAGCCCGAGCAACCTTTGGCCGATGACCGGTGGAGCTGTCCTATGCAGCTATAGAGGAGTCAGGCTCTGGTTCACCCCTCGGCCGTCACCTACCCAGCCGGACGTCGGACACTGTTTTTCCTCGTCTCCCTGTTGTGTTTCCTACCCCCTCCCCCACCTCTTCCCTCCATTACTCTTTGTCTACCTCCCTTGTTTCCTTCCCTCTCTCCCCCAAATTTCTCTCCCCTTGCCTGTTTTTCCCTTATATCTATGCTATGCTTTTGTAACTCATGTAACTCTTGTAACTATGCTCTAGCAACTGATGTAACTTTGTAACTACGTTCTGAAACAATGTTCTTCCTCATGTAAAGCGCTCTGATACCTCGGGGTCTAGCCAGCGCTATATAAAACTTTTCAAATAAAATAAATTGCTCCTCCCTCCCAACAGTGTTACACAATACCGCGCCGCACTAACTTAATGCATCAGGCCTCCCTCCGCACATAAGAGAAGGAACAAAAGTGTTTTCTACCCAGATGTACAAATTACTCCTTACAGGATTCTGCACTTTAAAAAACAGACAAAGGGATTAATCTAGAAATCTGCGTGATTGCGCTGATATTTTGTGATTCTGTGACAGATGTTTTTTCTTTTAAAAAAGCAACAGTGCACCAAATACAACTACTTTAAAAAGGCTGAAATCAGCATTTTTCAGCTGACCAATTGAAAATGAAAATAATTTATAAAGCGCGCTCATACTCTGGACGTCTTGGCGCTGGAAACGTATCTGTGCATTACTCGATTTCTGCGCTAATCCTGCTTTGCGCTGCCTGGAGCTCAGACCAATTGAAAATGAAAATCATTTATAAAGCGCGCTCATACTCTGGACGTCTTGGCGCTGGAAACGTATCTGTGCATTACTCGATTTCTGCGCTAGTGTTTCCTAAATGTAGCATGTATGTTCCATGCATGTTAATGCTGCTTTTTGGCCATCATACCTGCAGCATGTACTGGCCACTTGCGCGGTCTTTTAAAAAGATGCATGTCAGTGGTATGCACCGAAACTGCACTGCTACCCTGTAGCACCCAAACCCCATCGTCAGGGCGCTTGCCTGGCACAAGTAAGCTTCGTACGGGTCAAGCGCGCACACCCAGGCATTTCCAGACCATGCACCCCACCCCCAGGCCTCAGCTGTGGAAAGTAAAAACAAGATAACCAGCGCGACCAGCGTTGACCGCCATCTGTTTCCAATTAACGCGACCGCGAGACAAGGGCGCGATAATTGGAAACAGATGGCATTGATGCTCGCTCCCGAGCACCCTAGGCCAGGGGACAAAGAAGGCGGGACAATCACCCGCCTTGGACCAATTGCGTGCTGTCTTTTTAAGAAAGACGCATGCACAGGCCAATTGCGGGTTAATAAAAAAAAAAAGCACACACACGAGCGTGTGTTCTGAGTTCAAAAGCCCTTACTAAATGCCTCGCAGAGTAGCGCATGCGCGCTGGCTCAGGCGAGACCTAAAAAGGGGGACCACTCCTCTCCCACATGCTACTATCCAATTTCCCTCCTGGACAGTACAGCTAAAATACTGGGCTGGGTTATATATAATACAATTATTGCGTGGATGGACACCAAGTCTATAATCCATAGCAGTCAGGACGGCTTCAGACGTAAACTAGGGACCATAGAGTAAGGTCCTAATACCGACCTGTTGCTAGGTAAATATTCAGTGGCTAAAAGATCTCCGCTTTACCTAGCATTCATGGACCCGACTTTGGCATTCAACTGTGTAAACAGGGAAATTATGGCACATTCTTACTTCTTATGGGCTTGACACTGTTTTGGTCCATTTTCTGGCCCATTTACATGAGGGAATGAAGGCTAGAGTCCACATAAGTCAACAGGGAGAAGTAACAGGAGAAATTCAGCGTGGCATCAGACAGGGATGTGTGTTAGCCCCTCTTTTATTCATTTTGTATGTGAATGATCTCCATCCCTCACTCTTAGACGCAACTCAGGATGTCCGAGTAACCAGGGGCAACCCACTCCCAGCCCTCTTGTACGCGGGTGACGCATTACTCATAGCATGTACACCTAGGGCACTGTCTCCTAGTACACACTTTCACCAACTTCATGGCTTCCCTCGACCTGCGAACCAATTTTGCCAAGTCCCATGTCATGTCTTGAGGCCCTAAGTGCAGGCCCTTATCAACCCGTGTCAATTGGCCCCAACGCTCTGACCAGTACAAGCACCTTCCCATATCTGGGTATTTATTTCTCTTCCCAAGGGTCATGGTCTTTCAACATCTCTCATCGTACAACAACATTTTCTTCGGCCAATGGGTCCCTTTGCTGCCTTCCCCAACCCCAGGGTGGTGGATTTCTAGACATATTGTTAAAAATGTATAAATCTCAGTGCCATCCAATATGTACAGTGCAGAATTATGGGATATTTCTAACTGTAAGGTAATCCAGCAAGAAGAAAACATTTCTAAGGAGACTGCTGTCACTTCCCATTTCTGCTGCCGATTACATCACTCAAAGAACTGGAGCTGCGATACCTGGAAGGCATGATCCGTGTCTGGCCAGCCCTGCTCTGGTTATCAGTATGGAAAAACCCTGAGTCCGCCCTAATAAGAGACACAATACTGGACTGCCTCTCCCTGGATAAAGGTTTGCAAATCCCCTGGATTGGTTATGTTAAGACCATTTACAGTTGTATAGGAATGGAATCTTTTTTCAGCAATCCCTCGATCTGTGTTTCATTAAGTAAAAAGGGCATGACGGAGGCTTTTTTCCAGCTCGAGGAGTCCCAGCAGCTCAGGATGCTCGAGACATGTCCAACAGTCATAAGATATTTGGACTTATACGACACTGATAACATCACTAATTATCCATGGACTGCTCGCAGCAGATGGGAACGTTCACTTTTATTTCATTGTAGATCAGGTACTGTTAAGTACCTGTTATGCTTTCCCCTGAGCTATACACAGCATCTTGATTCCATATCTTGCCTGTGTGACGATGTTTCTAAAAAGACTATGCTTCATTTGATCTTTTTCTGCAAATTGTACTCGTAATATTCCAAGTTGTTTTTAACCCCTACTTTAAAGAAGTACTGTTATGGCCTAAATCAATGGAGACCCGCTCTTAGATTCTTATTACTTTTACATAATGATGAAGGGCCTTTTAATATGGGTGCATTTTTAAAGGCTGCCACGCGGGCACGAACTTCGATGCACTGATGCTGTTGCAATTTGGTACTGTATGAGATATTTTATCCTTCTAGCTGATGCATTTTATGTATTGGTCATATCTTAATTTAAATTGTTATGATGTAAAATGATTTTACCATTTTCTGTTTGTGAATACCTTTTATGGCTGCCACAATGCTGCTGAACAAAGTTTTGAATTGAATTTGACTCATTTAGCACCCCTAACATTTTTAACATAAATAAGGACAGCAGTATCACATACAATCTTATGAGGATGGGTTGTTAACAAATACCAGAATGAGTATCTGTGGTGAGAATCACAATACCTTTTTGGGAGTATACAGATCAATACATTTTAAGGCATGGGCAAAGTGGGCAATTGCCTAAGGCCCTTACCTTCCAAGGGTCCCCTGGTAAAGTGATCTCTTTCTCACCCTCTCTTTCTCCATCTCAACCTTGCTCCCTCTCTACTTCTTCCTCAGGTCACGTCTCTACCTATTCCTACCTCACAAATCTTTCCCTTTCTCCCTACTTCTTTTCTACCTCCCTGCTTGGCATGTCATTCGTTGTAGCTCTTCTTGTTCTACTTCACCTCTCTACGTTTCCATCTTCTACCCCTGGTCTCTACTCAATCATTAAATCTGTACGTTTCTCTCCAACTCCCCAACTATGTCTATCACCGTTACCTTACCGATCTTTTTGCCTCATGTCTCTCTTCTTACTTCACCTCGCCTATCCTACCAGATTCTTCTTTCCCTTTCTCTATCCAAATCTCTAGGCACCTACCACAACTCTCTCCTTCTGAATTCTACCTCACCTCCTTCTCAAATAAACCTCTTTGTGCCTCCCTCTAGATCTGGCCTCTCTGTGCCATATTCTACATCTCTACCCAGTTTTCGAATTGAACTCTTTTTCACACTTTCTTTTGCAGCCCACTGTTCCGTGTCCATCTCACTTCCCCGTATATTTTCTCCATCTGGTCTCTCAACCTAATCATTCATTTTACTTTACCTCTCTCCATCTCTAAATAGCTCACTTTGCTGTACCTCTAGCTAACCCCTTTACCTTATGGTTCTGTTCCTCTCCGCTTGACCTTAATTGTACCTCATATCTCATTGAGTACTTCATCTCTCTTCATCTCATCTCGCTCGATCTAAACTCTCAATTTACCTCATGTTCATGTGCTACCCTTCGTCTTCATTAATCTAACTCCTTTCTCACTGCCTTTTTTTCTAACTTCTTTTTCTCCATCTCATATGTATCTACTACCTCTATCTCAACTCATCCTGTCTGCTTCAGCTCTCCAACTCTTTCCACATCTCTCTACTTCACGTTTTCGTCTTGATCTCACTCTACCTCACCCTCTCTAAATATCGCCCTCAATTCTCATTCTCTACCTCACCTCTGTTGTTCTACTTCAACTCTTTTCTCTTTACGCTTCAACTTTCCTTCAGTTCTCCGTTCTACCTTTTTCTCTGCCTCACTTAGTCTTCACCTCTCTTTCTATACCTCACTTCACATACTGCCCCATTCTCTACCTTACCACTCTCTATCTTAATTCTAACTCTCTCATTACCTCACTTCTCTACTAGTCTACCTTTACCATTTTTTCTACCATAACTTTCTCTTCAACTCCCCTCCAGTGCACCCCACTCCACTCCATTCTCTCTAGCTCTCTTCCTTACTCTACAGCCTTAGCCTTCTTTTTTCAAACCTACCTTTCCTTTTCATTCTGGCTACCTCACCTTTCTCTCTACCTTATCTTCTTCTTACTTCACCCATCTCTCAAATTCCTCTCTACTGCTGCCTCTCTTCTCGTCTGTTTCACCTCCCTCACTGTTCTGTTCCCTTTATCACTCTGTCCTTCTCTTTCCCTAGCTCTCAAATTTCCCTTATTCAGCAGAGGCAGAGGTCACTGTCTAGCCAAAGAAATGTGGACATAGAAACAGGAGGAGTGATAAGGTAGATGAAGAGAATTAAGGCCAACATTCTACGATTTTACTTGATGGAATGGTGATAATCCTTGGAGCAGTGCTGTGATTTTTAACTGGGGAAGTAAGAATGCCAGTTGTGACCGAGGGTTTATTTGTGATTAAAAATGACCAGTGTTTAAAGCTACAATTCTAAGCACTATGTGCCTGTGTCTTATTTTCAAATTATACACTAGTTCACTAAACAGCCACCAAGTCACGATTACAGTTCCTGTCCTACAGCAGGAGGTACAGGATGATTAGTCTCTGAATTCTAAATACTATTGTGCTAGACAAAGCAAATCTAGATCCAAGTGCCAAAAGAAATACAAATCAATGCTCGATCCAGTACAAGGGCTGCTTTGTAATATCCCAACAAACTAAAATAAACAAGGGAATAAAACAATCAAAGAAAACCCCTCCCCACCCTCCCTATCCCATACCTCATCTGTGCAGTGTGGTGTTCTTCAGTGTCTAGTTACTGTGTCCATGTACACCTTGTTCTGTGTCAACTGGTGCATTCGAGAGCCGTAAGACACGTAAATAGCGGGGGCACGTCAGCTCTCGGAATTCTTGAGAAAGAAGTGAGATGCACGGTTTCCAAAGATCCAGGAAAGGTGTCTCCCCTTTGCTAGATGTGGATGAAATTTTCTCCATCCCCAGGACGAACCAAAGGCGGTGGAGCCATCCTAGCTGAGTTGGGATGTGAGTGGTGCCCCAGTGGGAGAGAATCTTTTGCAAAGCAGTCCCTAGTGCAATGCCGATCTGCCTGCCTCTCATCGATTTCAAGGGGAACGTCAGAGGGTTAGGTAAACCCAGTAAAATGTAGGCAGGGAACCTGGGGAGTTGCGTCTCAAAATGGCGGTCAACCTCATCTATAATTTGTGTCCAATAGTCGCAGATCTGCGGGCATTCCCATAGTAGGTGAACTAGTGTCCCGGTCTCCTGGCAACCCCTCCAACAGTTGGGGCTCTTGGTTGGGTCCATCTTGTGGAGCTGTTCTGGGGTGAGGTACCAATACGTCGCTATTTTCGTCCATGTTTTGGTTAGCACTGTGTGCCGGGCAGTGTGACGGGATCTAAAGTAAATACTCCCCCACTCTTTGTGGGTTAACGTTCTCCCTAATTCTCTTTCCCACCTGATCTGATTGGTTTTGTATGCATGTGCTGAGTGCTGGCCTAACCGGGTGTAAAGTGTAGAGATCAAGCCTTTACTGGATGTGTTTGTGACCAGCCATTTCTCATAGTCCGTAAGATGTGGTTGTGTATTAGCTTTATTGTCCGGGTGGGAAAGCCGGTGCCTGAGTTGCATATACTGTAGGCATTCTGACTCTGATAGGTTGAAGTCGGACCACAGTTTTGTGAACGGTATTATCCCGTCGCTATCGATCATATGGCCCATCGAGCGACAGCTAGATTGTCGCCATTTAGGGAATGCTCCAGAGGGCACCCCAGGCGTAAACTCAGGATTGTCGAACAATGGAGTTACAGGAGATGGGAAGGATGTAAGCCCGTGCCGGACGCTACAGCTATCCCACGCTTCCATAATTGGCTTTGTGATCGGCGACAAGTAGAGATTCCTTGGTCTGTGTATTTTCTTTAGGAAGGGGATCTTCCAGAGTGAAGTTCCGGCCACTGCCCTATCTTGGAAGAGCCAACGACGCTCAGACTCCGCCTTATTCCATTCAACCAGATATCGCATCTGTGAGGCTTGGAAGTAGAGATGGAGATTCGGCAGCCCGAGGCCCCCTTTGGTAGTGGGAAGGTAGCTCTGCTCTTTCCTCATCCTTGGTTTCTTCCCAGCACAAACAAAGCGATGTAGTTCAGATTGTAGTTTGTTAATCATCCCTAATGGGGGAACTAGGGGGAGCGTCTGAAAGACGTATAATATCTGAGGTAAAATGGTCATCTTAATTGCCGCAATTCTCCCTAGCCAAGAGATTGGATATTGCGCCCAGCGCCCTAGTTCTGCTTTGATTCGTCTGTGCAAAGCGCGGTAATTAATGAAGGAGGTGTTTTGTAGTGTGTGTGCGTTCCTCACACCCAGATAAAGTAAAGTGTCCTGTTCCCAGGAGATTGGAAATTGCTTCGCTAGGGTAGCAATCATGTCCGAGGGAAACGAGAGGCTCAGAGCCTGCGACTCAGAAAGGTTGATTTTGAAACCCGATACAGTTCCGAATGCCTCCATCTCGGTCAGGAAGGCGGGAAGAGAGGCAAGCGGGTTGACTAGTGACACCAGGACGTCATCTGCATAGAGATTAATTTTGTGTTCCCCCACCCCCGAAGACAGTTCCCTGTATCTCTACGTTGTCGCGGACTCTCTGGGCGAATGGTTCCATGAATAGAGCGAATAATAACGGGTACATCGGGCCTTGGCGAGTCCCTCTGCAGATGGGAAATGGTGCAGATAGGTACCCATTTACTCGTACTGAGGCTGAAGGGAAGTGATAACAATTCAATACCCAAGTGCGGAATCTTTCGGGGACACCGAAGTGGGTCAGCACCTGTTCCAAAAAGGGCCAGTGCACTCTGTCAAAAGCTTTCTCAGCATCGACTCCAAGGAGCATATAATGATTGGAAGTGTGCAAGGCTTTCTCAATTAGGTGTAACACCCTCTTGGTGTTGTCGCTTGTTTGGCGCTGGGGGACGAAGCCTGTTTGGTCTGGATCTATGATATAGGGAAGTAGGGGTCCTAGTCGTGAGGCCAGGATGCTAGTAAATAATTTAAGATCAACATTGAGGAGCAAAATGGGGCGATATGAGCTGCAAAGCTGACTATCCTTGCCAGGTTTGGGGATGACGGAGATAGTAGCAGCAAGCATAGTGGGAGTGATCCCTCCAGAGGATGAGAAGCTGTTATATAACCGGGTCAATATGGGGGCCAATTTCGTGCAGAACATCTTGTAGAAAAGGTGGGAAAAGCCATCGGGCCCGGGGACTTAGCTGAACATAATCTGGAGATTGCAGTAATGACCTCCTCTATTCGGATTTCCTGCTCTAGTGCCTCTGACTGGGAGGCTGTGAGGGAGGAAGTGCCTCCTTTAAATAAGCGTCACAAGCCTCTAAATCTAAATGTTGGTCCGTGTATAACTCTGCATAAAATTGTCGAAATGCATTGCAATAGCAAAGTCCTCAGTGACAACAGAGCCAGACGGGTCACGTATCGAGCGGATCGCAGAACGCTGCTGCCGAGCCCAGAGTCGGGCCGCCAGCAAGCACCCGCTCTTATCGCCATCTGTATAATAATTGTGTCGGAGACGCAAGGCGGCATATTCAGCTTTATCCAGATCTATGCTGGCTAACTGAGCGCGTGCGGCGGTCAGCTGTCTCCAGACACGTGGGGCCCCGGAACGTTGGTGTATACCCTCCAATTTTTTCACCCGCCTTGACAGTTGCTCTCTTTTCTCCAAACACAATTTGTTGTCAGTCGCCGAGATTACAATGAACTCTACTAGAATAACTGTTTTGAGTGCCTCCCATAGTGTGGAGGTTGCTATATCTGGGGTGTCATTGAATGATAGATATTCTACAATAGAGTTTTCTATTTGTTGAGCCGCCTCCTTGCGATAGAGTAATGCGTCCCGTAGCCGCCACGTTCCCCTAGAGCTTTGTGTAGGGAGAATATAGAGTGTCAGCAGTACAGCTGAGTGATCTGACAGTGCATCGGGAAGGATTTCAACTGAGGACGTGAAATGTAGGAGTTCGGTCATACCTAAGAGATCCAATCTAGCGTATGTTTTGTGTGCATGCGAGAAATAAGAGTATTCTCGGAGCTGGGGGTGTAGTGTTCTCCAGATATCGCTAAATCCCAGGTCTCTAAGAGCCTTTCAACCCCTTGGGGAGAGGGACCCGGATTGCCCAAATCTAGATGTGGATCTGTCAAGGTTGTTGTTAAGGACTGGGTTGAAATCTCCTCCTATAAGGGTATTCCTATCCTGTGCCGCCAGCGTCTCCGCCAGGGCTGTGTGGAGGAATGCCTCCTGCCCCTCATTTGGTGCGTACAGAGATGCTATAACCCCGGACCATGTGTCCACTGTCACCCGGAATGCTAGCAATCGCACCTTTATTTCGGCTACCTTGTCTCCTATAGAGCCTTTAGAGGTACGAGAGACTAGGAAAGCCACCCCTGCCGATTTAGTGCGAGTGGAGAAGTGCTGAGTTGGAAAGGAACGTGATCTGAGCCTGTGATAATCTTGTGGCAAAAGAGGAGTCTCCTGCAAGAGACATATCTGCACCGGTGTTTTCTAAATATGATAGGACAGCTCTTCTTTTCACCGGATTATTGAGGCCTTTAACGTTTAGTGTGACAATGTTCAGCGGATTACCCATTGCGACTTGTGTTGTAAGGAATTGCCCTGAACTCACTGGGTCGCGGTGCGAGCCGGACCGACGTGCCTATTCCCCCGCCTTCAGTTGTCAACTCGTGGTTGTACAGACGTGAATGCAAAAGTGTGAGGTATGTGCCCCGTAACACCCAACCCGCAAGCATTAAACAAACTTTGAACAAGAAGAGAGTTAAGTTAAGAAAAATACGAAACTCAGTCTGTGGTTGATTGGTTCATCATGGGGTATATGCGTGGCCGTACTCCCTGCTCCCCCGCCTAGGAAGCGATCAAAGAGTTTCACCCATCTGCTCAGGAAGGATCTGTCTGTGTCAGAGCCTTAGGTAGTGCCTCTACCACCTCCTGCTGGCCCTTCGCTATAGTGTCCGGATCAGGCTTGGTGATTTTTGTTCAAGGGCCCCTAGTGCGCCAGCGCGCCTGCTCCAAGGAAGTGCGTTGGGGTGAGGACTGCTCCTTGCATTCGTCCGCTGCCGAGTCCAGGCCCAGGACCCTGCATGTCTCCTCGTAGGAGGCCATCTGAAGCAGGCGCCTGTCCCAGCGGAAGGTGCCCCCAGGAGTATGCTATTCCTTTGCTACGCAGGAATGTAGTCGCTGGTCGGAAGGTGTGCCTCTTCTGTAGTGTAGATGCAGCGAGGTCCTGGTACAGTGTTATGGATTGGTTCTGGAAGTTAATGGGGTGTTTCTCCCTAGCTTTACGCAGGATCTCTTCTTTCAGTTCGAAGTCTTGTAGGTAGGCTAAAATGTCCGATGGGGGGACACCCCTTTGCATTGGGGGCCCACTCGGTGAGCACCGGGCATCTTGATTTCAAGGGAAGGAGCAGCATCTAGTATAAAGCGAAAGAGGCCAGTGAGGAAGTTTTTAATGTCTGCGCCTTCTGCTTTGGGTTGCACACCCCTGACGCAGATGTTGTTGCGCCAGGATCTATTTTCGAGGTCCTCCGTGTGTGCCTGTAGGTCCAATTGTAGGTCACGAAGCCGCAGAATTTTTTGTTGTAGCATTTCGACCTCTTCAGTGTGGCTACTTCCCTGGTCCTCTAGAGTGGCAACTCGGTCACCCAGGCTATCCATGTCCTTCCACAGTTCTCGAATGTCGCTTGACAACGCTTTTTTGACCTCATGCAAATCCTCGCGGAGAGATGCAAACAGCGACTCGAGGAAAGCCCAGGTCACCAGCTCCCCAGTCTCATCCTCCTCTAAGTTCTGATGAGCAGACTGCATTGTGGACCCCAATGCACCTCCGCTTTGTTTAATGAGCATATCCTTTAGTGTTCGGTCTTTTTTGGGCCTGGCCATAGTCATCTTGTCGGCCTGAGGAAGGGACCTGGTGCACAGCATGTTCTGGCTATCTGGAGCTGTCCGTGGCGGCCAGGACCACTCTCTAAATCCAAACGGTGTTGGTCGCTAAGTTTCAAGGCTGCGCGGGGGTGGGACGGCCTGCTCACACACCCCAGCGCTATCTTATGGCCGCATGCTGGGCCAGCAGTGTCAGGCAAAGATCCATGTAATTCATGCAGAACTGGGCGCCGCCAGGATGAGCCCGTCAAATAGGGTCGCCGGCCCAGCATAAGATACCGCTTCTCCGGATCCCACGTTTTGTGGCCCTCTCTCCGGGCGGCTTCACTGTATGTATAGTGGGACCCTTCCGGGGGCTCCCATTAGAGAGTGAGCCCCCCCATGTGCCAGGCCTAGCCCTAAGCTCCCAGTGGGCCCCCTCACCTCAGTGTGCTGCGTGAGTGCTTCTGGGCCGCCGCCCGCCCGCACCAGTCCACAGGCCGCCTGGCCGAAGCAGGAAGCCTCGGGAGGACTCCTCAGGTCCCTCACGCACCGTTGCTCTCCGTTCTAGGTCGCTGGCCGCACCATGCCGCTGCTACCAAAATCAGAGTAGCCGCAGCCCGTAGCAGAGTTCTAAATAGGAGGGGCCAGCACCTCTCCCCAAGCGCGGAAGCCTTTGGCCTTGGATCCTGCCTGCAGGCGATGTACAGCGACGCGGAGCCGCCCCTCTAGGCTGATAGTTAGCCACGCCCGGCTCCGATCTCCCTTCTTGGCCCTGTCCAGGCCATTGTCCTCGATTACAGTCCTCCCAGGTCCACTCGTTTGCAGGCGATGAGCGGTGACGCAGGAGCCGCTCCACCAGGCCACTAGTGAGCCGCGCCCGGCTCCGATCTCCTCCCTGGGACCCGCCCAGGCTATCGTCCTCGTTCGCGGCCGTCGGGGCTTGTGCAGACCACAGCCGAGCCTTTGCCCACCGCCAAGGTGGAAGTGGTTCAATCCGGGGGCCCAGGCGGTGTCGCAGTGCCCAAGGGAAGCGCGCCTTCAGCCGTCTGCTACCGTCGCTCAGGCCAGGCCCCTCCTCCTCTGCGAGCCGGCATGCGTGTTCCGGGTCGCCCAAGGCCTTGCCTTCTCCTGCCGTCCGGCGGGTCTCCGAGCGATACAATGGCCCAAGCAGACCGGTGATCGGGTGCTGTGGGCTCTCCCAATGCTCCGTGTTACAGGAGCAAGATGAGGGTGTTACGAGCCCTGGACGGCAATCAATCGGGCAACGGCGCGACGAGAAGAGACGTCTCACTCGGTCGCCATGTTGGCCACGCCCCCAATTAATGCTTGTTTAAGCTGTCGTTTGATACTATTTGGCTGGCAGATGCTTTACAGCTTGACCTTTTGTTGGTCTCCTTTCTGAAAGTTTAAAATATAATTCAATAATGTTTGCCACCATGGGGCATGGAATAAGCTGAAATGTGTAATAAATGCAAACATGTTCCCAAAGGGAAACCCCAAAATATGTCTTGTTTGGTGGCCCAAAAAATCTCTACAATGGCACGGAAGAGAAACATACAGTGATGCAAACTAAGAGACAAAAAATAACTTATATTACTCACACACACACATACATATAATGTTTGGATACTATCAACGGGCCAGCAGTAGCTAGGCCGCCAATACATTTGCTTCAAACAGACAAGCTCCTCTTTTCAAAAATATGATCTGAGCAAGGTAGTGGAAGTAAAACCCTTTGGCTCAGACCTTAACCAGGCTGCTCTAGCGTCTTTTAAATGGTGTGATAGTAAATAAAGCAGGAGTAAAACGACTTCCAGAGAAAAATGTAGGTACAAGCGCATATATGGCTAATGCACAAGTTACTAACTTGTGTAACGATATATCTGTAAGAGACAGTAGTTAGTGACAGATTCCTTACCTTAGAATATCCCCAGGCGTCAGGCTGGATCCGGGAAAGTTTTTGCGTAGCAGTACCCTTGCGCGTCGGTGGCGGCGTCGTGCGGCTCCGCGTCCGTCGTCGGCATCGCCGGGATGACGTCGCGGGCAGTACCTAGACGCCGCCCTGCGCGCTGACGTCAGTTCTGTACACGACTTTCCGCGCCAGGAACGCAGAGCCATGCAAGAAGCTGACATAGGTGTCTGAAAAATACTACGGCCCTGAAAGGGATGTCCTTAACCCTAGAAATCAGTTCGCAGAACGGGGAGGATGGGTGGGGCGGTAAGGAATCTGTCACTAACTACTGTCTCTTACAGATACATCGTTACACAAGTTAGTAACTTGTGCATCTGAAAGAGACACGTTAGTGACAGATTCCTTACCTTAGAATAGATACCCCAGCAATACCAACCCTGGTGGTGGGTCTGCGAACAGATTCAGACAAGGAAGTCCCGGAGGACAGAACGGACAAAGAAGCCGTCCCTCCGGACCTGGCTGTCAAGGCAGTAATGTTTGGTAAACGTGTGCAGCAAGGCCCACGTAGCTGCCTGACATATATCCTGTAACGGAACACCGCGGCCTAAAGCCGTGGTAGCAGCCGTAGCCCTGGTGGAATGGGCACGCAGCCCAACAGGAGGCTCCTTCTTAGCCAAAGAATAACAGGCCTTGATACACAAGATGACCCAGCAGGAGATGGTCCTCTTGTGTACCGCCCGACCTTTTTTGGCGCCCACGTAGCCAACAAAGGACTGGTCATCCATCCGGAACTGTTGTGTGCGGTTGAGGTAAAAGGAAAGCGCACGTTTTGGGTCCAGACGGTGGAGCCTCTCTTCCTCTCTGGAAGGATGCGGAGGCGGAAAGAAGGTGGGCAAAGTGATGGTCTGCCCAATGTGGAAGGCAGTAACCACCTTTGGCAAGAAGGACGGACGCGTCCTAAGAACAACCTTGTCTGGATGAACAGACAGAAAGGGGGTTTGCATGAAAGAGCCTGGAGCTCACTCACCCGCCGAGCGGAGGTGATGGCCACCAGAAAGGCTGTCTTCAGAGTAAGAAGACGAAGAGGACAGTTATGCAGAGGCTCAAAGGGAGCGCACATTAAGAAGGTAAGAACCAAATTTAAGTCCCACTGAGGCATTATAAACGGAACAGGAGGAAAGAGGTGCGTAATGCCTTTAAGAAACCTGTTAACAACAGGGGACTTAAAAAGAGAGGGCTGATCAGGAAGCCTGAGGAAGGCCGAGATTGCACAAAGATAGCCCTTGATGGTACCCAGGGCAGAACCCTGTTGGGCCAGAGAAAGAAGGAACAGAAGAACCTCAGAAAGAGGGGCAGAAAGGGGATTCACAGCCTTTGCTGTGCACCATGCCACAAACTTGTTCCACCTGCAGGCGTATACCACCTTAGTGGAGGGACGCCTGGCTGCCAGAATCACATCACAAACTTCGGGAGGCAAGTCGAAAGGAATCAACTGCCGCCGCTCAATCTCCACGCAAGCAGGTGTAGACTGGACAGGTTCGGGTGGAGGACCGTCCCCTGCTGCTGCGACAGAAGATCCTCCCGAAGAGGCAGACGGATCGGGGGATCGACGCTCATACTGAGTAGCTCGGGATACCAAACTCTTCGAGCCCAGTCTGGAGCCACAAGAATGACTTGGGCCCGGTCGCGCCGAATCTTCTTCAACACTCTGGGTAGAAGTGGTATAGGCGGAAAGGCGTACCACAGACCGCAACTCCACTCGCGACGAAAAGCGTCGCCGAGCGAGTGCCGCCTTGGAAATTCCAACGCGCAGAACTGCTGACATTGCGCGTTCTCTTCGGTGGCGAATAGATCTAACCAAGGCTCTCCCCAGTGTAGAAAGAGTCCTTGCGCCACCTCCGAGTGAAGACGCCATTCGTGATCCATCATGCACCTGCGGCTGAGTTCGTCCGCCCTGGCGTTCAGGGAACCTGCCAGGTGTTGAACCATCAGGAATATGCCCTGATGTTCCAGCCATGTCCAGAGGCGCAGAGCCTCCTGACATAGGGTCCACGACCCCACCCCGCCCTGTTTGTTGCAGTACCACATGGCGGTCGTGTTGTCTGTGAACACCTGCACTACCTTCCCTTTGACAGAGGGAAGGAATGCCTTGAGTGCAAGTCGGATCGCCCGGAGCTCCAGAATGTTGATATGGAGCCGGGACTCCGCCCGGAGACCAGAGGCCTCTGATCTCCGCCTCTCCCATGTGACCGCCCCATCCCAGAAGGGACGCGTCCGTCACAACTGTGTGCTCTGGCTGGGGAAGGGAGAGGGATCTGCCCATGACCCATTGCCGGTTCGAGAGCCACCACTGCAACTGTTTTGCAGTCCCCTCCGAGAACTGGACGTGATCGGACAGGTTGCCCTGGTGCTGCGCCCACTGGAACTTCAGGTCCCACTGCAGAGCCCGCATATGCCATCTGGCATGATCGACCAGTAGGATGCAGGAGGCCATGAGGCCCAGCAGCCTCAGGGTCATCCGTACCGAAACCCAGGATAGAGGCCGAAAGATCGGAATCATAGCCTGAATATCTCGGACTCGCCGTTCAGGAGGATAAACCCGAAACTGCGTCGTGTCCAGAACTGCTCCGATGAAAGCTGTGGAGAAGGAATCAGGTGCGACTTCGGCACGTTGATGGAGAACCCCAGCGAGTGCAGGAGTTCGGCCGTAGTCTGGAGGTGGGAGACGACTGCCTGGGACGAGCCCGCCTTCAGCAGCCAGTCGTCGAGGTAGGGGAAGACTGGAACCCCTGCCCAGCGCAGATGAGCTGCGACCACCGCCATCACTTTTGTGAACACCCGAGGGGCGCTGGTAAGGCCAAAAGGGAGCAAGGTGAACTGAAAATGCTCGAGGCCTACCGTGAACCGCAGGTAATGCCGGTGGGCCTGCAGGACGGGGATGTGGAAATATGCGTCCTGCAAGTCCAACGCTACCATCCAGTCTCCAGGGTCGAGAGCAGTCAAGACCTGAGCTAGGGTGAGCATCTTGAACTTCTCCTTCCGGAGGAAGAGATTGACGTTCCGGAGGTCCAAGATAGGACGCATGTCCTCCTTGTCCTTTTTGGGCACCAGAAAGTAGTGGGAGTAGCAACCACGTCCTACTTCTGGGGTCGGAACGCGCTCGATGGCCCTCTTGGGCAAGAGGGCCGCAACTTCCTTCTGAAGAAGCACCAAGTGATCCCCTGACATGCGGTGGAATTGAGGTGGCATGGCTGGGGGGATGGTCTTGAAGGGGAGGGAGTAGCCCCTTCGGACAATGTCCAAGACCCACCTGTCTGAGGTGATGGCACGCCAGTGGTGAAGGTGATGGCAGACCCTGCCCCCTACTGGCGTGCTGTGCACCTGAAAAGAAGGACTAGGAGGGCTTGGAGGCCGCGGACGGGGCGGGGTTGGTGGCCTGACCCGCACGCTGGTTGCCTGACCCGCCACGGCGGGAGCCACATCCTCGGCCACGCGAAGACATTTGATGCGCGGGCCGGTGGCTGGGCAGCGAACGTGACTGGGCGCCCCTTCCGTGGCCACGAAAGGGGTGAAAAGCAGACGGCTGCGGAGGGCGCACAGCAGAAAGGCCCAGGGACTTGTCGCGGCCGAGGCAGTAGAGACATTCCTGATGCGGGTCTGTGATCGACATCATTCGACCACAGGCGTCGCATGGCTTGAAGCCGGGCATCCCAGCCGACACCTTCGGAGTCGAGAGACTCGAGAAAACAGTGAAAAAATCACCCAAAAACTTAGTCAAAAAATGACTAGGGCACTGCTCTTCCCGGAACTGCGCTTACTGGCGCGGAAAAAGAAAGAACTGACGTCAGCGCGCAGGGGCGGCGTCTAAGTACTGCCCCCGACGTCATCCCGGCGATCCCGACGACGGACGTGGAGCCGCACGACGCCGCCTACCGACGCGCAAGGGTACTGCTACGCAAAAACTTTCCGGATCCAGCCTGACGCCTGGGGATATTCTAAGGTAAGGAATCTGTCACTAACGTGTCTCTTTCAGATTCTACTAATTAAAACATCATCCCGCCTTCCCACAACCCCTTGAGGAGCCCAAATTGAGCTCTCAACCATGGAAATGTCCCCTAATAAAGAAATGCCAGCATATGCAATTGGTGACCTGTTGTTGTAGAACTCAAATACATGGTGAGAAATGCAATAATAAAAGATTTTGTTTTTAGGTCTCGCGCCTAGCGTTGCAGTGCGTAGCCCTGCTCGCGCAGCGCGAGACCTCTTGTATGGGCTTCAGAAAGCTAACCACACGCTCGTGCGTGTGGTTTTGCTTTCGCAGGCTGGCATTGGCTGTAGCGTGCTTTTTAAAAAAAAAAAAACAGCACGCAATTGGGCAAAGGCGGGCGCATGTCCCACCTTTGCTCCGCCCATTCCCGTCCATGTCTAGGACGCGCATCAGCGCGCGGCACAGACGACAGGCTCCCTCGCTCCTCTGTGGTGTGCGCGCACCACTGGTTTTCTTTGTCTTTCCCTATCCCCAAACCGCCGAGATCGCTTTTTTATTTTTTATTTAAATTAGTAGATCCCGTGATTTGTGTATTTAGATTAGTAGATTATGTGATTTGCTAAGAATCACAGAACGTTGAGCCAATGCCGAGTCTTGAACTCTGGTCTTCAGCTCCCGAGTCCGACTGCTGACTCCTGTAAAGCCGCCTTGTTGGCCCCTCGTACACACAAACAGATCGAAGAACCGGTGGCAGCTCCAGTTACAGATGCTTCCTTTCCATGCTCTCTGATGCATTTCCTCTCGCTGACCGAGAGTTGGTTGCCGTGCGAATGAGGAGGCTACAACTCTAGATGGCAGCGGGCTGTGTTCTCACGGCACGCCCTTGCAGTGTGACTAAGGCTCGGTTGCTCTTCAGCTTTCGCCTTATTTGTAGTAGCTGCTCCCAAGAGACCTGTAATGAGCATTCAAATTTTGGAAGGAGTATGTTACTTACACTGTAAGCATCTATTCGTAGTGTGCAGTGCTGCAGATTCACATGCTATGCATACTCCTGCCATCAGGTGTTGGGCCCGGACTCTGCGAGTTGTTTTTCTCTAGGAAGTTTTATGATCGGTGTCATGCTTCCGTTCTCCTCCCTCTTGAGGTATTGCACATGTGCAACGGCTCCTTTGTTAATGTTTTTTTCCCCTTGCTATATATGGAGTGAGGATATAGTCTGTTAAGTTAGCATTTGCTGTTGAATATGCTGTATTTGTGTGTATTCTTCTCACCATCTAATACCTGCTTGGGAGGCGGGAGGGTGCATGTAAACGCTACAAATAGATGTTTACAGGCTAAGTAACATACTCCTTTCGTAGTATGCGTTGGCTGCACATGCACATGCTATGCATAGACTGTACCCCTCTCGCTGTGGCTTGAGGCATGAGATGGGGCATTTGTTTGAAATGTTTGAAGGACTGTTTCTCCAAATAGAGCTTGTTGTCTTGCCTGAACATCCACACAATAATGTTTTGTAATTGTATGTGGGTTCATTCATGTTGCTGCTTTTCAAATGTCATCAAGAGGGATATTTCCCAAGAAAGTCATGGTTGCTCCTTCATTCCCTGTTGAATGAGCCCTTGTCATAGTTGTCAATGTTCGTTTTGCTTTAGCATAACAAATTTGAATACATTTAACAACCCTGCTTTCTATTCCTGCTTCTGAAATAGCTTTCCCTTTATGTGGATTTGAAAACGAAACAAATAATTGTGTTTTCCTGGAAGGTTTGTACATTCCAAGTAGTACAAGAGTGCCCGTTTAACGTCAAGTGTATGCAAGGCATGCTCTGCAACTATCTGGTTTTGAAACTCTATAGTTTGATTTAAATGGAAAAGTGATATAACTTTAGGTAAGAACTTTGGTTTGATGCGTAAATGCACTTTGCCTGGGAACACTTGAAAGTAAGGTTCTTCCACAGTAAGCGCATGTATTTCGCTTACCCGTCATAGGTGTTTTATTGCCACAAGAAAAGCCACCTTCCATGTCAAAAACTGTATTTGACAATTATGAAGTGGCTCAAATGGTGGCCCCATAAGGCATGTTAGAACAATGTTTAGGTTCCATGCAGGTACTGGAAGTGTACGTGGTAGAATTACTTTTTAATCCTTCCATGAAAGCTTTGATGACAGGAATACAGAAAAGTGATTAGTGTTTCCTAGCTGCAATGGCTGTTAAATGCAAGCGTATTGAGGTATATGCCAAAATTGCCTTTTTAAGGGTAAAAAGTAACAGACTATTTTTGTTTTGTTGGTGAAGAAGGGTTGATGATTAAAGATGCACATTAGTGTACAAAACGTTTCCATTTTGCTGCATAGCAAGCCCTTGTGGTTGGTCTTCTGGCCTTCTTTAGACTAGATAAACATTCTGGAGGGAGATTTAAGTATCCAAACCCTGACTTCAATAGCCAGATCCCAAGATTGAGCTGTTATGCATTGGAGTGTTTCACCCTACACCTGCTGTGAGCAAGAAGGTTTGGATAACCAGGTAGTTTCTCATGAGGTACCATGGCTGTCGAGCCCATGTGGGACCAAATCGTAATAGTCTCATAGAAGTCTGTCTGAGTTTCCGGACAATGTATGGAAAGAGTGGGAGAGGAGGAAAAGCATAAGCAAATATCCCTGGCCAGTTCATTCATAGAGCTTCCCTTTGGATAGCAGGTGTAGGTATCTGGAGGCAAAGTTTTGGCATTTTGAGTTTTTGATGGTTGTGAACAGGTGTATTACAGGGGTTCCCCACCGATGGAAGTATTGTTGCAGTAATGGTGTGTGCACTTCCCCACTCATGAACTTGTTGCTGTGTCTAGCGGAGCAGGTCCGCAATGGAGTTTTCCTGTCCTGGTATGTATTGAGCCAGGAGGAGAATTTTGAGTTTGTTTGCCCATTTCAATATGTTTTGCGCTAGTTGTGACAGTTGTATGGCATGGGTCTCCCCCCTTGTTTCGGGATGTAATACATTGCCGTCATATTGTCAGTTCGGAAAAGGAGTTTTCCCTGTAATGTTTGTTAGGAATGCTTTGAGAGCCATGTAGATGGCAAGAAGCTCCAGTATGTTGATGTGCATGGTCTGTTGTTGTAAGGTCCAGTGTCCCTGAACCACAATGTCCTTCATATGAGCACCCCACCTCATGAGTGATGCATCGGTTATGATGGTTACTTGCAAGACTATGTCCTTGAAGGCTCTTCCCTTCAGTATGCTTGAAGTGTTCCACCATTGTAGTGCCTGGTGGACCTTGGGTGAAACCAACACTAGATCTTCCATGTCCCCCCCTACTTGTGACCATTGCGATGCTAAACACCCTGGGAGAGGTCCCATGTGTAGTCTTGCATGTGGCACTATTACTATGCATGATGCCATCATCCCTAATAGGCGCATCACTGTTTTGGCTGGTAGGTAACGATGTGGCTGACAAAGACCCAGTTTGGAGATTGAGAACCCTTTGTGGATTGGGGTAAGCTGTTCCTGATACTGAATTGAGTATTGCTCCTAGGTATGGTTGTACCTGGAGTGGTTGAAAATGTGATTTTGTTGCATTGATAGTGAAACTCAATTGGTGAAGTAGATCTATAGTGTTTTGAGTGTCTTTTAGACATTTGGCTTTGGTTGGACTCTTGATTAGCCAATTGTCAAGATACGGAAAGACATGTATGTTTTCTCTTCGTAGTTTTGCTTCTACAACAGCTAAGAATTTTGTGAACACCATTGGGGCTGCTGTCACTCCGAAAGGTAGCACTTTGAATTTATAATGACGTCCATTTATTACAAACTATAGGTGTTTGCCGTGCGCTGGGTGGACTGAAATGTGGAAGTAAGCGTCCTTCAGATTTAATTCAGTCATGAAGTTGCCTTCCTGTAGTAGTGGTATTACATCTTGTAATGTGACCATGTGGAAGTGTTTGGATATTATGTAGTGATTGAGTGGTCGCAGGTCCAGAATGGGCCGAAGTGACCCGTCTTTCTTTGGTATGAGGAAATAAAGAGAGTAGACTCCTTTGTTTCGATGTTTGAGTGGGACTGGTTATATGGCCAATTTTGTAGTAATGCCTTTATTTCTTCTTTTAGCAGATGTAGATGTTGTTGATTTAACATCTGTCGTTTTGGTGGGATATTTGGTGGTTGTTGAGTTAACTCTATCCCTGCTTGATTATTTGTAATACCCATTGATCTGATGCGATGTTTGGCCACAACTGGTAGAATTGTTGTAGCCTTGCCCCGACAGGTGTTTTGTGGTCAGGGGGAGTGTGGACAAGTCATTTAGCTGGTGTAGAGGAACCCCTGTTGGGTGTACCTCTACCTCGGCCCTTGTTTTTGTATCTTTCACGATAATATCCATGCCCTTGCTGTTGCTGGCGCTGATACGTGGTGTTTTCTGGGGTAGTGGCTTTTGCTGCCCACTCGCCCCAGGTAACGTCGAAAGGGATGTTGCTTTTCAGGTGCTACGTGCAAGGCACCCATGGATTTTGCTGTATCTGTGTCTTTTTTTTAATCTTCTCTAATTGTGTGTCTACAGCTGGGCCATAGAGATTTTCCCCATTGAATGACACAATAAGAATTTGCTGCTGCACCTCGGGTTTGAATCCGGATATGCATAGCCACATCACCTGGAGACGGTCATTCTCGTGGGTGCCGAGTAATCAGTTCCCGGCTTCTAGAATCCTTGGGTGTTGTTTACTGGATCTCCGATCGCCTTCTTGTTGACCGTAGGCCACGTGAACTTCTGCAGAGCTCCGACACATTCCGTCCGAGCCCGATGGCAGAAAAAATACTTTCTAACAAAGGAGCAGTTGCACATGTGCAATACCTTGAGGGGGAGGAGAAACAACGCATGACACCGATCATAAAACTTCCTCAAGAAAAACAACTTGCAGAGTGCGGGCCCAACACTCGATGGCAGGATCATACATAGCAGGTGTATCTGCAGCCAAAACATTCTACAAATAGGACTTTACTCATACACATTAAAAAAAACATTGGATGCGCCATTCTAAGGGGCAGTAACTTGTGCTTTGTAAAAAATAAAAAAAATACAACGAATGAAGTAAAATGTTCAGGGTGCAGCTTAAACAAGGCGGTAATGGCAACCTTTCCAAATCCTCAGTGGTAGGTGTGGATATACTAAAACTTAATTACAGAAAGTGGTGCACTCAATCTTAGGAAGGCTCAGCTCTGGCTTCCAAAATCACACCAAGTTGTCCAAGTTGCTTTCCAAAGCCTGTTCCTGCACATCAACGGAGAAGCAATCAAGCTTTTCCTGCACATCAACGGAGAAGTAAGCAAACATTTGAGTTTTCAAATAATTCTCAAACGGAACCATTCCTATGCACACAGGGCTATTGTGGAAAGACTTTCACGATTATGCAGCAATACTGAAAACTTTGGACTTTGTCACAGAGTTCCCTGACAATAAAACATTTCGACAAATGTACACATTTCAACTTTTCCCATTACCTTTGATAGTTGCTGATGCACTGCATATAGACAAGGCAAAATAAATTATCTGCAAGAAAATGTTTATTCTTTGTAAACCCCACAGAAGAAATGATGCAGCCAAGACCAAAGAATTCAACGAAAGAAGTGCCAAAAAGGCAGCAGAATCCGGGAACTTGAACACAAAGTCAGTGACAATATTCCATGTTTTTCACAAAGCTGAAAAACCTATGACAAGTTTAAATAACACTTTTATGGCGACAGGTTACACAAGATGATTCAAAAATGCAAATGACAGCAACATACACACCTGGCTAAATCTAAACGTTTTAACCCAAAAGAAACGCTGTGATTCAGTATTACTTCTAATTGAACAAACAGTTTTTTTCTACTTCATTGTTTTTTTTTTTTTTAATGAGCATACATGCCAATTAACATTACATCCTTACAGGTTTAGAAGAACATGGTTCTTCCAGAATCTACTGCAGGTGTGCAGAAGCATAATGTTTGGCTTAAATGTTCTCAAATTTCCAATACAATTAGCTTTTTAGCTAAAATTCTCAAACACTTGAACAGTTTCCAGCGCAAACACTTTACTAATGCAAAATGCACGTTTTAACTGAACTGTTTTTAATTCCCTTTATTCGTTTAACTTAAAAAAAACCTTCTTGGCACAATAGCTGAGTAATCACCAGCTCCGTTAATTTTCGTTAACACAATCTGATTTCAATTTTGAATCGTAGTTGAAAAATAAAGCAGCCCTCCTAGTTTCAAGCCTATGCTGTACTCGTTGCCCACAAGGTTGTGTTTTTACACCTTAGAAGTTGCACTTCTTTCGGTGCATGTGGGGGAAGTGTGGGCACAGAGGGAAAGAACTGGATGTGACAAAATAATTCTACTCGCTTAGTCACCTAAAAAAAACTTATATAGAATTATTAAATTATAATATTCCAGGAGACGCTTCTCAAAGATGGAAGGGCAGCAGGCCTGTCCCAGTAAAGCAGTGAACTCCTCCCAGTTCTCTCCCTCAAGTAACTAATATGCACACACTTGCATGCACAATAATGCTTTTAATAGTATTACCATGCCTTTCAGGATACGTTTTACTCAAGGCAAGTAAAAGAACACTGAAGATTTTTTGGCTTAATTTGAGCTTAAATCTTGCATGAGGAGATGTACAGGTTAACATTCCTCTTCCTGTCGAATGATCAGAATCACCTCAACAAATGAGTCCATATCACATGAGAAACTCTCATCCAGTCCTGAGCTTTCCTTTTACAAACCAATCTATAATTCTAATCCAATTGGTTCAACTGAAGCTCTCAGATTGATGGAAGCCATGACTGGAGCAGGGTTTCACAAATGACATGGAGTCATTTGCAAACCTATATACTAGCTGACTTTTCTGAGAACTCTTTCTGTTATTGCGATAGGGATAAATATTCTCCACCATCTCTTTAACAGTGTGAAATAGAGAATAGGTGTGCCATCCTTTTCACCACAAAAGGCATTAGAAATGTTTACAAAATACACAGCCAATCCACATCGCTGCTGCAAAGACGTATCACACGCTCCCTGCTCACAGCATAACCGGGGTAAACTTCTTGATTAAGACCCTGTGGGAATCGGTATTATGCACATGTCTGTGTACACGAGTTACTACTTTTAGGCAAAATCGGGCACATGGAAAAAAAACCCCGCAACCTATAGTAAGTAAACATCTGCTGAAAAAGAGGAGGCACACTATTGTGTGAAATGTGCAGATGATGTAATGAGGCTGGAAAAGACGCTAGGGTGATGGAGAAGAAAAAAAAAATATTTTGAACATCAAGTTTCCCCTTGAAATGTTTTCTCCCAAGGCACTGTGAACAAAACGGTTAGCAATTCTCAATTACTAAAACATCAACGGGAATAAATATTTCACACAACAATAACCAGTACATTTTCAGGTATTTCTGGTAGCTATTATTTCCCTTTAAAATATAAATACTGCCCCAAAAATTTGTTTGGTCCACTGAGGGGGTAATCAAATAATTTCCTGCAACGTATCTTTCACATATCATTATTCAATGCAACTAAACCTCAGCGTCTGGTTGCATTATAAGACCCTTTGACTCCTAAATTTTACCATTACCGCAAGGATCAGGTTCTTGTGTGTGTCGCTTGATTGTATGATAAAGGGTTCAGGATCATAACAAAGCCCTGCATTTTCAAGAGGAAACCATTACAATACTGCCCAAGAGACAGAATTGGCTACTTGTAACAAGAAGTTTGCTTTCATGGGCTGACCAAAAAAAAAACCCGAAAGAAAAATAAATAACTGCAAAGTTCTGTGAGGTTGTCTAAAAATGTACAAGAGAAAATGATGGGCAGTTCTAGTCAAATCTTGGTGTCTTTTTCTGTTTAAACTACAACGGTCTTGCACAAAACAATTCCTTCTTAACTGCATGAGATGCTCTTGCGAAATTGCCTTCAGAGGGACAAATTTGTAGAGTAAACAAAGGTTGGCATTCATTTCTTGAGGGGCTGGTAAACAGAGGCGTTGGGATCAAGTCCAGAAGGGCTGGCCTCCACAAATTTGGAAGAGTAATGTGGGGAAACAGGGCTCAGAGTGCTTGTTGCTGCTGTATACGTAATGCTCGGCATTACTGCCATAACTTCTGCAATCTTCTGTTTGAGGTCCTTGATCTCTTGATCTTTTTGAATGATTTGCCCTAAAAGAAAAGATAGAAAGAATGTATTTAAATGGGATAAGCCCTTCTCACCTTCATTTAACATGTTTAATTTTTACTCAATTTATAGGATTGTGGATGATGAGGCTATGCAGGTAGGTGGGGGGGACCCGCTGGGGAGTGGAGGCTTCTTTCCTAGCGAAGCCGTGGCACTAGCTGTCATTTCCAGAAACCAGTTTTGAAAGTTCAGTGGTAAATTGGGTTTGAACCAAGCACTTGCATGACTTTTACCAGTTACACTTACCTGTCGATTCAGCTTTTCTTTTCACCTTTATTCATGTTCACTATAGCCGCACACAAGGTCTGAGATCAAGCTTGTTTGATACACTCCCCCATTCATAACAAAGGAGGGGCTTATTTTGGTGTACTTTTTCTAAGTAGGGCCACAGAACGGAGATAGAGGATGTGGGGAAAAAATAAGATGTCCATAGTGCCAAGCAGTGTTTGGCGATCAAGACTGTTGACGAGTCAGAGGGATTCATGAGGGAATATATGTGGATGAATGAAGAGGACAGCAATGGTGACTGCATCTGAGGGTTGGAAACTAAGTAATACATTTGCCTAAATAAGAGTGCTAGGGGTTAATGAGGAGAGGGGTTAAGCACTGACCAGGGCTTCAGATGAAATACAGGATGCCTGGTTTGATGTTCCCCATCAATTTAAAGGGATAACCATGCTGTGTTCACTGTGCCATTATTTAAGTTCGGGTATTTTTGCCAAAAGTGTATCTTACTTTGTTTTTAGGCCTGGTTTGACAGAGCAGTCATCATTGGACCTCATTTGAACACCAAAAAAAGAGTTAAAAATCAGTACAGAAAGAGGAGCTTAGGCTCTACCCACATATGGATCTTTCTCTCTACAAGCTTTTCAGTGGGCAGAAGCTGCTTGCTTCCATTGAAAGACAGTACTTGTCTTTTACAATTTTTACCTTGTGGGAATGTGTATGCTCAACACAGGAGGCCTGAGTTGGTCATGCTGATAACCTAATGATCCAGGCTATACTGTTTATTATAATAAACTTATACGACAAAGTCAGGAGGCCAGACTTTAAAAATAATTTTATTATGAAAAGAATATTAGGGGCGACAGGCCTTGAACAGTGAATTGCTATTATATATAGATTACACATAAACAGGTATTTTCTTACAAGAAAGCAAGAAGGCAAGGGTTTTGGTGCTTGTTATCCCGCCAAATCCTGGGAGTAGAAGGTTTGCACTGTGAGAATGCTTCTGAGGTTTTCCAACTGTAATTTTGTACGCATTTGTAATTTTGATGGTGTGGCTAATAGTTACATAATGAAAAAGCGTATTCTCAATACAGTAGGTTACGATGACAAGCCAAATACAAAGGTTACGTGCCTGCTTGGCTCACAGAGAAAAGTTATGTCATATGGTATGATCCGTTAAGACAAAGGCAGTAGACCAGACTTATTCACTATAAAAAGCATGCGCTAAAGCAACAGGCCTTCAAACGTGGATTATTACACTGTGCTAAAGCTTGTAGACAGGTATTTTGTTACATGGGAATTTACACATTAGAGTAGTAGGCATGGGTTTTGATGCTAGTTACCTCCCTCTGCAAAAGATTTGCAAAATGTGAATCCTTATTAGGCTTTCATAGGATGTGTTGTACATTATGATTTGGTAATGAGCGAATGCATGGATTAGTCAGTAGGTGGGCAGATGAATGGATGCAGGAGTACAAGAATGAATGACAAAGTACATGCTTGTTGATTTATTAGATGCCTAGACTCACCAGTGACTGAAGAGACATTTTCAGTTATAGGCCAGACATATTGGCATTATCAATTCTTGTTGTACTTGTAAAAACACTGCCTTAAGTTAAAAAAAACACACAGAAAGCCAAGCAAGATGCAGACATAGAAAACCAGAAAAGCCAACAGGCTGATAGGTACACACACAGATTGACAATTCCTTAATCACAAAATGCAAACCACAATACATATACTGGAGTCACCACTGCACAAACTGCTGGTCAACAGAACTCGCCCTGCACCCAATAATTCTGGAGCACAGAGATAGAAAAAGAAAGACAAATATGCACATACTCTGACCGCTGCAGAAAAACAACAGCAACATCACTGAGCGACACTCACACATCTATAGTAAACCAGAGAGTGAGTGAGTGAGTGAATATATATATATATATATATATATATATAGGCGCCGTTTGTCGAATTTAGAGAGGAGCACAACATTGGTTGTTTATTAATTCTATGTACATTTAAAATAACTAATACCTGCCACCTAAGCCATTCTTATAGTTTCTGAGGCTGATATAGACTGAACTGTTAAACGTTTAGGTATCTGATGGTTAGTAGTTGTTTTGGTACTGTCATTGGTAGTGACGGCAGGGGCAATGAGTGGTGAAAGCTGCAGTGGCCTCCTGGAAAAGGCCCTGGAACTTATTTTTTTCTTCCAACAAATGAAGTTATATCTCTCTATAAAAATATATATATTATATATAAATAAATATATATATATTATTTATTCATTTATATTTTTCCCCCTTCAGTGGAACAGACAGTGGCTGAAAGACTAGAGAGAAAGTCATGTGCACCAGATGCTAGCAGCGACACAGTGGCAGTCAAGAACAAAGAGACTGAGGGGCACAAACACAAGAGACAGTGCTAGAAACGAGACCCCCAGATTGGTGAGGGACCACTGTTATAGAATACTGCCACAATTGTTTTGGCAGGCTATGCGATTAGGGGGATCCTGCTGCAGAGGCTCAGAGTAAATGTCATTAAATGAAACATCTCAGAAAAAAATGTATTCTGACTAGCTTTGCAACACAAGAAATCACAGTGTGGAACAGCACAATAAATATCTTGATCTAAAAAGATGAGCAAAGTATTTTCTTTTTTTTTTAAATTTTATTATTTCAGCAAACAATACAGTACAAAGTAACTATACAGCGCAGAGCATCCACATCATCGATCCCCGGCCCTGTACACCTGATCATAAGAACATAGCAATTGACAATACAGTACATTCCACCTCATCATTTGAATGATCATCATCTCATTAGATATCGAGATGGGCCCCAGGATGTTCCAACAGGTATGTAGCGAGGGGGGACCATATGTCCGTTGGCCGTGATGCCACAGGCAGTTCCTCTACGTACATTGTTAGCGTATCTCTACAATATATCATATCTTGCAACCATCGCTGGTATTTTGGAACATTGCGTTGGCCCCAGTGTACAGGGGCGGTGCGTCCATTGGGGGCGTTGCCCCACTAATCGTTCTACTTCTGACGCTAATTGCAGCAATCAGGACTCCTGATTGGAATTAGCCTCAGAAGTAGAACACGGACGCTGAAGGGGGTGGAGCTGCGGCAGCACTGTCACGGTTGAGTGACAGCGCAATAGTGCGCATGTTCGTTTTTGGGCTGATCATTTTTACGATCAGCCCTAACATGCGCACTAGCCTTCCCCTTAAGAGACCGAGGGTTGCTTCATGCGCAGCGCCAGGATTGGCTGAGAGCGAGAGGGGTTGCCACTTGCCAGCCACTCACACAGAAGACGTGAGATTGAGAAGGCGCCAACAGCAACGCACGGACCCCGGCCCAGGAGCAGACAGCAGAGGCGGCGCGGACCCGCCCAGCGGTCAGGTAAGTTTGTGTTTTTTTTAACTTTATTTTTGGAGTCTGGGTTTAGAGTTTAGAACAGCCTCTTTTTAGTAAGCCAGATTTTGAATGAGATCCTCGGTTACTGTGTTGGTATTGGTTGCCATTCTTGTAAAACGGAGAGCACTGTATGATGGACAAGATGAAAGCAAGTCACAGCGCCTGCGATCTCAGCTGTTTTTCATCCTCGAAGAGAGCGCTTTAGCTGTCTGACAGAGGCCAAGCACCCTCAGCAGCGAGGGCCGACTAGAACGAGCATTCTCGACACGTAGTTGCGCAGGAACCATATTATCCCAAATAACTCGGCGGGGTTCTTTTTTTGTTTGTTTTTGATTTGTGCAGCTGTTTGTTGACTTGGGAAAACGAAACCTTTTCGGCATTCGAGACCGCCGTTGTTAGGGAGCATACTTAAAAGAGGTATCCTTCTTACACAGATGCCCTTAAAACACGCTCCTGTTTCCTCTTACCTAGTATCCTGTTCATTACAGAATGAAACAGTGCGGATTGCGTTTCGTTCCTGATTGTAATAGTACGAGGACCTCTTCGTTACTGAATTAAACAATGCAGATTCATTGATATCATTAAATAGAACACATTTTGTTTCATTACTTATTACATGATGACACATTTCTTTCCACTACACAGTAAAACGATCTTTCCTCTCTTTAATGCTTAACATAGTTCAATTTCTGGGGGCACAGTGGTCCAGTCTCTTTATAGCACTGAAACAAGCATGTACTCTTCTGTACTTTAAAAGCGGTATGCGTTGGTTTAAGCACCGTTTTGTTCAGTAATTAAAAGAAGCACTGTTCTTAACCTTAAGCAATATAAATGAATATTCATTTGTTTCACTAAGCACTGAAAACGAATCTGCAGTTAAGTATTCTGTTACAAAATGAAGCACTGTAAATTACTATTATTGACTAGAACAGTCTGTGTTTCTCTTTATTACTATATAAGAGTGCACATTCCATTCTATTACTTAATAAAACAGTGTCCATTCATTTGTTTTATGAAACACAACTGTGTGCACACGTTCCATATCCGGAGCATAACCATGTCTGTTTCCTTTCTATCACTGGATGACACAGTCCAGGTTCCTTTTCACTGTTGAGGAAAACAGTGCGCACTCCTCTCCAATATTAAACAGACCAGAGTCTGTTCCTTTTCTTTGCAGAGTCCGACAGTGCACATCCTGTCCTTGTCACCTGTCCACAGGGTGGAATGGGTCCTGTAAGCCACTCCCAGCCTGTGGCTGATTCCAGTAACCTCATGAACACGGTCCATGATTTTGTGGAAATGTGTGTGAAGAGGGTACACTGATGTCAAAATATTTGCAAGGCAAAAGTAAGAGAAATTAAGGTGCTTATATTGGAGGGAGTGCAGTGCATTTTGGGGGGCGGTGAAGTGACAGCGATGTGAGGAAGGGCATTCGGGGAAGAGTGAAAAGAGGATGCTGAAGAGGAAAGAGAGGGGGTTGAAGATGTGCAGATGGACAAGATATGCAGAGAAAAAGAGGATACATATCTAACATAAAGCAAACATAATTGAAGGCCAAAACTCCTTCCACAGGCCTCAATCCTATTTAATTCACAGACTCACTATTTCAGAATTTAAACATTTTCAATGTTAATTATTTATAAGAAATCATTGTTGTTACTCATTTATCTTAAACAGCTAACACCCAGTGACAAAGCCAATCATACTGACAGGCTTTAGGCGTATGTCAGTTGCTGTGCCATTTATCTGGATAAAATTACATCTCAGAGAGAAACCAAAATACCGGTCTGATGGCACACTATGGGAATCACAGAAATGTATTTGGCATGTTCCTTTATAGGGAGCATCCACTTTTTTCATCTCACTTAAAGACCTGTCTGCACATATTTCTATATGACTGGTTACAGCCAGCAGCTGTGGGTGCTTCCCGAAGTCTGGTTAGAGCATATTTTTCCAAAGTTAATGCTGCATGCAGTGCAAGACACTGGGCAAGCTAAGCATACATTTTAAAGGGCTAAAGTTGTCATGCAGAACAATTTACATATTACAGTAACGGTTGAACAAATTAATGCAAGAAGATACGGGGCAGTTTTTAATGTTTAATATTTCAAGACTATACGTTCCCACTGCTTAATAAGCCTTGCTTTATCGCTGCATTCATTTGCTTTAAAATGCACCATTTGCCAATCTTTTTTTAATTTCTTTCTCAGGAGAGGGACTCTCCCTAGACCCCAGGTTTGTCCATTGAACTTGTTCACATCACTAACTTGTGTTTTCTATTGGAAAGGGTAGAGCCAAAGCAGTCTTGCTTAGTACCCTAACCCTCTTCAGAAGTCAGACTTGCTTGGCAACCCAGAAATTCTCTGAAATAATGTTTGTTTTCTTTTATGAATGACTAGAACTACTGAATTTTTAGTCCATTTATCACAGATATAGTGCTGAAAATCGCACCAAAAAGATGCCAATTTTTAAAAAATTTCTTCACGGGGGGAGAACCCCCCCCCGAACCCCCCTTATTGCCGACGGGCTCGCTCACTGCGCTCGCATGCGTTGATTCGCGCTGCATACGCCTTACCAGTTTCAAATTCCACCAGCCGCCACTGCCAGTGTACTGCCAGCAGCCTCTTGGCCAGCAGAAGCGCCACCGCCACGAACTGGTGTTCTTGAGATTTTAGCTTTGTGAGCAGTCCCAGCAAACATACCTGAATCGTGCAGTCTACCAAGTTTCCCATCATCAAACCCAGTTCCCCTACCACCCTCAGCCAGAATCCCTGGATATCTGCACATCTCCACGCTAGATGTATGAAGTCTGCATTCTGTTCCCCGCACCTCTGACATTGCGCCTCCTCACGTGGACCATATCTGCCCAGTCTTGCAGGTGTGTAGTACATTTGCTGCAGATATTAAAAATGTACGAGTCATAAATTGCAATTGGGGGGGGTCAGTAGTCCCATGCGTGTACAGCAGCAAACCCATTCCTCCCATGTCAGGCGCGTGTCTAGCTGCGCGTTCCATCTCCTTAGCGCCGTGTCTAAGTGCATTGAACTGTCGGCCTGTATAGCATTATACAGTTTAGTGACCATGTTTTTGCGGGTTGGGCTAGTAAGCAGTATCTGTAGCGCATCAAGAGTTGGGGGCTCATCAGGGAATGTGGGATATAGGGTCCTAATAGCTGATCGGAGGCGGTGATATTTAAGAAGGAATAGCAGGGACTTATTGCTGATGAAGGCCAAGTCCGCAATTTCTATGAATCGCCCGTTCAAATACATGTCCCCAGTTGTCGTAATGTCCACCTGTTTATGGGTCGATAGACTCCTCTCCTCTTGTGACACTGAAAGGAATCAAAACCCTAATTCAGATTTAGGCCCTAATTATTGTGTTCATTATTCTGTTTTACCTGTCACTTGCCCACAAACTAAGAATCTTTTTCATGTAAAGAAAGAAAAACAGTATAATGTGGTTTAAATGTGTGGTTAAACGTGCATGTTAAGTTGCACATTTGTATCTGGAAATAACCTACAGCCTGCTTTCAAAAAAAGGTCTAAATGCGTTCTGGCTTAAGTGTTTTTTCTTCCCATTGTATGCTTGCTGAGAAACTTCCCGTCTTGAATATATAACAGGAAATTCGGAGCAGCAAGAATGTTCCCATTGTAGTCTGTAAGTATGGCGTGAGAAGTCACACAGGAAAGAGCTGTTCTTGAAATAAATGTATGTAATCTGGGTGGGACATAACGGAAAAGCAGGAAGCTTTTTCTATTGTGAACATTGTATTAAATATGGATCTAGGCCAAAATTAGTATTTTAAGACTAGACTCGAAGTGTGTGTAAGTTGAGACTGACTTGTGCTTTTCTTATAGCATGTCGCTCTCCCAGCTGAATTACTCTGGCATATGCAATAAACCCGTTTGTACTCCCTTTTGTTGCAGATGTGGTGATTAATTGATTTGCACTGCTTAAAGGATTTTTTCCCGACAACACCGAGGGCTGGATGATATCCCAGGGGAAGTGCAGGTGCATATATGGGTAATTTGTGTGTTTACGCGCCCAATGCATGCCATGCTGCTATGGTGCAGTGAATTGTGTATCTCAGTGCGTGGGGTCTCCCTGCGGGTGTGGAGGACAATATTTCATAGCGGTATGGGGTGCACTCTTTCTGCTAGATGAGGTGTAAAAGCTGGAGGTTGATACAAGTAGTGCACATATTGCGCTTGCGCACATAAATAATACAAATAAAGATCAGGTGTGCCAAACCAAGCCCGTTCATACGGCAGTACCAGCACCTGTCAAGCAATTCTGGGCTGTTTTCCTGCCCATGGCAGACATATCAACTGCGTCTGCAATTTTTTGAAGAGGGTCTACGGTAACTTGATGGGAATGTTGCTGACAAAAAGAGGAACCGTGGTAGTATTACCATTTTCATTATGGCCACTCTATCTGCGAAGGACAATGACCTTCTTATCCACTTTTCCACTTGTTCCTCCAGCCTATCCATGGCTGGACCATAGTTTTCCCTGACCACTCTCTCGGGCTCATGATGGATCCACACCCCCAAATATTTCTTCGGATCTGTACACCACTTTAATGGATAGTCTAATTGTTGAGGCTGTGTACACATTGTCAATGGGATTACATACAATTTTTCCCAGTTAACACTGAGACCAGAATACCGTTCAAATCTGACATACTCCCTTAGCAGTAGCGACTGATGTGTACATGGTTTCCTGACATACAGGACCATGCCATCTGCATATAATGGCACTCCTAATGGACGCTGGCGAAATCTGAGTGCCACCTCTGCATGTACAACGCATGCCAGTGGTTCCAGCGCTATTGTAAAGAGGAGTGGCGAGAGAGGGCATCCCTGTCTGGTGCCTCTATATATGTGCAGTACTAGCGATGTATGCCCGTTTACACGGACCTTCGCCATCGGATCTGTATATAATAGTTTAATCCACCTCACGAACCCATCTGGGATATTCATGCGCTCCAGGATCGTAAAAAGGTACTCCCATTCTATTGAATCAAATGCCTTGGTGGCGTCCAGCAGTATCGCCACCGCTTCTAGTTCAAGGGTCAACTGGTGTTGAAGCGCAAATATCATGCGCAGGTTCTGAGCAGTTGATTGCGTTGGAATAAATCCGAACTGGTCCGTCTCCACGACAAGCGGCATTAGTGGTTGCAATCTATAGGCGAGGATCTTTGCTAAAAGTTTCGCATCTACATTGATGAGTGAGAGGGGTCTGTAGGAGTCACATCGCTCCGACTTTTTATCTGGCTTGAGGAAGGTGGCTATCAGGGAATCATGCAGCGTCGGGGGGAGAATTTGCTTATTGTACGACTCCCTATACATTGCATGGAGATGGGGGGGCAATCATATCCACATATTGTTTATAGAATTCACCAGTTAGTACGTCCGGACCTGGGGCTTTCCAGTTGGGTAGGGACCCTATAGCCTCCCGCACATCCTCCAACTCTATAGGTTGTGACAGATATTCTCGTTGTCCTGGCGAAAGCCATGCCAGGGCAATGTCTTCTAAGTATGAATTAATATCAACAGTCTTAGATGATGCATGCGCGGTGTACAGGGCCCCATAGAAATCCGCGAATTCCTTTAGGATTCCTGGTGTATCATAATGTCCCACCCAATTATCATCTACTATTTTTATTACCTGTGTCAAGACCCCGCTAGGTCTCAGTTTGGCTGCTACTGTCCTCCCAGGTCTTCCGCCTTCTCCGTAAACGTGCGCCATGTATCTACCTGAGAGGTATTTAAGTTCCCTCTCAGCCAGATCCTGATAGCTGGATATGTGATCTCTAATGGCTGCCAAGGTGGCATTGTTGGGCCTGCTTTCGTACTCACTTTCTGATTGCCGGATTGTTGTTTCCAATCTGGTAATCTGCGTTTGAATGTGTTTAGTATCCCCAGAGTAGTGCCTATACAGATTCCGCTTATCGTAAACTTGAAGGTTTCCCATAGAGTTCCTGCTTCCGTAAAGGAGTTCTAATTTATATTAAAATATTCACGGATGGACTGCCGGACTGTCTCCTTATAGAACAGATCCAGCAAAGCGGATGACCTAAACCTCCATGCGAATGGGGGAGGGGGGGAGGTATGTGGGAACCTCAATCAGCAGTTTAACTGGCTTGTAGTCCGACAGTGTCCTTGCAAGATGTTGTATGTCCGTCACCCAGTTGCTAGCCGTTCTGGTTGTCAGCCAGTACTCAAGTCGGGACCACATGGCATGCACAGCCAAGATGAACATGCCCTCCCGGCCCTCAGGGTTATGCACCCTCCATGCATCCACCATATTGAAGTCTTCCATCCCGTCTTTTAGTGCTCTTGTTGGTTTGCTCGAGCCAGGTGGTTGTGACGATCGGTCGATCGTCACATCTAACGTCACATTTAGGTCTACACCCCAGAGTATTTTCGACCTGGGTGATTCCCTGAGCAAGTTCCAACTGTTAGTGTAGAAGGAGGGGTCGTCCGTGTTAGGCCCATATATGCTCATCAGGGTGACTAATGTCCTGGGTAATGATCCCTGCAAGATTGCATATCGACCCTGCTCATCTGTGTGTTCATGAGTGACAGTGAACATAACTCCCTTTTTGACCAGTATCAGCGCCCCCCTCGAGTATGTAGAATACGATGACAACAATCTGGCCCCCGCCCACCTTGCTCCCACTGATCTTTCTGTGGTCTTTGCTAAGTGCGTCTCCTGGAGTAGGGCTATTTACACATTGTGTCTGTCCAGGTACGCTAATACCAGACGTGTTTTTCGAGGGTTAGTCAGGCCTCGCACATTCCAGGTTAACAGTGTAATAGTGTGAGCCTCCCTATTTCTATTCACCCCTTCTCTCTATCAACAGGGACTGTACTGCTATGCCTGATCTGTCTTCGAGCCGCCTCCCCTCTGTGCACACCGTAGAGCTGCAGAAAGCAAAAATATTTCAACAATGTCAACTTCCCACCTCCCACCCACTTCAGCATCCCAATTATGCTAAAGATCTCCCCATAATAGACTAATAATGCAACTGTTGACTAATATTTGCTATCTCTCATAACCTAATGGGTTGCACCTGTGTGGGGTCCGCTGGGTGCCCAGTTCTCCCTGCTGTACAGAGGTGGTCGAGAGCAGTAATACCGCCCTAGTAATCAGACAATATGCCACTTGGCTGCAGAGCAGGAGCCCCTCCGAAAAAAGCCCCCCCTCCCACCTTCTTGGCATTACATATTTCAACCCATCGTCACCACTCAGCATCAAGTTCACATACAATCTATAGAATTGACTTGCAGGGTTCTCACCAGAGTCCGCCACTCACTCGAGCAGTTCCGGCCTTTCAGTCCCATTCCTCCCCACCCCTCCGGCCCGCAATAGGGGCGAGCCAGGCGGACTAGCGACCAGACGCCACTCAGGTCATTTCTGGTCTTCCAAGTTAGTTGCTTCTGCTTCTTGACGGCCATTTTTTTTCTGGAGCATATCTTGTCAACATAGTCTATCGCAGTCTATGGGGACTGGAGTATCTTGGATTTGCCTTGGTGTTCAATTCGAAGCCTTGCGTGATACAGCATGGCGTACATTATTTTCGCGGCTTGTAGTTTCTTTTTGACCGGCAGATATTCCTTCTGTGCCGCCTGCAACATCGCTGTGAAATCCAGGAAAAACAACACTGGGTTCCCTTGATAGTTTATTTCCTCCTTGGCTTGTGCAAGTTTCAGGAACGCATCCCGGTCTCTGTAGTTGAGTAGTCGGGCGATGATCGGCCTCGGCGCAGCTCCAGGCGGGGAGCGAGGCACCAATGAGCGGTGTGCTCTCTCAACCACCAGAACACTAGACATTGATCTCAGTGAGCATTTTCTCTACGAACAGTTCCATGTTCCCAGTGTTGGACGTTTCTGATATTCCTGCTATACGCAAGTTATTTCGCCGCGACCTGTCTTCTAAATCTTAATTTTTTGCCTTAATGATCTCAAGTACTTTTCCCATGTTCAGATGTTTGCACTGCAGTGTCTGGACATTGTCTTCAGCGGTGGAGATTCTTTGCTCAGTTTCTGTGAGTCTGGTTGCATGCTGTTACAACTTATTGGCCAGGTGGTCAATCGGTCTATTTTCCTGTCTATGGATTGTAGACTCTGCTGCTTTGTCAATAATGTACTTTTCAGTGTACCTGCACTCTGGACCGTGTTGTCAGGTTCTGGCTCATGGTCTGCATCTGGGGGGTTTCTCATGCTTTTCCTGGGCTCGAATGTGAGCTTAGACTGAGCTTTGACTGTTTTCCCCATGGGAACTCTACTTGTCGACGTTGTTCCTTAGAGCAGGGAATGCTGTTTTTCACACGTGTCCTCAGCGAGGGCTCCCCTGCCTCCATGTCTACTCACTGAGTCCCAGGCAGTGAGCCACAACGCAGCCCCCGCGTCTGTTCCAACCCTTAATGGGCAGTATCCATTTGTTATCTATCTGCTGCTCTTGGCCTTCTCTTGCGCTGTAGATGTGAGCCTGTGCTTGCTCTTGGCAGTAGTCCTCAGCCTATTGCTGCAGCTCGCTTACATTTAGTGCAGGCTTTTATTTGTTAGTTATGTTTTTATTTGTCGTTTTTGAAGCTGCATCAATTTTGATTGCTCCTACTGTCTTCACCAGCGCTCTTGCCAAGTGCCTCCTTCACGTTATCTTCCGTTGCAGCCGCCTCCCGGATCAGGGCATTTCTCCCTGGTCTAATGGTGCTCCCGACCTCCCTCCGCGATGCCCGCAACCAGCCCGGGAACCCGAAGCCCAGTGTGTGGCCGAAACACCACAATCAGCAGCCAGCTTCCGGCCCCTCATCCCGGTGGCCGCAAACGATCCCAGCGATTCAGGAAGGTGCTGTCAGCTGCTCCGCCCATTGTCTGGGAGGTTCTCTTCAAGGCCTATAGGCCCACCGCAGCCCCGCTCAGCACTCCGTGCCGACTTGCTATCTGGAGGAAACCAGCGTGCCACCTCCGCAGGTCACAGCCGGTTTCCGTTCGCTCTCCTCGGCACGACTTCTGACCTGCAGTGCCTCGCTCTGGTCTTGAACTCCATGCCACCGCAGCTAGCGCGACCACATTTGGTCCCCCAGGGCAGTCCCGAATTGCGTCGGGCTATGTCGCCGGTCTTTCTCCACCGCGCTGTCCCTGGCTATGCTACCCGGCCGCGCCCCCGCCTGCAGCTTTCATCCGATTATTCAGGGGCCCGCCAGCTGCTCACCTCATCATTTGTCCTCTCCTGTCTGGACACTGTGCCGTCGAGGAAAGCGCCGCCAACTTCCCGGCAGCACTGCTTCCCCTTCAATGCCAGGTCATGAGAGGCACCGCTGTTCTGTCCCGACTGCCGCCATCTTAGCTGGCGCGGCCTCCTGTCGCAGCCCGTCCTCCAGTATCTAGTGGCTTGGCGTAGCTGTGCCTGCTCTGTCGCGCCTTCTCACCACCACCAGCTGCCGATCGGTTGCATCCTGTTATATTAGCGGACTCTAGGATCTTAAACGGATACTGAGCTCTCGACCAGCAGAGCTGCACTACAGTGCAGCCATCTTGCCGTGCGCTCACCAGCGCCCCCGGCAAAGTATTTTTTGCTGCAATATTCGAAAGATGGAAGACATCCCACCTGCAAACTCTGCAGACTTGGCCCAGTCATAATCAGGTCAGTTGTGTTGTTTGGTGACATTCCGCTCAGCTATGCTCTGCAGAGTGAATATATTTCAAACGGTTTAAATATACTTGATTCCAGGGAGGCTTTCAGTGCATTTGAATTGGCCAATACAAATATTATGTGGTTCTCCAAGAATTCTTCGGCTAAAGGGCGATTTCACTGGCGTCTTTTCAAATGTCCAATATGGCAATTTTGCTGGAATGCTGACAGTGTCCAGACTACACCTTATTTGGTATGTTTGCAAGTGAGTTCATCTTATCCTGCCTCTCAAGCAACAACTTTGAGATACACTTCCAAGGAATAGGAGCAGATGTGCCTATGGCCAGTGTGCCGAGAACACAGATTATCTCATCTCAAGATGGAACTTGACACTAAAGACTGACTGATATTTCTTGGCACCAAAAGTCTCTTGAATATTGTTTCCAAATCGTCACTACCAGGAAGAGCTATTCAGGATCCCATGGTGAACCCCATGTGCCCATGCAGGATTCCAGTCCATCACCATACCTTGTCTCTCCGATTCACACCCTGATCTCCCATGCACCTCTTTTCCCATGGACTATGCAGTGGCAGTGAAGCACAGCAGACAGAAGGTACTGAGAGGCTGATAATGGACTGAGTGAAGGACAGATCATTAGGCCAAGAAGAACAAATGAAAATGTGTCAAAGTAAGGGATATGGAAGAAGAGATGAGGTGTTTGGACGACAGATGGCATAAAGGGACATTTTGGAGGAGTCAAGGGAGGATGAAAAAGAAAATTAGAAGGAGTTGTAGATAAAAGAAGCACTGTGGAAAGGCAGAGAGAAAGGAGCGAGGACATGAGACTCCCTGAAAGCCTCGTAGACTTAAAAGGAGTTGTACGTCTGGTTTCAATATTAAACAAAATTTTCTGTTAATCGAACATTAGAAGCAGCATAGGTTACCTTATGATTCATGGCCCTTCCTTTTGCAAAACCATTAAAGGCCACATAATCTACAGACCACTGTTTAAGCACTAGAGTTGTGTAGCATCATATTATACAGTGAATTTTTAATTACATATTAAGTAAAAAGATCTTACCTTGGGCAATTTCAAGCTGTCGTTTTGCATCACCTAGCGCAGAAAACAAATCCAATTTGATTCTGGTCTCTGCGCTTAAGCTGTTTTCTAAGTGCTGTGTTTTATCCTGCATTGCTGAAAGTGCCGACATTAACACCTCTGTATCTTTTTCGTTTTCTTTATATTTACGCAATTCCTGAAAACAGTTAAAAAAAAAAAGTTTAATCATAATGGTGGTCTTTAGTGTACCTAAAATGTAATAAAAAAATTATCTACTGAAGTTTCATGCACAATCCACTGTTTGGGTGCTACACAAAGACCCTACAGTAATCAATTCTTTACATGTTCAAAAAAACGTTTTTCAATACTGCTTGCTACTGCCATTTTCCAAGTCAATCTTCCAGCAAAACAATCTAACTTTTGAGCCTGAAGAGTTACGGAGTTGCGTGTGTACAACACTTTCATGAGAGTGCCAGTGAAGGCCCAGCCATACCAGCAGCAAGAGTGTTTTTTTGTTGATACCTAATGGATTCACATTTGTGCATTACCCAGCAATCTAGCGGGTGTACCAAGAACTGCATTTAGTAAAACATTTTTAAAAAAGTAAAACCGAGGGAATAGGTACATTGAATGATTTTTTAGTCCAGTTTAATTAAAACGAATTATACAGCAATTCATCCAGTAATAAAGAAAAAAGCACATTATCAAACTAACAATAAAGCTCGTAAAATGGTGGACAATTGTACGTGCACTTTAATATGGAATTTTAAAAATAATATTTGCTTTAGACACACACATACTCTTCCTGCATCAATAAAGTTAATTACTACCCTAGCACACTTTGAAGGACCTCACCACCCTTCTGTACAATGACCAAGCACTTAATATGTTAAAAAGACAGAACGGGCTTTAAAAAATATTCACTTTTGATCCAAAGTTGTCAGACAGCACAGCAAAAAATGGCCAAGATGTGGTTAACTCAACAATTACATTTTATCGTTCAATTTCAAGCTTGTTGCAAAATTCCTTGATCTTCATGGCATTGCCCCAATTTTACCACCATATATTTCCATTTAATGTGGCTGTATTTATTTATTTATTTTTGACATTTATAAAGCGCACTGTAACCCTACGGGCATCCTGGCGCTAAGATACTGGAAAAAAACTAGCGGGTAGACTGCGGGGCTAAACCAAGTAATTATACTCTAGGAAAGAGCCATGTCTTGACTTTCTTACGAAACATCAATAAATCCTGTATTTGCCTTAGTTCCAGAGGAAGGCGATTCCAGAGGCGGGCAGCTGCCACGCCGAACGCTCTTCCCCCAAAGTAACTCTCTTTGTCCTCGGAATCATAACAAGATTAGCTGACGAGGAGCGTAGGCTACGTACCGGTTCATACCATCTAAACCTACCCTGGAGCGGTTTAGGCCCCAGTCCATGCAGTGCCTTAAACACAATACAAAGAGACTTGAACAATATCCTTTGAGTCACCGGGAGCCAATGTAGCTCTGCCAGCGCCTGGGATGTTGATGACCGACGTGCCCTTGTCAGTGCCAGCTTCGCTGCTGTCGCCTGGATACTCTGGAGCCTTGCAATCAGGTATCTCGGGGACTCCAGTAGCAAAGCATTACAATAATCCAGGCGGCTCAAAATGACACTCCTAACTACTGTAGCTCTTGCCTGTGCTGGCAATATTGGCAACACTTTGCAGAGTCCTCTGATAAGAGTATAGCAGCTTCCCACCAGCTTGTTGACATGGGATTCCAGATTCAGCTTATCATTAAAGCTGACCCCCAGATTACGTACCGTGCTCACGGGTACCAAAGGAACGTCTGAGGGTATGGGCCAGAAATCAGTTGGAAATACTGGCGGAACACTGCCCACCCTGCAGTGAAGAATCTCAGTTTTATCGTTGTTAAATTGTAATGAATTGTCCCTCAGCCAATTCACCATTTCCCAGCATACACATATGGAATGTATCCTGGGAGTCAGCATGATCACCTTCCAAGGACACAATAAGCTGGGTGTCATCGGCGTAATTAACCACACTAATATTATGAACTTTGATGACATCCAGAAGCGGCCGCATGTAAGCATTAAACAAAATGGGGCTGATTGAGGACCCCTGAGGTACCCCATGCTCATTGTTGGTAAACTCCGATTGAAACGGGGGAAGTGCTCCCACCTGCCGCCTTTCAGACAGATAAGATCGCACCCAACTCAATGCAACATCCACCACTCCCAGATCTTCCAGCCTTGCAAGGAGGATGGCATGGTTCACCGTGTCGAATGCAGCGGACAGGTCCAGCAGAATTAAAATTGCCGATTGACCCCTGTCCGCCCGCATCCGGAGATTGTCCAACACGGTTACCAAGGCTGTCTCTGTCCCGTGACCTGGCCTGAACCCAAATTGCTCATCCTCCAGCTTGTTATTTGTTTCCAGAAAATGGGACAATGCCCTACTAACCAGGCGTTCCACAATTTTTACTGGATATGGCAAGAGGGAAATTGGTCTATAGTTTTTTGGGCAGTTTGGGTCCAGTGTAGATTTTTTCATGAGGGGTGTTATAATTGCCTGCTTCCAGCAGGGTGGCACCACCCCGCTGCTAAGGGACTGACCACACAACTGGCGAAGAACTGGAAAGACCTCAGATCCTAGCTATTTCCATATTTTTTGGGGAATGGGGTCCAGCGGTGATCCTGATGAAATTCCCAAAGCCAGTCGGACAAACTCCTCTTCCGAGGGCAACTCAAACTGATCCAGAGTGGACTCCTGAACCAATGGCCCAAGCCTATTTTCCCCATCTCGATTGATTTTTAATGCATCTCCCCCGTCCCGATCCGAAGTGCCGGATGGGATCGCGGGTTTCAGGCCTTCCACAATCTTGCTAATCTTCTCCTGGAAGAAGGATGCCTGGATAGCTCCAGAGTTGGTAAAACCTTGTTATTTATACATTCAGGACTGGTCATATCTCTTACTATTTTAAAAATACTCTTGGAGCTATTGGATGACTTAAGGATAGAATCAGCATAGTATTCAGTTTTGGCAGTTGCTATTTCTTTTTTATAGTTGGCTAATTTCTCCTTCCAGCTAGCTTTATCATTTTCGGCATAGTGCTTTCTCCATGGTCTTTCTGCCAACTTACAGTCCAGCTTATGGTTCCTTAAAACCTCCGTGTACCACGGAGCTGAGGGTCTTCCCCGTTTCCTGATGTTCTTTAGAGGGGCAAATTGGTCAATTGTCCTGGTTATTTGCTCACAGAAGACTGTATAATTCTCCGCTTGCTGCTTCTCAGGGTCGAAGAGAGTCTCTGTGTGAAATACAGGGGACATCTTTGCCTTTTTTAGCAGTCCCTTCCAGTCCCTGCCTAGAAAGCTCATTTCTTCCCTAGGCAAGGGCCTGGTCCTCCTCATAGGTATTTTTTAGTCTTCGTGCATTTCTCTAGCTATACTGAGTTTATTTCTATTCAATTGTACTAATAAAAATTTGAGTTGCAGACCTGCCAACTTAATAAAACATTTCACCGTGTGGCGGGGCGTGGCCCTGAAAGAGGCGGGGCTTCATGCGAGAACTGCTTCTGGAAGAGTCACTCTGCCCCGGCACCCACCCTTGATTGCCTCCACTTGAGGAAAAAACAAACAAAAAAAACAAAGAATAAAAGCTTGCTGAGGCTGCAGCCGATGTCCTGGGGTGTTTTCACACTCCTTAATTGACATCAGCTTCTCGGAGCCTCCCAAAACAGCTGAAAAGCCACTATTGTGCAGCGGTCTCCAGCAATTTTCCTCCCACCGTGTGAGGGCAGTCGATATCGTGTGGCACACTGTAGCATGGTGTGAGTTGGCAGGTCTGGAGTTGTAATGTATCTGTAAACAGATTTTGATATTATTAAATCGTACACCTACGATGCTCCCTGCCTTGTTACAGTCTTTTTAAGCCAACAAGCTGGTTGAAACGGTTGTAACTTGACTACGCATTTCAAATGCCATCTAGCCATTTTAGAAACGGGCTTCTTTACGCCTGGCATTGAGTTATAGCTTCATTTATGATTTAATCATACTTGGTAATTTCACTTCTACAGGTCCTGCAGCAGTCATTGGTTACCAGGGAGTATATGTAGTGTGTACCGTTGTATAACATTGGTGTCCCAATGTAATTGAGCTAGATATAGATAAACAAATTACTGCATTTCTACACTTGCCTTTGCAAGGGTAACTAGGATGAGTTATCGAAGCTTAATCCAGGAGATTGTAGCACATTTTGAAGTCACCACGGGTTGCACACTGTAATCTCGCTCAAACTCAACGTTAGGTAGGTTTTCAGATATTACTTTCAAAAACAGGATTTTATTGACTGGTAACAAAAAACAAAACAAATAAGAAGCAATAAAGAATTATTACCACAGGGTCCCAAACAGATTCACAGCGCTTATGCGGTAAAGTACTATAATCATAACTGGATCTATGAGAGTCAATGGAACATTGTTCTACTGTGGGCTTGGGATCACAAGTCCTCTGCGGTCTCCAGAAATCTTCGAGAGTCAGGTTTTTTTTTACCCTGGATAACGTTTCTCAATGACCAAATGTGCCAGGCATAATGATAGAAACGCACTAGGATTTCACTATACTTTCTCTCACTTTCTAAGTAGCCTAGGCTGAAGAGGTCAGAAGGTTTCAGCCCATGTGTTTCACTAACAAAAACCTCACAATGCCAAAAAGTCCACCATCTGAAAGTGAACTGGAATTTATAAACTAAAGAAATGAGCAATAAAAAGAAAATGGTCCAAAGTAAAATATCCATGGTCACCAGAGATCCAGAGGTTGCTGATATGGAGGGAGTGAACACAAGAACAGAAGGACCAGTTACAGCTCACGATGGATGCAGAGTTAAAGTTAGAGAGGAAGAGGGGGGATGAGGGAGTATTAGAACTGAAAGGGCATTAGCATCCAAAGTAGGTCCCATGGTGTACTTAACCTTTAGGGCCTCTATCCTTTAACTCGTGGGCAAACATATTTTGGGTGTCTAGGGCACACAGGTTACATCCTGTATATAGAAAAATGGGATTTACAGTCACAGCTTTATTTAAACCACAATATCTCCAAAAACATACGTCACAGACGGATGGTTAAAACTTCTTCAGAAACAGGGTGCAAGACCCAGTCATTGGCAAACGCCCCGAGGACCTGCAGTGAGAAAAAAAACACTGGTGTTTCTATCAGTAAGGGAATGCAGATTGCTTCAAAATCAGAAGAGTTGACAACACACACATTAGTTCCAAGATGCCCCTGGTCTTCTGGTGAAGATGTCTTATGCTTAGTTATGGAAGCTGGTTCCATACTCTCAAGCCTACTGGGGAAGCTCAGTTCTTCTAGTCTACTTCCACAGAGATATAGATACAGAGAACCTTGCCGTGCAGTCATCCTTCGGGGCCGGTTTAGGCTGCTGCTCATCCATCTAAGGCAGTATAGCTGTAATCTCCAAAGCACAGGGGAGCAGGAAGTCTTTATTTGTGGATTAGACTCGATCACTGCCTTGAAGGGAGGATAGCATATTCCTGTTGTATACTTCTAACCGCAGATTCCTCACCTTCAGATTATTATCTAGGCTGGATTCTAAAAAATTCACAGCAGTGCTCCAGCGCACCACTTAGTGGCACTGTGCGGCTCCACGTTGGCCTCATTCCATCCCAGAAATGAAGGAGTGGAGCTGCGTATAAGCGTCATCCCTGCGCGTCGTCAGTTTCTTGCTTGACTCTTTCCACGCCCTCAGATGTGAAGAATGAATAATAACAGTGTGCAGATTTTTAATTTGGGAGCTCTTTAGTTGGTAAAAAGAAGGCCAGCCCACAGACCAGGGAGTTGGGAGGGTAGTGAGGAATTTGTAGTTAGATGGAGTATCCACCAGAAGGACTATGTTACTTTCCCTGTAAGCATCTGTTCGTTGCATGTAGTGCTGTAGATTCACATGATCTGCATACTTCTGCCCCCTAGTGTTGAGCTCAGACGTTTGCAAGAAAGCAGTCTTTCGAGTCACAAGGTCCTCCTCCATTCGTGGATGCGCATGGGCACTGTCTCAATCAGTCAGTCAATCAATCGGGGAATTGTGAAATGCAGCTACTCACCCGCGAGGGTCTCAAGGCGCTTGGGAGGGGGGTGGGGGGTAGCTCCATTGAGTGCTGGGGTCATCCAAAGAGCCAGGTCTTGAGGTCTTTCCTGAACTGGGGCAGTGTAGGCGCTTGCCGAGGTGGAGGGGAGGTCGTTCCAGGACTTGGCTGCGAGGTAGGAGAAGGACTTCCTCCCATTCTGGTCTTGTAGATGCGTGGGATGGTGGCCAGAGAGAGGTCGGCTGATTGGAGGTGTCTCTTTGGTGTGTGGAAGGAGAGGCGGTTGTTTAGATATGCTGGTCTGATGTTGTGGAGGGCCTTGTGTGCGTGGGTGAGGAGCTTGAAGGTTATTCTTCTTTCGATGGGGAGCCAGTGGAGATCGCAGAGGTGTTGGGTGATGTGGTCGTGACGGGGGATGTCTAGGATCAGTATGACTACGGTGTACCGGACGGCCTGGAGTTTAGCGAAGGAGTTTCTTGTTGATTCCGGTGTAGAGGGCGTTGCCGTAGTCTAATCTGATGAGGGCGTGTGTGACCGTTTTTCTGGACTCGGGTGGGATCCATTTGAATGTCTTTCGGAGGGTGTTGAAGCAGGTAGAGGATACGGCATTGATCTGATTGTTCATCGTGAGAGATGAGTCAAGTATGATGCCGAGGTTCCGTGCGTGGTCTGTTAGGGTGAGGGGGTTTCCGAGGGTGGGGGGGGCCACCAAGTGTCGTCCCATGCGGAGTGGGTGGAGTGGGTGGAGCCGAGGATGAGGACTTCTGTTTTCTCGGAGTTGAGTTTCAGGCAGCTGTTCTTCATCCAGGTGGCAACGGCTTTCATCCCTCTAGGAAGTTGTGCCTGGTGATGTTGGGTTCTTTGGTGAGGGAGAGGATGAGCTGGGTGTCGTCGGCGTAGGAGACGATGTTGAGCCTGTGGTTTCTGACAATGGTTGCGAGGGGGGTCATGCAGATGTTGAAGATGGTGGGGCTGAGGGAGGATGCCTGGGGCACTCCACATCTGGTCTCTGTAGGTTCTGAGAGGTAGGGCGGGAGTCTGACTTGCTGAGTTCTGCCTGTGAGAAATGAGCATACCCAGTCCAGGCCTTTTCCGTGGATGCCAGCGTCGTGGCATCTGGTGGCTAGTGTGCGGTGGGAGACAGTGTTGAAGGCAGCTGAGAGGTGCAGGAGGATGAGGGCTGCCGTTTGGCCCTGGTCGAGGAGGGAGGGGATGTCGTCGGTGATGGAGAGTAGGGTGGTCTCGGTCCTGTGTTATACGGATTGGGAGATGTCCAGGACGTTGTTGGCTTCAGTGAAGTTTGCTAGCTGGGTGTTGACCACCTTTTCGATTACCTTGGCTGCGAATGGAAGCAAGGAGATGGGCCTGAAGTTCTTGAGGTCCGTCAGGTCTGCAGAGGGTTTCTTCAGGAGGGGGTTGACTTCGGCGTGTTTCCAGTCGTCAGGGAATGTGGCGGTTTAGAGGGAGCAGTTGATTGTCCGGCGTATTTCGGGTTCGATGGCCGTGATAGCTCTGTGGAAGATGTGGGGTGGGCAGGGGTCTGAGGCTGCTCCGGACTGGATGCTTGGTTGTTGAAGGTGTCGTAGATCATCTTAATCTTGAGGTGAAAAAAGGTGCTGAGGTCTTGGGATGGTGGGACGTCTGTTGCTTCGCTGGTGGGTTTGGCGAATTCCTTGATGATGGAGAAGAGTTCTTTGGTGTTGTGGGGATTGGTGACGATTCTGTCTTGGAGGAACTTCTTCTTTGTGGATTTGGTGAGTTGGTGGTGTGCTGTGGTGGCTGCTCTGTAGGTGGTGCGTGTTTCTGGGGTTCTGGTGTTCCTCCATGTTTTTTCAAGTCGTCGGCAGGTGTGCTTGGATTCTTGGAGTTAAGGGGGGAACCAGCTTGCTTTCTTGATGTGTCGTCCTGTGGCATTCTTGAGGGGGGCGAGAGTGTCGGCGCAGTCTGTGATCCAGTGGTGGAGGTTGGGTGCCACGGTGTTAGCGTAGGTTGTTGGCGTTGAGGTGTTGATGAGGGCGGAGGTGAGCTGATCTTCGGTGACTTTGTTCCAGATTCTGCGGGGGAGGCGGTGGGCCTGTTTGTGTGCGGTGGGTTTTCTGAAGGAGAAGTGGATGCAGTGGTGGTCTGTCCAGAGGAGTTCCGTGGTGTGGCTGTAGGAGACGCTGTTTCCTCCTGCTTCCTAACTGTCTCCATTGCTAGATTGTTTTTCGACCAAAGGGTGAGAGTAGGGATGGAGTAGTGAACACAATAAAGATAGTGTGCATGCATGTTGAAAGAAAGCAGTTAAAAAGTGAGAGATGCCTGTAACATACACTGGCTTCCGGGAAGGAGGTTGGGAGCATGTGAATTTACAGCACTAAATGCAACTAACAGATGCTTACAGGGTGGGAATAACGGCCCAAAAGGCAAGCGGTGTTCACGGACCGCAAGCCAGCACTGGAGGAAGAGAAAATCTTCTTCTCAAATTGTTCCAGTTTTTTGGATTCCCTGTCCGGCGGAGCCATAGGGAAGGCGCTCTGAGAGGCAGAGGCTTGGACAACCAAGCTCTCGGGGGTGGGGTGTTGAGAGAGGAACAAGGGGTCGCCCAGGGCCGGGCGATGGCGTCTGGCTACGTTCCTGTCCACAGGAGCCCCTGTGGTGGGCCTGGACCAGGTGCCCAAAAGAACGTCAGAAAGTGCGTCGTTGAACGGCAGCAGTGGCTCCGAAGAGGTAGCTGCCGGCTGAAGCACTTCCGTCAGGAGGTTAGTCCTGACAGCCACTGTAGGGAGCTCGAGGCGCAAGGCCGCGGCCGCCCTACGCAACACCGTTGCATAACTTGCTCCCTCCTCCGTAGCCACGGAAGGAGGAGACAGCATGCCAAGGTCTGGAGAGGTGTCCAGGCCACTGGCATCACCCAGTTCCTCAGTCCAGTCCAGATAAGGCTCACATTGAGCTGTGAGAGGGTCTTCCGACCCCTCCCAGTCCTCCTCGTCCTCCAAAAGAGGTGAAAAGTATGGAGGGCGGACATAAGGGAAGAAAAGTCCCATCGGCGTCGGAATCGGCGTCGGGCGACGTCGATCCGGCTCCGGTCCGGTTCCGGGGAGAACCTGGGGACGGCGCCGCCCGGGGCCTCGGACGGCGCCGTGAATGGTACCGGCGTCGACCGGGATCCAGGCCTGGATCCGTGGGGGTCCTGCGGCGCCGGAGCCACCGGTGGTGCCGAAGGAGGACTCCCACTGGGGCCAACGGGTCCCGAAGGCGCACGGGGGTAACCCTTAGGCCCGAAGATGCGAGCCATGGCCGACAAGAAGTCTTGGATGTCGGCAAGAGTCGACGTCGGACCCGGAACAAGCGGGTAGGCCGGCGTCGACTGTTCGGGAACCCCCAAAGCCGCGGGGGCGGTACCAACTGGACCCTCAGCCGAGTCGAGAGACCGGCGAGGGGAGGTCTTAGAGCGACGCTTCTTAGACCTCTTGTGTTTCGCCTTACCTGAAGACGAAGACTTCGACCCCGACGAATGACGATGGCTCCGCGACCGGCCCCTCGACCACTCCCGGGACCGGGACCTCGATCGGCGCGGAGCCGAGTGCCGGGCCTCGAGAAGCTTTCGAGACCGCTCTCGCAAAGCCTTCGGAGCGAGGGACCGACACTCGGGGCACGACTTGGGGTCGTGGCCGCGCCCCAGGCAGAAGAGACACTCTCGGTGCGGATTCGTAATCGACATCATGCGATTACAGACCTCGCATGGCTTGAAGCCGGGCATCCCTACTGACACCTTGGAGTCGAAACGACTCGAAAACTTGGACAAAAAGTCTAAAAAAATACTCAGTCAAAAAATGACTGGGGCACTGCTCAATGCGGATCTGCGCTTACTGGCGTGGAAAAAGAAAGAACTGACGCCAGCGCGCATGGGCGGCGTCTAAGTACTGGCCGCGACGTCATCCCGGCGATCACGACGCCGACGACGGACGCGGAGCGGCACAACGCTGCCTACCGACGCGCAGGGGGTACTGCTATGCAAAACGTTCCGGATCCAGCCTGACGCCTGGGGATATTCTAAGGTAAGGAATCTGTCACTAACGTGTCTCTTTCAGATATGGCTGACAGAAGTAGAGGACTGAGTATCACAGAAAAGATAAATAGTTAAGCAGAAGATAGTGTAAAGAAGAAAAAGAAAGGTTCAGATTCAAAGACTCACTTTAAGAAAAAAAAAGTGGCTGGCCTAGCAAAAAAAACATGCCCTGCAAACTACGGACACTTTTGCAGAATGGAACTTGAGCAGTAGCACTTCTGGACATTTCAGCAGAAGTGACAACAGTTCACCAGCGTCTGGTAGAGACTCAAACTAAAAAATACATATAGGTTGAGACACTGGATGGGCATGTAAACCCTCCAGATAGGGTTTGTGATGTAGAAATATAAATTGAGGGGGTGTACTACACAAGATGAAGGCTATATTCTGCCCTCATTTATCGGAGGCTTATGGCCTTATTGTTGTAGAGGATAATCCCTCTTTTTTTTTCCATCTGGGCAACATCTTGAGGTGAGGAGGTGACAATGCAAGCACTTTCTTCCTTAGTACCTGAGGAACTCAGAAAAAATATGCAGGTGAACGGACTTTGAATCAGGCTTGTGTGTTGAATAGAAACCAGGCGGGATAGGCCAAAGCATCCATTCCATTTGGAATTCCTTTAAGGAGCAAGACCCAGGCACAAGCTTACATTTTTTGAAGCCAGACCTACGCATGATACATAAAGACTATTTTGGATCAGCTAAAATATCAGAGTATAATAGTGTCTTTTCATTTCACAATGAGTACTCCTTTTTTTCCTAGCATTAAAGTCTAATATTTTATAGAATAATCATGGATTATAGACATTTAAAGGCACATACATGCACACATGCTGTACAAAATGCTCACAGTAGTGGACTTATGACAAACTTTGTGAGGAAAAAGAATTTAATAACTTTGGACGTGACTAATGGTTTCTTTACTCAAAATATGGCGCCTGAACTGCTTTCTCATTTGGCAGATGTCAGTACACCTATTCAAGATTGGGTATAAGAATAGCCCTTGGTGGTGGAGCTTTACGTTTACTCAGCAGACTCCCTTGTGGCAGGGCACGTGGCTGAGGGAGGTGGCGGCACTGGAAGGATTTAATTGTTGGGACTCCATCGGGATCACACAATTGGAAGATGTACACAAATGAGCTTCTTTCAGGAGCTCTAAGTGGAGTATGCTTTGTCCACGACACAATTTCATCAATATCTGCAATTACGGCATGCGCTACACAAGCACATTTATGAGGGCACAACACTCCCGGAATTTAGCCCAGTTGAGGCAAAGCTTATGATGGGAGCATTAGGGACAGGTTGTGTCTCACAGATATATCGTACATTAATCATCAATGCCCTGGAAACAAGGAGCCACCTTAGAACTAGGTTGGAGGGCTGGCTGCGACCCTTCGAGGATGCAGATTGGCGGGATGCACTGATGGCCCCTAGTGTTATCACAATATCCTCCAGACTCTGACTGGTGCAAACATACTACCTTTACTGTGAGTCTCTCACTTCCGACTGTCTGTTTAAGGCAGGTCTCATTGCAAACCACAAATGCCCTCGTCACTCCCAGGCCCCTGCAGATTTGTAACATATGGTTTGGTGCTGTTCGACTATAAAGTGATACTGGGAAGCAGTGGTTGTAGGGCTATCATAACTGCTGGGATGGGAGGTGGAACTTTCCCCGCTGAAGATACTGCTGGGAGTACTTGACGGATTGGAAGGCACAGAAGCGGACAGAGCTTCGATGGGTACGGCTCTTATGGTGGCCAAACTAATATTGCATCCAAGCTGGCAGGCCTCTTACATTGTCTCAATGAAGGCGTGACCTGGACTGGTGTGCTCATCACGAGAGGCCGGTGTAAGAGGCCAGAGGTTGTCCTGCTATACATGACAAAATATGGAACAAGTGGTTGGGGACGGCGGGAGTGGACCTGTTGTACTGAAAATAATACTGAAATGGTTTTTGGACGATATGTAGATGTCCTGAATGCTAAATTATACGCTTTGTTTAATACAGGTGATAGTGACAGTACCATACTACTTTGAGTTAAAACCAATAAAATAGTGTAGCAAAAAATAAATAAATTATGCAGCAAGAATCATAGAGATCTTACAATAGGATTCAGAGATGCTAGCATATAGTTAATATATACACACACTGCGGAAGATGACTTGACCGGGACGATCACATGACAGAACACCTGGCTAGGGTGGACAGTGCCTCTTTTGGCCCGACATAAGTATTGAATCAATTTTGAATGCTGAAATTACATATTTAATGTGATTTTTCTTGGGTATGAGCTATCCAGTGAGAGTAAAAACTTTACACCTTGCCTATTATTTATAACCTCCAATTACTTTGAGGAAGGTAAATACCCTAATAGGGTTTCTTAACTTCGACAGAACTTGCCACATTAAGCTGAGTGTGAAGCCCTTGCTTAATGTAATCGCTGCCATGTTTTCTGAAAAACATTGGACGAAAACACACATAGCTATCTTACATGGACTGCAAGCAGACATGTAAGAGACTAACAACCGGATTACGATGTCGGGCAGACTGCTACCGATTGAACGTCGGTCGGTTGCGGTCCGCCCGACATCTGATATTGCGGTGCCCGTCATTAAACACCATAATCCACTAATGACAGCGGAGCCAGGCTCAACTCCGCCGTCAAGATTATGATGACAGTTTCCGACAGCCCTTTCATGTTGGCCTTTCTGACTTGGAAAGGCTGTCAGAAAGTGTTTTTGGGGGCCCTGGCCTTCCGCTATGGGGGATGGGGTGCACCTACGGTGCCCCCTAAACATCCCTGCACCGTGTGGCAGGCACCTCACAGTGCCTGCCACGCGGTGTAGGGATGTTTTCAAACATGCATTTTACAATGGAAGGTTGAGCTGCGGGCCTTTTCAGCCTGTCGCACAAGCTTCAATTGTAAAATGCATGATACCAAGGCCGGAACGGCCGGACGTTTCCAGACTGCTACGGTGTCCGCCCGACATCGTAATCAGGCCCTAAATATTTATAGCTTTATAGACTGTAGATAATAAAACAAACCTAGCAGTTAGGGTTGTTCCCAGCACCTCAGGCTACTACTGAATGTCAATGGCCGAGCATCTCCTATAGGTTACAGATCACATCTGTACTCCTCTGCTGAAGAACACTTTACTTCAACCGAAGAAAATCTCACTGCAGTACCAACAGCTACACTGAAAGAGTGCCCCCTGCGCAGGGGAAACAAGTTATTACAGTTTCTCCTATACCTGCACTTGAAACAGCAACAAAAGCAAGTATACCTAATGTACGAGTTACTTACCTTCGGTAACAATGTATCTGGTAGAGACGTTGTCTAGCCGCAGATTCCTTAACTTAGAATATCCCCAGGCGTCAGACTGGATCCGGAAAATTTTGCGCAGCAGTACCTCTGCGCACCGGGGGGCGGCGCCGCCTGGCTCCGCCCTGACGTCGTCCCCGGACATGACGTCAGTGGAGCCATATAGGACCCTCCCGGCGCGCTGACATCAGTTTTCTTCGGAGGAACTTTTCCGCGCCACAACGCGGAGCCCCCAGCAAAACTGTGAGAATATGGGAACAGTGTGCGAATAAAAAAGAAAATTGGTGAGAGAGAAAGAACCAAAGGGTGAGAAAGCACCATGAACGACAGTGAGAAGCACTGTCGACGGAAAGGTGTTGAAAAGGAAAGAGCAGAGCCATACTCTGAGAAGCCATTTCACAACAGCGAAGTGAATGTCACCCCTGAGGGAAATCGACCTATAAAAGGAAGACCGAGGCAGACGACAGAAAGTCTGCACCAGATGAAGTGAATGAAAAGAGCAGAACAGTATACTGAGAAGCAACCCCGCAAAAGCGAGAGAATGCCCTCTCCTGAGGCAAGACGGCAATGAAAAGAGCCGAGAGCGACAGGCAAAAAGCTCCAAACCATAGGATTAAAGAAAAGAAAGAAAGAAATAGGGAGACTCTGTCCCCCGTGATAGAACTATCGGACTGAGGAACAGGCCAGAAAGACCTCAAAACTAATTGACTGTAGGATTGTCAACGGAGAAGGTGGGTGGGAGGGTAGAGAACACCAGTAGGCCCCATACTGGAGGAAACCGATGTGAAAAAACGCAGAAGGACACCTGAACCCACCGCCCCAGCATGAGATTGGGAGGAGCAGAACAAGTAAATCAAAGGAATAAGCCTGACGGGGAGGGAGGCGAAAGACACCGCCCCGTAGAAGGACAAGCCACCCCAAAGGAGGCGAAAGCCGAAAACCCCACCTGAAAAGGTCCTCGCAGATCGGGGAGGATGGGTGGGCATTTAGGAATCTGCGGCTAGACAACGTCTCTACCAGATACATCGTTACCGAAGGTAAGTAACTCGTACATCTGATAGAGACATCTAGCCGCAGATTCCTTAACTTAGAATAGATACCAAAGCCATACCCCATAGGAGGCGGGTCTGCAACAGAACCCCACTAAGTTCCCAAGGGAACAGAAGTGTCAACCAGCTGACTAAACACAGTGGGGGCAGCACTGCCAGAGTGGCCAACACCGGACCAGGATACTCCGTAGGGAGTGGCCAACAATGAGAGGCAAAGGCATCAAAATCTGCAGAGGGCGGCAGGAAATCCCTGTTGGTTAAACAGTGGAGAAAATGAGCACAGAACCAGAAGGGCAGTGCGGAATGAGAGTGGATACCTGTTGTAAACGGAGAGGAACCAAATGCAGGATGTGAGGGATCCACAGGATCCGATGGACCGTCAAAAGAGAAAGGTCTAACTAGGGTACAAGAACGTACCGAGTCCGAGCAGGCAGGACGGACATGCATGACAGGGAAAGAAGCACTGTGGAAGTGGGAACAGCAGCAGAAGGATGCTGACGACACCCAAGATGGGTCAGTGTTACAGGAAACACACGACCTGCCAATGCACCATCGCCCATGCACCGGTCATGTGAAAGGGCGGGCAGCAAAAGGCAGAATGGCAGAGAATAATGGCAACAACTAGTGCCACGCACGTGGGGAACAGAAGTACACAAGAGAAACTGTATGTACCGTCAGAACCTCACCATGGAAAGGAGAAGGCCCCATCAAGCGCCACGAGCAAAAGCTGAGACACGAGAGACGCATCACCAGGGTGTATCGCGTGAAAGAGAGCCGGCAAAACTAACACACGTAGCAGACTTGCGCTCACGAAAAGTGAGGGACAAGACCACGGCCACCGCAAGGAGGACCATGCCTGCGGGAGGCCTGGGTGTGTGTAGTACACCGGTGAGAAAGAAAAAACACCATAGCCCCAACAGCCATGCAGCAGCGGCACCAGAGCCAGACGCAACAGCCACAGGCGGTAGGGAAGATCCACTGTCTACCGCGAGACAGACAGGGAGGCCGAGCAGTACTGGAAGGAGACAGTACGAAACTTAGCGGAGGAACAAGAGTGGATATACACACAATAGCCCACCAGACAAAATGTTCTGAGGAGAACACTCCCGCTGAGAGCAGCAACCGCAGCCCGAAGGAAAGCACAACAACACCTGCGCGGAATGCAGCAGGGAAATGGGAAGCTCTGGCAGGGGAAGTGGCCAAAAAAGCAAGGCACAAGACAATGAACAGCATCAACGTCTGGGGCCAGAACGCCACCATGGAGAGTGAAGTCCAACCATTAAAGGACTACGCAGTATGGATATAGCAGAGTAGAACTAGGCAACGTAAAGTTGCCGGAAAAACGCACCAGCCCGTGACAGCGAGCATACTAGGGAGCAGGTATCGTACGCTTATAGAACACAGAAGGATAGTGCTGAGCTAGCTGTGCGTGCTCGGGGACAGCGACAGGGCCCTCTGGTAGGCCGTCCAGAGATGGAACGGCCGCAGCAAAAGAACCACGACGAGACAGGAGGGACCTGAAAGCCCTCCCGGCCTGAAGAAATGGATCAGTGAGATGCAGGGAAGTGCCACAGACCAGCAGCAGACACCATGAGAGAGCCCAACAAATGGACCGCAAGAAGGTCCCGCAGCAGCAGTGAAAGCGTACAGGCACAGCTCCAGGACAACCTAGTGAAAAGGACCCCACAGAAGTGTACAAAGACTGCTGTGGGAAGAAGGCAGCTATACAATAGCTAACGAATACCCCACATAGGGTAAGTATCAACCCCAACAAGGGGCACCTCTTGAGCGTGAGCCCATAGACAGAGGATGTAAAATTGTAACGCAGAAACCACAGGTTTTGAACACATAACCTTTGGAGTAAGAGTCTGCAACCTTAACCACTAGGCCATAGTGACTCAGAAAGATAAGCAGCTGACCTGCTGCATGAAAGAAAGAAAAGACGGCGAGAAGCCGCCCAGGCCGTTCAGGTATTACAGCATGAACCCAGGGCCAACATGAAGCAAAGACAACAGAGCAGAGGGTGAGGACAAGGACCGCAACCGGAGCAAAAACTACGGAAGGGTAGACAGAAGGCGGTGAACCGCAGAGTCCGCATGTGCGTCAAACAGGGACACACCATCAAATGGCAAATCCCGGAGACTGTCACGGACATTCTCGGGGAAACCCCGTCGCGCAGCCAAGCATGGCGGCGCAGAGCAACGGACCTCGCCATTGCCCGACCCACCGAATCGGTAGAGTCAACGGCGGACCGAATGGTAAAGCGCACCATCTCTCGGCCTTCGTGAAGGAGACGAGCCATGTCAGCCCGAGTACTCTCAGGGAGGGTAGGCAAAAGACACTCCACAGAGGCCCAAAGGACACAAGAAGCCCGGGTAAAGACGCAAGCCGTGTTCAGAGCACGTAAGGCTGAACTAGCGGATGCAAAAATGCCGCGTCCACATGTCTCCAACCAACGAGACACCCTAGTAGGAGGCAGCAACAGAGGTGGAGAGGAAGGCTGCGTGGCCAAAGACAACTGGACTACGAGGCCTTGAGCCCCAGGCTGAAGGGACAAACAGGCTGGGCTCCCAGGGGCCGGACGATGCCTATGCGCAATGGCCCGGTCGACAGTATCTCCTGAAGAGGGCCGTGCCCACGTCCCGAGAAGTGCATCGAACAACAAGCCGCTAAAAGGCAGCAAGGGCTCAATATCCACCTCACCCTGGTGGAGGAGATCCAATAACGGATCGGAGGACAAGGAGACAGAAGGAGGGTGCAAGTGTAAAACAGCTGCATCCCTGCGAATACCCCTTAAAAACAAAGCACCAGCTTCAGTGGGCGTCCTGGGGGGGCGACAATAGCCCATCTGTAGGGGACGGCTGCAAGCTGACACGTCCCGCAGCAGGAGGAACAAGGGGCCACTGACCCCATGGCATTGGAGCCAACCGGCGTGGAGACAAATCCGGGCACACCGGATCTGTGTCCTCTGGAAGCGGAGAACCAACAGGTACCGGCGGCCGCTCCGGCGTCGAACGACGCCGAGATGGCGTCGAACCGACGTCTACCTCCACGAGGGGCGACCCGGCTGGATGAGCCGGCGTTGACGTCCCCACCACCGACAGGTGCGGAGAAGGAGCCTGATGACCAGGAGGCGACAGGCATGGTGCCGACGCAGGGAGCCGCCAGGGGCTATGCGGAGACAAGGCAGAATGGCACGACGTGGGGCTGGAACGCCCATCGGGGTCGTAACCCGACGCCGGCACGACTCCGGAGCCGGAGTCGAGGCACTCGACCGGCGCCGAGGGCGAACCCGCCGGCGGAGATCCGACCTGAATGCCTACCTCCACTGTGGGACCCGAAGGCGCGCCAGGGAGAGGAGGTGACCCGAAGATGGAGTGCAGAGCCTTGTAGTAGGCTTCCATCTGGGGTCGAATCGCACTATTACCCGGAAAGGGCGGGTAAATGGAGGCCGACTCCGGGGGGCACGGCTCCGTGAGGGAACTGGAACCATGGCTCCCATCGTCACGTGGAAGCGAGGTCTTCGACCTCTGTGACTTGTGCTTTGACTTACCTTTAGGCGAGCGACGTTCGCGGGAGCGGACGCGGAGAGAAGAACCAACCGGAGAACGTCGGGGAGAAGCCGTGCGGGTTATCCAGGCGGGCAAGAGCTTCATCCGGCGCTCCCGTAGGGACTTCGGGCGCATCTGCCGGCAGGCGGCACACTCCACGGAGTCGTGGTGCGACCCAAGACACCACATGCAAATGGTGTGCGGGTCCGACGCCGACATCTGTCGCGAACAAGTCTCGCACACTTTAAAGCCCGAAGGCATCGCACACTGTTCCCCGGCGCCAAAGGACGTCGAAAAAGGGCCTGAAGAAAAACAGGCCAGAGGAACAGCTGAATCCCGGATCCGCGTTGGAACGCAAAAAAGAAGGAAACTGACGTCAACGCGCCGGGAGGGTCCTATATGGCTCCACTGACGTCATGTCCGGGGACGACGTCAGGGCGGAGCCGCCCCCCCGGTGCGCAGAGGTACTGTTGCGCAAAATTTTCCAGATCCAGTCTGACGCCTGGGGATATTGTAAGTTAAGGAATCTGCGGCTAGATGTCTCTATCAGATGCTTGAGCTCTAAATCTACTTTGGGTGCAGTGGGCCGCTTGTTGAAACGCTACAGATGTAAAATTTGAGGATGATCCTACACTTAGCACACAATTTTTGCAATACACACAAAATATTAATCAAACTTTAAATATTTTACCCATACAGGAGTATAAGAGCATGTTCAATACAAAAAGCTCTGCACAGCCTACGGTACTAAACAGAAATACTCCATGGCTTGTGCTGCAGTACAGGGAATTTTTGAAGATGGCGACTTCAAGGCGCTAACACGCTAAACACACACACACACACACACCCCCGACCCCCCCTCCATCCCTCCCACCCGCCCCTCCCTCCACAACACAGTTTGGAGAAATACATACACTGTTACTTGCTCTACAGAAGGCAGATCCATCAGTTCTTACACATATTGTGTCGGATTCAGCATTCTGTTTTCAAGCATATAAGGTGGATTTACCATATTGGCACCTAAATAAATTCCGAAATTGAAAAAGGAAGTCAATAAAAAGTAAGCAACTCTGGGGACAGGTAGCTATTCTACAGGATAAGCTTTCTTTGGTCCAAGCACAGTACACCACGGCCCATAAAAGTGAAAGAACTTGAGCTAAAGCGAACTGTGCAGCAGAACTGGCTGAAAAAACATGTAGTGAACCTGTAAAATGGCTGCTAGAACCTGATCTCAAACAAAGATTGATGCAGATATTTTGGTAGTGATACAGACAACGTGAAAAGGGAAAAACCTTCATTCTAAATATTCCTACAGTCTCACTAAAGATAATGTCCTATCGTTATAATACCCAGAAAAGGAGCTTGACATATTAATGAGTGAACTAGATTAGATTTAATCGTGGCAGTTTATGAGGAGACAGCCACTGGACACACTGGTTCTAGCTCTCCTGTATCAACGCTACAACAATAATACTGGTGAGCCTTATTTACCAAATCTTCCAAAAAAATGAACATCAATGCAATATTTGTCAACAGAAAGCATTCAACTGTCACAAAACAACACACTCGCCTTACTATCACGGATTAACCCTTCAGGATAAATTTTCTCGACCGCATCGTTCCAGTCCAAAGTGTTAACTAATATTAATATATATTGGCTGAGGCCATGCCATGGTCCAGATTCCTTTGGGTTGGGCCACAAAAGACTGCCACTGCTCAAGCCATCATACAAGACTTGTAGTGCTTAAGTATAGGAGCAGTTCATACTTTCAATTAAGACAGTGGTCCTGAGTTCGCCACTAAGGCGTTTACAGATGCTATATCTGCTCTGGGAGCAGAACTGCTATACTCACACCTGCTCTGCACATAATTGAATAGCGTTGCAAAATGAGACATCTGATAGAGACATCCAGCTGCATAATTCTTACCTTTCAATTTCCCAGGCGTCAGACTGAATGCAGAAGACTGTTCTTCGAGCAACACCCCTGTGCACCGGTAGGTGCCGTCGGTCGGCTCCTCCTGGTGTCGTCAGCGTTGTCCGCACCAGAAGTGATGTCTGCATCACCTATATAGGCGCCACCTCAGAACGCTGAAGTCAGTTATTTTCTGACCACGCAAGCCAAATGCTGATCAGTGAAGAAAGCTACCCTTTTGCATTTTTTGACAGGATTTTTCATCTTTTTTGTCGACCCCTATTTTAAGGCATGTCCTCTAGGAAGACTTCTGGGTTCAAACCGTGCAGCGCCTGTCACACTTGAGATGTCGGTGACTGACCCACATTTGGTTTGCCAATGGTGTCTGGAGCACGACCACGACTCCAAGTCGTGCTCTGACTGCCGGGCCATGGCTCCGAAGGCTTTGAGGGAGTGGTCCCTAAAGTTGCTCACAGCCCGGCAGGCAACGCCATGCCTGACTCTTTGGAGGTCATGGTCCCGGTCGAGAGGAAGGTCCCGACACCACTCCAAGAGTCCCAAGTCCTCTTTGTCCCACACATGATCGTCGGGACATTCAGGTAAGAGGCACAAGAAGCCGAAGCATGCTTCGACTTCTCCCTGTTCATCTGCCCATGCAACAGAGGAACATCGGCATTCGAGGCCTCATTCTGCAGAACCTGTTACTGGGTCGACTCCAAGTCTCCCCACTTTTCCGGGAGCCAGACCAATCACTGCTCAAATTAAAGAATTTTATGATGCCATGCGCCTCATTTTTGAGCGGCCTGACCCCTACGGCACACCTTCGGGCCCTGCGGGGTCAGAGGGGGGGTCCATTGGGTTCTGCGCCGGCAGCTCCAGTTGTGCCACTGCGACCTTCCCCAACGCTGGTCCCGATGATCCCGGCGCCAGTCTCAGTCTGATCCCTGACGATACAGAGCTGGCACCGCGTCAACCGATGCCAATTACAGTGACGACAGGGCCCATTGGTCCTATGTTGTGGCCTTAGACTTATTTGGACAGGCCAGGCTTGGGGGACGAATTGGAGGGGTAACTGAACCCCTTAGAATACCAGCAGTACGATCAAGACATGGACTGGTATGAGGAATTGGGTGAGGCCTGTGGACTGAATACCTCCCCAGATACTGGCATGCTTTCTCCTCCTACCGTGGCTATGAAGGAGGGTGCATCTTATGTGATGGTGGTCCGCAGGGCAGTTGAGGTCCTTGACCTTCAGCTACCCACAGTGTCAGTCGAAAGACTAACATCTTGATGGAGGTGCTACAGATGGCAGCTTCCTCTTCGGAACCCTTGCTCCCAATCAACGAAGCCCTCACAGACATCCTTCTGGGAACCCAGTCCAAGCCCAGCACAGGGACTCCTGTGAACAGGACGATCACCCGCTGTGACCGCCCTGCCCCGGGTGACCCAAACTTCCTTACTACCCACCCCACCCCAGAGAGCTTGGTGGTCCATGCCTCCACTTCCCATAGTGTGTTCCCTCCCGCTTCCCCGGACAGGAAATCCAAAAGGCTGGACAGTTGGGGCAAAAAATGTTTTCTTCCACCAGCCTTGCATTGCAGTAGGTTAACACTGCATGCTTATTGGGCCGTTATTCCCACTCTGTGTGGGAAACGGTTGTGCAAATGCTGTTACAGGTCCCGGAGGAGGTCCAAGCCATCCTCTCCCAAGCAGTATTACATGGGAGAGGTTTAGCAAGTTCTCCATCCAATGTGGTTTTGATACGACCGACTCGCAGTGCAGCGTGATTTCCATGACGGTGGCTGTTAAAGACGCTACGCCTGGCTGAGAACATCTGGCTTTTTGGGTGATGTCCAGGCCTCGCTCATGGACACGCCCTTTGATGGCACCAGTCTCTTCGGAGACAATGCAGACATGGCGCTGCAGCGCTTTAAGGAATCCCAGGCAATAGCCAAGTCCTTGCGCCTCTCACCTGGCCCCCGTACCCAGTCTGCCCGTAGCGGCTACGGAAGGTGCTTTTAACCGTGCCAACCCTATCCCAGCCATCGAGCCGTGCAAGTTCAAGAACCCCTGCATGGAAGAGAGCGCAGTTTGTTCCGACCACAGAGTCGGGTAGCCAGAGGTCCAGTCAAACCAACACCCCCCGCCAGCTTCAGCCTCCTAGTCCTGCCTTTCCAGATCATGGACTTTCAGTTGGTGGCAGGATCAGCCATCACCTAAACCACTGGCACAATATCACATTGGACAGGAGGGTCTTCCAGATTATCCGAAGAGGCTACTCCCTTCCCTTTGAGACCACTCCACCCTTCATGCCTCCTTCCTATGACAGGCTGACAGAGGATCATTTAATTTTGCTCCAAGAGGAAGCCACGACTCTCTTGGCCAAGGGAGCCAGAGAGAGGGTTTCGGCACCAGAAGTGGTTGCTATTCCAGCAACTTTCTGGTCTCGAAAGAGACAAGGGCATTCGCCCTCAATTACTTCCTCAAAAAAGAGAAACTCAAGATGCTCACATCAGCTCGGGTCCTGTCTGCCCTGGACCCGGGAGACTGGATGGTGGCGTTGGACTTGCAGGATGCTTATTTTCATAACCCCATCCTGTCTGCCCATCGACTCTACTTGATGTTTACGGTAGACCAAGAACACTTTTAGTTCACTGTGCTCCCCTTTGTTCTTACCAGCTCTCCTGGGGGTTCACACCAAGGTGATGGTGGTCACAGCTCATCTGCGGAGACCAGGGGTGTCAGTCTTTCCCTATCTTGACGACTGGCTGCTGAAGGCGAGCTCGCCCCTGGCTGTTGTCTCCCACCTCCAGACTACGGCGAACTGCCTGCATTCGCTGGAGTTCACTATCAATGTGCCGAAGTCACACCTGACTCCCTCTCAGACACTCCCTTTCATCAGTGCAGTTCTGGACACAGTGGAGTTTCAGGCTTATTCTCCAGAGCGGTGAGTCCAGGATATTCAGACTACGATACCAATGTTTCACCCTGTATCCTGGATTTCGGTGAGAATGACTGAGGCTGTTGGGCCTCATGGCCTCCCTCATCCTCCTAGTTGCACATGCCAGATGGCATATGCGGGCTCTGCAGTGGGATCTAAAGTTCCAATGTGCACAGCATCAGGGGAATCTCTCCAACAGACCTTGGAGGGAACTGCACAAGACCTGCAGTGGCAGCTAACAAACAGCGATTCAGTCCGAGGTAGACCCCTCTCCCTTCTCCAACCAGATCTCACAGTAGACAGATGCGTCACACCTGGGATGTGGCGGCTATCTGGGAGAGGTGGAGATTTAGAGGACTCTGGTGTCCGGCGGAATCCGGACTCCATATCAACATTTTGGAGCTCCATGAGATCAGACTGGCATTGAAAGAGTTTCTACCCTCCATCAAGGGAAGGCTAGTACAGGTGTTCACGGTCAACTCCACCGCCATGTGGTACTTCAACAAACAGGGTAGGTGGGGTCGTGGACTCTTTGTCAAAAGGTCCTGTGTCTCTGGACATGGATGGAACAGCAGGGCATATCCCTGGGGGTTCAACACCTGGCAGGTTCTTTGAACGCAAGGGAGGACAAACTCAGCCAATGATGCCTAGTGGATCACGAGTGGCAACTCCACCCAGAGGTGGTACAAGTTCTCTTTCAGCAGTGGGGAGAGCCTTGGTTAGATCTGTTCGCCTTCGCAGAGAATGCGCAAGGTCAGCAGTTTTGCGCACTAGGAGTTTCCAAGGCAGCTTTCGCTCAGAGACGCTTTTGGTCTCGGGTGAGCTCAGGCCTCCTGTACGCTTTTCTGCCCATACCACTCCTGCCCAGAATTCTCAAGAAGATCAGGAAAGACCAGGTCCAAGTCATCCTTGTGGCTCCGGATTGGGCATGGAGAGTCTGGTAACCCGAGGTTTTGCAATTGAGCATCGATCCTCCTATCAGGCTGCCCCTTCAGGAGGATCTTCTGTCGCAGCAGGGGACGGTCCTCCACCAGAACCTGTCAACTCTATGCCTTCTTGCATGGAGATCAAGCAGCAGCAGCTGATAGCTTTCGACCTTCCTCCCAAAGTTTGTAATGTTACTCTGGCAACCAGGCATCCCTCCACCAAGACAGTGTACCCCTGCCGATGGAAGAAATTTGTAATATATTATACAGAAAAGTCTATTGACCCTCTTTCTGCTTCCCTTTCTGATGTGTTGCTTTTTATTTTGACACTTGCCATGCAGGGCTCTGCTCTGGGCATCCTGAAAGGGTATCATTCAGCATCGTCTGCCTTCCTGAGGTTGCCAGACCAACCCTCATTATCTAAATCACCCATTGTACATAGATTCCTGAAAGGCCTTGTACATATGTTCCCAACTGACCCTTTCATTATGCCTCAGTGGGACTTTAATTTGGTTCTTTCCTAATGTGCCCTTCTTTAGAGCCCCTGCATAATCGTCCCCTCCGACTGCTCACAATAAAAACAGCCTTCTTAGAGGCAACTTCATCTGCCAGAGTGAGCAGCAGGCTTTATCGTTCAAGCCTCCCTTTTTGATGATATTCCCTGACAAGTTGATGCTTCGCACTAGGGCCTCTTTCCTCCCGAAAGTGGTAACACCATTCCATGTGAGACAATCTGTAACCTTACCCACTTTCTATGCACCTCCGCATCTCTCTAAAGAGGAGGAGCGACTCCACCGTCTGGACCCAAAAAGAGCGTTGTCATTCTACCTTGACTGCACAAAAGAGTTCCAGGTGGACGACCAACTTTTCGTGGGGTATGCTGGAGCGAAGAAGGGTCGGGCGGTGCAGAGGAGGACCATCTCACGATGTGTTGTCTTCTGCATCAAGATTTGCTACGCTCTGGCAAAGAAGCAGCCTCCTGAAGGCTTAATGGCTCATTCCACCAGTGCTAATGCTGCTACTACTGCGTTGCAATGTGGAGTCCCAGTCCTGGACATCTGTCAGGTGGCAATGTGGGCATCCTTGCACACGTTTACCAAGCATTGCTGCCTAGACAGTCAAGTTTGCAGGGACGGCCATTTTGGCCGCTCAGTCCTGCAGGATTTTCTAGTCTAACTTGTCCGCAGCCCCTCCTCCGAGGATGGTATTGCTTGGCTATCTATTTAAAGGTAAGGAATCTCTGGCTAGATGTCTCTATCAGTTGAACAAGTTTCATACCTTCGGTATCGGGTAGAGATATGATCTAGCCGCAGATATCTTACCAGCCCACCCATCCTCCCCGCACTGAACACAGCTTTCTAGTGTCAGGGCTGATCCATTTCAAGGCCCTAGTTTTCAAACACACCAATATCAGTACACTTCATGATTCAGCGCTTCTGCCGTGGAAAGTCGTGAAAAAAGTGATGTGACGTCAGTGCACCAAGTTGGCGCCTACATAGGTGACGGAGACATCTCTTCCGGCACACACGATGTCACGCGGAGCCGAATGACGCCGCCTACTGGGGCGCAGGGGTATTGCTCGAAGAATTATCTTCCGGATCCAGTCTGACGCCTGGAGAACTCAAAGGTAAGGAATCTGTGGCTAAATAGTGTCTCTACCAGATAAGGCATTACCAAAGCTAAGAAACTTTTCAACAGTATGCTCAAAAAAGTCTTGACTACTAGGGTATTGGATACGATATTGAGCTGGCTGCATAACTTATGTGGAGTTCAGATAGCATTAAATAATTTGGCTACAGGCATATTAGGTGGTCACATCCCATATGAGATGCTCTTTGGAATACAAATGTAAGTGCCTGATGTTGATGTCCCTGGAAAGGTGGCAGAGTAAAAAACATCAGACTCTTTACTTCGATTTAACTCTGCTGCAGAACGTTCAAGAAACCAGAACAAAATTAGCTAATGTAAAGCACTCGACGAAGATAAGATTCTTAAAGCCGCTAACAAGTGGCTCCTCAAAGTGGGAGAGCTAGTACAAGAAATGATCCTTGATAAACAAGTTTTTTGGTCATCTTACAGACCACCTGTTCCAGTTCTTGGGGTAGAAGGCATTCAAACAGTAATTCTGCCATCATTACCTGGTTAAGGAAAAACAGGAAGGTTTCAATCAATCATATCAAAAAGAATTATGTGCTCAAAACCTTTCAACAGATGCCTGCTGACACCAAGGTGCATCGGGAGGAGATAAGAACATGCTCTCCCAACTCTGCAAGAGCTATCGCAAGAAGATTACAGACATGCTGAAGTCCTGCCCCTATTCTGGAACTGAGAAGCTTGCTGTATCTCCAACTTTACACCAAGTGTCAGTTTCCATGTGTGAAAACGATGCTGTGATTGAAACAATCCCAACTATTGAAACTACTGCTGAGGTTCATTATGAGCCACAGAGAGTAAAAATCAACTGAAATGGATACAAGAAAGTGTACTGTATTACAATGATTATGATGCAGATTTTGAAAAGTGAAATAATAAATCCTTCTCCAGTCAATCACAAGATGGCTTCTTGCTTGCTGATGTTTTCACAACATATACCTTTCTTTACCATGGTCCTACATGTGGATTGCTACTAGAATATTTTCTCTTTTGACGAAGATTATAATGTCAATAGTAAGTTTTCTTTTTTGTGATTGGGAACTACATTCCTGATAAGAGAGTGCTGTCCCCTGTTGTTCAGGAATTGCAGCCACATTCTTCTTGTCAAAGGGCACATCAGGTCTATCATGCTTTGAGCATCAATGTGTATCCTGAACTGGACGGTGTTGTTTGGAAAACATTTCCCTATCAGATTACGGATCTGACAGAAATGATTCAAATTCCCTATGTTTTGAAAATATCCCTAGATGACAGTTTATGACCCCTTTGAAAATGAATGGGACATAAGTGATGTTAAACAACTGGTATCGGACCTACAATCATATGCTATATTTGACAATTAAGATCATTATTTTAATGCTGTAAATCATGGAGTGTGGTTTTGTTTTCATCATTATGGACATAATTACATTAATGGAACAAAGAGCTCTGAGAAATACATAATTATAAAAAATGTTGCCTCTAATTTATTTCCTGTGTGTGTGGCGGTGCAAGATCTCTGTTCGCTGCAACCAAGGCTATGTGCACCAAGCAACTGATCATGCATGTGAGTAATGTGCTCAGCAATATAAATGTGTGGCAATTACCACTCCAAACTTCAGTTTACAACGAGAACGAAAGCACAAGTTACTAACTTGTGTAACGATATATCTGTAAGAGACAGTAGTTAGTGATAGATTCCTTACCTTAGAATATCCCCAGGCGTCAGGCTGGATCCGGAAAGTTTTGCGTAGCAGTACCCTTGCGCGTCGGTAGGCGGCGTCGTGCGGCTCCGCGTCCGTCGTCGGCGTCGTGATCGCCGGGATGACGTCGCGGGCAGTACTTAGACGCCGCCCCTGCGCGCTGACGTCAGTTCTGTACACGACTTTCCGCGCCAGGAACGCAGAGCCATGCAAGAAGCTGACACAGGTGTCTGAAAAATACTAGGGCCCTGAAAGGGATGTCCTTAACCCTAGAAATCAGTTCGCAGAACGGGGAGGATGGGAGGGCGGTAAGGAATCTATCACTAACTACTGTCTCTTACAGATATATCGTTACACAAGTTAGTAACTTGTGCATCTGAAAGAGACACGTTAGTGATAGATTCCTTACCTTAGAATAGATACCCCAGCAATACCAACCCCGGTGGTGGGTCTGCGAACAAAGATCAGACAAGGAAGTCCTGGAGGACAGAACGGCCAAAGAAGCCGTCCCTCCGGACCTGACTGTCAAGGCAGTAATGCTTAGTAAACGTGTGCAGCGAGGCCCACGTAGCTGCCTGACAGATAACCGGCAGCGGAACACCGCGGCCCAAGGCCGTGGTAGCAGCCGTTGCCCTGGTGGAATGGGCACGCAGCCCAACAGGAGGCTCCTTCTTAGCCAAAGAATAGCAGGTCTTGATGCACAAGGTAACCCAGCGGGAGATGGTCCTCTTGTGCACCGCCCGACCTTTTTGGCGCCCACGTAGCCAACAAAGAGCTGGTCATCCACCCGGAAGTGTTTCGTGCGGTCGATATAGAAGGAGAGCGCACGTTTTGGGTCCAGACGGTGGAGCCTCTCTTCCTCTCTGGAAGGATGCGGAGGCGGAAAGAAGGTGGGCAAAGTGATGGTCTGCCCAATGTGGAAAGCAGTAACCACCTTTGGCAAGAAGGACGGACGCGTCCGAAGAACAACCTTGTCTGGATGAACAGACAGAAAGGGAGGTTTGCAAGAAAGAGCCTGGAGCTCACTCACCCGCCGAGCGGAGGTGATGGCCACCAGAAAGGCTGCCTTTAGAGACAGAAGACGAAGAGGACAGTTATGCAGAGGCTCAAAGGAGCGCACATTAAAAGGTAAGAACCAAGTTCAAGTCCCACTGAGGCATTACAAACGGAACAGGAGGGAAGAGGTGAGTAATGCCTTTTAAGAACCTGTTAACAACAGGGGACTTGAAAAGGGAGGGCTGATCAGGGAGCCTGAGGAAGGCCGAGATAGCACAAAGATAACCCTTGATGGTACCCAGGGCAGAACCCTGTTGGGCCAGAGAGAGAAGGAACAGAAGGACCTCAGAAAGAGGGGCAGAAAGGGGATCCACAGCCTTTGCTGTGCACCATGCCACAAATTTGTTCCACCTGCAGGCGTATACCACCTTAGTGGAGGGACGCCTGGCTGCCAGAATCACATCACAAACTTCGGGAGGCAAGTCGAAAGGAATCAACTGCCGCCGCTCAATCTCACGCAAGCAGGTGTAGACTGGACAGGTTCGGGTGGAGGACCGTCCCCTGCTGCTGCGACAGAAGATCCTCCCGAAGAGGCAGACGGATCGGGGGATCTATGCTCATATTGAGTAGCTCGGGATACCAAACTCTTCGAGCCCAGTCCGGAGCCACAAGAATGACTTGGGCCCGGTCGTGCCGAATCTTCTTCAACACTCTGGGTAGAAGTGGTATAGGCGGAAAGGCGTACAACAGACCGCAACTCCACTCGCGACGAAAGCGTCGCCGAGCGAGTGCCGCCTTGGAAATTCCAACGCGCAGAACTGATGACATTGCGCGTTCTCTTCGGTGGCGAATAGATCTAACCAAGGCTCTCCCCACTGTAGAAAGAGTCCTTGCGCCACTTCCGAGTGAAGACGCCATTCGTGATCCATCATGCACCTGCGGCTGGAGTTCGTCCGCCCTGGCGTTCAGAGAACCTGCCAGGTGTTGAACCATCAGGAACATGCCCTGATGTTCCAGCCATGTCCAGAGGCGCAGAGCCTCCTGACAAAGGGTCCAAGACCCCACCCCGCCCTGTTTGTTGCAGTACCACATGGCGGTGGTGTTGTCTGTGAACACCTGCACTACCTTCCCTTTGACAGAGGGAAGGAATGCCTTGAGTGCAAGCCGGATCGCCCGGAGCTCCAGAAGGTTGATATGGAGCCGGGACTCCGCCGGAGACCAGAGGCCTCTGATCTCCGCCTCTCCCATGTGACCGCCCCATCCCAGAAGGGACGCGTCCGTCACAACTGTATGCTCTGGCTGGGGAAGGGAGAGGGATCTGCCCATGACCCATTGCCGGTTCGAGAGCCACCACTGCAACTGTTTTGCAGTCCCCTCCGAGATCTGGACGTGATCGGACAGGTTGCCCTGGTGCTGCGCCCACTGGAACTTCAGGTCCCACTGCAGAGCCCGCATATGCCATCTGGCATGATTGACCAGCAGGATGCAGGAGGCCATGAGGCCCAGCAGCCTCAGGGTCATCCTTACCGAAACCCAGGATAAAGGCCGAAAGATCGGAATCATAGCCTGAATATCCCGGACTCGCCGTTGGGGAGGATAGGCCCGAAACTGCGTCGTGTCCAGAACTGCTCCGATGAAAAGGAGCTGTGGAGAAGGAATCAGATGCGACTTCGGCACATTGATGGAGAACCCCAGCGAGTGCAGGAGTTCGGCCGTAGTCTGGAGGTGGGGAGACGACTGCCGGGGACGAGCCCGCCTTCAGCAGCCAGTCGTCGAGGTAGGGGAAGACTGAAACCCCTGCCCGGCGCAGATGAGCTGCGACCACCGCCATCACTTTCGTGAACACCCGAGGGGCACTTGTAAGGCCAAGGGAGCACGGTGAACTGAAAATGCTCGGGGCCTACCGTGAACCGAAGGTAACGCCGGTGGGCCGGCAGGACGGGGATGTGGAAATACGCGTCCTGCAAGTCCAACGCTACCAACCAGTCTCCAGGGTCGAGGGCAGTCAAGACCTGAGCTAGGGTGAGCATCTTGAACTTCTCCTTCCGGAGGAAGCGATTGACGTTCCGGAGGTCCAAGATAGGACGCATGTCCTCCTTGTCCTTTTGGGCACCAGAAAGTAGTGGGAGTAGCAACCACGCCCTACTTCTGGGGTCGGAACATGCTCGATGGCCCTCTTGGTCAAGAGGGCCGTGACTTCCTTCTGTAGAAGCACCAAGTGATCCCCTGACATGCGGTGGAATTGAGGTGGCATGGCGGGGGGTGGTCTCGAAGGGAGGGAGTAGCCCCTTTGGACAATGTCCAAGACCCACCTGTCCGAGGTGATGGTGCGCCAGTGGGGAAGGTGATGGCGGACCCTGCCCCCTACTGGCGTGCCGTGCACCTGAAAGGAGGGACTAGGAGGGCTTGGAGGCCACGGACGGGTTGGAGGTGGTGGCCTGACCCGCACGCTGGTTGCCCGATCCGCCACGGCGGAATCCACGTCCTCGGCCACGCGAAGACGCCTGCTGCGCGGGCCGGTGGCTGGGCTGCTGACGTGAAGGGGCGCCCTACCGTGGCCACGATAGGGGCGAAAAGCAGAAGGCAGCGGAGGGCGTGTAGCAGAAAGGCCCAGGGACTTGGCAGTAGCCCGTGAGTCCTTAAAGCGCTCCAACGCATGGTCTGCTTTGGACCCAAAAGACCGACTCCATCAAAGGGCATGTCCATGAGAGTATTCTGGACATCCCCTGAAAAACCAGTGGTTCTCAGCCAGGCGTGGCGTCGGAGCGCCACCGTCGTTGCAATCGACCTGCCCAGCGAGTCGGCGGTGTCAAGGCCACAACGGATAGTGTATTTGGCCGCATCCCTTCCTTCCGCAATGGCGCGGAAAGCAGTGCCTGGACCTCCTCAGGGCACTGGGGCAAAACATCCGCCACCGAATCCCACAGAGAGTGGGTATATCGGCCCAAAAGACAAGCGGTGTTAACGGACCGCAAGCCAGCACTGGAGGAAGAAAAACCTTTCTTCCCAAACTGATCCAGGCGTTTGGATTCCCTATCCGGAGGAGCGGTAGGGAAGGCGGTTTGGGAAGCGGAGGCTTGGACAACCAAGCTCTCAGGAGTGGGGTGGACAGAAAGAAACAGGGGGTCGCCCGGAGCGGGCGATGGCGTCGTGACACGTTCCGATCCACAGGAGCCCCTGTGTTGGGCTTGGACCAGGCGCCCAAAGAACGTCCGTGAGGGCGTCGTTAAACGGCAGCACAGTCTCCGCAGAGGAGGCTGCCGGCTGAAGCACCTCTGTCAAGATGTTAGGCTTGACCGTCAAAGTAGGGAGCTGGAGACGTAAGGCCCCAGCAGCCCTACGCAACACCGTACCAAAATTGGCCCCCTCCTCCGTAGCCACGGGAGGAGACAGCATGCCAGTGTCAGGAGAAGTATCCAGACCACTGGCCTCCCTAGACTCTCTGTCCAGTCCTCATCATACTGACAGTTGCGTGTCAGAGGGTCAGCAGACCCCTCCCAGTCCTCCTGGTCCTCCTCTGGTTCAAAATAGGGAGGAGGAGGGACATTTGGGACCCAAGGTCCCATCGGCGCCGGAGCCGGCGTCGAGCGACGTCGCTCCGGGTCCATGTCCGGAGCCGGAAGGAACTGGGGGACGACGCCGCCCGGAGCCCAGGGCGGCGTCGAGAACGGCACCGGAGACATCGGCGCCGGCGGAGGTGTCGTGAGGTCGACCGGCGTCGATGGGGGTTGTGGAGCCGGGATCGAGGCCGGGGCCGAAGCCGGAGCCGGGATCGAGGCTGGAGGCCCGGGCGACGCCGGGGCCGGAGCCGCCGGCGACGCCGGAGCAACCCCATCAGGGCCCGCGGGGCCCGAAGGCGCACCGGAGGGGCCTGAAGGCCCGAAGAGGCGGGCCATGGCCGACAGGAACTCCTGTACCTTGGCCGGATCCGCCCCCGAACCCGGGAAGGGCGGAGTATGGCGAGGCGACTCCACAGGCAAGTCCGGGGCCGCGGGGGCGGGGACGGTGCCGGGAGGGGCCTCAGCCGAGTCGCGAGACCGGCGAGGCGAAGTCCGAGAGCGACGATGCTTCTTGGACTTCTTGTGCTTAGACTTACCGGACGAAGAAGACTTCGACGCCGACGACCGGTGTGCACTCCGCGAGCGACCCCTGGACCTCTCACGCGACCGGGGCCTCCGTGGAGCCGAATGCCGGGCCTCGAGGAGCTTTCGAGACCGCTCTCGCAAAGCTTTCGGGTTGAGGGCCTGGCATTCGGGACAAGACTCGGTGTCGTGGCCTCGGCCGAGGCAGAAGAGACACTCCCAATGCGGGTCGGTGACGGACATCATCCGCGCACAGGCGCCGCATCGCTTGAAGCCGGGCATCCCTACGACACCTTAAAGATGGAAAAAACAGTGAAAAAATCACCAAAAAGTATGGTCAAAAATTGACCAGGGCACTGCTCTTCCCGGATCTGCGCTTGCTGGCGCGGAAAAAGAAGAACTGACGTCAGCGCGCAGGGGCGGCGTCTAAGTACTGCCCGCGACGTCATCCCGGCGATCACGACGCCGACGACGGACGCGGAGCCGCACGACGCCGCCTACCGACGCGCAAGGGTACTGCTACGCAAAACTTTCCGGATCCAGCCTGACGCCTGGGGATATTCTAAGGTAAGGAATCTATCACTAACGTGTCTCTTTCAGATACAGGTGCATTACACACACATAGCTCTATTTAATAGGGTCGAGACAGTTTTGCAACGTAGCTACATACAATTGTGATATGAAATGTTTACTCCTGTAGCACTTACACCCTAAGTTTAGAAAAGGACAGAACATAGAAGGTTGTACCATTATAAGATTTTACTGAAGAGCAGGGTTGATGCAAGCAGTTAGAAGGAGGCAGCTGTTATTGAGCTTCAACTGAGATCCAGTGAAATATGCTGACATTTTTCCCAGAATAATTTGCCGACACCAGGGCACATCGAGCAGCGCCCGCAGGTTGTCTGCTTTATTGTTCTGAACTAGAAGATGCAGACTGTGAAGGGTTGTTCTAATTTACATATAAGTTGGCCCAAAACAAAGGCCTCATTTAAAGGGCCATTAGCCCTACTTTTACTCAAGAATGAGACTGGCTGGGAGTTACCTGGAGCCTAATACCTATACGCCAAAACAATGGAGGGGTATCACTTTACAAGTCAAGTACTTAAGAGAAACATTTGAGGCAGGTTTTTGACTTTGTTTACCCCTTGTATATAAGCTATACGCATGTACTTTAAGATGGTAGGCATATGTTAAGAGTGCATAGCTGGGAAAAACAAGAAGTCTGGATTTAAAATGTTACAGTGCTGGGGCTGCATTTATAAGACTTAATTACTATGCAATGGAACCCTTCTAAGCAGCCATATAATAAACTGAGAAAGAAAACAATAAGGTTCTAAACCCATGGCTTGCAGTTTGCAAGCAGCTTGTTGATACTGGTAAATAGTTTACTGTGCTATATTAGAAGGTTGCAATTTATGAACTGCATGTAATAAAGGATATGTGTCAAAAGTGAAAAACCTACTTACCTAGCTCCGACTAAAATTTGTGATTTGCATGTTACACAGTGTGCTTTACAGGAGATATATTAACCCTCTATGCAGCATTATTATCCCCTGAGATTTTCTGGGTACACAAAAATCTCAGTACAAGGTGTCTTAACCCCATAAGATATTTTAAACTGCAGCATTTGTGATCAGTCTTTGTGATTAGCCTTTATGATCAGTTAAGACAGAACAGATTTACTGCCACCTTTGGCCTTTCTGCCAATTTCTTTGCTGCAGAGTTTTAAAAAAGAAAAATGTATAAGTTGACAGCCAGACTGATTTCCATGACTCCGTTTCTCATGACTGCACCTCCTTTCTGTTGTCTCGCCTAGACCATCAATTATTGGCTTCGCACATCAATGAGGTCATTGTAGTGAGTTCATGGTGAATTGGCAAAAAAGTACGTCATTCTAAAATCAGAGCTCACAGGATAAAAGTCTAACAGAGCCATTCATTCCCCTAACTACCCAAGTTCTAACAGCAACATATATAAGGTTGCACTCTTATTTGCACAATCTGAGCCTTAAATGTATTTGAAATGTAAAACATTCAACAAACATCTTGATAGAATATGATAAGGATGCATTCAATATTCAAGGAAATATATCTCTTTAACATGCGGAAGAGTTTCCCTTTAATACCTCAGAATATTTAGAAAGTATTTATTAAAACTGAGTGGTTAAAACATGAACTGAGAAACAGTCACTCACATAACAAGAGCAGCGACGCGTACTATGGATGAAATGCAGCCCAATCCCACTGCAATAAATAAATAAATGCTGTGTACAATACATTCATTCCTGCATTGTGCCCCAAATGCTGCTGCTAATTTTTAATTTTTTAAAAGTTTTATATAAGCGAGAACTCAGACCTTTATATGAGCACCAGTTGCATTACACAGAAATATTAATTTTTTTTTGAAGATATGGGGAGATTAAGTGATTTTCCCAGAGTCACAGTATGTTGAAAATGCACTGCTTGGCAACATATTATCTTGGAGGCTAACACTGCTTCTCTCCCCCCTCAGTCCTATTGGGAGAGGAGGGAAAGTTGTATGTGCAGAGTGTATTTTGGGTTAGCTATTTATAATACAAGTATTTCATACAGGACTAGCCACCCCTGGGTTTAATGTTTGGATGCCCTCAAATTACTGTGTGATAACAGCCCCTCACCCAGAGCCATTAGGTTAAATACAGACTCGCTGGGCCGGTTTCTCAATTATTACATGCAAATCATTGATTATTCTGAAGGCCTTTCAGAAACTTCTGGGGGGAGAACACATAAAATAAAATTGATGTGAGACTGGACTCTAACTCGGCTCCTCTGTTCCAAATGCGGAAGCATTGCCATTATGCCACACAGTCGCTGCAGATCTTTGCAGCCCCAGACATTAACAGAGCAAACAGCAGCTGCAGAAGCTGTGGGCTCTGTAATCTGCAGCATATCAAATGTACTTGTGGCAGAATAGCTGCTCGTCCATCTGGCCTTACAAAGGGCCCCCACTGCTCCTCGCACTTCGCCAAGAAAGTTACAGTTTTACCGCCGCTCAACATCATATGTTTAAGCATGTGGTTGAGGAATGGGCTTTTGGTGACGTGCGCGCTTTGCCAGTGTTTGTGGGAGCTGGAGGAAGGCCGTGTGAGTGCGCCTGTCAGAGGGAACTATGAATATAAACAGTGGGAGCACTGTAGTGACACACCCATAAATAGGCCAGAAATTTTACAGAAAAAAGTTTACCGTGTTTTAACAGTGATGACAGGCCAAATTCATCCATCTTTACTGATGCCCAGGAACCAGTAGAACGGCAAAAGATTCTAATCACCAATCACAGGTTCATATATTCCACACAATTTACTGAATCACTTGCTGTTCAAAGTTATAAATATTGGAAAGAATATATAAATGAAGAAAGTATTTTGGGAGCAATGTGTTGCCAAATTAAAGATATAGAGTCTTTGTTTAGACCATGCATTATTCCTAAAGAAATAATAGGTTTGAGTAAGACAACTCAACAGACTACATGCATGGGGTTTGCGTCTACTAGAAGCCTGAAGACACCAGCCATTGTGAAATTAATTTGATACAATTCCTAGGCTGGCAATAGAAGAAAAACATTACTGATGCTGAAAGTAGGAAATTCGCCTTTTCTGCATGGTCACCCCAGATTTTATTGCCTTTTACTGGACCGTATATTTTTGCTGGGTTTAGAACCCTGTATACTTTAGTCCTGGTAACCATTAGCATACTCTTAATTTGTATATTTAACAGGCCTATAAATCTATAGAATATGGGACCAAGTGTAACCAGGGGATAGAAGTTAAATGCTACTAGCAGACTGCAGCACCTATTGTGACATCCACTGCAGTGGAAACATGGCTTCATGTCTACCCGTGTAGCCTGACTGTAGCAGTTTAAAAACTGCAATTCGACCTGTCAAACTCTTTTGACAAGTCAAAAATTCTATTAAATATTAATAGTTCACCCCTATGTAGGCCTTATAGTCGATAAGGCAAGGTGCATGGTATGTAAAAATAGGACATGTAAAGATTTCATGTCAAACATGTCCTTATAGTGACTAGACTCCGCAAGCTATTTTCACAGTAGTAAAGCTTCCTAATCCGTACAGAAACACTGGGATGCACCATTACATTTAATAATGCTATATTGTGTTAGGAAACAGCTAGAAATATGATTAAACAACTATTTTTAATAGCTTTTAAAAATCCAATTCAAAGGTGGAGTCAGATTTTTAATAAATATTAAGGGAAAGTAACTTTTAGTAAGTTAACCTTTACCTGTCTGAACTGCCAGACAGCTATTTAGCATAATCCTCTGCCAGCTCCCAGGCAGCGACTAGTCCTTGGGTAAGTGTGAAAAAAGGAGTGAAATGCCTCCTAGTAGCACACAATAGTCTGACCTGAAAGGGTAGAGATGAGGACGGCAGAATAGGCAGGGTGTGACTGTGGGCCTCCTTTTGATAGCACAGTGTCAAATCATGCTTGACAGGTCTGCTGAGCCACATGTAATACTTGGGGCGCATATGAAAGGAAGAGAACAGTATGCCAAGACAACTATTGAGTATCCCCTGTCTGGCTGCGGAAAAATGCAACCACACAAGGAGATCAAGAGGCAAATAAAGTGCATACTGTACGTCAGCTGAAAAGTTAATACTTCTAAACACAATAAGTATGGGGAAGCAAGGATGTATAAAGAAGGAAATCATATTCCATATTTAGTATCCCTAAGATGAGAGGCCAGCTCAAGTATTTCTGGATGAGGAAGCCTCACCCACGTAATGTGGCATGCTTCATTATAGGCATCTCACCCCACCCTCGTAAGTTGGTACTACCAGGGCGGACTCAACCTCACAGTTATGAGGGAATGCTTGATAAACTATTATTCCTGGATAATTGCAGGGATCCAGACAGAAATACCTTAGGGTAACTCTATAGAAAAGTCCTCTATTGTTAGACATCCCTAAAGGAGTAAAGGGGGATGTTTTTGGGCACTGTGACCCTCAAATCTATTTTCCGGTCAACATGGTTCTGCCCATAAACTATCATACAGTCACAGGCATTCATGAGGGCTAAAGAGCCCTGAATGTTGGCAGGCAAACAGATGTGGGGGTAACAGTGCCCAGAAACATCCTCCTTTGCTCTTTTAATCATACCTAGGGAACCTAACAAAACAAGCATTTGCAATGCAATCGGTCTCGCCTTTGGGACCTTATATGTATTTAGCTATGCAGCACATTAGCCTGGGTGCTGAAACATGTACTGTTCTTTAACATGGAGGGAAAGTAAGCACCAAACTGCGTGACACGTCAGGTATGGGAACACACGGAGAGTGTTTCTTAAACTACTGATGAAATTTTTTTTCTACACCACAGCTTCATTATGTCAAAATGAAGTAAAGACAAATAAGTGTGTAAAAAACGTTTACATTAAATAACTCATGCAGAAACAACACCCAAGCCCGTACATTATATTAGTAGAATGTGTTAGGTGTTTCTCCTTGACAGTTTACTCATCATGACCCCGTACGCAGACAGAGGTCGAAAGGGCTCGCTTGCCAACCAAACTAAGTGCTCGAGAAGCCAGCATTCTAAAACAAGAAAAGAGGGGTTAGCCTTTTATAGCTGCAGAGGAGCACTGCTAGTACCGTTATTTCGACACTACTTTCAATGTTTACCCATCCCTAGGGCCACAGTTTACATATTAATTGTTCTTGAAGAACAAGGGCCGATAAAGAAGGCCGTTTTATTAAACTAGTATTAGCTTGATAATTAAGGTCAAACTACTGTAAGAGGACAGTGTACAACTAACTACATGCAAAATGTTAAACTGCATATAAAGTAACCATAATGGACTGTCATTTTCTCAAAGATACATTGCTTCTCATGTTACGGAAGAATTGCCAAAACAAAATACCTGCAAACTAGCAAACGTCCTGGAATGACTTTATATTGTCGATTTGCCGTTTGCTCTCCGTTGTTATGGTTTCCACCGAGTGAAGCAGAAAAATCCGCCTAATTGTGCTAACGCGACTTTAATTAAAGCATATGTTTAGGCCTGAATATTTTAATTCAGACGTGATAAATATGCGCTTATGAAATTAATGGGTGAGCTTATGTCACTAAGATACTGCTAGACAGATCAGTACCTACGACTCACCCAAGTTTATGAATTTTTAAACAAAAAAAATAATGACAGATTTCAAAAGAAGCCGTGTACTTGTAAAGCTGCTGTGATGTGCTAAAGTGTAAGTTAGGGTAGGTGTGAAAAAGCAATTTAAAAAAAAAAGGTGATTCATTACAATTAGGAGTCACGTAGAAATATCAATTATTCCACAATTTCGCTAGTGATTATCAGCACAAACCGTGCGTCCAAATGCTCTGCGAGCAGTAGTATAAAATTTCATTAACTGGTACCATTCAGATTTCTCAAAAAAAGAGCGTTAAAAACTTTTTGTACACAAGCTCCAACTAATCTGTAGCCTTCACTGCAGACAAAGGCCAGAGGTATTTCTAACGAAAACGAGACAATAACATATAGGAAATTCACGGCATCGTTGTGTATTTTTTCTCATATGTGTAAAAGCTCCGTTCATTTCCGTATTTGGCTAGCACCTTAATTTCAGTAACTGTTATGGCTGTCACTTCAAGGTGAAATCATGCACACCCAACAAACCTGCTACTCAAAAATGATTATCTAAAAAAGAAACTGAAGAAATCCGTGACCATCTCAAACACTGCGAAGACTTCTGTGGTTGGCTCCAGGAAACCGTTCGTACTCTATTGACGCCTGAACCATTCATATTTCAAAGTGTTGCTCATTTCAACCTTTAACAAGCATTTGAAGGCACGAGCGGGGAGGAGGGGGGGCGACGCGAGTAGTGCGCGCACGCGAGCCACAGCGAGACATCTGTTTTGCATTATTGGGCACGATAATTGCAAACAGATGTCTGCCGCGCGCGTAACCGCAGGGAAAAGGCCATGACGCACGAGCGTCTGGTCAGCTTTTCAAACTCCCTAACTATAAGTCTCGCAGAGCAGCGCTTACGCGCTACTCGAGGCTCGACCTAAAAAGGAATCTCCTATAAAGTTACCCTAAGCTATTTAAACTGCAACCAAATGGAATGGATTGGAGAATGACATTGGATTATGCGTCAAACTGGATATTTTATTAAATTGTATTATTTTGTTAACAGTAGTTAAGTAATTTACAGAAATACCCATCCCAAAACTGACAGTGATTTAAGTTCTGACATCAGCCAATTACTTTATGAGTAGAACTGATCAATGTACAAGTGCACCCACAAACCATTATTATAAAAGCATAAAGGGCTTGAGAAACCTCAGAGTCCCCCGTTGATAGCAGAAAAAACATAAATGAACAAGCTACTTACCTTTGGTAAAGCTCTTTTTGATAGAGACTATACGACTGCAGATTCCTCACCTTTTGAATACTTCCCCAGGCGTCAGACTGGATCTGTAAAGACTTTAGCAGTACTCCTGCACGCTGGCAGGCGGTGCAAGCAGCTCCGTGTCGATGACCTTCTGCGCCAAATGTGACGTGCGCCGCCTATATAGGCTCCACCCATGCCCACTGACATCAGCTGCTTTCTTGATACTTCTACGCCCGAAGATACAGAGCCAATCAGATTGGTCGTGACCAGTGTGCAGCTTCCTAAATTGGAATATTTTTATGTGAAGAGACCAGTTCATGGAATGGTGAGGGGTGGGAGGGTCAGTGATGAATATGCAGTTAGATATAGTCTGTACCAGATAAGCTTTACCAAAGGTAAGCAACTTTATTAGTTTCTGAGAGACTTCTAATTGACGTTTCCTCATCTTCTGAATAAATTCTCAAGCAATACCTCCTAGGTGGAGGGTCTGTGAAAGGAATCAAACTAAAACGTTCTTCAGGACCGAGCAGGAAAAAGTGTCCTTCCAGCAAACCGGATTGTCCAAGCAATAGTGCCTCATGAACGTATGTAGTGGCGCCCATCTAGCAGTGCTCAATTTGAGCCAGTGGGGGCCACCGGCACTCATGTTTTGGGACCGGCATTCATTTCTCTACCTTACTTTGGCCCTGGTACAATGAGCTCCCAAGACCTCAGGCAGCTGCTCTTTTTTTTTTTTTTTTTTTTTTTAGAGTTTTATATAGCGCAAACTAGACCTGAAGATATCAGGTATCAGAGCGCTTTACATGAGCACCAGTTTCGTTACAGATGGACACATTCATTTTTGTTAGGCACGGAAGATTAAATGATTTGCCCAGAATCACAGAATGCTGAGCGTCGTTGCCAAGACTCAAACCCGATTCCCCAGCTTCGAGGTCGACCGGTCTAGCCCTAAGGCTACATTCTCTCCCCCTCTTTGACCAATGCATAGCAGATCTTAAAGCAGAGTACGATTCATTGCAAGATGTTTTTTTTTTCTGTTCAGCCTTGTCCCTCTTTGTGCCTGTGAACCAGATGAAGAGCTGATCATCCAACTAGTGTTCTGTGATATGACGGATGTAGAAGCGGTCAACTGGTTGGTCCAGTAACCGTGAGAAGGCCAAAGGAGAAAACAGGTACACTTCAACATTGCCCAAAGCAAGGCCTTGCTGGGTGAGGGACAACAGAAACAACAGAACCTCAGTTTGTCATGGAGTGGGTCAACTGTTTAGCAGCGCACCAGGCCCCAAACTTATCCCAATGGCAGACATATACAGATTTGGTTGAGGGGCGCCTGGTTGCCAAAATGATATTCACAACTTCAGGAGGAAGGTGAACTATCAATCTCTAAGCACGGAGTTGTAGGATGTGCACGTTTGGGTGTAGAAACCTGCGCTGCTGCAGCAACAGGAGGTCCTTAAGAAGAGGCACCCTTATTGGAGGACAAATAGTAATGCCCAGGAGTTCAGGATACCCTACTCTCCATGCCCAATCCGGGCCACTAGAATGCCTAGGGCCTGGTCGGTCCTCATCGTCATCAGAGCTCAGGACACAAGATCTATAGGCAAGAAAGCATACAGAAGTCCTGAGTTCCACTCTGTGCTGAAAGTGTCTCCAAGCGAGAGATGCCTTGGAAACTCCAACAAGCAAAAGAGCAGACATTTTGCGTTCTCAGTGGTGGTAAAACAAAATTGATCAATGGCTCTCCCCATTCTAGAAAAAGACCCTTCACCACCCTCCGTATGTAACTGCCGTATGTGATCCACAAAGCGTCGACAGCTTAGCTCGTCCGCCCTGCAGTCAGGGAACCGGCCAGGTGGTGCGTAACCAGAAAAATTCCTTGGTGGTCTAGCCAGGCACAGAGACGCAAAACCCTCTGGCACAGTTTTCACGACCCCATCCCACCATGCTTGTTGCAGTACCACATGGTGGTGGTGTTGTGCAGGAGCACCTGCACCAGCTTTCCTTTGATGGAGGGCAGGAAGGCTTTCAAAGACATGCGGGTGGCTCTCAATTCCAGAAGGTTGATATGAAGCTGGGTGTCTTCCGGAGAACAGACCTCTCTGAACTCCACCTCTCCCAGATGGCCTCCCCATCCCAGATGCGTTGCATCGGTGACCACTGTAAGCTCTGGGTGGGGTAAGAAGAGGTTCTTCCAGTGACCCAATCGTGGTCCCGTACCCAACACTGCAGATCTTTTTACAGTCTCTTCGAAATCTGGACAAGATGGGAAAGATCCCCCTGGTGCTGAGCCCACAAGGATTTCAGAACTCACTGCAGAGCCTATATCTGGTATGCTTGACCAGCCGGATACAAGTGGCATCAGTCCCAGTAGCCTCAGATTCATTCTCACTGAACGTCAAGACAGAGGCTGAAACATTTGGATCACATCCTGAATGTTCAGGACTCTCCTCTCTGGGGATAGGTGTGAAACTGCAGTGTGTCGAGAATAGAAACAATGAAGGGGAGGAGTGAGATGTGACTTCGGCACAATGATAGTGAACCCAAGGATGTCAGGAGGTTCACCATAGTCTGAAAATCATTGATGACTGCCTAGGGCGAACCTGCTTTCAACAGCCAGTTGTTGAGGTAGCAGAAGACTGGAACCCCCTGACCACCGAAGATGTGCTACTACCATCGCCGTCATATTCGTGAACATCCGATGGGGGCTGGTAAGACCAAAAGGGAGCACAGTGAACTGAAAATGGTTGTGGTCTACTGTGAATTGCAGGCAACACAGGTGGGCCTGCTGGAGGGGGGATCTGGAAATAAGCATCATGCAGAGCCAGCGCTATCATCCAGTCTCTAGGGTCAATGGCAGACAAGACCTGGGCCAGGGTGAGCATCTTGAATTGGTCCTTCCGCAGGAAGTCATTGAAGGAGTGATGGTCTAAAATAGGATGGAGGCCCCTGTCTATTTCAGCCCCAGAAAAGAGCTGAAATAGCAACCATGACCAACTTCTGGCACTGGGACCCTCTCTATGGTTTCTTTGGTCAAATGAACATGCAGTTTCTTCTGCAAAGGCAACAGATGGTTCCCCATTAGCCTGCCTGTGGGTAGCGAAAGGTGCAGCAGGGTGTAGAGAAACTGTAAAGAGTAACCCTGCTGAACAATTTGCAGGACCCACTTGTCCAAAGTTATCACCTGCCACCACAGCAGAAAATGTCAAATCTTGCCTCTGACAGGGTGGCTGTTTGTCATCAAAGGCATGCTAAAGAGGCTTGGGAGGTGTGGCAGCTGTGGGGGGGGGGGGAGAGTTGGGGGGGGCGATGAGAAAGAGACTGGGCTGCACACTGTTCCTGTTGCCCTCCCTTGTAGGTGCCTTGGCCACGAAAAGCCTGGGGTGATTGCTGTACCTGTTGGGGCTGTTTGCGATGCAGGAAACCCCTACCATAGCCATGGAGAGGGCAAACCTGCTGGTGCAGATGAGCAAAGAGGCACAGGGAGCACCGTGTGAGCTGTTCTATCCTTGAAGCGCTCCACGCCCAAGTCTGCTTTATCCCGAAAAAGGCATGTCCACGAGGCTAGCCTGGACGTCTCCTGAAAAGCCAGTGGCCCTCATCCTAAAATTGCAGCAAAGGCCCACACTGGGGCTAATAGCCCTATTTAGGGAGTCCGTGGTATCCAGCCCACAGCGAATGGAGAATTTGGCCACATGGCAGCCATCCGGCACGACCTGTGAAATGATGGTGCGGGCTTCTTCCGGTGCCATGGGCAGCACCTGGGCTTCTGATCCCACAAAGCGTGAGAGTAGAGGCTGAAAAAGCAATATGCATTCACAGAGCGGGGGAGGAAGGGGGGCGGGACTATTGGATGAGTTGCTATCCTCTTTCGTTCCCTGTCAGAGGAGTAGTGGGAAACAAGTTTGGATTTACCCTTCTGGCCGAAGCCTGTACTACAAGGATCTCAGGCGTTCGGTGCTGCGTTGGGGCAGGGCGATGATGCCTGCAATCTGACGATTAACAGTGAGGCCCGAGAAAAGTTTGGCCCAGGTTCCCAATTGCGTGTCAGATAGAGCCTCATTAAATGGGAGAAGACCCTCATGACTTTTTTAGAGAGACTGAAGTACCTGAAATCAAAATGTTTGTCTTAACTTCTTGAGCAGGAAGTTGAAGGACCAGAACCTCTGTCGCTCTTTGCACAACCATGGCAAAGGTGGTGCTATCTTTGGTGCGGGGGGTTTGGGGGAGTGCAGGCCTTTGGAGAACTTGTCCAGTGTAAAAGGAGGTATCTAGACCACTGGCATCCTGTAGGTCCTAGTACCAGTTTTCCTCTTGGTAAGGCTGTGCAATATCATTCCCAACATCACAGCTCCACTATTAGTCTGTGCTGGATCATTCACGAAGAACATGAGCCTTTCAAGAAGGAAGAGGCACAGTATCAAAATCAGTAATGTAACATAACATAACACTCGTATTTGTAAAGCGCACATTCACCCAAGGGTATCTTAGTGCTGATTAACAGATTTTTATTGTGGTAAATGGGTACCAGCTCAGATAATGGAGTGCATGACCTCGGTCTCTGCGTCGGACAGCACTATGGGTTGGCCTCCACTGTCCTGAATCGATGGCGCCGGCATCAGTGGAACACGTTCCCGCCTGGGTTGTGACACCAGGGAGAGGGCTGATACTGAAGTCTGTCTGGAGCACTGAGCGGATCCAGAGGGCCCAGCTGGAGCAGAGCGTGGACCGGTCAGCAGTAGTCTGGTTGGGAAGCCTCAGGTCATTGGGGCCCGCAGATGCACCAAAGGAAGCTGGTAACATGCCAAAAAGCCACACCATGGATTCACTGAAGTCCAGAATTTGCTGCAGCATCACAGACGGTCCCAGAAATTCTGGTTGTCGCAGAACAAGGGTCAGAATCCACTCTGAAGTAGAGTGACTTCGGGAGCATGACAGAGGCACGATGACGACCTGGCGCCATCTCGGGAAATCAAAAGTGGCGGGATGGGCCGAGTCCCATCTGGACTTCTTGCTCTTCTCCTTGGGATTGCAGGAGCGACCTGAGGAGGAGGACCACGACCTACCTTTGGACTTCGACCTATTTCGGCATGGGGAATTGTAGTGCTTTGCCACAAAGAGCTTAGCTTCCCGGTCTCGAATATCCTTGAGGTGCATCAAGGCACAATCACTGCAGGCCTTGGAGTCGTGGTCCGATCCTAGGCACCAAAGGCAAACCACATGTGGGTCAGTCACAGACATTTGCTTGCAACATTCTCCAACCAAAGGGTTTGAACCCTGTAAATCTGGGTAGCGACATATTCCCTTGTACACTGTACAATATTTTCTCAGAATGTTTTAGAATTTGTCTCAATGAGACAAGGGGTAGCCTCTGATTCACATCTGTTGGTGAGTAAAGAAAGAAACTCATGCCAGCATGCATGGCTGGTACCTATATAGCATGACACCCACCAAATACATGCATGCTATGCTTGGTAGTTGGGTCTGGGGGCCCTGCGTCGGGTCTGCTATCTCTGGCCAATTTTTCTGCCAGGAATATAAGAGAAAACAGTGACCTTTGATATAACACAGGAAAGAGAGAAACGGATATAAACATCTGGTGGCTGTATTTCAAGATGTGAAGCTAGGTAACTTGAAATCAGTACCAGCTTCCCTGCTTACCCAAATTGTGGGATTCTTGGTAAAAACGTTATTTTCTCAGAGACTTTTTTTATTATCTCAAATTGAGAGCACTTTTAAATACCAGTTCAGGATGTGCCTTGTACAAGCACCTCTTATGTCTGATCTAAAACATTATAATGCGGCTCCATCTATAATGAGAACTTAGTCCATGTTTAGGGTTTGAGGGACTGCTGACTTGCTTCTTGTGGTATTATCATTAGGTGGGTGGTGGAGGGAGGGGGGGCAAGCCAATAATACACTTTGCTTGAATTTTGAAGAGACTGGATCATATTTTTACATTATTTTTGTTGCACAATATATATGCGAAATGTTTTCATGGGTTGGGTCGTGCATGGACTCTTACAGCAAAGCCAGACCCTTGGCCAGGCTTTCCCTATTAATCTGCTGGTGAACCCACCTCTGTTTGCTACTCAGGATTAGTACATGGGGCCGTCAGTCACTTGATAAAGTGATTTGTAAAAGGTGAGGACTAGAAACCTGGAGCCCTGCTCACCTGCACTGATTTGACAACTCTACCATCAAGGCTTCTCGTAGCAGATTAAGAAGTGTTTGTAGTGAAAATACATTTAACATAAGTGATCCCAGGGCAGGGACTCCAGGCTGTTTTGTGGTATGTGACTGCAGCCATAAGCTACCAGGCCCAGGGGCGTAGCTTCAGTGGAGTGTTTGGGCTGACACCCTGCAATGCATTCTTGGCTTGAATGATGTGTGTGTAGGCCCAGAGTCAGGTCTGCTACACAAGTCGGTTTTTCTGGTCATTTTCATTTCACTAAGAGCTTTTAACTTGTTCATTTTTTGAGCAGAAACAAATATATAATTACTGTTATACCGAAGAAAATCATAAATGTGCACCCACAAAAGTATCCTTGTATGGGTGCAAATTTACTACTTTTTGAAATTGACAAACATTGGCAGTACTAGGCTTGGAAAGTTGTGCCACTTTCAGGTTTCCAAGCCCACTAATGGCAATCATACACCCAAAAGGTGGAATGTATGCTTGCAAGTAGTCTAACCAGTGGTAATCGCTCGGGTAGCATTCCAACACATGTTTTTTACCCACTGTGCCACCCTAGAGATAGGCTCACCTAATGCCAATCAGTACTCATGGAAACAGTCCATCCTGAACCCTGGTAATCTCACCCCTCCACCCTGCAGCCCACTTTTACTCTTAGTTGGGAAATGTGAGGTTCACACCCCCCCCGAATTGCACTGACTAAGCTATACCCCTGTATATAGGCTTGAATACATCAGCTCTGGCCCAAAATGACGCTGAAGCAGAGCCGCTGGCCCTTGTGGTACTGCTGAAGATTTTCTGGAACCAGTCTGGCGCCTGTTGATGTATTCAAATGGTCAGGAATTTGCGATTAGAAGTCTCTCTGAGAAAGATTGCGACTGCAGGGCCAGATTTTTATTCCATCAGAGGAGCTCAATGGCAAACCCTTAAGAGTCAACATGCCTAACAAAGTTTCTCATTCCAGACCTTTGTTGGACAACATGCGATCCCACAGCAGAACATTGCTCTACATAAGCTCTCATGCTATAAATATTCCAATCTGTCTCATTAATAATGAGCTCTGAAAAACACTGCATGCAAGAAAGTCCTAACAATTGTATTTTAGACAATGTAATCTAAAGCAGTATTTTTGATAACACAAGACAATAATCAAAAACAAGGGATGAACAAAAAAACTTGTCTTCATAATTTCTTGAACTATGGCAATACGCAAACCAGATTTTAAAGAGATCCACCCCATTACCTGGACTTTTCCTTCTAGATCACGAATCTGATCTTCTTTTAGCTTCATGTCGATTGTTAACTTCTTACATTCAGTTTCTAGATCGCGGATACGACCTCTTAAAGTTTCAGTACATTCACCTCTGTTATGAGAAACACAACAGTAAGATAACAGAACTTTGTGGAAAAAACCCAGGTTCTTGTACTTACTTTACAGGCATGCTGCGTTAAAGAATATGAAACAAATTTTATCCGTACTCTAAATACATAACGGAAGCATGTTCTTCTTCTTGATTAACTCGGTCTACATTTTAACATGTGGAAATATGCATATTTTAACCATTTTGCATAAAATTATCCTAATCTGCATTCCACCTATAAATACTTGATGAAAAACGTGGTGGAATGTGTTTTTGTGCAGTGGATTGTTTAACAGAATGCTTTTCACAGAAAAACACAATTGACTTTAAGAATGTATACTGCACTTCAGGATACCTTCTTTCAAGGCACAATAGTTGAGAACTGTATTTTGTGAGCAAGCCTAAGGAGCAAGGAAAGCTAGGTCTCCTGTTGTCATACTAACTATTGGATTGTTCTGAGAGAACATTAAACTCTGCTGCTAAGCCAATGTTAACTAAAGGCTTAGGTAACGATTTTAAGTTTGCTTTCCGGGGGCAGTCACTTGAGGGCAGATTACAAGAACAAGTGGTAAATCTCTTTCCTGTCAATTAGGAACAACTCACAATATTTACCTGATCAAATCTTAGAAGCAAACTAAAACATGTTATTGGTAAGCTTTACTTTAAGGCAACTATACTGGTTAATAATGGACAACTATTAAAATAAGCCTTTTCACGACTGGCATAAATCATTCGTAAAAAAATGTCCGAAGAGCCAAGTGACATGAAATATCCTTTGTTCCTCTGCAGACACCCGTGAACAATAGTGTTCCATCAAGGACTCTTATTATAATGCAGGTCATTTTGTAAACGGGCATAAAAAACCATTTACATTTTGCACTAGTAGTAACAATTTAGTGCATGCATTTTAAGAAACACTGTGTAATATTTTACTGTAATGACTACATCTGTATGGTAGATGGATGCCTGTTCGCAAGGATGTGCCATTTGAAATGCAACTATAAAAATAATTAAAATCCAATTTATCACCTCAAATGATGGTGTAAAATTGCCTTCTCCAACACTTTAATTCATGTAAAACAGAAAAACGATGTCAGACTAATTGTACTTCAATGCTGCAGAAGAAACATAAAAGGAAACATTCACCTATTGTTAACTTGGTGCCCCCATTGGAGAAATTAAAACTGCAGTCCAGTAGTTTGTATACAGCAGGTGGGAGTGGGCGCTTACCGGAAGTACCTGGTGGGCTAGTTGGACTCCAGGGACCCTCAGGATTGAAGGGGACTTAATCCCCCAACTTAAAACACGCCACTGGGCCTGTTTGCACACATGTCACCTCAAGCCCCGCCCTCTCCCTTCACCACTGTGCAAACGCGCCCCGTGGCGCGTTTTAAGTTGGGGGATTAAGTCCCCTTGCATCATGAGGGTCCCTGGGGTCCAACTAGCCCACCCTGTACCTCCAGTATGCGCCAGGGAGCTGCGTTGCAGAGAGGTGTTGAGGCCACGCCCCTTTTTACACCTCTCTGCAACGCAGCTCTGTGGCGCTTTCTGGACGTACCTGGTGGGCTAGTTGGCCCCCAGGGACCCTCAGGATTGAAGGGGATTTAATTCCCCATTTTAAAACGCGCCACGGGGCCTGTTTGCACACATGTCACCTAAAGCCCCGCCCCCCTCCCTTCACCACTGTGCAAACGCGCCCCGTGGCGCGTTTTAAAATGGGGAATTAAATCCCCTTCAATCCTGAGGGTCCCTGGGGGCCAACTAGCCCACCAGGTACGTCCAGAAAGCGCCACAGAGCTGCGTGACCCCCCTTCCCTTGGCCACTTTTGGCCCCGGGGACCCCATCCCCCGGGGCCTGAGGATTTTCTTTTTAAAAAACTGGAAGGGGGCCGCGTGGCCCCCCTTCCCTGGGCCTCTATTGGCCCCAGGGACCCCATCCCCCGGGGCCGGCCTTTATGTTTTTAAAAAAATTTCTTTTTGGGTAGGGGGGGCTGCGTGGCCCCCCTCCCGGGCCACTAATGTCCCCTGACATGCAGCTCCCCTTATGGAAAAGCAATCTGCTTTGCTTCATTGAAGTGAGAGCAGGTTTCCCTGCTCTCGCTTCAATGAAGCAAAGCAAGTTTGCAATGACAGGACGGGAGCCGCGCGGCTCCCGTCCTGCCATTGCAAACAGCAGTGTTCCGAGGGTAGGTACCCCGGGACACTGCAGGAGCCGGCCCTGGGGGGTGGTGGTCCCCAGGGCCACCACAGGCTCCAGGAGGGGGGCCGCGCGGCCCCCCTCCCAATAATTGCACAACCCCGGGGAGGTGGTGATCGCCGGGGCCGGGGGTCCATTACGGACCCCCGAATTTAAATACTAGTGCCCCGGGGAGGTGGCGGTCCCCGGGGCGTGTGGGGGGGCTGCAGCCCCCACCCAACCACAGGTTATTTATTTTTTTTTTTTAAATAGCCCCGGGGGGTGGCGGTCCCCGGGGCTGCGGGGGGGCCGTGTGCCCCCCCACCAGCATTATTTATTTGAAGCCCCGGGGGTGGCGGTCCCCGGGGCTTGGGGGGCCTTAGAGGCCCCCCCTAAAATATAAACCCACCCCCCGCATGCCCCCGGGACTTGGCCCACCCGGGGGCAAAATACCCGCGCTTCGTTTTTTTTTTAATCACGTCGGGATCCGCGTATCCGGCGCGCATCCCGCCGTGATTTAAAAAAAAAAAATGCTTTTTTCTGCCCAGGGGGTCCTTGTGGGACACCCTGAGCAGGCCTAGGGGGTCAGGGTGTTTCTACCCTGCCCCCTTCGCTTCTTTTGCGCATTTTTTTTCCCTGTTTTCTTGTGACTCGGTTCTACCGAGTCACAAGATGGCCGACAACACTTCCTGGTTTGGAGTGTTGTCAGCGAATTAGCATGAAGCTCGTGGTCGGGAGGGTGCGCTCAGGGTGCGCGGATCCACCGCAGCGATAGATATATATGTAATTTTACTTTTGATTTTCTCAGGAACTACTGAACGGATTTACACCATTTAACCAAAAGGCACGACTCTGAACCAAGGGCTACCTTTTTGCCAAATTTGGTGTAATTCCGTTCAGCAGTTCAGGCTGTAGCTGCGACTAAAGGTTCCTATGGAAAATTGCATGGGGAAAACATGTTTTGGGACCCCCCTTTTTCTTGGCCCCCACTTTACGAATCACCCGAGACTTTCAGGATAGGAGCGGACCGGAGCGCCCCACGAGTTTTGAAAATTTCGCGAAGATTCATCAACCGGCGCCAAAGTTATTGGAAATAGAATGTTGTGAATTTCCTATGGAAAATAGGTCCTAACTAGAACTATCTACTGGCGACCGCCAGTAGAATATATATATATATATATATATATATATATATATATATATATATATATATATATATATATATATATATATATATAAAATAAAAAAAATGATGAGAGAGAGAAAAAGCAGCAAAGAGTGATATAAACCTGTACAAAAATGTTCTATAGAACTCCACACACAGAACTAGGCATCAACCTGGTTGCTGGATTCGTCAAGATAGCTCCAAAAGGACAGATTCATCCACCAAGCAAGAGCAGGTGTAAAAAAAGCAAAGTCTGGGTGCCCTCATCCTTCAAACATGGAGCTGAGAAATTCCAGATGAAGTTCCCATTCATCTGGAAGTGAAATCACCTACTCAGGCTGTCTGTTCTCTGGTTGTCAATCCCTGCTTTGTTGGATCTCAGCAGGAACATGCCCTGGGCGACAGCCCACCCTCAAATTTCTAATATCAGCCATCCATGCGGGGAATAAGTGCAACCTTGCATACAAATGCTGAGGACCATTCCTACATGGATCCAACACTTTATAAAGGCTTTTAGGGTCAGAAATATCCACTATCAGCACCAACATGTTTATGTGGAGGGACAAATCTGCAATGTTCCACAAGACAGTGATGAAGAGATCCCCACAGCGAGCTCCAGCCTCAACTCAGAGTCATTATGTAAGCCTCACTCCTGCAATATTGTAAGGTGTGTAGCTCACCTTTCGCGAATGAGTGTACGATGGGATCAGGAAACAGCAATGTTTCACACCCTTACATTTTGTTTAATGCTGGGCACTGTGCCATTTCCTGTATCAGTTCAGAAACTATAAGAGACACACGCAGATGTCTCTGCTTTACATTTATGAGAGTGAAGCTCTCAGCAGTGACAAATAGAGTGCCTTTACACAGCCCTGCCAATCAATTTAGACCCATGCCTGTCTGTATTCTTAGTCAACATTATTTTGACTGGGATGGATACTTGCAAAGGCTATTTACTTTGGCAGCCTGGCTCACAATATCAAAGTCTAGACTGTTGATCATCTCCATGTCTATGGTGAGAGTCCATGTGAAAAAGGTTTTGAGTACAGAGGTCCCAGCACAAAAGGACTCCACAACACTGACAGGAAGATTACATCAAAGAGCAGTTCCCTGCAAAGATACACAGAGAGCAGAAATGATAGGCATTCATCTGAAGGATTACACTGAACATTGATGGGGTCTCAGTCAGGCCTTAGAAGAAGAAAGTAGAACGAAGTCTGGTCATCTTTTTAGGTGGCTTAGAAGAGCAGCATGAGTCACACACCTGATCCTGACTTAATCTTTTGGCAGAAAGGCTCATGGATAAAGGACCAGCATAAACGTTTTCCAATAGTGTCTTTGTCAATAAAAGTACCATCACCCTCTGTGAACTGATTTCATAACCACACAATATATGTTCATCAATGGAGAAATCAGATGGCAAGCAAAAAGAAAATAAGTATGTGTACATAAAAAAAACCATATTTGCATCACAGCTATGTTTATCAAGGGAGTATTTACTGTTTCACAAAGGAAATAATAACAAGACTGGCACCCTAAGAACACTTTACAATGAAAATTCCTCCCAGCAAACCACCAACCTGGACATTTCCTGTTAAAGGAAAAGAAAGCTGAAAAAGCCCACGGTACCTCGAACAAATTTAGTTATGCACTTGCACATTTACATTTTTTCAGGGAGCGCAATATGTGCTATACTTCATACTGATATTTTGTGTTATGTATTGTTTAAGTGAGTCACTCTAAAGTGTGTTGGCATGCCTTGTGTAGGTGATTCACTTTAAGTGAAGGAGTTATATCCACATCTAGGTCCAAATTTCACTTCAAAAGAAGGACTCAAACAACAAGTCACTGACAAGGCTTAGATGCTTCTTGGACTGCTTGAGTTTATGTGGAACTGTTAAACACTGCATGGCAGGGGACAAGATATATTATTCACATAAATAAGGACATTTAAAAAATAATAATATGTGTTTTATACCTTGATGCAGCAGCTATTGCAACTGCACGAGCAGTAGTGGCGTCTTCCAATTTTTTTCTTTTTTTTTCTTCTAGTAGTTGTTTTTCTACAAATGCTCGCGCTTCTTGTTCAGCTTTCAGTTTTTTCTCTAATTGACTGATGGTCTGCTTGTCTTTTTGTTTCATTTGAACTGCACTGTGTAATCTGCAAAGAAATGGAAATACATTAACTGGGATGAGACACTCTCTCACCAGCTGAATGTGCGCATGTAGATTATGCAACTAATACTGGCCAAGGGGCAGGTGCATGAATTGGAAAACGACAAGGCACAGTCTACTAGGCAGCTTCAGCAGAAAGATATTACATCATTAGAAGAAGGCTATGTAAAAGCTCCTTCAGAAGACTAAAACTAAAACAAGAGCTCTGTGACAGGCATCACAAGTATCCAGGGTTGTTAATGAATTTTCAGTCATTCAAGCTGAGTGTCCAGCAGCATTATTTGATCAAGTAAGGCAGCTCAGGAGCTTCACCAAATATCCCAGTAAGTTCTAGCTGCTGGACAGCAGAGCTCCTTCAAGCACCAAAGCTTTTTATTCAAAAGGGTGGGGGGTGCGCAGTGTTGTAATCCCCCGACACTCTGTTGGATCATCAGTTAAAGCAGTTGTGGTAGGGGGAGGTGTTACTCAATTTTAAAGATACTACTAAACTGTGGATTAAGGTGAGAACGACTGCCTTAAAATAATTGCAATGTTTGAACCAGTTTGAGAATGCTCTTCATTTTAAGGGGATTCTATTGATCTTGAAATAGCAGCAAGAGTCAAACCACTGCTATTCAAAAACTCAAATTGCCAGTTATCAATTAAAAAAGAAATAAAATGAATACTGACAAGAAGGGGTAGGGCACGCCCAGCCCGCATTGGCCGCTAAGTATGGCCAAAAGCCCTGCACCGATAGGCGGCCAAACATGACCCAAGGCTCTGTACAGTGGGCATGGCGGCATCGACTTAGTGCAAGGCATGACCCAAGGCCACATCCTGTGCCCTATAGCGCAACACATGGACGAAAGCTAGGTACAGTGAATTTGAAGACAGGAAAACACACAGCAGAACGCCATGTGCAGTGTCTAGAGGGGAGAAGGAATAAGTGCATAGTGTGGCCACTGTCGACAACCTGTGCAGAGTAAATGGTGCACATTGTTGTAGTTGTGTACAGCAGGCTCAGCAATATTGGGAGATCATCAAAATTAAATTAAAAAAACCTTGAAATTCAATTAAAACAATATCTACGGTTAGCGGAGGGCAATGGAGGAGTAGTGACCCAGTCAAGAACACTTTACCACAAAGGGTACTAGTTAAGGTAATGAGGTAACCTAAACTCCTCCAATGGGCTTTATAACCTCACACAGGATTTCACAAAACATACCAAGTTACATGCAGAATGTTGTCACTGATACTGTGATTTATGTTGACACTGATGGATTGACACTTTAAGAAGGAAAATAAGGTAAATACCACCATCAAATGCCAAGCACAAATTCAGTGTCACGAAATAATCATTTAAAAATGTAGATGTCACATAATAGGAATAATAAATCTTCAATGTCACATTTTTACTTACTAACAATAGCTACAGTGACAAACTAACAAGTTACCAAGCGATTTAGTTTCGGGCTCAAACATAATAAAACTCTCGCACTCAAGCAAACTCTCATCAAATCTCATCTTCACTTAAGGTTTCTTACTTCATGGTATGGATGGGAATTAAGGTTGTATCAGTAGCTTAACTGAGACACTGCAGACGTTTTTTAGGTGTTATATTGCAGTGACTATCTCTGATACAGCAGTACCCTTGAAGAAACCTTGGCTAAAAATGTTTTAGATATATTTATGACTTGGGAGTAAGCAGCATGGAGGGCACAATTATATGATCAGGATATTCAAATTATGCAGCACAAAATGCAGCATATTCTTTGCCAGTATAATTTTGAGCCATTTGAACTAGAAGCATTTTTTGTGTGAAATCTGCTAATTATGTACCAAATTCATAATTATGCAGCAAATGTTGGAATTACATAAATCCATTGGTTCTCATCACTGTCCTCTGTTTTATCAACCAATTATTCGTGAAAGGTACACAAACCCTGAACATTCCATGTCCAATCAGTGGCCATTCTTAGATGCAATTTGAAGAAAGCAAAGTTTTCAAGCTAGCTAACCCGAACATAAACATGTAAAATAAAAAATGGGCAATGTGCAATGTGGTCCTATTTTGCCATCTTGGGGATCTGATAACATAAACAAATCCCTCAGCCTTCAGCTTAATGGAGTAAGTCGTCGCCACAACCCAATGATGCCTCAAGGCCAATATTGGACCATATCACAAGGTAACTTGTAATATATATCGATAAATAAGATATAATAAAAAGGTGCTGGAGAAGGATTTGTTTGGGGGCATTAGGAGGGACTGTGATGCCCGTAAAGTGAAATTTCCCATTTTGCCTCCCATAGGATTCTTTGCTCCTCGATAGAGAATTACACCAATCTTGGCACATGAGCAGAACTTTACACATAGAAATGCCTATGCTTGGTCGCTGTAACTCTGTTCAGTAGTTTGAGAAAATAGTGCTTAAAACTGTTCTTTTCAAGGCACAAACAGGTTGAATTTTAGAGATATCAGGACCATTAATACATGGACACACTGCAGATCTCCAACTGCAATCCGCAATTCAAAAATAGAAGCACATCATTGGACAAGGGAGCTCTCTCTCTAATCCCCCTCCCCCCCTCCATTGTGCACAGCAATTTTGAAAATCTGGGGTGCTCTGACTGGCTGGTGTCAAAGAAAAAGTTTTTTGCACCTGCCATTACCTAACACAGAGTTCTGTTATTTGTAAGCTTTTGTTTTTGTGATTTGGTAGAGCACACGTTCTCTGTAGTTTCTTGCCACTATAAAGAGAGCTAAAGATATGGATTAGCAGAGGAAACAAAAACAAAAAAAAAAAAAGGACTGGAGAAAACTTTAGCAGCTATGAGTGAACGGATACATTTGTATGCCTTTCTAAATCATAATAGAGTACTCAGTGGGAAGATGAGTTGGCAGAGAGTTTAAAGTTTTCATAGCTGCGAAAGAGATGGTATCTCGTTGGTTACTAGGCAGAATTTATCAGGCAGAAATGCTGATATGTTTGTGTGACTCACCCTATGGTAATGGCTTTAAATATAACTCGTTTATGACATGAAAGCCAACATAGTTCCCTTTAACTTGAGGAGACTGAGCCAAACTTTTAAGGCTAAATACAAGCCAGGCAGTGGTTTTATGAGCTGCATGCGTGCAACCAGCCTCTAGGGAGCAGTTAATATTCCTATTGTCGATACAGGACTGAACAGTGCGTTGACCACCGGGATTTTTTTGTGAGGTGTCTAGGATAGGCAAGAGTTTCCTTAGGGTTCTCAGGTGGGCAAAACAGGTTTTGTCAACATACAAAACATCGGATTCAAAAACTAAGATCCGAGTTCAAATAAAGGCCCAGTTTTCGAATTTTGGCAGATGGCTTGGGAGGGGGACCAAGTACAGCAGGTCAAAATAGGTCCTGTGCCTGGATCTTTGGTTAAGTTAAAAGAATCCCAGTCTTACTTGGGTTCTGTTTTAAACAGTGTTTTAACAACCACTGGTGGTGGGGGCAGGAAGACTATCTGACAGCAAAGACCTAGAGTGCTGAACAGTTTCAACCAAGGCAGAAAGATCACAGAGAAAATGCACACCATCAGCTTACATTACAGTAATTGGTACCCATTTGATGAAGCATTGACAAGGGATCTCACAAAAATGTTAAAAAGTAATGATGACAAAATGGATTCCTGAGATTCTCCACAACTAATGACTCAGACCAAAAAGGCAAGATAAAGACTTTTTCCTGGGAACTGGTCAAAACATTTATAATCCATGACAGTCCAATGCCATTTATGCCAATGTCTTTGAGTCTCATAACCAGGATCTCATGGTCCATGGTCTCAAAGGTAGCAGAGACCCTGGATTACCAAGGCCCCTGGACCCTTGGCATTCATGTGTGTATGAAGGTCGTCCAGGACCGATACCACCACTACCTGTCCAATGCTTCTGCTGGGATCAAGAATCTGCTTTGCCTCAACAAAATTCAATAGTCCGGTGAAAACCAATTTCTCTAACGCCTTGGAAATATAAGAGTATAAATGACATGGGTCAAAAATTGTTGAGGTCTGAAGGTCCAAAAAGAAGGGTGTCTTAAGAAGAGGTTTTAACACTGCATTTTTCAAGGGTTGCAGTATAAACTGCACAAAGTACTCTTTTGAGAAAGAAAACAAGTGGGCAGGGTGAATCTGATCTATATTGGCGAATACTGGACCCTGTTGGGATTCACAAACCCTGGAATAAAAGATGTTAATAAAGGAAGAAGAATGAATTCAGCAAATTACAGCAGCACTTGGCCAACTCCCACATGTGGGAGTTGGCTTCATGTGGCCCTGCGGTCAACCTCCCATTGCTCACGGAGCAGTGGAAAGCAGGGATTGGATGGAAGGTGCACAGCCGAAAACCCTGTGTGCAACAGGGGTGGGCAGGCTGCCACAAGTTGAGAGCAGGGCCTGGCCACAGGCCATGCACAGTGGGGGTCAGCTGTACATAGGTGGTTAGGCACAGGGAACAGCTGCATGTGGAATATGACAAAAAGCAGATATTTACTGAAAAAACAATAAAATAAAGTTATGGTTAGCTTTAGTAATAAGTCCTTAATGTATGTTTAAACAGAAAAAAAAACATCAGAAATCTACTCTCACAATGCATATTAATTATGTTGACAGACTGAATTATATATAAAAAAAAATCTTATGGAAGTATCCAGCAGGCGTTGACGGCCTGCGGAGGAGGAGGTATGAGGTGCAGGGCCTGTGGCCAAGGAGTATGCAGCAGGGGTTGGCTGTGTGCATTGGGTTGGGTGCAACAGTTGGCTGTAGGCTAGGCTCCGGGGCTATAGGCTCGAAAGCTGGGTCTGCAGAGAAGTAGATCTCAGTATTTATACCCCTCAGTAAGTTGAGAGCCACCATATCATGGATGGTCATTAAATCTAGGAGACCTATGAAAACTGTAGCCTAAAGATTCTTCCATGGTTTAAATTGTGAATTATAGAAACAAGTTAACCTACTGGACCTTGTAGTCTCTTGTTAAAAGTTCAAAATAGGCTTTGCAGATTCAAAATCTGTTGGCATTGTTGCACTGCTCAATGAAAACAACTTCACATGACATTCCATTTTGACAAAGTGAAGCTCCCCTTGAAGCGATAGAAAGCAAAACAAAGGAGGTATTTGAATTCCATATTAAAATTAGGTCAGTCTGAGCATGGTTGGAGACTTTTTCAAACTCCCCTTGCATAGCGAAGAATATGCATTACTTGCACCTCCTGGGTCACCTCTTCTCGCTCTTGCCTCAAAATCAATTCTTTGCAGCTGGAAAGACATCAATTATCTTACCGATCTTGGTGGGCATGGATATGTTATGCACAAAGATGCAACTAATCATCTACATATGCCACATTTCAGAGATATTCCAGGAAGGAAGCTGTGAGACAAGCTTCATTTTCAGAAGAGATAGCTTTTTTAATTTAGCATCTGCACTAATACTCTAATAATCTCAAACAAGCAAAGAAACAGGATACCTTAACAATGTGGATAGAAACCTCCAACAGATCAATAATTCCTACTTTACTTCAACAGTGGTAAGACATTCCTTTTCTTTCCTCCTCTTGCTTTCTTTTATTTGCCGTCTCTGTTACGCTTTAACTATCTGACTGACATTTAACAAAGCAACCTGACAATCTTTCATTTCTCATATCCTAACAACCTGCAAATTTATTTATTTATTTACTAATTTTGTACAGCGCATAGCTGCCCCAGCGACGGGGCGTCCCAGCGCTACCCAGGAACACAGACAGGGGACGGAAGGAAGATGTCAAAGAGAGACCTAGCCCGGAAAAAGCCAGGTCTTTATGGCTTTTCTGAACTCTAAATAGTTCTGCAGTTCTCTAATCCCAAAGGGAAGGAAGTTCCAAAGCCTAGCTGCTAACACCTTAAACGAACGGCCCCCGGCTCTGGCTCTAAAAACTCGGGGGATACAAACTAGCCTTTTATCTGTGGAGCGGAGAGATCGAGTTGGAATATACGGCACTAGCAGATTCGCAAGGACCTTCGGGGCTCGATGGTTCAAAATTTTATGGGCCACACATAAGGTCTTAAACTGAATCCTTCTATCCACTGGCAGCCAGTGAAGCCTGGACAGAGAGCTAGACACTGAGCAGGATCTCGGAAGTGCCAGCAAGGTACGAGCGGCTGCATTTTGTACTCTTTGAAGTCGCCGGATACAAGATTTGTTGGCCCCCAAATACAGGGCATTTCCATAGTCCAATCTTGACATCAATGAGCATCAGAATGCTTTTTGACAGATGCTGGATAGGTAACAACACTGGTGTAGTTTCATCATTTGCACTACATACCCAGTTCAAGTGCGAATGGTTCATCTTCAACTACCACATAATAATATATGGGCTATCTCTTAATGATTTGAAATCTTCTGTGAGTTATACGTTTGCTGAACGCCTTTTTCTGTCAAACTGCATTATTTTCACACTACGTCTTCACTATATGTTCAATAAAAATACTAAAATAAAATGTTCTGATCTCTGTTGAGAAAACCAGTTTGCAAAATAGGTGCATACACTAAAACATTTCTTTGTAAACCCAATATCTGGCTAAGGTACACCTGAACGTAATCTATGACTGCACCAAACACAATCTATGACTGCACCAAACACAATCTAAACATTTAGTTCAAACTGAGCACTATAAAGAAAGATGATATGCTTGGAAAAAATACAGAAAACTGTGTATTCAAAGATTTTTTGGTTTTCATTAAAAGATTATCTGTTCTAAATATACTGCTTGTTACAACCATAAATTAATAATCAAAGTGTGAAATGTTAACATTTAATTTTACATTATACATACTTATTTTGCAACAGTTCGTTTTCTTGGCGGAGCTGTCCCATTTCTGAACGGATTCCCCTCTCTGTGCTGCCCAGCAAACTGATTTGACTTCGAAGCTCCTGTTCGATTTGTCTGCTTGCCTGCAGGTCTGCCTTTAATTTTTTGATGTCTTGTTCCAACCTAGAAGGGAAAATGCTTGGAGCTTAATGGTAATGTGATGCCTTGCAATTGGAACTGCCCATCAGAAGAGAAAACTCAGTGCAAGCAAAAAGCAAAATTATTCATTCACTCTTGGAACAGCTTGTGTGGTTTATTACTTAATATACAGTGGATATTTTGCTTGTAATGGTTGGAGGACATGTTCTCATTCATAACAAAGTGAATAGTCAAGCATTTTATGCAAAAACGATGCTACGAATATAGTAAATCTATTCAACAGAAATTCCAGTTTTAACAATTGCCCATGCGCAGATAATATATGTGCTGAAAGAAACTGGGCTAGGATATTCAACTTGCAGCAAAGTATCTACGTGCGTAGCAAGAAGGAATGGAAAAGCCCCATCCCTCATTTCAACTGACATGGTTGACTGCCTACCAAATTATAAATATGCTTGTCTCATTGGTTGGAAGAGTAACAACCACTGACAAAGTCAATAGGTCTCGTCTTTTTTGATCAGTTGGCTTTTCGAATACTATTTGCCCATTCTGTTCGACATCCGCAAAAAAGAAAAAAAACAAAGTTTTGAATGCGTGCGTGCACCATGCGAGATCACCTATACACATACATTCTTCACCACCCATGTGGGCACATACTCAAAGAGGCATCCACCATTTTATTTTTTTAATTTACTGCTCCATGACGGCAAAAGCCAAACGTGGAGCAGTAAATTTAAAACACAATTTAAATGTGTGCAAAAGCACATTTGGAAAAAGGAGCGCCACCGCAGCAAATGCCATAAATTTTAAAATAAGTCACCGCAGGTGTGGGAGAAGAAAAGAAGAAACTAGAAGTAGGGAGAGGAGCAGCAGCGGTACTTGAGGCTTGACGAGGGAATAAATTGAAGAGAGTAACAAAAAGCCAGGGAGGAGTGGGGAAAGCAATGGACAAGCTGAGGTGGAGGGATGACAAAGCAACACAGAGCATGCAGTGGGGCAAGTGTGAAGGGAAGCATCACAAAAAGGACAGCAAGGCACATGCACTTTCAAGGAGTGCTGAAAGAAAAGAAAAAAGTTCAATGAATGTAATCAGTGGAAGTCATTCAATCAAAAGCATGGTACAGAGGCTATGCTCCAGTTGAGGGACTAATACAATAAGAAGGAAAAACATCGAAAAAGAAGCAAATGAGAGGGACAAACTAGCCAACTAATGGTAAGCAATGGACTGTCTCTCAGCCCACTGTCAGTTTTTTTTTTTTACAGTCTACAAGAGGTCTTTCAACAACAGACAGCTGTCTATGTGAAACCAAAAAAGGGTATTCTTGTTAGGAATAACATTTCTACAACAATATTTTTTAGTGGGATATATATATCCAATATCATAGACAAAAAGAGCAATGGATACACAAACAAAGAAGAAGCCTCAACTTCTCTACTAGATTACCTGAGGTATAGAGCACAGACAGAAATATTTTCCATGAACAAGTTTTCAATATAGCTAAGACGATGGAGAATAGCCACTGAGAGCCATGGAAAAGGAGACCTCTCCTGTTAGCACTCCACAGTTAAGGGAGGAATGAAGCTGCTGTTATGATAGAGACCAGAAGAGAAAAGGGCTCTAACAATATCCAGGTAATTACCAGTGGGACAGCAGCAGAGACTGACCAGGAGGTCATTTGGTTGGTATCTTATGTTTGGAGTTTTGCTTTGTCAGAGTGGCTATGCATGAAGGTAGGCGTGCTCTAGCCAGGCATGCTTCTCTGAGTGAGTGATAATACAAACGGAACAATGATGCGGTGGCATGTGGGTGCACAAGTGCTCTGTGTAACCTGTCAACCGGAGCAATTGCACAAAGAACATGGAGTGCAAGAGTGCCAGCTCTTGGTGGAACTTCTTTAGTACGATCATACTTTATCTCCAATTGGAATAAAGAAAATACTTTTCTACCCCAGCCTGGGCCCTACTTCATGAGAAATTATGACAGCCAATGTGACACCGTAATCCACTACCCAGCAAGAGGTTTTCTGGTGGCTGTTGTGTAATCTGGTCAACCATCAAACATTTAAGGTACCAGTTTCTAGACCACCTTTAAGTTACAAACGTTTACCATCAGCAGTGATGCTCTGGTTTTTACTGTTAGTGTTAGATTTCCTCGAAAATCCCTGGGTACCAAGACTTGTGCAGTGATATTATTTCTAGGTTGGAGTGAGAGGCTAGCATAGCCTGGTGGGATATGCTGGTCCCAATGTATCTGGCCATTTGCATCAAGAACGAAGAAGCTACTTTTAGATTACAGCGTGTAGTTCACTTTTTTGCACATCTACACCATGGCCGCATTGGATAAGAAGGCAGCAAGATGAGGGATAAGAATACTAAGCACAAGATCTGATCAGTGCTGTGATCCATCTCAGCGGCAAACCAGGATGACCTACCAAGGAGCCAAAAGACATGTCCCTTCAGAATGTTGGCTGACTCAAGGGCCACAGGTAGGGCTTTAAAGGAGAATCTAAGACATTAAAAATCTTAAGGACAGTTACAAATATGTGAACATGCATACCAAGGAATATATTCTACAAATCCTCTAATGACAGACAGAAATGATGCAGTCGAGAAGGCAGCGCCATGGAATGCTGCATATAGGACCTGTGTGGATAAAAACACATAACACATCCGAATACACAAAATCGTAATCAAAGTTAAAAAAAGAGGCATGCTGCAGTAAATGAAAACAAATTGCAAAGGGAACCATGCACAAAAGAGATCTTTGATGGTCTGAGGCCTGCCGTTGGTATCTGCTTAAGACCGAAGGGAAAACAAGTTAACACATACTGTAAATACTGGTGGGAGTCTACTGAGATCTCCAGGAGCCCCCCTACGCCTTACAATAAGTGTCCCAAAGGCGTACACTTGTCCTGATCCAATGGAACATTCACCGGCTGCACCCGTCACTGTGGATGCACCCACTCTGGGAGATGCATACATGTTACTCAACAATTTTTTTCCATGTACGAGTTTACATAGTGAGAACTATGCAATAGGGTCCTACAGGGCAGCTCCAGGAACACATGATAACTTTTGTTGTTTGAGATCATATAAAAGTATAGCAAAAATATATCCAGCGATTAACATTAACCTGAGATTAGCCACTGTTCAAATAACCAACATGCATACCTTCCTTCAGTTACCGGAAAAGTGAATTTTCCTCATCAAAAATGCCAGCTCACAGCAAGATGCCACAACACTGCAAATTCTAGTGCCTCCTACTCAGGCACAAAAGCCAAATTACAGGGAAACTAAGCTATGCATTCTGCATCCTAATCAGCCACTTCCCTTAGTGTGCATGTCATTCTAATTGAGTAACCACTGCCATCAACACAAGCTATGCAGTGGTGGCAGTGTCAATCTAGCCTAGGGGCACAGTGCTTTTTAACCATATCCCTATGTGGGGACTGCCTACCAGCTTTCCATAGTAAAGGTCCAACCAGGCCCCGTAAGTGGGGTCCCTTGCCTTCATCAACTCTTGGACATGTAAAGGTGGGAGGGGTGAAGAGAGAGAGCGAGCTCCAGCGCTCCTCCCACAGCCCCACCCTCTTCAACACATACATGACGCCTCTTGCAGACATCGACCGCAACCAAGGACTCAAGATCTCATACGCCGAAGACACGCAGCTCATCCTATCCCTCACAGACGACATCGACACAGACAGAGCCAACTTCCAGAACACCATGTCCGACATTGCCCACTGGATGAAGGCCAACTGCCTGAAACACAACTCAGAGAAGATGGAGGTACTCATCTTCGGAAACAACTCCTCCTCCCCTGGGTAAACTCCTGGCGGCCCACCACACTCCACCCCGCTGCTGCTCCCATCAACCATGCTCGCAACCTCGGGATCGTCCTGGACAGCCAACTAACCATGAAGAACCAAGTCAACGCTGTCTCCTCCTCCTGCTGCTTCCACACCCTCCGCATGCTCCACAAGATCTTCCAATGGATCCCCCACCTCCACCAGAAAAACAGTCACTTAAGCCCTCATCACCAGCTGCCTCGACTACAGCAACGCACTCTACGTCGGTACCACCAAGCAACTACTCAACCGCCTCCAGACCATTCAGAACACTGCAGCAAGACTCGTCCTCAACCTCCCCAGGAGAACCAGCACCACCTCCCACCCCTCCACTGGCTCCCCATACGGAAAAGATGCCGCTTCAAGCGCCTGACACTCCTACAAAGTCCTCCACGACTCTGGACCCGCCTATATCAACCACCGCCTGACATTCCATCGACCCACCAGGCAGCTCAGCTCTTCCACCCTCGCCCTAGCCCACACCCCATGCATTTGCTGGACCCGATGCAGCGGTCGGTCTTTCTCCTACCTCGCCAGCAAGTCCTCAATGACCTCCCCCTGCACACCTGCCTGTCACTTGATGAATTCAGGAAAAGACTCAAGACATGGCTCTTCAATTATGGACGTTAGGACCAAGCGCCTGGAGACGCCCCCGGGTGTCGAGAGAGAGAGAAAAAGAGACAGACACACACACACACACACACACACACACAGTTGGTCTGCCCCGTCCCCCCACCCGAAGTCTTGGGGCAGTCAGTAGTTACTAGGCTGTATCCGTCGGGGATCCTGTTATTTGCCACTGATCTCCCAGGGCTTCAGGTACTCTCTTGCAATACAACTGTATAACAAAGTTACTCCCTTTGGATACTTTACTCACTAAGGGAAATGAGTGGAACAGTCAAGGCTTAGTCTTAGAGGTTGCAGTAGGTCTGGAACTCAGATACAGTAAAGCACAAATCAACAATAAACTCCAACATCCAGTCATATTTGTTTCTATTTCAAATAACAGATCTTTGTTTATACACAGAAAACGTCTGTCAGTTAAAATGATTAACAATACATCAAACCAGAAAATATAAGCTCATTCTGGAGATAAGTACGATCAAGCACATATATTGCTTAGGAAATAAAGCACCACAAGGAAGTACCTTAAGTGATGTAGGTTTGGGAGTTCTCGAAAACCTTTGAGTCGAAGCCCAATAAATGTGGATTTATTACTGTGAAAGGAATTGTGCCAACTCTCTAAAAAGGTCTACTTGATACATGATGAGATGCCATATTGTATTGTAACATTTGTGAAGGGACAGTATGCAATGGCTTTTCTTATAAAACATTTTACTGGGAAAAACAAGCATTAGCAAAGCAAAAGGGTCCTAACCCTAAAAGTATGAGGTATTGAGTTTTCTTACACTTATTGTCAATCACAGCATATTCCAAGATGGCCGCAAAAGCACCTGCATGCACTGTGATGCATGCTCAAGTGTAACTTGAGGCACGTGAGCGCATGGATCATAATGCATGCGTGCACATGGCAGACATTTTTAATTTAGCGCTCCAACTTGGCGGACAACCCTGTTAAGAAGATAAATTAAATTAAAGTAAAAAAACTGAAAATAAGACTGTAGCTGCTGGAAGAACAAAAATAATATAATAATAGCATTATGCAGTTGTAGGCCCCATGTATTTAAAACAAAAAAAACTGAATTGGGAGGGGGGGGAAAGTAGAGCGCGGGTGCTGAAGGGGGATACAGAGGAAAAAGAACAGAGGAAAAAACTAGGGGTAGGGGAAGCAGGGAAGCACAGGGACTCTACTGGAGAGCTCAATGGTAAGTTAACAAACAAAAAAGGAGTCCCCAAGTATGTAGTGGAAGGATACAATCGAAATGCTCTAGGGTGTGGTGACAATCACAAGAGTAGGGAGGAAAGCGATCAAATTAAGAGCAGGCAACTAGGATGCACAACAAAGCCGTTCAATCACGAGCAAGAAGCTGACACAAAGCCCACTCTAAGTATATTTTATGTACTGGAGGCAATAGTCTGTTTATAGGCAGCTAATGCCATCTCCAGTAGAGACCTAAAAATTAAGATGTCAGAAAGAATATATATATATCTCAAGTATGCTATGAAAAACTAGAGATGCTCACAACCCTTCAGACTCTATTATGCTGTTTGCATTGAAAAAAGAAGTCAATAAATAAAAGAAAAAAAATCAGTAAGGAGCGCTGGTGCAGGCTTACGTCCGGAACATATGCACTGACAGAAGGACCATTACACAGATGTGGAATTTACCACAAGTAAAGGGCCACCAGAGATGTGTCATCTGCTCACTGTGTCAAATAGCAGGAGTCAGATGTATGTATCACAGAGTAAGTCACACAGACAAAACAGTCATTAACAGCAGTACCAAATACATCATCCACAACATCCTGCGTCTGTGTGAACCTTTATGAGACGAAAAGTCTGCCAGGAAGCTCAAAGTAATACAAAACCAGTCAGTAAAAAATACCTGTCAAAGTCTTTTCAGTCCGACTAATGGGCCATTTCAAGGGCAAACGCACAAAAACATTTCAGCAGAAACAGCATCCTGGAGCTATGGTACAACCAACATCCTAACAATCTAACAAGACTGCAAAATCACCAGGGAACGCTGAAGCAAACTACCCAACAGTGGACATTTTTGCCAGAGGAACAGCGTGGGAACACTGGGTGGTAGAAATTTTGTGGATCCCTGCAGATTCCAAAGATTATGTATCATTTCAGCCAAAGTTAGAAGTTTGCAAGAATTCTGGGTAAGAAAGTGTAGCGTGATCCATGCAAGTACACCTGGGTGTTTAGTTTTCAGAAATGTATGGGTTAAGTTTACCTGGATGGCGGCCGACCCAGAGTCCTCATACAGGAGCTACCCACATCCCCATAATGTGCCAATTTTCATAGACGAAAGGTCGAGATACACAAGTGGAGTACTATTTTTATCAGAAGTGTGGAAATGTAGAATAGTAGAAAATTTCATATGAATTGAATTTCTCTCCTTTTTGTTTACAATGTGCAAGTAAGAACACATTTTGAAATATGCCACCTGAATTACATGATAGTATGGGAAACCCTAAATTCAGAGTTGCACAATTAACCACTTTTCCTAAACTCTGTATCTTGGGCACATTTAAAAAATGCATAGGCTTCCTTACTACTCATTTTTCATTCATTAGATTTTACTATATGAACTGATGCCTGGTCGGTACACAATGAAAAATCATTAGCTACAGCTCAGTTGTTGGTTCTGGTTATTGCCTATTTATGTGGAACCAACCAACACTATATATCTATGCAATCAAACTTGACTGATGGATTTAAGTGAAACTACTTCTGTAGATCGGTAATCGGGGCAAACGTTATCGCCTATTTCTTTCCTACTTCTTTTCTTTTTTTATTTCAACAATTAGTTTCTTTGGGAAACCATGAACAATCAATACAAATGAACACTTGCTGATTTTTTTCTAATTTTCAGAAATATTTAGCTTTCCATGTTCGGCCATGGGTTTCACAGCTGTTTCCATCACAGCAGGTAGGTAAAAGCCACAAAAGAAGGAAAAATTGACTACCACTTAAAAAAATCTAAAAACTACAATTAAAAAAATGTTTCAACAACTCTGCATATTCATAAAAGCTGGGAAGAGGGTGACCTTAGCACAGCATTTTTTATACCATATTTTTAAATGGAACTGTACAGCACTTTTTCCAATAACAAAATTGCTATATTTTGGCTATCTACCCAGTTCCCTCCAGGGGAATTTACAATCCCTGTATACCTTTAGAATCCTCAAACTAAGGGTAAAAAAAAGGATGGCAATTTGGCTTGAATGCCATTTGTGGGGAAAATGTTACGAAGGTTTAATCGTAAAATTCTCCAAACATTAATAAAAAAAAAAAATCAGCACAGGAGAAGGGGGTTCGGAGCCTAAGCAGAAGCGTGTTCTCTTGTGCGGTGCAGAGAATGTTTACCTGAATGACAATATGGCTACCCTTAAAGATATCACTAGAGGCAAACAAGAGACTTCTAAAATACCCCAAAAACATTTGTAAAAACTTACCTAGATTTTTGACATAGACACCTGCAAGTAAACTGATGTTATGGAAAAATATTTTGAGCTGATGTATGAATTACACAATTAGAAGTAAAGCATCCCATGTTAAACATGTCTGTTTTAGGTCACCTGGGTTTATTTAATGCCAGTGACATAGAATGCACTTTTTGATACAAGTTGGATTCAACAGTTAACATAGCAATTGTAAATGAACATGTATGGCACAAAACTACACACAGGTAAACTGCACCAAGGAGACTACTAAACAAGATCAGTAAGTGGTTGCAGCTTTTTGATATTCAATGTGAGAAATGTAATCTAAAAATGGGCATTTGCCCAACTTGTGATGTAGCCCAGGATTTGGTTCTGGTCTTTCACTATGAAATCGTAACTAGATAGACTATCTTGGGGTACACACCTGAATGAATTAGAAGACAAAATAAACTGGTAAGACTAACCATGTAGCAGAAGGCATTTAGAAAATGACTTGGCTGTTTAAGGAGTGCTATACCCATGTGGTGTCACAGAATCTGATTTATGCAACACTGTAGACATTTTCTAGCGTCCCATCATTGGAAACCTACCAGTGACAACAAGAATATAAACAGCATTCGCCACATTTCCATTTTGCCACACACATCACAATGTTTGTAAAAGGTGGTTACTGATCAACTGCAACCCATGATGGATGCAAGTCTACTCAACCCATCACTTCATTATCCTGAGTGAAACACCCCAGGTATGACAGGAATGCTCACAAGTGGATCCCATATCCTGCCACAGAACTCAAACGGGTCTTGGGTTGCTCATGTCACATTCAGTTGGCAAGAGGGAACATGGCTTCGCAGACCAAGGTTGATTTTCATATGGAAAGTCTAGTTTGTAGTGGCACAATAAGCAAAAAAAGATGGACTGAAACATGGTCCAGAATAATTACCATTGCACCAATTACTTTTATATCTTTACTTTATGGAGCAATGTCTCCTTAAGATAAAAAAATTGTGTGTAAGGCATCAGTTTTACTTGCTAAATATACAGGTATACAAAACTGCTCGAATAGTTTCAATGTTAGCTTTTCACCATAAAACATTCTTTGGTGCTTGACTCTGATCTCATTTTAGCTTGCTTTTGTCTGACAATGTTGGCAAATGTATCTAGTAGTAGTAGTAGTAAAAATACTTTATTGCATTAATCATTTGATTACAATAAAAGTATAGGCAAGCATAAAAATAGAATAAAAAAAAAAAATAACACATAATTTCCATGCGTGGTATCCTATAAAAGAAAACATACACAGATCGTGATACCTGTTTTTGCATCTATATACATATCCAATAGTAAAAGCCATCTAGTCGTTTAATATTTTATAGGCATGTTCTAAAAATTGAACCATCCTTCTAATTGCACTTTCCCCTGCGAGCCTAAAACAATAACGCATAGCCTCCGTAGTTGTTCTTATTTTGGCATTATTAAACATGGGGCGTAAATATGTCCTCCGTGTAGGCAACAGCCTCGGGCAAATGCATATTAAATGTTCAAGAGTTTCCTTGCCGATTCCACAAAGCCGACATACCTGTGTATCTTTAAGAGCCTGATTCCAAGTCCCTTCGAACTCCCCTATCGGAATATAAAATTGTCTGAACCGTAGGTATTTCCATTTAATATAACTAGTCAGATTCCATCCCAAGTATTCTTGAGCCTGCAAGGTATATGTGTCAATTATTAAGCCCGTATGTTTATATTTCCCGGCTTGTAGAAGATCTAAATTCCACTGTGTTAACTTTAGTGTTTTACATATTAAATTTTTCCGCACATCCCTGGTCATTCGCCCCATCTCCTGTATATCAGGCAGATCATAGGAGTCTATTTCCCACATTATACTAGATAGTTGCAGATCTCTTACTTTTTACTCCGGAGTTCCACCATTATTAGATATTTCAATGAGCTTGAATCGGCCTTAGCACAGTCAATAATATAATTAACACAGCTGTTCTTATGCAGCATTTCCAGAGATTTTAGGCCAAATTCCAACCGTATCATACAATGTGGAGTAGCCTGTCGTAGGTGGAGTATGGTGCGTACACATTTCATAAAACATTTTCGAGCTCAAAGATGACTTTCTTGTTCATGGCAGGAGATGCATACAATAAAAACGGAATCATTTTCATTTGTAAAGCTTTAAGTGATGGAATAATAGCATTCACTCCGAACATTTTCATAAATCTCACGATTGATTTTGTAATAGTTGTAGATTTTACACTTTTACTGACCATATGGTTTGACCATGATAACTTTTTGTCAAATGTTACGCTGAGGTAGTTATATTGATCCACTACCTCGATTGGATTTTCTCCTAAAGTCCACATTTTTGATTGTGTAGACTGTCCAAACGTCACAATTTTTGTTTTAGACAAGTTAGCTATCAAACCATTCACTTTGTTATATATATCTAGTTGGTTCAGTTGGTGCTGTAATCCATTAGGAGTTAAGGATAAAATTACTAAATCATCGGCATATGCTAGGTATGGTATTTTTTTGTCACCTAATTTAGGTGCCACACCCATATCTGAACTTAACACCGAATCGATATCTGCAATATACAAAGAGAATAGCAGTGGAGCGAGGACACAGCCTTGCTTAAGACCGTTTTTGGTATCCATTTTTGGCGATAATGTATTATCATGAGCCAACTTCACCCTGACCCATGTATCCGAATGCAGGCCGATAATAAAATTTAGAAGGTTCGGATCAACCCCCCATGCTGTTAATTTACTCCACAGAGCCTTTGCCGGTTGACCTTGTCAAATGCTGTGGAATAATCCAAAAAGCAGGCGTATAGTGTTATCTTCCGCAAGCTTGCCTTTTTTCCTATCAGGGCCAATGAAGCAATATTATCGAGGGTCGAACACCCTAAACGGAATCCAGTTTGGGTTATTGGTATTAATGATTTTTCCTCTGCCCATGTCCTTAATTTATTTTGGAGATGCTTCGCAAACAGTTTCCCTTCAAAATCCAGCAATGCTATTAATCTATAGCTGGATGGATCATCTTTTGGGCCTCGCTTGTAAATCGGATGAACAATCGCTCCTTTCCAGGAAGATGGTATCATTCCACATTTAATTACCTGTAAAAACAACTGTTTTAACATCGCACTCCAAAATGTTATGTTGAACTTTATCAAGCCAATAGGGATACCATTGGGTCCTGCTGCCTTGGATGAGCAGGAGCTCTTTATTAATTTGACAATTTCATCTTCAGTTATTTCTGCAAATGAACCATCCGCACTAGTTGTCATATATTCACATATAAAAGATGATTTATATAAAGCTTTAATATGATTTTCCCACTTATAGCTTGAGACAAAAAAGTCATCTGACTGTTTATGCGAATTTGTGTTGTGTCCTACCAGGGACCAAAAGCTCGCTCATTCCTAGTCGATATAGCATAATATAATTTAGCATAAGCGGTGTCCACACTATCCCGCTTTATCTGTAAATTCCTATTCTTGAATTCTTTCTTTATATCTTGTATTTTCATATCCAGCTCATTCGAGATTGGAAGTTTTAAGATATGACGCATCTCCTTACGATAGATTCTCTTTGATTCAGTTAATTTTGAAGTCTTCGTTACGTTAACGTTTAACCGCGGCTCCTGTATACTTGCCACTAGACTGGATAATATATTTTTAAAAATAGATTGCCAGGCATCTGACCAGCTGTCTCCAGACTTTAATATAATCATGTCTTTCTCAGTACTGGCTATCATGGTTGCTTCAAGGTTCGATGCCTTCATTTGTAATTTATTGTTCCAGATAAGTCTTTTCCCATTTACAACAGTCAATCTGCCACTATTGGCCGTTGCATGAGTCTCCCAATAATCGTGCTTAATACTGATGACTAACCTTTGGGGATCATGGTCACTCTCGGGTCTTGGTATAATGGCATACTTTTTACATAAGTAACAAGCATTTGCAATGCAATAGGTCTCGCATTTACGCGAGTTTGAGCTGTTGACATTGCAAATGACAATGCCTTTTATTTTTGCTTTCGTTTTTAAAACATAACTAAAAAGGCATTGTCATTTACAATGCCAATAGCTTAAACTCGTGTAAATGCGAGACCTATTGCATTGCAAATGCTTGTTATTATCAAAGCGTGCAGTGGCTGTTTCCAGCACAGGGAGAGAGCAGGCACAGAGTGTGAGGAGGGAGAGGTAACAAGTACCCCAGGAGAGGAAGCAAGCAAGAAGAAGCAGGCACACAGAGAGCAGGGAGCGGTAACAAGAATCCCAGGAGAGTAAGCAAGCAAGAAGCAGGCACACAGAGAGAGCAGGGAGCGGTAACAAGCATCCCATGAGAGTAAGCAAGGAGAAAGAAGCAGGCACAGAGGGAGAGCATGGAGAGGTAACAAGTAACCCAGCAGAGGAAGCAAGCATAAAGAAGCAGGCACAGAGTGTAAGCAGGGAGAGGTAACGAGTACCTTAGCAGAGTAAGCAACCAGGAAGAAGCAGGCACAGAGTGTGAGCCAGGGATAGGTAACAAGTACCTCAGGAGAGTAAGCAAGCAGGAAGAAGCAGGGACACAGCATGTGAGCAGAGAGGGGTAACAAGTACCTCAGGAGAGTAAGCAAGCAGGAAGAAGCAGGCACATAGAGTGTGAGCAGGAAGAGGTAACAAGAACCCCAGCAGAGTAAGCAAGCAGGAAGAAGCAGGCACAAAGTGTGAGCAGGAAGGGGTAACAAGTAACCCAGGAAAGTAAGCAAGCAGGAGGAAGCAGGCAGAGTGAGAGCAGGGAGAGGTAACAAGTAACCCAGCAGAGTAAGCAAGCAGGAAGAAGCAGGCACACAGTGTGAGTACGAGGAGGTAACAAGTATCCGAGAAGAGTAAGCAAGCAGGAAGAAGCAGGCACAAAGTGTGAGCAGGAAGGGGTAACAAGTAACCCAGGAAAGTAAGCAAGCAGGAGGAAGCAGGCAGAGTGAGAGTGTAGTGTAGTTCCCATTTCCCTAATAGGCTCTGCGCATTGGAATAATATAACCTATAGGTTTGACATAGGACTAAGGTCGGTATGTCCCTATCGATTATATTAAACATAATTACCTGTGCCAGCTAGCTCAGAGGCCACTAGAAACTCCTTGAGAACAAGAAGGGAGTAGTTTCTGGCAACCGAAAAACATGACAACTTTGTTTCCCTTTAGAAGCGGAACATGTCTCAGAATCGCGGAAACAATAGATAAGTTTCACTCATTCAATTGTGCATGCTTAGTTTCTACAGAGTTACACAGAAAGGAAAGACGGGCGTTTCAATAAAAAGGGTTTTATTGAACAGTCTTGTTTCTCGTGTAAGAGATATGTGCTGTTATGATCACAAGACAGTATGCAAGATAAATAATGTACAGCGTGAGCAGTAAAAAAAAAAAAAAAACTGCGCTAGCATTATCTTTTAGCATATATTACACGTACATAAATAACATGAGCTAAGAATGCGAGTACTCATTCGATGCGTCTCTAAGCTAGTTCTACCCCAATGTGCCTAACCAAGTCTAGGTGTAGGGAAAGATAGAAGTAGGTGGAGTATTCTCTAGTATGGTAGACTAAGAGTATGTTTAAGTCTAGTATGCCAAGAGTCCCTCTAGGTTCTAGTCAGCTCCATACCTTGAGAATGAGAGAGGTGGGAATCTCCTGCCGGATATGGAACTCTAACACCCTGCGAAGGGAGTCAGAACACTGGAAGCTGGATTCGTCTGCGTGTAGGAATGACAGCGTCTTCTCAGTGCGTCAGGCCGGGATACGGGTCCTCTGAAGTCGAGGTCTCCTCTAACTTGCTTGGGCAAGGGAAGGTATATTTATACCTGGTAGGTGTCGTGGAATGTTAGCATTGACGTGAAGTCGGACAGAGGAAGACGTCAGGAATGAACCCTTAAGGTATAACGGTTCATACATAATAGATGAGTTCTTGGAGAAATCAATAGTCCTGTGCTAGGGGAACTCCCGAAGCTTAAGGGTCTGGTTTCTAAGAACTCGTTGTGACGTTAAGGTGGACGGATGTCGGTGACCATGCCTGTATTTGGTGTGCACTGTTAATGCCTAAATAAGGACTGGGATTCTATGCCTATATAAGGGCAAGGCGAATTGTGCCTATATATGGACATGATTCAGGAAAACCTATATACGGACCCCTAAAGCGGAATACAACACCCACTCCATCTTCGAGTGAACGATAATACTAAATGCTAAACATTTTAAATGCTAAACATAAAATTGAGTACCACATATTACTAAAAACATTTCTAAAAGCATTTTAAAAGAAGCTCAAAACTGTTGAAATGTCATAGGTACTGTACATTAAAGCATTGTTTTCATTCTAAGCATATAACGGAAGTAGAATGCAACGTGAATGAAACAGTAATATATACATATGATGAAATGGTCGATAAGTTCTTACAATTAAAGCCATTGCATATCATGGAAGTAAATGAAATGTTAGACAAGTAAGGTGACAATGTGTCCCTGGAAGTATTCAAAGAAGTCTGTTTTATGCCATGTCATTTCAAAAATTTTAAAAAGAAAAAAGTTCAATTCTGGGAAAAGTTTGAAAAATATGAAGGCCAAATTTCATTGTTGCCCTGGTACACTGTGAGCCGAATCAAAGTCAGTGTATGGGTCTGGCGTAAACATTAGATCATCTATGTCCGCAGCCAAAATATCATCCACCGAAGTCGGTGACATTTGGAACACCTCGTTCAGAAGGTTAAGTGCACAGAGATGAGAAACATTGCCCTCAGCAGAAGATGCAATGTTCACGTCCGTTGTTACCTGTGTGCCCGTTGATCCATCTCGTACCTCAGCAGCAGCCGGAAGCGTCTGTGAGATCTCAATGAATGCCGCCATCAGGATTGGAAGCTTCTGGGGACAACACACAGCATGGGCCGTTATCGGGTCCAGCAGAGTATCGATATCCGTTGGTATGACTGATGGGAGTGTTAGACAGATGTCTAGCACGCATTCTTCACCGCAAAACAGGCAGCGTAGAACAGGTAAGATGCAATCTTGCCAGATTGGTCTGAATGACAGGAACCACGTTGTATTAAGTTCCCGTAGACGAGGCATGCCCAAAAGCTGTACTATTCGCTCACGGCATTTCCGTTCAAGGAGGGCTCTCTCCACATCGCTCGGAGTGATGTTGGCGAAGAGGCTTGCCATAGCGTAGTAGGAGGAATAGAAAAAGAATTCCTGCAACAAGTGCTAGAATCAACGGCACACCACCAAACAACAAATGTGCGAAGTTTGGGATGATTCCGAGGACAGCCTGGAAAGGTGCTAATAGTCCGGAACAGATGGTCTTAAATACATGTACAATTTCGCTTGTATCGGACATGTTAAAGATACGTCCTATCATTTCTACGAAATGTATAGGGCAGTTTGTACGAATTAAAGCTTGTATCTCAGCCGAAGTCCTTGCAACTTGTAGATCATAGGTTTCTTTGGCCGAGGTCAAAGGCACTGATTGTGTATAAGCATGGCTTTCATTCTGCTTAAAGTATCAAATCGAATAAAAGAGACATTCAACGAAGGCCACAAAGGCGACTCCCTGACTGTGTCTATTGGGGTAAACAATACTTGCATACAGCAAGTGACCCTGGAGTTGACCGTTACTAGATATGGGATGCCTGGCAACATGCCACAGCAACTCTGATCATTCAACATGAGGTAACTCCCATTAGAAAGTTGTCCAAACGTTGGATTAATCACAGCAGCTGGTGTACCCTGCTGGTGGCAGGACAAGTTTGCCACAGAACCATTACAAGCCCCGTGTAAAGAAATGTCCTGACAAATCAGTGAACCGCTTAGTGCACTTTCACAGTGTGTACCGCTTAGAAACACTTCACGATCCCCACTCCAACATCTATAGGTGTAAGGTAAATTGCAGGATGTCTTAATGTATTCTTTACCCAACCTTTCATATTTGCCTGCTTGCATCGGTTTAAGGCAATACTGAAACTGGAAAGTAGTCACAGGTAGACTAATTTTGCCGTGAATAAGCCATTCTGTAGCTGGTTTTTCTGCCACTGTGAATGGTAATTTTTCAAGTTTTTCAATGCTCAGTACTGTATACTTTGCTCCCCTTTGTGCCAGTTCAATCTGTTTAACAGTTAGATTATATTCTGCAAACAGAGCCGTCGTGTTGATAAAACGCCAAGGCACATAGCCCGCACGCAAAGATTGCAGCGTCCAGCTTAATAACATAATAGAACGTAACTGAGACTGGCCTTGCTGTAACATGGCTAAATCTTGTTCCAGTATGTCGATAGCAGAGGATACAATACTGTCCAATGAATAAATTCTGGAGGACAAAGTTGTTAACCCATTGTCGACAACAGAGAGAGTTTTCTCTAAGTTAATACGATCAAGTTCACGTATTCGTTCTCCGGCCTCCATCTGTGACACCTTCCATGCTTCATTATAAGCAGCATAGATGCCGGCATATATGAAACGTTTTTGATGCGGTTTTCTTGGTCCAAGCAAGAATTCCCTAAGGTCTGGGTCTTCTTTAAGTAAAAATAAGTGTTGTTTCACATCCTTAAGTGTAGATTTTTGCAGCCAATCGAGGCATAATTTTCCCTCACTGTATGTTGTTACTACCCCCGGATGCTGTCTTTGGACGTATCGCGAGTCTGGCCTATGAATAGTAAACCCCTGTGTTTTATTCAGGAATCTCCCTTGACAGTGGTTTGTGTCTGTGGGCCAGATCAACCATTTTCTCCAATCAGGATTTGTTCTGTTGAGTTGCAGTATGGTGTCAACTGTAACCGCTGCCTGTGTATTGTTATCACTTGCAGGTGTTGGTACAGAAGGTGCTTTCATGTCTTTAATCTTGGCTAAACCAAGGCAAGACGTTTGTTGGACAGCGTCATTCAAAAACATTATTTGTTGAGGGACGATACAGGCTCTAAATAAAGCTTCTATCCCCTGCACTTGCCAATCTTTAGTACCCCAGATAGATTTTGTGTCCATTGTGTCTTTCCATAAGTCGAAACCCTGTCTAGACAGTTGGGTAATAAATGTTGCAGAATAAATCTGTTTTGTATTTGTTAACATAATTTTCAGTCCTGTTTTGTTTACATTTCTATAGTAAAATGTTTCTGGATCAGATGTATTGTATCCTGAAAAATATGGAAACTTTTTAGCAAATGTTTTTGAACTACCTTTTGGTGGTGTAGGACAATGCTCCCATTGGTTAAACATAAACACATTTCTAGGTGTTGCAGATTTATGCAAAAAATGATGACCATAGTGGTTATAGCAATACAGCTGTTCATAGTCTGATGAACCCTCTAAATATTCATTATTAGAAAATGCAGCAGATTTTTCTAGGTCAAACATCATATCATTTACAGTTTCAAAGTCCCAATCATCAGAGTAGGTACTAGATGAAACAAAATCACTTAGTGAAATCTTAAATAAATGTGGAATGTTCAAATGTTCCGTCGGGCCAAAAATATCAAAATCTGTTTTGTCCCACACTATACCATCCTGTATAGGAACGGCTGTGATGTTCACTGCAGACAAGTCTCTTGTTTCACGATGGGATGATTTGTGAGGTTTCAAAAGTAAGTTCACTTCTTTTCTTTCAATGTCCAAATGGATGTATCTCCCATGTATAAGAACGCTCATAGTCATAACCAAAGCTAGCCAAAGCAGGAAGAAAAATATTCCAGAAATAACCCAAAGTTCAATCCATGGTGAAACTAGGTAAGTCTTTTTCAAAAAATGTAAAAAGTCTTGTACTTGCTGTTTAAAAGTTTTTGATGCTGGCGACGTCTCGGGCTCACTCGGATCCTTGGAAAACATATCAAAGTTAATGAAGTAGCCAGAAGCAGTTCTGTCAATTGTTGGAATTGCATCAGGATTTGTAGAAATCGCTGGTACCAGTTGATCACTTGTTACATTGGTGTAGACAGGTGTATTTGGACGAACCGTTACTTGTGTTTCAAGAGGGATGAGTTCCATAGCATTGTTGCTCAGTCCTTCATCTGTTACTGCTGAATTCTCGATGGTTATCAGTCTTTCAGTCTGAACCTCTTGGATAGTAGCGAGAGAAGTGTGTCTGCTACTAGGTCGGAGTCCACGAGGCCTACTATTTAGTATTGGCCACATACTGTGGTTTGATGAGGTCGATGGACACAAATCTTTTCTCCTTTTTTCCAGCAAGGGGCGGCAGAAGTACTGTTCTTGTTCCGTGTACGGCTAGGACAGGTACTGGTTGTCTGTAAGAAGGTCCAAATTCCTTCTTGTCCGCAATCTTCTCTCTGACTAGATCCCCAACTTTTGGAATCCAGACAGGCCTTGCTGGGACCGCCGGTTTTTCCCCAGTGGTGGTTGGCTGCAGGAATACGTTGCTTTGTTTCGATCTTAGTTCATTTAAGTCCTGTAAAACAGCCAAACGATCTTTGATATCAAAGGGTTTATTTTCCACCACTGTGCCACTGCATTCCAGATCGGGCACCCACATTCTTGTCCCAAATAGGACCTCATATGGAGTGACCCCCCCTAGAGGACTTCTTGGCAAATTGTTTAATGAGCGTTGGACCCCATATAGATGTTTGACCCACCCATCACCCGAACCTAATACCCTAGCTGTTATAGACTGCTTTATGTCCCGGGTTTTCCTTTCCACAACAGAATTTCCCTCAGGATGAAACGGAGAGGAGTACCGCAATGCAACGCCCAGACTGGCCATGGCGTCTTTGTAAGCCCGAGAGCTAAATGCAGGGCCCTGGTCAGAATGTAGCGTGCCTATTGCGTATGTGCCGATAAAGACTCGCAAATCTTTTATAACAGTTCGAGCGTCAGCCGAGCGCTGAGGCCATATCCATAGGAACCTAGAGCAAGAATCCACTGCGACCATGATATATTTGTAGTTACCGTCCCTTTGCAAGGGACCGCAGTGGTCCAGGTAAACACAAGCTAATGGTTTGTCTGAAATTAACAGGGGTGTCTGCGCAGGACGTTTCACTGTGGAGACTTTCATCTGTTGGCAAATTTCACATTCCAGAACATAGTTCTTGGTCTGCTTCCTAATGCCAGGCCACCAATATCTTTGTGTCAGTAAAGATACTGTTGCGGAAATGCCTGCATGGGCAGAGGCTATCCCTTCGTGTGCTGCTAGGATTAGTCCTAATCTGCGTTCCTGGTTTGGAATTACCCTATCCCCCACTCCAGGGATTCAAGCAAAAGGAACGTTGTTCGCATCAATTACATAAGAGTACTTGAGTGGAAACTTTTTGGGTAACGCTGCACCACTGCCTTTGCTCGTAGCATTGACAGCCAACATTATCTCACTGTCTATTTTCGTTTTTGAACGAGTGATCGCAGCTACGGAAGCCGTCTGAACAGCCCCCTTTGCGGCTTCGTCAGCCAATGAATTCCCTGCAACGTGAACGCCATCACGTTGATGACTCAGTGTATGGATCACGTGAGCCTTTGGTAGTTCGCTTTTAACTGAACTACTTGTTCCCAAAGCGGTTTATGCTTTATTGTGCCACCTTTTGCATCTTTCAACCCGTTTTCAAGCCAAGTTTGTATATATTCATTATACGACTGCACACAGTAGAAAGAATTGCACACTATTAGTGTGGAGAATTCTCGATCTGTACTTTCAAGTGCCAGTTTGAATGCTTGTAGTTCAGCTCGCTGAGCTGTGCAATCTCCTAGAGATTGGGTTTTTGTAACCATAGGTCTGAATTTGCCATCGCGCATGCGACCTTTAACGATTGCGCACGCTGCACTGTAAGCTTGCTTACTCCCTGTTGCGGGTTGTGCGGATCAGTCAGTGTAAATTATGAATTCATACTGATCGAGAGGAAGAATCTCAGTGGGCAGAGGACATTCATGTTCATATTGCAGGAATGCTTGTGTTTTTAAATCAGGATCAAAAACATATTCAACATCTGTTGCAGCAAGAGAATTAACCCATTGTATCCATCTCGGATGTAATGCTTTAGCATTTGGAATGCTTGCTTTAGTTACCGCCTCTAAGGCCGGAACTGGGGTTACGAATGTGTTTCCCTTGGGCTAGAGCTTTTTCTTTTGCTACAGCGGTTTGAACTGCTGTCAGAATTTTTTCTGTTGAAGTGAAGCGCATTTCTGCTTGTGTATACAAGTGTGATTTGTATGCAATTGGTACTTTTTCACCCTCATTAAATGTTAAGTAGGTGAATCCGCATTGACCCGAAATTATTCGGATCACTAAATTGCGTTGGCTTACGCGTGTTTGTAAGTGATTTGTTGCTAACATGTTAGCCTGGAGTGAACGCAAGATTTCTGTGTGTTCTTGTGTCCAATTTTGATTGAAAAATCAGGTTTGATTAATGCGTAGAGAGGTTTAACCCTTTCTGCGTAATTTAGAATGTAAGTTCTTCCAAAATTTAGGAAACCCAGGATGGATTGTAAATTTTTCAGCGTCTTTGGAGGTTGGAGCAGCGCACACCTTTCTAAAAAGTTGGCTGCTAAGCTCTTGCCTTCAGTTGAAAGCTCATATCCTAGAAACAGGACATTGAGATGGGCAATTCTGGACTTTTTGAAGTTGAATTTGTAGCCCTCAGAGGCGAAGCCCAGTATAATGGTACTCACCCTGTTCAAGTGTTTTTCCAAGTCATCGTCCGTCAGATAGATGTCATCGACATAGGACAATGCCTCATTATCATAAATTTGTAGTAACTCCGTTACTCTCGCTGAGAATAACCCCGGGCTGTTCTTGAACCCTTGTGGGAGTCGACAAAATTGACGCTGGGTTCCCATTATTGGGAAAGCTGTTAAGTACCTGCTTTCAGGTGCTATGTTTTGACAAAAGAAACCATTTGAGATATCCAATGTGGTTTTGTATTTTTTACGCACGTTATTCATTAATGCTGTACTATGTGCATTTTGCACTGCAAATGTTTTAGAACAAGTATTTAAGTGTCTGTAATCCAAAACTAGACGATAGGTATTGTCTGGTTTGGAGACAGGAAACAAAGGATTGTTCATTGAGGAGGTGCATGTTTCAATCACCCCTTGATATTCAAGTTGATCTAAGATCTCCCTGACCTGTTTTTTAGCTTCTTGCTTTATTGGATACTGCCTTTGTGCAGAAGGTTCATTTTTTAGATGTATTTTATGGTGAGGTGAATCCTTGTCCCAACCTACATGATTTTTGTATAATGCTGGGGCCTGGGCAACTGCCCATTTCCTGGCATAAGTATATTTTAGGTGAATTGGAATATGGTTAGGGAAGGCAGGCATAATAATGTCCTCGCCATGTGGGCACTCCCTGACAAATTGTGGTGGCCAGTCTTTTTCTGCTAGAAGTATGTCATAGCCCCTTGAAAGTTTTTCCCAAAAGAGTGCTTTCACCTGTCTAGGTATGTCTCCCTCCATCCGGAGTGTTATTTCATATAACTTTTGTGGAGTACTAACCCTGGTGTCTACAGTCTCAACTGTAATGTACTCATTCAAGTCCACTATCTCCAGAAGTTCCTTCAGGTTCTGGCGAGCTATTGTGACTTCTGCTGCACTGTCCAGCATTGTCTGAGCCCATTCTCCGTTCTTGAGTTGTGTTCTCAGTATCCTCGGCATGTCTGACCTTCAGACCTGCTACCTTTTTCTTTGAGAATTGAGGTTTTGATTTGTTTTTCGGAACGTGTTTGTCGTCTTTTGATTTCACGCGTTCTTCTCTATGTTCTGACCGTCCTCTTCTTTCCGATGTCTGTGACGAGATCTGAAAGGTACAAGAGGAACGTGCATCAGTATCTTGATACCTGTCAGGCTTTTTCAAATTATCCCTATTCCTGAGGTTATACCTCCTTTCAGAGGGCTCCTTTTGAGGAGACCTACCTCGGGATTGAGAAAGTTTCTCGTTTGAATTATGTTTATTAGTTTCCCACTTCTTTTTAGAAGATGTAGGAGTTTGTTTAATAGAGTCCTTCTCAGGACTTTCAGATAGTTTTGGCTTTAATGGTCTTCCACCCAAACTATCTCTGCCTAATTCTGCATAAGATTGTTCTATTATTCTGGGTAGTTCCGTTTGATGTTCTGTAACATCGAATTCCCTTAATCGTTGGTGGATCGCCACTGCTGCTGCCTCCCCTTTAATATTAGATAATATTATTGTTGAGACCTGGTCGAAATTTTTCAGTAATTTCATACCCAAATTTAGAGCAGGCTCTGCCCCGTATTAGTTTTTAATTGGTTTCAGGACATCTGGTATTACTGCAATTGATGGAATACCATGTGTTTTAGTATAGATGGCAGCAAAGACTGAGCCCCAAGTGGTGCAGTCTTCCAGTTGTGGTGTGATCCCCATTGGTAAACAGATTGTTAGGATTCTGTGTTTCTCATACGGGCTAGTATTTGGAAATACTGCTTCGATTTGAGTAATTTTTTGAGCTATCCAGAATGGAATTTGCTCACGTTTTGTGGGTATTTTACCCATGACTGCGTATAGAGTCTGTGGTGTCATTTTTAGTGTATTCCCCTGTTGAGGAGTTTGATTTCGAAGTGTCAATGGTGGTTGGACTGTGAAAGTCTGCATGACATATTGGACTAATTGTCTGTAGATTTTTATTAACTCTGTAAGTTGAGTAAGTAATTCCTCATCCGTCATTATATCCAGTTCAGGATGAGGAGTGTAGCCGGCTAGAATCGGCCATGTTGCTCCTGGTCTACCTAGTGGACCGAGCCTGGTAATGTTTCTGTGATGTTTTAGGGCGCCTTTAAACCAGAGCTGATGCTCCTGGTATGTTAGTGGAATTTCAATATCCTCGAAAGGAATATATTCCTCTGGTGGTTCATCTTCTTTGTAGAAGTGAAACAGTCTTGTTACTGAATTTGATTCAGGAAATATGACCCATGAATAGAATACCTCTGTCTGAAAGGATTCGTGTGCCTCTATCACGAAAACTGCTCTACCTCCTCTTGGTGGTAGGCCGTGTTTTATAAGTTTTAGAGTGATGGCTCTTCTTAAGTTTGGATTGATGTCTATGACACCCTCCTCAGGTTCATTTAAACCTGTAAAGTTAAAAACTGTTGCTATGGCTGGGTCAGCCGCAGCTCCACCGGTGTCAGTGGCATTTTCCCTGTTGGACATTTGTTTTTTTTAAAATGCAGAACAAGTTTCAAGGAAACAAAAGATAAGGTGACAATATTTTGGAACACTGTATCCTTCAACGTTGAACAAACCAAACAACTAATTTATAGGGTGCTTCCCTATTTAGTTATGGCGGATATTTAACCCTACCCACTCCAGACGTCTTATGGAGTATGTGAGTAGGGGTCTCTGAGAAAAGCACGAATGAGTTGCTCAGTATCTAGCGTTAAATTACTGCCTTACCAAACGGGCGCCAATTAGTGTAGTTCCTATTTCCCTAATAGGCTCTGCGCATTGGAATAATATAATCTAAAGGTTTGACATAGGACTAAGGTCGGTATGTCCCCATCGATTATATTAAACTTAATTACCTGTGCCAGCTAGCTCAGAGGCCACTAGAAACTCCTTGAGAACAAGAAGGGAGTAGTTTCTGGCAACCGAAAAACATGACCACTTTGTTTCCCTTTAGAAGCGGAACATGTCTCAGAATCGGGGAAACAATAGATAACAGTTTCACTCATTCAATCGTGCATGCTTAGTTTCTACAGAGTTACACAGAAAGGAAAGACGGGCGTTTCAATAAAAAGGGTTTTATTGAACAGTCTTGTTTCTCGTGTAAGAGATATGTGCTGTTATGATCACAAGACAGTATGCAAGATAAATAATGTACAGCGTCAGCAGTAGAAATAAATAATACTGCGCTAGCATTATCTTTTAGCATATATTCACGTACATAAATAACATGAGCTAAGAATGCGAGTACTCATTTGATGCGTCTCTAAGCTAGTTCTACCCCAATGTACCTAACCTAGTCTAGGTGTAGGGAAAGGTAGAAGTAGGTTGAGTATTCTCTAGTATGGTAGACTAAGAGTATGTTTAAGTCTAGTATGCCAAGAGTCCCTCTAGGTTCTAGTCAGCTCCATACCTTGAGAATGAGAGAGGTGGGAATCTCCTGCCGGATCTGGAACTCTAACACCCTGCGAAGGGAGTCAGAACACTGGAAGCTGGATTCGTCTGCGTGCAGGAATGACAGCGTCTTCTCAGTGCGTCAGGCCGGGATACGGGTCCTCTGAAGTCGAGGTCTCCTCTAACTTGCTTGGGCAAGGGAAGGTATATTTATACCTGGTAGGTGTCGTGGAATATTAGCATTGATGTGAAGTCGGACAGAGGAAGACATCAGGAATGAACCCTTAAGGTATAACGGTTCATACATAATAGATGAGTTCTTGGAGAAATCAATAGTCCTGTGCTAGGGGAATTCCCGAAGCTTAAGGGTCTGGTTTCTAAGAACTCGTTGTGACGTTAAGGTGGACGGATGTCGGTGACCATGCCTGTATTTGGAGTGCACGGTTAATGCCTAAATAAGGACTGGGATTCTATGCGAATTGTGCCTATATAAGGACATGATTCAGGAAAACCTATATACGGACCCCTAAAGCGGAATACAACAGAAGCAGGCACACAGCGTGAATACGAGGAGGTAGCAAGTATCCGAGAAGAGTAAGCAAGCAGGAAGAAGCAGGCACACAGAGAGAGCTGGAAGCGGTAACAAGTAACCCAGCAGAGTGAGCAAGCAGGAGGAAGCAGGCACAGGGACCCATGACATTGTTTCCATACGTTATGGTTCTCTGTGAAATATGTTTTTTTTTTTTTAATACCACTGCATTTTGACTCACCTGTGAGGTTTCTGATTGACTTGATCAATTTTTTGAAGATTTAATTAACTGTTTTCTTTAAAAATGGCGGTAAGATCACAGGTGTGCAGAACAAACACTACAGACTAATAAAAGACAGTCCCCTCCTCAAAGCCAGCATCCCGCTACCCCCCTCCCCGCCACACACACAGCTTTCAGAGCACCTATTTGGAACTTCCTGTAAGATAAGTAGGGTGACTCCAGGTATAAAATATATAAATATATACAGGTGTTTCAGGCAGAGCACACCGAAGGATTAGTCTGTAGACAATTCTAGGCGCTGAGTTTGCAGTTCTCCAAGAGAACGCCGATCTTTTTGCGTTTTGTTCCATCTGGTGCCTTCTTTTAGTTGAATCATATAATCTTAATTACAATTGATTGCCAATGCTTGTATTCACTTTTTATGCTCGAGACGTGTCTCTTTTTGGCACGTGAAAGGGCCGTCTCTGGGAGGAAGGTGTATGCCTGATCCATTGTGTCATCTTTGTGACGGTCAATGAATGTTTGGAATCACCAACATATTGGAAACGATACTTTTCAAGATGTCTTTTCATGAAAACATAATGTAATATTTATTTACTGTTACCAGATGGCTCCAAGTCATCAGGACATCGCTTTCCTAGTCTTGGGGTTTGTTCAGCACATACTTTGCTTTCTGGGCGCTGTAGTTTTGATGCACTTTCGTTGAACCTTTTGGACAAAAACACCACCCCTGAGGCGTTTTACTGCCTCTATCATATCCCCAATTTCCCTTCTCTATTGTTGTTCTACCCCTGGGGCCGATAAATGCCTGTCAGATCTCCCTAGTCCTCTGTCTGTCTACCCCGGAGGCATTACCAGGTGTCTCTCATAATCTCCACTTGTCTTCCACGCAGGTTCCACTCTGAGGCATTTATGCGAACCCTTTATTTCTCCCCTGTCTTTCTTTGTCTCTCCAGCACTGTATTTATACCCCGGAAGCATTTAAATGTCTCTTTCTTATGTTCACACTCCCTCCTCTGATGTTCGTCGACTCCTCAGGTTTTTAAATGTCTTCCTCGTGTCCCCCTCTCATCTAGTGTGCATAGATGCATCCCTTCGGTTCTTCTTCCTAAGACTTCTGCTGACTCCCAGCAGCTTTTTAACATAGTTCGTCTTTCTGGACACTTCGGAGTCCTTCTAGACATGATCCTGTCCCAGCCCTGCCAGGAGTTGAGCTGCCAGAAGCGGTTCTGATTGGCTGCAGGTTATGGGGTTTATAAATACGTCTCCTTCTAGCAAGAAGATCCAGTGTCCGCCTGCAGCCACAAGAGGGCGCTCTTCACACACGCGTCCCCCCGTGAGTACATCCTTCAGCCCAGGGCGCCGCAGTGTTGTGACATCCGACACCCACCACAGAGCAGCGCTGAGAGAGTGAGCATGTCCCAGAAGATAAGGGGTGCGTGGCTGGCTGTGGGCCTGGCCTTTGTTGTCTCACAGGCAGCAGCAGTAACTCACTCACCTCCTTCCTGACAGTCAGCAGCGAGGGCTGGAGACGTGCGCTCAGTGAAGGCTGTCGGGGCTGCAGGCTGAAGAAACCCTCTCCATTGTACCCCTCCCCCCCACCCCCTCACCTCACACTGCGGTGTGTTGTGCTGAATGGCTTAGTGCTTAATTTGAGCCGGTGATTTCGGGGTGCAATATGTGCACTATGGTGTTGCACCCAGTTATGCTACGTCACGCTGTTATAAGATGTTGCAAGAAACAGACTGTGAACCCGTGTTATATGGTCACGTTGTGCTGCCTTCTGTTGTAACGTGTTACTCTGTGATTAGATACGTCATCATTCATCGGGCTCCCCTTGCTGTGTAATCTCACGTTATTAAAGTTTTTTGAGATAACACGTCAATGTCCCCACGAGGCTTTGTGGAACGTGATGTGCTGACTTGTTGTTAAGGTTAGATTTATTTGTGCGCATGCGCCTTCGAGGGGGTGTTGTGGTGTGTTGTTAGCTCTCTTGGGTTTTGCTGCAGTTTTATACACTCCCATCTAACACTGTTCGGTTGTGTCGTGCTCTGCGCGTGATATTTCTGAATGAAGCGGTTTATTTTGTCTAGTAAAGCGCTTCCACCCTGCACTGCCCGGTCACCAGGTGTGCTGTGAGCACTCGGGGTGGACACCGTGTGCCTGGTGAGGGGGGCACTGTGTGTCCTGGAGTGCCCCTGAAACTCACCACTCTGAGGAACTCTGCAGTTTGTGACTGGACGAAAACTTCATCATTAGGGGCTCGCAGCTGCTGCCCTGTAAGTCATCGGCTCCTGATACATCGGCTGAATCCCCCCAACATTTGTTCGGGCTCAAACATGATCACAAGGTCCATCAAAACCTGCTGGAGAACGTCAAACACAGCGCCAGACACAGCAGAGTGTCTCTCGAGCACCCTTCTCTTCCTCGGCGCTGGGCTCAGGCACTGAAGAGGTGGGGATCTCTTCCGAGCACCAGCATCACAGGGTGCGCGTGCTCTCTGGGTACCAGACCCCTGTGTCCATATGTGGGGTGTGGAAATTAAACTTTCAGCGAAGCTCTGTGAGGTTCACAAGCTTTGCACTCCGAGGGGTGAACTTTGCAAGCCTCTTCTGCGCCAAGGAAGGGTGAACCTCACGGCAAATTCACCTGTGCGGGAGGCTGTTCTTGCAAACGCCTTTCCCCGGGAGAATTCTCAGTCTAAAAGTAGGTCCTTGTGGGATGGTCTCCCCCCGAAAAACCGATTTTCAGTGTTTTTTACAGCCACCTTTGTTAATGTTCATTAACTTTGTGAGTTTAAAGTTTGAAGCAGCTCTTTGAAGGGATAGCTATGGGAGGGTGAACATTAGGGGGCACTTGTGACCTATCTTAGGTGAGGGATGTCACAACAGCCTGGAAAGATGAAGTCATCGGCTGTCATGAAAAAGGCGCTTCTCCAATTTTCCAGCAGGGATTGAATGCTGAGAAGTAGTTCATAACAAGCGCGGTCCCGAAAGTGAAAGAGGACCGCGCTGCAGCCGATCTCTTGTCTTTATGGGGCCATGTGTTAGAAACACATGGCCCCATAAAGATAAGAAATCGTTTACGACAGAAGGAAAGCAGGAGAGCCAGTCCAAGTGGGCCGGCACAAAAAGCCAAAGGGAGGCAACATACATAGCTCATTTCCATTGGCTGGCCACCGTTTAGCATAAACGGTGACGCCAGCCAATGGAAATGAGGGGCGGGGCTTAAAGCCCTCTTCTGAAAATCCTTTCCTACAAAATCTCTCGCGGAGGCGGAGCAGGGCTCTGCCCTGCAACGCCACGCGAGACCTAAAAATAGGCGTAATGGACAAAAGTAAAGTCTATAATTGAAGACCCCATCGGTCCACGGAATGTTAAGGAAGCTGGTTGGTCATCTTTTAGTCTTCCATTGAGAGTTCTATATCCTAGATCAGTCAACAAGTCATATGTATATTTAAGAGAAGTACCAATCTTTTTTGCCTTGTTTTGTAAAGGAAATACTACTCGCGGAATATTGTAAGCCATGTCTGGTTCATCCCCGGTTACAGGATTGACCACCAAGGGCAACAGAGTCTGATTAAAATCTTCCGTTAATATGACTACCATGTGTTCATTCACTGCCATTATTTTTTCCAATTCATTCAATGTTGCCTGATAGCTGCACTTATTTTTCACCAATTGAGGAGGGAAATAAATGTTGATTATCAAACATTTGGTAAGGTTTTGATGTGTTAAGATAACTGGCAATATATATTTTGATGATGTTTTAAGTTTTTTTACTTATCACGCATAATTTAGTACATATTGATGTTGACAATCCTCCGAAGGCTTTTTTTTTTGCCTGGATTTCATGTGTTGTAAAATTTTGTATATTTAAATTCCCTGAATGCCAGGTTTCCTGTAGACATATTACACATTGTTCTTGTAGAAAGCTCATAATTTTATCCCCGGCCTTTTTTAATTGTCGCTCAAAGCCCGCTATGTTCCAAGACAATATTGAAAACTCACTTTGTTGGACTTTCCTTATGTTAGACCTTTCAGGAACACTTCTTGGCCTCGTATAGATACTGCCTCTCCCCTAAACTTACCCCCTCCCCCAGCGCCTTGAGACCCTCCCGGGTGAGTAGCGCGCTCTATAAATGCCGTGATTGATTGATTGATTGATTAAACGTGGAGCATCAACAGATAGCAGATTATTATCCTGTATTTTCCTTGCGGTGATTTGAAAATTCTCAAATCTGATGTTATCTTCAGCACCTTTGTACGGAAATCTAGTGCTTAATGGCGGTTTTTCATATTCTGTTCGTCTGTTGGCGGTTCTCAGAATATGTGGATATTTACATTTCTCCGGCTGTCTGATTATAATTCCCCAGTCGGTTAAGAAGTCTTAAATATTTAAAATCTTTAAAGCCACACTCTGAGATACCCATGTTGTTCTTGTGATTTCGTAATCAGAGTTGGCTTTATTATCCGAGACAAAGCAGACAGCAGCGAGTGATTTTGAGTTAAGTTCTTTCAAACTTTCAAAACAGTTTAATAACTAATATGTTTTGCCGATTTAATATGTCATGAAAGCCTTCTGACTTATATACAGGTATAAAGTCAATAATACAATTTTTACCACTACATGAAAGTTCATTATATAGTGGCTGTATCTCTTGGCATAATTTCCCTTTGTTTGATATTTGGGGTTCCCCCCTCTTTATCTGTTGAATTCCCACAAATCCTTCCTTTTGTACATTTTCCAAATCTGTACCATTTTCCACTCCCTCGGATTTCCCTATATTCACAGTTTTTACTGGACGTCTTAGATCCCTGACTTCCAATTTTTCCGTTATCCCTAGTATCCCATTCATAATCTTTTTCAATAAAGTTTCGTCGTTACTTGGTAATGGCATAATTCTATCCTCATTCTGTGTACATATATTAACCGAGGAAGTACTAGTGTTTACTATTCCCTGTTGTACTACTTCACTGTACCTTAACTGTGGTACAGTTGTTACATGCCGAACATTTGTTGGTATCTTAACATTGGATAGAGTTGGTGAAGTCGAAATGGCTCTAGTTACCACTCTTGGTACGGTTTCATGCTCTGATGTTTTGTCAATTGATGTTATGGCTTTAGCTCGGTTAGCCGAGAGACAAGATTCTTCATAACTTGGCCTGTTTCCATCAGGCTTATGAGCCCCATTTAGATTCTCTTGTTCCTTTCTCTTTTTTGCCGATTTGTTAAATATTGGAAAGATCACACTCTTCTTTGGCGCCGACGCATCTGGCGATGTTAGTTTGATCCCATTTTTTCTCTTAAGCTTTCTTAGTTTTTTTAATCTCCTTTTGCTTAAGTAGGGAGCGAAGCCCTCTTGATATCCATCAACTTGTAATCCACTACAGGGGTTTATCTTATTTGACTTTGGCTCTAACAATGTATTTACAGCGTCTTTTCTTTGATCAGAGCTGTCAATTATTACATTACTTATTTCATCTTTTGTTTCTGTAGACCTCTCTCCAGTACCCGGAAGAGCATTTTTATTGATGCAGTTCACTCCGCAATTCCCGATTTTGTTTGGTAATAGTTGTAATAGATCCACAATATCATCCATACGCTCTAGGTGTTTTACAACTTTAATTAATTCACCCATGTCCTGTTTAATTGATGACAATATTGCAGATGTATCTAAGACACACTGCTAGCTGATTCTACAGAGTCACACAAGTATACACAAAAGATAATGTTTCGGACGAGTAGTAAGTCTTCAGTAGTCTGCAGGTGTGTGACTCAAACAACAGCATCTGGCTTTCAGACAAAATTAAATTACATGCAACCAAGGCTTTGTATCAAAGGTGTTTCCTAGCCTCTGGATTAAAGTGAGAGCGGTTGTGCAAATGGTAGGAAAATATGCAACAGTGTTTGCTGCCACAGATGACCCAATTAGTTCGAAAACAGGGAGTATTTTAAGGCACAAATATGTGCTACCTGCATTATGGGACTGAGTATTACATGGAAAGAAATACCTTCAAGACAGGGTGCTGCATATTCTCACAGTGTGTTGTTCAAAGACCCCTGGAGTGAATGTGTGAGAACCGCTGCATATGCTGTGCATTTCCTAATAACAACAAGCACTGGGAAAGTCAGTATGTTTGGCCTTGGCAAGCTGTTCTGATCGCTAAATAAAAACAAAAATACTGTACTTATATGCCATAAAAACCAAAAATATGCAGTCACCTAAATGTGGCCAACTTGCACTTACAATAGCAATTTTAAATTTAAAAAAACATACATTCACCAATTTGTTTTAAAAATAAAACACCCCTTAGTTGTGCTATCCATTTTATTGCTATTATTTAAGGAGTCAGTATAAATTGCTATCTAACCAAGCACAGGCAGTTACAATTTAGCAGTGTCACAAACACTTTATAACAAACTACATAAAGGAGTGCTGGAATTTAAATAGAATATAAAATATTTAAAAAAGCACACCACGAGTCAGCTTTGGAATTGAACAGAACGGAACTATTTTTGGCAAATGTGAACACAGGCTTTGCGTATTTATGCAAAGCAAAGGGAGCCAAAGGGTAAAGTGGGCGAACCCACTGCCCAATGCTGTACAGTGCGGTGGGCGGAAGCAAAATGGGACTGACAGTTTAAACATACCAACTGAAGAAGCCTGCTGGCCAGTAGCCTGTGTGCATATTTTTCTTTTGGAAATGCAACAGTCCAGAGACACCCTAAAGCTGTATAAGGGCAGATGTAAAAGATGCTCAGGGAGGGCACTGTTTTATAGATATTGGACTGCTATCTTGTCTTTCGAGCTCATTACCAAATTTTGTCTAATTGAAAGTGATTCCTTTAGAGGAAAAAGATATCAACTAATCAGGAATCCCATCATCATCAGAACAGAACTATCAGGAAGTTTGAGAACAGTTTCAAAATAGACAGTCCTCTACGATAACAAGTATAATCAAAGTTAGTCATTCCTGCATGCAATGCAAATCATGCTTTGTGTTTGCCCAGTGAATTCACTACTGAACATTGTCACTAGTGTCCCACAGCTTCCTTTTCCAACTCTTCTCCAAGTGGCTAGGTCAACTCTCAGGCTATAAAACATAACTGTGTAGGTGGTGTGGCAAGGCTGGAACACCGTTGCTATCTTTGGAGAAAGGCTTCAGCTAAACTCTTAAGTAGAATTCTGTTTATTTGTTCCTCTCCATTTGTTTATTGGCTGGATAAATGTGGTCGACTGTATGCAATCAATCACCCACCTGCACCATTTATCAAATGTGCAGGCATCTGACAAGCTGGTAAGATCAAAGCAGGAAAATAATATAATTGTAGGCAAAAAATAAAATGTCAAAGAAGTATGCTGGCCCATAAGTTGGAGTAAGAAATGGTGGGAAAAGTGGTGAAACCTTCAAAATGTACACAGGTCTGGTTACACTGAACACGTCATATCATAAGTTGACTTCAGAATTTTAAATATATAGAAACATCCCAAATCAGATAAAGTGTTGAAAATGAACAATAATTACAACAAAGTTGAAAAGTCCACTTGTTTCTGAAAAAAGAGAAAGCTACTGCTGAAAAACTAAACCTGATCTATAAAATGTTTGGAGCTGGTGATTCAAATGATTCTGGCTACAGAAGAGAGTGAAAAATGGAACCTTCACCTCCCCCACACTCAAATGGTATTCTCTATTGGAATTTATCCGTAGCTATATTCTCTCATCATGTCCTTTTTTAAGGATACTTCACTTGTATCCCCTACTAAATTATCCAAGGAATTTAATCATTTCAGCCAGGTCTACGTTTACACTACAATGTAATGTGTTCAATCCGCTCATATTCTTGGCATGGAGCATTTCTTAAATATATAGTGGTCTTATCTTCTTTGCTTGGCTTTAATTCTCTGGTATATGAATTCACAATCAGCTTTAAATTGGTAACATATTTTGTGTTTGACAATGTAGGGCAAGAGATTTTTTACAAGATGAACTTTTTAAACTTTGTCTTATTAACTAGAATCCTCTGGTTAGGCTTTTAAATGTTTTGTTTCCAAGTTTAGGTCATTTGAAATACTTCTGTAACAAATGACAAACTATTTAATACAGCTTATGCAAAAACATTCACTCTGAACAGGCTTACATAGAACTAATGCTGAAGTTCTCCTCCTGCTATTGGTTTGGGCGTGCTGGTGAGGATTTCCTAGCAGAACTCACCAAAAGTAATGTCCCCACGCGAAATCCACTGCTGACTTATTTGCCCACTAACCCTTACATACAACACTGAATATAATACAATGAAAGATAGGGTTGAGAGGTGTGACAGGGAATGAGGACAAGCACTGGTAAAACCAATAGGTCTCACCTATAAAAGAGCTAATGGCTTTGCCAATGACTTAGCCTTGTTGCACAGCAGCATTACTGCTGTTCAGCATCACTACAACATTAGTGGCAATGTAGCAGGGCCGTCGCCTCGCAAACACAGCTGTGAGGCTTTGTTAAGTGGGACAAGATCGGTATTGCTATACTTGGGGACTTCTGACTAGGTGGTTCAGTTGGTACCTTCCCCAACTTGCAGGCACACTTCTCTTTCACTAAAACGCAATTTCATAAATACCTTCAGCTGAGGCACGCTCTAGAGCTGTACAAAACACACATCAACACCTTTGCTGAATACAGCCCCCCCTCGAAGTCAAGGTACTGATGGATAGGCAGGGAAAGGAGGGATATCCAAAAATTACCGCATATCAGTGATAAGCTCCCCCCAATGGCTTCCAGTCCCTCAGACAGAAATGGGAGGGATAGGTGGGGAAACTTGATGACACCTATTGGACCCTGGTAAGAATGCCCCCACGAGAAATAGCAATATCCTCGAGGTTTCGCCTCATACAGCTTAACTACCTACACACCACTTATCTTACCCCACTCTGGCGAGCTTGCAGGACTTCGACCCTGGAGGGTCCCTGGTGTTCATGCCCTAGCACCGACTTTTATAATGTGGTATGGCAATGCCCACAATAGCATCCTGATGGCAAAAAATCACTTCTGTCCTGAACCGGGTAATGGATGCCCACATTACTCTTACACCCACACAGGCAGTCCTGGATGAATTGGACAGGGTTGAGAACTACCGTGGAGATCAATCCCCGATTGGGATGGTGGCAAAACGTGATGGAAGTGGAGAACAGACACAACACCTACTCTTTGTGAGTGGCGCAGGGAAATAGACTGGTGCTCGCAACTTGAAAAACCCATATGCATTGTCAGAGGATTTCCATGGAAGGACGCCTGGATATGGGGCAAATGGATGGACTATTATGGACAGGGTACTTAGATCTCATGATATTAACAATATATAGCCAGAGGGCCACTTGGGTGGTGAGTGGGACAAAGGTGCGACTGCATGTTTTACTTGTTGTATTGTGATATGTAACCGGAAAACAATACAACTGTTTATAAAAAAGTGTCAAATTAACAAATGTGAGTGGAGAGGCGTAGAGTGGAGAGGGCACAGAGTGGAGAGGGCACAGAGTGGAGAGGGCACAGAGTGGAGAGGGCACAGAGTGGAGGGGGCACAGAGTGGAGAGGGCACAGAGTGGAGAGGGCACAGAGTGGAGAGGGCACAGAGTGGAGAGGCACAGAGTGGAGTGGCACAGAGTGGAGTAGAGTGGAACGGAGTAGGTAGGTAGGTATTGTTTATTGTACAGTTAATTAAAACTTTTACAGTCATGCATTAAAAAAAAAAAAAAAAAAATTCTCTAACATTTTCTTTTCTGTGACTTACATATATCTCATTGTTAAAACGCAGTAAAAATTCAGTGATGTGCGAAAAAAGAACAGAATGGGAAGTGAAAATTAAGACCAAAAGAAAAGAAAGGATGAAGAAAGAAATGTAGTTAAAATGAGGAAAAAGGGTTTGAAAAGAGTAAAATCTAGTGCAAAGCTTTTAAGATGCAATTTATACATACTTGGCATTACAAGGGACCCCATTTGAAGCGATTCCACAATCCTTAGCATGTGTGGGGTGCCAATCTTGGCGCTGCTGAAAGTGGCAGTGCAGACCCCGTGGACTGTTCCGTTGTAATGCAGTCTGCAAACTGAGTTGCCTGTTTTTTTTTTTTATTAATTCTACAGCAGAAAAGTATTTTACCAGGTGACAACTTAGTTGAATATCCTCACCAGAAAAAGATGCTAGCACTGCTTGTCTACAGGTTCTGATGGACTTCTTATTAAAAAAAGGTCTTAACAGAGTCCGTCGTTCCTGTTTTAAGGCAACACGTATAGTTAGTAGATGCACTATATCCTCCTCACCCTCCCCGCAGAGTTGGCAAATTGCTGGCTTCGGGGGACATAGCCAAGGTGGCATGTGATATGCAGATGGTATTATGCCCAAGCGGTGTTTCAAAAATTTCTCTTTAGTTGCTCTAGAGAAGCTGGTGAGGAGGTAGGCTTGTGGTGATGCCTTGCTGAAGGTCTGCAGGGTGAACCAGCCATGAGCGCGTTTACTCAGAGTAGCTTTGTCCTGTATAAGTGATTCCTTTTTGATCACACTGTTTACGATTTTTTTAAAGCTGGTGACGGTCGCTGGTGCCTCCCAAAGTTCCTGCAGGCCCAGCTGATTGAGTGAGTCGTCCATATAGCGTCGGGCTGGGTGTACCCTCTTAGTGCTCAGTTCTTTCCACAGATACATGTTTAATGAGTCAGGTGGACCCGTTTTGATTTTGAACCAGCTTTTGATGAATGCCCCTTTGCGGGCGATCTCTTGCTTTTGGATCCCAAGCTCCAGCCTTAGTTGTGCAGGCGATGTGTATCCTGGTAGCCCAAAGATCATTCGAATTGCCCTTGTTATTGTATGATCCAGAGTTTCAGCATCTCTCCCTCTCATGGCTTCGCTTCCATAGCGGATTGATGGTATGAGCTTTGCCTGGATCACTTTGATCAAGGGAAGTAGATTTGGGCCTGAGATGTTGTTCTTAAGATTTCTTAATGCCACCACGATCATTATCCCCCTTTTTTTATGACCTCCAATTGAGCTGTAAACTTTCCTTTATCATCGATGATGATGATTCCCAGGTACTTATAATTTTGTACCGCTTCCAGCTTATGTGTAGCCAGATGCCAGCGAGGCTGTGTCTTTTTCTTTCGCCAGTTTACGCAGAGAGTTTTAGTTTTTTCTCTATTGATGGTGAGTTTATTCTCCTCCGAGTACCGAGATGTAGTATTCAGCAATCGTTGTAAGCCCACTGGTGTCCGGCTAAGGAGGACCAAGTCATCTGCATAAAAAAGGTTAGACAGCTGGAGGTCCCCTATTTTGGGAGCGTGCGAGTTGTTGTCATTGAGGGAGTTTGAAAGTTCTGCCATAAAAAGATTAAAAAATAGCGGAGCAAGCACACAGCCTTGTTTTAGACCGTAGGTAGTTGGAATCTTTTTTGTCAGACAGTCTCCTGTGCCCAGTTTTACTTGCACCCATGTGTTGCTGTGCAAGAGCACTATTTGTTTTAGTAGCAATGGTGGTATATTCAATTTTTTTAATTTTTGCCATAATAAATTCCTATTTATATGGTCAAATGCTGAGCTGTAATCAATAAAACATAGATATAAAGGCTGTTTTATAGTGAGTGTGACGTCTATCATTATTGAGAGGGCCATAATATTGGTGGTAGTCCCCATGTTCTTACAGAAGCCTGTTTGGTTTATAGGGATTGCCGAGATATCCGTTGCCCAGGATGTTAATTCTTGTAGGAGTAATCCGGCGTAGTATTTGGCTTCATTGTCGATTAGGGCTACCAGCCGGTAGTTTTTTGGATTGTCCCTATTGCCTTTTTTGTATATAGGGGAGATGATTGAGCCCCTCCATGAAGATGGTATTGTTGATGAGCGCAAGATTGATTCGAAGGTCGGTTTTAATACAGATGCCCAAAAATTCGGATCTTGTTTGATTAGTATGGGGGAATCCCGTTTGGTCCCGGGGCTCCTTCACGCCTTCCCTTTGAGATTCTTTTGCAGATTTTTTTCCCTCGTGATGATGAGGGGCTGTTCCATAGTTGTATAAAAAAGATTTTGGGGAAATGTTTGGACGTTGCCTTCGAGGCAGAAAATTCCCTCATGCAGGTCAGTTGCGCGATCTTTGTTGAAGTGGGATTGCAGTTGGGTTGTCCAAGCCTCTTCTGTTACATGAGAATTAACGCCTTGATTTAACGGGCTCGCAAGATTATTGACTTTTTGCCAGAATTGGGCACTGTTGTTGTTATTAATATCATGCAGAAGTTTGGCCCATAAAGCTTCCTCAGATTCTTTTAAGGTGCCAAATTAATTTTCCCCGCTTAGCTTTCAGCACCCTCAGTTCTTGTAAGGTTGTATAATCGAGGTTGTCTTTCTTTAGTCTCCGAAGAGTGCAGTTAATCTGCTTTTTATAGATTTTCAATTGTGCGTTGTTTCCAATGTAAGAGCAGGAGCGTTTGATTCGAGCGTGTCCTGAGTTCCTATTTGCGTTGGTTCCCTTTTTTACTCCGAATTGGTTTCCTAGGGTTTGTGTGAACAGCTCCCAACTTCTTAGAAAATCGGGGTCTGCTGATTGTGCATCCTCCACAAGTTGTTTTGCAAGAATGAGGAAGCCTTCGGATCGTCCATTTTGCATTTTATTCGTTTTTCATTTGACGTAAATTCCGAGTTGTGAATATTTACCGGCACAATCTGTGGGTTGATTATTGAGCCAATTGTGATTTCCTGTGGCAAATGATCGCTAAGTTCCGAGGTTCCAATGTGATAATCCATTACCTTTGTAAACAAACAGCGAGAGACGAATGTGTAGTCTATTGTGGTGCTTGCTGTTGTATTGTGAAAGGTTGCGATCTTTGGGCGATCTCCTGGAAATCTTCCATTTAAAGATCGGAAGCCTAGTTGCTCTAATATCGCTAAGAGCCTCTGTGCTGTTTTCGTGTGTCTGCTGCCCGCATTATTCTCTTGTGTTGCTGCAGGCCACACGAAGGGGTCCTCCTCTGTATCTTCGACGGCTCTTCTAAACATGTTTGCGTTGAAATCTCCAGTAATGATTAAATTGTTGGTCTGCTCTCCCATTAGGATTTCCTCTAGCTTCTCTTTCAGCTGCGGGATTCCTTTTGTTTTATCGCGGGGTGTAGGTAAAGGTTTATGATAATTACCTGTTCTTTTTTTCCTCCCCTGTAAGGTTAGTTTGAGCACCTGTAATTCGTTTGGAGTTGCTATGCTATACGTCATTGATTCCATAGCGTAGATGCTCTTTACAGAGCAGTATGTGGCCAGTCCTCCCTTGCTATGGCCAAATTTGGCACTCTTTGTAGCAGGTAGGAAGAGCAGGTTGAATCCATCCAAGTTTCCTGGAGTGAAATTATGTCAAAACTTTGCAAGTAGAGTTGCATTTCCTGATCCAGGGTCTTATCTCCCACCCCGTTAATGTTCCACGAACAAAGTTTGAGAGAGGTTTTAATGCCAGTGTTGAGTTTAGTGAGCCTGGGACGTCAAAGATTTTGATTTTTTGTGTTTATGGTCCTTGATAACCAGCTCCACTCTTGTGGGGGGATGCTTTTTGTTGCCGTGGACCAATGATGCCGCTGCTCGCTGTCTTCAGTGCCCTCTGGGGATTTGCTTCGGGCTCCGCGCAGGACAGAGTATAAGTGCATGCTTGATTGCCTCGGTTGCCCCCCCACCCCCCCCCCCAGGCTCTTTTTGATTTTCCGAGTTTATGATCAGGGGTTCCGGATATCTAGGTCTAGCAAATGGACATAGCTTGATGCCCCAAGAGTTGAACTTAGCGTATTCCTTTAGAACTGTATCTGCTATCGTGGATGTGGCCCAAACTGCTTTAGTTGCTTCCACGCCCGGATGTTCTAAACTCTCCACAAATTCTATCGACTCTAGGTCATTAGATCTTATATTCTTAAAACTATTAATGGAGTTTATTAAGCGTAGAATGTTTCCTCTATTTAATGTGTCGATCCGTCCCTTTGATTTATATTCAGGGTGGAACATAATTATAGTGGAGTCTAATTGCGCCATTTGGTCTGCAGGTAGTGCCTGATTAGCTTTAGTTGCGTCAGCAGCCGCAGGGGGTTCTCTTAATGTTATTGTCGCCTCACCATCAATTGCACCCTCATATATGCATCCTCTTACCTCGCAAGGTTCACTCTTCGGGCGTCTCTGCCGCTTGTGATTGTTTTGGGGGAGTCCCTTCCTTCTACGTCTTTCCCCTCTTCCAGGGGCAAATTTTCTGGAAGTTCGTGTTGACTCTTAGTCCCATTGTCAGCCTGAGCTGTAGTTTCCGGGAGATCCGCTTTGCGGTCTATCCCCTGTTCCTGGACCATGGTCCTGCAAGGAGATGTTGATTGAGTCAGCTTTTGGTTTCGCCCCTTTCTCTTCAGCTTCCTTCGCTGCTTGGATGTAAGCGTGCGTGTTGGTGATTGGTTCGTTCCTGAAAGGCTACTGTTGGAATGTGCCTTACGCTTTGAAAGCCTTGGCGATGCCGTCAGTAAGACTTGACCTGTTTGATTTTTCTCTTTCATTTTTATTTGTGCTGGACCATCCTCAGGCATGCTAGTCTCTGATTTTTGTTCCACGGTGTCCTCGATCTCATCCTTAGTATTCAGTTGTATTTGGTGTTGCTTGACCATTCCTGTTGTGGCTAGTTCTTTTAAGGTTAGTTCCTGAGAAACCGTGGATCTTATGTCTGAAAGGAGGTTTTCCATTGCCATTGGGAGGGTTGCCAGCTTGTCTACTATGGATACGCATGTGCAGCTTGCCTGTGGTGTTTGTGTCTCCGCTTGTGCTCTTCTGATCAAGTTATTGAGGTCTGCCAATTTGTCGTCGATGTTTGCGACGAAGATCGAAAGAGAGTTAAGGACTGACAGTTGGATGTCCATCCTGTCGGACTGGTATTGCATTGCGTTTACCGACATTTGCATCGTATGTAGCAAAGTGGTCCAAATGTCTTCTTTTTCCTGCGTTTTAGAATTTTTTGTGTTTGTCCTTGGCGAGCTATTTTTTCGTTTGAGTTCGGCTGGGGATGCGAGAGGATATGAGGCAACCAGTCACTCCCCTTCCTCCGGTGTGAGATAGGATGTTTCTGGTTCTGTTTCCTGCGCTGTCGAGTTGTGAGGCCAATCTGTTTTGATTTTTGATTCGTCTTGCGCGATGCCTGCAAGAAATTGGTCATAGTTGTCAGGGAGGCGTGGAAAGGAGTGGCAAAGAGTAGAGTGGCGTGGAAAGGAGTGTCAAAGAGTAGAGTGGCGTAGATTGTAGCAGAGTAGAGTGCGGAGAGTGAATTGGAATGGTGTAGAGTGAATACAGTATAGAGGCGAGGAGTAGAGTGACTTGGAGTGCAGTGGGGTGAAGTGGCTGACTGGCATAGAGTGGACTGGTGCTGAGTGGAAGAATAGAATGGTGAGGAGTGGTATAATGGCGTAGAGTGGCACAGAGTGGAACAGAGCAGAGTAGAACAGAGTGGCGTAAAATAGAGTGATTCAAAATAGGGTTGCGCAGAGTAAAGTGGAGTGGGGTGACGTGCAGTGGCATAGAGTGGTTTACAGTAAGAATCTGGCGTGTACATAAAAGGAAGTTATATTAATAAAAAATAAACAGGCAATGTGGAAAATAAAATAAACCTCAGGACGTGGACAACTATAACAGAGGAGAAATATGAAGGCATATGTTACCTTTGGTTGCACGAAAAACTGTTTGAAAATACAGAAGGCATGAAGAAATAAAAGGGCAATGTAAAAAAAAAAAAAATTGCTAAAACTCAGAATGTTGGTGACGAGCACTTGCAAGGACCGTTTAAAGCTAAAGAAAAACAAAGCTCCCACAAGAAAAGCAGATGAAAGATGCAACTAATTGGGCCATGCTCCATGTTAGGGTTAAGGCAGACGGAAATGAAGTCAAGCCGCCACACACTGACCACCTAGAAGCAGGCATATGAGACTGACAATGAACCCAAACAATGGTAAGCAATGGGAGGGCTATAAGCCCACCAATAGTAAACAAATGTTTTAAAGAGACAGGGCATGCACTCTCTAGGCGAGGCCTACAAAAGTTGAGGACACCTCCATGTGACGTTGAAGGGGAAAAACAAAAAAGAGAATTACCAAGCGTGATGACGTATGTGCACAAGTGCAAGAGTAATTGGATGAGCAACATGGAGAGTAGGAGGCATTTGGTGAAGGGGAAGCAACACATGAGGGACAGGGGTGGAAAACACATGAACTCCCGAACTGCTTAAAGAAAAAGAAAAAAAAGTAGCTCCATAAATATGAGCAGTCAAGGATACAAGTCGGCAATCACAAGGGTGGTAAAGAGGCTATGATCCAGAATGGGGACAAACACAAGAAGAGGGAGGCAAGCAGTTTACGAAGAAGTAGTCAAATGAGAGTGACAGTAAAGCTAACCAATGTTAAGAAATGGGTGGGGTCTAAGCCTGCTGTAGGTTTTTGGTATGGTCCCCAAGAAGCCTATCGCAAAGAGTCAGCTAAAAGCGTTTGTAGTTGAGACTAAAAAAACGGTCTGCTTTTTCTTTGATTATGTCCCTCCCAGAGTTAACTCCGGCATCAAAACTCAGATTCCCTTGGTATAAGATGAGTTAAAATTTTAAAACAGGGCCTCTCGTGAGAGCAGGAGAGCAGAGGACAGCAGCTAGCCTTTACCATCAGATGAGGTCCCCAATTACCAAGAGGGTACAGTCAGTTTAATTGGGGCTGGCAGAAGACTGTGAGGCCCAGGCCAACTGTAGGTCGTAGTTAGGCCTGGGTGGGAGGAGTCATTCGGGAAAGCACCAGAGTCATACAGGTTCAATGTGGAACTCCAAAAGAGAGACATTGCTGTAAATGAAATAGGTGAAACGTTGGTGATTTTGCCCATGATCAAAGACAGATGATAGAGCTGGACATCATATTGAAGAAATTAGATAAATCTAAAAAGTTGAACACTGCAATGGAGGTGTAACTAGAGGCAAAAGGGAAAGAAAATGGCAAGCACTAGACAGTAAAATAGAGGCAAAGTGATTGGTCAACATTCAAGTCTTGGAGCTCACCCAGAATCCTCCAAAAACACTCATTATAATTTCAGTGAACTCTTTTTCAGTGCCCACCAGGTATCATCAGTGGGAAGTGCTGAAGACTTTAAACATAAGACCAATAGACTCCTGTCAAAGAATCAGGAGCTGGTTTAAGTCCCCTAATGGTGGCACTGTTATGATTGTGCTGCAGGACCCAGACTTTGTGAACCTATTATGTGCAAACTGGCATCCCTTAGAAGAGTGGGAAGTCAAGAAAGTACCACTCTTCTCAGACTTTAGAGAACACAACAAAGGCAACAGCAGTCTCAAAGCCCTTTCGGTGCCACAGCCTCATTGTGGAAACATGAAAAACTGGAATTGAGCATGGTGACAAGGCATGCATTCTTTCTACTGAAGGAGGAGCAATTGCTCTCAGATGCAGTTAAGGCGAAGACAGAACTTGGCAAATGGTGCCCCCATTACTGCCCTTCAGAGGGGTTATTAAACTTTGTTTTGACCTCTTCAAAACCCCATTAGTCATGGTCTGTTGATGTGAAGAACTGGAGAGGTTTCTCTTTAGTCTAGTTTCACATAAGGGTGGTATTTCAAGTAGATGTACACCTCCAGCTCTCTTCTTGCGGCCCTCCCCTAAAACTGGTTAGAGTTCCTTTTCCCATTTCCACACCCGCTAAAACTATTTTCTTAGTGATGGTTTATAAAGGAGAAGCTTAAACTGAGCTACACAGCAGTTTCATTGTTTATTCTGTTGTATTAGCAGCTACTAAAGGAATGGGCCCACAGAGAAAGAGTTTGGTGCTGAGCAGTTTGTGGACTAGATTGGTGGGATCTAGTGTACCAGATGTTTCGAATTTGCTACTTTTATAAAAAAATAATTTAAACTTAATAATTGGAGGTAAATTAAAATCCAAATACCATGCACATAATACTGCTCCTAACATGGAGGATGACTCCTCAATCCTACAAATCATTCCTCTTAAAATTTAAGTCATCAAATGCTTTTACTTTCCTCAAAAAGGGTCATGTGCCATTTTCACTCGAGCACGTCATTCTTGAACCAGTTTTTAAAGAAATACCTGGACCTGAAGGATGACAGAAAAAATAGAGCCACTGTTGGTTTGCCAGTCCTCCATAAAGTTCTTGTGAATGTATATACAAGTCAGCTATGATCTTCTGGATCCAAGTCCCAATACAGCACAAAGACTGCACTCCTGTATATCAGAAAAAATATCCACCATGTCATGGACAAAACACATCTAGCAATGTTGTGCTGCTGGATTTGTGCACTGCAGTGAATAGTGTGGCCACTCAATCCTTTTATATAATCGGACTTCAGTGGCCGGAGCGGTCACAAGCCAACCATGTTTTCAGTCATTTGAGGCCAACAGTTCAAAAGCAGTAAGATAACTGATCTTCCCATCTGCCATACTAAATTAAATTGCAGAGCCCAGCAGGGATCTCCCGTTCTCTGTATTATTCACCAATGACCCCTATTAACTATCCTCAATATTCAGAGTTTGGGCTTGTGTTTCAAGTCCTCTGCAGAGTATACTATTGTTTGGTTGGATGGTTTACCGACTTATGAAAATCAGTAAGCTTGCCTACATACAATTATGGCATGGATACACAGTTGTTCATTGCCACTACTAATGCCAGTATTTGGTTGTGTTCAGCCCAATCTCATCAGATGCTTGTTAAGTTTTTTGGTCAAGAAATTATCAGGGAACTTAAAAGTACAAAATATAGGGGATTTTGCTAGGAGAGATTCTTAACATGAAGGTCCAAATTGACATTGTCCAAAAAAAAAAAAAAACGTTTACTATCTTTACTGTTTAAAGAAGGTTTCATCTGATTGTGGCTCGTTTGGAAATTATTGTTTAAGGAACTTTCTAAATCTCACACTTGCACAAACTTTCTCTAAGCAGGGGGCTTCAAAAATATGGTTTAATAATAATAATAAATTTTATAAAGCGCAACAGCTACCTCAAACAGAGGTGTCCCGGTGATGATGCAGTCAAGCAAGAGAGATAGGATGTGAGGGGTCTAGCATTGGCTGAATAGCCAGGTCTTTAGTGCTTTCCTGGACTCCAATTCAGATTGGATCAAACTACTATATGCCTAAAACACGGGTGAGAGCATATGTCTGAAGGAATAGTCATATGCTTGTCGTGCAGAAGCAGACTGAATATAGGTGCTTATGTTTTCTGCATGAATTAATATTTAGTGCCCTCGCCTCAGAATTCAAGAAGCCATTAAGGTTAATGAACGGAGGGCGTGGTCTAGCCGCACAGCAAGATGGCCGCTTGAAGAGCAAGCTCTGCCGGACGGGCAATTAATCCTATCAATATCCGCACATACGGAGGGTCATCCACCACGCAGAAGTGACCCTGTGTCTCGCCTAACTTGGTGGGTGCTGGAGAGACTCGCCGAGGCAGCCAGTACGAGCGGCCGGCTAATATCTGCAGCCTGGGCCTGGTGCGGCCCGGGGGAGAGGCTCGCCACCGCTGGTGAGGAGAGCGCCGGCCGCGCTACAGCTCGCTCCTAATCTCGGCCCCCTCCTGCTCCAGTTACCTGAGATCGGCGCTGGGGGCTGCTGTGTAGTGCCCTGCTCATCTCGCGGCGCCCTGTGTGGATGGGTGTCTGTCCGGTGCTGCCAGTCCTGGTGAGTGCGCGCTCCCGTAGCAGCGGCCCCCGGGGAGAGGAGGGGACCGCGCCGCTTCGTACTATACGGCAGAACTGCCGTTGGTTTGTGCTGGGGACAGTCGGTCCCGTGCAGGAGTCCCGCCTGTGGGGGATTGCGGCCCGGGGCCCTTGTTGCAGGGGCCCGCCTCCTTACTAACTCCCTCTGGGCCTGGGTGGATCTCTGGGGGCTGCCGCCCCTTGCATGTACCGCCTCATCTCCACCATCCCGCAGTGCTGCACGCTGGCCCGTGCCTGCGATCTCCCCAGTGTGGCGTTGGGGCGCTGAGTGGCGTCGAGGCTGTGATCCCCTCGAAACTTCAAGCCGATACGGACTCCATCTGGCCTTTGCTGTGCTCCCTGCCGTGAGGACGCCATCTTGTGATTAGGTGCGCCGGCACATTATTGTCAATATATCGCAGTGTGAGTCCTGTGGGCCCGGATAATAAGCACCGGCGTGTGGGGCCGCCTGACTGTGCTGCGGAGGGCGGCTGCCTGACTACACTATGCTACATGAGGATAATGGCCGATTATTTCTAGTCATATTTACTACCTGCCCTTGAAGACTGTGCCCCGGCTGGGGTTCCCCCTGGTCGACGGCGGTGGATCCTGGGCCCTGCTGACGCTGAGTGGTGTCATTGAGGGGTGGTGTTTGCCGGAGCTGAACAGATTCGTACCCGGAGGCCACCTTGTGGTCAACACTACAGTGTCCCTTCTGCAGCTAAAGTCTACAGGCGCGTCTTGGAGCTGAGACCGGCGCGAACAGCGACCTCCAGGTCAGTTGGCCTTGCGGGGGACCTACCCACACTACACCTACTGTGCGCTTGCTGTCCCGGACCATCCGGGGGGAGGCTGTGCTGTGCCACTACAGCGCCATGGGGAAGCAAGATGCGAAGCAACCCAAGTTAACATTCAAAAACAGGCGGAATACCAGAACGATAGATCATGACCCAGAAGGGAGTTCAGATCATCCAACCGGGTCGCAGATTGAGGATCACGGCGAAGATTGGCGCACACTGTTGTTGGAAATGCGCTCTAGCCTCCGCACCATTGACTCTAAGTTGGACGGCCTTACGGCACAGTTAGATACCGTTAAAAAACAGGTCTAGTCGCACGAGACGAGGCTGGACGTATTGGAAAACCGCAACTCAGATTTCCACGAGTTTCAGGTCGAGACGAAGGAGCAGCTGTTGCACATGGACAAAGTTCTCGGCCTGCTGAGATCCAAAAACGAAGATTTGGAGGCTCGTTCCCGCCGGAACAATCTGCGCATCAAGGGGTCCCGGAGACGACGGCTATTGTTAAAATGGAGACCTACGTGGCCGATCTACTTCACAAATTGTTTGACCCGGCTTTGTCTGCAGTGCTTGCGGTCGAGAGAGCCCATCGGACTTTGGGCCCTCGGCCCCCAGTGGGCGCCACTCCCCGGCCCATTCTGGCTCGTATTCGGAACTATCAGGACCGCGACCTTATCCTCAGATTGGCAAGAGAGCGTGGTTCCATCACTCACCAGGGGAACTCGCTCTCCTTTTATCCTGATTTTACACCTGCAGTACAGGCGGCACACCGGGAATTCCTGCAGGCAAAGAGGACCCTTCTTCAGGCCCAGATTCCTTATTCGCTGCTGTATACCTCAAAGCTCAAGGTGTCTTATGACGGCACAGCCCATTTTTTTACGGACTCCAAATCGGCTCTGAAATTTGCTAAACATATCGGGGGCAAGAAGAAAAAGGCGCAGAGCCAGAGAACTGAAGAGGCGGCGGATGGCAGGCTAAGTGACAATGATTAACATTTGTTTAGGTATCTCGGGGTATCTCGATGTATCAGTTTATTGTTTGACCTGTCAGGCCTAGTCCTCTTTATTTGTCAGTGGTTTGCTCCCTCTGTCTTCATTAATGTTTGTTGCGAGACAACAGGGGAGATGTATAATGTGCTCTGTTCTATGGTAATGACCCTTCCTATTACTCTCGGCCACCCTACTTTCAGTGGGGGTGTATGCCGGCCGCACCGCTCCCCCCAGGGAGATGTCCCATTTGTCAATCTGCCCCCTTCGGGGCCTAAGCCTTCTTGGGGTAATGTTTCGGGGGGAGGGCTTTACACAACCTGATTGGGGGTTGGTGTGGGTGGGGGGTTTTATTTTGCGATTGGTCAGCTTTAAGCTTCTAAGCACGATGCACCTAGATTTGTACTCATGGTTCCTGGTTCTGGTACACCTACAACTTCCGCCTGAGTGGCTTCCACTAGAGCATGATGGTTCAACACACGGGGCTGTCTATGGAGGGCTTGGGCGGCACTGGGGCTATGTAATTGTGTTCCAGCGACCTGCACACATGTCGAGATGACCAGTTTAAATGTCCTTACCTGGAACATTCATGGTCTCAACGATCATAGGAAAACAAGACTGGTACACTCTTATCTGGTAAGACATCACATAGACGTATGCCTACTGCAGGAGACGCACCTGAATGCATCTCCGTCCACTAGATTGCACCACAGGCATTGGGGTCATGCTTATTCCTCTATATACTCCAACTACGCCTGCGGGGTTGCGGTGTTATTATGGCGGGGGCTAGACTGGAAGGAGAGTGAATGCCATTCGGACCCGGAGGGCAGATACGTTTTACTACTAGGACTCCTGGGTGGGACCCAAGTGGTTATTGTGGCTGTATATGGGCCGACTGTAGATACCCCTGAATTTTTTCAGAGTGTGTGGGCCAGGGTGAGGGCGACTGAATGCGACACCATCATTTGGGGGGGGGGGACTTCAATGCAGTACTGGACGATACGTTGGACAGGAAAGGACAGTCCCGTTCCCTTCACCCTATCACGACGGTAGCTCTCCAAGCCATTATGTCCGATGGTAATCTAATCGACGTATGGCGCCACAGACACCGGCAGACTCGGGAGGGCACCTGTATATCAGAACATCACAAAGCATGGTCTAGGTTGGACTTTTGGTTGGTGTCCAGGGACGTAGTGACTTGGACCAACGACGTCTCACACCTTCCCCGATCCCTGTCGGATCATGCACCTAGCTTGTTACGCCTCACGCTACCAAACTCTCCCACACGTATGTTTAGCTGGAGGCTCCCCCAAAATGCGCTACTAGATGAGGCATTTAAGGAGGAGATAAGAGGGGATATTACAGATTATTTCACTAACAATACCGGGTCAGTGTCCACTCAGTCATCCCTTTGGGAAGCATTCAAAGAGGTCATCAGGGGTCAATGCATAGCTCGTCAGGCAGGTGTGTTGAAAGCCATAAGGGGAACACTAGACTCCTTGGAGAGGAAAATGAAGGATTTAGAAACACAATTTTATACCACTGATGATCACACTCTTGTGGCTAAATTGAAGGAGTCCCTGTTAGAATTTGAAGAAGAAGCCCAACGTGAAGTAAAATGTTTAGGCAAATAAGCGCAGGCCAGGAGATACGGGGAGGGGGATAGACCCGGGAGGACGCTGGTGGCGATGCTGCGTGCCCTGCGCTTGGCCGCGTACGTCACTGAGATAGGGATAGCTCCCTCACAGGTGGCAATGGATCCCCAAGCCATACTTGATCAGTTTACACGGTTTTACGCCTCACTATATACGTCCGCTCAGGGCCCTATGCGTGAAGCTCTCACACCCTTCTTGGACTCCCTGGAGTTGGTGTGGCTGGGTCGGAGCCACAGGGAGTACCTGGACGTCCCCTTTGAAGTGGAGGATGTACTCCAAGTGATCAGAAGTCTCCCTCTGGATAAGGCACCGGGGTCTGATGGGCTGACTACGGCTTTTTATAAAACGTAAGCGGAGGAACTAGCCCCACAGCTTGTAGCACTCTACGAAGAAGCCCAAACCACAGGTATTTTACCACCTACCATGCGTGAGGCTATTATAAATACCCTGTTAAAGCCGGGGAAACACGAGAACGAACTCGCCTCTTATCGCCCACTGTTGCTCATAAATGTTGATGTCAAAATCTTGGCAAAATTGGTAGCCAACCGACTTCAACCTCTCCTCCCGGTAATCGCTCGCCCGAACCAATCGGGGTTCATCCCTGGGAGATCGACCTCGCATAATCTTAGGACCTTCTTTTCTGTTGTAGGCCATTGCTATATTTCTAGACGCTACGAAAGAGTTTGATTCACTTGAGTGGTCGTATCTTTTTGCGATTTTGGAACGAATGGGCTTCAGTCCTCTATTTCTTAGCTTGGTACGTCTGCTCTATACTGAGCCATCCGCCAGAGTCAAGGTGAACGGACTGCTGTCTGACCCGTTCAGGATCTCGCGAGGCACCAGGCAGGGATGCCCGCTGTCGCCTCTGCTATTCGCGATCGCGATGGAGCCATTGGCAGCCCGTATCAGACAGCACCACACAGCTCGGGGCCTGGGTTTCAGTTCTAGGAGCCTCTTAATTTCACTATATGCAGACGATGTCACCCTATATCTCTGCGACCTGGAGACGAACACGGCTCCCATTCTCCAGGAATTGATTAAGTTCGGCGGGCTTTCGGGTATTTCTATTAATTGGTCGAAATCCACAATATTCCCCTTAACAGATGCTACAACGCCATTTCCTCTTGACTACCCAATGCAGTGGGTGTCTGGTCCGGTGAAATACCTCGGGGTATGGCTTAGTCGAAAAACACAAGAAATTTGGGACCTAAACTACGGACGTACGGTGTCGTGGCTAGAGGACACAGTAGCAGCGTGGGCAAAACTTCCATTGTCTCTGGCAGGGAGAATTGCGATTGCCAAGATGGTGGTCCAGCCGAAACTGCTATATTTATTTGTTAACATACCCATCCCTCTCACGCAGGCCTTTTTTGCTTCCGTGCGCGCCTTGCTGATTTCTATGGTATGGGCGGGTCGCCAAGCGTGGGTCTCATGGGAATTGTTAACTCTGCCTCTATCTCAGGGTGGAATGGGTGCCCTAGACGTCCCACTATACCCCTTAAGCGCGCACGCGCAGTTCTTGCATTTTTGGGTGCGCCCGACCCCCTTCAGCCACATACGGCTGTGGAGATGGATGTGGCTGCTCCGATCCCTCTTCAGGTGGCCTTATATCAACCATGTAAACGCCCTCGTGGCGACATTGACACGGTGGAAACGCTACGCTGGGCGTGGGACAAGCTACGGGAAAGGGCGCAATTAAACATTTTATATGCTCCTTCTATTCCATTGGCACATAACCATATGCTTCCCACAATGGGCGAGAGCACGAGTAGGGCGTCGGCACTAAAAATGGGCCTGCGTACGTTTGCTGACTTATACCCGAATGGTGTGTTTAGAGAGCCGCCAGAGCCCCTAGAGGGTAGACCTATTCTTCCACCATAAACTCAGAGCCACGTGCAGAACACTACATGACACCTTCCCAAATTCACCACCCACACTACTAGGGCTCGAGAATGTTCTCAAAACAGACTCACCGCGCCGACTCATTATGTGGCTATATAACACAATGCAGATCTCGGCCCCCGTGCTGGAGCCCAGGGCCTTCCGGGAGTGGAATGCGAATTTTCCTGCCCCAATTACAGAGGAGCAGTGGGCATTTTGTTGCAATCAGCTAACTGTCTTATCCCCCAACTATAAGCTCTGCTTAATTCATTTTAAATTCCTTCATAGATTCTACAGGACTCCAATCCAGCTTCACCGTATGGGGCTTAGGGAGGATGATACATGCTGGAGATGCAGGCATTCTCCAGCCACCTTCTTGCATATCTCATGGGATTGTCCCCGGCTGCACGCATTCTGGTCTACAATCTTTCGCACAATATATGAAATACTAGGTGCAAAGGCCGACCCGGACCCCCTGCTGGGGCTGCTGGGATATGTACAGGGGACGCCGCCTGGGACCCGTAAACTGCATGCATTACTACTTTTGTTGGCCAAGCGCAGGGTGGCAATGCATTGGGGTAGGGGGGGTGTACCCTCTGCGAAAGCTTGGATCTGTGATGTCACATTTAGCCACACTCAATTATCTACCTTCTGGGAACTGTTGCCTGCGACATCTAGACTCAAAGACATATGGAGCCCCTTCCTGGAGTGGGCCTGGGCTCGTCAGACAGAGGAGTTAGATTCCCCTGTGCCGCAGGCTGAATAATAGTGGAGGCTGCCCAAGATCACGGGCTATTCCACTGTAGTCAAGAATAACTGCCAGAGTGGGTTAAGGCATAAATAAGTTATCAAGGGTATAGCCAATATAAATCTCCAATCAGGTGTATACTGTATACAATGTTGTATATTGAAATCGAGACCAGGAACTGGAGGAATTTGTTACTACAAATAGTTCTATGCATTGTGAAAGTGTTACCATATTGTGTGGTGGGAGAAAACTGACCAATCTTTTGTTGTTGGTTGTTTTTTTGTTTAAGAAATGCCAATAAAGAAATAAAATAAAAAAAGGTTAATGAACAAAACACACTCATGGGATCTCCCTTCCAAGAGCACAGTTTTGGAAGCAGAAGCTCGCTCTTTAAGAGTGTTCACCTCCATAATGCTCTACAAGAGGACTTAAGTCATTGTTCCATATTTTCAATTTTCTATTAATAACCGTTTTAACCACTGTTCCGACTTTAGTTCTGGCATTACTGTTGATAATATGTGCTGTATCTAAAAACGTCACTGTAACACAAACAATATGAATGCCATTACCCAGACGTAGACGATGCAGTTGACAGTGGGGCATCACAGGTAAAACAATAGTAATGGCCGGGCAGACTTTAATGGGCTTTTAATCAAGTAAGTGGCCTCTTGAGGGAAGACGACTTATCGCCAGTTGGTGGAAGCAGAGGTACTCCAGACTGGTCACAAGAAGACAGGAAAAGGGAACTCATTTGATCTACCTAACCACTGTAATCAATGAGGAATAAAAAGGTAGCCATGAGTGGGGAATAAACGGAGGGGTCACAGAACAAACAAACTCTTCAAACAGAGCACATCAGAGGTAGATAATATTTTTCATTTCACAGTGATTTTCAAGAACAACTGTGATATTCCTTGTATGTTGAAATGAGTGAGTTTGGAGGTCTCAGCCAGCGGCCCTGGGTGTGCTCTGTGTCTACTTGGGTGCTAGAAAAACTCAGATAACAAAAAAACCTTCCTACCATAACTGGTCCCCCCATATAAATGTAACTGGTTTGTACCTCAATGTAAAGAGGAAAAGGAAAGGTAAGGGAAACGAAGTTGGCAGAGAGAGCATTCTACCCTCCCTTGTAAGAAGGTTTCTTCAATCCTAGGTCTGCAGACGTCTACACCGTGGGCAACGGGGTGCTTTCACTGTTGGTGGGGCCAGTGATGGATGACTTAGCTCCCGATCTGGCCCCGTTTTTTCATATTGAATGAGTGATAACAACCGGAGCCGCGGCGTGGAAAGAGGAGGCTAGAGCTGGATGGAGCCACTCATTAGGATGCCAACTTGTTGTCCTACAAGCCACAAAGGGATACTTGCTCTCTCTGTGGTGAGCTGATGACGAGCTGACGCAATGGATGGAGATGGAAGGTGAGGGAAAGTAGGCCATGCATGGTCTTTTTGCTTTTAGAGGTCACCACATCAGGGAAGGGGTTCCTATTCAGCAACTAGTCCGCAGTCTGACCTATTCCTACAAAATGCAAACCTAGTCTGAATGGCAGAGGCCATGCTGGAGGGAAAAATGGCCGCCCACCTAGAATGGAAGATATTGTATTTTGTCACACATGCAGAACTGGGTAATAAGGATCAACACCCATCCCTTCCATTTCCTTTAGAGCAGTTACAAAAGAGCATTTTGAAGCGGACATTGGTGGTGCCCTCGAAATGTTAATAGAAAAATCTTAACCTGACTTACCAATTGTATTTTAACTTTGAAACTGCTTATGTGAACTGCTTGCATGCGGTTGCTGCTGGTATTATGTAAAGTGCTCTGATACCAATCTAGGTCATGTTTATGCTATATAAAACTGTAACAAAAAAATAAGCAAATAAAAATTGGCCTTCAAAGTGAAGCTGGTAAGACAATTGCGTGGAGGTACTTAAAAGTGTCACCAGAAACATGTAAGGAGTACCACTTCCTGGGTTGGTCATTTAGTAACTTGTTGCTAGGCAGGGCGGCATCAGAGCCAATATGGCAGAAAGAGTCTATATGGCTGCCCAGCACAGAGGCTATTGGTGAATATCTCACATTTTTATACACACACTGTTTTGTGTACACATCTCTGTTAGAAAAGGACATTTTGTATGACAATATTCACACAAACAAATTTATATTAGACCCTTATGGCCGAATACCGTAAGGTGTAGCTAATATGACTAATTAGTTAGTATGCATCCGCCCTCACCAGTTCCCTTACTTTCAAAAAATTAAAATAAAAAAAGCTTGACTATGCAAGTTGATAGCTCGGTGGAAGGGTATTTACAATAGGAATAAGCCTACATACTAAGGGCAACATAGCCATCAAAAACGTAACCTAATCCAGCTCTTACATCCTGCCTCTTTCACATTCTCAACATCTAGGTGTATTTTACAGCAAGAACTCAAAATAATAAAGAAGTAAGAGAAAGCAGCATCCAGCAGTTGAGGGACAAGGAAACAGGCTGCAAGGACTCCATAAGGAGTATGTTACCTACCCTGTAAGCATCTGTTCTTGGCATGTAGGGCTGTAGATTCACATGCTTTGCATACTCCTGCCATCTAGTGTTGGGTCTGGATGTTTGCAAGTTGTTTTTCTTTGAAGAAGTCTTTTCAAGTCACAAGGTAAGGTGACTCCTCCTTTCAGTGATACTGCACATGGGCATCGACTCCACTGTTAAGATTGTTTTACCGCAGGAGGGTGAGAATGGAGTAAGTGTAGTACAGAGATGTCCATGCGTGTACCATGGGAATAATAACTGCAACGACCAAAGGTGTCAGGGGAGGAGGGAGGGTTCATGTGAATCCACAGCCCTACATGCCAAGGACAGATGATGTTTACAGGGTAAGTAACATAATCTGTTCGAGGAATGTGTGCTGTAGATACACATGCTTTGCAATGACTGTATGATTATCAAAAACAATGGCTCCTGTGGACTAATGGCAAGAAAATCTCAATAAAATAACGCACTATGGCAATGTAATGGGTTATTGTGATGTCAAAAAGAGAAGGAGTCGAACACACCTTAGATTAGTATTTCATTCATAATTCTTGTTTATATAGTTCTTTGAAGCAAAATTACATTCATGACATTTAACAATCAATTGATTGTAGTGAGTGGTGTCCCAGTGAAAAAAAGGAACCTAAACAAATTAACCTAAATAATTTGTGACATATTCGTGACATATATACAAGGTTTCCTATATTTCATGAAAGCGACCATTGAAAGATATATATTATATAAACCACGCTTTTATACAATGATAAGTGCTGGCTTGTAATGATTCGCTTTGAAAAAACTGTCGACGGCGTTTCGACCCTGTGTGCAATGTAGGGTCTCTTCAGGACCTAAGATAGTAGGGACACCTGAAGGAAGGGTTTTGCGCAGCCTCGTGTGGAACTTGTGGCACCGTGAGTAAAGTGAAAAGGAAGGATACTCACAATAGAAGGGCACGGTGAGTGTGCAGATCAAGCACGAGCCGATAGGGTTTTTAAGTAGAAGTAGCAGGCTTCTTCCATGTGTTATGGCTCTTGATAATTATTTAAGACGGCTATGCGCCTCTTTGTGTCGCCAGTTGATAAGTAATGGGGGTCTTACTCAAGAATCAGTATGTTCGTGCCTGCATCAAGGATATCTGTGGAGCAGAACAGCATCTGTCTGTCTGCCTTGGTTCAATGGTCATTGAATGCAGGCACGAACATACTGATTCTTGAGTAAGACCCCCCATTACTTATCAAGAGCCATAACACATGGAAGAAGCCTGCTACTTCTACTTAAAAACCCTATCGGCTCGTGCTTGATCTGCACACTCACCGTGCCCTTCTATTCCATACCTGCGGAATCCTCCTATTGTGCTAACCGAATTTTGCCAGCCGACAGCTACCCTCACATGGGTGCCCGGCCGGGTCCCATGTGAGTATCCTTCCTTTTCACTTTACTCACGGTGCCACAAATTCCACACGAGGCTGCGCAAACCCTTCCTTCAGGTGTCCCTACTATCTTAGGTCCTGAAGAGACCCTACATTGCACACAGGGTCGAAACGCCGTCGACAGTTTTTTCAAAGCGAATCATTACAAGCCAGCACTTATCATTGTATAAAAGCGTGGTTTATATAATATATATCTTTCAATGGTCGCTTTCATGAAATATAGGAAACCTTATATATATGTCACGAATATGTCACAAATTATTTAGGTTTATTTGTTTAGGTTCCTTTTTTTCACTGGGACACCACTCACTACAATCAATTGATTGTTAAATGTCATGAATGTAATTTTGCTTCAAAGAACTATATAAACAAGAATTATGAATGAAATACTAATCTAAGGTGTGTTCGACTCCTTCTCTTTTTGACATCACAATAACCCATTACATTGCCATAGTGCGTTATTTTATTGAGATTTTCTTGCCATTAGTCCACAGGAGCCATTGTTTTTGATAATCATTTCAGTACCCTGGTTCCAAGTGAGTAGGGTTCCCTTGTTGTTTTTCTCGACTCTTGCAATGACTGTATAGCAGTACTCTCGCAAAGCGGTGGCTAACCAGTGGGCGTTGCAGTCGTCTGAAAAAGTGTTCTTAGCACTGCCTTTCCTACAGTAGCTTGTTGATATGCTAATACAGCCACACAATAGTGTTTGGTAAATGTGTGTGGTGTAGACCATGTAGCTGCTTTACAAATGTCAGGTATGGGAATGTTACCTAAAAATTCCACAGATGCTCCTATTTTATGAGTAGAATGTGCTCTAGGAGGTATAGACAAAGTTTTTTTGGCTTTAATATAGCATGTTTGGATACATTTAACTATCTATCTAGAAATACCAGATTTAGAGATAGGTTTCTTTCCTTTTCTGAGGGGGAGCAAAAGAAACAAAAAGTTGTTTTGTTTTGCGAACATGTTTTGTTCTATCAATATAATACAATAATGCTCTTTTGACATCTAATGTATGTAGAGCACTTTCTGCTACAGAATCCGGTTGAGGTAAGAAAACAAGTAATTCAACTGATTGGTTATTATGAAAAGCAGAGACTACTTTTGGAAGGAACTTTGGGTTAGTGCAAAGAACCACTCTGTCTCTATGGAGCTGGAAGAATGGTTCTTCCAAGGTTAGTGCCTGAAGCTCACCGACACGTCTTAGTGAAATGGTAGCAATCAAGAAAGCAACCTTCCATGAAAGGAATTGCAGTAGGTAATTGTGCAATGGTTCAAAAGGTGGACCCATATGTCTTGTTAGAACAATATTAAGGTTCCATGTAGGTGCAGGTGGAACCTTTGGTGGTATCACTCTTTTAAGGCCTATCATAAAGGCTTTAATTACTGGTACTCTGAATAGGGATGAGTGTTGTCTGTTTTGTAGATATGAAGCCACCACTGCAAGGTGTAGGCGAATGGATGTGTAGGCAAGGCCTACATGTTGTAGATGCAATAGATAACAAATGATTTGTTGTATAGAAGCATCTAGTGAGCCAATTGTCTGGTTATTACAATATATAACAAACCTTTTCCACTTTGCTGCATAGCATGCTCTTGTGGTAGGTTTCAGTGCTACCTTAAGAATTGTCATGCAATTTGGTGGTAGATTTAGTTATCCAAACTCTATGACTTCAGGAGCCAAATTGCTAGGTTTAGCTCCCTGGGGTTTGGATGTCTGATTTCTCCATGGTTCTGGGTGAGGTGAAGCTTCTGGTGGGGAACTACTGAGAGTTCTATTAGTGTGGTGAACCATAGTTGACGAGCCCATGTGGGAGTCACTAGAATAAGGGTGAAAGATGTTTGCCTGAGCTTCCGAACCAGAAATGAAAGAAGAGGGAGAGGCGGAAAAGCGTAAGCAAATATCCCTGACCAATTCATCCATAGGGCATTGCCTCTGGATAGAGGGTGTGGAAATCTGGAGACGAAGTTTGGGCATTTTGAGTTCTCTGCTGTTGCAAAGAGATCTATTTGTGGAACCCCTCATTTGTGGAAGTATGAGAGGAGGACTTGGGGTGGAGGTCCCACTCGTGGACTTGTTGCCGAATCCTACTGAGGAGGTCGGCAAATTTGTTGTCTATTCCTGGAAGGTGTTCTGCTAGCAGTTGGATTTTATGATGTATTGCCCAACGCCAAATGATCTGAGAGAGGCGTGATAACTGTAGAGTGTGTCCTCTTCCCCCCCCCCCCAGTGTTTGTACATAGTTCACAGCTGTCATATTGTTCTTCCGGACTAGGACAACTTTCCCTATCAGGAGAGGTAGAAATGCTTTTAGCAGGGTTGATAAAGGGCCGCCCTTTTGATAGCTTTGCGTATTCCACCACTGCAGAGAGCGATGGGTGCGGCTGTCTACCAACACTAGATCTTTTAGCTAACCCTATGATTGCGTCCATTGACATGCGAAGGATTCCTGTAGAGGACACATGTTTAATCTTGCATGAGGCACTATGGCAATGCATGATGCCATCATTCCTAGGAGTTGCATGAAAGTTCTGACTGTTAAATACTGCTTGCTTTGGAATTGTAGTAGCAGTGTTTGAAAATTATAAATCCTGGCAGCATTGGGTTAGGCTAAACCTGTTGCACAAGTTACTAACTTGTGTAACGATATATCTGTAAGAGACAGTAGTTAGTGATAGATTCCTTACCTTAGAATATCCCCAGGCGTCAGGCTGGATCCGGAAAGTTTTGCGTAGCAGTACCCTTGCGCGTCGGTAGGCGGCGTCGTGCGGCTCCGCGTCCGTCGTCGGCGTCGTGATCGCCGGGATGACGTCGCGGGCAGCACTTAGGCGCCGCCCCTGCGCGCTGACGTCAGTTCTGTACACGACTTTCCGCGCCAGGAACGCAGAGCCATGCAAGAAGCTGACACAGGTGTCTGAAAAATACTAGGGCCCTGAAAGGGATGTCCTTAACCCTAGAAATCAGTTCGCAGAACGGGGAGGATGGGTGGGCGGTAGGAATCTATCACTAACTACTGTCTCTTACAGATATATCGTTACACAAGTTAGTAACTTGTGCATCTGAAAGAGACACGTTAGTGATAGATTCCTTACCTTAGAATAGATACCCCAGCAATACCAACCCCGGTGGTGGGTCTGCGAACAAAGATCAGACAAGGAAGTCCTGGAGGACAGAACGGCCAAAGAAGCCGTCCCTCCGGACCTGACTGTCAAGGCAGTAATGCTTAGTAAACGTGTGCAGCGAGGCCCACGTAGCTGCCTGACAGATAACCGGCAGCGGAACACCGCGGCCCAAGGCCGTGGTAGCAGCCGTTGCCCTGGTGGAATGGGCACGCAGCCCAACAGGAGGCTCCTTCTTGGCCAAAGAATAGCAGGTCTTGATGCACAAGGTAACCCAGCGGGAGACGGTCCTCTTGTGCACCGCCCGACCTTTTTGGCGCCCACGTAGCCAACAAAGAGCTGGTCATCCACCCGGAAGTGTTTTGTGCGGTCGATATAGAAGGAGAGCGCACGTTTTGGGTCCAGACGGTGGAGCCTCTCTTCCTCTCTGGAAGGATGCGGAGGCGGAAAGAAGGTAGGCAAAGTGATGGTCTGCCCAATGTGGAAGGCAGTAACCACCTTTGGCAAGAAGGACGGACGCGTCCGAAGAACAACCTTGTCTGGATGAACAGACAGAAAGGGAGGTTTGCAAGATAGAGCCTGGAGCTCACTCACCCGCCGAGCGGAGGTGATGGCCACCAGAAAGGCAGTCTTCAGAGTCAGAAGACGAAGAGGACAGTTATGCAGAGGCTCAAAGGGAGCGCACATTAAAAAGGTAAGAACCAAGTTCAAGTCCCACTGAGGCATTACAAACGGAACAGGAGGGAAGAGGTGAGTAATGCCTTTAAGAACCTGTTAACAACAGGGGACTTGAAAAGGGAGGGCTGATCAGGGAGCCTGAGGAAGGCCGAGATAGCACAAAGATAACCCTTGATGGTACCCAGGGCAGAACCCTGTTGGGCCAGAGAGAGAAGGAACAGAAGGACCTCAGAAAGAGGGGCAGAAATGGGATTCACAGCCTTTGCTGTGCACCATGCCACAAATTTGTTCCACCTGCAGGCGTATACCACCTTAGTGGAGGGACGCCTGGCTGCCAGAATCACATCACAAACTTCGGGAGGCAAGTCGAAAGGAATCAACTGCCGCCGCTCAATCTCCACGCAAGCAGGTGTAGACTGGACAGGTTCGGGTGGAGGACCGTCCCCTGCTGCTGCGACAGAAGATCCTCCCGAAGAGGCAGACGGATCGGGGGATCTATGCTCATATTGAGTAGCTCGGGATACCAAACTCTTCGAGCCCAGTCCGGAACCACAAGAATGACTTGGGCCCGGTCGTGCCGAATCTTCTTCAACACTCTGGGTAGAAGTGGTATAGGCGGAAAGGCGTACAACAGACCGCAACTCCACTCGCGACGAAAAGCGTCGCCGAGCGAGTGCCGCCTTGGAAATTCCAACGCGCAGAACTGATGACATTGCGCGTTCTCTTCGGTGGCGAATAGATCTAACCAAGGCTCTCCCCACTGTAGAAAGAGTCCTTGCGCCACTTCCGAGTGAAGACGCCATTCGTGATCCATCATGCACCTGCGGCTGAGTTCGTCCGCCCTGGCGTTCAGAGAACCTGCCAGGTGTTGAACCATCAGGAACATGCCCTGATGTTCCAGCCATGTCCAGAGGCGCAGAGCCTCCTGACAAAGGGTCCAAGACCCCACCCCGCCCTGTTTGTTGCAGTACCACATGGCGGTGGTGTTGTCTGTGAACACCTGCACTACCTTCCCTTTGACAGAGGGAAGGAATGCCTTGAGTGCAAGCCGGATCGCCCGGAGCTCCAGAAGGTTGATATGGAGCCGGGACTCCGCCGGAGACCAGAGGCCTCTGATCTCCGCCTCTCCCATGTGACCGCCCCATCCCAGAAGGGACGCGTCCGTCACAACTGTATGCTCTGGCTGGGGAAGGGAGAGGGATCTGCCCATGACCCATTGCCGGTTCGAGAGCCACCACTGCAACTGTTTTGCAGTCCCCTCCGAGATCTGGACGTGATCGGACAGGTTGCCCTGGTGCTGCGCCCACTGGAACTTCAGGTCCCACTGCAGAGCCCGCATATGCCATCTGGCATGATTGACCAGCAGGATGCAGGAGGCCATGAGGCCCAGCAGCCTCAGGGTCATCCGTACCGAAACCCAGGATAAAGGCCGAAAGATCGGAATCATAGCCTGAATATCCCGGACTCGCCGTTCGGGAGGATAGGCCCGAAACTGCGTCGTGTCCAGAACTGCTCCGATGAAAAGGAGCTGTGGAGAAGGAATTAGATGCGACTTCGGCACATTGATGGAGAACCCCAGCGAGTGCAGGAGTTCGGCCGTAGTCTGGAGGTGGGAGACGACTGCCTGGGACGAGCCCGCCTTCAGCAGCCAGTCGTCGAGGTAGGGGAAGACTGAAACCCCTGCCCGGCGCAGATGAGCTGCGACCACCGCCATCACTTTCGTGAACACCCGAGGGGCACTTGTAAGGCCAAAGGGGAGCACGGTGAACTGAAAATGCTCGGGGCCTACCGTGAACCGAAGGTAACGCCGGTGGGCCGGCAGGACGGGGATGTGGAAATACGCGTCCTGCAAGTCCAACGCTACCAACCAGTCTCCAGGGTCGAGGGCAGTCAAGACCTGAGCTAGGGTGAGCATCTTGAACTTCTCCTTCCGGAGGAAGCGATTGACGTTCCGGAGGTCCAAGATAGGACGCATGTCCTCCTTGTCCTTTTTGGGCACCAGAAAGTAGTGGGAGTAGCAACCACGCCCTACTTCTGGGGTCGGAACATGCTCGATGGCCCTCTTGGTCAAGAGGGCCGTGACTTCCTTCCGTAGAAGCACCAAGTGATCCCCTGACATGCGGTGGAATTGAGGTGGCATGGCTGGGGGGTGGTCTCGAAGGGGAGGGAGTAGCCCCTTCGGACAATGTCCAAGACCCACCTGTCCGAGGTGATGGTGCGCCAGTGGGGAAGGTGATGGCGGACCCTGCCCCCTACTGGCGTGCCGTGCACCTGAAAGGAGGGACTAGGAGGGCTTGGAGGCCGCGGACGGGTTGGAGGTGGTGGCCTGACCCGCACGCTGGTTGCCCGATCCGCCACGGCGGAATCCACGTCCTCGGCCACGCGAAGACGCCTGCTGCGCGGGCCGGTGGCTGGGCTGCTGACGTGAAGGGCGCCCCTACCGTGGCCACGATAGGGGCGAAAAGCAGAAGGTAGCGGAGGGCGTGTAGCAGAAAGGCCCAGGGACTTTGCAGTAGCCCGTGAGTCCTTAAAGCGCTCCAACGCATGGTCTGCTTTGGACCCAAAAAGACCGACTCCATCAAAGGGCATGTCCATGAGAGTATTCTGGACATCCCCTGAAAAACCAGTGGTTCTCAGCCAGGCGTGGCGCCGGAGCGCCACCGTCGTTGCAATCGACCTGCCCAGCGAGTCGGCGGTGTCAAGGCCACAACGGATAGTGTATTTGGCCGCATCCCTTCCTTCCGCAATGGCGCGGGAAAGCAGTGCCTGGACCTCCTCAGGGCACTGGGGCAAAACATCCGCCACCGAATCCCACAGGGAGTGGGTATATCGGCCCAAAAGACAAGCGGTGTTAACGGACCGCAAGCCAGCACTGGAGGAAGAAAAACCTTTCTTCCCAAACTGATCCAGGCGTTTGGATTCCCTATCCGGAGGAGCGGTAGGGAAGGCGGTTTGGGAAGCGGAGGCTTGGACAACCAAGCTCTCAGGAGTGGGGTGGACAGAAAGAAACAGGGGGTCGCCCGGAGCGGGGCGATGGCGTCGTGACACGTTCCGATCCACAGGAGCCCCTGTGTTGGGCTTGGACCAGGCGCCCAAAAGAACGTCAGTGAGGGCGTCGTTAAACGGCAGCACAGTCTCCGCAGAGGAGGCTGCCGGCTGAAGCACCTCTGTCAAGATGTTAGGCTTGACCGTCAAAGTAGGGAGCTGGAGACGTAAGGCCCCAGCAGCCCTACGCAACACCGTACCAAAATTGGCCCCCTCCTCCGTAGCCACGGGAGGAGACAGCATGCCAGTGTCAGGAGAAGTATCCAGACCACTGGCCTCCCCTAGACTCTCTGTCCAGTCCTCATCATACTGACAGTTGCGTGTCAGAGGGTCATCAGACCCCTCCCAGTCCTCCTGGTCCTCCTCTGGTTCAAAATAAGGAGGAGGAGGGACATTTGGGACCCAAGGTCCCATCGGCGCCGGAGCCGGCGTCGAGCGACGTCGCTCCGGGTCCATGTCCGGAGCCGGAAGGAACTGGGGGACGACGCCGCCCGGAGCCCAGGGCGGCGTCGAGAACGGCACCGGAGACATCGGCGCCGGCGGAGGTGTCGTGAGGTCGACCGGCGTCGATGGGGGTTGTGGAGCCGGGATCGAGGCCGGGGCCGAAGCCGGAGCCGGGATCGAGGCTGGAGGCTCGGGCGACGCCGGGGCCGGAGCCGCCGGCGACGCCGGAGCAACCCCATCAGGGCCCGCGGGGCCCGAAGGCGCACCGGAGGGGCCTGAAGGCCCGAAGAGGCGGGCCATGGCCGACAGGAACTCCTGTACCTTGGCCGGATCCGCCCCCGAACCCGGGAAGGGCGGGTATGACGGGGGCGACTCCACAGGCAAGTCCGGGGCCGCGGGGGCGGGGACGGTGCCGGGAGGGGCCTCAGCCGAGTCGCGAGACCGGCGAGGCGAAGTCCGAGAGCGACGATGCTTCTTGGACTTCTTGTGCTTAGACTTACCGGACGAAGAAGTCGACGACCGGTGTGCACTCCGCGAGCGACCCCTGGACCTCTCACGCGACCGGGGCTTCCGCGGAGCCGAATGCCGGGCCTCGAGGAGCTTTCGAGACCGCTCTCGCAAAGCTTTCGGGTTGAGGGCCTGGCATTCGGGACAAGACTCGGTGTCGTGGCCTCGGCCGAGGCAGAAGAGACACTCCCAATGCGGGTCGGTGACGGACATCATCCGCGCACAGGCGCCACATCGCTTGAAGCCGGGCATCCCTACGACACCTTAAAGTTGGAAAAACCAGTGAAAAAATCACCAAAAAGTATGGTCAAAAATTGACCAGGGCACTGCTCTTCCCGGATCTGCGCTTGCTGGCGCGGAAAAAGAAGAACTGACGTCAGCGCGCAGGGGCGGCGCCTAAGTGCTGCCCGCGACGTCATCCCGGCGATCACGACGCCGACGACGGACGCGGAGCCGCACGACGCCGCCTACCGACGCGCAAGGGTACTGCTACGCAAAACTTTCCGGATCCAGCCTGACGCCTGGGGATATTCTAAGGTAAGGAATCTATCACTAACGTGTCTCTTTCAGATATGTTATGTTACATGATTTGTAGAGCGCGGGCTGCCCCAGCAACAGGGCGTTCCATTGCGGATTCCAAAAAGACCAGACAAAAGAGAAGTCCAAGGTGTAGGCTTATCCTGGAAAAAGCCAGGTCTTTGCTGCCTTCCGGAAAGCCCCATGGTTTTGAATGCTTCTGATGGTACCAGGAAGGACATTCCAGAGAGCAGAGGCAAGAACACGGAACGACCGACCTCCCGCTCGTGCTCTTCTGACAGAGGGAACACACGCCAGGTGTTGGTTAGAGGAGCACAGCGAGCGGTTAGTGACGTAAGGAGTGAGGAGGTTGGCTAGAATGTTGAGAGCTTGGGCACGCAGAATTCTGTGCGAGATGCACAGTACCTGGAAGTGGATTCTCTTCTCCACCGAAAGCCAATGGAGCTTACGTAGAAGGTTGGAAACTGTGCAGGATTTAGGGAGGGCAAAGAGCGTCCGAGCAGCGGCGTGCTGTGCCCTTTGGAGGCGATGAATCCCTACTTTGTTGGCACCAAAGTACAGGGAATTGAAGTAATCCAGTCTAGAAGGTATGGTAGACTCGATAATGATCTGGCGAGTTTGGGCGTCAAAAATTCTGAGCAATGGCTTAAGTCCACGTAGCAGCCCGAAACAGACACCAGACAAACTTAGTCTGTGCCTGAAAAGTCAGAGCACAGTCAACCCAGACACACAGATTTTTTTACGGCCTCCTTGGGTGATGGGGGGGGGGGGACCCCAGCGCAGCAGGCCACCAGTGATCGCTCCATAAATTGGTGTTTCTTCCCAGGAGAAGAAACTCAGATTTGTTAGCGTTCAGCTGTAAGCGGTTGGCTGGCATCCAATCCGCGATGGCCACCAAATCATCCTGGAATGTAGCCAAGTTTTGGTCTGAGTCATTAGATAAAGAGATCACAAGCTGACTGTCGTTAGCATAGGAGACCAGAGAGAGGCCCCTACTTTTTGCAACAACCGCTAGTGGTTGAATGTAAATGTTAAATAGCGTGGGGATCAGCGCTAATCCCTGTGGCACCCCCTGGCGCACGGAATGTGTCAGAGCTATGGGGGGGGGGGGAGGGGATACCACTTGGAAGGTTCTTTCCGAAAGAAATGATGTGAATCAGTTTAAAGCGGCACCTCCAATACCTATCTCCTGTAAGCGCCGCAGAAGAATCTGATGCGATAGTGTCGAAAGCGGCGCTCAGGTCGAGGAGGATCAGAACCGAGGTATTGGCCTCGTCCAGGGAGCTTCGCAGGTGTTCGGTGACTGCCAGCAGGGCAGATTCGGTGCTGTGACGGGGTCTGAAGCCATTCTGCGAGGGGTCTAGAAATTCATTGGCCTCTACGACTATGGTTAGAATAGAATTGATGTAAGACTCAGTGATTTTAGACACAAAAGGAATAAGTGAGATGGGGCGTAAATTCTCTGGCTTGGAGTCATCGAGGGCTGGTTTTTTTTAGCAATGGGATCACCTTGGCGTGTTTCCATGCAGCGGGTACTTCTGCAGAAGACAAGGACAGGTTTATCAGTTCACAGAAGATAGGCAGAAGATGGGGTAGAAATTTCTGGAACTGATCCGGTTTAAGTGGGTCCACTGGGGATCCAGATTTAATTTCGTTACAGAGGGTTATCAGTACTTCCTGGGATAGTACTGGAAAAGAGAGTAATGAGGGACCAGAGGAACTAGTGAGGGCCTTAGGACCATCGTTGTCGATAGTGGGGGGGAAGGTTTTATAGCAGTCCTCGACCTTCTTAACAAAAAAGAAGGCAAGAGTCTTGCACTGAAAGTTTGAGGTGATGGTGGGTTCATTTGCCCTCGCTGGGGTTTTAAGATCTTTTAGCAGGGAGAAAATGCTTTTAGCTGGGTTGCTGCTATTTAAGATTTTTTCTGCAAAGTAATCAGCTGTTGCTTTACAAATGGATTTATGATAATCCTAGATAGCGGAGCGGTATTGTGTCTTGAGGGCGGGATCATAGTGTCATCTCCATGCGCGCTCTAGTGCCTTGCAGTATTTTCTCACCCGGGTCAACGTCTCATTAAACCACGGACTGGTCTGTGTTCTACGGCTGTAGGTGTATTTGGCGGGGATGCATTTGTCAAGGGTGTGCGTAAGCCACTCACGCAGAAGGCTGTTTGCTGCTTCAATATTCCCAGTCAGTTGGGGCATCTGGTTGAGGAGGATGTCTCGGAAATGATTGACATCTAGCTTATGCCAAGGGCGTTTTAGAATGGGCTTAGAGTGGGCGTCCGAGGATGGGCCTTCACACCCTGTAGTGTCCTGGAAATAAGGAAGTGGTCTGACCAGGTCATGGTCAGACTTTTAAAGAAGGTATGTTAGTAAAGACGGAGTCAAGGAGGTATCCTGCAGAGTGTGTACTGCTGGCAACGCATCGCATTAATTGACATGCAGCGAGGTCCGCCAACAAATTGGCGATCTCATTGTCTTGGCCGGCCTCCAGGTGGAGGTTGAGATTCCCCACTATGTTGAAGTTAGCGGACCAGGTCGCCAGTATGAGTGTTTAGCATAGCTCCTAGACAGGGCTGCAGCTGTGAGGGTTGAAGATGGGATTTTTGTGCATGGACTGCGAATCCCAACTGATGAAGAAGATTTATGGTAATTTTAGTGTGTTGTAAACACTTGTGTGTGTTGGCTTTGATGAGCAAATCGTCTAGATATGGGAAGACATGAATTTGTTGTCTTCATAGATGAGCTGCTACTGCTGCTACTACTGCTAGACATTTGGTGAATACTCTGGGTGCAGTAGTGACTCCGAATGGGAGTCATTTGAATTGATTGTGCTTTCCTGCTATCACAAATCTGAGATATTTGCAATGTGCTGGGTGAATAGGAATGTGAAAGTATGCGCCCTTTAAGTCCAGTGTTGACATAAAGTCGCTTTGCTGTAAGAGCAGTAGCACCTGTTGAAGTGTGATTATATGAAAGTGTTTTGATAGTATGTATAGGTTTATAGGCCTGAGATCTAAGATTGGCCATAGAGAACCGTCCTTTTTGGGGATTAGGAAGTAAAGTGAGTAAACCCCTGAACCTTAGGTGTTGTATTGGAACTGGTTGCATCGCTCCTATTGTTAGAAGAGCTTGTACTTCTTGTTTGAGAAATTGTTGGCGCTCTAGAGAGATTTTGTGAATGAGAGGTGGAATATTGGGAGGATTGCTGGTGAGCTCCAGGTAATAACCATGTTGGATAATGTCCAACACCCATGTGTCTGATGTTACTGATTGCCAAATGGGAAGAAATTGATGCAGTCTTCTCCTGACAGGTGTATGATGGTCGAGGGGAATTGTTATTAAGTCACTGCTTGTTGGGAGATGGAGAGGTACGTGTTGGTGTACCTCTGCCTCTTCCTTTAAAATGGGTTCCTCTATAACTACCCTTGTAGAATTCTGAGGAGGGGGAGGATTGATTTTGTAGGAAGATGCAGTGGTATCCGTGGAGTTACTTTTTGAGCCTCCCCTATAAAATGAGCGGCGAAAGGCGCCTCTGCTAGAGGGTGACTGGAGTACTACCATAGTATTTTGCCACTTCAGTGTCTTTTTTCATCTTTTCAAGTGCTTCATCGACTTGAGGGCCAAAAAGATGTTCCTTGCCGAAAGGAGCATTGAGTATTGTTTGTTGTACCTCTGGTTTGAACCCAGAGATTCACAGCCATGCGTGTCTGCTGAGGAGAATACTGGTGTTAACTCCTCTGGCTGTAGTATCAGCAGCGTCTACCACACACCTGACGGAGGAGTTGGAAATTTATTTTCCCTCCTGCACCAGTTCCTGACCTTTTTTCCTATGCTCCTCTGGGAGGTATTGGAGTAACTCCTCCATTTCGTAGTGGGCCCTGTCATACCTAGCCAAAAGACCTTGTGTATTGGCTATGCACCAATGATTGGCTGATTGTGCAGCCACTCTTTTGCCTGAGGCATCTATTAATTTAGACTCTTCGCCTGGAGATAGTGCATCACCTGAGGTTTGGGAATTTGCTCTTTTATGAGCATTGGACACAACCAAAGAGTCTTATGGAAGCTGGCCTCTAATGACGATTGGGTCAGATGGTGGGGGTTTGTATTTTTATCTGTATGAGGAGAACCCTGTGGTGTAATATCTAGAGGGTCTGAACTTGATACTATTGGTACTGATGAAGGGGTATGGGGTGGATGGGGCCATGTCCTTTTTCCTTTTTAAAGGAATTTTATATCCAGTGTCTTGTGAGATGGGAATCTTCCTTTTGGAGGATGACGGTATCATAGGTTTTGTTAAAATATGTCCAATGTCTGGATTTATATTAAAAAATTGGGGGGGGGATCCAGCTCTTCTTGCATAGGTTCCAGAATTGGCTCTGGAGGCTTCTGAGGAGCATCTTTCTGTTTCGGTCCTGAAATTTTCAGTACCGAGCCAGATTTGTCCTTTTTGTCCTTCAGAACCAAAGTTTTAGGGGCCGAAGATGTGGTGTCTCTTCTCAAGCCCGAGCCGGAAGGCTTGACTTGTGCTTTCTGTTTCGACAAGCAGGGTGGGGCGTTCGAAGCAGAGTTTCAGTGCCTACCATGGCCGGATGGCAGTGGCGGCCCGGAAGCCTTTTGCTTGGTGGAAGCGGGTTTTGTGGTCAAAGGGGTTTTGGTACTCACAGTACCTTGACCGGCTGGAACATCCTGGGACTCCAGCTCGGAATCGGAGTCCTGGATGGAGGAGGCCTCTTCCTCTTCTGCTGCAGATGCTTCCATTTCTTCCTGTTCTAGATCTCCTTCAAAGATATCGGGGGTGTCCTCGATACTCTGCTGCTGCATTTCTTTTAGTCGAGCCCAACGGTCTCGCAGGGTCTTTTTAGATCGAAATGAATGACAGGCGTCACAGTCTTATTCCTTGTGTTCCGTAGAGAGGCACAGGTTACAGACCTTGTGAAGGTCGGTGTGTGGATATTAAGAGCAGCACTGAGGGCAGAATTTGAACAAAGTCCGTTCCATCGGCAGATTACTTGATGGTGTTTTCCTTGAGTGGAAGTTAATGGAAACGGGCTAGGCCCGAAGGCCGCCGTTGGAGTTTTTATGATCTAACTAGGAAAGTTTTCCGATTTTCGTCACGAAGGGGGGGATGGAAAACACGTTCATAACAATACAGACAAAGGGTACAGTGGATTGCACACCAAACGGATACCGAAGAACGGTCTCGAACCAGAGAGCCGCAAACCACATCCGAACCCAATGGCGGAAAGAAAACAATCTAACTATGGAGTCAATGCCCATCCACAGTATCACCAAAAGGAGGAATCACCTTACCTAGTAACTGGAAAAGATTTCTTCGAAGAAAAACAACTTGCAAACATCCGGACCCAACACTAGATGGCAGGAGAATGCAAAGCATGTTTAGCTACATCACACATGCCTCGAACCCAAACTTTGCATCAATTGGTAATAAAATAAATCCCCAGACAGGCACAATGGATAAAAGTTTGAAAGGTCAAGTAAGGGTTCCACTATTGATTATATCATCAAATCAGAAAACATGTTACATAGAATTAAAAACATGCAAGTATGAACTACAGATTTTAGTGACCATGCCTCACTGACCTGTGATTTATGCTGGGAAGGTAACATCACACATGCCCCAAACCCAAACTTCGCATCACCCCTGGAAGAAGTCCAGTGTCTGTATAGTCAGCAGAATGAGCGTGCGGTAGGCCATCCACCCAAATGTCTGACCGCTAAATGCCTGGAGAATGCCACATGCCACATAAGCTGCCTTAGCCCTGGGAAGTGTGCCTGGATACTGGACTGAGTTTGGACTTTATGGCAAGTGCAACAATGGTTGATACATTAGGTTATATTAGCAATGATGGCCTTAGATGTTGGTAGGCTGACATTTTAATTTTCAACGGTCACAAAACGAATGTTTCTCATTCAGTGCAACTTGAAGTTCACACAGAGCAATGCTACTCCAGCAGCACAAGAGGAGAACTATCAAGGGAAAGATCTTTGCCCTGATGGTGCTGCAACAGCAATTCTGGGATGAAGGAGGAGTTCTAAGTACCATCCTGTACCTAAGCAATACTGCGATGTAATGACCGAAAACGAAGTCTGCCATGAAAAAAAAGCTTTAAGTCAATTGGAGCATTGTTGGCTATTGGAATTAACTCCACAGGACTGCTATGGTAAGACCCTTCAAAGAAAGCTACATCACAGAAACATGGTAAGCTTCAGGGTCTATGCCCACTAAGTCACTGCGAGCCAGCAAAGCTTCGGGAGGGGGGGATGCTGGTTTACTCACACGAACAGAACTCTAGTGTTATATCTGTAGAATTAAATCTGTGTCACCACCTAGAATTGGTGGCACTGGCAGTCAAAATGTTTGGATTGTGTTCCACTTCAGCATGTTCACATGCAATGAGGATCCAACATGCCTCAAAAAGTACTGAGGGGGAGCCCCCATACTACACTTCCCATGTACATTCAGAAAAGTCAAAATAGTCAAGAGCGGCGGACGGAACAAGCAGCCCTGGCACCCCACTCACTAGGAAGCATATGCCCACTGCCACAAGTGTGGAACCAGGGATGAGTGAACAGGATTGGGCTTAACTAGTTATCCAGGTGCAGGTTTCAAAGCACACCACCAGATAAAGCTGCAGGGAATGCATGCAGAGCTTTACATGGGAACCACATCTGTGTATAAGACCTGCAGTCTCAAAAGCCTCTGGAAACACACAGCTGTCAGGGTTTTGTTGGTCAAAATGTGATTCATTGTCTGACCGTTAACTTCAGTAGAGGACAAAACACTTTTGACATCCTGGAGAGTAGAACAGCCCCTACAACATGCATCCTTTTGGATGGTACCAAGCAGGACTGGGGGTAATTCACTTCAAAAAGTAGATTGAATAGAATGCTGAGCACCAGATTCAAGGGGCAGCACTGATAATGAAAAGGAGTGCCTTGCATTAGTAAAGCTAGTTTTGTTCGCGAATAAAGCACATTCCTGGTTCCTATAGGTCAGTTACATGCAAGCAGGCATCCTAAAGGTCCACTGGGTGCAGACAGTTGTTTTAGGCAGCTGCCAGCAGCTGAGCCAAAGGTCTGTCAGTGGCTTAAACTTTTGCAGGGGAGAAACTGCTTTAAATCTTAAAGACCCAATTTAGGGTGAGCCCTCCTCCTTCTCTCGTTGCAAAATACAGTGGGAGTATTGGCTTTGCTTCCTTTCTGGGGACAGGACTGGCTCGACAGCTCCTGAAAGGAGGAGACTCTAGTTCCTGCTGCAATTCTTGTGATACATACTAGGGCAAAGGTAGCCTTTATAGAACATAGGCATTCATCACACGCAGATGAGCCAAGCATCTCTAGGGGAATGCTAAGTGAGACGGTCTTGTATGAATATGGTGGTGGACTGGGGGTATAAATTGAAGAGGGCAGGGCTTGTCCATCCTTGAAGGTCCTGCTGGAGGGTCAGGCCTGGTGGTGCTGGCTGGGACAGTGGGGATTGTGCCTTGAGCTGGTTCTCTGAGGATTGTGGAAGCTGCACTAGAGTGGTTGGGATGATGTACCAGGACTTTGGGCTGCAGGACTGGGGGGTGGTGGGGCTATTCAGCTTTCGACCTCACACTCAGAGCATGCAGGAAAGAGTTGTAGAGAAGAATCAAGGTCAACATGAGAGGAAAATCTGCAACTGGATTGGAGTGGGCCTGCATCTAATGCCCTTGGTCTGATGGGTTTGGTAGGTCTAGCAAGCCCGCTGTCAGAGGAGGAAGTGAGCGTGGGTGACAGAAAGGAGTGTGTCAACAGTTATAAGGAGACAGATCACTGATATCAAAAGGGCCACGCAAGAGCCCTGTAGATGCAGTGGGAAGGAAATGGGTTGGGGGCGCACAAACTACAAAGAAACAATATGGACGGACCCTGGAATAGTGGAGATCTATCAATCACTATGTGTGGTAAGTCCAAGGACCATTAGGTATATTTAAAGACCCTCACACCAACCTAGTTGGTGTCATGCTTCATCATTAGGTCCCAACCGAGGCCTAATGCCGCCGGTTGTGCTACGACGCCGGATTACAGCGGAGCAGGTGTAGTGTGAAGATGTGATGTAAAAATTAAAAATACCTCTGAGAATCCTTGCCCAGTAAATTTATTAGTGGCGGCTCAGGGTATGGTTAAAACTATGTGAAACCGACTAACAAGAAATATTCATCTGTAGTAGTTTAGGTGATGCGGTCTACATGTTTCAGCCCGTCAAGAAATTCAAATGGGCTTTCTTCAGGACCTAAAATTCAAGTGAGTGGCAAGTGAAGGCCACGTGAGAAAGTAAGTACCAACACACGCACTAAGGTGTGTGGACTCGATGTCGATATACTTACAGACACCACTCAAAAAACAATTAGTAGAAAAGTAAGCAGCTAATCGGGACATGAGAGGATTCAACCGATCAACCGATTTGGTTCCGTGAGGATTCCCATGAGACTACCTACTGCGGTCTCCCGAGTCCGACTTCGGGAGACCGCAGTAGGTAGTCTCATGGGAATCCTCACGGAACCAAATCGGTTGATCGGTTGAATCCCTCTCATGTCCCGATTAGCTGCTTACTTTTTCTACTAATTGTTTTTTGAGTGGTGTCTGTAAGTATATCGACACCGAGTCCACACACCTTAGTGCGTGTGTTGGTACTTTACTTTCTCACGTGGCCTTCACTTTGCCACTCACTTGAATTTTAGGTCCTGAAGAAAGCCCATTTGAATTTTTTGACGGGCTGAAACATGTAGACCGCATCACCTAAACCACTACAGATGAATATTTCTTGTTAGTCGGTTTCACATAGTTTTTAACCATACCCTGAGCCGCCACTAATAAATTTACTGGGCAAGGATTCTCAGAGGTATTTTTAATTTTTACATCACATCTTCACACTACACCTGCTCCGCTGTAATCAGGCGTCGTAGCACAACCGGGCGGCATTAGGCCTCCCGGTTGGGACCCCAATGATGAAGCATGACACCAACTAGGTTGTGTGTGAGGGGTCTTTTAAATATACCTAATGGTCCTTGGACTTACCACACATAGTGATTGATAGATCTCCACTATTCCAGGGTCCGTCCATATTGTTTCTTTATAACTTTACCCAGGGGATTAGGACGTACCCCAAAATCCTCGCTCTCTTTTTGTTTTTCGGCGCACAAACTACTGCACCTTGAATAACTAAGAAGGTGGAGGGTCACATACACTTTGGTGCAGTTCCCCTCTCGTGTCAGGGCAGCCAGGAAACAGGACTGCTGTGTTTGGGTATTCAGAGCCATTAGTAAGGAAAGGTCTCTGGAGATCAGAGTATTTGGTCCTCCCAAAAAGCCCTGAGCTCCCAAGCACATTAAACTGCCTTTCCTGGGCCACAACAACAGGGTCTGGCTGGAATAAGCTGTGTGGTACAGAGGGGAGAAAATGGTCTTGTCCGAATATACTTTCATCTTCCCTGAGGTTACTCCCCACAAATTATACAGGGGCCAGTGGAATGCCTTACTACCTCACTTCCCATAAGGGGAACTGTAGGGCAGCATCCTGTACTTGCAACCCAACTCTTTTCCCTAATGATGAAATCTAGTTTGTTTTCTGCATACAAGAGAGGCATTTCCAGAGGGACTTCATACCAAAGGTAGCAAACAGAATGCAAGACTGTTGCCCAATAACGAAGAGGTCACGCAAGTCACCAGCTTAAAATACACAACAGCGCAATGCACGAGGCTAACAGCCAAACTTTTGCACTATAAGCTACAAGAGAGGAGGGCAGGAGGGATGTTGCACAGCAGACAAAAACGTTCATGGATATAGGTGTGGGGTCCATGCTAGGAACTAACCAAGCACGAGAGAAGTAAAGTCCAATCTATATTAACAAAAAGGAACTGGCAAGCCCAGGCATGTGCGCAGGTGTATAGATATCTAGAAGGTGAGAATGGGAAAGAGCCAGGACACAAGTATCCATGTTAATTCAGCATACCACTGATTATTTATTCCATGAGAAGATAAAAAAGCAAAGCTACATTTTACACAGAAATGTAAAGTCCTGTGCTTAGCACAAACTCAAATACTTTTCATACAGATTGCATTTTTTACGTACTAGAACTTAAATCACTGAGAACTCAGAGAATACATTTTTAAGTGTAAACAATGTTTTAGAATAGGTGCAAGGATACATGTAAATAATATATTTCTGTTGCAGATCTACCAAATAAATGTTATGCTCCAGGTCCTTCGTCTCTGGCAGCACCATCCATGTATAAGCATAATCAGAAATACTATGAACTCATATTCAAATAAATAAAACTGCTTATGGTCATACATTTCAATAAACGTGAATGAAAGAGTGATCGCACCTTGAAAAAGTTTCTGTAATCCATTCCATACTCAGCATCTTTTCCAACTTGTAGAGGCACCTGGTAGAGGTCTAGACTATATTCACTAGTGCTCATCTTTCAATTTAAACATCTGCTCAAAAAAGCCTTGAAAGTACAGAGTTCAAATGGGGTTTGCTGGTAACCATGAGATCAAACTAGTGGCTTATCCCAACAAGATCTTGCTTTTAGTTTACATCCACTTTTGTCTTTTCAAGAAACTTCTAAATTTTTGATCAAAGTCAGTTCATGCTCGATAGTTTGAATCGCAACAAAACCCAAATTCTCATAGCATCCCCTGGCTGAGCTAGAGTATAATTTATAAAGGTGTTAAATGAAAACTGAATGGTAAAAACCTCAATATATATATAGCTGGATCACTCGTGAACACAATAAGAGTAAACCTTCAACACTATCAGATTAGAATTACTTGCCTGGCTGAAAAAGGTGACTTGAACTTTATGGGCTCGGAGGCTCCAAAAATATGTCAAAATGATGGATTCCCCAGTGATGTTTGATGCCATACTGATTTGTAACTTCAAAACTTTAAAAAAAAAAAAAAAATTTTTTAACTGACTGCATTTTAATAAAATAATTGGTGGGAAAAAGAAACCAAACATTGCTGAGGATGTGCTCCAAAGATAAAAGAGAAGGAGGGACGGGATTCGGCAATAAAAAAGCCATCAATGCTCTAAGAAGCACTAGCTCTTTCTTCCTGTGATACCTGAAAAAAAAAACAGCAGTTTCTTTGCATATCAGAAATTTTATTAATTTAAACAAAATTGTTAGCATATTGTGCTAAAATCTCAAATAATGCCTTAATGTCCTTTGATTCTCAACTCCACTTTCAAAATACACTTTTCATCTTACGAATAGTGTACAAACATTTTTGCATATACTAAAGGCTTTGTTTTCATCACAAAAGGAAGGCAGAGTTTGGAACACACATCAGGAACCATAGGGTCGAAGAAAATCACCGTACACTATATCAAGTGGAAGAGGGATCAGCTAGCCAGATCCACATTTAATGTAAACATCAGTGCATATACAATGCACTTTCAGGTGGTGCTGAAACTAGAAAAAAGGCTTCGATGTAAAAAAAAGTAGTTACAGAGTTCTTTGTACACATTTTAGCAAAAAACAGTTGTTTCGGGAAGAGTCATTCTCCACGGCTACTTTATCACATTTAATGTGATGGTACACAAGCTTGAAGCAAAATAATTCTCCATCAACGTGATGTCACACAAGTGAGCACCCAAAATTACTTTACACTCATGTGACAAACACATCTTTGTAAAGCAAAGGAATATGTTACTTACCCTGCAAGCATCTATTCGTAGCGTGTAGTGCCATAGATTCATATGCTTAGCGTACTCCTGCCATCTAGTGTTGGGCTCGGACGTTTGCAACTTGTTTTTGTTCGAAGAAGTCTTTCGAGTCATGAGGTATGGTGAATGCACCTATAGTCTGTATTGCACATTGTCATCAGCTCCTTTGTTAGATTGTTTTTTTTAGCTCATCGGGAGAGCTTACGATAGGAGCAGTATAGTGACAGAAAAGATGAGCATGTGAATAAAGATAAGATGAAGTGTCTTAGTAAATAAGACAATAAGTAAATACATAAGCCAGTAGCGTCCGGGGAGGAGAGTGGGAGCATACAAATCTACGAAACCACACGCTACGAATAAATGCTTACTTGGTAAATAATATATTCCATTTGTAGCATGTGTTGGCCGTAGATAAATATGCTTAGCATAGAATGTAAAGATGTGCTCCCCAGAAGAGGTGGTTAGCTAGTGGTTGATGTAGATGTTTGAAAAAGTGTTCATAATACAGCTTGACCCACTCTAGCTTGTTGATTGGCTAAGACAACAACACAATAGAGTTCTGTGAATGTATGTGGGTTATTGTAGCAGCTTTACAGAAATCCGCTGATGGCATGTTTCCTAGAAAAGCCATGGAGGCTCCTTATTTGCGGGTGGAGTGAGCTTGTGGATTTACAGGTAGTGATCGCTTTGGGGTAGCAAGTTTGAATATATATATATCGGACTATCCATCTTGCTACTCCAGCTTTGGATATAGGGGCACCTTTTTGACTGTTGGAGAATGCAACAAAAAGTTATTGTGTTTTACGAAAAGGTTTAGTTTTCTCGATGTAATACATTAATGCTCGTTTAATATCAAGTGTGTGTAGAGCTCTTTCTGCTACTAAATCTGGTTTAGGGAAGAATACTGGTAGCTCTATTGTTTGTTTGGCTTGGATGGCGGAAACTTTAGGAAGGAACTTTGGATTAGTCCGAAGTACCAATTTAGTTGGATGGATTTGGAAGAAAGGTTCTTCCAGCGTGAGAGTTTGAAGTTAACTTATTCACCTAAGAGATGTGATTGCTACTACCAAAAAAGCTACTTTCAATGTGAGAAACTGTAAATCACAGAAATGTAGAAGTTTGAAGGGTGGTCCCATGAGTCTAGGGAGAAAAATATTGAGGCTCCAGACTGGTGGTGGAAGGTGGAATGACTTTTTTTGTCCTTCCATAAATGCCTTAATTACTGGAACTTTAAAGAGCAACATATGTTGTCTGTTTTACATGTAAGCAGCCAGAGACGCCAAGTGTAATTTAATAAAGATATATGGAAGGCTGGTTTGTTGCAAATAAAAAGTAACAAACTAGGTCTTGCACTGTAGGTGAGAGTGGTTGGATTTGTTTGGCTACACAGTAATGTACAAATCTTTTCCATTTAGACGCATAGCAGGCTCACGTATTTGGTCTACATGCTTGTTTTAGAATGTCCATGCATTCCTGTGGGAGATTAAGATGTCCAAATTCTAAGACCTCAGGAGCCAAGTCACCAGATTGAGTTATGTAGGATTTGAGTGCAATACCCTCCCTTGTTCCTGAGTTAGAAGATGTGGGCAGAGGGGCAGTTTCTTGTGTGGCACTGCTGATAATTGTAATAGGGTTGTGAACCATGCTTGTTGTGCCCATGTTGGGGCTCTCAGGATTAGAGTGAGGGATGTCTGTGTTAGTATTTGAACCACCTAAGGAATGAGTGGGAAAAGCATAAGCAAATATCTCTGACTAGTTGATCCATATGGCATTGCCCGTGGATTGTGGATGAAAAAAACTGGAAGCGAAGCTTTAGCATTTTGCGTTTTGCTGGGTTGCAAAGAGGTCTATCTTCGGGGTCCCCCTCCGTTGGAAGTATGAGTGGAGAAGTATTGTGTCGATCTCCCACTCGTGTACTTGCAGATGCATTCCGCTGAGCATATCTGCGAAGCTGTTGTCCACCCCTGGTAGGTATTCTGCTAGGAGGTGGATTTTGTGACATATGACCCAGTGCCATATTTGCGCTATGTGGGAGAGCTGTATGTAGTGTGTGCCCCCCGGTTTTGAATAGAATACATTGCAGTCATGTTGTCGGAACGGATCAGAACTACTTTGTTGTGAAGATGTTGCTGAAACACTTTTAGAGATAATTGAATGGCAAGAAGCTCTAGACGATTGATGTGAAAGTATTTCTAAGTTGATGGGCAGAGGCCACGTACTATTAGGTCCTGCATATGAGACCCCCAACCCTGCAGGGATGCATCTGTGGTAATGGTGATTTTCAGAATTGAGGCTTTGAAGGGCCGACCCTGCAACAGAATGTGCTTTTCCATCACTGCAGAGAGCGATGGGTCGCTGGCCCTACCAACACTAGATCCTGTAGATGCCCCTCAGCTTGAGAGCAATGTGATCGAAGGGTGCGTTGAAGGGGGAGCATATACAGTCATGCATGCGGCACTATGGAGATACAGGACGCCATAATTCCGAGGAAACTCGTGACTTTGTTTTCACTGTGACATGATGATGTGGTTGAAAAAAGGTAATGCTAACTGAAACTTTAGCACCCTTTCTGGACTGGGATAGGCTTTGGCTATAACCGAGTTTAATGTTGCGCCTAAGAATGGCTGCACTTGCAAAGGTTGCAGGTGAGATTTTGGTGTATTGAGTGTGAAGCCTAATTTGTATAGAAGGCTAAATAACTTTCGAGTGTCCTGTAGGCATTGCTGTTTGGTGGGACTCTTGATTAGCCTATCGTCTTCTGAGATGAGCTGCTACCACTGTGAGGCATTTTGTGAATATTCTTGGTGCAGTAGCTACTCCAAATGGCAACACCTTGGACTGTCCATTGCTGTCCATTTACTTGAAAGCGGAGGTAGCGGCAAAGCGCTGGGTGTACTGGAATGTTGAAGTAGGGGTCTTTGAGGTCTATGGCTGTCATAAAATCTCCTTTTTGTAGCAATGGTATCATGTCCTGTAGTGTCACCATATGAAAGTGTTCTGAAAGGATGAACCTGTTGAGTGGCCTGAGGTCTAGAATAGGCCTTAAAGTCCCATCCTTTTTGGGATGGAGGGAGTATACCCTGTGTCCCTGGTTTTGTTTTGGAACGAGTTCTATAGCCCCTTTTTGAAGCAGAGAATGGACCTCCTCTTGGTGGAGTGTTAGGTGTTCTGGTGACATATTTTGGGTTCGCAGTGGTATTGTGGGTGGGGTAGCTCTAAGTTCTCAGCAATACTCATCTTTTATGATGGAAAGGACCCACTGATCTGTTGTGATTTGTGCGCAGTGTTCCAGGTATTGTTGCAGCCGCCCCCCTACTGGTAAATGTTGAGGGGGGAGGCGTAGCGGGTCACTGTTTTGTGGGAGTGGTGCTCTTAGAGGTGGATATAGGAGTCCTGCCTCTATTATTTTCGTAATGTGACCTATAGCACATCCCTCTGGTGTACTGGGATTAGTAGGAACTTTTCTGCTTTTGGGCAATGCCTGTGTCTGTAGATGAGGCAGGTCTTGAAGCATCTCTATATTGTCCTCCCCCCGAACGGATCCCATATGTTGAAAAGTCTGTAGTGCACCCATGGCTATGGCGGTGTCCGTGTATTTTTTTCCAACATGCCATCTACCTGTAGTCCGAACAAATGTTTACCAACGAAAGGCAAATTATGTAAATGTTGTTGGATATCAGGCTCAAAGCCAGAGACTCTAAGCCACACATGGCGCCTGATAATGATGCTTGTATTCACCTCCCTTGCACTTGTAACTGCTGAATCGAGTGCACATTGTATGGTGGCACTGGAAATAATTTTGTCTTCCTCCACTACCTGAGCCCCTTTCTGACGATATTGCTCTGGGAGATGCTGGAGTAACTCTTGCACCTCAACCCATTGGGCTCTATTATAGTGAGAAAGTAAGCCTACAGAATTGGCTATACGGAGGTGGTTGGCTGCTTGTGCGGCGACAAGCCGCATTATATTTTTTGCTCTCTTTAAACATCAGAGGAGCATCTCCAATGCCCTGAAAACTGTCCCTTTTTCTGGCAGTGTGAACCACCAAACAATCAGGGGGAAGCCGACTCTTGATGTAGGTAGGATCAGAGGGTCATGGCTTGTATTTTTTGTCCAATCTTTGTGTTATTACCCTGACCTTGATGGTTGTTTAAATATTTCCCCAGTGGACTGGAGCATTCTTTTTAGCATGGGCAAGAATTGTACTGCCCTATGAGTCCTACTTAGTGTTTCCACCCAGAAATCATCCTCATCCTGTAAGGTGTGGAGCTCCACCTTATGATAATGTGCAGTCCTACTAAGGACCTCACGGTAGTTTGTTTTATCAACTGGCGGTAAGGGTTTAAGTTGGGATTAGTATCATCCATCGGGTCTATGTCATATTGATCCCATGGGTCATGAACAGTATCTGGGTGTCCCTGTGGGTCTGGAAATTATGGAGTATCATATGGTTGAATATCATCTCCAGTGTCAATGTCACCAGTTGATGATGCAGGTGATGTGCACGGTTGTTCTGAATGAAGGTGCTAAGGTGATTGCATATTAACTGGTGATATTGCAGGTGGTGGAAATATAGGAGGTGGAGGGGGAGAAGATAGTTATTGAAGAGGGTGGAGGAGGTGGAGTTTGAAGAAAAAAAAGATGGGGCAAGTGCCCGTGCATTTAAGCTTTTTCCTTGGAGCCTTGGGTGGATCTGGCCCCATGATCTCTTCCTTAAAAGTCTTCTTCCTTTTAGGAAGTGTGTCAGTTGATGGAAGGGGTGGTTTTGCCACTACACTACCCTGCCTGGGTTAATAAACAAAGTATTTTGGTTTTTTATCAAGTCGGTCTTGGAGTTTCTCCAGAATTGGCTCCACAAGCTGCTGTTTGGGCTCAGACAATGTTTTGGGCGTTTGACGCCAAGGGTATTTTCAGCGCACATAGGATTTTGGATGGCGATGAGCCCCACCTTCTTCAACAAATACATGACGACACCCAGCTCATCCTCTCGCTATCAAAAGACCTCTCCACCATCAGAGCCAACTTCCACAGGTGTATTATGAACGTCGCCGACTGGATGAAGGACAACTGTCTCAAGCGCAACACGGACAAGACAGAGGTCTTCATTTTTGGGAACACCTCTCCATGGAACGACGCGTGGTAGCCTACCGAACTTGGCCCTACCCCACCTTGGCCCACCTCAAGACTGCCTCATTGCTCCAACAATTCAGGAAAGGACTCAAGACCCGACTGTTGGAATGGACAGATCACCACGAAGCAGCTAGCAACTCCAGCACCTTGAGACTCACAGGTGATTTGCTGCGCTTTACAAATCCTTGATCGATTGATTCTTTCTGCGGCTGATCGTGTTTCGGAGCAGAGGATATCTTCTGATCCGAAGATGATATTTTTGGTTCCCATGCCTTGTTGTGCTTTCCCGGCGGTGAAGCTGGCATTTTCAACACCGGCAACTTTCGATGCCTTTGGCATTTCGACACCTGTTGAAGGTTTTGTAGGTGGAGGGACGCGAGTCTGCTCCTTTGTCTATGTTCGGATACCCCCATGGCATGAGGGCAGTGGCGTTCCGTGAGCCATCTTGGATGTTTTATTGGGGGTCTGTATGGCTTTCGCCAGTGTACACACATACCCTTACGATTTTGATGTCGCCACTGCTGGCAAGCAGTATGGATTTGTCCACAGGCACAGCCTGTGCCTCGGAGTCCTCGAGATCATCTTCCGCCTCTATCGACTGCTCCCCGAAAATATCGAGCATATCATTGGCTTGGCGCACCTGCATGGTGGAGTGCGCCCAACGACATTGTGTTCCGGGGATAAGCAGAGATTGCAGACGGAGTGCTGATCCTGCCTGGAGTACTTGGCATGGCACTTGGGGCAGAAACTGAAAGGCATCTTTTCCATCCCTTTGAGTCGTCGAGCGGAAGTAGGTGGTGGCAGAAATGGAAAGTGAAGTTGAACCGGGACCAGGCGGGCGGATTGAAATGAAAGGAAACTAGTAGGTATTGGTTGTTGTCCAATTTTCAGTCGAAGGGTGATGAAGCGGGGAGCTGTTACGGTCTCGAAGCTTCAGTAACAGAGCTCCGAGGTCAACGTCCATGCTCAATGGCGGAAAAAACCAATCTAACAAAGGAGCCAATGACCATGCGCAATACAGACTATAGGAGGAGTCACCATACCTTGTGACTCGAAAGACTTCTTCAAAGAAAAACAAGTTGCAAATGTCTGAATACAACACTAGATGGCAGGAGTATTCTAAGCATATGTATCTATGGCCAACACATACCACGAATAGTAATTTTCTTTAGATGATATGTCACATTAGTGTAGAATGAAGAATGCTCTCCGCTAGTGTTCCATCTGCAGGCGTATGAAGAAAGTGTAGATCACAAGGACTGAAAGCCAATCTCAGCTGATGTGATGTCAAAAACAAAAAGCTAAGGTAGTTCTATAGCAATGACAGTTTAGGCAAATTTCTACTCCAAGGGATCCTTGTGATTTGAGGCAAGGGTGACGGAGTTCCCAAAGTGTTTGTTAGTAGGACTCCGCAACAAAATCTACAGGCCTTTGCTCCTCCCCCAATCTGTCAGAAGTGCAGTGGACAGTCACAGTGAAATCAGAGATTGTAGTAAAGGTCAATAGTGTACAGAGACAAGTAGAAGAGAAAATAGTTTCACACCCACCCACGTCAAAGGGGGATAAAAGAGTAGCTCAAAATATTTTCTAGCCAGAACAATTCATATTGGCATCAAGGGTTGTGCAGCTGCACACACTCAAACTGTGCACTCAATCCATTAGGCAACCCTGCAGTGGAAAACCACGTCTTCTAAACATCTGACACTACATATATTTTGTAACAGAAATAACACGGTGAAATGCATCTAACTGGTTAATGCATGAAGTGATATATGGGAAAAGATGCAAAGTAATATCATAACATGTGTATTTGTAAAGCACACCTTCACCCAGAAGGGTATCTTGGCACTGAATAACAGATGTTTTTTGTTACCCAACTCAATGATATTCATTTTATCGACCTCCAAAGGATGAAAGGCTGAGAGGACCCGCTGGGATTTGAAACTGTGACCATGAGGCCGATCACAGGCCCCTTCAGTGGACCCCTTAGCCCAATAAGCCACCAGACCCCGGCCTCACACAAAAGATGAATCAGTAAGTTAGAACAACAATACTACAAGAAAAAATTACAAAGACATAAAGCACACCTCAAACTTACCTTAGCAGTGCATCTGGTTTGCTAAGTTGGTTATTTGGAATACAATTTTCTATGATGTCCTTGTGTGCACTTGGACTCTTGCTAGTGCACTTCTGTTTTTTCTCATTCTTGTTGTTAGAAGGAATGCTCCCATTAGAAGCGCTGTGATTATGTGGCGAGGAGTTCACAACCCCTGTAACATTTTTGTAATTTTTTGAGGATGCAGTGCATGAGTCCTCTTTTAAGAGGTTTTCTGTACTTCCAAGAAGATCATTATTTAATCTTTTGGTATTGATATGATTTTCCATATATTCAATTTCTTGAACTTTAGAGTCTACGGGCTGTAAAATATTATTATTTATTCCAAGGTTGTGTTTTTTGGCATCCTTGTCCTTTTCTTTTGCCCTCTCTCTGTATTCAAGTTCTGGCAATGTTGTAGAGACCTTTTTACTGTTTGTTATGCTCCCGTTGTGCTGTAAGAGGATTGTAGAATCCAGATCCGATAATCCTTTGGCTGCTGCAGAATAAAAGATACATATAGTAAAGCCACATTGTATTTCTTGGCACGAGAAACTTGATAATGGGTGTAATGGTGTATTTACACTGAATGCAAAATAACAGAATAAGGCAGAGTAATGTTAGTAAGCTGTGTCAAGTTTAACAATATTTTGGGCTGCAATGACAAACATTTTTCCTAGCGCTCAAGTTGCAAATTTAAAATTAGCCATCCACAACAGAGAGGTTTATTGCCTTTAAAACAGTTGTTCAAATGATTGTTTCAGAAAAAAATGCATAAATCTATTCTATACAACTCTGTTACAAGTTACACTTACACATAAGTGTAGGTTTCATTGAACTGAAGACAATATCCTTACACATTACAGAACAAATTCCATGCCACAAATATAAAAGTGCACTAATAAATTACCTTACCTTTCCATGCGGATACACATTAAAACATGAGATTTCAACTGTGAATCAAGTACAGATTTTTTTTACACCCATCCTCCACTACTATCTCTTTCCTAATCTCTGGTAGCTATTACAATAAACAATACTGTAATCAGTACATGCAAAATTCCAGATTCCATCCACTCCCTTCTCACCCCATTAATTATTCGAGCTTGTAATCGTAGTAGATTTCACATTTAAAAATTTAAAAAACTGCTTTCACATGGTGGCATTACCAAATCATACTTAGCTTTTTCATGTACTGCGTGCAATTACGAGAATTAAGCTTTAAATTGAAATTGGTATATTCAGATTATTTTAGCATACCATTTCCTCGTGGATTTATTTTACTAATTTTCCTAACACATGTGCCTTCTGACGCCTCTAGTCGCCTGCAATAATGAAGTTCTGTTGTCATGATGCCTTCTGACAGAGCCAAGCAGCCCAGGTGCAAGGCAGGTTAAGGTGCTTAATTGCAAATGCAGTTTAAACAATTCACAAACACGACTGGCATTTCAATCTTGTGGTCTGTTTTTCTCAAACAGTGAAGAGCAGAAAGCGGATATTTATGGCAACATGTTTATTTTTTGCACACTAAATGTAATTACAGGAAAAATAGACTCCCTCTGCCTTTTTTCAAGAAATTCTGAGTCTCAGCACTTTTTAAATGTGACTTACATTAGACTGATTCGAATATCATTTTCCATCAAATTAATGACTGATTTTCTGATGTGCTTAATTTCAAATTAGAGTCCACTGGTATTCTTTATGTCTGCAACCATACTTCCCCTTTCAAACAAAAGAGAAAGACAGCAAGGATTTAAGTGGTTTGCAGGAGGGGTGGTTGAGTGGCCATGTACTATAAGGGATAAAGTACCCAAGACTTTATAAAGGAACACTGCCTTCAGCCACGTTACTCTTTATCAGAGGTACTCTGAAACATTTTCTCGGTGGCCAAAAAGTAGTTTGAGTGTGCCCGAGGGCCGCATCAATGCTTTCCCAAGGATACAGGATAGGGTGGGATACTATGGAGACAGAAAAGAAAAACACAGCTTTTTCAAAGACCACTAGAAAATGCTGTCTTTCACATCTTTTACACATTTTGCAGCAGCTAGGCTTATATTGTGTGATCAGATACATTTTTTTAATATTGTGTAGCCTATGTTCTACTGTATGGAATAAATTGATGAATTGCTTTACTGCCACAGGATGGGACCTCGTAGCGTTATAAATATGCACCACTTTTCCCCAGTGCACCAACTAGGAACAACCCTCCAGTTACAACCACTGACATCTGAATTCTATAGTGATTGCTGAGCTTCCCTGCCAAAACAATGCAGTATACAGATCAGTTTAATTTGGATTCATTTTTCATTTAAGGCATATGCATTACAGTATATATTCAGTTATCAGTAGGTTATAAGACCAACAAAGTAGTCACAGAATATTTTGTTCTTTTTAAATGCCTACCTGACACCCCCTTCCCACACTCATTGACCCTGCCCCACTTTACTCACAATCACAGTTATTTTTTCATGCACCTCCAATTTACCGACCTCTAAGTTAAGCATTCACCTATGAGCAGGGCTGCCTTCTTAAATGTACACGATGAACTGGCTGTAGAAACAAGGCCCATAGCCAGAAAACCTCAAACAATGTGCCCTTGAAACATCAGTTTCATTGCTTTTCTGATTCTGGGCTTTGTTTCCTAAAGAAATTTCAGCTTGTTGAATGAGAAGGGTAGCCCTGCTCATAAAACAAGGAGAACAGACTATAAAAACAAAGGTCGGGGGAGGGGGGGGGGGCATGGCCAAGATGGCAGCGGAGTAGGTTGCTCTTCTTGTTCCTCCGCCACACAGGCCTTTCTTTGCTGCGTCGAGCGATGTTCCTGGCCCACAAATAGGGGCGAATCCCCCTGCATAGACCACAGCGACAGCTCGGGAGCGGGGGGGGGGCGGGGGGTGAGGATCCGTGCTGGCCTGCAGAGACATTTTGCAGCCACCGCAGTGCTTGGTTAGATGCCGCCGGAAAAGTAAACTGGTGGCCGCCTAGGCATTGTGGCTCAGGCCGCGCAGCAGAACGTCCTATCCTGCCCCACAGAGAAGAAAGCAAATGGGCAGCCGGCCGTTGCCATAAGCCTTACCAGCCCCGCACTTAAGAGTCCCGCCTTGCCCATCAGCACTGGAACTTCAGGCAACAAGCTACGGCCTCACAGACGCCGCCTCCAGACACATGGCTCTGATTGACAGGTGTTCCCGGTGTTGACGAAGGCCTGGGCCCTGCTCCGATTGCCAGGTGTTCCCGGTGTTGACGAAGGCCTGGGCCCTGCTCCCTGGCAGTTATGCTTCAAGGCCTGGGCCCACTGAAGATGACCCTGCCTCCGGAGAGCCCCCAGAGGAGATCACCACTCACTAGCAGCTGCAATGGATGCTGCGGAAGGCCCCTCAGGCCCCTATCATCAAGGCTGCCCCCACCGTCTCTTGAGCAGCGACCAAGGGCCCCAAGGGTGAGAAATTGAGAAGCCTGCTGCTTGAACAGTTATGGCAGGATAGGAAGACCCCGTGAGTACAAAGCATGCAGCACTGTTTGCCCAGCGCTGGGGGGACCCGATGCTCTGGATGAACTTTAGTAAATGGGGCAAGTAAAGGAGGCGCAAAGGCAGGTGTCTGGGACATTTCCCATCGGGGGATCGCATAAGGACAGCCTTACCCAACCTCGCAGGAGCCGGGAGGCTCCCGCCTCTGCCCAGGTCAACTGTGCACCCTTCTGCTCCATAAACATCCTCTGGTCACCACCTCCCCGGCTCTTATTGAGTGTGGCGGCGAAAAGAGGGCCTCTCCAAAGGCAGGCCCTGATAACTAACGGATGCACAGGACTCCGTTGCACATAGCCCCTCTCCCCCCAATTAAGGCAGCAACTAAAAATAAACGCAACCAATCAGTGGAGGAAAAGCTCACCCGCTCCACACCAGCCCGCGCCAAAGACTCAGCCTCTATCTCACAGCACTCTTCACAAACTGAATTAGAGGAGGACTCAGACTAGGCCCCGGTGACCCAGGCTTTCTTGCCCACCCTTTTTGACTCACTGAAGACAGATATCCATGACCTCAAGAAGGACCTCTCCAAGGACATATGAGAACTAAGACAAGACCTGTCCTCAGTGGGAGAGCGGGTTTCCGCCCTGGAAGACAATGAAACCATGAGAGGCTAGGAAGTAGAACAGCTGCGCTAATAGATCATCCGCCTCCATGAACAACACGACGACCTCCGGGCCCAGGTGGAGGACCATGAGAACAGATCTTGGTGCAACAATATTTGCCTCAGAGGTGTCCTCCTGGGTTCTGAGGGCTCAGATATTCGAGGATACACCCAGGTGTTATTCCGCTCCATTCTGGAGTTGAAGGAAGATGTTGATCTCCATTTGGATAATGTACACTGGGTTGGCTGATCTGGGGGCCCCAATGCCAAACCGCCAGACATTTTAGCCTGTGTACATGACTTTCAAACCAAAGAGGATATTTTGAGGAAGGCCAGTGTAGAAAGCTGGCTCTGTATATACTATACCAAAATGAGGTATAGTGTGCACAGAGTCCTTCTTCGTAGGTTGCGGGAATCGGTCTTCTTGGTTCAAGGCTGCCCCATAAATACTATATTTAGGGGGTGTTTTAGGCCAATGGGCTACTGACCTTTGGGTGACTACACCCTTGGTGTGCTCACCCCACATGAGGGGAGTGGGCACAATCCCTAATCCTGATTGGAGAGTGCCTGCCATCTGCAAAATGGTGGGCACTGAACAGTGGGTTTCACCTCGCCTCCCCCACCTGACGTGTGGGGTTTGGCAGAGGTGGGCACACCTTCTGGGTTGTGCTAATTTTTCCCGCCGGTTTTCTGCCGAAAAGGAGGGGAGACAGGAAGGGGGCCTGCTCCTGATAGCAGAAGAGGCAGGGGGTCGCATTACAAAGGCGGCAAGGCCATTGAAGCTCCTCTGCCACAGATGGCGCTTCCTGGCCTGGGGGAGGTGTGACCACCTCGGCCCAGGAAAGGCTTTGTTTCTGGGCTCAGGGAGCGAAGGCTCCCACCCCAGGGGTCCAGAAACATGTCTCAAGGCGGCAGGTTGGTGTGTACCAGTCACGGAACCCACCAGAGACTGGTCGTTTTTCAGGGGGCAGCTCTAATCTCTTCTATTCGCCCTGTACATGTAGCCCCTAGCGCCCAGGATTAGGTCACACCCAGCAATCTCTGGGATACCTTTAGGCGGCGACCACCACCTCATCAGTCTCCTCGCTGACTATGTGATTCTTGGCATCACAGACTAGGTGTCATCTCTCCCCGCCCTCGTGGCAGAACTCCAGGCTTTCAGGAACGTATCCGGGTTTAAAGTTAGCATGCAAAATCCCAGATCCTAAACCTCTCGATAGACCCACATCAGGAAGCTCACCTCCGCTCACTGTTCTCTTTCGAATGGGCAAAGGAGTCTATACCCTACCTCGGCATCAAACTTGATCGCTCCGTCTCTAAAACCATAACAATCAACTATGCTGCCCTTACCTCGCAAATACTCGCTGATCTAAACACTTGGCTCCACCTCTGTCTTTCATGGCTGGGCAGAATCTCTGCTCTCAAAAAATGACCACCCTGCCACTTATTGTCTATCAATTTCAGGCCCTTCCATTAGCCCCACTGAAACACACACTGCGCTCCTTGCAATTACAACTCAACAAATTTATCTGGGATGGGAAGAAACCCCGCTTTCAAAAGCACCTACTCTATCGTCCAACGCAGGAAGGCAGATTAGCCATGCCTATGCTAATGCTCTACTACCAGGCCTCTCAGCTCTGTCTTCTGTGGAGTGGAGCTGGCCGGCCTCTGAAAACACTTGTGCTTCATGGACCAGGCAGTAGCGGGCTCTCACATATGGAAAGAGCCCTGGCTCCCCTGTGGACATGGGGTCTCTATTCCTCCCCGGTGACTGGCTCCGTTTTCAGAGTATGGGATGTTGTAGCGACCAAAGCCATCCTGACCTCCTTCCCATCCCCCATGACCCCAATTCTGGCTAACCTGGATTTCACCCCAGGGGATGCAACACAACAGGTTCTGGCGCTGGCAAGAAGGTGGGTGCAAACACATAGGATGCATGTTCGATGCCCAAGGGATCATCTCATTTAAACACCTAAAATCTGGTTACACCCTTGATGAGACAGACTGTATCCAATACTTTCAAGTATGACACTGAATGATGCAGCCCTCTGTTAGACCACACGCAGGGAAGCCCCTCATGCCCTTCGAGAAATGGGTAATCCTCAAAAAAGACACAAAGCATTTCATCACAGAGCTCTACGTACTGCTAGGTAAAGGGACATCACCATCCAAACTATGGGCCAGAATAGGTGGGAGACTAAATTTGGCAGTGCTCTCTCTGCCAAAAATTGAGAGGACATCTCCTACAGAGCCTGGCACTCAGCTCACAACATGGCAAGAACCGAAACAGGATACAAGATAGTATCCTACTGTTATCTGTCTCCAGCTCGGCTCCAGGCGTGGAACCCAGAATGCTCAAAAGAGTGTTGGAGGAGTTGTGGGGATACAGGCACTTTGCTCCATATTTTATGGCACTGCCCAAAACTAGACCACTACTGGAAACCTATAGTAAACGACATACACAAAGCCTTCAACACTGCAATCCTGAGATTCCTGGCCTATACTATCCAGGGGCTTCCTAATCCCTTTATTTACCCGCTTCGCTCCCTGAGAGGGAAACAAATGGCCCTAGCATTAGGAGCGGCCCACCAGGTGATTCTCTCTCTGTGTTGCACTGATAGGTCCCCTGACCATACCACTTAGCTCCATAAATTATGGTTCATACTAGGAATGGAAAAACTGTGTCTAGCTATCGAACAGAAAAGCGACTCCTATCCGAAATGTGGGCGCCCTTCATTCATATCCTCTCCTCCGAATTTAACGAATTAACATGCCCGACTTACCTTAAATTGCTTTGCTTGCTTTCAATGACCGAGCCCACAGATAGCTCAGCCCCCCACCCAATCTTATTGGTTACTACACATACTTGAACATCCACCATTTGCTCTGTTACAACACCATTATAGACCACTAGAGCTACATTTTCTGAAGGATGTTTTCTGTGGTCGCGAACAGGTCTACCAGCTGCAATACTGCATCTGCTAGTTCTTGTTTTATTTCCCATTTGTGGGAAATGTTTGTCTGCATGAGCTTTTTCTACTCCTGGACATGGTCTGCTACCAACTGCATTTTTCTGCAATTGTCCACTTGTATATGGACTGAGCTAGTTTTGATAGTGGGCAACCTCCCCCACCCCACTCGGCCACTTGTTCCGGTACACCTCAGCAGTTGTGTAACCTCTTAGAATTTGTAGTCTCTTCCCCTGAACTGGACATGAATGTGTTCAGTGCCTTTAACAATGTTTATCAACTTCAAGTACCTGATGTGCTTGCTTGGCTCCTGAGCCGACTATTGTCCTCTTGTTCTCTTATATTTGGTTGTCCCACATGCGCTCTGCAGCCCAGTTTTCTGGGCAAGGATACGCATAAATAGACTGCTTCCTAAGTTGGGCGGCTACCACTGCCAGGGCTCTGGTAAACACTGTGCAGATTTTATGCAAAAGGGTAACATTTAGAACTGGTAATGTACCACCATCATCACAAGCGTGAGGTATCTTCTGTGTTACGTACGAATCAGAATGTGGAAGTAGGCGTCCTTTAAATCTATGGTAGTCAGGTCATCATTTTCTAAAAGAGGTATGACATCCAGCAGTACAGTCATCTAAAACATCTGGGTTTTTACAAATTTATTGTCAAACTGCAGGTCCAGTATAGGCTGCAGGGTCAAGTCTTGTTTTGGGACCAAGAAGTACACAGAGTAGTGTTTAGCTACTGAAGAGGGACTGTCTTTATTGCTTTATTTTCAGTTAGTGCTTAGACTTCCTTTTGAGGTATTTCTTCCTGAAATCTCTGGCATATTTGTTGTTTTGGTGGCATTGCAAGTGGCATCTTTGTGAACACTATACAATATTCAGGGACTGGGGAAGGAAGGAAGGGCATGGATGCTTGCAAAATGGCTCTTTTGCTTACAGTGAAAATACGGAATTCAGGTTCCACATGAGAATGGATAAATTTTGCAGCCTGTGTGGAAGCCCTATATTTTTTATTTATGCTAGGGGAGACAGCTATAGCGGATGCCTACTTGTGAAAGACTTCTCTTCCCTATGTAATATACTGGGTAGAATATGCAGGAATTGGTTATTCCTAGTGCAGGACTCAAAGTTTCTAAAAGGAAACAGGGGTTTTTATTTTCTATCTCCACTTGTATCCCAAAGGCATCTGGCAGCTCTTTTCATTAGGCTGTGGTACAGAGATATCATCTAGTGCTGAAGGTCCTAACAGGCAAATGTATACCTTCTACCGTGCAGAATCTGCTTAAAAAAGTGTTCCCAAAGTGTCTCTTCCTCTCAAAGTGTTTCAAACTTTAACTTTTCTGCTTCAGGGTGTGTGTATATGCATTCTTCCTCCCCATCTCTTGTCCTGCTTCTATCACTTGTGGGGTTTCTGCAGACTTGAGCATTTATGCTTCCGGTCTTGGTCTCTTAATAACCTCTCGACATTGGCCATGTTCTTTTCCCTTTGGGACTTGTCCTTCGAGGGTACTTGACTCTCTTACCTCCTTCAAGCTCAATCATCATCAGAAATCAACTGAAGCCAGGGCGTGGCCAGCCAACATGGCCGACAGGACGAGATCCTTAGGGAGCTCCGTCACTCTGTCACAGAATCCTGCATCATCCTATCTTAACTGACGCTTCATACCCGACTATGACCCATTCCTCCCACATCTGCGTTGCTTGTGGGGGAGGTCGCCCACTGAGTTGCGACAGTCCCAGAGGAGACTGACTGGGAGTGCAGCGCGGTCCGGGGCCTGGTATGGCCAAACACCTGGGAGATGCGCGGGACCATCAGAGGGTGCCGTCACTGCCTCTGTGAGGCCCTAAACAGGGGCCCGTGAGTGTGCTGCGGCAGAGGCCCCTGTGGAAGTGTGGGTGCACTGCACCAGCCATCCCGAATGCGCCAAATGACGGTGAGGCCTTGGTGACGCCAAATGGAGGGACTGACTGGCCCAATCAGGGGTTCCTGATGGAACGGTGTACCGAATCCCCCCCTCCCTTTGCCTCCAGGAGATTGAAGGGCCTGAAAGCGTGACCCTGGTGCCAGGGCGTCGGAGGCCTTAAGGTGCCAGCGCTCGAGCGCAGAGCGGCTTTGCCGGAGGCAACATGCGTGACCTTCTGTAGTGCGCTTCCTCAGGGGAGCGGTCATCAGGACCGGAGGGTGGGCAGACCTTGCTTTTGTGGATGACTGTACTGACTGGGCAGCCTGGCACCCTGGGGACGGCGCAGTTGACAGGGGAACTGCAGGAAGAGACTGAGGGGGCACATAGGGAGGTGGACACAACAAGCTACTCACCGTAGTGCTCCTGAAGAATCGCTGAGGGGACCCTGTGGGGACCGACTATTGGAAGTACTGGAAGATGCAATTATTGTAATATACTCCGAACTACCAAGCCGGTGAGCCCTCTCATCCAGGGCGACAGGTGGGGGGGGGGGTTCTCAGGTGATGTGTGGGCCCCGCGCTGGCCTGGAACACTGCGCTGTGTGGGGGGCCTTGGGTCCTTTCTTTCTGGGGTCCCGCTGGACGCTTCGGTCTCCAGGCTGCTGGAGGGACCAGGAAAAGATGAGGCTTGGAGCAGTCCCTTAGCTCTTGGCTCATATTACCGAATTATCCTTACCCATTGGAGCATGGGGTGACCCCTGGACTGCTGCTTTGCCGGATAATTGTCCTGCTGCTGGGTGGTTGTCACCTGGATCTCGTTGCAGCCACAATGTGGATGCCACCTCTGGAGGCCACTGCGTATTACTTATTATGGACCTGTACTTCGCTCCCCCCCAAATCTACTACTTTGACCGTGCCCATTGAGGGGGCCGATTGCACGCTTGGGCACTAGGGCTCACATTAGATTTCTACTCCCTCGCAGCAACCACTGCCTGGCCAGACAGGCACAGGGGGATCTTTACATCCTGGACTCTGAGTGTTTGGTACTTACTGCTTGCACTGCCACACCGGCAGTATAGGGAAGGACAGACCTCAGGGACAACAGCAGGGGGAACACTATTACTCAGTACATCACCCCTTGCCAGATCACCTATAGATTCACTCGGCAGGATACCTCGGGCACGACGGAACATTCCCTAGAGCATTCGGAAAAACTGTCACGTGGCGACATCTTGGAGGTAATACAGGGCTCCAGAATGGCTCTTGAATGTCAAATTGTGGGGGGATCCACTGAAGTGAACCTTCTGTGCGCGGAAGGTGGAATGCAGAATCCAACGTTACTTCTATGCAGATGGAGGTCCAACAGCTCAAACAACAGGTCTCACGGCTGACAGAGGTCTTTGGCACCTTGGAGCGTCAAGTGGAGGACGCTGAGGGACGATCAAGGAGGCATAATCTGCGGCTGCTGGGCTTTCCCAGAAAGAGTGGAGGGCCAGTATGCTGAGCGCTTTCTGGAACAATGGGTAAGACATACACTGTGCCCTAAAGACTTGTTCGGATTTGTTATAGAATGGGTGCATAGAGCATTGTTGCCGGTCCCTCCTCTGGCCACTGCCCCCCTTGCACAGTAGTGATGTCCCTGCTGATACAGTGCCACATTGAAGGATTGCTTGTTGGGGTGGGGAGGACTCCCTGCAGACTGATTTTCCTTGAATTGTCAGGGAGGGGAGGGGGAGGAGTGCTTGAATGCCTGTTTTCGAATAGGGACAAATGATGGTGTAGGAAAGTGGGTTTCTGTTGCAGAAACCCCCCCCACTTTTTGCCAGATTTCTGATGCAACCAGACTTGATGTGCCCTGGGTCCCTGTCAATCAGGTTCCCAGGGCCTGTGTTCTTTCCCCAAATTTTACCTTTGTATCCACAATTGTCACATCCCTGGCCACAGGCAAGCCCCTTGTAAAAGGTACTATGGGTAACAAGGGCACTGTGACCAAGGAAGGCCTCTGAGGGCTGTAGCACATATTGTGCCACCCTTAGAGGTCCTGCACCTTTACCCACACACACTGCCACAGCAGGCTTGTCGCAGTGGATTGCAGGCATGGCATGCAGGGGTGTGTGCCACCTGAGTGCCATGCCTGCAATCCACTGCCTAAGGCCTAGGTAAGTCACCCTCTAGCAGAAAGCACTAGTTCTAAGGCGAGGGTACAGAGGCATGAGCCCTGTACCCCTACAGTGTCTAAGTCCATTCATAGACATTGCAAGTGTAGTAAAGCCTTAAAGAATATATGGTCTGGGAGTTGGTCACTACGAAATCCACAGCCCCATAATGGCTTTACTGAAAACTGGGAAGTTTAGTAGCAAACTTCTCAGCACATTAAACCCACACTGATGCCAGCGTGGGATTTAATGTAAAATGCAATCAGAGGGCATCTAAGAGATGCCCCCTGCAAATCGACCAGCTCTGGTGTGGCTCTTGAATGGCTGCCCGCCATTGCCACCACCAGACAGGTTTCTGGACCCCTGCGTAGAGGGCCTCCGCTTTCTGGGTCCAGAAACAAAGCCCATCCTGGGCAGAGGTGTCATGCCTCCTCCCCCGGGTTGGGCTGCACCCACGAAAGGGATGCTGTCCCTGCCTCTTGCTGCCCCCAGCAACTGGCTCCCACCGGTTATGACCCCCACTTGACAGACAAAGAGTTCCTATGCACACGCAACAAGTAAAACAGGTATGTAACGCTGTTCTTGTGTTTCACAGATGAGAGACAAGTCGTGGAAACGTTGTGGTTTGTCTTTAATATGGATTTCCTTGCAAGACCAGCCAACGCGCGTTTCGTCAGTGGGTGATAACCCCCTTGACTTCTTCAGGGCTTTACTGCATCAAATTCGGAGCTCCCAATCTCTCCACCGGTGATAATTCCAATCCCGTAGTGTTTCGAGGTAAATGTGATCCGGTTCACATTTACCTCGAAACACTACGGGACGCACTGGCATACTCGCCTCCGCGATTGACACCAGACGGCTTACTCCGCCGTCTTGTCTGGCTCAGTGGGCACTCGGATTATGAGCGCTTTTGTTGAGGATCTGAAGTTCTGGTCAAAGAGATATAGACCAGACAACATCCTGAGTCGGAGAATTGGGAATTATTGTATTTAAGATTAGAAGACAGCTACATGCCCAACCGGGTTGGAATTATCACCGGTGGAGAGATTGGGAGCTCTGAATTTGATGCAGAAAAGCCCTGAAGTCAAGGGGGTTATCACCCACTGACGAAACGCGCGTTGGCTGGTCTTGCAAGGAAATCCATATTAAAGACAAACCACAACGTTTCCACGACTTGTCTCTCATCTGTGAAGCACAAGAACTACGTTACATACCTGTTTTACTTGTTGCTTGTGCATAGGAACTCTTTGTCTGTCATTGTTTTGGACCTCTGGGTCCTTTGCTTTTGGGGGTTTAAGGGATATTTTCCCCCACCTGTAGCACCGCCGATATTGGTTAGAATCTGTATACTGTTCACGCTATTTGGTCTAGCGCCAACATTCTGCGCCTGTGAGAATTAATATCCTCCTCCTTTTCAGCCATGACCCCCACTTGGGTGGGAGAATTGGCGGGAAATCCAAGTTAAGAAGAGAGGTGTGCCCACTGTTGCCAACACCACCCCTCAAGTGAGGGAAGCGAGGTGAAGCACACATCTCAGTCCCCTACATCTTGGAGATGATGGGACTCAGTCAATTAGGAAGAGGCTCATGCCCCCTCCCACTGGAGGGTGGCATAATAGGGGGTGCACCCATCCAAAGGAAGGGACCCATTGGTCCCAACCTACACACCCCTTTAACACCCCTAAATCTAGTATTTAGGGGCAACCCCGAACCTTGCCTCCTGAGATTCGAGGAAGAGAGAAGAAGGACCGAAGAGCCGTGCTGACCCAGGAAGAAACAGAGGACACCAACTGACTTGGACCCAGCCCTACCGGCCTGTCCCAACCACGACCAGTCTACAGCGAAGAAACCGGCGTGTCCTGCAGCAGCAGACCTCCAGAGCCCGGAGGACCTGCCCTGCACTCAACTAACAGACTCCGTCTCCAGTGAGCTTGAAGGGTCCCCCCGACCGAAGGCGGTAAGACAACTGCTCCCTTGACAGAAGTGGTCCAGGAAGTCCGGCAGCATCTGTCTGACTGACGCCTACCGGTCGCAGCCTAAGGAAACTGAGGCCGAAGACACCCCAGCCCTCGACGCATTCCCGGCCTTGGGTGGCCCAACCGACAGTGTCCAAGCATCCTCCCTAATTCCCAGTCGTTGGCCGCCTCCAAGAAGTCTCCCCTTAGCAAGCTTGCAGCTTTCCAAAACCGATGGTCCCCACTGAGAAGCCCAGGGACCGCGACGACCGCTTTACCTCCTGCACCCGGCCACCTCGGTGCCGCTGGCGGTGCAGATCTTGTGTCGGTTGTTGGCCCCTGCAGTGTCGACCGCAACCTTAGGAGCTTTGCTCCCACACCCAAGTGGCCTGCTTGCCAGCAGACCCCAACCAAAGGCCCCTTTAGCCCGCTGGCTAACGTTGGGCCCCTGCACTCTGCCGCGCCAGTGCCACTGCCGCGCCAGTGCCACTGCCACTGTGGTGCGACTAGAGTGTCCAGCTGGACCTTGGGGAACCTTGGTCCTAACCCCAAAACCTCAACCTCGTAAGTCAAATACTTACCTCCGAGTTCGATAACTATTTTCCCTCCCGCAGAGACTCATAGTATGAGATTTTGGGTCTAAAAAGTGTTCTATGTTGAACTGCTGATGTATGGGGAAAAGTGAGCACTATTGTAACGCAATCCGAAAGCAATCAGAGAGCATTTACCGTGTAATGCCAAGTATTCTGAAAAGTGATATCAACCTGTAACTGTTACATTTACAAGAACAACTGCATTTCCTTGAACAGTCGTGCATTTGAAAGTACTTATTACCTACCTGTACCAAGTCCTGCTTGGTTCTATAAATAAACCATAATTATGCCTTTTTTATACTTACCTAATTGGTCTGGATTCTGTCTCTGAGCGTGTGACATATGCCTTGAGTGAATACAATAAATGCTTAACACACCCTCCTGATAAGCCTAACTGCTCAACCACACTACCACAAATAGAGCGGTTAGTGATTATCTAATTTAGCCTCTGCAATACCTCTGGGGATCCCCTGGACTCTGTGCACACTATACCTTACTTTGGTATAGCATATGCAGAGCCAGCTTCCTACAGATGGTGTGGAATATACTGCCACAGCCACAGTTCGGCGCAGGAAGCAGTCCTGATCATGCCAACGCAGGGGACGATTGATTGTATGCACATGATTCACCTCCTGTTGCGGGACATTGGGGCTCTATGGGTGTGACCTCTTTGCAGCAACACCAGTGTTTCACTGGAATTGTTATTTGCCTTCATGTGCGTGTTTAAGGGCTGTGCTTCACACAAGTGACAGGTTCTCCTCCTTAGCTGCGGGATATGTCCTAGCTCTATGCCTGTTTTTATTGTTACAAGTTATTGATTGTGCGAACTGAAATCTTACCTGTCGTTTGGTAAATAGTGCTGCTGCCACCATCTGGTTTTAATTGCGCCGTGCGCTCAGCTAATTCTTTTTATCTACTTTTAAATTAGCAGCCTGTAGTCCTCGTTCCGCCACGGCCTGTGCCGGTTGAGCGGAGGGACGATAAGGCATACGACATCACTTCCGGTCGTACGACCGGAAGCGCAATCAGCGCACTAGCTCCCGCATCCATCTTCAAGCCTACAAAAGGCGGGGCAGGCCGCGGACGCGCGCAGCGGCGCGCCAATGGCAAGCCAGTCTGCGCCCGTCCTCGCCAGACCGCCGCCAGCCGCCAGGATCCCTTCTCCCTTCATCTATGTGCTTGTGTCTATTCGGTAAGTTACCATAATGGCTAAGTTAAAATACTCTAGTCAAGAACTCAAAAATCTTAATCATTTCCATCCTGAACAGTCAGTCTCACAGGGAGATACAACTACTTTCAGGGTGCATGAAATCCCATGTTTCAATGAATTGGCCCCATCGAGCAAAACACCAACATCGTGTAACTCGAACAACATTAAAACTCCCAAATTATTAAAGGCTATATATTTCAACGCACGCTCCATTCCAAAACATACCGTCGAAATATGGAGCCTCATGGACATGGAATCACCAGACATTTGCTTTATAACGGAAACTTGGCTTCATGAGCATGCCTCCTTAGATGTGGCAATTGCCTTTCCACCTCAATACAACATAATTAGAGTGGATAGAAAGGACAAAAGAGGAGGAGGTTTACTCATAGCCACTATCCCAGGAGTGAGTATCTCCTCCTTAGAAACCATGAGCGTCGACCAATTAGAACTATGTATTTTTAGAATAGAGGGTCCTTCTCGCGGCACTTGGAGAGGAGCTCTAGTATACAGACCTCCTGGCCCAAAAAACGACTTCATACATAAGTTGCTTGAGACAATTGCCCCGCATGTATTGGCCTCTGATCTCTTCCTTTTAATAGGAGATTTTAATTATCATGCAGAGATATTGAACTCGGATACAGATCAGCTGATCACAAATATGAGCACTCTGGGATTAGCCCAATTGGTGACAGGCCCTACCCATACTGCCGGCCACACACTCGACTTACTGTTCACAAATTCAAAAGGTATCATAGTAGAACCTCCATCTTCACTACTATGGTCAGACCATGACCTATTAAAATCTGCTATTTCAGTCCACACTACCAAAGTTGACTACAGGCATGAATTAATATGGCGAAGGTCGTGGCGAAAAGTCACCTCTTCCTCCTTTACAACCTATTTTAGCCCCCCACAAAATAGCCTAGAAGTCAACATTGATCAGGCAGCAAACTCCTTTGAGAGAGCAATAACAGATGCGCTAAACAAAATCGCCCCTCTTACTAGGGCAAAAATCAAATCTAGAGCTGCTCCCTGGTTTACGGAGCAACTGAAGATAGCGAAGCTCTCTTGTAGGACAGCGGAGAGGAAATGGAGAAAAAGTAAAGATCCGACGGACCGTGAAAAATACAGATGTATTCACCGCAGTTATCTGGAGAATATTAGGCAAACAAAAAAATTGTTTCTCCTAAATCGGATCGAAATGGCGGCTAACTCAAATAAGGAGCTCTATAAACTTTTAAAAGAATTTACAACGCCTCCGGCGCAGACACACGCCCATATCTCACAGGACTGGACGGATTCTCTTTCCAAATTCTTTGACGATAAAATCGTTGCAATTCATAACTCTTTTCCGCCTCAAGACAATATAAACCTCTTAGGTAACTATTCTGCTATATCTACGGGTTCTCCTCCCATTTTGGAGGAATTCTCCCAGTGTAATTCAGAGGAAGTGACTAGAGCCATGTTAAAAATCAAATCGGGTTCACCTGTGGGCCCGGTGCCATCACGATTCCTCCCAATCATCGCTCCGGTACTGCTCGACAGTCTCACTGACCTATTTAATAGGTCACTGTTGCAATCAGAGGTCCCACAGATATGGAAAGCGGCCAGAGTCAGGCCAATCCTCAAAAAACCTACTGCAGACCCTAAAATCCCCACTAACTATCGTCCTAAATCATTGCTCCCTCACTTCGGGAAGATGCTCGAGTCACTGGTCAACCAACAGCTCGTTATCCATCTTGAGAGCCATGAACTACTGGATCCGTCACAATCAGGCTTCAGGGCCGCCCATAGCACAGAAACAGCTCTGGTAGAAGTAACCGATAACATCAGGTTAGCATTGGACAGAGGGCAGTCATCTATTCTCGTCCTGCTAGATCTATCAGCAGCTTTTGACACCATCTCCCACAGCATCCTCGAACTTCGGCTCTGGGAGACTGGTGTCAGAGGGAAGGCCCTGAAGTGGCTCAGAAGCTATTTAACAGATCGAGCTACCACAGTACAGATAGGCGACACCGTCTCATGTAGTAGGCCAGTTAGGATGGGAGTGCCGCAGGGCTCCATTTTGAGCCCAACGCTCTTCAATCTATACGTGACTCCGCTGGCCAGGGTGATCAGATCCTTCGGCTTTGATGTTGTGTCATACGCCGATGATACTCAGATCCTGATCACCCTTGGTCCAGATCCAACTGAAACAAAATCACGTTTTAAAGACTGCATGTCCCATGTTGATAGGTGGATGAGCACAAATCATCTGCAACTAAACGGAGGCAAAACAGAGATCGTACTGTTTGGCAAGGCACACGAACACTGGTCTAGTGACTGGGGGCCTCTAAATCTTTGCTCCTGCCGAGTCCCTAGACAGACAGTACGGAACTTAGGAATCCAAATGGATAACCAACTATCAATGAAAAATCAGGTCAACAATATAATTGGCTCATGTTTCGGCATCATGCGTAACTTACGCAAAGTCTTCAAATGGATTCCGATAGAAGCCAGGAAACCACTAGTCCAAGGACTGATCATCAACCGTATGGATTACGGAAATGCCCTGCTGTCCTCAATAAATGAAGATCTTCTCTCCAGGCTTCAGATTCTGCAGAACACCGCAGCCAGGCTTGTCCTTAACCTCCCGTCAAGATCCCCTTCGGCCCCTAATCTGAAATTCCTCCACTGGCTCCCTGTCAGGAAGCGAATTCATTTTAAGACGCTATGTTTAACACATAAAAATTTGTACGGTAGAGGTTCAGGTTATTGGGCCAAAAAACTAAGCTGGTACCAGCCTCGCAAGACTCTGAGATCCAGCAATAGATCACTTCTCACACCTCTCAGAATCCGTACTATTAGAAATGGAGGAAGGTCATTTTCTTTTCTTGCACCCGCACTCTGGCACAAGCTGTCCCCGCACCTCCGCAACATCACTGATCATAACTGTTTTCGCAGAGAGCTGAAGACATGGCTGTTCGAAAACTAACTAGCCCGCCCCTTCCAAGCTGACCCCTGAGCTGTCCGTAAGCCCCATGAGACTTTCGGGTGATTTGTGCGCTCACTAAATGCCATTTGATTTGATTATCAAGTTTTTTTTAGGGGGTTGGGTAGCGATAGTGTACGTTCTGACACTTTGATTGCTTTGGACACGTACAATGTTGTGGTTTAGTCCTACATGTTGGGGTAGGAGAGGAGGTTTATTAGTTGTTCTCTTGGCTCTGTTATTTTGTGGGTTTGTTGAAATTTTTTCATGAGGAGGGGGGTGTTGGTCTATCTACACACAATACTTCCCATGTATAGGCCCGGAACTTGTAAACCCCCATCTTGGAATGTGCGGGGCTGGGATCTTATAAAAAACGCAATATGGTTCTCTCGCTCCTCAAACGGCACAGTGTGGATGTTGCGTGCTTGCAGGAGGCCATCTCACAGATGCAAAGGCTACAAGGCTGGCAAGGAGGTGGAGGGCTCAGGTCTATTCTGCTAGTTATTTAACCTTCTCACAAGGTGTTCTCATATGTTTGAACCTGGGGTTCCGTTTGCCCTGTCCTACATGTAGGCGGATGTGGAGGGTCGGTATCTGCTGCTACCGGCCCAATATTGATGAGGTGGAGGTTGCCATAATCAACACATACAGGCCCAATATTGATGAGGAGTCCTTTTATCTGAAGGTGCAAGATGTTTTCTTGCATGCTATGGATTCCAGAGTACTACGGGCAGTGTGACTTCAACTGCGTTTTGGATGGAGTCCTTGATCAACATCCCCCCCTGTCCAAACACTAAACCTACCTAGGTTACTGCTCATTTGGGGCTTTGCGATATTTGGAGAGATTCCCATCCCACCTCTAGGGAATATACCGGTTGTTCCCCAACACACGGTACCTTCTGCAGACTTGATTGCATCTTACTCCCTGCTCCCCTGGGCCCTAGAGTCATTGGGGTGACGCACTTTTCCCGATATCTATCTAATCATACTAATGTCCGCAGCAAGATTGAGTGGGGGAATAGTACTCGATTGCTATTAACTTGGAGGTTACCTCAGGAGTTGTTGCAAGACACTGTGGGCAGAGAGACGCTGGCACGTGATCGGTCAACAAAACGGGAGGCAATGAAGGCAGTGATCCGGGGACGTTTCATAGGCCTCTCCTGTGGGATGCGACGCTCGTTACAAGTCGAGTTCATTCACAGGGAAAACGAGCTGGAACATATACAGCGACTCCCTCTAGATGAAGTGGTGGGACGGCGAAGAGAAGCACCGGCTCAGCGGCAGGTTGCAGCTGTGAGACTGGAGAAGTACACCCTGAAATCTTATTGGCAGCTTCTCCATAGGGAGGGGGACCACTCAGGGTGGTTGCTGGCCTGGATCCTACGGCGGGAGGTGGCTTGCCTTCCCATTCTTCACCTTAAGTCCCCCCTGGGGCAGGAAGTTTATACACAAAGAGATACAGTAGGCACCCTTAAGTCCCATTTGGAGCAGGTGTATCGTGTTCCGTGGCCACCCGACCTGGAGTGATGAGTCAGATCTGTCCTCCTATCCACACTTATGATGATAAACATCGATACGAAGGTGCTTTGCAAGGCACTGGCCCTCTGGTTGCACCCAGTGATTTCACAGTTAATTCATGAAGACTAGTGGGGTTTAATCCCCGGGTGTAGTACCACTATGAACTTATGGAGGTGAATGCATGTCCTTCAAGAGGTGGAAGGGTGGGACAAGGAACTTGCAGTTGTTTCCCTTGAAATAGCAAAAACGTTCGACATGGTCTAATGGCACTACCTTATAACGGTGTTGAAGGCGTTTGGGTTTAGAGTGCACTTCTGAGCTAGGGTGCAGCTTTTATATGCCGAAACCATGGCTAGAGTAAAGGTGGGCAGATTATGATCAGATCCATGGGTGGTGGGCAGAGGTACTTGTCCCCCCTCCTTTTTGCTATAGCACTGGAACCCCTAGCCATCCAGATCCAACAGGTCAAAGTAGGGTCAGTTAATCACCTGGTCTCCTTATATGTGGATGACACCCTTTTCTATCTCTCAGCCCCCTGGCTGTCCCTTCCCCTCCTACTGTCCCATTTGGATGCTTTAGGGAAACTATCGGGGCTTGGGATTCATCATAGGAAGTCACTTGCGTTTCCTCTGTGGCTTTGGTTGCCTGTGAGCCAGCCACATTTCCGGATTTGCCCCAGCGATAGGAGACTGACCAGTTCCGATATGTAGGGGTTATGGTAGCACATACACCACAGAAACAGGCTAGTCCCGTTGAGTTACCTTCTCAGTCCAGCCTCAAGAGTTTCGTTTGTGGCGGAGGGGGCCGCGACGAGCAGAGCGAGCATCACGGATGTCCGTTGAAGTAGCGTGAAGAGCCGGCCGGGCATCGTGGGCAGTCGTTTCTGTAGCGCGAGGATCCTGAATGGGTCGCAGATGGTCAGGGCTGGAGCCTCGCACTGGTGGTGGTCACTGCTGCAGTTGATGCTGTAGCGTGAAGAGCTGGTTGCTAGAACTTCGCATTGGAGGGCGGCGTGGTCTTGGCACGAACAGACCCATTTGCGAAGAGCCCAAAGTCTTCAGGGGAGCTCAACTGAGCCACACGAAGGGTCCCGGATCAGAGGGGTATCACTTGGGGGTCAGGAACTCACTCCAGCAGAGACCAGCAGGGTTCAGGCAAGGCCATTTGCAGATCCAGGCAGCAGGTCAGCTGAGCAGTTGCAGGGAACCTCTGGAGCTTGTTATGGCCCTGTAGCTCATAACAGGTCGTCAGTTGGCTGACCCTTGGAGTCACTTCAGTCTGGGATGAAGGGTGCAGCTCCAATCTTCCTTCTCAGCAAGCAGGGCAGGAAAGCAGCAGGGCACAGCAGTCCTTCTCGTCTCTGTGTGAAGGCAGGACACAGACTATTCAAGAGTAAGTAGGGATGTGCCCAGTTCCGCCCTTCCATCCTGCCAGTGATGGCCCTTGCAGGAACACCCAAGCTCTCTATTGTGTGTGGCTGTCTAGGAGGAATACACAAAGACCAACTGCCACTACACCCAGTCATGGGACCAAGAGACAGGCTGCACGCACTAAACGAGTAAGGCAGGAAAATGGCAACTTTCTAAAAGTGGCATTTTTTTTTTTTTTTTAACATATCTTTATTGGGATTTGTGAAGGAAGAGGAAAGGGAAGTTCCAGCATAATGCAAACACAAGGAGATGATGGACGGAGCGCTGAAACTTTTCAGACACTCGCCCCCAGTCACAGATCTGGGTTGAATTCATCATCGTTCTTTAGCTCACTTTGCCACCCCAGTTCAAACACAGCTATATGCAAATCAGTCTTGACCCTGAGCCTCATGGGAACAGTCCAGCCTGAACTGCCAAGCCATGTCTTCCCTGGACCAGAAACAAGCATCCTGGGACCGGTTTCAGCATGATCACAGCACAGGAGTAAAAGCAATGCAGGAACATAACAGAAATTTTCCAAAATCACCACATAGGTGGTCGGGGCAACATACAATTGCCAGTGGTATAGGTACAGAACACACCTCTAGAACATCAAGCAGGCAGGTCATTAATACCTAAAGTTCCATGATCAGAAGCACATCCTAAAACCTCATCCCCGCTCCCCTCAGACCCGCTGTCCGACGACGAGTGTCCCGCCAGACGGGCATGCTGTAATATGTCTGGCAAGATGGCAAAACAGTCACCCCCACCCTCTTAACATAAGTCTTAAAAAGGCAGCCAGATTCGTTCAAACCTGCACATTTTGTCTGTGACTATCGCAGTCCAGCGTTCCATGGCATAAATATGCCACATTTTAGTCCACCACAGCGAGAGGCCCGTTGGGCAAGGGTTCTTCCATGTTAGTTGCGCTGCCAATAGGAAGAAGGTGAGCAGCATGCCCCTCGGGGTGGTGTATGGATAAAGTGAGTCCTCCCCCGCCTTCCCCAGCAAGTGCACTAAGGGTTCCATTGGGAGGGTCACAGAGCAAATTCGGTGGATCAGGAGAAGATCCTTCGACCAGAAGCACAATACATGTATGCATTGCCATCACATCTGGGTAAGTGTCCCTGGCCCTGCATCTTCCTCCAGCAAAGATCTGGGGGTCCCACCATTCATGAAGTTAGACTGGTGTGAAGTACCATCTTGTGAGTATGATATAGGCATTACGCTTATGTTGGAGACAAATAGAGGTCCTGGCAGCATGCATCCAGAGCTGCTGCCAAGTGTCATTGCCTACAGTGATCCCCAAGTCTTGCTCCCATCGTGACTGTTAAGGGTGTTGCAGTGGCTGGGAAAGGCCACCTATTGCCGCATACAGGTGGGTGATACCCTTCCTGGGGGGCCCCTCGAGAAGAGAAGCCCCAAAGGTATTTTGGCTCTGCTATCAAAACCTTTCACTAACGGTGTATTCACCCAATGGAGAAGTTGGGTACGGCAAGACTCGTCCACAGTAGTCTAGTGAAAGCGCTGCCTACATGTCTGCCTGTCTAACGCAACGCCAACTTGGTACAAATCTCCCAAAAGTGGAGGCACTCTGCCCCCCGCATCCCTCCCCCAGTCGGTAAAGCGAGTATCCAGCGTACCCGGCATGAACTTCGAGTTGTGTATAATATGAGAGAGGGGAGGGATATTTAGTGGCTGCCTAACAGTAGTTAATTTTATTCCAGTGTCAAAGGAGAGCCGCAGTAGCATTCAGTGGGGTGTGTGAAGGTGGGAAGCGGTCTCGGGGCCCTCAGCCACAGAAAGTGTTGTAAGGGGATAGTAGCTTTGAAAAACAAGGGCGCCCAATTACTATTGGTCAGGGACCTTGAGTAGTTTACTCGTTTCAAACACAGTGGTCCCTAAATAGAAGATTAAACAAACAATGAATATAGACTCAATCAGTACTATATTTGAAGCTGTCCAGCCGGACAGATACTTTAATATTCAATTCGTTTCCAAAAAATGAACAAAAGACATTTGAAGTGGGACACAAGCCTGCATCCAAATCAGCAAAATAGGACAAACAACGTGTAACAGAAAAGGCTCAGGCAGAGTAAGTTGTTTGTATGTAGCACATACTGATGTTACAAACAAAATATAGTGGGACACCATTACACATGAGCGATATTTAGTTGAGAAGTGTATATGGTGTGCATTAAGTCGACGGCGTTTCGATCCTTACAAAACATATTAGGATCATCATCAGGACATTTACATTAGCATGCCTGGGTACATTTGCCTGTAATTTCCAAAGACAAGAGTTTGGGAGAGAAGATAGGAGAAAGGAGAGGGACACGGGATTAGGTTGGGCAGAAATTGAAGAAAAGACGTACAATATTTTACTAGTGTGCAACGGCGAATAAAAATTGCGGCGTACGTGGAACAAACGTGAACTATAAAAAATAGAAGTGCAGGGGAAGCGGCGCTTTAAGGAGTAAAAAGCAACCATACAATTAAGTGTATATAAATGAAAGGAAAACCACGGCGCACAGTCACCTAGGAGACAACCAATCCAAGTGTGACATACGGGCAGCGTGACCCGATGGAGCAACCAAAGGTAGTGAACTGTTAGAAAACTAAGATGGATGTTGGTGAACAGCGCGTGAAAGCGGAGACCATCATTAAAGTTACGTGATGGTTATGAGCGCGCAGTGACCGGGAAGAAGTCATTTAATGTAGAACCATGACCCTTCACCTCTCCGTGAAGGAGACAAACAACCAGCAAGTGACGATGAAATACCCAATGTCCAGAAGAGAGCAGCATGGATACGCCACGGGGGCAGGAGCGACCCGGGCTGGGGCAGATTAAGCGTCCGGACCTGGTGCGGTCAGAGCTGCAAGAGGTTGGTGGAGATGGCGCCGCGTGCGCGGTCACTATATCAATTAGAAGGGTTAGGTCTGAATCGGCCTGTTCGGAGGGAAGAGAAGGTCTATGTTAGGACCAGTGCGTGAGTCTCAGATGGAGACTGATAGTGGGATTTGGACAAGAGCTTACCTAGTAATGAGGACACTGCTGCATGGGCGTGCTTCCTGCCGGCATCAATCGCGGGGAAGAAGGAGAGCCGGAGTGCAGGGCTATTTATACTAGCTGGAGGCTGATTGGACACCAAGGTCATGTGACCTCATGAATACTAGCTGGAGGCTGATTGGATAACGAGGTCATGTGACCGGAGGTGAAGTGTGCAAGGTTTCATCTAAACGGCGGCCATATTGGAACGGTAAAGTTAGATTGGAAGCAGTCAGCAAGGGAGGTGAAAGTGGACCGAAAGGTGAGAAGATAATATGTAATAATTGATAAGGAGTCCTTTAAAAGTATAAAAGGGTGCAAAAGAAGATATTGGAAAGTGGAGGATAAGGGGGAGGGTGGAGTGATAGAAAATACAGTGTGACACACTACAAGCATACAATTAAGTAGAGTCACAGTTGCAGGGAGCCATTGAAAAAAGCATAGAAAAGCAAGTGTAGAGGGCTTGCACAACAATTGTTAATTTATACAGAAAGTACCAAGATCACAAAATTGAAGGAGGGACCAGGGTCACATAAATGTCAAAGGACCTTGCTGATTTATATTAATGTGGTCCAATCCTCGAGGCGGTTAAGTCCATTATGTATGCTTCCAGCTCGTAAAATCCACTTGAGTTCTTCCTTGCTGAGGAGCTGCAACAGGTCCGCGCCCCTCGGAGGTGGCTTGATGACACGGATGATGGTCCAGCGTATGTCGTCCTCGCTTTGACCTGACGCCTGGAAGTGTTCCACAAGGGGGGCATTTGGTGTTTTGCAGCATAGTCTGCTGCAGTGTTGGCAAATCCTTATCCGTGCTTTTTGTGTTGTCTGACCAATATAGATTTTGTCGCAGAGGCACAGTATGGCATAGATGACTTTGCAGGTGTTGCAGTTAGAGAAATGTTTTAACTCCATTTTGATTTTGCCAAAGATAAATTCCTTACATTCAATAGTAAACTTACATGCAACACAGTTACCACATTTGACATGACCGGTGAGTGGTTCCAGGCCCCAGTGATCATTAAGTGTACCGGTGGGTTTGGTTATAGGTAAGGCTGCTCTGACCAAATGGTCCTTAATGTTTTTGCTCTTACGAAATGCAAATAGTGGGCGTTCCAAATTGAGTATGCCTGCATTGAGGACTTCCCAGTGTTTGAGGATGCTTTTGCGTACGGTATGTGAGACAGGTGAAAAAGTAGTGACACAAACTAAGTGATTTTGTGATGACTTCTCTTTAGGTTCGAAGAGGCAGTCCCTTGGGCAGGCAGCACCATGCTCTTTTAAGGGAATTGCAAACTAGTCTGCGTGGGTACCCTCTTGCTGTCAGTTTGTTACTCAGGAACTTAGCTTCACGAAGTAGTCTTCTTTCAGTGTGCAGTTCCTCCTGATTCGTAGGAATTGAGAGTAGGGAAGTGAGTCTCTTAGGGCACGGGGATTGTTGCTGTAACTAGTAAGGGGATGATAGAGCACGCCTGTTACAAGAGTATCCAAGGCTTGGTATGGGGGAGGTGATGCCAGTCAAGAGCAGACTGCAACTGCGATGTATGAATGTAGTGTTCTTTATTGGGAAATCCCAGCCCTCCATCTGACGTTCTCTTGTACTGTGTCGCTCGCTAATATTCTGAGAGTGGAGTTAGGCCACACAAATTGTAATAGCTGTTTTTGTGCGTGTGTGGCGGTGTTGCGGGGGATCCACAGGGGCAAGTTGTGTGACACGCACAGTAGTTGGGGGCAAATAAGCGATTTTCAAAGCATTGATACGGCCCAGCCATGATATCTTCAACCTACCCCAGCGGTAGATATTCTTTAAAAGAACCTCCAGCTGCAGGGGTATGTTGTGGTCAAACAGCATATGAACAGAATTAGTCAGGGAGAACCCTAAGTAAGGTATAGAGGCAGCATACCAGGCGAGACCAAAGGGGGAGAGCAGTATCCACCACAACAAGGTCCGTGGACTTCACGTAGTTGATAGGGAAGCAAAAACCCTCCTCAAATTGTTCTAATTCTTTCAATAACACTGGAAGAGAAGTAGCTGGGCATTTAAGGAAACCTAGCCCATCAGCAGCGAATAATGCTAATTTGTAGGTTTTTCCATTTACGTTGCGCCCTCGGATTTCAGGGATGGTTTCAAGACTATGGACAAACTGCTTCATCATAAGGGCGAAAATTAGCAGGGACAGAGGGCAGCACTGTCTAGTGCCTCTGCCAAGAGGTATCTGAGGGAAGAGGGCACCATTGACTCTGATATGCGATGTCAGGGTTTTATAACTGGCCAATAAATAGGTCATTATGTGGGGGACCAGGCCTTTGAAAGGACCGCCTGAAGGAATTGCCAGTCCACAAGGTCAAAGGCTTTCTCTGCATCTAGCGAGAGAAGATGGGTTGTGGTTTTGGCCCGTTCTGCTATATCAATCACATTCACTGCTAGCTGAACACTATTCCCGGCCTGTCTATTCCTGAGAAACCCAGACTGGCAACTGGATAGTAACAACGGACAAATGGAATGGAGGTGGGAAATCAGGAAGGTAGTGAATATTTTCACATCAAATTTTAGCAGGGCAATGGGCCTATACGAAGAACGGGCCATGGGATCTTTGCTCAGTTTCAATAGCAGTGTTACTATAGATTTCACCATGGCTGGTGTTACTAATTTAGTGAGAAGGAAAGAGTTAAATACGTTAGCCAAGAGTTTGACTACCAGCTAACAGTAAGCCTTGTAAAATGAGACTGAAAACCTGTCCAGCTCATGAGTCTTATTGGTTTCAATTGGTGAATGACTGCTCACACCTCTTTGGGGCTAATAGGCTCCTCCAGCTTCTGGAGTAGCATGGGGTCCACATGAGGGGAAGGCAAAGTCCTGCATCCCTGAACCTGCCCGAGTTCCCTGTGGATCCTATGTTAGCTTTCTGCCTTGTGTTGGGTCTCGAGCCAGGAAAGGTGGACCTCAAGAAAAGCTTTGGCTACTTTGACAAAGGTGGATGTATGCTTTATGACTTCACCTCGTAGGATCGCCTAGGCTGTGTTCTCACTCAGAGGCATAAGACACATCTTCTGTGTCATTTTCCTTGGTAGTGCTCCAAAGATTCTTGCACCAAGTCCCGCAGTGCTAGGTCTAGAAATGCTATTTCGTTAATGTACCACATCTGAATCGTGCACTGGAGGGAAGCTCCTGCATCCAACAACAAAAACACCGGAGGGTGGTCTGAGAGGATTTGGGTGCCTATAGTGGTTGCGTTGCTGGAGAGAGGAGGCAATCAAGAAATAATCGTTCCGTGTGTGGGTTTTATGGACATTGAAGTAATGGATGTAATCCCACTCTCCAACATGGGTTGCTCTCCAAATATCTAGCAGATGAAGGTTTTGAATGCCCTGCATCAGAGATGGTGGAATCGGATAAGCATTGTAATGGGCTACAGAGTGGGGGAAGGATTACGACACAGTTCTAGATAATACCCTAGACCAATGATTAAATCCCCCTTCGTGTAGTTTGCAACAAATGGGAGCGGGGAGCCGTAGTACTCATCCTTGCTATCAGGAGGCACATCGATGGAGAGGAGTGTGGTCGTCCAAGCATCTAGTCTGGCTCTCAAACCCTCCACCCTGCCCCCCTGTGTGATGAATCAATGTTTATGGGCAAGCCTCGCACAATTAAGAGGGCCACCCCCTTAGTTTTGATGGGGCCAGGAGCCTGGAACTAGAGTGGGTACCAGTAGGAGTAGAGCCTATTAGTGTCAAGAGAGGAGTCTCCTGTAGCATAGCTGTCTACCTACTTACTGTGAAGCCACTTCAAGAGTGCCTTCGGTTTCATCCCTGAACATTCAGAGACACTATATCTAGGTGTTGTGTCATTTAAACAGATTGAGGCATTATCTCGCTGTTGATAGGGAAGTTAATTATAGGCCCCATCCAAAGTGTCATGGCACCCACCTCCATGAAGGGGCTCAGCATCCCATCCAAACAGGTTCTGAGAAGTGGTGTGCTCACTGGAACGGTAAGTGGGGAAATATTGAATGCTAAACAGAACTGGACAAGAAGAAGAAAACAAGCATTTGCAATGCAATAGGTCTCGCATTAGCAAAGTTTTAAGCTATTGCCATTGTAAATGGCATTGTAAAAGGCATTGTAAATGGCAATGCCTTTTATTTATCTGTTTTCAAAACTAACACATAGATAAAAGGTTTGTTATTTACAATGCCAGTAGCTCAATACCATTGCAGGAGAGAGACACGTGAGAGCTCCGCCAGTGCGCCTCGATCTTACCCTATTATTCTTGTACTGGAACGAGCACCTGAGTCCACTGTTGCAACACTCCTACAATTCCAGTAATGAAACAAGAACACCGTTGTATCATAGTGCTGAAGACCCACTGTGTGCTCTGCCAGTGCCCCTCAATCCTGAGCCTTGCTATTGTACTTGTGAGGCTAATTTACAGCTCTGCCAGTGTGACTGAATCCTGATCTGCGCCATCCCTGCCATGCCACAAAGACCCACACGCAGCTCTCCCAGTGCATCTCAATCCTGGACTGCAGCCCCCTATTTGATTCCAGCTCTGATACCACACACTGTTCTTCTAATGCACCTCCTTCCAAAACGTACACCCCTGCCGTTCCATTATATACAGCTCCCCACGTGTACCTGCAGCTGTGAACCCATACGCTGCTCTTCCAATGCACCTCACTCCTAACTTACACCACCCCTCCATTCCACCTAGATTAAATACAGCTCCCCCAGTCTACCTGCAGCTCTGAGACCACACGCTGCTTCTCCAATGCACCTCCTTCCTAACTTACACCAGCCCCGCCATTCCATCACATACAGCTCCCCCAGTCTACCTGCAAATTGGACCCCACACGCTGCTCCTCCAATGCACCTTCTTCCAAACTTACCCCACCCTGCCATTCAATCAGATAGAGCTCCCCCAGTGTACCTGCAGCTCTGAGACAACACGCTGTTCTTTTGAGGCACCTCCTTCCTAACTTCACCACCCCTGCCATTCCACCACATACAGCTCCCCTAGTGCACCTGCAGCTCTGAGACAACACGCTGCTTTTCCAATGCACCTCCTTCAAAACTTGCCCCACCCCGCCATTCCATTATATACAACGCCCCACTGTACCTGCAGCACCCCCATTGTATTCCAGCTCTGAGACCACATGCTGATAGTATACCGAGATCAGTTACAGAAAGTAAGTAGATATGATCCGGATGTTAATTACTTTATCAGTGCGTTTATATAGCGCCACAAAGCATGACCTCGCTGTAAGGCACATAGCTGCCTTCCTGCTAAAGGTGTTGTAGTTTAAGACACAGTAAAGTAACTGTTTTTCGGACATAAAATAAGCACAAATCCTTACTCAGGCGAGCCTTACCTGTTCTTCTTGGCGACGGCGTGCCTGTCTGTATGTTACAGGGACTTCTTGCAGAGGTGTAACTTTCGGGGTACAGGGGCTCCTTGGTGCCCAGATGCGCAGGTTTATTTCTTGGGGTGCAAGGGCTCCTAGGCAGTTAGTGCTCACAGCTCCGGGTCGGGCACTCACTCCACGGAGCCTAACAGAAGGAGAGGCGCTGCAGCCTACAGAGAAGCCCGGCCCAGCCCCTGGTTCATGCTTCTGCTGAAGGAGGAGCTGAGGTGGGAGGAGGAACCAGCCGGAGGTAGTGAGTACCTACGTCTGTGTGTTGTGAGAACCGATATAGATGAGCCTCGTCATAGAGCGCCTCTGTGCTCCACCCGAGGGTGGCAGCACAAGCAAACTTAAATCGCCAAGACACATAAGCCCACAGCCAGAGCGTGCACATGGGCTGTCCGGCGCCGTGAGCGTGCGAGCGTGCACATCGGCTGTCCGACGCCGTGAGCGTGCGAGCGTGCACATCGGCTGTCCGACGCCGTGAGCGTGCGAGCATGCACATCAGCTGTCCAACGCCGTGAGCGTGCGAGTGCCCATGTTTCCTCTTGGCGGGGGGCTTGGTCGGGCCGGCGGAGCTGGGCTTGGGACCGGACGAAGAGCGAGGCAGACTGTATGGCACCAGAGGCAAGACGGGGCTCCCGAGTGGTGAGGAGAGCCCCGCGGCGTGCCGAGGAGACGGCTAGGGAACCTGCAGACCGAGGAGAGACGCCCTCCTGAACCAGCGGTGAGTGAGGAGCTTGGCTGGGTGCATTGCCGGCACCCATTGTTTTAGCAGACCCGCTAGACAGCGGGCCGCTCCATCATGGGGGCAATTTTGTAGACCTTCTGAGCCCCGGTGAGACATGTAAGGCGCACGCTGAAGGACACGCCATGAGCGTGCACATCGGCTGTCTGAAAGAGACGCCGTGAGCGTGCACATGGCCTGTCCGGGCGCCGTGAGATGTGCACGCGTATGGTGCGAGCAGGAGTTGTGACAACGCCGCGAGCCGTACGCGTGCACATCTCCTGTCTTGCCATACGCGTGCACATGTCCTGTCCCGCATCGCTAAAAAGTCGACAACAATAGATCTCGCCTACGCGAGCAGCGCATGGCGCTGCATCGCTAGGCGAGACCTAAAAACAAGGCCGTGTTTGCTGGGGGAAATCCGTCATGACAGCCAAAAGGTATAAATCGGCCAAAGTGTGCCGGGGCACCTCATGAGGGTAATCCGCCTAACAAGGCGAGCGAGTAAGAAGGACAACCATTGGGCCACATAGTTCAGGCGGCAGCCACCACCATCAGGGCCAACACAGCGGCCCGTCCAGTACATCTGGGGAGACCTGCGGGCCAGCAAACCAGGAACTGCAGGGATAAACTGTTAATTTGAAGGTATCAAGCATCCAGTGGGCCTTCATTCAATGTCTGATAGGGGCAGGTGCTTTAGCTGGTCTCGCCAGCGCATAGCTTTCTTGGAAGCCTTTCAGGTTTCCTTCGATGATGGCCATTGCCATTCATCTCCCACTGAAAAGCTGGGGGCTGCCATCTGGGCATCACCACTTTCAACAATGCTCACTTTCAATGTGCAGCAAGGCTCGAACCTCATCTGGCATATGTGCGGCAACGTACTTATAATCCACGGTGAAGAGCAGACGCAGCGTAAATCCCCAACGGTACAGAAGTTTCTTGTCAAGTAGGACAGTACCTGTATGAAGTCCCGGTGCTTGCTAACATCTGGAGCGAGACGTCTTGAAAGAGGGAGAGGATGTTGCCCCTGAAGGTGATGGAGTCCAATTTAAGAGCCACCTTCAGGATATCTTCCTTAACCTGATAGAAGTGGACTCTGGTAAGAACATCTGGTGCAAGCTGGTTCCACTGCTCATATGCAGAGAAAACTTTATGTGTGCGGTTGAGGGCAAGGTCCCTGCCATCAGAGACCTGAAGGATGTGATGGAACAATACATGTACGTAGGTTTCCAGTTTGGCATTGGGACAATGGTACTCACGACCCTGATCCGCACAATGTTGCAGCGAGAGAGATTCTCTGTATCTTCTAGCACATCGCTCAAGAGCTGTTGATGCAATTCCAATGCCGACACCATCTCACCCAGAGCATCCTGAACCTGGTTCTGTTGTGGCACCACTGCCTCAACCAGGTCCATGAGGGATTTTTGACTCCCTTCACCAAATGGTCAAGTTCAGTGAGCACCTTGGTAAAGTTTGTGCTCATGACCGCAAGATGTTTTCTCATTTCCAGGAGTAAGGATTGAATGCCCCCCTTCGTCGCAGGAAGATAGAACTGTGGGACAGACCCGTCTCCACGAGGTGCCTCCTTTATGCCCTCCGAGCCGCCAGTGCTCTTGGATGATTTTGTGGCAGTCAGCATGTCCCTTATGGTGGAGGGTCTCCGAGACTCGGGACGCGTTGACACCATAGAGGGAGCACGCCCCTCTCAAAGGATCTGCTGTTAGCGAGTGGTGTGGATAAGTTGCGGCAGAAGGAGCAACTATCCCACATGTTCCGAAAATTCCCCAAATGTCATTTACAGGCTATTAGTATAGGTGTGGGGATCATCCGGCACCCTGTAGTCCAAATTAATGTGGGAATATGGTACAGTGAGTTGGAGTCTCTGGAAGCCCCCGGGTGGCGAAAGGAGAGCAAAGAGGCCCTGCACGCCCGGCCTTGAGTCCACAAGGGTGTGGGTAGTGTCACTCAGTGTCTGCCCCTCACAGCAGCTGAGGTCCGAGCTCTGATGCGGGCGGCCATCTTGGATACGCCGCAGCTACTGGCCTGTCAGCGCAGCCGCCCATCTGACTGTCCCACCAGTCCCCACTGATCCATGCAGGGCGATTGGCCACTCGCAGCCCCCTCCAAGTTTGCTGTGCGGTGGTAACAGGCATTTCTGGGAGCCTCGGCTCTGGAGCTTATATGAGGCACACCATCTTGGTTCCCCGTACAGGCCATGCCCCTAAAAGTGCCATTTTCAAAATTGTAGTTAAAAAAAAAAATAAGACTTCACCATAAATGCGGCTTTTCGTTACAATACCAAAGACACCAAACATGAACTGTTAACCTGTTCCCATTTGGATGTTACAGCTTATTACATGCAATAAGGTAACTCCATTGTTATCCTATGGGAGAGGTAGACCTTGCAATACTGAAAAACGAATTTAAGATTTTTTTATGATCAGGACATGTAGAACTTAAAAGTACATGTCCTACTTTTTAGATACACAGCACCCTGCCCGCTGGGCTGTCCAAGGCCAAACTTAGGGGTGATGTATGTATTAAAAAGGAAGGTTTGGCCTGGCAAAAGGTTCATCTTGTCAGGTCGAAATGGCAGTTTAGAACTGCTCACACAGGCCACAATGGCAGTCCTGAGACAGGTTTGCAATACTACTTAAGTGGGTGGCACAACAAGTGCTGCAGGACCACTAGTAGAATTTAATTTATAGGCCCTGGGTATACGTGGAACCACTTTACTAGAGACTTATAAGTAAAAGAAATATGCCAATTGGTTGTAAGCCAATTCTACCATGTTTAGAGGAGGAAGCACAATCACTTTAACACTGGTTAGCAGTGGTAAAGTGCACAGAGTCCTAAGGCCAACAAAATCAAATTCAGCAAAATCTGGAGGAGGAAGGAAAAAAGTCTGGGGATAAACCTGCAGAAACTGCCAAGTCCAACACCCACCAACAGTAGGAAAACAATTTGTAATGCAAATCTTCCAGATCCAAAGACTAGATAGCGCAATTATGTACAGCATGTGGATCTAGAAGAGACCCCCCCTAAAAAAACTCTTAAAACATTTCAATACTTTTTTTAGATAAAGCCCCAAAAATACCAGTTTTCAGAGTTTTTCTCTGCTTTAAATATCGACTGATCTACAGATCTTCCATTGGGGGGGGACTCATTTGCCCAGATCTTCCCAATGCCCTGGTGCTAGAGCACCTTGCAAAGTCCCATTCTTAGAAGTATTAGAAAGTTGCAAACAGACAACAGATACCAAAACATTTTGGAACTTGTTGACATAAAGCAGTTTCTTTGATGTGGTGGTTCCGTTCAATGAGGATAGAGAATGGACAGTGGCCTTAACCAAAAACAGATAAGCCTATTCTTTGGGCAATATTGTTCATAGCAACTGAACAATGATGGATGGAAACAATAACATTCTTTTCCTGGTTGATGGGAAACCTCGGCATTCGTCAGACTCCATAAATGAAAGATGATAGATTCCCAGGGTGGGGGCAATAAGAAAATTACTTTATACAGTATGCCCCGATTAATTCATGTGATCTAATCTAAACCAATGTTAGATCAGGAGACTGAAGGTTAGACATGCAGATCATATACAGATGAATTATTAGGATTTTCCTGCATATCCCACAAAAACCTAATCTTTGGATGAGGCTCATAATGCTAGCTTAAACTTCTTAAGAATCATTCCACTAAGGACCAGGGAGAACTGAAGGCATGACAGGCTAGAATCATAGTTTGTCTGCATAAACCTGAATCATAAGGAAGAATTCATAGAATTCAGGACACAGACGCCTAGTTGCATGAAGCACTGAACTAGCTAAAGGCCATATGAGTGTTTAATCACTTGAGTACTATTCATATGTGTCTTGCCCAGGTATCTCTTACGAGTATGATACAATTTTGTATGTGCTGACATGTTTTAGTTATGCAATATTTTGAATGGGTCTTTAAAAAGGCAGGATAAGTTTACACACACAGAAGAGAAGGTTGTTGCCTTTCTTTGGGTATTATTAACAGGCATCTGTTTCATGCCACAATCATTTTGAGTTCTTTGTGACTGGAGATGTACTTCGCTCAACAGCATGATTGCTTGCGATTTTCTGAGCACTGTATTACAAATTGTATGTATGGTACAGTATATAAACATCATGTTCTAGTTTACTTTAAAAGCCTTGCATTCAATTCCCTGTACATATGTTCATCTAGATATTTTGCTGGTGTTTTTTCATTCCACGCAACCATTTGGGTCAACCACGTGTGACAAACAAAATATGTCAAGGTCTACAAGAGAAGAATGAATGTGAATGTGCGTTTATTAACACATGGTTAGTAACGGCTATAATATTTCAGATTAGAAAGAGACCAGGATGCTGTGGGTGTAACTATGTCTTCGTTAAAGGAGGACTGTTGAATGATTAAGTATGAACTGGGTCCCCCCAGGCTATCAAATGATCACTGCATGTTGGGAGGTAAAGCGTGGTGGGGGCTTGGCAGTGAGTGCCAAACAAACATTGAAATGTGAGTAAATGGTTGAAGATTACAACTCTACTTGGAGATATTAGAGGTTAGAATAGTTGAGTTAATGAAGAACACATGGAATCTATTTCTTTATTACAGACCCCCTAGGTGATGTTCAACGTAAAAGTTAATTTTGTTGATTTATCTGATACCACGCAGATGATCCTTATGGAAAATCTGGGCCCGTTTTAATTTAATTTAACAGAAGTGTCTTCTACCCTTAGATTAGGCCTTGTGCTGGATGTGGTGTACAGTGACAATGCCTTGTGTAAAACAATGCTGGTCATGGTAGCACGGACCGACCATTTTATTATCCCACTTAGTTAGGACATAAAAGCTCTGAATGTCAATAGGCAGGTAAGAGTAATTGTTGTGACTAGCAGAAATTCGCGTAAGTTGGATAGGTATGACATAGCCACAAAAATAAGAGAGTGGCCTTGATTCTTTTGGCTTTACCAGCGCAATTGGATACCACTGACCACTAGGTGTTATTAGAATGCCTGGTGGCTTCCGGAATGAGGGATACTGATTAATTCAAGAGTTTTCTCAATTTAAGAAGGTTAAATTGGGCCCCCAGCCATCCGCAATATCATGTGGTATGCCAGAGGGGTCATTATTCTCATACCTGTTAATCAATCTGAATATGGTGACACAGGGCGACACTAGTACAAGTGAGACAAAACTGCAGCAATGCATAGTATGTGTGAAAGGCTGGATGACACAAAGCCACTTAAAAATTAAATGTGGAAAAGACCGAAGGAAAATGTTACTTACTCTGTAAGCATGTGTAGTGCTGTAGATTCACATGCTCTGCCTAGTCCCACCAGCTAGTGTTGGGATCAGACGTTTGAAAGTTGTTTTTCTCCAAAGAAAGTCTTTTGAGTCACAAGATGAGCGTGACACCACCCTTAGGTGGCAATGCACATCAGTACCGACTTTATGTTAGATAGTTTTCTGCAGCTATCAGATTGGGATGTGCATTGCCAGGGCTATGCGCTCGACACGTTCGCCACGTTTCTGGTCAGGCCCACACAGTGCAATTCGATTTTGGTCCTCAGGAAAAGCCTTTGTTGTGTGTTCTTCTCGACGACAACCTCCAAAGATCGAGTTTGCCACGGACTCCCAACTGAAGGGCCTTGGGCTCTCTTGGTGGCTGCACGCCACTCGTTTTCGAAATTTCTCCGTTTCAGCTGGTGAGAGTAGTATTGAGTGGCGAGTAAGTGCAGTATGGTACACTGAGTAGGGAAGTTGGAAGAGTAAGAGATCTGCAACCATAGCAACACACTTAAGGGGAGGAGGGTGAGCGAATGTGAATCTACAGCAATGCACGCTACAAACAGATGCTTACAGGGTAACCTTTTCTGTTCGTAGCATGCATTGCTGTACATATGCATGCTCTGCATATAAGTAATGCAGAACTCCCCTACAAGAGGTGGCTAGAGTGTGGATGATGCAGACGTCTGAAATAGTGTCCTGAGGATAGTCTGATCAACCACTTCTATTGTCTGGCTAAAAATACTTATACAATATTTAGTAAAAAGTGTCTGGGGTTAACCAAGTAGATGTTTTGTGTATGTCAGCGAATGGAATGTTTCATAGAAAAGTCATTGTTGCTGTTTTTTTGCGTGTTGAGTGCACCCTGGGGGTAACAGGGTGGGTTCTTTTGGCTTTATAATAGCAAGTTTAGATGCACTTTACTATCTATCTGGCGATATCTGCTTTGGAGATGAGCTGACCCTTGTGTGGTTTTGCAAAAGCTAGGAACAACTAGTCAGCTTTGTGAAAGGGCTTGGTCCTGTCAATATAGTACAGAAGAGCATGTTTGACATCTGGAGTGTGATGGGCTCTTTCTGCTACCGAATTTGGCTAAGGGAAGAAGCCCAGGAGCTCTATGGTTTGATTGAGGTGGAAATGGCAAACAGCCTTGGGAAGGAACTTTGGGTTAGTGCGGAGGACCATCCTGTCTTTATGAACCTGAAAGAAGGCTCTTGCAGTGTGAGGGCTTGCAGCTCACTAATAAGTCTATGAGGCATTATTGACACACAAAAGCGTCTTTCCAGGAAAGGTAATGGATGGTCCAAGAGTGCAGAAGGTCAAAATTGCCCCCTGAGGTTGGTGAGAACAAGATTGAAATTCCAGACTGGTGCAGGGAGAACCTTGGGAGGGAGGATTCTTTTGAGGCCTCCATGAATGCTTTACCACCGGTTTGCATAAAGGGAAGGAATGCTCCCTGTTTGCATGTAAGCAGCTATGCTTCCAGACCATGATTGGAAGGTGTGGGAGAGGCGGAAAAGCATTAGCAAAGATTCCTGACCAGTTCATCCATAGTGCATTGCCCATGGACTGTGGATGGAGGTACCTGGAGGCGAAGTGTGGGCATTTTTGATTTTCAGGGGTGGCAAATAGGTCTCTGTGTGGTGTGCCCCAGCACTGGAGAAGGACTTGCGGGTGGAGTTCCCACTCGTGGACTTGTTGATATGTCCTGCTGAGCAGATTGGCCAGGATGTGCACTCTGGAAGGTACTCCGTAATGAAGTGAATGCGGTGGTAGAGTGCCAAATGCCATGTTTTCTGTGCCAGTAGCGATAGGGGGAGTGAGTGGGCACTGCCCAGTTTTTTGAGCTAGCACATGGCTGTCTTATGGTCTGTTTTGATTAGTACTACCTAGTTCTGAATAAGGGGGAAGGAAGGCTTTCAAGCCGCGATGCATAGCATGGAGTTCAAGGTAGTCAATGTGCGGCCCCTGGTGATGAGGAGCCCACATGGTTTGAACAATCCTGTGGTCCAAATGTGCTCCCCAGCTGGCTTGAAAGGAGTCTTTAGTAATGGTGACTTGAGGAACGGGGTCTAGGATGGGCCTGCCCTGCAACAGATTTTTGCTGTTCTACCATGGCAGAGAATTATTGGTACTTACCACCACTATATCTTCCCACTGATCCTCTGCCTGTGTACGGTGATTCTAGGCACTAATGTATCAGCTGCATGTAAAGCCAGATGTGGAGTACTCGGGCGATACATGAAGCCATCATGCCCAGCAAGAGGTTAAAGGTTCAGACCTAGAGTGGACGATTTGGCTGCAAAAGATGTAAAAGCTGCTGAAGTCTAGCACCCTCTGTAGATTTGATTAGGCTTTGTCTGTAACAGAGTTTAGCACTGCCCCTAAAAAAGGCTGGATTTAAATGGGTTGTAGATGGTAGTATGGGTGTCTACTAGTCACTTTTGCTTGCGCTCTTAATTAGCTGATCTTTGAAGTAGGGGAAAACATGCATTATCCCCCTCTCCCCCCCTTCTGAGGGGGATGGCTAACACTGCTAGGCACTTTGTGAAGACCTTTGGAGCAGTGGGGATGCCAAAGGAGAGTACCCTGAACAGGTAGGTCAAAGGAAAGTCAATATTTTGAGTTGTAGGCCCCTTAGCCCGAACCTCCTTTACACCTGTGCTTATTATTGTTGCCTCTATAGGCACCCCTGGTATGCACTTGTGAAGCCTTTTGGTGGTATGACTGCTGCTGCTTCTGTTATGAGAGGAAAGAGTTTGGGAAAGCGGCCTTGGAACCTGTCCTGTATTGTTGTCAACGAAAGGTGCCCCTATGTGAAGGAAACCCATGGTTTTTGCAGTGTCTGTGTCTTTTTTGATTTTCACCAACATCTGATCAACCTGAGCGTTGAACACTGACTCTCCATCAAAGAGGAGGTTGATCAGATGTTGAAGGACCTCTGGGCTTGAAGCCTGAGATACCGAGCCAGAAATGTTGTCTGATGAAGACGCTGGTATTGGCAGCGTAAAGGGAGCATCGGATGGTGGCATTGGAGAGCCCATCTCCCTGCTTTTTGAATTCTTCAGGGAAATGCTTGACTAGTTCTTGCATCTCTTTCCACGGAGCCCTGTCACTGTGGGAAAGGAAGCTGACTGAGTTAGCTATCCACCTGTGGGTAGCGGCACCTACCGCTACCCTCTTATCAACCAGGTCCAGTCTTTTACTCTCCTTATCAGGCATGGAGCGTCACCTTTTGCCCGAGCGAAAATCCGCTTGCATGCTCTATGGATGACAAGGAAGTCCAGTGGGACAGGACCCTTGATGTCCAGGTTGTTTGGAGAAGTATTATATTTTTTTCTGCCTGTGGTGTTACCACCTTGGCCTTGATGGGCTGCTTAAAGAGGTCTTGGTTTAATTTTAGCATGTCCTTCAACATCAGGAGGAACTGGGCAATTCTCTCCAATTTAGAGAGTGTTTCCACAAATAAATTGCCTTCCACGTGAAAGAAATGCATATCCACTTTGTGGAAAGTGCCCCCATTAGAACACTTTGTGATGTGCCCTGATGTCGCACAGAGGAGATGCCCTAATAGGATAATGATCCAAGTTTGCTCCCCCCAGAGGATTGACATCGTAGTCGTCCCACGGGTCATTTGTAGGCAATAGGTCGAATGGTGCCTTGTACAGGTCAGCAAGACTGAAGGGACTGCCTTCTCAATAGGAGGAGTGGGGGGAGGAGGGGGCTATGGTGAATTTGAAGCAAATTGAGGTGGGATATAGGAAGTGGTGGAAGGGAAGGAGGTGGTCAAATTTAGAGAGGGCTGTTGCCCCTGTTCTTGAGTTTATTAAGCTTAGGAGTTGGAGGGGTTCCCAAGTCAACAGTTCCTCATACGTTAGTTTCCAATTCAGGGGCAAAGTCTGCAAAGATGATGTTGGCTGGAACTTTGTGGAGATTTTTCCCATTTGGGGATGGATGAAAAGTCACTTTTGCCTGCATCCAACTCCTCCTGCTGTCTTTCCAGGATAGGTTGCTTCAAGTCATTGGAGCCCGCTGTCAACAGAACCCTTTGTGCCAATGGTGGCTTCGGCACCGATAGGCGCCTTGGAATAGACAGTGGTCTGAGGATTGAGGTTGGCCTCGGTGCCAGCATTGAAGGAGTCTTCAGCTCTGAAAGGTCATTTGGGCTTATGGAAGTTTTTGGAGCTCAACAGACAAGGAGGGTCGATGCCCGGAGTCAGAAGTGACTTTGGCTACGAAGTCTGATCAGTGTGGACCAGAGCCCAAAGGCTGTGTGGTAGTAAGTGGGCTCCATGCCTGACAGCCTTGAGACAGTGCTTTGCCTCTACACAAGGCCTTCTCAGAGGCTTGGTGTGTGTAGGTGCCCACCATACTCGTGACCCTTGTGGAGACCTTCATTCAAGGGTCAGAGGTTGCCGAGGGGAGGAAAAAGCCTTGTTTGTCTTCCTTCAGGCCTGGGGGGAGCGGGGGTGGGCGGGATTGGACGGACCACTTCTGGGCTGGGCAATGGTTTATGGGGCGAAAATCCTTCCTCGAACCTGAAGATCGCGTGGGTGTCGTTGAAGGGTGCAACTGCATCTACTGATTGTTTAGGAGGCGTCGACGTTTTGACCCTCATAAACAATCGTCAACGCCTCATAAACAATTCTTTTGCCCTACACCCTCCTTGCCCCAAAGTAGAAAAAGGACTCCATTCAGAGTGTTTGAGATTATTCTGTCTAGGGACGGATGTTATTTGATTCATATATTGTACATTTTGTTTTTTATCCTTACACATTGTCTGTGGTATTCACTTTTCACTTTTGTCACTACTTGATCACTTGTTCACCATTAAGTTACGTACTCTCATTTTCAATGTAAAATATGTCAACGTGACAGCCTTACAAAAAAAGAAAAAGACACCATTCTGTTTGAAATCAAATATTTATTGTCTTGTTGTGTTTCTTGATGCATATTCATTATGGAATGCTAAGTAATTGGCCTTCTTGACAGAACCAGTTGTCGTTCATTTCATAAACGCCCAGGTTCTGAGGGACACAGGGTTACCCCTTTACAGTTCATGAGAATGTATCTACAGCAACACATTCTATGAAAACAGTATTTCCATTTTGTCAAATGCCCATCTGGAACCATGCATAGTAGTCTCTGTCGATTAGAAAACCCTGCCCGGTTCTCTGAGAAAAGAACATTGAGGTCAGGTTGGATTCAAGCCCAACTACGGAAGAACAAATAAAAGCTGTAGGAAAAATCTGATTTTTTCAACTGAGGTTGCTGAAAAAAATTAATTACTGCCTCAACTTTCAGCAATAACTTCAAATTATGAATGCTTCTGTGTCTGCCAGGATTAATATAACTCTATATACTTGGGTCTCTCTGAAAAATTCTTGAACGAACTGAAGCTAGATCAAAACGCAGCAGCGAGACAGATTCTGAATATCAAGAAGTATGAATCTATATTCCCTACACTAGTTAGGTGACACGGGATCCCAGTCAGGCAAAGGAAAAAATGTAAACCCTTATGTCTGGGACACAAGGAACTGAATAATTAGAGGGCAATTCACTGGTCAAGAAAATTCTCACTCTAGAGACACCTGGTGATTGTGCACAGATTTTGATGCGCTACTCTGGGTGGCAAAGTGATTTCAGTAGCAGTGGTTAGGCTCTGGAATTGTGTGATTGAAGTTCAGGAGATTTTTGAAAACCTGGCTGTTCCTGGTTAGCCCTAGAGTCTAGTATCCATTTTGATGTTTAATTTTTCGGCACTGTGCCAAAAATAAACCCTTGGGCGACAGACCAAGGATTTGAATAATTTTATCTCCGTACTAATTGTTTAAAAAATCAAATTAAAAATAAATCATTTCAACAAAGGGTATCCCATTTGGTCACCATTACTTGCTTGCCCTCCCTTTTCTGCTGACAGGACATGGCCTCACCCTCTGCCTCCCCCCACGAGACAAGCTCGCTCTCCTACTGTGTTCTGCGCAGCACTGTCGCCCTTCCATGCCACTGCCAGTTGTCTTTTGGCCAGTAGCAATGTGAGGGCTACAAATCTAAACATTGTTCTATTCTCCTTTAACCTACCCATCAACCTTCATACACATGTATTGGGATCATGGAAAATCTGTGTCTCTGCCACACACTCCATAAACGTTAGGATAGGAGTCCATTACAATACTACCAAAAGGCATAACCAGAACATGTTTCAGGTCAGCCCCTTCAGTCCAACATTTTGGGTGCATATAAAAACTGGTTTTGTAGAGGTAGCTGGTGTGATATGATCTATGTAATATGTTATGCTGAATCAGTTGAAATTTAGCAAACCACACCACTTTCTAACATTCACTATCAGTTAATTTGCCACCTATATCTCTGCTCCACTTTTCCTTTAGAGGTTAATAGGCTCATCCTGGTCATGTCCAATAAGGCCGAATAAATCTGCATTACAGCCCTCCTGCTGCCTCCCAGCATTAGTATTAACTGTGCGTCTGCGGTGAGCCATCAGCAATGCCCACATTCCCCCTGAACTTCCTCACAAGTGCATTAAATGTAAAGAACTACCCCAAACGAACAGTGTATGCTGCTGTAAGCTGTGGAACAAATACATCGGTCTCAAATTTGTGTAGGAACCACAGCAGTAGTTTGGGTGCGAGTGCATCTTAGCACGCGTCTAGGACAACAGCTGTTGCCAGCAATACCTAGCCACCCCCATCAGTTTGACCGTGGCATCGTGTTTATCTGAGCTCTAAATAAACATGTCAAGATTTCCGTGTTCCCATTTGCCAGAAACATCTGCTTCACGACTAGATTGTTGATTCTTTGTAGCAATTTGGCTACCCATTGAAATTGAGCTACTGAATAGTATAGACCAAAATCAATGAGCTTAATCCACCCTCCAACTATGAGCACATCCCACCCAAGCTGTGCTCTAGATCATTTCCCCTTAAACCCCACCACGAGATCAACCACCATTCTCCCCGGTGCTCTCAGAGTTTTTATGAAAACTTTACAACTTTCAGTGTTAGCAACGACCTTGAACAAAATTTCTGCTACCAAATCTACATTGTTGTGATAAATTTGGATGCACTAATAACGGAAGGCGACAACCTTCCAGGCAAGGTGCAAATCAGGGACAACCCATACCTCCTTGATTGACATCAGTGGGTACAGACATTATTTATTAGCATTTACCTTTAATCCTGAAATGTTGCTGAATTGTGTCAGAGCATCCAATACTTTGTCCTAATCTTTCTCTGCATTTTACGTCATCTGCGTATAGGGGAATCATGTGTGTATTTTCCAACTTCTAGTCCCCACCGTGTGCCTTGTAGAAATGACGGCCTAGGACTCCATGGCTAAGGCATGCAGGAAAGAGGAAAGGAGGTAGCCCTGTCTGGTGCCCCTTTGGCTTGACGGTGACTTTGATATTACCATACCAGTCCTCATCCTCGCTTTTGGATCCATGTATAGCAATATGGGTACAGTAGTTTCCCACATAACTCCACAAGGAGTACGCTCCCTCTGGACACCTTTCCAGACACCAATTCATAGATTGCAGTTTTAATCTCTTCCAATGTCATAGTTCTTCTCTCTGAAAAGGGGGCAAATCAGTTAACCTCATTGTGTGCACACATACAACCAATTGTTTGAGTATGCACTTCATTAAGAGTAGACTTTCTCATAGTAAGCCGATATTTCAACATTTGTTTAATTGGAAGTGCATAATCCGTCCATCCAATGACCTCAATGCCATGATGACATCTCATAACCCCATGCCAGCCAAGCATATTTCCCCCAAACCCCCCAATCTAGGTCCCTCACTGAGCTGTCTCACCACAGTCATAGTTGATCAATCAGTGCTCTGACCTAACTGGGTCTCGTCTGTACGAGTTACTCTCTTTCCTGCTCATCTCCTACTGTTTCAGTCTCTAGACGCCTCACCCCATTTGCCAATCGCAGTATCACACTGTTAAGAGGTACGCAATCCCTTTGTACATTCTGAATGTACATGCCCTATATCAAAACCTCAACAGGCATCCTATTCCAGAAGCAAATTTCCCATTGAGCCCTCATTAATGCTTAAGTAGCAAGTTATGTTAACCGTAACAGTGCTTTTGTAGGCCAAGTCTCCTATTAGTCCTCCTTGTAACCTTCACATGGGGTCTTTTGTCCTTATCCTACCACAACCTACATTTTTCGACAATAGGCCGGGATCCACATAACCATGTCCACACAGAAATGTAGTGCATGAGTTGGGGAAGATTATGAAAATGCAATCTTCGTGGGACACAGCAAGTGAAACACCTCCATTAACTAACAGCCATGTATATTTGTAGTTTAATGACAGAATGAACATAATTATTAATTATGTACTTTATTGTGGTCTCTTAAAAATTGCTTTTCTCAGTTCTGAAATAGAAATTTAAAAAACGCCACTGCATTTAATTTTTGCTCAAGTGATAATAACCTGCACATATGCCTGTAACAGGAGCCAGCTTAGATTTTGATCCAATATACATTTCTCAACTTCTCACATTTGATAGCCTTCTGAAAAGAAATTAGGGGATCTCATCATAATGATAGAAAGTAATATTTAAGAATGGAGACCCTCAGCAACTTTTTTTGTTCTGTATCCAGGCTGAAATCTACTTGAAAGTAAACAATGTTTAAATGTGCTTTAGAATGACAGGTTAGACCAGAAATATGGCTTATGCAAGATCCAGCATACTTCATCAACAAAATAAGTTAACATTTGCTGAGAACCTGAACATATCTATTTCTGCCAAACTAACCAGTACTATTCAAGCAAAAGTACACAGACAATATTACAAGGTATCCTTGTTAACAGGGTACTGATGGATATAAGAAAAGGAAAGATAGGACATACCTTCTTCTGCTTCCCTCTCTTGCCTTTGTAGCATTTGCTGTTCAGGCGGCAATGCTTGCTGAAGAAGTTGCATATAGAACTCGTTCTCCTTCTGCACCTCTTTTTGTTTTCTTAACCTCATTTTGTAACTGACATAACTTTTGAAACCAAATCCCAATGTCACAACAGGGTAGCCAATACTAGGAAGAAAACAACAAATTATTAAATACATACAGGTTTGAGATGCGTCTGAAACGCACCAGATTCAGAGGCCTGAATCAGTTGGGTGTTGCTGCAACCCTACACGCATTTAAAGCTCACGATCCAAGAAAACTGTATGCATGTCATTAGGAAATTATAATTTTATAAAATTATAGTTCAGTGCATTTAATAAAACGGTTAAACAAACGCTAAAAACAATGCATTTTATTGGAGTGTATAAACTAATTACATACACATCGATCAACTGCGGAGACCTTTGTGACTCATGATCAAATCATGAACTGCACTTTGAACAAAGTACAAAAGCTAAAATAAATTGACAATATGGGTGGCTCAGCTGAACATCCAGCCATGACAAACAGCAACAGCGATTCTGGTTATTTCAATATTTAAAATAAATCATTTGAACTGACAAAAATGTTGTTAAAAAACAAACAAAAGAGAGTGCTAAGTCCCAAAAAATTTTGGGGATGCGCCATTCTATGCTTTTGATGTGGTCGGGAGGGCAACTAAAGAAATTGCTGGAACAGACTACTAAAAAAAATAATTATCAAGTCCAAAACTGCCATGTCGCACTGGGCTGTTGCGACACGTTCAGCCTGTATAGGCATTTTATCCAACAGCAGTTTGTACACTGAGATTCTTGAGCCAACACTTACAATGCTAACAGCAATGCCCCAAGAAGCAGCATGCTTTAGGCCAAATTGAAGTCTACATGGTCACGTTTACCAGTCAAAAGATATGAAAATCTGCACACCAAACAATCATGCCGTAGCGGTATATCAATGTACTTTACCTAAAAACACATGCCCACATACAAGCTGTAGGTATGCAAATTCTTGCTTGAGGGAAAGCCAACTTTCCAACTTCAGCGATTCAAAGCTAAAAAACACAAACTGTTGCCTAGACAAAATTTACATACGTGCAGCATCAGCATATACCACAAATACAGAGTGAAATGCATTGCTGAAGTTCTGCAAACGGCCAAGCAGATTTGCATATGGTGTATATATTTTCCACCGCAGATTAACACACTTTTTTTAATTTTTCTATTAAATAAACTTATATCATCTTAGTTGTACAATTAATGAACATATTAACATGCAAATGACGACATTTACATCGTAGCCTTTCTCTCACGGGCCTACCCATTCCACACATACTAGTACTTTGGAAATTAACCATTTTTTAAAATAATAAATGCAAACTATAGAAATACGTTGAAATACTCAGTTACTGCAATAGTTGGAAGGTGCACCGACCAGTCAAGGCACTGCTGCTGCCCCTCAATGCACCCTCTCACCTTGTTCTCTCTCTCTGACTTTTGTGCCCCTTCTATCATTCCTTTAGCCTTTTCTCGCTCTTTGTGCCATTTCTCTCACTCCATTTCTGACCTTTGCCATCGTACTAGCTCTTTCTGTGACCTTTGTGCCATGTATCTCCACCTTCTCTGCCTATCCCTTCCGGCGCCCCTTTCCCGCCCTCTCTGCGCTTGCTCCCTCCTCCCTTAGTTCCTACCTGTCCCTTGCACCTCTCTCCTTCCCTGTCATCGAGCTTCTCCTCAGCCCAACCCATCGCCCCTGTACTCCTAAGAGTACAGGGGCGATGGGTTGGGCTGAGGAGAAGGAGCGGTCCCCTAGTTCTTGATTACAGCGCATTCACCCTCCTAGGAGACCTCAATTTCCATCTAAAAGATCGGGCCGATCCCAATTCAACCGCCCTTCTTGACAGTCTAGGAAACCTGGGACTAATTCAACGCATCACGGAGCCCAACCATGCCACCGGACACAGCCTAGATCCAGTCTTCACATCCTTCAACAACATCCCAATCAACACACCAAGATCAGTCATATGGACAGCCCACGCTACAGTCAGTTTCACAATGAACATTCAGCAACACAGAAGAACCCCCACAGCATGCCCAGCAAGTTAACACTGGAACAACCTAACAGAGGTGAGTTAGATGACCACCTCCAAGACAACAAAACGGAACCTACAGACCTCCTGACATGCATCACTGAAAACTTCAACACGTGGATCACCAACTGTGCCAACACTTTAGCCCCCAAGGTACGAAGCCAAAGAGCATAAACTAGAACACAAGCCAGGTGGTACACGGAAGACCTCACAATGACCAAGTGACACTAAAAACAGGAACAGCAATGAAGAACCAGCAAAGGGAAAAGAGGAAAAAGACACTTCCAAAGCCATTCCGAGAAGGTACCAACAGCTTATCCGAGAAACTAAGAGGAAGCCACTAGTAGAGCAAATAAATGCCAGCTCCAACAGTAGCAAAGAAATAGTCGCAATCATCAAGGATTTCACCACACCTGCCACCAGCAACATCAGCGCATCACAAGACGTGTGTAACAAACTCTCAAACTTCTTTTGCAGCTAGAACACAACCATATACAGCAACTTCACCCTATAACCGGACTCCCTGACCCTCTCCAGAAGTCTCCCAAGTGACTAAAAAAATGAAGACAACACAATCACAACATTGGACACCATTAGCATAGAGTAAATCACAACAATCATGAAGGCCATACACACCAGGGCCCCGGTGGACCAGTGCACCATCACGCCTTTGACAAAGGAATGGTCTCCATCACCGAGGCCCTTACCATCATTCTCAATACTTCCATCTGACAGACACTTTTCTGGAACCATGGAAAAACGCAGCAGTCTATGCCTTCCTAAAGAAACTTTCAGCCTACCCGACCAAATTCCCTACTAATATCCCTCTTCCCCTACAAAGCCATGGTCTTGGAAAAAAAACCATCAACAAGCATCTCTCCGACCACCTCACCAAACATCAGCTTCTCAATGCCAAACAATTCGGATTTAGAGCCAACTGTAGCACAAAAACCGACCTCAAAGCTGCAACGGATGACATCCGTATGATCCTCCACAAAGAGGAAAGCACAGCCCTCATCCTTTTAGACCTACCCATAGCCATCGACACCGTCTTTCATCCCATTCTAATCAAACGATTCCACAAAGCAGGCATCCAAGGACACACCCTCGAATGGATCTGCTCCTTTCTCACGGGAAGAACCTAAACCGTCAACATGCGCCCTACTCCTCTGAAGCACGAGAACTAATCTGCGGAGACCAGCAGGGTTTCTCACTCAGCCTGATGCTCTTCAAAGTCGCCATGATTCCTATGGCCAACATCATACGCGCTCACAACATAAACATCCTCGCTTATGTCGACAACACGCAAAGGATACTGTCTGTCTCGGACAAAACACCCAACACGAGGAACAAGGTCACCACATGCATGATCAAAGTGGCAACCTGAATGAAATCCAACTGCCTCCAACTGAACTCAGACTAGGCCGAAGTGGTGGTCTTTGGGATAGACACCCCACAAGGGGTCTTCACCTAGTAGACAACAGACCTTAGACCCAAGCCTTGCTCACAAGCAAGAAACCTCATAATCATCTTGGACAACAAACTGGGTATAGCTTCACAAGTCAACGCAGTGTTCTCATCCTGCATAAACAACTAAGGATGCTAAAGAAAATCTTCAAGTGGCTACAAAACCACACCAGGAAAACAATCACCCAAGCTCTTAAAGCAGTTATCTAGACTATGGTAACACAGTGTATGCAGGAATAACCAAACAGCTCAAAAGAAGACTGCAGACTGTCCAAAGCGCAGTACCCAGACTAGTCCTCAACCTCCCACCCTAACCCGCATCACACCACACTGTAGGGCACTCCACTGGCTCCCGATACACAAGCGTGCATCCTTCAAACTCCACACTCACACCTACAAAGCACTCCACAACCAGGCCCTGCCTACATGAATAGCGGCATTCATTTTCACCAACCTTCCAAACTCCTCTGCTCTGCCAGACTCACTCGCGCACACTCAACACAGACCCAAAAGCAGAACAGGGGGCTGCGCTTTCTCATATATGGCTCCCAAAGCCTGGAACAATCTCCCACAAACCACCAGAGTCTCCTCCTATTTTGACTTTCACAAGAAGCTGAAGACCTGGCTTTTTGAGTAAGCCCTCCAGGGTTGGCCTCACACACTGGCTACAGAGCGCTTGAATATCCTGACGGGTGATTAGCAAGCTATAAAAACACCTACAACATAACATCACTAAACTACATCAGGTAGCACCTTCTTAACTACATATTGTTGATAGTCAATGCTCAACGTTTTGTGAACTGAGGCCAGTACATTTCAAAAAGATGGTTCTCTTCACTTTATTAATCATGGGAATTTTAAGAAGAGTTAATACTTGATAAACAACAAAAGAAATGAACAGATAGGCAGGCACATAGGGGACGACTTTCTCAGTCAGGAAAGGTTACTTAATTTTAAGAATAGTTGCCCAATAGGGGAACCCTTACAAAATTATTCACTGAGTTAGAACGACTAGTAGTACAGAGAAACAAACAACAGATCTTGCCCAGGTCAATTTCTAGGAGTCCATTGTAACACACTGAGGACCCATTTATATCCTGCAGAATCCAGAATTCACTTTTCAGGCACACATACGAACAATACAGTCTGCAGTCCAAGAGAACGTTTCGGAACAGAAACTGCCCTGCACTAATCTGCATCCAAACGCTCCCCTTTGAATAACGACTCACAAGGAATGCCTGAATTCAAGTGAGCTAGATGATCTCTTCTTTTTCTTCTTCCTCCTCAGTCAGCACCTTGCAGACAGCTGCACTACATCCAGTGTGTTTTCCCCTCGGCAAGAACTCTGCTGGACTTCACTGAGGGCCCTTCAAGAAATAAATCGGACTGCTCTGCTCCTTTTCTTTTTGTTTTTTTACTGTATCCAATTAGGTAATTCATGACTCTTCTACAGTACTGGAGCTTCACCGCAGTCTTCCTCAACTTTCATGCTTCAATCACACCAATTTCTGAATTGTCTCTGTTCTATTGGGTAGGAGATACCTTTAAAGCCATTTCTCTACCCTCTTGGTAGAAAGAAAAATCTATTGTTCAGTTTTGAACCATTTTCCATGGAGACTGCCATTCTATCACTATGCGTCCTTTAAGTTTTTGCTATGCTGGACTCAGTAAGTACCCCAACTCATTAAAGGAGAGCACACATCTGGAAATTGATGTAATAGCCTAACATAGCCAAAGAGGTGTACAACAGAAAACTCTAAACGTGCAACGTAAATACTTTATTAGTACACATATCTGACTGAAATGCTACAATCACATCTGTAATTTGAGCTACTATTTGGACAAACTGCCAAAACACACCACAAACACTAACCCTGAGCTTCTTTTGCAGATTTAGACACATGCCCTGTCAAAACGTAGGCCTACAAATGGCAAACCCCTCATTATACAGCAGGGCACCAACTAAAAGAAATAAGGAAAAGTGGCAGTGATTTAAGGCTCTTAATCCAACAGGTACCACCAAGTAACCAATTTTTTTAATGTTCTTGCTACCAATTGGAAATGATACCATAGTGGTTAAATAATGATGCAAGACAAGATCATGTACAGTGTTTGGTTGCTTTGCGCTCTGCAAGTATCACTCTCTACCACGATTATGGTCAGACGAATAAATATTAGTACTTCATTTCATGACCCAGGAATGGTTTTACTAATGGAAAATATATACCAAAACACTGCAATAAGAGAACCACTCTTACTTCTGGTAAAAAGAATAATTATAAACATTGCAATTTGGTAGAACTGGTTGGCAAACAACAACAAATATCTAGGTTGGATAAACCAGCCAGGCAAACACGATTCAATCTGTTTAGTAGAATGATGTTGGAAGCCAGGCGTGGCCCTAAAGCTAGCTGTGCCTTAGTGAATTCAAACTGGACTTCAGTGACGAAGGCCAATAGGCAAACCACATGCATGGAATGCTTGTGTTCTCGTTCAATGGTTGGTTCCCGTTTGTAATAACATAAATAAGCTAAAAAAAAAAAGGTAATTAAACAAAAAAAATGCACAGTAAATACTAATGGTTGAAACAGATTCAACCATTTACAACCATGACATTTTTTGCTATTCATGTGAACACAGATGACAATGGTACTTGCATGATTGAACTGTCTGAGATTATGGATTATGCTACTTATCCTGTAAGCATCTGTTCTTGGCGTATAGTGCTGTAGATTCACATGCTTTGCATAAGTCCGCCATCCTGTGTTGGGCTTGGATGATTACAAGTTGTTTTTCTTCCAAGAAGTTTTCTTTTAGTCTCGAGGATGTGTGACTCCTCCTCTAGGGAATACTGCGCATGGCCATCGACGCCATCTTCAGATTGTTTTGCCGTGGGTAGGTGAGAATGTAAGAATGCTGTGTATGTAAGCATTGAGATGGCCATGCGTTAGTATGAAATAAAATATATGAACTGCAACCTACACAAGAATATGTGGATGAGGAGGGATGGCGCATGTGAATCTACAGCACTACATGCCAAGAACAGATGCTTACAGGGTAAAGTAACATAATCCGTTCGAGGCATGTGTGCTGTAGATACGCATGCTTTGCATAGACTGTATAGCAGTCCCTCCCCTAGGTACTGGTTAACCTATGGGGTTGCAGTTGTTTGAAAGAGTCTTAAGTACAGCCTGACCAACATTGACTTGTTGGCATGCAAACACATCGACACAATAATGTTTTGTGAAGGTGTGTGGAGTAGACCATGTTGCTGCTTTGCAAATATAAGCAATAGGAATATTTCCTAAAAAGTAATGGAAGCTCCAATTTTTCTAGTGGAGTGTGCTTTTGGTGGAACAGGAAAAAGTTGTTTAGCCTTTGCATAACATGTCTGTATGCATTTAACTATCCATCTTGAAATGCCCGATTTAGAAATTGCTTTTTCTAAACGAGGTGCAAAGGCAACTAACAATTGTTTAGTTATTCTAAATGATTTAGTCCTATCAATGTAATACATGAATGTCCTTTTACATCTAAAATGTGTAATGCCCTTTCTGCAACTGTGTCTGGTTGTGGGAAAAAGACAGGTAAATCAATGGACTGATCAATATGGAAAGTGGAAACTATTTTTGGTAGGAATTTAGGGTTAGTTCTAAGCACTACCCTGTCCCTGTGTAGTTGAAAGAAAGGCTCTTCTAGGGTCAATGCCTGAATTTCACTGACTGTTCTAAGAGAAGTAGTAGAAATTAACCCTTTCGGGTCTTCTGCTGGAATGGTTCTGTCATGAGAACCTGTGACTGAACCATTCCGTCATGTGCACTGAATCCCACCCGAGGCATTTTTTTCCCCAATGTAATGACGATCGCGCGCATGGCGCGCTGATGTCATTACATTGAAAATGAAACTGAAATTAGCCGATTGGCTAGTTTCAGTGCTCGTGGGGCTATCTCAGCCCCCGAGCACCAAAAAACACGGGAGAGGAATCATGGAAAAGGGGAGAATCTCCCCTTTCCAATGGTACCCCTCCCTAGTGGATCGCCCCAGGAGGGCGATCCCCAAGCAGGCATCAACGCACTAGGCACCAGGGTATGGGGAGAGCAGCTCCTTTGGCAAGGTCTTTGCTCCCCCATATATAAATGGGCACATTCAGTCTTTCTGCCCCCCCCAGGAGGTAGATGGGGCAACAGCCCCATATCTGCCTCCGGGGGGGGGGGGTGGGCGCAGAAAGCCCACTACCCACCAGGGATATTTGTTTAATTATACATAGTGGTGGTGGCTGTCCACAATGGGCTTGCCAATGCCCCACCCCAAAACAAATTGCCAATGTCTTTCTGCCCCCTCCCCACCCCTGGAGGCAGATGGGGGCAATAGCCCCTCATCTGCCCCCCGGGGGGGGGGGCCGAGGGCCCACTAGGTACCAGGGATTATACTTATTTTTTTTATACGTAGGGGTGGGGGCTGTCCAGAATGGCCATGCCTATGTCCCACTCCCCCCTCAAAAAAATGGCTACAGTCTTTCTGTCCCCCGTGGGGGCATATCTGGGCAATATCTCCCGATCTGACCCCCCCAGGGCGTCAGAAAGCCTACTAGGCACTGGCCTTTTTTTTTTTTTTTTGCAATGTGCCTAGCTGTTAAATTTGGGCTTTAGCGCAGCCGGCACCTAGGGAAACCTAGTAAACCTGAACATTTTTGCAAACTAAACACCCAGGGGAAGCCAGAATGGGGTGACTTGTGTGGCTCTTACCACGTTTTGTTGCCCAGAATCCCTTGCAAACCTCAGACTTTGTAAAAAGAAACACATTTTCCTCACATTTCTGTGATGGAAAGTTTTAAAATCTGAGGGGAGCCACTAACTTTTACCCACCTAGCATTCCCCCAAGTCTCCTGATAAAAATGGTAACTCACTTGTGTGGTTAGGTCTAGTGCCTGCGACAGGAAACGGCCCAAAACGTACTGTGGAGACTTCAAAATTATCAATCACAAAAAGACTTGGTTTTGCAAGGAAGTCACCTGCGCTTTTGGTTCCGGGCTCGGTGGACATCTAGGGAAACCTACCAAACCTAGACATTTCTGAAAACTAGACACCCTGGGTGGTAGGACAAATGTCCTACCACCCAGCGTTCCCCTTGGTCTCCCGATAAAAAATTATACCTCACTTGTGTGGGTGTCTAATGAAGAGTCAGCCTATAAACGCATATAAAAAAATATATAGCGCTTAGAGCTCGCTGTGCTATCCCGCCAATCCCTATGTTTTGGTCCTTCCCAGCCGCAGGCCTTTGGCCCACCCACACAAGTGAGGTATCATTTTACTCTGGAGCCTGAGGGAAACGCTGAGTGGCAAGACATTTGTGCTGGCGTGGTGATCCCAGGCAGAAATGTGAGGAAAATGTGATATTTTTGGCTAAATTTGAGGTTTGTAGGGGATTCTTGGTAGGAAAACATTGGGGGATCCACGCAAGCCACACATCCCTGGACTCCCCAGGGTGTCTAGATTTCAGAACTGTGTGGGTTTGGTAGGTTTCCCTAGATAGCCGCCATGCCCGGGACCAAAAACTAATGTGCCCCCCTTGCAAAACCAGGTTGTTTTGTGATAGATAATTATGAGGGCTCCACAATACGTTTTGGGCCCTTGCCTGCCACAGGTACTTGGCACACTCACACAAGTGAGATACCATGTTAATCGGGAGACCTGGGGAAACACTGGGTGGTAGGAAATTTGTGTCAGCCCGGTAATGCCACAACTTTCCCACACAGAAATGTGAGAAAATTTGATTTTTTTTAAAGCTAAATCTGAGTTTTGAAGGGGATTATGGGTAGGAAAACGTTGGGGGATCCACGCAAGTCACACCTCCCTGGACTCCCCCGGGTGTCTAGTTTTCAGAAAAGTGTAGGTTTTGTAGGTTTCCCTAGATGTATTCAAACAGGAGAGAGAGGGTGATACACACACTCTTAGTCCCGCTAGGGCTTTTATAAGTAAACAACAAAAGAGTGTAAACGACTAAAAAAAAAAAAATAGGAGAGGAGAGCCAGCAGCATAAAATCACAAAAAATTGTAAAAAGAACCCTCACTCACCAACCTAGATTGGTGACATGCTTTATCATTGGGTTCCCACCAGAGAGGCCGAGTGCCTCCCTGGTGTGCTACAACGCCTGTTTACAGCGGAGCAGGTTATTTCGTGTGTAGTGGAGGAGTGCAATCATAGTGAGTGCAAAATAGGGGATGTGATTTAAAAATGCCTTGATTTTATCCCAAAAACTTTATTGATGGAAAATCCGGCATAGATAAAAGAAGGTATATAACTGCGAATTAATTATACCAGTTATATCCTACAGTGAAAATAAAATAATGATGGTCAACATGTTTCTGCCTTTTAAATAATTCACCAGGCATTCATCAGGACCAAACCACCCCGGCGGTGTGCACGCGCTAAGGCGCACCCTAACCGTTGGTGGGAACAAAAAGACCGCAAAAAACTCACGGTTTTGTGGACAAGTCTTCAGTAATCCTGAAAACTACGCGATTCTGAAAGGAATAAACAAAATCATACATGACAATACAACACATAAACTGTACATATACAATACATGAACTGGTATAGTGCTGTAATGTGCCCAACAGGGATTATAATCATGCTGCTTCTTGGTGCTCTTTCATTAAAAATAGGCTATATGAATAGTCGCCATTTTTCAAGTGGTCCATGCATATTTATTACATGTGGCCTAAACAAGTGCCTGACTAATAAGTTAAATCAGCACTATTTCTTAAATATATATTATATTACAGGCGTGCTTTCATTCCAGTATGCCGCTTTTCAAATTGTAACACAAACTCGTAAGGATAAAAATGAACGTGATTATGGGTATGGGGCTCGTAAAAGATTGTAAAATACGTGACACACCTACACCTTACAATATTGGAGAAGAAATTCAACTTACGTGAAGCAAAGATTAGCCTCACTACATAGGTCCAGAGGGGGGGGGCGCTCACTTGTAGTCACACACTATAAGTGGAAAATCAATTAGTATGCCGCTGTAAAACATTCACAAGCCGTATGTTACAAAAGGACACTTTGTCACTTACTTCGTCAAAGTGGCGCGCCCGTGGTAAACCTACTTCTCCCTTCTCAAGGATCTCAACGATAAGTGTGTCAGTAGGTCGAGGAGTATTTGAAGGGAGTATCCGGGTCGAAAGACGGAAGCAGAAGGAGCGTCACTGATCATGTGACTGCTCCTCTTCCGTGTTTACACTAAGCGACCGGGATTCAGTCTGCACGTCGTGTCTACGTGCCTGCAAAGCTATGTGAAAACTAGTGCGCTAACCTTTGTCAGCGGTAACTAATGTCCGAATCAAACTTTATTAGTCATTTCTGTTTGATACTTTGACCGTACTTGGTGAGTTATTATAGGATTACAAGCGGTCTGCCTTTGTACTCCGCCAATTATTAGATAATGACCAAACCAATAATATTCAGTTAACAAAAGCTAATTTTTGGGAAAAAACGTTAACGGTCGTTATCAATACTGTAGATCCACAATATGAATCTTGGAAGCAATAGAAACGGTCAAAAACATTTCTAGAACATTAAAAATGCGCCATATTCTGTAAAAGGACCAAAAATGAAGATTCAGAGACGATACCGCCATACTCAAACATATCATCAATCTTTATGGTAGAGAAATAACTCTAGTACATCACTAACCACAAGTGAATTTAAGGCGATAAGTCTTAACGATGCATCACAGAACCCCACGGAATATTGTCGTTGAGCCCATTAGTATGAGTGGCAAGTCGATAAACCCATTGTTGCTCTTTTTCAAACAATATCTGGGATGTCTTGTTGCCTGGTTTAATTTGCTCTATTATGGTCCAATGCAGGTCAATAGTTGTATGGTTAGAACTGAGAAAATGCTCTGTTAGCTTAGTTGTGTTTTTCCTACACCGAATATTACTTCGGTGTTCACACACTCGCTGTTTAATTTTCCTTGTAGTCATACCTATATACCGCATGGGCATGTGATCAGGTAGACCACATTGGTGGTATTACAGTTTGTGTGGGATCGTTGCGTCCATATCTTGCCTGTTTCAAGATTCAGTGTTTTCGTCGCTGTTGTCAAGTGACAAACACTACATGAGCCACAGGGAAAGTGTCCTCTGACACTGGGCAGGCCCCAAGCATTCAGTACTGTCGGTTCACTGTCATTGTTAATTAGCTTAGGGCGAGTGTGCACTAAAGCATCTCTGATGCTTCTAGCTGTTCTGAAAGAGAATAATGGTTTCTCCCATTTTCTGTTACTGCTCTCTAGAATTCGCCAGTGCTTCCTTATTGACTTTGTGATTGCGTTAGATGCAGTACTGAAAGTAGTTACGCATGTAAGGGGGACCTCCTCAGGATGTTTTAGGGTGTCCTCCAACAATGCTTCCCTCGGTTGATTACGGGCCCTTTTACAGCTCTGTTTCAGGATTTTTTCAGGATAACCTCGTCTCCGGAGTTTATTCGTAAGTTCTTCAGACTGAGAACGAAAATCACTCACCTTACTACAATTCCACCTTATACGTAAATATTGTCCATACGGTAAATTCTCCCGTATGATCCTTGGATGGAAACTCGAAAAGGACAATAAGTTGTTTTTAGCGGTTGGTTTGTAGTAGGTTCTAGTTGTTAGTTTGCCATCAGTCTTAGAAATTAACACATCCAGAAAGATCATTTCATCTCTATGATAAGAGTGGGTGAACTTTAAATTGGTGTCACGAGTGTTAATCTAGTTAAATAAATCTTTCAGTAGATTTTCTGATCCCTGCCAAATGATACACGTCATCAATATATCTTTTTAGGTCTTTCTGAACTGAGAGAGAAATGAATACAAGGAACACCTGACTCAGTCAAAAACTCAGAAATTTCAGAAAGACCTAAAACGATTTGCTTTTACAAAAGCCTATCCTTACGCTGACCCCGATTACCCCCAAGAAATACGAACAACTCTGATATATCAGAGGATGATGCATCCACTACAAGCGGATCCAGTGGGAGCAGTTATAAACCAAGACAGCGGGGAAGAGGATGGAACAGGCAGTATCATCTACAGGAGATATGGCCACCCTTTCCAACACCAGGGGCTGTTAATTACCACAATCAGTACCAGCAACCCCAGTTCCCTATGATGAGCTGGAATCCAGCTTTTTTGCCACAACCATTTCCTCAAAACTCGTACCGACCACCTTTTTTAGAGAGGGGCCGGAGAGGGCGAGGAAAGAGAAGAGGGACAGGCCAAGTCCATTGGGGACCAGAGGAAGCAGTGGGGAACAACACCCGCAGCAAATCACAGAACCAACGAGCGGGACCCAGCAACCAGAGAGTTTAGTTACGAATCTCTCTTGTGTGGCCTTGACTCCAACTGAATTGTCGGTTTTGGAGAAAGGATTAGGGTTTGTGCCAACGGCACGCTTGGATAGGTTCCGGGTGCATTGTGAGCTAGCTGATTTCTTTAGAAAATTAAAGCTTAAAGCTTTTTTTGAGAAGGTTAATCCTGTTGAGTCAGTACACTCTGTCAGTGATACAGGACTGCGTCCAAAATCTACATTCAATCCTCCCCCACACACCGTTCCTGCTGAAATAATAGCTTTTGAGCAGGCGGTGTTTAATGATGTCGAAGCTTTTGAAGAAACAGGAGTTTATAAGAATCTGAGTGCTGCAGAGTTTCAAGCACTACAAGCTCTACAGTCCAATACCGCTGTAGTTATAAAGCCAGCAGACAAAGGTGGGGGAGTTGTCATTCAAGATACTGTCGATTATGATAAAGAGTGAAGGCGCCTCTCAGGTGATCGCAACAGTTCTACTCCTCTGACTAAAGACCCATCTCCCGAACTAAGGACAAAGATTTTTGAATTGGTTAATAATGCTGAATCCAACAAGCACATTACAAAACAAGAGGCTGATTTTCTGACAACCAGTGAGGGAATAATTCCATACTTTCATACCCTGCCTAAAACCCATAAAAATAGGATCCCTCCACCTGGGCGTCCTATAGTTTCGGGCATAGGCTCACTTTTGGAGCCTCTATCACGTTATTGTGACCAATTCCTAAAACCACTTGTGCAAAAGACCTCAACTTACCTCAGGGATACTAAGAATCTTCTGGCTCTCATACAGAACATAACAGTTGACAATAATACCACGTTCTTAGTATCATTAGACATTGAGAGTCTGTACACGAGTATTCCTCAGGATGACACAATAAGGGTTCTCAGTGAGGTATTAGAAGTGGCTACCTGGGATTACAATACCCCGAGACAATTCGTTATTGAGTGCGCAACTCTGGCACTCAAACAGAATTATTTTGAATATCAAGGGGAATTGTTTTTACAAACAACTGGGACATCTATGGGCAGTGTTTTTGTCCCCAGTGTAGCAGGTCTTTACATTTTTGATTTTGAATGTAGAAACATCTTGACTACAGACAATCCTTATGCGTCCAATGTATCTTTTTGGAAAAGATATATTGATGACGTGTTTATCATTTGGCAGGGATCAGAAAATCTACTGAAAGATTTCTTTAACTGGATTAACACTCGTGACACCAATTTAAAGTTCACCCACTCTTATCATAGAGATGAAATGATCTTTCTGGATGTGTTAATTTCTAAGACTGATGGCAAACTAACAACTAGAACCTACTACAAACCAACCGCTAAAAACAACTTATTGTCCTTTTCGAGTTTCCATCCAAGGACCCTACGGGAGAATTTACCGTTTGGACAATATTTACGTATAAGGCGGAATTGTAGTAAGGTGAGTGATTTTCGTTCTCAGTCTGAAGAACTTACAAATAAACTCCGGAGACGAGGTTATCCTGAAAAAATCCTGAAACAGATCTGTAAAAGGGCCCGTAATCAACCGAGGGAAGCATTGTTGGAGGACACCCTAAAACATCCTGAGGAGGTCCCCCTTACATGCGTAACTACTTACAGTACTGCATCTAATGCAATCACAAAGTCAATAAGGAAGCACTGGCGGATTCTAGAGAGCAGTAACAGAAAATGGGAGAAACCATTATTCTCTTTCAGAAAAGCTAGAAGCGTCAGAGATGCTTTAGTGCACACTCGCCCTAAGCTAATTAACAATGACAGTGAACGGACAGTACTGAATGCTTGGGGCCTGCTCAGTGTCACAGGACACTTTCCCTGTGGCTCATGTAGTGTTTGTCACTTGACAACAGCGACGAAAACACTGAATCTTGAAACAGGCAAGATATGGACGCAACGATCCCACACAAACTGTAACACCACCAATGTGGTCTACCTGATCACATGTCCATGCGGACTGCGGTATATAGGTATGACAAGGAAAATTAAACAGCGAGTGTGTGAACACCGAAGTAATATTCGGTGTAGGAAAAACACAACTAAGCTAACAGAGCATTTTCTCAGTTCTAACCATACAACTAATGACCTGCATTGGACTATAATAGAGCAAATTAAACCAGGCAACAAGACATCCCAGATATTGTTTGAAAAAGAGCAACAATGGGTTTATCGACTTGCCACTCATACTAATGGGCTCAACGATAATATTCTGTGGGGTTCTGTGATGCATCGTTAAGACTTATCGCCTTAAATTCACTTGTGGTTAGTGATGTACTAGAGGTATTTCACTACCATAAAGATTGATGATATCTTTAGGAGTATGGCGGTATCGTCTCTGAATCTTCATTTTTGGTCCTTTTACAGAATATGGCGCATTTTTAATGTTCTAGAAATGTTTTTGACCGTTTCTATTGCTTCCAAGATTCATATTGTGGATCTACAGTATTGATAACGACCGTTAACGTTTTTTTCAAAAAATTACCTTTTGTTAACTGAATATTATTGGTTTGTACATTATCTAATAATTGGCGGAGTACAAAGGCAGACCGCATGTAATCCTATAATAACTCACCAAGTATGGTCAAAGTATCAAACAGAAATGACTAATAAAGTTTGATTCGGACATTAGTTACCGCTGACAAAGGTTAGCGCACTAGTTTTCACATAGCTTTGCAGGCACGTAGACACGACGTGCAGACTGAATCCCGGTTGCTTAGTGTAAACACGGAAGAGGAGCAGTCACATGATCAGTGACGCTCCTTCTGCTTCCGTCTTTCGACCCGGATACTCCCTTCAAATACTCCTCGACCTACTGACACACTTATTGTTGAGGTCCTTGAGAAGGGAAAAGTAGGTTTACCATGGACGCGCCACTTTGACGAAGTAAGTGACGAAGTGTCCTTTTGTAACATACGGCTTGTGAATGTTTTACAGCGGCATACTAATTGATTTTCCACTTATAGTGTGTGACTACAAGTGAGCGCCCCCTCTGGAACTATGTAGTGAGGCTAATCTTTGCTTCACGTAAGTTGAATTTCTTCTCCAATATTGTATGGTGTAGGTGTGTCACGTATTTTACAATCTTTTACGGGCCCCATACCCATAGTCACGTTCATTTTTATCCTTACGAGTTTGTGTTACAATTTGAAAAGCGGCATACTGGAATGAAAGCACGCTTGTAATATAATATATTTAAGAAATAGTGCCGATTTAACTTATTAGTCAGGCACTTGTTTAGGCCACATGTAATAAATATGATTGGACCACTTGAAAAATGGCGACTATTCATATAGCCTATTTTTAATGAAAGAGCACCAAGAAGCAGCATGATTATAATCACTGTTGGGCACATTACAGCACTATACCAGTTTATGTATTGTATATGTACAGTTTATGTGTTGTATTGTCATGTATGATTTTGTTTATTCCTTTCAGAATCACGTAGTTTTCAGAATTACTGAAGACTTGTCCACAAAACCGTGAGTTTTTGCGGTCTTTTTGTTCCCACCAACGGTTAGGGTGCGCCTTAGCGCGTGCACACCGCCGGGGTGGTTTGGTCCTGATGAATGCCTGGTGAATTATTTAAAAGGCAGAAACATGTTGACCATCATTATTTTATTTTCACTGTAGGATATAACTGGTATAATTAATTCGCAGTTATATACCTTCTTTTATCTATGCCGGATTTTCCATCAATAAAGTTTTTGGGATAAAATCAAGGCATTTTTAAAATCACATCCCCTATTTTGCACTCACTATTATTGTACTCCTCCACTACACACGAAATAACCTGCTCCGCTGTAAACAGGCGTTGTAGCACACCAGGGAGGCACTCGGCCTCTCTGGTGGGAACCCAATGATGAAGCATGTCACCAACTAGGTTGGTGAGTGAGGGTTCTTTTTACAATTGTTTGTGATTTTATGCTGCTGGCTCTCCTCTTGGTTTCCCTAGATGGCCACCGAGCCCGGGATTAAAAACGCAGGTGACTCCCTCGCAAAACAAGGTCTTTTTGTAATCGATAATTTTGAAGTCTCCACAGTACTTTTTGGGCCGTTTCCTGTCGCGGGCACTAGGCCTACCCACACAAGTGATGTACCATTTTTAATCGGGAGACTTGGGGGGGAATGCTGGGTGGGAGGAAGTTTGTGGATCCACGCAGATTCCAGAACTTTCCATTACAGAAATGTGAGGAAAATGTATGTTTTTATTTTTTACAAAGTTTGAGGTTTGCAAGGGATTCTGGGTAACAGAAACTGGTGAGAGCCACACAAGTCACCCCATCCTGGATTCCCCTGGATGTCTAATTTTCAAACATGTATAGGTTTGCTAGGTTTCCTTAGGTGCCGGCAGAACTACAGCCCAAAATCCACAGCTAGGGACACTGCAAAAAAATGGGTCTATTTTCTGTGGAAAAATGTTATGTGTCTACGTTACGTTTTGGGCCGTTTCCTGTCACGGGAACTAGGCCTACCCAGACAAGTGAAGTACTATTTTTATCAGGAGACTTAGGGGAACACCGAATAGTAGAACAAGTGTTATTACCAATTGACTTTCTGTGCATTTCTGCCGTTCAAATGTAAGACAATGTGTAAAAAAGAAGCCATTTTGAAAAATGTCCTCTAATTCACATGCTTGTATGGGTAACCACAATTTCGGGGATGTGCAAATATCCACTGCTTCTAAACTCTATATTTTGTTCTCATTTCGGAAATATATAGGTTTCCTTGGTACCTATTTTTCTCTCTTTATATTTTACCAAATGAATTGCTATATACCCGGTGCACAATGAAAAACATTGCAAGACGCAGCTAAGTTATTGCCTCTGGGTACCTTAGGTCCTTGGTGAACCTACAAGTCCTATATATCCCCGCAACCAGAAGGGGCCAGCGGACGTAACTGTATGTTGCTTTCAAAAATCTGCCATACTTGGAAGAAGTTACAGGTGAAAATGTTGGCACAAATGGTTGTTTTTTCCAACTCAATCTCAATATTTTTTTATTTCAAATGTTAGTTTCTATAGAGAAACCTTGAAGGATCTACACAAATAACCCCTTGCTGAATTCAGAATTTTGTCTACTCTTCAGAAATGTATAGTTCTCCGGGATCCATTATTGTTTTCACACACATTTCTACCACTAACTGGAAAGAGGGTGAAAGCACAAAAAAATAGTAAAAATAGGCTATGTCCCAGTAAAATGTCAAAACTGTGTAGACAATTTTGGTTTTCTGACAAATGTCTGCCTGGTCCTAAAAGCTGGGAAGATGGTAATTTTAACATCACAAACCCTTTGTTGATACCTTTTGCAGGGGAAAAACAGACGCTTTCTTCTGCAGCACCTTTTCCCATTTTTCCTAAAAAAAAATAAAAAGATTAGCTGTATTTTTGCCAATTTCTCAGTCCCCTCCAGGGGAATTCACAAACCCTGGGTACCTTTAGAATCCTCAAGATGATGGAGGAAAAAGAAGCAAATTTGGTGTGCATACCTTATGTGGACAAAAAGTTACAGGGACGTTTCCATGAAAGATATTGCAACTGACAAGAACGTAATGGTTCGAAAGGCGGGCCCATTAATCTTGTTAGGACAATGTTTAAATTCCATACCGGGGCAGGTGGAAGTCTAGGGGAAATTATTCTTTTAAGTCTCTCCATGAAAGCTTTTATAACAGGAATTTTAAACACTGATATGTGTTGTCTATTTTGTAGATATGCTGCAATAGCTGCAAGATGTAATCTTATAGAAGTATATGCTAATCCTGCAGTTTGTAAATGCAATAGGTATAAGGTAATTGTTTGCATCTTTGCCTGAAGAGGGTTAACGTTTTGTTTGTGACAGAACATAAATCGTTTCTATTTTGCTGCATAACATTGCCTTGTAGTTGGTTTACGAGCCTCTTTAAGAAAATTCGTACAGTCTTGAGGCAAATTTAAATATCCAAACTCTACGACTTCAGGAGCCAAAGTGCAAGATACATTTCTTTGGGACTGCGATGTCTTCATGTTCCATGGTTCTGCATGAGAAGGTCCAGGTCCAGGTGAAGCTTCTCATGTGGGACTAGAGATAGTTCCATGAGTGTTGAGAACCATGGTTGTCGAGCCCATGTGGGAGCTTTTAGTATCAAGGTGAGCGATGTTTGCCCGAGTTTCCTGACCACTAACGGAAGTAGTGGGAGAGGTGGAAAAGTGCATGCAAATATCCCTCACCAGTTCATCCATAGAGCATTGCCTTTTGATTGATGGTGGTTGTGGTATCTGCTTGCGAAGTGTGGGCATTTTGTGTTTTCTTTTGTTGCAAACAGGTCTATCTGTGGGAATCCCCATTTGCGAAAGCATGGTTGAAGAACATTGGGGTGAAACTCCCATTCGTGGACTTGTTGTTGTGATCTGCTCAGAAAGTCTGCAATCCGACTGCTTGTCCCGGGGACATATTCTGCGAACAGATGAATATTGTGGTGTATTGCTAACTTCCATATTTCCTGAGCTAAGTCAGATAATTGGAGAAAGAGTGTCCCCCCTGTTTTTGTAAATAATACCTTGTTGTCATATTGTCTGTTCGAATAATGACAACTTTATGCTGTAGGTGAGTTAGAAAGGCTTTGATCGCTAGAGGAACAGCTTACAGCTCTAGCCGATTAGTATGGCGATTCTTGTGTTTGGAATCCCATAGTCCCTGAATAGCAAGGTTGTGGAGATGTGCTCCTTATCCTGTTAGGGATGCATCTGTTGTTAGAATTATTTGGAGAACTGGGTCTTGAAATGGCAGCTCTTTGGATAGATTTTGTGGATTCCACCATTGCAGAGAGTAATACGTGCTGCTGTTTACCAACACTAGATCATGAAGTCCACCATGTGACTGAGTCCATAGCTGGGAGAGACATTGTTGTAGAGGTCTCATATTTAGTCTGGGGACTTTGTAAATACAAGATGCCATCAAGCCCTGAAGTCTGAGAAATGTTTTGGCTGGAATGTGAGTTCATGTTTGAAATTGTTGAATTAATGTTAGTATATTGCGTATTCTGCCTGTGTTTGGGGATGCTCACACAAGATTTGTATTCAGTATGGCCCCTAGAAACGCTCGAGTAGTAGCTGGCTGTAGATGAGATTTTTGTAGGTGGACAATGAACCCTAGTTGATGTAGTAAATCTAGTTTTTTTTTAGTGTTTTCTTTGCAAAGCGTGAATGTGTTTGCTTTGATTAGCCAGTCGTCTAGATAAGGGAAGACATGAATGTTTTCTCTGCGCAGATGTGCTGCACAACTGCTAAGCACTTTGTGAAGTCTTGTGGTGCTGTAGTGATCCCAAAGGGAAGAACTTTGTCCTGATAATGATTTCCCTGCAATATAAATCTGAGGTATTTTCTGTGTGCAGGATGAATTGGTATATGGAAATAGGTGTCCTTTAGATCCAAGGTTGCCATGAAGTCTCCTTTTTGCAATAAAGGGATGATCTCTTGAAGGGAAACCATATGGAAATGTTCTGATATATGTAATGATTTAGTGGTCTGAGATTTAGAATGGGCCTGAGAGATCCATCTTTTTTGGAAATAAGGAAGTATAGCGAATATACTCCTGATCCGTGATTGTGGTGAAACTGGTTTTATTGCTCCTTTTTGCAACAGAGCTGTTATTTCTTGTTGCAGAAGGATTTGATGTTGCACAGATAGTTTGTGTTTGCGAGGTGAAATATTTGGAGGAGTTATGATCCAGACAATAACCATGTTGGATAATGTCTAAGCCCCATTGGTCTGTTTAACTGAATTCCAGTTTTGGAGAAATTGCTGAAGACGACCCCCAACCGGTGTTTGGTGTTGTGGCCTGACCTTGACTGGTAGGTCGCTCCCCCACCACACAGCTCCGTCTGTGTGCCCCCTTGCTGCCCTGATTGTGCTCGTTTTTTCCTTTCTGTGCCCCCTTGCTGCCCTGATTGTGCTCGTTTTTTTCCTTTCTGTGCCCCCTTGCTGCCCTGATTGTGCTCGTTTTTTTTCCTTCCTTTCTGTGCCCCCTTGCTGCCCTGATTGTGCTCGTTTTTTTCCTTTCTGTTCCCCCTTGCTGCCCTGATTGTGCTCGTTTTTTTTCCTTTCCGTGCCTGTTTCCCGCCGCTGCGCCCCTGCGGCCCCGCCCCCTCACTGCCCATTCGCTGCCCCATTCCCTGCTCCTTCCTCCCACCTCCCCATTTATGGCGGCCGCGCCGCTGGCGCGCCTAAGGCAAGCCCGTCTACGCCCGTCCGCGCCGTGACCGCGCCCAGCGCCAGAACCCCTGGCATCCCCCGCGCCCGCCACATCAACAGACGCCGATACGACGCCAGCACCCTCCACGCACTCAACCCCGGAAAAGATCACGCCTGCTACCGGGCCACCCCGAAGCGCACCCAAGGGCCCTTCACCTGCCGGAACTGCAGCTTCGCCAGCACCCGCCCCGCCAAACCACCGCCCAGGAAAGAACCCAACTACCTCAGATGCATCCTCCTCAACACCCGCTCCGCCCGCAAACACGCCATCGAACTCTGGGACCTTCTCGACTCAACCTCCCCAGACGTCGCATTCCTGACGGAGACCTGGCTGAATCCCGCTTCAGCCCCCGACATCGCCATTGCCATCCCGGACGGCTACAAGATCACCCGCAGGGACCGCACCAACGGAGTCGGAGGAGGCATCGCCATCGTCCACAGGAACACCCTCAGAGTCTCAACAAACACCAACGACACCCTCAGCACCGCCGAACACATGCACTTCCAGATCCACACCGATCCCAACACCACCCTCAGAGGAACCCTCATCTACAGACCCCCGGACCCCGACCACAGTTCAGCAATCTCCATTGCTGACTTCGTCAGCACACACGCCATCGCCTCCACGGACTACATCCTCCTCGGGGACCTGAACTTCCACCTCGAGAACAACAAGGACACCAACTCCACCACCCTGATCGACAACCTCGCCACCCTCGGACTCAGACAGCTCGTGACTACACCCACCCACCCCGCCGGCCACACGCTAGACTCCATCTTTTCCGCAAGCCCACACGTCTCCTTCAACCACACCTCCGAACCCCACTGGACCGGCCACCACTGAATCCACTTCACCTACAGGAAGCCCACCACGCACCACCACACCGAACAAATGCCTCGCCGCTGCTGGAGCAGAGTCACCGAAGACCAGCTAACCACCACCCTCGCCCTGAGCCCACCCGCCGAACCCTCCGACCCCGACACCGCCGCCCGCAACCTCAGACAGTGGATCGACGACTGCGCCAACACGCTCGCCCCGCTCAAGAATCCGCCCAACAGCCACACCAGCAAGAAAGCCACCTGGTTCACCGAAGACCTCCAGGCCTCCAAACGAACATGCCGAAAACTGGAGAAGATCTGGCTCCACGAACGGACAGCGGACAGCTACGCCGCCCACAAGAGCGCCACCCGCAGTCACCATCACCTCATCAGATCCGCCAAAAGGGCCTCACTCAAAGACCGCCTAGACAACAACGCACACAACAGCAAAGAGCTCTTCAACATCCTGAAGGAACTCTCCAACCCCAGCTCCAACATCAACGACATCCCGCCGTCGCGAGACCTGTGCGACTCACTGGCCACCTTCTTCCACCGCCGACATCCACGACAGCTTCAACACCACGACCGCCCCGGCAACCACCGAGACCACTGCCCCCACAACCACCAACCGCCTGCTCTCCTGGACCAACATCAATGACGAGGACACCAGCGAGATCATGAACACCATCCACTCCGGTTCACCGCTAGACCCGTGCCCTCACCACATCTTCAACAAAGCCAGTACAGCCATCGCGCCCCATCTCCGGAAAATAATCAACATCTCCTTCGAGACAGCAACCTTCCCGGAAAGCTGGAAGCACGCCGAGATCACCGCCTTACTCAAGAAACCCAAGGCAGACCCCAAGGACCTCAAGAACTTCCGACCCATCTCTCTGCTCCCGTTCCCCGCGAAGGTCACCGAGAAAATCGTCAAACAACTGACCCGCTACCTCGAGGAGAACAACATCCTGGACCATTCCCAGTCAGGCTTCCGCAGCAACCACAGCACCGAAACCGCCCTCATCGCCGCCACCGATGACATCAGGACCCTGCTAGACAACGGAGAAACAGCAGCCCTCATCCTCCTGGACCTATCGGCCGCCTTCGACACGGTCTGCCACCACACACTACGAACACGCCTTCACGACGCCGGGATCCAAGAGAAGGCCCTGGACTGGACCACATCCTTCCTTTCCGGCAGAACACAAAGCGTCCGCCTCGCCCCTTCCGATCCAAGGCCACCAAGATCATCTGCGGCGTACCCCAAGGCTCCTCCCTCAGCCCAACGCTGTTCAACATCTACATGGCACCCCTCGCCCACGTCGCCCAACAGCACAACCTCAACATCATCTCCTACGCCGACGACACCCAGCTGATCCTCTCCCTCACCAAAGACCCTCACACCGCCAAAGCCCACCTCCACGAAGGAATGAAGGCCGTCGCCGAATGGATGAGGACCAGCCGCCTGAAGCTGAACTCGGACAAGACGGAGGTCCTCATCCTTGGCTCCAACCCGTCAGCCTGGGACGACTCCTGGTGGCCGACATCACTGGTAACAGCCCCGACACCCACCGACCACGCACGCAACCTAGGGGTCATCCTCGACCCCACCCTCTCCATGACTAAGCAGGTCAACGCCGTTTCCTCATCCTGCTTCAACACCCTCTGAATGCTCCGCAGGATCTTCAAGTGGATCCCCACCGAAACAAGAAAAACAGTCACCCAGGCCCTCGTCACCAGCAGGCTGGACTACGGAAACGCCCTCTACGCAGGAACGACGGCTAAGCTCCTGAGACGGCTGCAACGCATCCAGAACGCCTCTGCACGTCTTATCCTCGACATCCCCGACGCAGCCACATCACACCCCACCTGAGAGACCTGCACTGGCTCCCTGTCAACAAGAGGATAACCTTCAAGCTCCTCACCTACGCACACAAAGCACTCCACAACTCCGGACCAGCCTACCTCAACAGACGACTCAGCTTCTACACCCCCACCCGCCAGCTCCGCTCCACCAGCCTCGCCCTCGCCACAATCCCCCGCATCTGGAAAACGACCACCGGCGGCAGATCCTTCTCCCATCTCGCCGCCAAGACCTGGAACACCCTCCCCACCAACCTTCGGCAGACCCAAGACCTACTGGCCATCAGAAGACTCCTCAAGACCTGGCTCCTCGATCAGTAGCAGCACCACCCCCCTCTTCCCCCAGCGCCTTGAGACCCTCGCGGGTATGTAGTGCGCTTTATAAGTGACATGATTGATTGATTGGGGGAAAGGTAAAGGAGTCATTGCTTAGTATTGGTATTTGAGGAACGGGTATGGTTTCCTCTGCCTCTTCCTTTAAAATGGTTACCTCTGTAAGAACCTTCGTAGAAGGTTTTGGTTGCTGAAGTTTGTGCCTGAGTTTTATATTGTGAAACAGAAGTATCTGTGAAAGCTGTCCTTGCCCCTCGTTTGAAATTAGGCTTATGAAAGGAACCTCTATAAATGTTAGTTTGTAGAGTTCCCATTGATTTTGCTACCTGTTTCCTTTTTCATTTTCTCAAGAACTTTGTCGACCTGTGAGCCAAAGTGATGTTACTTGTCAAATGGGAGGTTTAATATGGTCTGTTGTACCTCAGGTTTGAAACCCCACACCCTTAACCATGCAAGTCTTCTTATTAGGACACTGGCATTTATACTTCTAACAGCAGTGTCGGTTGCATTTAATGCACACGGAATACAGTTGGTGGTGATAAGTTTGCCTTCATTAACAATCTCTTGACCTTTTTTTCTGTGTTCCTCTGGGAGGTGTTGGAGAAGCCCCTCCAATTCGTCCCAGTGGGCCCTGCCATATCTTGCTAGTATTGCTTGGCTATACGCCAATAACTAGCTGCTTGTGCCGCAACTCTTTTACCAGAGGCATCCATAAGTTTGGATTCCTTTTCTGGTGGTGGTGCTTCTCCAGTTGTTTGGGAGTTAGCCCTTTTTCTAGCACTGGATAATACTAAAGAGTCAGGAGTTTATTGACCTCTAATAAAAATGGGGTCTGGTGGTTTGTATTTTTTATCAGTGCGAGGAGTAATTCTCGCTTTGACAGGTTGTTTAAAAATGTCATCTGCATGAAGTGTCATACCCTTTAAAAGTAGTAAGTATTGTGCCCCTCTTTGTGTAGTAGAGAAGGTCTCAAAGAGGAAACCCTATTCTATTGAGTCCTTATATAAAAGGCACCTGATAAAAGTGGCTGCTCTGGCTATGAGATCCTGATAAGCTGATGCATCATCAGGTGGTGATGGACGGCTAGGATATAAATCAGGATCAGTGTCAACATGAGGGTCAATATTATAATCTTCCCAAGGATCCCCTGGTTGTGATGTCATCTGGGAGGTCTTGATCCTCATCTATTGTTTACGGAGGAGACATATTACCTGCCTCAGAAAATTGTGGTGAGTGAGGTGGTGTAGTGGGTGGTGGAGGTGTTGACTGTGGTACAGGTGAAGTAGGAATGGGAATGTGCAATGGACTAGTTGCAGCATCCTTTCTTTTCTTCTTTAGGGGTTGAACAGGAACGTCCAAAGTCTTCTCAAACCTCAACTGCTTCTTAGGAGTACGTTGTTTTGGTGGCTGTACCATAATTTTCTTTGTTCCATGCTGAATTTGAAGTGTTTTCTGTTTTGGATCGAGCTTTTGGTGAAATTGCTTGAAGATTGGCTCTGGAGGTGATTTTGAACCGAAAACAAAGCATTTCGGTCGAGAAAGCTTTGTCTCTGAGGGAGGAAAATTCAAACCCGAAAAAAACAAGTCTTTTTTTTTTTTGGTGCAGAGACTGAAGAGTGAGGTGTTATGGTCTCGGATTGAAGGGATAGAGAGGCCCCTGCTGTAGGCCGAACGTTTGGAGCCGAGCCTGAGGGCGAGGCTTCTGAGTCATGTTTTTGGTGCATGCCATGGCTTGTGTGCAGTGGCTGCCCGTGAGCAGTTTTCTCTGTGGAGGCTGAGGATTTGGTTTTCGGAGCAGTGGTAGAAGTACTCATGGTATGCTGTTTTTGTGCTAGCTGAAGAGTAGCGGAGTCTTCTTCTGATTGAGACTCGGACTCATGTATGGAAAGGGATTCTTCTTGTGACGCTGAAGCCTCTTCTTCCTACTCTTGTCGACCGAAGATGTAGGGGGACATCGTCCATTTGCTTGCGCTGCATTTCTTGTCGTCTAGCCCTTCGATCTCGAAGAGTCTTTTTTGACCGAAAAGACTTACAGGCCTCACAGGTGTCCTCTCGGTGTTCGGGCGAGAGACGCAAGTTTCAAACGGGATGTTGGTCGGTGTGAGGTTATTTGGAGTGGCACTTCGGACAGAAACGGAACGGAGTGCATTCCATTAGCAGGTCATTCTCGATCTAGTGTTGCCCGGCTGGGTGAGGCCCGTAAGCCAAAGGGACGAGTCGAAAACCCGCTACGAAGACTAGTAAACTATACTGATTGAGACAATACCGTCAAGATATATAAAGGACCGAAGGAGACTCGAACCGTCGTACGAGATACTACATCCGAACTCGTCGGCGGAAAAAAAACAATCTGAAGATGGCGTCGATGACCATGAGCAGTATTCCCAAGAGGAGTCACCACACTGCCTCGTGACTCGAAGAAAACTTCTTGGAACGAAAACAACTTGTAATCATCCGAGCCCAACACTAGATGGCGGATTTATGCAAAGCATGTGCAACTACAGCACACATGCCTCGAACAGACACTTACGTTTTTTTGTTGGGCTAGCACATCAATCATTTAATAACCAAATTGTCTTGCAAAATTGAGATGTTATGACCAACTGAGCAACAGATTACATGGCAGGTCAGCTGAACTTGCAAGCACACTGTAAAAAGTTCAGCTTACTGGCGAGTAACCAAAGCTGACTTTCAAAACAATCAGTCTAATTTTTCTCTTACACACATAAGCAAACAATAGGATAGCCCTTAGTGTTTAGAGTTTTACAGCCCTATGAGAAAAGGGGCTCCTAGAGCACCTGTGTACAGATAATTGAGGCAGGGATTGCTTCCTGAATGCAGACTCTTTCTACTTCACACTGGACCACAGACGGAGGGGGGACTCATCTTCAACCGGAAGCAGAGGACAAAAGCGACATGCCATCAGATAACCAAGATTTGGAAACCGTATAGGATACTGCCTCTTGACCAGGAAATAGTTCATATAATAATGATCACTACAGAAGCTCCATTTCTTGTTTAAAGAGGGGAGGTCCAGCAATATAGTACCTTGGCATACAATTGGCATCCAGTCAGTCTTTCATCGCAAAGAGGTGAATATAATGAGGACCAGTTTTAGTGCGTTATGAGCCTGCAAGTATTCACCAATATTGCTAAGAAGTCCACACAAGTGCCTGCATCGCCATGTAAAGTTATTTACAACAATATAGAGCAACCACTGGCTTTGGAAAAAGAAACTGGCAGGGGTGTCTGGAGTTAAACAAAATAAGTAGTAGGTGGAATGCCTGAATTAATCACAACCACTGGTAAATAATCTGGAGTTACTTGCGTTCCCATTCAGAGGGAATGTAGCCAAGTAGTTTGGCTGGACAGTCCCTTTTCAAGTGTGATCACGGCTGATTTGCATATGGTTGGCTGCTGCCACTAATAAAACAGACGAGCTTAAAAACAAAGGACTGGAATGCGGCCCTGTGAGGTTATTAGTGTCTGAGGTTAATTTAACCATTTCACCCATCACATTTTGTGCCAAAGTGGGGGAGGGGCAGCTTAATGCAGGGATAATAACTGAAATAGAATCCCAGCTTTCATGGGGATTTCAGAACAAACAAGCATCCTACCCTTGGACAGCAGGGGAGATTTCTCCCTGCAAATATTTGAATGAGAACACCCCACAATCTCCTCCACTCATTCTCTGAAGAAGGGAAGACCTTTAATGAAAGAGTTGCTCCCTCAACCAGGATGGAGACAGAAATCACAGCTAATCTCAAATGACTTACATTTATGGAGGAAGGGACAAAGTAGCATGAGGAATGCGTTTTGCAAAATACCCCATACAACAGCCAGAGGCAGAGAACATTAACAGAAGGGATAGGGTGCAGCCCATGATACAAATCAGACAGGATATGCGATAATAGGAGCTTGACCTGTGCTATTAACTTATAGTCTCCAATACAAACAAAACCAGAGCATAAATAGCCTTTTTACATAAAAATACTGCCTACGTGACAAGGTTTATGCTATATAACCATCAGTATTAAAAATAAACGGTCTTGCAGAGGAAGTTGATTAACATTGGGGCACACTTGCGGATTATCCCACTTGCAAGAGTGCGCAATGTACAGCAAGGAAAAAAAAACCAGGAAGAGGCACATCTTATTTCATCTGGTTTAGCAATAAAAATGGCATGGGGAGGCATGCAGGCATTTATTGTGGCCAGTGCACTGTTCCTAGTACCCTAAACTAGGTGACTCTGCCCACCAATGTCAAGGATGGAGAAGAAAAAGTACAAACTTTTATAACAGTTCTTCACATAAAAGGCAAGCAGCACACGAATTGCGGGCAGTACAACTTTTTTCAAAAGCCCTTTAAATCTTGCCATTTTTAAAAAGGGATGTCAGACACAGAAAGTTTTCATGCACACACAGGTATGTCAACGCACAGGTGCAGAACATGCAAGATAAAAGACACAAGGTGTCCCCTAACCATTCACATAATGGCTAAGAGAGTAGATGATGAGCCATTACTATGATTAGAAGAAAATACAGAAGTACATTATGAGTTTCCTATAAGGTAAGATCGCAATCGAGATTTCGTCACCTTATCTAGAAGGGTTATGAGAAGTGACCTCCTTACATGTTCTTTTGAGTACTCTAGGACCAATAAAGGTGCAGATTGATTGGAGAACGCTGTATCTGCCAAGTAAAATTTGGTGGTATAGCAGTAATCAAGATGTTAAAAGTTCACTCCTGCAAACACAAGTATGCCTGATCTTGTAATCAACATATGCATTTGCAGCAACAAAACAATTGAAACTTACCAGTGTGCAGCAAATGGACGGCAAAGGTCTACGTGAAAATTCTTTAGATCTTTAAATCTAATTGCTGCTTCGATGTAAACAAAAAGTATCCATAACGATACTGTTGGTAAACACACACCCCTTTCTGTGGGAAAAAGTAGAACAAACAGTTATTAAAACATTTATTGAAGTGTCTTTTTTAAATAAACATTTGAGGAGTTTCTTGGGATTTGTTTTTGTGAGCACTGAAGACAAGCTCGATGACAACAACTGCAAATGAATGTACCTCTTGACCTGAATTACACACACACACACACACACACACACACACACACACACACACACACACACACACACACACACACACACACACACACACACACACACACACACACACACACACACACACACACACACACACACACACACACACACACACACACACACACACACACACACACACACACACACACACACACACACACACACACACACACACACACACACACACACACACACAATGCCAGAGGCAAGTGAGCTGTGCCCTTTCCCACACTTACGTTTGCCTCACTTTCCTTGCTTCGAATATCAAGGAAATAAGGTGCTCCCCTACAAGTGAGTGCGGAAAGTAAGAGGGAGTGAGGAAAATGCCTTGCTAACAGAAGTAACTGGAAGTATTGCCACAGAGTCAAAGGCAATTTATTGTTAGATGTGGCAAACTATTAGATTAGGATCCGTGAATAGAGTGCATGTAAAGGCATATTAGAACTATCATACTACAGACTGAACATAAACCTACTTTCACAAATTTACACAAACCCATCAGAGTTAGAACTGAATCTAGAAATGTAAAAAATTGCTTATCTGTGTTGACTTACCTTAAATAAGTAATATCAAATTTTCAGTATTAATTTAATATAAAGTATTTCAAGAATGTATGGCTTTAAAAGGAAGGAATTCATTTGTATATGTTATCATACAACATTCTGTAATTTAAAATGACATATACTTAGCCAAATAGTATGTATCAGTAATAAATAGCGTAATTTTTCTTATTTACAAATAAAATGCAGCACAGTCAAATGTCCATCAGAAACCCTGGTATGTTTTAGATTGAGGTATTCGGGCTGCACTTTTAAGAAGGTATGAAAGACACCAAGTCTATGAGATTTTTCAAAAAGTTTCATGAAGACTAAGACAGTACCCCCCAGGCATCAAATTTCTTTACAACTGCAAATAACGTTTAAACAGTGAGGAAAGAAGTTCCCGTTAGCAATATGTCCAGCAATTCACAAATACCTGTAGGGAACTGGGCTTTTGTTGCTGTTACCCTCCCACTTCTTGCCCCCTTTTTAGCTATTAGATGCTGATTTTCGACTCGGACAGTGCACTACGGCCTGCTAACCAGACCTCAGTGCCAGTGCTCCTTCCCTAAAACAAGGTGTTGTCTAATTGTGCTACAACTGGCAACGTACTTTAGCACCCCTGTAAGTCCTAGTAAATGGTACCCCAGGTACCTAGGGCAGGGGCACTAAAGAGGCTCCCTGAGGGCTGCAGCATATCTTATGCCACCCTAAGGGACCCACATTCAAATTCCACACAGACTGCCATTGCAGGCTGAGTGACATGGTGCAAATCATGTGCGAAAACATGACATGACACACAAATGTTACTAGACCTGCAGGTCTAATAACTTGAATAATCTACTCGACCTAACTGTAATGTACTTGACCCATGAACTGGTCTCAAATTGTGTGATCCTAGACAAATATTTTGTCTTATGGAGCCGCCTTTTTCTTCATTATCACATAAGAGAGCACCTTCAAATATGCAAGTTCACTATTTCTGCTGTACAAAAAACTCTTTATTTACTAGACTAAACGTTTGCTCCATGTATAATAAGAATCAAGCCCACATATAGGGTAAACATGATCCCTGGCTTGCCTCTTAGTTCACTAATAGCATTGTCATCTAGACAGGAGCAGAAAGATTTCCCAGTTCATGTTTAAAAACTCACTTTTTATAAATATATTACTAAAGCATGATGTTGTAGTGCACTATCATTTACAGATGGCACATTTTCCATTGAAATGGCCACAAAACATTCCCACTAACATGTAGTTTTACTGATAAAAACTACATAGCGCATAAACAATGTTTGGAAATTGGGTTTCAGCAAGAATATTTAAAATTTGCACATCACCAAGTAAAGTGTTCAGATTTGTTTTAATCCTATAAGAATCTTTTTTTCCACCACAGAATTATAAAAAAGTGTCTTCATAACTAGTGAAAAATATTTGAAATATTTGTTAACAGTTCATTATTTCAGTGTTGTGTTAGAAAAGTCTTGCAGCCTTTCATTTCACATACTTTGCACAGTGCGATTGTCACACAGTTCACTTTACAAAATTCTCCAACTTCAGTCACAGAAAGAAAAGTAAATTTAGGAAGACAAACTGACTTTTGACCTCGGTCTCTGAAAGCTGAGCAAATGTGACAAGATAACAAGATTTAAAGGCATCTTTACTGCTCATTCACTTTGTGAGCAAGCATAACACCTCTTGTCAGCTCACCAGAACGGCGAGTAGGCTCTACAAAAAACAGCTCATCCTGATTAAATCTGGCTCGCCATAGCGGAGTGGATTTTTCGAGCCCTGCTGTGTGTTATGCCAAAGTCACTGCATCCCATATAAGTAAGTCACCACTATGGCAGGCCTTTGAGCAATAATGCAGTATGCATTATATTTTATGTGAGGACATCTATGCGTGAGCAGATGTGCCCCTGTGATGTCTAGTTCTATTACTAGATATTACAAGTGAGCAGGGAAGTCATCTTAAAGTATATACTGGGCAATGGTCAAAACGAGTTCCTCAGCTATATAATGGTTTCACTGAAACATATGGTGTTTGGTATCAAATGCCTCATATTAATAAACCCACACTGATTCCAGTGATAGACTAATTAACACATGCACCCAGAGGGCACCTTAGCGGTGCCCCCTGAAAACCTACCAACTACTAGTGTGCTGACGGACTGGTCTTAGCCAGCCTGCCGCCACAGACAAGTTTCTAACCCCCAGGGCTGAGGGTCTTTGCTCTCAGGAGGTCAGAAACAGTCTGCTCAGGCAGAGGGAGTTTACATCCCCTCCCACAGGATGACCTGCAAATTAGCATTCCGAGCCAGGGGGCTTCAAAGAGCCCACCACCTTTGGTATGCACATCTGGCTTTCCTCACAGGAGAGAATGCCGACCCCCCTGCCCTGAGCCATCTGGCACCAGGACAGGCAGGAAAATTAGCTATGCAGGAGGCGTGCTACACTACCAGGCTGGGCACACGTCTAGGGTGACCAAGTCTGAAGTGAACACCGTATTTAGGATTCCACCATCTTGTGTGTGGTGGAATTAGGAGTTCTGGGACAGGGTGATGCCCACTCCACACAGGAAGCGGTCATCTAGGGGTGTAGTGAACCCAGGGGTAAGTAGTCCATTAGCTACTACTCCTCACTCCCCTTATCGCCCCTAAATTGAGTACCTAGGGGACCCCCTGATACGAGGACTACAGATTTCTACGGGCCAAAAGAAGAAGTGGATAAAGAAGAAGACTGCTGACCCGAGAACAGAGGAGCACGACTGACTTGACACCAACTCTGCCAGCCTGCCTGCTGCACCCGACCCTCGTGGAGCAACTGATTAATTCTGCCGCTGTTCAGGCCTCAAGAAACCCGGAGGCTACCAGTGCTTTGCAAATTGCCAAAGGAACTCCCTTAGTGTAGAGGAGCTTCTCCCTTGCAGCCGCAGGCACAAAAGAAGCAAGATCGTGTACACCGACCTGCCGTCTATGGGACTACCTACGGAACAGCCACCCAGGAAGAGGTAGCAGTGCTTCTACAGGTCAGATCCTCCCTCCCTCCAAGTGTGGGGACGCCAGGACCGACCGGAGCCGCACAGTGCCAATACCTGGGGTACTGAAACCATTGCAGCAGCCAAGGAGTGTTGTGTCCAGTCCGGACACCAACGCCGAGGAAGATCGACCTGCACATCTAGGGTCTTTTGGGACAGTGAGACCACGTCGTGAGTGGCCCAGCTGTCCTGTTTGCCCCTCTGTAGCAGAAACCAAGACAAAGAGTGAGTCTGCGACTGCCGCCACCTGACACCTCAAAGCACCTATGCACCCGTGACCCAGAGCCCGAGTACAAGGGAAGTGGCGGTGTCAACGGGAACCCCAAACCCACAAGAGCGAAGCCCATCCTTGGGTCTGCCCAGACTGAGCTTCCAGTCGCCACCTGCAGCCTCTTTCTGCAGGCCCCCTCCAGCCACAAGAAACTCCAGCACTGGATCAGACGCCAAAAGACATCACTGCACCAGAGCCCCACAACCCGAGAAGTGGACCAAGGATGTCCCTGTGTGCCCGAGGATCTCAAAGGTCGAGCCCCTCTGTGGATTCCCCCAGACTGGGCCTCCCCACCCCCCTTCCAGTCCCAGCTTGCAGCCTCTTTCTGACCAGATTGTTCTCCCATTGAAGTGAATGGCACACGTGACACACATCTGCACCCGGACACCCCAGAGCCTCCCGAGGTGACCTGTTGGTGTAGCCTTGAACCTTGCCCCTTTCTCAACTTAAGTCCTTAAGAAAATTCCTGGAAGCTGCTGCTAAATGTCCAAATGCAATACATGTTTTTCCTCCATAGGATAACATTACGGATCCAGAAATTGCACTGTGTTCATTTTTGAAAACGGTAAAAAAATTCACAACTCAAAAAGTACTAACCCGATTCCGATGAGCTTGGAATCTAAATTTATATTAAAGTACATGTTATTTTTGCAAATTGGTGACAGATTTCTTTATTGAGTGTGTGTCTCACTTACTGCCTTTGTGTGTGTAATAAATGCTTAACACTACCCTCTGATATGCCTAACTGCTTGCCCACACTACAACAAAAGAGAGCATTTGGGGTGGCATTTGTGCCTCTGTAATTCCTTTGGGGTTTGCCTGGACTCCTTACACAGTGTACCTATTTTTGGTCCACAACATAAAGAGCCAGCTTCCTACAACCCCCACCACAACCATTCTTCACAAATATCTAAGCATGCCATCACTACGACGCACAGGAAAAGAGCATAATTCAATGTACGAAGACCCAGAGCAAGCCTGCTCATTTGTCTCTACTGATGGCTGGCACCCATATGGCCTCAAATACTCTATTTGTATTCGCTCAGCTAAAAACATAGGTTATACATACATACATACATACATAGGTTTAAAGCAGAGTGGCAAGTGTGTTGTTGAATCGGACAAGGTTGAAGAGAAGCAGAAATACTGTAATGAATAACTTATTCTTACTCTTACATCAAGCACATAGATCAAAAAGGAGAAAAGATCTCTAAGCAAGTAGAAACCGTCAAGGAGCAGCCAGTCTAAAATGTTCTTTAATATGGCTTGACCCAACAGGGCATCATCTTTCAAAGCAAAATTCAGAGTAGTTTCTCTGAAAAGCAGATGGCAGATCCTCGAAATGAACTCAGAGCACTGGGCAGAAAAGCACAAAAGACAGGAAGAACTTTGAAAGCACTTATAGCTTTCAGTCATGAAGAATCCTTTCACAAGACCAGAAGTACACACAAAGAGGAACAATAATTTCAAGTATATAAAAATAAAATAGGGTTTGGGCAAAAAAGAAGGGTATGCACGCATGATTAATTTATCCACAGAAGCTCACATAAGGTTACACCATGGACAGAAGTCAAAGTTCAATCATTTTAAAAGTTGTAGCAAAACCCACTCAAAAAGCTCATGGATTTCTGGTTTAGCATCACAGCTGGTCATCTGTCGTTAGGCCTACTACCCAAAAATTCAAGTCAGCATTCAAATTTCAAATGAATTTCCGGTTAAGCAGAAAAATATAAAAAGATCTGCCAAAATGAATGTGAACCGCTTTGTAGGAAAGTAGGATCTGCTTCTTATGGTTACCCCAACTTTTTGATTGATGCTGCACTGTTTTTGACTAGTCTGACTGGGATCCTGCTAATCAGGACCCAGTCTATCTGTTTCTCCTTTAAATTGTTACACATGTACTTTGGTACACTTCAGATTGGATACTAGGTTACCCTTATAAGTCCCTAGTATATGGTACCCATGTACCCAGGGCATAGGTACCCCAGAGGCCTCCCATGGGCTGTAGCATGTATTATGCCACCCATTAGAGGCCATGCAAATGGGAACTCCAGGTCTGCTACAGCAGCATGTGTAAGCTGGTACTTGCACCACTTACTTTAGATATAGGTTCACTATATCTATAGGTCACTACACTTAAAACTTATAAGTCACCCCTATAGCAGGCCTTATCAATCATGAAGGCAGTGTGCTGGGTTTTTAGTGAGAGGGTGCCCCTGCATGAGCAGAGCCTCTCTGCAGCCTTCGGAGACCATTCTCCCGGGTTGTCTGTGACTCAGCCGGACGTAGAGGTGCCTTATAACCTCGCGGTAAATGCCATCTCGAAAACGGCTGCATAGAAACAAATCGTGTTTGGTATCAAACACCTTGGAATCATACCTCCACACCGGTAACCCATTTGTGGGAAGTATGATTCCACCCTTCAGAAGTGAGCTTCGTGGGGTCACTGGTCTATCCGGTGCCAGCCTTCTCGACCCGGTCAGCACAAAATGGATGCTGCCGACCAGAGACACACTTCTGCCCTCCTGCTGCTGAGCCAAGCTCAAGCAGAGGAAGGCAGCACAATAGGCATCCTGTCACAGGGAGGTGTGAACACCTTCCAGACAGGATTTAGTGTATTGGGGCTGGGTGGGTGCACTCAGAGTGCCTGAAGGTCTGCACCTGGGGCACATTTGGTGTCCCTGTGCATAGTCCAGCTCAAACCAGTTCTGGGAGCCATTGGCTCCTGCTCTGGCGCGAAACTGGACAAAGGACATGGGTGTAACCACCCCTCTGTCCTGACCCTCCCCTAGGAGGGTCCCCCGAATCTGTCCAGCCCTCTCCAATGGGTACAAAAGGGCTTACCTGGCTGTAAGACTTCAGGTTTTACGTGGACAAGATTCTACAAGAAGAAACCACTGACCTTCGACCGTCTGGACACTCTGGACTTCGCTGGACTTCGACTGGGCCCGACTTCGTCTCCCTCTCCGTCCAAAGCTTGGTCTGTGCCCTTGCTCCATACAGGCTCCGTGCAGGACCTGGGGTGCACTAAGGACAACTGAAGAATCTCCCTTGGAGTGAAGAAGTCACTCCCCTGCCCTAGCAGGCACCTTAACGCAACTGACCGGTCTGCTGCTCCTGAGCTCCTGCGGGCTCCGAAGATTTCAGCAACACAGGAGGTGGGTTTCTGAAGGTCCCTGAGGTCGATCTGCCCTCTCAGCAAGTTTGAGGCCAGTATCCCTCGTAGGGACTGCATAACCCGAACCCCTGTGCACCGCATCCATTTGCAGTTGCATATGTTTGTTGGCGATTCCCGAGCTTGTGCATTGGACTCCGTGTAGTCCTGACCCTGAGCAGTATTTGCACCGAAGAACTCCGGCCTCCTCGCACCGAGTGCTCCGTGGGCTGGTACTTTGCAATCTTGCTCGAGGTCCCCTCGCGGCTCCTGATCCTTCGGCCTGTGGGTCTCTCTCGGAGGGTCATCTTGATTGCTGTTGGGCTTTCCTGGTTGCTCCAGACGTGCCCTGACTCTCCAGTGCTTGGTGAGTCCCCTGGACCTTGCTGGTCCACACCGTAACCTGCCTGACCTTCCTTCGTGGGTTTGCATTTGCCAAGGCTTATTGATGCTCCAGCCGGACACCGACCCCTCAGCACTCGACATCCTTCGTGGGAAAGCTCACCTCCGGCTCCTGGTCGTCCTCGACGTCTCCTGGTCCTCGTGGCTGCAGAGTCAAGCATCCCTTCTTCGCACCTGACATCGGTGGGCATTCGTCTACCGAGCCCCTGGTCACTCTGAAGTGACCCAGACTCTGTCCCCTCTGCTTTCAGGTTCCTTCCTTCCAGAATCCAGGCTTGGATTCCACCGGACTCTTTTTACCTTCACGGCAGCAGTACTTCTTCACACCCCTTCATTGAGAACGACGGCGGTTTCCGACGCCACTCCAGACCTATGCACCCGGCTCCCCTGGGATAGGCAACTCGGGTACTGCGGTATCCACAGGTGGGGTGGCTCTCCAACCTCTTAAGATCCAAAGGGTTTGCTCGAAGTCCTCCTAGAAGGGTCCTTAAACTTTAAAATTGTAACCGCAACTTCCCCATAGAATTGTACGGAGCCCGTGGGTGTGTTAGCACACTGTACCCGTGTTCCGTGGGGTCCCGATCTACTCACCTTGGGTGGTTCTTTGGGGTCCCAGCGATTCTACGTGCTCCAGACCTTGTTTGATCTCAGTCGTGACTGTTATACCACTATTTTAGTATATGGTTTGGTCTCCCCTGGAGCCCACTGTGTATTGTGCTACTACAACTATTCTATTGATCTCGTATTGTGTGCTTTGTGTTCTATCCTCGTGTAGAGAATAGCAGAGAGTGTTATATTAATAAATACATATTTTTATAACTACTGTGTGTTTCTCCTTTCATTCAGTCAATATAGGAGGTGATGTTCTGGTAAAACAAGCTGCTTTACATTCCTTCAAGATTAAGCCTGAAGGCTGCTCTCCACAGCTACCACTAGGATAGCTTTCTAAAGGTTATCTTTGACCTCATACATCATAAGGGTCGTTTGGACTGGTGCAAGGTGCCCACTTTAATTAGTGGACAGCATATACCAGGCCAACTTCTCACATTGGTGGCAGCGGTGGGATTCAAGCCTGCATTGTTTTACCAGATAAATCTCTTTGTATTGATTAACTGAAAACCACTAAAGTATTAGGTACATATAATACTTAAGGTTAGAATAAGTAAGTTCTACTGAACTTAGGGTTGGGTAAATTAAGGGTCTAGCACACCCTTTCTCCAACCTAAGAGAGTTTAGTTCCCACTAGGTTAGGTAGGTGCATAAACCACACCACACTTCGTATGTCTTCTAAAGGAGAAGCCAGTGGCTCTCTGCCTTCTAGGTACAATGGTCTTGCATTTCAGGAATTGAAAGCCATGTGTGTTTCTAGGAAGCTGAAGACATGGAGAAATGCCAACATCCAACGTCTCATTGAGGTGTTACTCTTAGACGACCTTAGGAAGACCCCAGGGTCAGATGAGGTAGAAAGAGTAGGTGGGGCAGGGAATGTAGGTGGGGCAGGGAATAAAGACGGGGCAGGGAATAAAGACAGGTCAGGAGGTGACACCTTTTATGACCTAGACTAAAACCCTAGCCAGGAGGCTCAAAATGATTCCAACCTGGACAACTTAGATCTTCAGGAAGAGGGTGGAGAAGACCCCAGTGGTCCTCTCTTTACTCCTCCTGGAAGAGTGCAGAGTTTACCCAGGAGATCTAGATCTCCCTCTGCAGAATCGGACCATTCAGGACATTCTATAGGGACCTCCATATCTCATAAGAGAGATAACTCTTATGAAAGGCAGTGCCAATTACTAGACCTTGAGAAAGTCAAGCTTAGGCTCAGGCAAGAGCAATTGGCCCTAGATAAGGAATCCTTAGAACTCCAGAAGGCTAGAAAGAAATTGGGACTAGAGTCCCATGGTGGCAGCAACAGTGTCCCTAGGGTTAAGGAGTATACTTATGACTATAGGAACCTGAGCAAGATAGTCCCTCCCTACCATGGTGGGGATGACATCCACAAATGGATAACGCTTTAGAGAGGGCCTGTAAAGTACAGAGGGTCCCTCAAGAGCAGTGGGCAGCTATCTTGTAGCTCTCCTTTGCTGACAAAGGTAGAGATAAGCTCCTCACTGTAAAAGAAGAGGATGCGGACAACTATTCAGTCCTGAAGAGTGCTCTCATTGATGGGTTTGGCTTAACCACTGAACAGTACAGGATTAAGTTCAGAGACACCCAGAAGAGACAGACTCAGGATTGGGTAGACTTTGTAGATTGTGCTACTAAGGCTCTGGAAGGCTGGTTGCTTGGCAGCAAAGTGAATGATTTCAAGGGATGGTACAATTTGATTATGAGGGAGCAGATCCTTAATAATTGCCAAAATCAGTTGTTGCATCAGTACTTGGTTGACTCTGATCTGACTTCTCCCCAAGAATTGGGAAAGAAGGCAGATAGATGGGTCAAAACCAGGGTGAAGCAGAAAAACCAGACCACAGGCTGTGACCAGAAGAAGCAAGATGCTAAACCTTCAGATAAGGGTGGGAAGAAGGGTAAAGACCAGAAGTCTTCATCAGGGCCCGAAAAACCTGCATCTGGGGCGGGGGGGATGGGGGGGAGTCGCAGTCTAACAAAGGTAAAGGCAAAAAGAAACCTTGGTGCTTCCTGTGTAAGGAGAAAACCCATTGGACAAGGGATGCCAATTGTTCAAGGGCCAAGGATCCTCCTACCACCACCACCACTGCCACTAAGGCAACTGTTCCCCCTAGTTCAGCTCCAAGTGGTGGTACAGGGAACAAGGGTATAGTAGGGTTAACCTTGGGATCTGAGATGGGTTCTGGCCTAGTCAGAACTCCAGCTCAGGCTGTTTTAGTCTGTGATGGAGGCATAGATATTGCCTCCCTATTTGTAAGCCCCAGTAATCTGGGCAAATACAGACAACAGCCTTTAATCAATGGTAAGGAGGCATGGCATATAGGGACACGGGAGCAAGTGTCACAATGGCGACAAGAGATCTTGTGTGCCCTGACCAGATCATACTTGGTGAGATGTACCAAGTGACCAATGCTAACAATGTCAGGACAGACCATTCCTTGGCAGTTGTTAATTTCAGCTGGGGAGGGGTGACTGGCACTAAGAAGGTTGTGGTTAGCTCAGACCTCCCTGTGGAATGCATGTTGGGCAATGATTTGGAGACTTCAGCCTGGGCTGAAGCGGAACTCAGGACACATGCAGCAATGTTGGGCATCTCTGCAGATGTGTTTGCTGTGACTAGGTCACAGGCCAAACTGTCTTCAACTGAACAGGCCCTGGATCCTGGAAAAACGGACCAGGTGCCTTCCAAGAGAAGGAGCAGTAGGGGTAAGGCAGTGTCTTCCCCCCAGACTCTGAGTGAGGATCAGTCTCCTGAGGGAGATGACCCCAGTCCCTGTGAAGGAACTGTCTCAGAGGAACTTGAACCTGATCAGGTTGAGTTCTTGGGGACAGGGGGCCCTTCCAGGGCAGAGCTGAGTCAGGAGTAGCACAACTGCACCTCTCTTGAACCCCTCAGACAGCAAGCTGCTGCTGAGGCTGCTGGGAGTGCCAGTGGGTCCCACAGGATCTACTGGGATGAAGGACTCCTTTACTCAGAGGGTAGAGACCCCAAGCCTGGTGCTACCAGGAGGTTGGTCATACCTCTGAAGTTTAGGGGCTTTCTACTGACACTGGCACATGATATCCCTTTAGCAGGATACCAGGCCAACTTCTCACATTGGTGACAGCGGTGGGAGCTACCTCTCAAAACACCTAAAAAAGACATGGTGGACTATGTACTTGGTCTCCGCGCCAGGTTGGCTGAGTATATGAAGAAGACAAGTAAAAACCTTGAGGCTAGCCAAGAATTACAGAAAGCTTGGCATGACCAAAAGGCTGTACTGACTGGGTACCAGCCAGGACAGAAAGTATGGGTGTTGGAGCCTGTGGCCCCAGCAGCTCTCCAGGACAAATGGAGTGGACCCCATACCATTCTTGAGCAGAAGGGAGAGGTCACCTACCTGGTGGAACTTGGAACTCCCAGGAGCCCCCACAGAGTGCTCCATGTGAACAGGCTCAAGCCATATGTTGAAAGGGCAGACATGGGCTTGCTCATGGCTACTGATGAGGGACAGGAGGAAGAGAGTGACCCACTCCCTGACCTCCTCTCACAGAATCCTGATGATGGCTCAGTTGATGGTGTAGCCTTGGCAGGCAGCCTCACTGAGCAGCAACAGACTGATTGCAGGAAGGTCCTCAATCAGTACAGACATATGTTTTCCCTGACTCCTAGTCAGACCACTTGGTGTACCCATGAAGTGGACACAGGTGAAAGTCTGCCTGTTAAAAATAAGATTTACAGGCAACCTAACCATGTCAGGGACTGCATCAGGACTGAGGTCCAAAAGATGCTGGAATTGGGAGTCATTGAACCCTCAGACAGTCCTTGGGCTAGTCCAGTAGTCCTGGTACCCAAACCTCATACCCAGGGTGGTAAAAGAGAAATGAGGTTTTGTGTAGACTACAGGGGGCTCAATGCAGTCACTAGGACTGATGCTCATCCTATTCCTAGGGCAGATGAGCTCATTGATACTTTGGCCTCAGCCAAGTTCTTGAGTACATTTGACCTCACTGCTGGTTATTGGCAAATCAGACTAGCTGAGGATGCCAAACCCAAAACAGCATTTTCAACCCCTAGTGGGCATTATCAATTTATTGTGATGCTTTTGGTTTGAAAAATGCACCTGCCACATTTCAAAGGTTGGTGAATAAAGTTCTCACAGGCCTGAAAGACTACAGTGCAGCTTATCTTGATGATATTGCCGTCTTTAGTTCCACCTGGGAGGATCACCTGGTCCACCTAAGAAGTGTTCTGGAGGCCCTGCAAAAGGCAGGCCTCACTATCAAGGCCACCAAGTTCCAGATAGGGCAGAGTAAGGTTGTGTACCTGGGCCACCTTGTGGGTGGAGGCCAGGTTCAACCATTGCGGAGCAAAATGCAGACCATCATGGACTGGGTTGCTTCAACTACCCAGACTCAGGTCAGAGCTTTCTTGGGCCCGACTGGGTATTACAGGAGGTTTGTTAAGGTATATGGATCTTTAGTGACCCCCTTAAATGATCTGACCTCTAAAAGAATGCCTAAGAAAGTTCAGTGGACAGTTAGCTGTCAGAAGGCATTTGATGACCTGAAGCAGGCCATGTGCACTGCTCCCATTCTGCAAAGTCCTGACTATTCCAAACAATTCATTGTTCAAACTGATGCATCTGAGTTGGGGGTAGGGGCTTTGTTATCACAACTGAATGAAGAGGGTCAGGATCAGCCAGTAGCTTTTATAAGCAGAAGGCTGACCCCCAGAGAGAAACGTTGGTCAGCTATGGAGAGGGAAGCCTTTGCTGTGGTTTGGGCTCTGAAGAAGCTGAGGCCATACTTGTTTGGCACTCACTTCATTGTTCAGACAGACCAAAAGCCCCTCTTATGGCTAAAACAGATGAAGGGTGAAACCCCCAAACGTTTGAGGTGGTCCATTTCCCTACAGGGGATGGACAATACAGTTGAACATAGACCTGGGAGTAACCATGCCAATGCAGATGGACTCTACAGATATTTCCACTTAGAAAATGAAGACTCAACTGGTCAAGGTCAGTCTCATGTCCTTTCGTTTGGGGGGGGAGGGGGGTTGTGTAGGAAAGTAGGATCTGCTTCTTATGGTTACCCCCACTTTTTGCTTGATGCACAAGTTACTAACTTGTGTAACGATATATCTGTAAGAGACAGTAGTTAGTGACAGATTCCTTACCTTAGAATATCCCCATTGTCGGGCTGGATCCGGAAAGTTTTCTGCGTAGCAGTACCCTTGCGCGTCGGTAGGCGGCGTCGTGCGGCTCCGCGTCCGTCGTCGGCGTCGTGATCGCCGGGATGACGTCGCGGGCAGTACTTAGACGCCGCCCCTGCGCGCTGATGTCAGTTCTGTACACGACTTTCCGCGCCAGGAACGCAGAGCCATGCAAGAAGCTGACATAGGTGTCTGAAAATTACTAGGGCCCTGAAAGGGATGTCCTTAACCCTAGAAATCAGTTCGCAGAACGGGGAGGATGGGTGGGCGGTAGGAATCTGTCACTAACTACTGTCTCTTACAGATATATCGTTACACAAGTTAGTACCTTGTGCATCTGAAAGAGACACGTTAGTGACAGATTCCTTACCTTAGAATAGATACCCCAGCAATACCAACCCCGGTGGTGGGTCTGCGAACAAAGATCAGACAAGGAAGTCCCGGAGGACAGAACGGCCAAAGAAGCCGTCCCTCCGGACCGGACTGTCAAGGCAGTAATGCTTTGTAAACGTGTACAGCGAGGCCCACGTAGCTGCCTGACAGATATCCTGCAGCGGAACACCGCGGCCTAAAGCCGTGGTAGCAGCCGTTGCACTGGTGGAATGGGCACGCAGCCCAACAGGAGGCTCCTTTTTAGCCAAAGAGTAGCAGGCCTTGATGCACAAGGTAACCCAGCGGGAGATGGTTCGTTTGTGCACCGCCCGACCTTTTTTGGCGCCCACGTAGCCAACAAAGAGCTGGTCATCCACCCGGAAGTGTTTTGTGCGGTCGATATAGAAGGAGAGCGCACGTTTTGGGTCCAGACGGTGGAGCCTCTCTTCCTCTCTGGAAGGATGCGGAGGCGGAAAGAAGGTAGGCAAAGTGATGGTTTGCCCAATGTGGAAGGCAGTAACCACCTTTGGCAAGAAGGACGGACGCGTCCTAAGAACAACCTTGTCTGGATGGACAGACAGAAAGGGAGGTTTGCATGGTAGAGCCTGGAGCTCACTCACCCGCCGAGCAGAGGTGATGGCCACCAGAAAGGCTGTCTTCAGAGTCAGAAGACGAAGAGGACAGTTATGTAGAGGCTCAAAGGGAGCGCACATTAAAAGGTAAGAACCAAGTTCAAGTCCCACTGAGGCATCACAAACGGAACAGGAGGGAAGAGGTGTGTAACGCCTTTTAAGAACCTGTTAACAACAGGGGACTTGAAAAGGGAGGGCTGATCAGGGAGCCTGAGGAAGGCCGAGATAGCACAGAGATAACCCTTGATGGTACCCAGGGCAGAACCCTGTTGGGCCAGAGAAAGAAGGAACAGAAGGACCTCAGAAAGAGGGGCAGAAAGGGGGTTCACAGCCTTTGCTGTGCACCATGCCACAAATTTGTTCCACCTGCAGGCGTATACCACCTTAGTGGAGGGATGCCTGGCTGCCAGAATCACATCACAAACTTCGGGAGGCAAGTCGAAAGGAATCAACTGCCGCCGCTCAATCTCCACGCAAGCAGGTGGAGGCTGGACAGGTTCGGGTGGAGGACCGTCCCCTGCTGCTGCGACAGAAGATCCTCCCGAAGAGGCAGACGGATCGGGGGATCTACGCTCATACTGAGTAGCTCGGGATACCAAACTCTTCGAGCCCAGTCCAGAGCCACAAGAATGACTTGGGCCCGGTCGTGCCGAATCTTCTTCAACACTCTGGGTAGAAGTGGTATAGGCGGAAAGGCGTACAACAGACCGCAACTCCACTCGCGACGAAAAGCGTCGCCGAGCGAGTGCCGCCTTGGAAAGTCCAACGCGCAGAACTGATGACATTGCGCGTTCTCTTCGGTGGCGAATAGATCTAACCAAGGCTCTCCCCACTGTAGAAAGAGTCCTTGCGCCACTTCCGAGTGAAGACGCCATTCGTGATCCATCATGCACCTGCGGCTGAGTTCGTCCGCCCTGGCGTTCAGGGAACCTGCCAGGTGTTGAACCATCAGGAACATGCCCTGATGTTCCAGCCATGTCCAGAGGCGCAGAGCCTCGTGACAAAGGGTCCACGACCCCACCCCGCCTTGTTTGTTGCAGTACCACATGGCGGTGGTGTTGTCTGTGAACACCTGCACTACCTTCCCTTTGACAGAGGGAAGGAATGCCTTGAGTGCAAGTCGGATCGCCCGGAGCTCCAGAAGGTTGATATGGAGCCGAGACTCCACCGGAGACCAGAGGCCTCTGATCTCCGCCTCTCCCATGTGACCGCCCCATCCCAGAAGGGTCGCGTCCGTCACAACTGTGTGCTCTGGCTGGGGAAGGGAGAGGGATCTGCCCATGACCCATTGCCGGTCCGTGAGCCACCACTGCAAGGATAGGCCCGAAACTGCGTCGTGTCCAGAACTGCTCCGATGAAAAGGAGCTGTGGAGAAGGAATCAGATGCGACTTCGGCACATTGATGGAGAACCCCAGCGAGTGCAGGAGTTCGGCCGTAGTCTGGAGGTGGGAGACGACTGCCTGGGACGAGCCCGCCTTCAGCAGCCAGTCGTCGAGGTAGGGGAAGACTGAAACCCCAGCTCGGCGCAGATGAGCTGCGACCACCGCCATCACTTTGGTGAACACCCGAGGGGCACTGGTAAGGCCAAAGGGGAGCACGGTGAACTGAAAATGCTCGAGGCCTACCATGAACCGTAGGTAACGCCGGTGGGCCGGCAGGACGGGGATGTGGAAATAAGCGTCCTGCAAGTCCAACGCTACCAACCAGTCTCCAGGGTCGAGGGCAGTCAAGACCTGAGCTAGGTTGAGCATCTTGAACTTCTCCTTCCGGAGGAAGCGATTGACGTTCCGGAGGTCCAAGATAGGACGCATGTCCTCCTTGTCCTTTTTGGGCACCAGAAAGTAGTGGGAGTAGCAACCACGTCCTACTTCTGGGGTCGGAAAATGTTCGACGGCCCTCTTGGCCAAGAGGGCCGTGACTTCCTTCTGTAGAAGCACCAAGTGATCCCCTGACATGCGGTGGAATTGAGGTGGAATGGCTGGGGGGGTGGTCTCGAAGGGGAGGGAGTAGCCCCTTCGGACAATGTCCAAGACCCACCTGTCCGAGGTGATGGGACGCCAGTGGTGAAGGTGATGGCGGACCCTGCCCCCTACTGGCGTGCCGTGCACCTGAAAGGAGGGACTAGGAGGGCTTGGAGGCCGTGGACGGGTTGGAGGTGGTGGCCTGACCCGCACGCTGGTTGCCCGAACCGCCACGGCGGTATCCACGTCCTCGGCCACGCGAAGGCGCTTGCTGCGCGGGCCGGTGGCCGGGCTGCTGACGTGACTGGGCGCCCCTCCCGTGGCCACGAAAGGGGCGAAAAGCAGATGTGAGCGGAGGGCGCACAACAGCAAGGCCCAGGGACTTTGCAGTAGCCCTCGAGTCCTTGAAACGCTCCAGCGCATGGTCTGCTTTTGATCCAAAAAGACCGCCTCCATCAAAGGGCATGTCCATGAGTGTATTCTGGACATCACCCGAAAAACCAGTGGTCCTCAGCCAGGCGTGGCGACGCAGCGCCACCGTCGTTGCAAGCGATCTGCCCAGCGAGTCGGCGGTATCAAGGCCACAACGTATGGTGTATTTAGCCGCATCTCGCCCTTCTGCAATGGCGCGGGTAAGCAGTGTCTGGACCTCCTCAGAACACTGCGGCAAAACAGTCGCCACCGAGTCCCACAGAGAGTGGGTATATCGGCCCAAGAGGCAAGCGGTGTTAACGGACCGCAAGCCAGCACTGGAGGAAGAGAAAGCCTTCTTCCCAAAGTGATCCAGGCGCTTGGATTCCCTATCCGGAGGGGCGGTAGGGAAGGCGGTTTGGGAGGCAGAGGCTTGGACAACCAAGCTCTCAGGGATGGGGTGTTGGGAGAGATACAGGGGGTCGCCCGGAGCAGGGCGATGTCGTCGGGCCACGTTCCTATCCACAGGGGCCCCTGTGGTGGGCTTGGACCAGGCACCCAAAAGAACGTCAGTGAGTGCATCATTGAACGGCAGCACAGTCTCCGAAGAGGAGGCCGCCGGCTGAAGCACTTCTGTTAGGAGGTTAGTCCTGACGGCCACCGTAGGCAACTGGAGATTCAAGGCTCCAGCAGCTCTACGCAACACCGTTGCAAAATTAGCCCCCTCCTCCGTAGCCACGGGAGGAGACAGCATGCCAGAGTCAGGGGAGGTGTCCAGACCACTGGCATCCCCAAGTTCCTCAACCCAGTCCGGGTCAAACTCGCACTGTTGTGTGAGAGGGTCCTCAGACCCCTCCCAGCTCTCCTGGTCCTCCTCAGGTTCATAATATGGAGGAGGAGGGACATTAGGGACCCAAGGTCTCATCGGCGCCGGAACCGGCGTCGGGCGACGTCGGTCCGGCTCCATGTCCGGAGCCGGAGAGAGCCGGGGAACGATGCCGTCCGGAGCCCCGGACGGCGTCAGGAACGGCACCGGGGACATCGGCGGAGGCGTGGTTAGGTCAACCGGCGTCGATGGGGGTTGCGGCACCACCGGAGCCGGGATCGAGGCCGGGGCCGGAGCCGAGGCCGGGATGAAGGCCGGTGGGACAGGCGACGCCGGGACCGGAGTCGACGGCGACGCCGGAGCAACCCCATCAGGGCCCGCGGGGCCCGAAGGCGCACCGGAGGGACCTTGAGGCCCGAAGAGGCGGGCCATGGCCGACAGGAACTCCTGTATTTGGGCCTGAGTCGCCCCGAACCCGGGAAGGACGGGTAATGCGGGGGTAACTCGACAGGCACGTCCGGGGCCGCGGGGACGGTGCCGACAGGGACCTCAGCCGAGTCGCGAGACCGGCGAGGCGAAGTCTTAGAGCGATGATGCCGCTTAGACTTCTTGTGCTTCGACTTACCGGAGGAGCGCGAAGACTTGGATTCCGACGAACGGCGGGGACTCCGCGTCCGGCCCCTCGACCTCTCCCGGGACCGGGGCTTGGTGCGGCGCGGAGCCGACTGCCGGACCTCGAGGAGCTTTCGAGACCGCTCTCGCAAAGCCTTCGGATTAAGTTTCCGGCAGTCAGGGCACGACTTCGTGTCGTGGTCTCGGCAGAGACAGAAGAGACACTCGAGATGCGGGTCCGTGATCGACATCATGCGACCACATTCCTCGCAGGGCTTAAAGCCGGGCATCCCTACGACACCTTAGGAGTCGTGAAGACTCGTTGAAGAAACAGTGAAAAAAATTCACAAAAAAGATAGTCAAAAAGTGACTAGGGCACTGCTCTTCCCGGATCTGCGCTTACTGGCGCGGAAAAAGAAGAACTGACGTCAGCGCGCAGGGGCGGCGTCTAAGTACTGCCCGCGACGTCATCCCGGCGATCACGACGCCGACGACGGACGCGGAGCCGCACGACGCCGCCTACCGACGCGCAAGGGTACTGCTATGCAGAAAACTTTCCGGATCCAGCCTGACGCCTGGGGATATTCTAAGGTAAGGAATCTGTCACTAACGTGTCTCTTTCAGATGTTGCACTGTTTTTGACTAGTCGGACTGGGATCCTGCTAATCAGGACCCCAATCTATCTGCCTTCTCCTTTAAATTGTTACACATGTACTTTGGTACACTCCAGATTGGATACTGGGGTGCCCTTATAAGTCCCTAGTGTATGGTACCCATGTACCCAGGGCATAGGTACCCCAGAGGCCTCCCATGGGCTGAAGCATGTATTATGCCACCCATGAGAGGCCATGCAAAGTGGAACTCCAGGTCTGCTACAGCAGGCTGTGTACGCTGGTGCTGGTGAATATAGGTTCACTATATCTATAGGTCACTACACTTAAAACTTATAAGTCACCCCTATAGCAGGCTTTATCAATCCTGAAGGCAGGGTGCTGGGTTTTTAGTGAGAGGGTGCCCTTGCATGAGCAGAGCCTCTCTGCAGCCTTCGGAGACCATTCTCCCGGGTTGTCTGCGACTCAGCCGGACATATAGGTAGAGGTGCATTCTAACCTCGTGGTAAATGCTATCCCGAAAACGGCTGCATAGAAACATATCGTGTTTGGTATCAAACACCTTGGAATCATACCTCCACACCGGTAACCGGTGTGGGAGGTATGATTCCACCCTTCAGAAGCGAGCTTCGTGGGGTCACTGGTCTATCCGGTGCCAGCGTTCTGAACCCGGTCAGCACAAAATGGATGCTGCCGACCAGAGACACACTTCTGCCCTCCTGTTGCTGAGCCAAGCTCGAGAAGAGGAAGGCAGCACAATAGGCATCCTGTCACAGGGAGGTGTGACCACCTCCAAGACAGGATTTAGTGTATTGGGGCTGGGTGGGTGCACTCAGAGTGCCTGAAGGTCTGCACCCGAGGCACATTTGGTGTCCCTGTGCATAGTCCAGCTCAAACCAGTTCTGGGAGCCATTGGCTCCTGCTCTGGCGCGCAACTGGACAAAGGACATGGGTGTAACCACCCCTCTGTCCTGACACTCCCTAGGAGGGTTCCCCGAATCTGTCCAACCCTCTCCCATGGGTACGAAAGGGCTTACCTGGCTGTAAGACTTTAGATTTTACGTGGACAAGATTCTACAAGAAGAAAACTGACCTCAGACCATCTGGATACTCTGGACTTCGCTGGAGTTCGACTGGGCCCGACTTAGTCTCCCTCTCCGTCCAAAGCTTTGTCTGTGCCCTTGCTCCATACAGGCTCCGTGCAGGACCTGGGGCGCACTAAGGACAACTGAAGAATCTCCCTTGGAGTGAAGGAGTCTCTCCCCTGCCCTAGCAGGCACCTTAACGCAACTGACCGGTCTGCTGCTCCTGAGCTCCTGCGGACTCCGAAGATTTCAGCAACACAGGAGGTGGGTTTCTAAAGGTCCCCGAGGTCGATCTGCCCTCTCAGCAAGTTTGAGGCCAGTATCCCTCGTGGGGACTGCATAACCTGAACCCCTGTGCACCGCGTCCATTTGCAGTTGTATATGCTTGTTGGCGATTCCCGAGCTTGTGCATTGGACTCTGTGTAGTCCTGACCCTGAGCAGTATTTGCACCAAAGAACTCCGGCCTCCTCGCACCGAGTGTTCCATGGGCTGGTACTTTGCAATCTTGCTCGAGGTCCCCTTGCGACTCCTGGTCCTTCGGCCTGTGGGTCTCTCCGAGGGTCATCTGGATTGCTGTTGGGCTTTCCTGGTTGCTCCAGACGTTCCCGGACTCTCCAGTGCTTGGTGAGTCCCCTGGACTTTGCTGGTCCACACCGTAACCTGCCCGACCATCCTTCGTGGGTTGCTTTTGCCAAGGCTTGTTGGTGCTCCAGCCGGACACCAACCCCTCAGCACTCGACATCCTTCGTGGGACAGCTCACCTCCGGCTCCTGGTCGTCCTCGACGTCTCCTGGTCCTCGTGGCTGCAGAGTCAAGCATCCCTTCTTCGCACCTGAAGCTCCCGACATCGGTGGGCATTCGTCTACCGAGCCCCTGGTCACTCTGAAGTGACCCAGACTCTGTCCCCTCTGCCTTCAGGTTCCTTCCTTCCAGAATCCAGGCTTGAATTCCACCAAACTCTTTTTACCTTCACAGCAGCAGTACTTCTTCACAGCCCTCCATTGAGAACGACAGCGGTTTCCGACGCCACTCCAGACCTATGCACCCGGCTCCCCTGGGATAGAAAACTCGGGTACTACGGTATCCACAGGTGGGGTGGCTCTCCAACCTCTTAAGATCCAAAGGGTTTGCTCGAAGTCCTCCTAGAAGGGTCCATAAACTTTAAAATTGTAACTGCGACTTCCCCGTAGAATTGTACGGAGCCCACGGGTGTGTTAGCACACTGCACCCGTCCTCCGTGGGTTCCCATCTACTCACCATGGGTGGTTCCTTTGGGTCCCAGCGATTCTACGTGCTCCAGACCTTGTCTTGATCTCAGTCGTGACTGTTATACCACTATTTTAGTATATGGTTTGGTCTCCCCCTGGAGCCCACTGTGTATTGTGCTACTTATAACTGTTCTACTGATCTCGTATTGTGTGCTTTGTGTTCTATCCTTGTGTAGAGGATAGTAGAGAGTGTTATATTAATAAATACATATTTTTATAACTACTGTGTGGTTCCCCTTTCATTTAGTCAATATAGGAGGTGATGTTCTGGTAAAACAAGCTGCTTTACATTCCTTCAAGATTATGCCTGAAGGCTGCTCTCCACAGCTACCACTAGGATAGCTCTCTAAAGGTTATCTTTGACCTCATACATCATAAGGGTCGTTTGGACTGGTGCACGGTGCCCACTTTAATTAGTGGACAGCATATACCAGGCCAACTTCTCACACGCTTCATACTTCAATGGGAAAGACAGATAGGCTCAACTTTCATGCCACAACTGGCCAATGAAGAAACACACAAACTTTTAGTGCAAATTACAAATGGCAGGCTCATCATGGCTGCACAATTCCCAGACTGCAGTGTGAGACAACCTCACATTTGTCCACCTTCCAAGCCATCAACAGAGGTGAGGGCGTCAGAATAAAAGGCATTTTGTACATGAACTGGTAGAACTGTTTGAAAGGTGTGCACCTTTCAAACGTATTGAAAAGGCTTGGAATTGGAAATAAATAAACATAGAGAGAAATTTCCTTACAATAGAGGAGGAAGGCATCCCCTGTTCACTGGAACAATTACGCACACGAAACACATTACGCAGCGTGAGCACAAGCAGTGCGTGCAAACATCCAGCACACAGATCATTAATGTTCTATGTCTAACTATGTAATATGTGCATACGTTTGGCTGATGTAGAAACTTGTGCAATTGTATCCAAACATGTTAAAACTCAATAAACAAATTTAAAACAAAAATTAAAAAAATAGAGGAAGGCATCCACCAGAGATGGCCAATGAGGACACCATAAAACATGAAGAATAACATGCTCTTTTTCCTGGAAATCTTGGTATTCTCCAAGACTCTTAACGGTTCATTGTGAGTACCTTTAGTAAACCTACAATTTTCCTTGCTCGGTCTACAGAGGATATATTCAATGCCAGACATTGTGAATCCCTTTCAGGACGCTATAGGTACATGAAAAAGCAGACTTTGTTTTCTCCGACACAGGTAAGAGAGATCGGGAATTAGTGCTGTTCGAGTGTCAGCATTCAAACACTTTGTTTAACTAAAACTCTGCCTCAAATAAATTAGCCGTGGATCAAGAGTCACTCGAACGGCTCATGATCCCACGGAAGTTCATTCAGATCTCCAACCCTTTGAATAGCCTCAGGCTAGTACCAGAAACTCAAAAGGCAGTGCTTCTGCGCATCGGTAGATGGCCTGTGTGGCTCTGCGCCGAGTTAGTTTCCCTTCAGCAGCGATGAACAGAGTTGCAAATAAGCACCACCCATGCACGCGGACGTCAATTTCTTCTGCAAGTTTGCCCACACTGTCACACACAGAACGTGTCAGCAAACTGGAAGGACCAGTGCAGCAGGCTCCTACATTGGGTCCTTTTTAGAAGGAAAAGGAAACCATTCCACAGAATGGGGAGGATGATGACGATGCAGGTAGGTAGATTATCCACCTAAAAGAGTATTACCAAAAGTAAGTAACATGTTCTTCTGATGGGGGGGGGGGGGGTGGCGTGCCGTGCTGCGGAATGGCCGCTTGTTAAGCGAGCTCCGCCGGCCGGGGATTAATCCTGTAATTTATCCGTGCATAGAGGGAGCATCCACAGTACAATTGCAAGCCCGGAGTGTTACCGTGCGCTGGAGGTGCCGTTTGGTTGGTCCGAGGCTCGCGTTGCTCCGTTTGCAGTGAGGAGCGAGCTTGTGGAGAGCCGAGCGGGCCGGGTGACTCCTGCCCTCTGGAGGGCGGCGCGGCGACGACCTATACTTGAGGCCGTGGTCCCCGTTAGGTGGAAGGCCGTGGCTAGCTGTTGTGGTGGCGCAGCGGGTCCTTGGAGGTGAATTTGCTGCGGACCCTATCGTGCGGCGGAGCCGACACAGGGAGTGAGTCTCGGCTCCTCCGACATCGCCCGGGAGGACGCTCTAGCGGGTAGCGGAGGACGCGGGACGTCAGCGGCGGCTCCGGCGTCTCCCCGGCGGCCGGGCCTAGCAGGCGCGGCGTTCTCCTTGTTTCTCCCATCGGCGCAGGCCTTCTGGCGCGCTGGCTCGGCCTTGCTGAAGTTGGAGCGGGGAGACGGACTCGGCGGGATTGCTGACAACATTGGTGATCTGGCGGTAGGTGTGGGCCTACTCGGGAGCTCTGGGCGCCATTTTGTGTTCGGCCGCGTGGACTCCAACTAAGCGGCGGCCGGCGAGATCCTGTGCCTGAAGCTGGACCCGATCTGTGGTGTGCACCTTTAAGGATCCCAGCGGAGCTCTGAGGTGGCAAGCTGCGGGGATTTCTGGCTGGCCGCACCTGTGTTGTTCGCGCCCTTGGCAGCATTGCTAATCCTTTCAGTGCCCCTCAAGACCCCTGGGCTGGGTTGAGAAGCCGACGTGACAAGGACTTACCTGGTGAATCCTCGTTGTCCCCCTGACCGGGCCTTCTGCTTACTGGTGGTGGAGGCTGCATGGGCGGAGGTCCTGGCTGCATCGCTTCAATTGGAGTAGCCGGTGAGTGGAAGTGGAAGCTACGGCGATAGAGATGTTTGGCTGTGGCGCGGGGGGAGACTGAGACGCCGTGCGGTGCTCCTGCAGAGGGGGAGCCCGCGCGTGGCTTGAAGACTCCTTTGCTTCTGGGGTGCTGTGTGAAATGGATCCGCTGGCAGACGAGACGTTTGTGTGGTTGGGCTGCGGTCCTTTGGAGTGTGTTAGACACCCATCTCCGGCACTTGGCGCTTCCCGAGAAGTTGCTGCCTGACCAGTGCTGTTCGTGGCCCGCGTGGGCCCAATCGTTGAGATATGGACAAACAAGACGCCAAGCAGCCCAAGCTGACTTTTGAAAATAAGAGGTCCATGCGATATGCTGAACTAGACCCTGAGACCAGCAAGGGTCGACTGCCAGATGCACAGACTGAGGATCAAGGGGAAGATTTGCGCACCCTCATGTTAGAGATGCGGTCCAGTCTTCGCAATATAGATACCAAGTTGGACACTCTCACCTGCCAACTAGATGCGGTCAAGCAGCAAGTAGGGGCACATGAAACACGTCTGGACGTGTTGGAAAATCGCCAATCGGATTTTCATGATTTCCAGGTAGAAACCAAAGAACAATTGCTCCACATGGACAGAGTTCTGGGTATCATTCGTGCCAAAAACGAGGACCTGGAAGCGAAGTCTCGCAGAAATAATTTGCGCATCACCGGGATACCAGAAACTACAGCCATTCCCAAGATGGAAACCCACGTTGCGGAACTGCTCCACGAACTCTTTGATCCTCACCTTTCCCCTGTCTTTGCGGTGGAGAGGGCCCACCGCTCCTTGGGTCCAAAACCACCGGTTGGTGCAACACCCAGGCCCATTCTAGCCAAAATCTTGAATTATCAAGATCGCGACCTCATCCTACGCCTAGCCCGTGAGAGGGGGTCAATTGCACACAAAGGGAACAACATCTCCTTTTATCCCGACTTTACTCCAGCTGTGCAGGCGGCACGGCACAAATTCCTGCCAGCAAAGCGTATTTTGCTCCAGGCCCAGATTCCATATTCTCTGCTTTACCCTGCAAAGCTTAAAGTGACACACGACGGCACATCCCACTTCTTCACGGATGCGAAATCGGCCTTGAAGTTTGCCAAACACGTCGGGGGCAGGAGGAGTAAGCAGTCCGACGGCTCTACAGACACACAAACTGACCGCCTCAGTGACGACTGATTTGGGCATGGTGATTTCCTCACTGTTTTTGCACCTCTAGCTACTAGACAGGGAGAGTTCCGGGCATTTTACATCAGTTTGGACTGGCCCACGGTTAATTAAGGGGGGTGGTGTGAGGCTGGGTAACGGGTTGTCCCTAATTGTTGGGTTTGGTTCTATGCATAATTGTGGTGTTCTCCTACGTACTCTCGGCCACCCTGTTTCACTACGGGGGAGGAAGCCGGCGACATCACGCCCTCATGGGAGAACTCCCTTCAGATACGCTACATGCTTTGTGTCTTTCTTTGTTTTTCTGGGTGGATATTCTACAACCTGATTGGGGGGTTGGAGTGGGTGGTGGGGTATGTTGTTCTGTTTTTCGCCAGTATGTCATTTCGTCAATTGTCTGCATGCAATCAGCTAATTGCAGTTGTTGGGACTCTCGCCCTTGCCCTAAATCACATGTACATGGTTAGTCACCACGCAGCCACTTTGAATTTGTTAACATGGAACATACGGGGTCTGAACGATGGCAGAAAGTCCAGACTTGTCCAGGCATATTTGGTGCGGCACAATATTGATATTTGTATGTTGCAGGAGACACATCTTAATGTTACACCTTCCCCCAGGCTTAGACATAACCGCTGGACTCAGATATACTCCTCTATATACTCTAACTATTCCCGCGGGGTTGCTGTATTGATTAGAAGGGGCCTGGAATGGAAGGAAGGGGATACACATACCGATCCGGAGGGGCGTTTCATTATTCTCTTGGGAACACTGAGAGGCACCGCAGTCGCTAGTGTTGACACTCCAAGTTTCTTTCAGGATATTTGGGCTAGAATTAAAGCAACCGGTTGTGAAACTATCATATGGGGGGGGGATTTTAATGTGGTACTAAATGATGACTTAGACAGAAAGGGGGCATCCCGTACCTCGCACCCGACTTCCAGCGCAGCGCTAAACGCCATATTAGCAGACGGAAATTTGGTTGATGTTTGGAGATGCAGACACCCAGTGGTTCGAGAGGGGACTTGTATATCGGAGTATCATGGGGCCTGGTCGAGGTTGGACTTCTGGCTTGTGTCGCGCGATGTTGCCACTTGGGCCTTGGAGGTATCGCACTTGCCCAGGTCCCTGTCTGATCATGCCCCTTGTCTTCTGCGCCTGGCACTTCCCGACTCTCCTCCACATATGTTTACGTGGCGGTTACCACCGCATGCGCTCCTAGATGACACATTTAAAGAAGAGATCAGGGCAGATGTCATAGAATATTTCACCCTCAATTCCGGTTCGGTGGACTCAGTAGCAACCCTTTGGGAGGCTTTTAAGGTTTATATTAGGGGTCAATGCATAGCTCGACAGGCGGGGGTGTTGAAGGCTATTCGCGGTTCACACGCCTCCCTGGAAAAGGAAATTAGGGATCTTGAAACAAGTTTTTATGCCTCCGACAACTCTGCTGCACTGGCCCTCCTGAAATCCAAACTTCTAGACTTTGAGGAGGAGGCACAACGCGAGGTCAAGTTTTTGGGCAAATACGCAGAGGCCAGACGATATGGAGAGGGAGATCGACCGGGGAGGACACTGGCGACAATGATCCGAGCCCCTCGTTCCACTGCTTACATCCCTGAGCTGGCCAGTGGACCTGATAGGGTGATTAGAGGGCAGAAGGCTATCCTTGGCGAATTCTCCCTTTTTTATTCCACCCTCTATACTGCCACCCAATCGGAATGTCCCGAAGGTATGCACTCCTTTCTGGATTCCCTCGAGCTCATATGATTTAGCCAGCGGTATAGAGACTATTTAGATTTTCTCTTTACGGTGGAAGATGTTGCTCAGGTGATCAGAGCCGTGCCGCTTGATAAAGCCCCCGGGTCCGACGGGCTAACTACTGCTTTCTATAAAGCCTACGCGGACGAACTTGCACCGCATCTATTAGCGGTGTACGAGGAGGCCCAGACTGACGGCATCCTTCCACCCTCCATGTGGGAAGCAATAATTATTACGTTACTGAAACCTGGGAAGCCTGACACTGAGATTGACTCCTATAGGCCGCTATCCTTAATCAACGATGATGTCAAGATCCTAGCTAAATTGATTGCGAACAGGCTACAACCTCTCCTTCCGTTAATCGCAAGGCCCGATCAGTCGGGGTTTATTCCTGGGCGGGCAACTTCCCAGAATCTCAGGACGGTTTTCTCGGTCTTACACTACTTACACCCAGATGTACAAGCGGTGGCGGTGTTCCTCGACGCTACTAAAGCGTTTGATACGCTTGAATGGCCATACCTTTTTGCCATTCTCGGTCGCATGGGCTTCAGCCCGCTCTTCATGAATCTCATCCGCTTACTTTATACCCAACCGATGGCTAGGATCCGTGTGAATGGCCTCTTATCTGAGCCTTTCCCTATATCGCGTGGCACCCGGCAGGGCTGCCCTCTGTCCCCCCTGCTATTTGCGGTCGCTATGGAACCGCTCGCGGCGCGTATAAGACAACATCATACGGCCCGGGGAATTGGGTTCAGTACCAGGAGTCTCCTTATCTCACTATATGCAGATGATGTCACCTTGTATGTACTTGACCCTGCCGAAAATCTTGACCCTCTCCTTCGGGAATTCATCAGGTTCAGCGGCATTTCTGGCATCTCTATTAACTGGGCCAAGTCAGTTATATTCCCCCTGACAGATAACACCGTCCCGGTTGTCTCCGAATTCCCTCTTAAGTGGGAGGGAGACTGTCAAATACCTGGGCATCTGGCTCAGTAGAGACCTGCAGGAGGTGTGGAACTTAAACTATGGGCGTGCCATCACATGGTTGGAGGATAAGGTCGCACTGTGGGCCAGACTTCCCCTCTCTCTGGCGGGGAAAATAGCCCTCGCTAAAATGATAGTCTTGCCTAAATTTATTTATTTATTTACCAATATCCCGATCCCACTCACGCAGGCCTTTTTCCGTACTCTTAAAACACTGCTGATCTCGCTGGTGTGGGCGGGTGGGCAGGCTCGGGTGTCCTGGGATCTTCTAACACTCCCGCTGGGCCAGGGCGGTCTGGGTGCTCCAGATATGCAAATATATGCCTGGTGTGCGCAGGCTCAGTTCTTGCATTATTGGGTTCACCCGCCCCCTTTTCAGCCTCATGTGGCCGTTGAGACTGATGTAGCAGCACCTGTCCCGCTGCGGGTTGCCCTGTATCAGCCCTATCGCCGCCCAAGGGTAGACATTGACACTGTGGAAGCTCTTCGCTGGGCGTGGAACGAGCTACGGAAAAGAGCAGGTCTCCCAATCTTCTATGCTCCTTCCATGCCGCTGGCGCATAACCCCCTGTTGACTCACCTCGGGGATAATATTGGCGGGTCTGCGGCTCAAAAGTTGAAATCGCGAACCTTCCCAGATCTCTACCCAAATGGCCATTTCCGTCCTCCACGAGTTGCGGAGGGGAACCGGTCAGTGCCTTTCGCGGAGCTATTTTTAGATCATAAGCTCAAGGCCGCCTGTAGATCCCTACACAAAAGTTTCCCGAGCTCCCCGACGCCTATGGCAGCCTTGGAAAATGTGTTGAAGTCACCATCGCCCCGTAAACTTGTTACACGTTTGTATACACATATGCAAAACACGGCACCCTTGACACAGCCGAGGGCACTTCAGGCGTGGAACAACGACCTCCAAGAACCGCTTACTGAGGAACAGTGGTCGTACTGTTGCCGCCAACTTTCCGAGTTCTCTCCGAACTACAAACTACGTTTAATTCACTTTAAGTTCCTTCACCGCTATTACAGAACCCCTATGAGTCTACACCGTATGGGACTTCGGGATGACGAGAGCTGTTGGCGCTGCCTCTTTAGCCCTGCCGACTTTTTCCATATGGCATGGGACTGCCCGAAGCGGTCGCCATTCTGGGCCACGATTTTCACACGGATACATCAGATCACTGGTGCACCTGGAACTCCATCTCCCCAACTAGGTCTGTTGAGCTATGTAAAAGACACTCCTGTTAAAGTTCGTAAATTGCATGCTTTACTTCTCCTGTTCGCTAAACGCCTGGTGGCTGTACACTGGGGTAGAAAGAGGATGCCTTCCATCAAGGAGCGGAACAGGGACGTTACGTATGGGCATTCACAGCTAACTACCTTTTGGGAAATGATGCCTCCCACATCACGTCCCCGTGACATTTGGGAACCTTTCCTTAATTGGGCCCGGGAGAGACAGGCTGCTGAAGAGAACACACAGGCTGCCTAGGGATGGGGGGGGGCTGGATGGTTGGGGGGGGATGGGATTCTCCCCCTTTTTTTAACGATTTCATAGTCGGACCGATGGCATTGGTTACTTCACTGGACCACATATTTCTTGAACATCACAGGCCCCGCTCTCAGTTGGTGTCATTACTGGTTGCTCGTATGAATTCCTAGGTTTCCATTTACATGCTGCTACTGTACTCTGTGAATTTTTTTTTTATCTTGTGGGGGAGGAGTGGGTTGTGGGCAAAATGTAATTTGTACAGGATTAATGATGCGACTATTGCTTTGATTTTACAAGATGAGACTACTGGCTGTTTGTAACTGATGTTATTGTTTCTCTTTTGAAAATGATAATAAAACTAAAAAAATAAAAAAATTAAAAAAACATGTTCTTCTGATGGATACTTCTAACAGCACATTCCTCATCATGTGAGCAGATATCAAAACAATTCCTCCTAAGGTAGTGGGTCTATGACTAGTGACTCAGATCGAAAAGTCCTGCAGGACCAAATGGAAAAAATGCCCATTCCAAAATACTTGGCTGCCTGACTGACTGATGCATTTATAAAGCGCTCGATTGCCGAGGCGTCTTGGCGCCGAGGACAGTTCATACTAACCCAAAGACCTCCTAATTAAGAGCATTGGGAAACAACCAGGTCTTTATCTGTTTCCTGAAGATAGTCCTGTTAGATTGCATTCTCAGCTGGGAGGGGAGAGAATTCCACAATTTAGCAGCTTGATGTGAAAAACTCTTCCCACCCCATCTGGCCTTTTTTATTCTGGGGACCAGAACCAATCCTGTATTGGCAGACCTCAGACTACGCAGAGGCTGGTACCAAGAAAATGGCCTTTGAATGTCTATGGCACCGCCACCGTAGAGCGCCTTATGAACCAGGCAGATGGCTTTGAATTTTGCTCTTTCTGGGATGGTAAGCCAATGAAGCTGTCTGATACTAGAAGACGTGGGGTAATGTTTGGGGAGTGCGAGCAGCACTCGGGCAGCCGCATTCTGCAGTGTTTGTAGTTTAGCAGTTTGGCCTTTGTCTATACCCAAGTATAGCGCATTCCCATAATCGATTCTGGAGAGTACAAGGGCTCCTATTACCGTTTTCCTTAAAGTGAATGGGATGAACTGCAAACTTTTGCGCAGAATTTTCAAAGTGAAAAAGCAAGCGGAGGTTACTTGATTGACTTGCTTCCCCAGCTTTAATTCACTATCGAACATGAAGCCTAAATTCTTAACCTTGGTCACCGGAACTGGACAGCTCCCAGCCTCCGCAGGCCACCATAGTTGATTCCAAACTGAGGGGCCCTTCCCAAATTCAATGACCTCAGTCTTTTCAGTATTGAGTTTAAGGAAGTTTGTGCTCATCCAGGCCATAACTGCATTAAGACAGTTACGGAACCGGGACTCTGTGATGTCCACCCTCTGTGAGACAGAGACCACAATCTGGGTGTCGTCCGCATACGAGACCAGATTAAAACCGTGCTGTTTAATTAATCTGGCCAGAGGAGTAACATAGATGTTGAATAGCGTTGGCGACAGAGCTGACCCCTGTGGGACTCCACACGGGAGGCACAGGTTTGCAGACTTAAGACCCTCCCAGTGGATCATTTGTTCCCTGGATGCCAGGAAGGAAGAAAGGAGGGCTAGAGCCGTCCCTCTAATGCCTACTGCCTTCAGCCGCTGCACCAGCGCCGCATGGTTAACGGTGTCAAATGCTGCTGATAGGTCAAATAGGATGAGGACGGCTCTGCCCCCTTCATCCACCAGTTAGCGTATTTCTTCCGTCGCCATTATCAAGTCAGAGTCGGTGGAATGTCTTGACCTGAAGCCATGTTGTGTGGAATCAAGGATTAGATTACCATCCAAATAGTTCATGAGTTCTAGATTAATTGCTTTTTCCATAATTTTAGCTGGTAATGGCAAACATGATATCGGGCGGTAATTTTTAGTCTCAGTGGGATCCAGTGTGGCTTTCTTGATAATCGGCCTAATGCAAGCCTTTTTCCATAGCTGAGGAAAAACACCAGAGCTAATTACCCTATTTAGCATAGGGGTAAATTGTACACTGACTTGCTCAGATAGCAAGTGGAATATTGATGGGGGGCAGGGATCCAGAGGCGAGACTGATTTTGTCAATAGTAGTATATCATTGACTTTCTCTGCCGCTAAAACAGAGAACTCTGACATACTACTCTGAGAGGGGTTGTCCGCCAAGGGATCTGCATTATTATCTACCGTCGGTGGAACTGATTTCTGCAGTTCGTCATATACTGCCTGTACTTTATTTTGGAAGAAGGTGGCAATTTTATCCACGAAATTTTGGTCCGGTTTAAAGAGGCTGTCCTGCGGACGTTTGGATAGGGCTGTGACTGTTTTAAAGAGCTCCTTCGAGGAGTTTTTGGCTTTGTAGATTTTGGTTGTAAAGTTGGTCGCTTTTGCCCGTTTTATGGCTTCCTTATATTCTTCCAGGGCCAGATTATAGCCCTTTTTATGTTTTTCACTGTAGTCCATCCTCCAAAGCCGCTCAAGACGCCTACATTTAGCCTTTATGGGTCTAAGCTCCGCCCCATACCAAGATGCTGACACTCGGTACCTTTTGGGCTGCTTGATTATTTCAGGAGCAAGCTGGTTTATTGAGGACCTGATCCAGTCATCAAAGTTATTTGCTGCATCGTCAGAGTCAAGCATAGTGTTAGGGGATTATCAGCCAAAGTGGCTGCCAATTATTATTATTAGAAAATTTGTAAAGCGCAATGGTTACTCCCAACGGAGTGTCCCGCGCTAGGACAACTGAGAGCCCCATAACCCTGCCACACTAATCGACTACCTACATAAACCTCTCAACAAGGAAGGCAGCAGAGTTACTGAAGACCGCCCCCTAAGTCACGGAAGAGCCAGGTTTTCAGTTTCTTACGGAACCAAGGTTCTGACTCAGATATCCTCAAATCCACAGGAAGCTTATTCCAGGCCTTAGCTGCCAGAAAATTGTTTTTTCTGAATGTCTTTCCATCGGCGAAATCTGAGCAAAGGTGATCTGTTCCTCTACTCTCTGCTAGTTCTAGGGCTAGCAATGTTAAAAAGTATTGCATAGTGATCTGACCAAGGTAAAGGCATTACACTTGTCAGATCTATCTCCTGATTGTTCGTAAATACACCATCCAAGGTGTGACCAGCTAAGTGTGTGGGCCCCAAAACTATCTGCTTCATCCCGTACCCTGCGAGATTGTCCACCAACGTGGCTGTTTCTGTATCATTGTTTCCTTTTAGATGGAAATTAAAGTCCCCTAAGATTGTAAACGTTGGGGTATCAAGGCATGACTCGAGAAAGAACTGAAGAGCATGGCTGAAAGGGGGTCGCGCCCTCGGGGGTCTATAAATAATGAGTCCCGGAAGGAGCAAGGCGTTATTCCTTTTGATGCTGAAGGTCATAGCCTCCGCTTCCAGTGCTGTCACCAGCTCCGTCCTTACTGTAAACTGGGACCTATATATTATAGCAATCCCCCCCCCCCCCCCCTTTGTTCCCTACCCGGTCAGCGCAGGTTACCTGATAGCCATCAGGTAAAGCGACATTCCAGTCAGGTTCAGAGGCAGTGTTTGCCCAAGTTTCTGTTAAAAAGACCAGGTCAGGTTTTAGAACTTGTATCAAGCCTTCTAGTTCGTATTTGTGCTTCCCCATTGATCTTGAATTTAACAGAATACACCTGATATCATTACCAGCGACCTGCGCTCTTGTAGGATCATCCTGTCGCTGCTGAGGGACATTATCTCCTAGCGGTCTTTGGGACAGCCCACCCCCACTGATGCTGCACTGGGGACTATCTGGTAGGGGTAGAGGGATAGTGCCATCACTTTCCCTGGCCCTAATGTGTTTGCTTTGTTGGCAGTGGGCAACTAGTCCACATGAGTTGCAACTCACTGTGCAGTTAAAGTCCCCATCGACCAGTATATCAGGATTTGGGCACTTACCCTTGTTTAGGTTGATCAATAGCTCCCGTGCATACTTTATTGGCGCAAGACGAGCAGGGGTTCTGGCGCTGGGCGCAATCCGTGCGCGGACTGGCGCAGACGGGCTTGCCTTTGGCGCGCCTCTGGTGCGCCGGCGGCGCGCCCGCTGCGCGCGGCATTGCTGAAATGTCCCGCACTGCATCAGGATCGTAGCCCCGCCCCGGAGCACTTCCTGGCCAGGCGGAAGTGTCGTAGCGAAGTCCGTCCCCGACCACCCACCCCAAGAGGTGCAAATGAGGATGTCAGAGTTACGGGTATGCAATTTGCTAGCGGTCTAAAGTGCGCGATGCTATGGCAGCAAAGCAGAGTTCCAATATACACAGTAGCGCGAAAAGATTTAGAACAATTAAGACGTTCTTAAAACAATTTAAAACTCAGTTTAAAACAACTAAGAGCACAAACAGGTCAAATTCAAGTACAATAGTGCAACGGATAAAAAATAAAGTGCAATTGTGCAACAAAGTATCTCTATGAAGCGCTAGACGCGCGTTATGTGCCGTTAAACAGGAGTATGAGCTATATCCAAGGCTATAGTGCTTTGTGAAAGAGTGCACTGAGGTCCACATAGCAGCCTGGCACATATCCAGGACAGAGAGGGAAGCAATAGAAGGGGGGATAGGGATCCTAGGTCTAGGACCCACTGCTAAGAGGGAAGAACAGATCTTGTCTCATATAGCCCTCACACACCCCGATGGATGTCATGCTTCATCATTGGGCAGTTGCTCCTCGTCGGGCCGGCGCTGCAATGCCCTACGGGTCCCCGAAGGGTCACATTGTCGGAGATCTTTTGAGAACTGCTGTCTGGTGCATGAGGGTGTGTGGGGTGAGCTCCTATGTGAAAGGTGGAAAAGTGCGTGCAAAGAATAAAACTAACTAGAGGTAACCAGAGGAAATATGCTTTAATGTGATGGTACCTTTGTCAGAATAAAAGAACTCGTAGGTTCAGGTGTTACCTCTCAGGGCGCAATGTGCCTAGGTAACTAGAAGGTCAGGTCGACATGTTTCGCGCCTATGTGGTCACAGGGATCCGTGGCGCTTCCTCAGGACCAAATGACTTTCCTTTGGTTACCTCTAGTCAGTTTTATTCTTTGCACGCACTTTTCCACCTTTCACATAGGAACTCACCCCACACACCCTCATGCACCAGACAGCAGTTCTCAAAAGATCTCTGACAAAGTGACCCTTCGGGGGACCCCTAGCGCATTGCAGCGCCGGCCCGACGAGGAGCAACTGCCCAATGATGAAGCATGACATCCTTCGTGGTGTGTGAGGGCTATATGAGACAAGATCTGTTCTTCCCTCTTAGCAGTGAGTCCTATACCTAGGATCCCTATCCCCCCTTCTATTGCTTCCCTCTCTGTCCTTACTGAGTGAGTGACATTTTGCACTACTTCTCAGGAACACTGTCCCCCGTCTTTGACTTCACGTTAAGCGCTTGGAGCACGGGCACTGGACCTTTAATTATCTCCTGGTCCCCCCTCTCTTGATTGACATATCCAGGACAGACACTCCGCGTGCCAATACAATGGCAGTTGCCTTGGCTCTAGTAGAATGACCCCTCAGAACTTCTAGAGGCTGCTTCTTAGCCAATAAGTAGTAGATCCTAATACAGAGGACTATCTATCATGAAATGGTCCGCTTTCGCAAAGCACGGACTTTCTTTGCTCCAAAGAACCCCACTAAGAGTCGATAGTCGACCCGATGGTCCTTCGTGTGATTGATGTAAAACCTCAACAATCTTTTGGGGTCCAAGCCATGGGTTCCCTCTTCTTCTTTCGAGGGATGAAGCGGGCCTAGAATGTCAGAAGGGGGATAGCTTGTGCAATATGAAAATGTGCCACTACCTTTGACAGGAACGCAGCTCAGGTTCTTAACAACTATTTGTCCAAAAAAAGAGGATATCAGGCAGCTGGGCTAAGAGCGCCTGAAGCTTACTCATATGACGTGCTGAAGGCATCGTGACCAGAAAGACCATTTTCAAGGTCCAGAGGCGTCATGGACAATCGTGCTTTTACTCAAAAGGGGTACACATAAGGAAAGTGTGGACCAAATTAAACTCACTTGACATCACAATGGGTTTTGTTGAAAATGTATACTGCAATCCTTTAACAAGTGATTTGAACACGGATGGCTGGTCCGGCAAACATAAAAGGGCCGAAAGGGATGACAAGTAACCTTTCACAGTGCCCACTGCAAGTACTTGCTGGGCCAAAGATAAAATGAACAAGACATCCAACAGTTTTGCTTGCAAATATTCAGTCTGACTAGTGCCAGACCAAACCACAAATTTATTCCAGCGCCCGCCATGCAATGATTTTGTGGAAGGGTGCCTGGCTGTCAATATCACATTAATGAGTCTGCAAGGAAGATCAAAGGAGATCAACTGCTACTGCTTAATCTCCATTCATGGAGGTGCAGGTTGCACATGCCCGGGTGCAAGTCCCGGCGCTGCTGCTGTGACAGAAGTTCCTCCTGAATCGGCAGCCTGATTGCAGGACAGATGCTAAAGCCCAGCAATTCTGGATACCATGCTCACCTGCCCCTATCTGGAGCCATTAAGATGACTTAGGCCGGTCATTCCTGATCTTCTTCAGAACTCTGGGCAGTGGAGAAAGCAACAGGAAGGCATACAAGAGTCCCGTGCTCCATGCTAAGCAGAATGAGTCTCCAAGAGAACTTCAATGTGCAAAAAGGTTGACACATTCCGTTCTCTGTGGTGGCGAAGAGATTGAGCCAGGGCTCTCCCCATTGTTGGAAGACATCCTGCGACACCTTCGGATGCAGATGCTATTCATAATCTGCTAGCAATCTCCAGCTGAGTTCGTCCACCCCGATATTCAACAATCCACCAGGCGGTTCATGACCAGGGAGTTGCCCTGACAACCCAGTCAGTTCCAGAGACGCATAGTCTAATGGCACAGGACCCAGGACCTCACCCCGCCATGAATGTTGCAGTACCACATGGAGGTGGTGTTGTCCACAAGAACCTGCACCAGCCTCCTCCCAATGGCTGGCAGGAAGGACTTCAAAGACAAGTGAATCACCCACAGTTTCAGCAAAACGGATGTGGAGGCAGGTATCCACCCAAGATCAGAGTCCTCTGATCTACACCCTCCCAGATGACCTGCCCAACCCAGTAGTGACGCCTCTGTTACCACAGTCACCTCTGGGTGGGATAGGGAAAGGGATCTGCCGCTAGTCCAACTGCGGTCAAGCAGCCACCACTCAGATCTTTTGGAGTCTCTACCAAAACCTGGATGGAATCGGACAGTGTCCCCTGTTGCCGGGGCCACCGAGACTTCAGGTCTCACTGCAAAGCTAGCAGGTGCCATCTGGCATGGTTGAAAAGCAGGAAGCATGTAGACGAAGGAGCCTCCGAGCAATCTTCACTGAGACCCAGGACACAGGCTGAAACATCGGTATCATAGTTGAATGTCCTGTCTCATTGATCCGGAGGGAAGGCCCGAAAGTGCAATGTATCCAGGCTGGCTCTGATAAAAGGAACCCTCTGTGAAGTAGACATGTGACTTTGGCAGGTTGATCGAAAGCCCCAATGACATAAGAAGGTTCACTGTTGTCTGAAGGTAGTCAGCGATGGACTGCGGCGAGCCCGCCTTCAAAAACCAGGATTAGAGATTAGGGAAAACTGGTCCTCCCGACCTCTTAAGATGGGCAGCGGCCATCCCCTTTGTGAACTCTTAAGAGGCACTGGTGAGGCAGAGACTGAAAATGGTTGCGGCCCGTCTTGAACTGAAGGCAGTGTCTGTGGGCCTACAGGACGAAGATAAGAAAATTAGCATCCGTACAGTATCCTGGATCTAGGGCAGATAGAACTACGGCCAGCATAAGCATCTTGAATTTGTCCTTTCGCAAGAAGGTATTGAGTGGATGAAGATCAAGAATAGGGGAGCGCCTGGGCCGCAATCGCAAAAACGAAACCAACTCCATTTTGCTTTTGTCACCACATGAACAAAATGCTACAGCACTAATACATGCTAGAGCTTCAATGACTACTAACAAAGTCTCATAGCAGAGCTCAGTTCTGGTTGGCATAGGAAGACTAGGGAGAGAGATATGATGTTCTCATTCTGGTATTTTTCAAGGATGCATATGTAGTGGGAAGAATGCACTGTTTAATAAATCTTACCAATGTACTAGGAGTGAGTTGCTACACAAAATGATCGCACATCCGTTTGTCTTGCCTGAGAACTGAGTCCCTTAGTTAAATTTCTATTGCTGAACGAGGCTATATCTACCCGTGTCTAGAATTTTTTGTCAGATATTTTGTTGGCGCTCTTGGAGTTTCCATGTCATTTAGCTTAATAAAACCTTCCTCTCAAAGAATGATCCTGCTCATGAATTTTATTTAATATTTAGGCGTTGACAAGAGGACGAAGGCATCTGTCCTGCTTTAGCACAAGGAAGTAGAAGGAAAAACACCCTGTCCCCACTTCTGAGGCCAGCACCGTCTCTATGGCTCCTTTGGCCAAAAGGCCTGCTCCTCCTGACGCACGCTAAAACAGACAGGTTGTCCTCCAGGAGCTCCTATCATGCTCTCAGTTGTAGGTGCGAAGGGTTGAAAAGAAATGGCGGGGCATAACCCTGCTGAATGATTGGAAGGACCCATTTGTCAGACGTGAAGCTGTGCCACTCCTGGAGGGAAGAGGCATACTCTGCCTTCACACAGGGGTTGCGTACCACTAAGGAAGCAGTAAAGAGGTTTTGAGATTGTTGCCGTAGTGAAAGGGGACTAAGACCTACGCTGTACCAGATGGCCTAGCTGAGGTCTGTTGAGGCCATGACCCAGATCTCAAAAGACCTGCTGTCCGAGCCAAGTAGCCTGGCAATCTTGATATGCCAAGTCTCTGGCATATCCTTGAAAAGGGTGGAACTGTTGGGGAGATTGCTGAACGGGTGCCAAAAGACCCAAGGAGCTTGCTGTGGCTTAACTCTCCTTAAAATGCACCAAAATCGAGTCGGCTTTTTCAGGAGCCATCAAAAGGCTTGTCCACAAAGGATGCCTGGACGCCCCCAGAGAAACCAGTGGACCGTATCCATGCTTGGTGCCAAAGTATCAACTGTCCAAATAGCCTACCCTAAACAAGCAGTGAAGTCTAAGCATGATCGGATGACAAACTTGGCAGCATCCTGGCTATTCTAAATGCTTTGGGCCAAGGAAGCCTGCAAGTCTTCTGGGACTGCACAAGCAACTAAAACTCGCGCCCCCACCATGAACATAGTTGCTATCAAGGATATAATTTCAAATGTTGCAGTGATGTTATCAATGATGTCACAGAGCAGGTCATGAGTGATAGAATATGGGAGGTATTTAGCAGTGCATGGCGAGGGTGCAAGTTATAGTTACTTCACATAACTAACTGGTAAATTTTAGCGGTTTTGTTAGCTTAAAATGAAACGTTTTAACTGACATTTTCACCTAACTATAACAACACTTTAACCTTTGTTTGTTTCAGTGAATTTACAGGTTTGTCGTAAAGCGGCCTTGGGTTGGATGCAGGGCCTGGCCTGTGTCCAACCTCCTGCAGGCGCCCAGCACAAGCAGCGCACAGCCTTTGGCTGTGCTCTGCGAGGAGTTGTGTGCAGACCCTGGCTGCACCCAGCCGCACGTGGGTCCCAATTTAGTATTCTTTTTTCCCCATCTTTTTGTTGACGTAGTCCCACTCAGGACACCCCCACTTTTTTTTATATATTTTTGGTAAAGTTGGGGGCTGTGTGTGGGGGGTGGGGAGGCCCAAGCCCCCGTCGGCTCCCCAGCCACCACCCTTTGTAGGCAATAGGGAAAGCCAACAATGAACTTGTGCCATGGGTGCCAAGGTGCCCACCCACATTTTTATACATTTTTGGTGAAGTTGGGGGCTGCAGGGGTAGCCTCAAGACCCTAGCCACAAGGCTGCTGCGACCCCTACTGGCTCCCCAGCCAGCTTCATTTCTTTGCTCTCAGCCAGGTTGAGCAGCTCTTTTCTTCAAGGCTGTGTTTCCTGCCGGGGAGAGTGCGGGCATGAAATGTCCGCGCTTTACTGGGCAGGAAACAGCAGTGTCCCTCCCCTAACAAAAAAAAGAAGAGATTAAAAAAAAAGAGAAAAAGAAAACACCGTGGCCCCAGGGCCCACCATGGTTCGGGGTTGGGGGGTTGCATGCTAGTAACTCTGGCACTGTTTGACAAATTTCATGCAGATCCGTCTAGCAATGACCAAGAAAAAGTAGGAGGTGGGTCCCAAAACATTGAATTTGCATGTTAATTCCCAAGGAACTTTTGGGAAGTGATATAGAAAAAACGGCTGAACGGAATTACAGCAAATTTGTCAAAAAGTCAATATTTCACTTCCAAAGTGTGCTTTTCGGTGAACATCTGTTCAGTTGTTTGAGAAATCTGTGTTTAAAATGGTGCTCAGGTAAGTCATGAACATGGTCCCCACTGAAATGCATGTAGTAAAAGCCTAGTTAAGAGGGTGACAAAGAGGAGCATATATAAAGGGAAATAACAGATTTTAGTCACAATATAAATCATTTATTGATGGTACTAGAATACCTTTAGGCATTGTAGTGTGTTCCAAGGTGATTTTACCCTGTGAAAAATGATGATCCCTTGCTGGGATTTGATGAACCGTATTTGTGAAAATCATGACAGAAAACAGTTTTCTATCACAGAGGTTATGAAAGGTGCACCAGAAGTTAAAATAAAAGCTCATTATCTTCCAAAACCTCTGAAATTCACCAGTCATAGTTTAGTGAGCTAACTATAACTTCCACCATGGCCATGCACTGCTTATGACCTCAAACCTTCATCAAATGCAAGTAGTGCATGGTGGAGGAGCACGTTATATCTAGCTCAGTAAAATACAACTAGTGAATTTCAGAGGTTTTTTTTTTAAATTAGTTTTTACCTTATTTCAACACCCAACTTTAACGTCACTTTAAAACAATTTCAGTAAATATACATACACATGCCAAATAGTCAATGCTGGAGCTACCTATAAAAAAAATGGTTGATGCAAAAACCATCCACCTTCCAATAGTAGATTCTGTTGTGAATGTAACCACATTCAACCCACTGAGATAGGACATCTAGGAAGAGACTACATCAAGGTGGAACTTCATTCTGAGGTTTGTCCTCAGTAGCAGAGGAATGCAGGCAAGTAAAGAATATTTTGTTCCTGAAATCCATTTATGATAGGACTGGAAATATTAGAAGGGGTGTCTAGGACACCGCTCTGCCATGATAGATTATGAAAGGGCCAGAGAAACAAAGAGACTAAACCTTAACTTAGACTTAAAATTGAAGAGAAGCCCCTATGATATCAATTTGTCAAAAAGTAATCGGGTGTCAAGTCATTATAAGAATGAAGGAATGGCAACCAAAAAAAAAGTGGTTTTGGCCACAATGGTCAAAGAAAAAACAGATGATAATGGTCCCAGACAACCAGTTACACATTTCCATTACTCATTCACAAAATGCTTGTACATGAATCAGATTCCTGTCCACACCATCTGGTAGAAGTCGGTGTGCAGCTGCCTGAAGGAGAAGCATGCAACAAGCTAGACTGGTAATAGTTCACACTGTAGTTTTTTGTGCCCAGCTAGTGAAACATTTAGTCTTGCCGCATAGCAGTCACAGGGGCAACTGGTGGGTAATGAAGGACTTCTAGACATAGGAGCATGTTTGAGCCTCATCCACACCTTTCAGATACAAGATGGGAGAACAAGGCTTAATACAATGATTGAAAAACTGCTTGCTGAGAGGTACAAACTGCATTTAGTTTATGTTGTAAGCACCTGTATATTACTACCTATATCTTTTAAATGACTTCAGTGTACCACAAACATCTACTTACATTTTAGGACCTGAAAGAACAACATTTTACAGGAGTCCTAATACTGCGAGATTCAGTTGAGGCTAAAAGGAATGAGCAGGCCTAGCGCGAAGCAAAGAAATTCAATCAATTCAATTCAAATCCTTTATTCGATCTTACACATAAGATCATAAAAGTACTTACAATCACAATTTATAAAAAGACATAGATAAAAATATCGTCATAAATCCCAATAATTAAAAAAGTACTATCATCCAATTTATCATAAAATCCATTTTATATATATATATATATATATATATATATATATATATATATATATATATATATATATATATATATATATATATATGCTAGATACAATAAAAGTGTAATACAGTCTTAAATCATCTTATGGGCCAACTTGCTTTCTCTTTTTCAAACATGCCCATAAGAATGATGCTAGCGAAAAACACACACAAGAGTTCTGCAAGGATTTGAAGAAAAACAATGCTACACGACAAAATTTAAAATTGTAGCGCTTGCAAATTGGTACAATAAAATGTCTTTCTTGACGATAAAAACCACAAAAGAATAAAACATGAAGATCATTTTGTGGGGACATGTCGCACGGACACACGGAAAGATCAGAGTGTTTGTATTGCTTCCCTGGGTATCCTACCATCAATGGAATCAGGTTTAAGCGGAATCTTAATAAAATATATTTGTGATGTGGCAACATTTTACAGGAGTCCTAATACTGCGAGATTCACTTGAGGCCAAAAGGAATGAGCAGGCCTAGCGCTAAGCAAAAAAATCCAATCAAAATTGTACGCACACAACTACACACTGCATTCTCTTTGGGTTGTAACAAATGAAGTTTTTTTTTTTTAAGTAGGATAGCTGTTAAACGTAGCAGCATTAGCCTCAAAAGGTAGCCAATGTACAACTTAGACCCTAAAAGAAGGGACCGTGAGAGTGAAGGGGTTAAAAATGTTCACCTTTACCCTGTACTCCTATGGTGGTTGTCCAATATAGCTGAAAGGTTATCAAATGGGTAGGTATTTTTCATAATTTATTGTGCTCTTGTGTAACTCAAGAATTTAGAAGAGATTAACATTGTTTAATTGAACACAGAAATTATATAGAGGTCCACGTGAGCAAATAAAGTACTGAAAAAATTAGACCATAAATTACAATGTTCAGAAGTATGCAGTTAAATTGTAGGTTTGGAATGGTGAATTTATAAAAAATATACTGGCTAAACAAGAAATACATACAGCATTCGTTTTAGCATTAATCTTACTCTATTTTAATTGGACAAACATTATGATGAAATTTACATTCAAATCGTTCTTGCATTTTCAATTATTTTCAGTGAAACTCAATGATCTAAAAAAGGTTTTTACACTGGCGATTAATCGATCTGACATGGAAAATGAATACGAATGCAGGTATGTCAGTTAATGAATAGGTTGCGACAAACAAATGTGTTGGCTACAATTTCTGAACTTACCAGAGGGAATTAATGGAAACTAATTATAACAAAAATACCTGTATTCGATGATAAAAAAAATGTAAATTTAAAAAATAATAATTGTTAAGCATTTCTCATTTTTACAACATATACTGATATTGGAGGGCCGCAGAAAGTTGAATTAGGTTGTGTCTATAGAGAACTATTAGAAGAAGGGTACAATCATCTAAAGAGAACCACTAGCGTCAGACGGTATTACGGTCAGCGGTATTATTTGCCCCATAAAAGATAGATTTACAAAATTATGAAAATACACAGGAGCATTTCAAACAGGGTAAAGCCATCTAAAGATCTTAAGGAAAGAGAAGAACTGGCCAGCGTTCCTTATGGGACAGCATCAGGGTTATGCACTGTGATCATCACTGTGTGATGTATGCCACAATATTAACCCATAAACATTCGTAGTATAAAATATCCGCCAACCCATGTTAACTTGAAAGTAGCTTAGAGCAAGGAAATACACTACTACACATACCAAAGAGTCGACCCACCTAGTGTACATAAAAACATTGACTTCAGCCTCTTCAAGTTACGTTATAAGTAACTTCAACGGTTATTTGTTTTACACTAATCTGTTTCTTACCCTCATTTCAAAACACGGATGAGTAGCTGGAGTGTGCTACTCGGGCGAGCGGGGGCCCACACATGGCTCAAATAACATCAGCTTTTAATCATATCACTAGAACTTTTACTGTTCCCTAATAACTCTTAAGAGTTGTTAAATTTAGCAGAACCTCAAGTATCTGTAGGAGTCGTTAGGATTTAAATAGAGGCACTACAGGTTAAGTGCAATTCCTTTCTAACACAGGGTGGCAGTTCCACTCATCAGGCATTTCAATGTCATCAGGATTAAACATAAGGCTTCAGGGTTGATTGTCACCATCTGCTTTCATTGCTTTTGACACCACTTTGAATTGCTATAGGACATGCTTAACAATTTGATATTTTGATCTACCAAGAGCATTTTTTTCCTTCTATTTCAGTATATTACTTGGATCAATTTTCAGCCTGCATCAGAGTTTTGCACTTGGGATTTGCCTTTTCAAACCCAGATTAGAACTTGGTTACCATCCTTATACCATTATAGATTCCTTGAGCTAAAGTGTTAGCTTTTTTCCACTTGTGCAGTATGCATTTTTCAGGGAATTGTTTCTTGCGGGGAGGGTTTCCTCATCTAGGTTAAACCAATATACACCTCTTTCTTCGTGGTTAATATTTTTGAAATGCCTGTGGTATATAATAAATAGAGATATTTAACAGTGTCACCCTTTTGCACCTGTGTGATGATAAATCACATCCACAGCACACCTATTTTGAAACTTCTAGACCATTATTCATATATTAAGGCTCAACCCTATTTGAACACTGAACCAACTTTACTATGGAAAACCTGAACATCTCATTCACTACATTACAGCTCGGTCATAATATTTTAAAAGACAAACATCTGTACTCACCTGTATGCCATACGTACTGTACCCACACATAAGTGCTTGCGGCAAAAAATAGCCATTGTACGGGTATGAACAGTAGACATATTATGTCCGATGTAAATGCTACACACACAAAAAATACTGAAAATGCCTGAAGAAAAACAAGACAAAAATATAAATTAGGACACATTATTTCATAACATTGCATTTAGCAAGTAGTTTGATAAGCAAAACAAATACAGGCGTCACAATGTTCTTACTGTTTTCGTTCATTACATGTACCCATGTGATAATATTTATTTATGAATTGCAGTTCATTAACTTACACGTTCTTGTTGGGAGAAAAAGCAAAATCATATTGTCCAACACTCTAGGCTGCCACTGTAGTGGGAGCCAATGTTATTTACAAAATTGGACCTTTGGCACCGATAGTCTTTGAGCCAATGGCGTGTGTTACCTATGACTGTCAGAGGAAACAGACCGATACATGGCAAGAAAATCATGTGTTAGCGGTATCTGCAAGTGGAATGTGAGCTGTATTTGACAATGTCCATATGTTTGGAATTAGTAGGAAATGGAATAGGAGGTATTAAAGATACCCTGTCTAGTACCATTCAATCATGTCAATTAGCAAGAGACATGCATTTTATTGCCCTTATGTCCATTTTCAGTAACTAGAAAAGCACAATCAAATCATGATAAATCAGTATATGGCAAGCTAGGGGGTTGTGAATTAATGCTACAACGAGGTGGCAAATAAAGAAAAACGCTAGATAGCCATTCCAGAAAAAAAAAAGAAATATATAGTGTTTTAAAGTTAAAAATGCACCTTTGCAAAGGCAGAGTAGAAAGCAGACGGACTCTGCAGAATCAGAGGGCACAACCCTGTTCATCTTGTGAATAAAATGCAAGAACAGAAGGGACACAAGAAAGCAGAAGGGGCAAAGGGAACCAAGAACAATCAGGTGTGGTCAGTGACTACAGTCTTTTAAACGTCTTCAGAACATACTACAAATGAATGCAACAAAAAGGGAGTACAGACAGGTTCTATTGCATAGTGATATATAAAATAATTGAGTTTCATCCAAGCATTTATTTTCTCAAATTCCGCTGTTTTGAAATTGGTGGCACCTAAACGTTTGGATGGGTAGGTACAGGTTTTAGTTTAGGAGGGAACTCCTTGTATGGAGAAAAGCTCGTCTTGGCTGTTTTCAAAGCAAAGTGTGCTTTTGGATGTGGTAATGAAAGGAGCTTAACTGACTATTTTTCAATGCAGAAAGTCAGAAGGTATTTAAACAAAAAAAATAATAAACTTTTTTTAAATCATGTACATCCTTCGATTTGGTATGGTTCTCGATTGCACTAATTCCTTAATTCAAACATTTTCCCAAATTCCTCGTTATTACTCAGCACTGTGTAATAAAATGGCACAAGTTAGTTCGGGGAATCCAATGTTTTAACAGAATTGATTTCAACGCCTATTTTGTCCAGCTTGGGCAACAGGGAAACAGTCTTACCAGATCCAAAAAAATCCCCACAGAGCTTAACCATTCTTGATAGCTGCGTTGTTCTCAGATGCAGACTCAGTCACCAATGCAGGCCATCGCAATCACATAAATTAAGCAATACTAACGTAGCCTTGGATGAATGCATCATCTTTTAAAATGTCTACCTAATTCATAGCATACAGCACTGTAACCACAGAAATTGCAGTGTCTTATCGAGGAACTGCTCAATTCTGTTTGTTCGGAGCTGCAAAGGTTCTTTTAGGAGCTAAGACTCATAAATGGCTTTAGAGTTGTCTCTCTTGGTTATGAAATTGACTTCTACCAGACCTTGGGCAAGAATCAGGCAAATTGTATTTTAGGCGAAAGATGAAACTATGCTCTTCAAAAACATATTTGCTGTAATCATATGCGTGCATTTCATCTGATTTTCTTGTTTGCACAAGGAAACTGCCCACTCCATTGAGCTTGTTTATATTTGTATACCTATGCCCAGCATCAAAGAGAAATTTGAGCACCTACGGAATATACTTGCTTAATCAAACTAAGAACCCCATAAGATGAAAAGAACTTTACAGGAATTTCGAGTCATTTGCACCTCTAAATAACCATTGCAACATTATACAGAAACACCATGATGTACCCAAGGAACAGATCAAAAAGCTCTGGGTGATTTGAAAAATCACATACCTACAAGTCCTGCATTGAAATCCATCCACTGTTTTCCAGGAGAACCAAGGATTGAATAAAAGGTCTTATGCATTAACACAGAGCTGCCTCAGGAAAGAAACTCTACACATCAAACTGAATCAGCTCACTACAAAAAACTTTAGATTCTATGTGCATCAATCTACAGCAATGCAGTAAGATGAATAAGACAATCACATGATGTACCCTCTACACACAAGACCTCCAATTGTGGAATATGGGTCAGACCATAAGATTCCAACCAAGATACCTGAAGTACACAAAACATCTGATAGTGGTAGGTATGAGCATAACAAGACTGTCAACTCGGTCACAACTATTGGCTCATCATCCATTCATTCTCACTCCTGGTCTCAAAAAGGCTCTCACTATGGCCCACTAATCAGTCCTTCAGTAGTGGAGGAAAATGCTTATCCTCCACAAGGTCTTTCCTACCCGAACCATGGACACAGCCATCTTGGACTTCCTTTATCTAACATCCTGCACCGCATCACAATCCGCCACGATAAGTCTTTCCAAATTATATTTGGCATCTTGACTTTGGTAATATACCTCCTTAGCACTATTCATTTTGACAGCCAAGAACCCTGGTAACTATGAGGCCAGATGTACTATACAAAAGAAATAAGTATAACCTTCCTGTGTATTTGCATCCTACTAAAAGAAGGAAATATGAACAAATCACATGTTCTGGACTATAGGCACTTAGTAAATTAGGTCTTAGGTAAAAATGGACTGGATACTATTGAGGATGGGTAAAGCCGAGCTGACGCACTGCTGGAGCTGTGATGACTCAGAAGGGTTCTTTTTCCATCTCACATGGACCTGCCCATGCATAAACAAATATTGGGAGGCAGTACATGCCAAGATATCAGATCTTGTCCAGATCTCAGAGTTTGGACCCTATAAATGCACGGTTAGGGATAATGGCAGGCTAGGCACACATTTTGTGTGAGAAAGGCCAGTGCCTCGGCCGAAACGCGTCACAATGGCTGTTCTTACCGGATTAAACTTGGTGTTTTAATTTGATGCTGGGATGAGTCAGAGCCTGTTTTATTTCAAATAGGTTTTGGAGGGAATATATAGATATATATATTAGACTGGAAATCTTTCATGGCTTTAACATACAAGGATGGTGTTAAGAAATAGCTAGATGTAAGCTCCAATAGAGAGAATAACTAGAAATGATGGGAAAGGAATCTGTAATCTTCCTCAAACAATCATTTAGGGGTAAAAATGTTAGCTATGAACAAAGCCAGTGCGAGCTCTATGGCACTATTTACATGGACACACAGTGCCCACTAAAAAGGAATTACTACATAGAACAGTGCATCCCGTGGACAAAGACCCCTCTTTTTACCTATGTAATTACTTGTAAAGTACTAAACGCCACAGAAGTCGATTGCAAGAGCGAAGACATGCAGGACATTTGCCAAGAGTAACCAAAAGGGATAAGCCAACTCAAGGTCTGGAAATGTGTGTAGGTTTACTATGCAAGATGTGAGGATAGTGCAAGAATATTTTTCTTTGTGCTTCACACAGGCCTCTCAGAACTATACAGCTTAATTTCCTCAATTCGATAAAAGATGAGGAATAAAATAAAAGTACTTTTAATTTACAAATCTGCATAGCTTCCCATGATGGAGTTTGTCATGGCCCTATTTATTTGGCGCTCGTGAAGGATTTATATGCTCAATTCTTAAAATCCCAAATCGGGTCTACAATTTGTTGAGTGCTTTAAAGAGGGACTGTGAAATTCACAATAACACAAAATGTTACAGGTTTGCCCAAGAAAGATACATTTTGTATAAAAGAGGCATTGTGTCACATTATAGGATTGTAGCCCAATGCACATCCAAAATCAAAGCAGTTATAAAAGAAAATAAAACACAGAATTCCCTAAAATAGAAGCATAAATCCTTCATAACACCCAAACTGGTGATGTGAGAATATCTGTTGCACGAATGATCCCAATATCCCGCTCCTTCAAGAACATTGAAATACACCAAAATATTTACTGCAACAAAGTCTGTGTCTGTAGTCATTCCCAACCCTACATTTCCTCTACCAAACCTACAGACAGCCTACACCCCCTTCTGTCTTTTGAACATCCTTTATTTTCATTCCCTTCCTGTCATCTACATTCAAGGTAAGGACTCCTTTCTTCACAAGGTCAGCATGGAAGAAAGAATAAGACAGTGACAAGAACTGCAAATTCTCCTTCACCTTCCCTACTTTTCGCTCATTCCCTCTCTCTCTAGTCTCTTTTATCTTTCTTTCCTCTTGCATCTCTCTTATGAGAGAGAAGCAGAGGCAAGGGGTGTGTTTGGATTTGTGGGGTTCATGTTTGTGACTTGGTAATCCAGCTCAAAAGACTCCATTTGTATCGGACAGAGGGTATCCTGCAGGTGGACTCCACAACCGTTATGATGGAAAAGTTTACACAAATACCAAGAATTCAATTAAAATGTCTGACAATTTACATCACAGTATCAGAAAAAAGATTTGACATTACACTTTTATTTTTTAGAATGCTGAACTACCAAATATTCTTTGGCGATTCCTACAGATATTATCATAGAATTTGCAAAAGAATTTTCTGCAGAAAAAAAAAATGTTTCCAAATACATGTGCATTTACAAACATTAAAATTTTACAGGAATTTCATTACACAAAAGGAAAACCCATTTTAATATTTAGCTAGCAGATAACTATTTCGAATCAATCAACATGAATTTTTCTCTTAAACTTTACTATTTATAGTGGCTGAATATAAAATTACACTACAGTAAAGAAATAAGTAAATTAAAAAGTTGCAATTCATTCAAAGTCCGCAAAAGTAGTTATACATACCAAACCCTGGTATCGGAAGGAGTCGTACACACTTCTGATGAACAGCCAGAAAGGCCACAAATATTCAAATCTGAACTCCAGGACAAAATCTGCCAGCAATACTAGTGCCCACACTACAAGGAATTTGAGATACAAAAAAGTGCTGAAAAGAGAGAAAAACAAGAATTACAATTCCAAAGCTGCTGAAGATGGAAATGAAATAATGTATTTATATTAAAAAGATTTAGCGTACTAACGATTTTCGGGAAGAAATAAACAAAACAATGAAGTAACTAACACTTGATCAGTTGGACCAATTATTTAAGGGGATTCTCTTCACCAATAACAAATCCTGTTTAAACATATTTTTATGCAAGAACTGGTCATTTACTTAAAGTCATACTTGTCTAGTGGTGAATGCACATACAGTCCAACATATATCTACATTATGAAGTCAGGAACCTACATTTCTGCTCCATAGGTGGGGGTATTAGGAGGATGTCTGAAAAGATGCTCTCATCGAGATTTGCATTTATCACAAGACAGTTTCTCCACAGATCTTGAGTATGTAGCAGAATTAGCTTACGGCTGAGCACTGTTGGCCATTTATTCACCACGTCCTGGAGAGTATGTCTTTACCCACATCAGTAGCACTGAATAGTCTTAGTTCTCACAGACACGTGGCTCCTTGCACCTCATTACTCTGCAGCCTCATCTCTGCTCTCCTGCAGATCTACTTTCCGCAACTTTAGTTGCAGCTAGTAAAACCTTTTACTGAGTATCTAAAGATTTCTTTTGTAGCTAGTAAATTAGCTGTAATCTAGCCAACTTTGAGACTAGAAATTCCCTTTTTCAGCTCAACTGCTATTGTTTGACCCATTTCTATTTCGATGTTTGTTCCGAGTTTACAGATACTTGTATTCTTTCATGTTGTAACTTTCGTCACTTTGTTTCATTTTAGTAGATTATGCGCTTTGCTGTGCTGTTTTATTTTGTTTGTAGTCTAGTCACGTTTAATATTCTGACTCAGACTCATTTTGTCTCCCTCTGAGAGTTCTTGTGGATATGTAAATTGCCTGTCAAATGGATCCCTACAAGTTTCAGAGTCATATGAGCTGGTGGGATTCCGAGCATGTACATATTTCCATGTCCTTCTAGTTAATTTGCTGACCCAGTCATTAAATTATGATTTGTGTTAATATGAAGTATTCTTGGGATTAAGCAAAGGTACTGTTCTTCCATTTGAACAATAAGTTTCTGAGGGTGCTTTCTTCCATTGCAAGAGGCCTTCCCAATGCCTAACAAGTCTACTGTTCAGTATTGCTGGTTACCTCCTCTCCCACAGAGATCTATCGTTTCCATTTAAAATTCCTTTGCCCTACTACTGTCCATATTTCCAAAGCCACCTGTGCTTTTACCACTTTGTGTGGTAGTCTTTGTTGAATGGCACATTCTGCTCTACACCAGTGAACTGGAGATGCCATTATTGATTTTCAAGTCTCATATTGGACAAATTGCTGAAACACACATAAGCATACATTTCTAGTACTCCAATCTGCGCACATCTCCGATGCATTGTACTCAATATTAAACTATACATATATAGTGCTACAAACTTCTGTATACAATCTGGAATTAAATATAAATTATGTATATTAAAAAATTCCCCAGACACCTTGCATGCCCAGAGTTGCATCATGGCATAGTAGCTCTGCTTACATATAGAATGTAAATCAAGAAGAGAAATACGTGACAAAGAAGAAACATGCTGCCTCTAAAAAGGTGTTACAGCAAACAAATGATGGACGGAATGCTGACAATGCATACATTCTCCCCCAGTCAAAAGATCTGGGTTAAATCCATCGTTCTTTTGCCCACTACGCCACCCCAGTTTGGACCCAGCCATATGCAAATCAGTCTTGACCCTGTGCTCCATGGGAACAGTGGCTGGCAGTTCGGTCTGGACTGTTCCCATGGGGCACAGGGTCAGGACTGATTTGCATATGGCTGGGTCCAAACTGGGGTGGCGTAGTGGGCAAAAGAACAATGGATTTAACCCAGATCTTTTGACTGGGGGAGAATGTTTGCATTGTCAGCATTCCGTCCATCATTTGTTTGCTGCAACACTTTTCGCCCTAAGTGGGATGGGTATGCCCAGACGTGGGTCCCTTGCTCACTGTGCCACTGGATTCAAGCTAGCCTGGCTGAAGAAGGGTGACATACCCTGAAACCGGTCCCAGGATGCTTGTTTCCGGTCCAGGGAGGACCTGGCCTGGCAGTTCGGTCTGGACTGTTCCCATGGGGCACAGGGTCAGGACTGATTTGCATATGGCTGGGTCCAAACTGGGGTGGCGTAGTGGGCAAAAGAACGATGGATTTAACCCAGATCTTTTGACTGGGGGAGAATGTTTGCATTGTCAGCATTCCGTCCATCATTTGTTTCTGTAACACTCTAAAAAGGTGAGCACAGCCATCAGTGCTTCAGCAAGGTAGGAAGAAGCATGTGGCCACAGACACGAGTGTCATGTTTTATCTACTAAATAAAGCGTTTTGGCTGCAGCCATCCATTGCTTACTGTGGACACAAAGTCTCTCGGACAGAGATGATGTAATCAGTTTACTAGTGAAACTTCTAGCACATTTAACCGCACAGCCAGGTGCGGTTACCCCTCCTTGTATCAGCATTTGAAACAATTGTAGAACAGTCAACTAAAACGGAATCAAAAACTACATACATCATTAATGTGTTGTAAAGGAAAGTTTTCTTGTTCTGCGAGAAAATGTGTATTTCCAGTAATATTTAGTTTGTTTTACCACTGTGATTTACAAATCTCTGTACATAACATTTAGGCCAGTGGTGGACATTTGTGGCATTTATGCGTTTTCTCCAAGATATAAGCTTTTGACCATGAGCCCCCAACCCATGTTTCATAAATGCCACAGCTCCAATACATAATTACAATGTTGGCACTGTACTACAGGCAACCACTTTCACCACCTAGGGAGCTTCGACCATTCTGGAAATATCCCATGAACTGGTGCTTTGTTATAAAGCATCAACTCCAATTCCCACTCAACCCAAAATCAGGCCAAAGAAAAAAAAATTGCAGACCAACAAACCATACTCACCCACACAATCAAATACCAAACACATGGCGCCACAACACAACTTTCTGCAACACCCTTCTAAACCCACCCCAGCCCCTTCACATATCAATCTCGCTTAACAACCACTAAATGTCCAACCGATATAAATTTACCATCTAGGAACACAACAGGCTCCACCTAACAAGTTACCAAACACAGCACAAAGGTGAAACAGGCCTCATTCAGGACTAGAAAAGCTCACCATAAACATAAGAAACACCAAGACTGCCACACCGTATTGCATTGCGACTCACAACCCACCACCACTACTTCAACACTCCACCACACTGCATCAAACGCTTCAACAGCACAGACTGCTACACACCATCCTGTACATGCCAACCCTATGCAACTAGGCTGTAGCGGTCTGAAAGAGAGTTTTGAGAACGCTATTCCAAACAAGCAAGTACAAGAAACAATCCATCCAAATATGGTTCAGTTAAGTACTTTGAAAGGCAGAAATATTAACTGTCTGCAGGTACTTGTTGACCAAAGCCCACTACATACTTATTTTAAAAAAAAAGTCTTTACTTATGCCAGACCTAAAAAGGGGATATAACACTTTTTACACATATTCTGTCTTTAAAAACAATGTCACCAATATTGCTTCCAAACTACTGCATGTGTTTGCATATCACCAAGGAGAATTACGAAGGCATTATAAATAGCCACAAATCGTTAATTTTGAAAACATGCATACTTAAGTTTTCATACTGGAAGCAATGTCAAACAAGCATTTGCAATGCAATAGGTCTCGCATTTACGCGAGTTTAAGGTATTGGCATTGTAAATGAAAATGCCTTTTATTTATGTTTTTTTAAAACAAAAATAAAAGGCATTGTTATTTGCAATGTCAATAGCTCAAACTTGCGTAAATGCGAGACCTATTGCATTGCAAATGTATATACTGAAAGATCTGTAGGTATGTGGAGTGATGTAGTATGATCTAAATAACGCAGAGGCAATAGCTGTTGAGTTTATTTTAACCTTTAGAAATAAGTAAAGCTGTCACTTCAGGGGTTTTACATTTGGAACGCCAATAGCTCAAACGTTTAGTAAAGTGAGACCTAATGCATTGCAAAAGCTTGTAGAGAGGGCGGCTCACTGAGAGCTGGATGCTTGTTTCCTTGGCAGTGGCATTGCTGTCCTGTGTGTGGTGGAATGCTTTGCCATACAGATAGTTCAACAAGAAGCTTTTACAGGCCAATATGAATGGGCACCGACGTGATGATGAATAAAACCCTCAACCCCCTTCCTGCTGGGGGCAGGCTGGGCAAAGCAAACTTCACACAAAGCTGCTGCACCTGAAGCGAGTCACCCAGACAGGATGCAAATGCAGAGTAAATAAAAACAGTCTCAGATTTTTGCGATTCATCCATTGACAAAAGAACTGATTTTCTGTAAAGGGTGATTGACATGAGGGACAGATGCGTATGAGTCGCAGTGTTTAAAATGTGATTTGACTAAGGGGCACACAAAGACATGACAAAGTTTAATAGAAAACAAAAAAACATCAAACTGCAAGTTTGTAAAAGTGGGCTGTATTTGTGAGGGAGATATATACTATAATGATCATTGTGAGTGCACTGGTTAAGAGCAACCCAAGCTACCCCTGGGCTACAGGAAGTGTGAGGAGGGAACAAGCAGCAGTTGAGCCACGTTACAGAGCAGTGAGTGCAGCGCGCAGCTGCAGCTATGAGGAGGCGATCAGGGGCGTGCAACAGACGCCATGTTGGTTTGTAAAGTTTAAATGGCCCACCCCTCTTAACCTATTTTGCATAACGTGGCAGTTTCCAGCTGAATGCCCGATTTTTAGGGGGATATAGGAAGAGCTGCTTAGATTTCCATCAGCACCGCTTGAGATTTGACAGAGCACCTTATCTCGTCAAACATTTGTAAATGTTCTGTCCGGACATGTTTTAACCTTTTACTGCCAAGCAATGGAGCTCTTGACAAATGTTTCACCACATACATCTAAGAGTAAATCTTAGAACTACACGTACCATAATGCAATATCATGGTGGCAAAAAAAAACAAACAGGGTGGATTGAAAGAGTACTAGTGACGCACAGTCACTTTGGGACGGTGGTACACGCAGATACACCCACAGCACTTCTGTGTGTTGCAAATGAGAGAATCCAGAAAATGGGAAGCAGGTAAACCAAAGGATCAGAAAAATCAAACAGATGAAGAAAGTTCAACAAGTGAAACCAGCTCTACACGCTCACCCCCGAGATAATAAAAGAACAAAATGAAAAATGAAAAAGAACAAAACATCACTGCCTGCTCTTCGGGGTCATTGTGTGGCATTTATAAGGCAGAAACATTTCCAGCGCCATTGTCAGCTGCAGTATGGATGTTTTCCCTTTAAGGCCTGAATTCAAAGCCCCAGTAAACGAATAAACATTTAAACCGACTCCAGAATATTCTAAAACATACATGCTGGCTCTGGTGAAGTCCTTTCATATACAAACTGCTGCAGAGATGCAGGCAACAATTAAGGCATTGCCTGCACCAAACCTGTAATTTATATGAAAGGACATGGTACTGGCAGAAAAACTAAACACCATGATGCCCGGTCTGTATGCATACCCTCTTCTATAGGGTATAAGGAGAGGATGTGACCTAACGGCCAGAGCTGCTGACTTTGTAGCTGGGGAGCCAGATTCGAGCCTCGGCGCCAGCTCAACATCATGTGGTTCGGGCAAATCACTTAATCCTCCCGTGCCTACCAAAAATGAATATTCTGAACTGGTGCTTATGTGAAGCGCTCCGATACCTTCGCGTCGAGTTCGTGCTGTATAAACCTGCATAAAATTAAGAAGTGAGCTAGCAAAAACTCCCCTTTCACTTTAGAGGATCTTCACATCACCTCAGCAACAGACTACTCAATCCGTACCTAACTCACCAACCCCACAAAGGGCTTCTTTGGGAGTTGTTATCGCCTTTAATGCCCTATCTGAGCTAAAATAGCCTTTTAAGACTTTTGCTGATTGCCAGGGAGCTACGAAGTGCTTGTATACGGTCTGATGGGGCACCCGTGATCAAACACAATTGGTCTAAAATGATTGCCTACAAACGTTGAGTTCTAACAGCAGTCCGTTAACAAAATGTAATATATACATTCATTTCCGTAAACATTATCCTTATTTAATAGGAACTTCAAGGATAACGTATATACATTTGCTTACTTCTCCGATTTGAAATGTTGCAAACAGACTTAAGTTTAGGATTTATACTGTCAGATCAATTTGTATAACAACGCGAAAATACAAAAGACAACATAAGTTCTAGTCCTTACGGGGCAGATAACTAAACCATGAAGTAAAGCTCGATCTCAGCCGAACACAGAGTACGTGTTAGAAATGGGATCTCTAGTTGGCAAGGGCTTGCACCTTTGTCCAAGTAGGGACCCTTCTTCCTAGTCAGGGTAAGGGTTGTTACACTCGTGAAGTAACCCCTGCTCACCCTCGTGGTAGCTTGGCACGAGCAGTCAGGCTTAATTCAGAGGCAGTGTGTAAAGCATTTGCACATAACCAACAGTAATACAGTGTAAGCACTACAAACGGACACCACACCAGTTTAGAAAAATAACCAATATTTTATATACTCAAGACAAGACCAATTACGACAAAAATCCACAATACTATGCTTTACGAATGAATGCTTGATAAGGTAACTTCTTCTTTGCAGGAATAGCACAAAAGCAAAGTTCGTACGAGTCGGTAGCTCCGTCCGAGCCTACCGTGATGCTGAAAACCACAGAGTCTAACAGTTCCAGCCGACCGCGTCGATACGGGCCAGCAGAGTCATGAACAGACTCGGTTACAGTACCTTTCTCGTTGTGGCTGGTACGGAGTGTACGAGCCGGTCGGCGTTCGTCGCGGTTGCGGTGCAAGACGGAGCGATGCAAGGTGCGGTGTCCCTCGATGCGGTGCAGGCAGCGGCTCGATGAGCGTCGTGCAGACGGAGTCGGTGAGTCCAAGGCGTGCGATGCAGGGTGAGACGATGCTCGATGCGGTGCTGACAGGTTGCAATGCAGGCGACCTAGCCGAAGTGCGGGAGCTGGCGTCGGACAGCGGTGCGAGTCGGAGCGGTGCGTCGCAGACGTGCGAGCGGTGCCCCAAATGCGGTGCGGTCTCGACTCTTGAGCCAGTTGCAGCGACAGTGTCGGTCTGGTCCGGCTGGCCCAGTGAAGCGATGCGAACTGCGGTGCCCACAGGTCACGGTGCAAGCAGCGGCTCGATGTTGGCGGCGTCGGACGTCGCCACGGTGAGACCAGGGTTGCGATGCGAAGCGGGGCGATGCGGTCTGCGGTGCAAACAGGTCACCGGCCAGGGATGGATTCGGTTGACGGAGTCGGTTGCAGTTCCCTTCCTCTGTGGCAACTGAAACAGCGTTCCAGAAGCGGTACCCAGAGGCTTGTGAAGTCTTTGCAGTCCCTGAGACTTCTTAACAGGAGGCCAGCTCGGTTCCTGGCCCTTGGAGATACTCAGCACAAGTTTGTAGAAAGTTCAGTCCAGTCCTTTCACTGCCCAAGGCAGAAGCAGCAGCTGCAGGCCAGCCCAACAAAGCAACAACACAGCAAAGGGGCAGTACTCCTCCTGGCAGCTCTTCCAGCTCTTCGTCTTGGCAGGTTCCTTGATTCCAGCGAGATCTAAATTCATGGGGTCAGGGCCCCAATATTTATATCCCAAATTCCTTTGTTCTCTGAAGGCAGAGAGGCCTTTGCCTAGTCCAAACCAGTTCTGGAGCACTTTGTTGACAAGTCTCCGTCCCTTCTTTCAGTGAGTAGGCCAGGGACATCAGACGCACCACAGGAGGTGGAGCCAGCATTGTGGAGGGAAGGCACTGTCCTATTCAGGGCCCAGGTGCGACCCCTCCCACCCATCTACAGGTCGATCTGGCTATTCAGCCCTGCGCTGACTCACCCTGTCTCCTGGCATCCCCAGCCCCTGTCACTCACATTCCAGACAAGGAATACACAACCTCGCAGAGGCAGGCTTGGATGGTTAGGCAAGAAAATACCCACTTTCTAAAAGTGGTATTTTCAAACACAGAATGTTAAAACCAACCTTACTAAAAGCTGCATATTATCATTCTGAGTCCAGGCATACTAAACTCGAATTTCTACCATGTTCCCGGGGTCAGTTAGGATTATAAGCTGTAATAATCAAAACTGCCCGTTATGGCCTAGGGGGAACAGGTAGCCTTGCAATAGTGAAAACGAACTAGGCTGTAATTCACTATCAGGACATGCCGCACACACCCGGGCATGTCCTACCTTTCGCGTACAACGCACCCTGCCCACAGGGGTACCTTGGGCCTACCTTAGGGTGACTAACATGTAGCAAAGGGAAGGTTTAGGGACTTGCAAGTGTGTGCACTTGCCAAGTCGACATGGCAGCCCCAGGCTGCGCACAGGCTCTGCGATGGCAGGCCCGAGTTACACTTTACGGGCTGTTTGCGTGGGTGGCACAATCCAGTGCTGCAGCCCACCAACAGCATTTGGTCTATAGGCCCTGGCACTCGCAGTGCACTTTACAAGGGACTGACACATAAACCAAATAGGCCAATCATGGAAACACCAATCCATAACACATTTTATACAGGAGCACTTGCACTTTCCCACTGGACCGCAGTGAGGAAAGTGCGCAAAAACAGAGTCAAAACCGGGAGGTCAGAAAGCAAAAAGTCAGGGGAAACACGCCAAAAGATGCCAAGTCTAACAGTACGCTGTGTAGACGGCAGTCAAACGCCGTTTGTTATTATCAGGTGCTAACCCCGAGCTTCACACAAGTTATTTTACACCACAAGCCTCTTTCGTTCTACGGTAAACGTGGGAAAAAGTAAACTACCCACAAACTGCCAGCAGTGCAGGAAATAGGATTTACAATTAGTAAAGTATTAAAGGTCACAGTAGCCTTACTGTTGAGCGCGCCGCATTGACTGCACACTCTTCCTACCGGATTGTAAAGCAAGGGCGTGCGCCTTCATAAAAGTGAAAGCGGCATGGCGCTGGGAAAATGAAATTAAATGATAGGGGGTAAGTTTGGAAAGGCGTGGGGTGCGGCTGAGCGCGGGGTGTTGTCAGGCAGCATAGAGAAATGAAGCAACGCCGTGCGCGTGCACATCTCCAGTCCGCGCAGGCACAGCGAGCAGGAGACAGGGAGCGAGCCGTACACGTGCACATCGCCTGTCCGGGCGCGTGCACATCTCCTGTCCCCCTTCGCTAGCAAAACCGACAACAATAGATCTCGCCAAGGCGAGCAGCGCATGCGCTGCGTCGCTAGGCGAGACCTAAAAAGCAGGCTGAGCTTACAGCTCACAGCATTTCCTTAGAGAATTCACCCGAATACTAAAGGCCTTGTATAAATGGCCCATATATACCACTATGAACATCTTCCACATAAGGGTGCTTATTTTGCCTTACCAGCAGACAATCCTCTTCCAACAATACTGTGGTACTGTAAACTGCCTGACAAAAGGGATTGTGCTGCAGGTGAATTGGGTCTACCTGTCCAGTGGACAAAATAAGCATGTAGGCTTGTTGTCCTTGACACCATACAATATGTCCTGGGAGTTGGGCTGTAGTAATTGCACACCTCTGCTCAAGACGTCTGTAAAAGGGGACAAAAAGGGCATATTACTAAGTGTTAAGATATCTTGTGAAATCATCTCAAGAAGTAACACAATGGAGCCAGTTCTATCAGAATGGAGTTTGTCTGCAGCGGAGAGTGGTGTGCACTGGTGCTGTATTTAAAGGTTTCAGAGGTTTCATTTCCTAAAGTTATTAACTATCTGGAGAACTAAAACTTATGATTTACTTTTCATTTTTATGCAGTGAATTGTACTGCTTATAGTGCACGTTTTAAGGTGGGAACATGCCAGAATTAAACAATGTAATGAGTAGGCCAGGTCTGATGCCAAGCGAAGTGAGAACTGACAAGAGGGCACCAGTTCTTTTGTCATGTTGTATGGCTGGGGACAATGCGGTCATGATGTTGCCAGTCGGTTGAGTGTGGATGGGATGGTAACCGTCTGGAATGAAGATTGCTAAAATAACGACCGTCTCTAGTGATCTCTTTTTGGATGACAACCATGTGCAGTTACTTTTTTTTTTTTTTTTTTAATGTGGAGATTATAAAGTGACTTTTTAACATGCTGTCATTTTGGAGCGAGTGATGTCACCAGATCAAGGCAACAGGCATCCCTGCACAGGTTCTCTTCCTGTGGAGCTTTTTACGATGGGCGCTACTACAGGTGGCATCCATCCACCCAAACTGATATTTGCTTTAGAAGCAAACGGCACGACAGACTACTTTAGCGTCCTATACGTGCTGACCAGAAGATGATTGCCTTATTTTCACCCTTCCCCCATGCTTTTCTTTTTCGGGCTTCTTTCTTTTCACACAAAAGTACGATCACAGCTTGGTGTATTTTACCTGTATTTGTTTAAGCTCATTTTTGCATTGCATATGCAAAAGCAAGTGGCTGAATGCAAATAACAATTCAAGCATGCTGTTGTGATGGATGCACTCTGGATTGAGTGATTTTACAACTCGCACATTCTGAGGCGAGTTTTGTCAGGATGATGCCAGCTTGGAATGAATGTAGTCATGGTAGTGGCAGTCTAAAATTAAATGTTCTAAGAGTGGAGTGACTTTATAGTGCAAGTCTGCTTAGAGTAGCCTTGAGGGCACACCAATGCATATTGTCAGGATCAATTAATATTTCCTTGAAATACACTTTGATAGAGAACACTAAAATAGTAAAAACATCCTATGAAAATGAAACAAACAAGAATGCAATATGAACTCCAATCACAACTGAACCTTACATAATTGGGATCACTACTTAAACCATAAAACAGCTAAAAACGCCCCAGTAATGGTAAAATTACTGTGGACCAATTATGAATTGTGGCAGTTTGTGAGTGCGCTGCTTTCATGCTCTTGCAATAAAACTAGATTGCATGCCACTTCCAAGTTATTGGTAGCATGCAGCACGCTCAGGAAACCCCCTTCTAGTGCGGACTCCCCTCTTCCTGAGAACTTGAACCAGCCAGATCCTTCTCAGCTGTGAATAAGTTTCCATTTGCCTTTTTTCCTGGAGGGTGGTGTCTTTACTCACTTCCAAATTAATCAGTGATGAACCTCGGAGTAATTAATCTAGGATTTTTTGTTAAATTATTTTCGCCATAACCCGGGGGGGAATACGGTGGTTAATCTCAGGTTTTTTCCCACCAATATACACTTTCCATCAAGTGTGTGGAACTCATATCACCCGACGCCCAGGACATATTGTTTGGGGTCATGACGCCTGGATATCCTCACGGGTGATTAGCAGCACTTTATAAATCCTGCTTGATTGATTGAAGACCAACAAGTTATCATGTTTACTTTGTTCGAAGCACAAGTAGGCCCGGCCTCCTGCACCATAAACCCTTTGACAGGCGTTCTACAGTACTGATCTGTGAAAGGACTGTTGAGCCCTAAAGCAAGATTTGTATTTATATGTGTGAACGGTTCAAACTTATATACACGATTTATTAAACGTCAGGAAATGCAGCAAGCTCACTATGCATTGCGGACTGTGTTTCAATACATAAACATATACACATTTGCAGTATTTAATATGAGGCTACATGCAATGCTCACTGAATTCACCCTGACTATATGCTGAAGCATGAAAGCAAGACTGGTGATTTTTTGCTTCAAAATAAACAAGCTTTGGCATAGCCAATAGGTCTCGCCTTTGAGGCCTTATAAGTGTTTAGCCAGAGCTATTGACTTTGCCAATGTCTTCAAGCTGTGCTGTAGAGAAGTGTGGCTGCTGTGCAGCATGCTGAAAAGTTATAATAAAAAAAAGTGTCAGAAGCATTTTTGTTACTTTATATATGACCAAGAAGGCATTATGTAAAACTGAACGACCATATTAAAAAAAGTATTTACAATAAAAATTCTCAGTTTTCTTTTGTTCTTGCAAAGCTGGCAACTTGTTTCTGCCTATTGCAATGGTTGTTTGTTAAAGCTTTTTTTTTTTGAGGGGGCATAAACAATCGGAGGGTGAAGGTTGGGAACTAGTACCTGTATTATAACACTAGCAGCGGCCAGACGCTAGGGGAGAATCAACAGATGCCAGATTCCGAGAGCAGGCTGAGGTGGTGCTGAGTGATGCTGAGGTGGTAGTGGTGACTGTTGCGGAGACGATGCTGAGGTGATGCTGAATGATACTCAGGTCTTGCTGAGTGATACTGCTGTGGTGCTGAGTGATGCTGTGGTGGTGCTGAGTGATATTGTCTTGGCGCTGAGTGATGCTGTGGTAGTGCTGAGTGATGCTGTGGTGGCGCTGAGTGATGCTGTGGTGGCGCTGAGTGATGCTGTGGTGGCGCTGAGTGATGCTGTGGTGGCGCTGAGTGATGCTGTGGTGGCGCTGAGTGATGCTGTGGTACCGCTGAGTGATGCTGTGGTGGCGCTGAGTGATGCTGTGGTGGCGCTGAGTGATGCTGTGGTACCGCTGAGTGATGCTGTGGTACCGCCGAGTGATGCTGTGGTACCGCCGAGTGATGCTGTGGTGGCGCCGAGTGATGCTGTGGTGGCGCCGAGTGATGCTGTGGTGGCGCCGAGTGATGCTGTGGTGGCGCCGAGTGATGCTGTGGTGGCGCCGAGTGATGCTGTGGTGGCGCCGAGTGATGCTGTGGTGGCGCCGAGTGATGCTGTGGTGGCGCCGAGTGATGCTGTGGTGGCGCCGAGTGATGCTGTGGTGGCGCCGAGTGATGCTGTGGTGGCGCCGAGTGATGCTGTGGTGGCGCCGAGTGATGCTGTGGTGGCGCCGAGTGATGCTGTGGTGGCGCCGAGTGATGCTGTGGTGGCGCCGAGTGATGCTGTGGTGGCGCCGAGTGATGCTGTGGTGGCGCCGAGTGATGCTGTGGTGGCGCCGAGTGATGCTGTGGTGGCGCCGAGTGATGCTGTGGTGGCGCCGAGTGATGCTGTGGTGGCGCCGAGTGATGCTGTGGTGGCGCCGAGTGATGCTGTGGTGGCGCCGAGTGATGCTGTGGTGGCGCCGAGTGATGCTGTGGTGGCGCCGAGTGATGCTGTGGTGGCGCCGAGTGATGCTGTGGTTGCGCCGAGTGATGCTGTGGTTGCACCGAGTGATGCTGTGGTTGCACCGAGTGATGCTGTGGTTGCACCGAGTGATGCTGTGGTTGCACCGAGTGATGCTGTGGTTGCACCGAGTGATGCTGTGGTTGCACTGAGTGATGCTGTGATGGCGTTGAGTGATGCTGTGATGGCGTTGAGAGATGTTGTGTTGGTGCTGAGTGATGCTGTGCTGGTGCTGAGTGATGCTGTGCTGGCTCTGATTGATGCTGTGCTGGCTCTGATTGATGCTGTGGTTGCGCTGGGTGATGCTGTGGTGATGCTGAGTGATGCTGTGGTATTGCCGAGTGAGAGATAGAGTGAAGATATAATGCCCAATTTGAGAGGGTGGTGAGAGAGAAAGAGAGAGAAAGGGTGTACATAGAATAAAGAGTGGAGCGGGATAGAGAGAGAGAAAGAAGAGGAGAGAGAGTGAATGAAGGAGTTTGAAAGAGAAACAGATAAAGGGGTGAGAGAGAATGAAAGGCTAAAAAAGATAGAGAGGGAGAGTTAATTAAGTAGAGAGAGAATTAGAGAGGGGAGAAGGAGAGAGACAATAAGAGTGGGGGGTGGAGTTTAAATAGAGTGAAGAAGTGACGCGGAAAAAGTAACCTTAAATATAGCTTTGTGCTTTGCGCGAATAAATATTTTTTTTAAAAACAGAGTGAGACAGAAATACTGGTAATTAGGCTGTGACTCCCAATATAAAACAAATAGCGATATAAGGTGAAATCAACCCACCGAAGCAATATTTCTAACTAGACAAAAAAAGCTTGCATTTCAATGCTAATCGCTGTTGTTTTTCATGTGACTGTAGTCCAGGGCCGTCAGTTGGTAATGTGAGCTGCTGCTGCGATTGAAACATCAGAGTCCAGAGAGTTAATGAGCCATGACGAGGAAATGAGGAAGAGATAGGAAACCCAGATGGCAGCTGCGCGCGTGCACGCTATCGTGAACGCAAGCTGGTCGCCAGCCGAAAGCCAGTGGGTTTGCACTTCCAAAACCCGCTTACTAAAACTCTCGGCCAGACCAGCGCAAGCGCTGGTGCAGGCCGAGACCTAAAAAGGGTACATAAAAAACTGCCACTTGAAAAAAGTGTTTTGTTAAACTATTTCACACGTTTCTATGATGTATGTTTTAATAAATGTGTTTGAGGCATGCCAATATTTATAATGAAATAGAGGACGAACATGTGTAAAACGATAGTGTACAACATGAAAATAGGTCAGGGGTCAAATTCTTAAAGAAAGACACATAAGGCACCCACAGATATGTGTCCTCGCATTGGTACAGATTTAGAATTTTTAGGAATTTGCAAAAGTTTACTGAAGTATAGCTGGAAACTGTATTTCCAGCAACCTTTTGTGAATTCCAATTTTGTATGAGGAAATATACATGGTCACAGATTTCCATTCCGGCAGGCCGACAACTGTTCATTCCTTCTGGGGTTAATAAAATGCAAACCATTGAGTTAGGTAATAATAAACATCCGTTTCAGTGCCAAGAGACCCTAGGGTGAACATGCGGTTTAAAAATGCACGTTATGGGAGGGTATATTTGCTCATGCATTTATCTGCTGAGCTATTGCACAATCACTTTTTTACACTCCCTTTTTTCTCCTACTCTGGAAAAAGTTCCAACCTTTTCCAGTGTGGGAAGAGATTGGAGAGGACTTAGTACATACCCTTTGTTAGACCCAGCGGTTTCTGGCTCGCTAGGATACACCGAAGCCAGACAGAATCCGCCGTCCTAGATAAGAGGAGTACGATCCACTCATCCGATAACCTATGCTAACCCTCTGGTAGCTTGACGCAGAGCATTCAGGTTTATCCTCAGGGTCAAAATGTATAGTATTGGCACAGCACCACCCCCACAACACACTGAGTATTTGTAAAGCGCAACACTCATCCCAAGGGATATCACGGCACTAGGATAGACGAAAATCTGTTTAGGGAGAATATAGTAGCATGAGACATAAACCCGAGTACACTACAAAAAGACTCCACACCGTATGTATAAAACACTGGTCTTTGTAATACACACACATTGAAATCAAAACGACAGAGAATTGGATATATGCTTTACAGTTATGTGCAACCGTCAAACTCTGCCATTAGCAGCAGAACAGCCTGAACATAGATGTACCCTTCATAGGAATTCACTTGCTCCGTTGTCCCCTGAGCCTCGAAAGCAACATAAACCCATGTGCATCCCAACCCCCAAGTATTCACGATCCAAGCGATCCCTCCCACATCAAGAACAACAGAAACATATATGCAGGCTGTTCAGGGGTATTCCACTTTCCCGCTATAACGTTGGCATAAACCACGACATTCCCAAATATCGCATATCCCGTAAAGTTCTTCCCTACACCGCACCCTGCCCCCAGGGAGTGCTCAAATGTAAAGAAAGACATGTAGATCTTTGGCAAGTTGCTTTTAAATGCCAAGATGAGCAACAGTAACCTGTACACACAGGCCCCCCCATGGTCAACCTGTGGTACATTTGAAGAGCTACCTCCGTGGGTGGCACAACCAGTGCTACAGGCCCACGGAATAGATTTTGAGTTACATGCCCTAGGTATATGTCTTACCACTGGACAATCGACTTACAGCCAACTCAAATCAGCCAGTCATGTATACACCAATCACCAGTATGTATATGACAAGCACAGCACTATGGCACTGACTAGCAGTATCAAAGCACTCAAAGTCCTATGGCTAGCAAGTAGATCAGCGGAAAACCAGGAGGGACAAAAGTAAAAAGTCGAGGGAAAACACCCTAAAAAGGGCCATTTCCAACACCCTTCAACATGCAAATTAGAGGGTGTTCAAACACTCGCTGGGCATCCGAACTGTGAAACTACTGCTTTTTACCTTCTTCAGTCCATGTACGTGGATTTGCAGACATATGGGAAAATCAAAGCCTTGCTAGGATCTAAACTGATAGAATATGAACATAATCAGAGAGGCTACTATCAAAGCCCTCATATAATGAGAGCACTGCCTTAATTTGTCACCCCACTGCAGGGCACCAAATGAGACAAGTGGATTTTTTTTTTTTTTTTTTTACACGAAAGTTGATTTCTGAAGCATGCAATGCTTTGGCAGTTAGGTTTATTTTTTTTAATTCCACACCCCTGCCTTCTATCTTTAAATGCTATTTTTATCCCATTTACTCTTGCCCTATACCAAATTAGGTTTACCCTTCCATTTTTAGGTCTCACCTAGGCAGCGCATGCGCTGTCTCTTCGAAATATCCTGTATCTAGAATATGGGCTTGGAGAACAGCCCATCTTTGTAATTGGTTCCGCTTTCTGTCCTTTGGAAATGTTGGCTTTTGTTTGGTGGATACACTTAGTAGTCCCTCCTTATGAACTTTTGTATCCTCCCATGAGGACTGCCCCAGTTACATGTGCTCTTACTAGTCAGGGTTATTTAGAGAGCTTTGAGAGCTCTCTTTTCTTTTTGTTAGCCTGCTTGTTAAGTGTTCTGTTTACTTCGCTTCTGGTAGCTTAATTTACAGTGCCCCCCCACAACACTGCTTGCCCGCACCCACCACTCCTAAGAGGTGTGCTCGTTATTTCTTTTAATTTAAAAAACCACTTAATCTCCCTGTGCCATCTCTCCTCACCCCTCCCACAACACTGCTTGCCGGCCCCTCCGAGATCGCAACATTTGTTTAATTTAAATTAGTAGACCACAGGCAGGGGGTAGATTATGTGATTTGCCAAAAACCACAGAATGCTGAGCAGATGCCGTGGCTCAAACACTGATCCCCAGCTCCCGAGGCAGCAGCTCTGAGTGCTGCGACATTTCCTCTCCCTCTGAGGATAGCATGCTGCAGAATAACAGCTCTGAGCCCGAACAGAAATGAAAGCTGTTTTCTACAGCTCACCTTGCTTCTGCGCCAATTCTATTACAGGACCGGAGGCTTCTGATTATGCTTCTCTTTCTTTTATTTGCTACTCACAGCAGCCAATGAAAAACGTTTTGTATGCAAATAAAACTACATTTCCCATGATGCTCTTCAATACATCACATCCTGTATGACCCTAAAAGAGCCACCGTATCCTGTTTCTACTCCTCTTTCTTTGCTGCTCACGCAGAGTTAAGTCACTTTCCATTTTATTGGGTGAATGTGCGCTTTATATGCTAAATAATTGTGTTTTATTTATGCTTGGTACTTGTCGCGCTCTCGCGCTCAGCTGATTACTTGCCCGATCGGGCGCTGTGTTAATTTACGCTCTCGTTGTGAGCAATAATTTGGGCAGCACGTGTATAATTTCTCCTTGGGACCGCATTGCAGTCGGCAGTGTTATTACGGCACCGTTTATGTGCGCGCGCGCCTCGCGCTTAACGCACCAGGCTTCCCTCGTGTGCCGGTGCGGATTTCTTTGTACAGAGCCATCGGCCCGACGTGCGTAGCCCAATTGTGCTACTTTTTGGTAGGTTTTTGGGCTACGCAAGTCGCGCGCGCCCCGAAATAGCTCCGAGGCTTGTTCTGCCTCAGTTTTTCACACGGAGCAGTTCATCCTTACGCCTGATCGGCTGTAATACTCACCTGGCCCTTATATTATTGCTTTGGCTCAATTACGCCCTGTGGGCTGAAAAAACTGGTATACAGCATCTGCTGAGGGGCTAGGTACTTTTAAAATCCTGGTGTGCATTGGGTTGGCCCCCCCTTTACTCCTCTCTATATATAATATATTATTCCACATTTGACTCTCCTCATTAAGGAAGACTGGGTCACGTATGAAGAGGATGAGCCTTATGAAGAGGAGGTTGCTGCAACCTCATTAGAGGACAACATTGTTGAGGCCCTGGATGCTTCAGTTCAGGACTCAGTCAATCGGGCCATCGAGAAATCAGTCCCTGTGACTGTCCAGCAGGCACTTGCAGCTGCTTTAAAACCTATTACGAAACAGCTAGAAAGGTTTGCAAAGAAACATGGGTTATCTGACCCAGCAGGGTCCCACAAAGAGGACACAGCGAGTGGCCCTAAAGAGGGGTCTTGGCCTCATGCTAATACCCTAGCAACTCTTCCTAAAGCCTCTAATCCCCCTATCAAGGGCAGTAAAGCCAAGAGGCAAGAGCGCATCGACACGGATACAGACACCGATACTACAGGGACTGACACCCCAGATGAGGAGTCTCCCCCAAAGAAAAAGTCACGCAAAACAAAGATTGTGGAACCAGACCCGTCTCAGGTTTTAAACACCCCTTTTACATTCAATCCCTCCGACATAGTACACCCTAGGTCCTCGGATTGGGCGCCTGCCCCTGAGGTGGCTGCTTATTTACACGATAACTTGCGCAAAAGTGTCGACAAAGAGGTGCGCACTAGGCTACGGTCGGAGTGCCCTAGGCCCGACATTCCGGACAAGGTCGCGGAAACCAGGGACATCGACGCAAGCCTCCTTACCTTCTTGAAGAAGTTTGCTAAGGACCCTAAGAAGGGTATAGATCGCGCCTGGCGTGGCTGCCAGGACAAACTCCTGGATGTAGCAGGACCATTGGCAAAAAATTTGGAAATGGCCTTAGAGGCGAAGGAGTCAGGTGCTTCCGTGGACCCCGACATACTGGCAGGATGGACCCAACGGGCGATCTGTCTGTTAGGGAACGCTAACTGCGCGATTTCCACAGAGAGAAGAAAATCCCTACTTATGCGCATGGACTCGAATCTTACCGAGCTTGCTCCTGCGGAACCTGGTCCTCTAGCAGAGGGCAACCTATTTGGAGAACGGTTCGTGAAGGATGTCTCCAAGTATGTGGGCACGTTCACTTCCCTGGACAAAGCCCAAACTGGTATCAAGCGCGTCTTTCACGCTGGCCTTTTTAACTGGGCCGGACGAGGCCGAGGACGCTTGTCAGGCCGCCACTTCTATCAAGGTCCTCAGGGAGGAGATTACGGCCGTGGCCGCGGAGACTGGGACTCCACTCGTGGTGGAACATTCTACCCCACCAGGCAGCGTTTCAGTAGAAGGTGCTTCAATAGAGGCGGTCAGTGAGGGGGCTTCCAGGCCTCTGACTCCACAGGTAAGTGCTATAGACAAATCCATATTACCCTTGGGGGGTCGCACTCAATTCTTTATTCAAAATTGGGCTCTGATATCACAGGATGCATGGATATTGCAGACCATTCAGGGTTTTCATCTAGACTTTTATCAGACGCCGTTTCAAGTCACTCAACCCAGACAACTCTCTTTTTCCCCACTAGAATGCTATTTTATAGATGCAGAACTCGAAGAATTGCTGCAGAAACACGCGATTGCCTATTGCGACGATGGTCCTCGAGGTTTCTGCAGCAATATCTTCTTAGTGTAGAAGAAAGGAGGAGGTCACAGGTTAGTATTAAACCTCAGGGACTTCAATCAATATATGACCTACAAACATTTCAAGATGGAGGGCATCCATCTTTTGGCGGATTTATTGAAGAAAGGTGACTGGATGGTCAGGTTGGATCTCAAAGATGCCTACCTGTCGATCCCAGTTTTTCCTCCCCACCGTCGTTTCCTACAGTTTCAATGGAGGAACCGGTGGTTGGAATACTTGGTCCTTCCTTTCGGGCTTTCCTCGGCTCCGTGGTGCTTCACCAAGGTGATGAAACCGGCGATAGCCCATTTACGAGAGCAAGGCATACGCATGATCATATACCTCGACGATATATTGATCATGGCGCAGACTCCAACGCTGGCTGCGAAGCACTTGTGCACGACCGCGTCTACCCTTCAAAATTTGGGTTTCGTGATCAACGAGCCCAAGTCAGTTCTATGCCCTTCCCAGACCATAGACTTTCTGGGATTCGTCATCAATTCTCAGATGGCCCAACTAAGTCTACCCCGTTCAAAGTTACGGGATATCAAGAAAGAACTCTCCACTCTGTTGTCCAAACAGACAGTTTCCCTGCGTACGATTGCCAGAATCGTGGGCCTTCTGGTGTCCTCCATTCAAGCAATATTTCCGGGCCCCCTCCATTATCGGGCCCTTCGGCGGCTAAAGATTCAGCATCTCCGGAAAGGTTTGTCCTACACGGATTTGATTCCCCTCTCTCAGGAGGTGCGAGAGGAGATTCTCTGGTGGCTGGGCCACGTGGAAGCGTGGAACGGAAGAGCCATTCTCGGCTCTCAACCAGAGGTAGTCATAGAGTCCGACGCCAGCAGTTGGGGCTGGGGTGCGCGCTGCGGAGACATCTCCACAGGAGGACGGTGGTCACTCCGCGAACTAGATCTCCACATCAACTGTCTAGAGCTATTAGCAGGATTGTTTGCGATCCGGACATTGTCCCCCAAACAAATCTCTTGTTGCATCCTTCTTCGGATGGACAATATCTCAGCAGTGAGGTATATCAACAAGTTGGGCGGCACGAGGTCGTCTCTACTTGCGGAAATAGCAAAGGACTTCTGGCATTACTGCCTGAGTCACCAGATCTCGGTCATAGCCGAGTACATTCCGGGACAGTCAAACATCATAGCGGACTGGAACTCCAGATATCTCACGGATTACAGCGATTGGCAGCTCCAGCCCCGGATATTCAGTTGGCTACAAGCAATATGGGGCAGCTGCGAGCTAGACCTCTTTGCGTCCAGGCTGAATCGGCAACTGCAGAAGTTTTTCAGCTGGAGACCGGATCCGTTAGCATTGGCGACGGATGCGTTTTCTCAGGATTGGTCCAAACGCCTGAACTATGCCTTTCCCCCCTTCATCTTAATTCCCAGAGTGACGACGCAGGAACCCCGCCAAATGGCGGAGGTGATTCTAGTCACCCCACTTTGGAAGTCGCAGCCCTGGTTCCCGATATTATTGGAGATGAGCTGCGACTTCCCCAGGATGATCCAGTGGTCCTCAACGATGCTCCAGGACCCACACGGAGAGAGACACCCGATGGTGTTATCGGGACAGTTGTCCCTGATGGCCTGGAGGCTTTCAGGCAACAGTGGGAGATGCTGGGATTTTCAGACAAAGCTGCGGCTTTCATCAGCCAGGCTTGGGCTCCCTCCACCAGGAAACGATATTCTTCAGCCTGGAAGGGCTGGGTTCGTTGGTGAGTGGAACGCCACGTGGATCCCGTGGGGGCCGACCTACCCCATGTTGTGAATTTCTTATCAGAGAAAGCGTCAGAAGGTTTGGTGTACCGTTCAGTTAACAACTTCCGTTCAGCAATCTCTGCTGGTCATTCACACCTGGAAGGCAAGCCAGTGGGCATGCATCCGGTGATATGTAAATTATTAAAGGGTATTAGGGTGGCTAACCCTCCCAAAACAAAATATTCCTCCCTATGGGATGTTTCTTTAGTTCTATCCTTATTCGACAAATGGCCAACGAATAGTTTGTTAACTAGGAAACAATTATCGTGCAAGCTAGCTATGTTGCTATGCCTTTCGGCCTGTCGGCGTTCATCAGACATCTGGATCTTACAGGTAGAGTATTTACTCCAGAAGGCGTTTCTTTTAATATTACTGCCAGGACTAAGACGTTGTCCAGAATTGTTGATTATCATGCTTTTCCTGGTAATGCAAAGTTGTGTGGTTCAGTGTCTCAAGGCGTATGAGGAATGCACTAGATCTCTCCGACCTGATGGTTCACAACAGTTATTGATTGCGTTGCAGAAACCATATAAACCGGTGTCTGCGGCTACCATAGCCAGATGGTTAAAATCAGTGATGCAAGAGGCTGGTGTGATAACCAACTATTTGGGGCACATTCTGTTCGTGGTGCTATGGCATCAAAGACATTTATGTTGGGCTCTACTGTTCAAGACATCATGAGATCTGCTGATTGGTCTTCTGAATCTACGTTTAAACAGTTTTATTATAAACCGGTGGGTGATATAGCTTCAGTGGTGTTTGATAAGCGTTAAACTAGCATAATCAGAAGCCTCCGGTCCTGTAATAGAATAAAAATTAGCTAGCATTCGCGCCAAGAATTTTCAATTCTATTAAGGACACGGAGGCGAGGATTATCCCACCCGGTTTATTACAATGTTGGTAATAATTGCCCACCCGCATGTATTTTATATTCTGTATAAGCAGAAGTTACGGGTTTTCCCTGCCTCATTCCTTTCAGGTTCTGAAAAGAAGACGGAGTAGAAGTACTTCTGGTTAAGAAGACGTAAACTTCCAGTTTGGTTAATGGTTCTTCCACGTTGGAGGATGGTTTTTTGGACTCATGTTCCTTATTTTGGACTGCAATTGTTAATGTTACTGAACGACAAGGTTCGAGCAAAGAAAGAGGAGTAGAAACAGGATACGGTGGCTCTTATAGGGTCATACAGGATGTGATGTATTGAAGAGCATCATGGGAAATGTAGTTTTATTTGCATACAAAACGTTTTTCATTGGCTGCTGTGAGCAGCAAATAAAAGAAAGAGAAGCATAATCCTCGCCTCCGTGTCCTTAATAGAATTGAAAATTCTTGGCGCGAATACTAGCTAATTTTTTATTCCTCTCTTTTTGCGACAAGGTCGCTAACTGCGCCGTGACCTATGTGTTCCTTTCTTACTGCTATTACCTGGCCTCAGCTCTCAGGAAGTATGAACCAAATACAAACAACCCTTGTACTCGCAGGATTCAGAGGCACAGAAGCAGAACGCAGTAGCCTTTTAAGCGCCTGCTGGAGGTGTTGTCTGCTGCAGCTGGAAAAGGGCTCCCTGGCTCTGCCGTTCTGTGGGCCGCCACCGACCCGACGGTGTGACGATGGGGAGGATTGAAGGTGAAATACTCCCGTTCTGCGATGAGCGCTCCAACTTCCACGAACCTGCCTGGCTTCTATTACAGCTGTGAGGGCAAGTTATTACATCACACAGACACACAACTAAACAAAGCCCAGACCCACCTCAATGTTTCTCTTCGATTCATGTTTGTGACTGTTGAACATCGCTGAGAGAGCTCAATCGCTATCTGACAGACTGCCTTCAAATCATCAGACGTTTTGCTTGGAATTGCTAAGGTGAAAAAAACTGTCTACACTATTTCAGCAGAAGAGGTGCAATGTAAAAGGCTGCATTTTTATGTAGGTAAAAAGAGAAGCAGCAAAGGCACCTTGTATTTTGCACCTTTGCTGCCCAGATTGACAGAACACTCCTCTTCCGACTTCTTGTCCGTCATAGATGCAATTCAATTTCCTACCTCAGAGGCGGATGCAGGTCTGTAAATTGAGGCTGGCCTGAGTTCTACTGGGTGGGGGCCACGCAGCAGGAGCCCCTCTTTCACACTGTGCTGGACCGACGCTTGAGCTGTCAATGGTACCGCATATGTAGTGGCACCGGGGCCTCCTGTACACCCTATTACAGACGTTTTTTAAACTACCAAACCAGGTGATGAGGTGCCATTTTCTTTGCTCGCATTAGGGCCCACAGTACTCTGGCTGTGCCAAACTTCCTTTTAATCTGCCAATCAGGCTGAGCCCAGCCATGGGGTGTGGGATGCGTGCGACAGAATGACCAGGGGCTCATTTTGACTAGTTCTGGGCTTCCCCACAGGCCACTTTGCTTTGAGTGACCATTATGGCTGGTTGCTTCAGTTTGGCCTTGATACACCTAGCGCTCTGCTGTTACCACCGTACTTCCACTTTCAGATACAGCTCAAGTGGCACATTCAAATAGCACTATGAATTTCCATTCAGGATGCCGTAATCATGGAATTAGTCTAGCGCCTAAATGCTGAATCCCAAAAAACTCCTCACTCTCTCCTCTCCCTCTATGCACCAACTCCCCCAGCTCTCTCTCTCGTCCATTCTGCTCCAGTCTCTTCCTCACAAACTCGCAACTGCCCTCTGTTTCCCACTCCCCCTCGTATTCCTTTTCCCCTGCCCCATTCTTCTCTAACCATCCATTTCTCTCTGTTACTCATGCACACTTCTCTCTAAACCCTCTTTCGCTCTCCCCAGGGGTGTGGAATTTAATAAAATTTCTACTGTCCATGGGGCAGGTTGCTTCATAAATCTACTTGCCCGGTAACAAAATCCACTTGTCCCGTTGGTGCCATGTAGTGCAGCGACAAATTATGGCAGCAATCTCATTATATAGGAGCTCTGATATAGCCTCTCTGATTATGCCAGGGCTCATATCATAGTAGTGTTTGAATACTTGCAATCCCCTTATGTTGCCACGTTTCCGCAGATCTACATACTGGGGCTGAAGGTAGTGGTAAGCAATAGTTCCAGGGTTAGAATGCCCTTTTGAGTCTGCGCAAATCTACTAACGTGCATGTTTTAAGGGTTTTCAACAACTCTTCTCTAAACTTTTCGCATATTGAGAAATGTGGGAAATTTACTCCTGACAATGGCAGGCATAAACCTTCTTCCAGAGTTGGGAAAAAAGTGGATGGAGAGAAAGTGAACATGCAAACACTCAGATTTTCACATAGCAAACCTACACATGCATATTTTCTCATGCTAAAATGCAGTTCACAAATATTTTCTAGGAGGACTATTTCTTGTCCTACTTCTGTAAATTCTTGGGAATTCACGAAAGCCGTATAGCTGCACTTAGTGCAAGGACATATACCATGGGTGCACTTTTGAGACTTTCTTTAATAATTGGGCCCCTAATTTGGTCTGGCGTTGACCATGACCTTTTGCGTTTATTAAAATTCTGTCTCTCTCTCTGTATCGGATGCTTCACTGTGAGTGACAGCATTCTGCTCTTTCACAAGGAGCATATCGGCACACAAAGTAGTTTTGTTCAGTACCAGTAACTATTGTGGCAGTGTGTGCATTTTGAGACCAAAAGCAATTTTTGCTTTTGCCAATGTTTGTTATAATGGTGAGGGCCCGGCAGCTCCCACACCAATAAGGTTTTACAAAAACCATGCCAAAACAATTCACACATTGACAAAACTAATAAGCTGACAACCAATTTCAGACCTAAAGGCTTTGCCAATGCTTGTTTATTTTTGTTTCCCATAATCTTATTAAAACTGGTTACACTGATTTTCCATTATGAATATTTTTGGGAAATACTAGCATGCATCAACACATGTTACTAAATGATGCTGCAAAGAAATGGCACCTGAAATTTTGCAGTAGTTTAGCGAAATGGTTTTTTTCCTGCTTTAATTTTTTTGTGAACATTTTATTCTGAAAGCAGACTCATCAATCTTGCTTTCAAGCTTCTGCAAATATTTGCATCAAATCAGAGAGCATGCTAGGAGCATTATACATAGCCTCATATTGCTAAACTTTGAAAACGTGTGTACACATTTTTATACTGGAACCACTGTCAGTAGTGCAGTCAGAGCTTACAACATTTACTTAGAGCGCTCACCCTAATAATAAACGCTTTCAATTAATGAACCATAAATACAAGTTTGAACAGCATTAACATATGGACAAAAATATTACCTTAACTGCAGACAGTGCCCTTCCCTGATCCATAATGTGGTACTGCAAACTAGCAGCCAAAGGGTTTGTGCTGCAGGGGGTTGGGCCTGCTTGTCCCAAGGACAAAATACACATGAAAACTTGTTGCCCTTGACCCCAAACAATATGTCCTGGGTGTCGGGCTATAGGAATTCCACATCCCTGTCTCTAAGTAACTCACGCACATATCCTGCTCCGGTATCATGCTCTCTTTCTTCATGCATTATCCCAGACCCTTTACAGCAACTCCTTTTTTATTTTTTTTATCCCATTTTCCATTGATGTCATTTATTTTCCACCTCCCCTCTCTCGTAACCTATTTCCATTTTCTGGTTCTCCAGCACCGCGAGCTCATACAAACGGCAATAGCGCTATTCAAATGTAATCACTTAACTGCAAACAAAAAAGCAAAGTAAAAAACCTTGTCATTTACAACACCAATAGCTCTAACTTTCGCAAATGCGAGACCAATTGCATTGCAAATGCTTGTTCTAAAACAAGGGCTACCCTCTGAACTCCTTTCTTTAACTTCCTAAATATTTTCTCGTGGTTTAGTAACCCAAGATTTTTTTCCCTATCTAATTGATCCGAAAGAATATAAGTCGCCAAATAAAAGGGGCAAACCAGTAAAAAAAAAAAAAAAAATGGCCTCTTAAATAAGTGGGCAGAGACAAAGGTCAGCTTGTGCCTCCATCGTGTCGAAAAGTTGGAATCTTGCACTTAACTTCCCGACTAAATAATCCTGATATCAGATATTGTTCATAGCCTGATTTTGCCTCAAACTGAAAGCAGACTATTGCCTGCTCACTAAGGGCTACCTTTGCCTCCATTATTATTTTTCCATGGGTCCCACCTACCAATTTCAGCGACCCTCCCCTCTTCCCCTGCAAGGGTTCATTCCAGATTGAACATAGATCAAGGACTATGACACAGGTTTTCCAAAAATATTCCAGTCAGGGAGCCCGGCACAGCTAAGCCACAGCATGGATCTCAGAGTGGCATTTTTAGATGGCGGGTTTTGGATTTAGCTACAGCCTACACAAAAGAATCAATGGTTTGAAAGCCAGGTGGTTTTGGGTGGGTCCAACCAACCCCAATTCCTATTGTAAACACATCATTGGGTCCCCAAAGGCAATACAAAAAGAGAGCGGGCGAACTTGTTTTCTGCTACCAGAATGGCATTTATGTCCCCATGCCCCCACAGCCTGGGTGCACAAGAGGATGCTGCCACTGATAGACATGGACGGTTTCTCGTATCACTTGTTACACAAAGGAGCTGCTAAAGGACACAACTCCCCCAGCCACCTTTCTCAAGGGGGGGGGGGGTCTGTGCCTTGTTTGACAGGCCTATCAACCTGCAGCAACCATAAATATATATGTGACTCCACCACCCCAATTCTCATACTAGCAAGTGACAAATGGTCAGAAATGCACCATTGCCAAGGACCATCAGCTTTACTGTGGAAATACTTTTAAGCAAGGATCTGTTTACATGGAAAAAAACCTGCAAAATACACAGAAGGTTGTGGAGCCCAGTAGGGGTTTAGGCACTCCAAACTTCATCACCTAAATACAGCAACACTAGGAAGTCTATACTACCCTTGCAGGAGACGTCCAGGAACAATCCATGCAGAATACTGGGGAGCGCATTCAGCTAAATGCTACAGAGTAAAAGGAGCCAGGCCACAGCCCTAATGGATGTCTCTATTAAAAGAGAATGTGTGTGTCAAATAACCCAGTGATCTATAACAGATTCTTAGCATCTTCTGTGCTGGGAACCATGCTAAAGAAGCCAGTAAGGAGTCATCCCAACCATGTCTACTAAGTATTTGCTTTATCACAGATGGATTAAGAGTTGACCGCTTGATTCAAATCTATAAAACACAAATAGAGAATTCTTTGTGGTCACTTAGTTCTCTCTAAGCAAGTGAAATAGAAAGGATTCCTTAACTATCTGTATACTTTTTCGAAACCCAGCTTTCAGTTGTTGCAGAACACCCTGGTTGCCTACTCACTTCTTTACTGGACCAAGAGAATCTTTGCCTTTAAGCTTTGTTTGGGGATGAAGAAGATATATACAGCAATATGACAATGGATCTGGGGTTTGTATCAATGGTGCCATTCATGAGTAGACAGTGCAGAAAGCCTGCAGTGGGGTTCAAAAGGATGCAGACTTGACACTGAGTCCTACTAAGATGGCATCAACCTGCAGTCTGTGCTGTCAGGATGGTGACAGTCTGCATTGACTGCTGACGGAGTGAAGACAGTGGACATGCACTGTTTCTATGGTGGCAACTTAGTTGGTACTGATAGGATAGGAAAGGTGATAATTCGGTCAGGAAGGTTGCAGACTGCAGTGACTGCCGTCAAGGAGATGCCAAATGGCACACACTGCTGCTAGGATGGTGACAATATGCACAAAATGCTGCCAATATGGCATAAACCTACCATGACTAACAAAAGGGTGTGAGGCTTCTGACCAGGGAATACATTATTATGGACTTGCCTACAACTTCACAAATATAAATAGCATGTTAGAAGACACCCCATCCACAATTGATAGAGGCATGCTTCATCATAGGTGCCTACCCCTCATTTGTATAGGTAGATACGACCCGAAAGGGATCAACCACTAGTTGGGAGTTCGTTATAAAGCATTTCTTCTGAATAAGTGCAGGGATCCAACGTTTTTTTTTTTTTTTTAATGATGATAGGTGGCGCTTCCTGAATCTAGTTGTTCTCACTTCTGCCGTGCTATCCAGCGCAGTAGAGGCGAGAACAACTAGGTGCAAGAAGCATGATTGTACCCTTTATGAAAGTTTGACTACATGGAAATCCGCAATCCATTTTTGCAGCTGAAATAGGAACAAAAACCCAAATATTGCTTTTGCAACAACACACAGGTATGATAGCCTTACACCTCTACTTTTATTTGTATTTTTTCCATAGTTTAGAACCATACAGGCAGGGAATTTATTGGCCCTGAAGAAAGCTGGAGACCCATTCGAGCTAGTTGGAATCAGCTGAAACAACAAGGCAATTACAATCACTGATTGGATGTTTCTTCATAATACATCCTCAATTGCTACTTTTTAACCATGACATGGAACCCTCCAAATACCTAGTCATTTTTAGAAAATCCTAGCACTTATCCGGGAGAAAAACTTTATAGCACGCTCCTAACTAGTGTTTGAGCCCTATTGTGTGGTATCTACCTATCCGAATGAGGGGAAGGCCCCTATGAGGAAGTATGCCACTATCAATTGTGGGTGAGGTGTCTTCTAATATATTATTATATCTGTGAAGTAGTAGGTGAGTCCATAAAAAGGTATTCCCCGGTTAGAAGCCCTCGCACCCTTTTGTGTTTTGTGAGTATATTTGGTAGGAAGAACATGTGCCTGCCTAAAATTCTGTCAGTCACTTATTAAGTGTGTATATAAACCTACCATCAGCTCTGTCAGTATGGTGAAAGTTTGCCTAGAGTGGCGCCAGGTTGGTGATAGCTTACACAGTGTTGTTAAGGATTGTAAAGTCTGCACAGAGCTTTATCATTGAAAGCTTTGGGGTGAAAATCTGCACTATTAACAATCAAGGCGGTCATTTGCAGTGAGAACTTAGGGTGGTGTCAGTCTGTCTTTAGGGTTCTTAGGATATGGGTTACAGTTTACAGTGAATAAAGTCAAGACTAGGGTCAGCATGAGGTAAATATTATCAGAACAGGGGACAATCTGCAGTGAATATGCTCAGACTGGTGCCAGTGTATTGAACACCCTGGGAATGGAAGCCTGAACTTATTGGTGTGAGGATTCTATCAGGAAGGCTGGCAGGTTGGCGACAGGATGCGCCAAGAGGAGGATGGTGGCAGTCCGCAGTGAGTACAGTCAGTATGGAATGAGTTGTTAGGCTGGAACCATGAAAAAATGTCTTATACCCACAATAATCTGCACTTAGCATTTGTCAACACAGCAGCACATTTAGATCAATATTTCGCACTATGCCAACAGGACCCATTAGATACAACTCTGCCACCATCATGCACACATCCCAGCATTAAACCATTTAGCTGACAAATCAATGGCACCACTTTTAGTATATCAATAAATATAAAGTGATAGACATCCATTGACAACTAAGTTTTCATGTTTATTTTGTCCACTAGACGAGTAGGCCCAGCACACACCCTTTAGTTGCCAGTTTACAGTACCTCAGTATGGATCTGTGAAAGAGATTTGTGTGCCACTAAGTGCAAAATGTGAATCCATATGTAGGAGTTGTTCAAACTTGTATATATGATTCATTCATACTAAAGTTTTTACTACTGGCATCAGCACTCTAAGGCAATGCAGTGAATCTGGAGCACAGCGTGCATTATTGACAGTCGTTCCAGTATAAAAATGTGTACATGTTTGCAAAATATAACAAATGAGGCTATTTTTAAACATGCTTCCTACTACCATGCAAAATGCACATATAAGCAAGATAGATGATTATTTTCTAAATAAAATGTACACAAAATAACTTGAAAAAAATATATATTTCCTAAACAAATGTGCAACTTTAAATGCAATTTGTCTGAGGCATCATTTAGTAAAACATGTTTGAAACATTCCAATATAAAAAGATGAATTAATGGAGAATCAGTGTAAAGCCATTATAGGCAACAGGAAAATAAATCAAGGGCCTGATTCTTTAAAAAAAAGAACATTTTTAAAAATTCACAAAAAAGTGCACCAGCAAGTTTATATCATTGCACATTTGCAGATTTACAACTTTCCTGAATTCAGAAGAATTTACAGGGGCAGACCCGAAAGCCATATTCCAAACAAACTTTGAAGATTTCCATTTTCGAATGAGCAAATATACATGTGCACATTTGCTGATGCGAACATCTGCTGAGTGAGTGCCAATTCACTATCCTGACACCTCCTGCTTCCCTTTCCTGGAGTCAATTTTCAACCTTTTCAGTGTGTGAAGAGACTAGAGGGGAGATGGTGAATACCCTTAAACTTGTTAGTTGTGGACGCACAATGTATTACAACCAGGGCCACCGAAATTATGCGGCAGGGGAGGGCCAAGCTATGCGGCAGGGTTGAGAAAATTATGCTGCATAATGTGCCACATTTTGTGACCGAATTACTTCAATATTTTGTCATTTTTAGGTCTCGCACACCTAGCGCTGGAGCGCGCATGTGCTCCTCGCTCTGCAAGGCTTATTGTAATCGGTAAGATTTCAGAAGTGGTGTTTAAGCCCCGCCCCTGCATTTCATTGACTTGCGTCATCATCCATGGTAAACGCTGGTTTTGGATTGTACAGAAGGCTTCTTAGTTCCTCCTTGTTACCGCCCTGTCTAATTTTAGCCCCGCCCATCCGGACTGCATGGTGTACTTGCGGCGGTACACTATTCACTTTATTAGTTGGTGTAGGCACTTTTTTCATTAAAGTGAATCTGCTTTCACGTCTATGCATAGCATACATTTTTGCGGCGTTACACTGTTTTCTTTATTATTATTATTATTATTGGTTGTAGGCAATTTTTCATTTAAGTGAAGCTGCTTTCACGTGTTCGTGTTGTGTTGATGCGTGGCGAAGGAAGCGCCGAATGTCCTCCGACTGTCTAATAATAAGCCACAGAGAGGTTAGTACGTTCGGGGCAATACGCTGCGTGTTCAATTGTTGCTCTTCTGCTTTCACGGGAGAGGTTAGTACGTTCGGGGCAATACGCTGCGTGTTCAATTTTTGCTTTTCTGCTTTCACGTCGCTGTGCATGTTTGTGTTGTGTTGATTTGTGGCGAAGGAAGCGCCGACTGTCCACCGATTGTTTAATAATAAGCCACAGACAAATTAGTACGTTCGGGGCAATACGCTGCGTGTTAACTAGAATGGGGCAAGCCATGAGACAAAGAGGGAGGTAGAGGCTCACGAGGAGACAGAGCGAGAGAGACACAGAGGAAGTAAGAGCTTTCACATGTTCGTGTTGTGTTGATGCGTGGCGAAGGAAGCGCCGAATGTCCTCCGATTGTCTAATAATAAGCCACGGAGAGGTTAGTACGTTCGGGGCAATACGCTGCGTGTTCAATTGTTGCTCTTCTGCTTTCACTGGAGAGGTTAGTACGTTCGGGGCAATACGCTGAGTGTTAAATTTTTGCTTTTCTGCTTACACGTCGTTGTGAATGTTTGTGTTGTGTTGATTTGTGGCGAAGGAAGCGCCGACTGTCCACCGATTGTTTAATAATAAGTAAGGCTCCCTGTTTTCCGTTTTTACTGATTTTTACAGATAAATACAGACAGAAAACCATTTATTTTCTTGTCTGTATTTATTTTTAAATGTGGATAAAAACAGAAATGAGGTGCTTTTTGAGTGATTGTAAATACACTTTGCCATGACTGTCAGGCCAATAACTGTGTGGGTTGATAGGTAAGTGGGTTAAACAAGAAAGGAATTTTAGTAAAGAGGCTTAAACAGCAGTAGCTATGCACAAGGCTGATACTGAAATGTGTATATTTTCATATAAGTGCTTTGATTCATCTTCTGTGGGTGTTCATATCACTGAAAACTGGCTGGCATTCAAGCATGGCTGCATATTTATTGGTTAAATAAATGTAGAAATATACCAGTTTCAGCTTTACTTTTTTCACAAAACCCATAATAAATATGGTTAAATACAGATAAAGTTGACAAAAAATAAATATGGATAAATACAGACGGAAATGACAAAAAAATAAATACCATAAAACCGGGAGCCCTAATAATAAGCCACAGACAAGTTAGTACGTTCGGGGCAATACGCTGCGTGTTAACTAGAAAGGGGCAAGCCATGAGACAAAGAGGGAGGTAGAGGCTCACGGGGAGACAGAGCGAGAGAGACACAGAGGCAGTAAGAGTGAGTGATATGCTCCAGTACTCGCCAGAGTGACAGGGAGCCACGGACAGGTTAGTACGTTCGGGGCAATACGCTGCGTGTTCAACTCTTGCTCTGCTGCTTTCATGTTGCTGTGCATCTTTGTGTTGTGTTGATTTGTGGCGAAGGAAGCGCCGACTGTCCACCGATTGCCTAATAATAACCCATGGACAGGTTAGTACGTTGAGGCTTCTTAGTCCCTCCTTGTTACCGCCCTGTCTCCTTTTGGCCCCGCCCACCCGGACTGGATCTTTCACTTGGGGCGTTACACTGCAGATGCCAAGCTGAGTCTCCAGGGGGAGGAGGGGAAACGAAGAAGGTAAACAAGCCTTCCAGCTGCCCTCTCGTCCCTCCCTCCCAGTCAGGCGCTATCCTCCAAGCGTGGTGTAAATACACCAATGGCCTTCTGTCCGACCCCAGGGGTCAGATTTTCGCCTCTGCTCTTCATCCTTCTGTAGTTACTGAAAGGTGCCACTGAAAAATCCTCCCCCTTTTAGGTGCTCGTGTTTTTTATTTGCATAGAAAATAGAGGGACAAAACTCTAGGGTGCTAAAGCCAGCCTCTTCCTCGTTGTCCAGTTTAACTGCTGACATCATCACAGCTCATAAAATGGCCAAGGCGTCCTTAGAACAGGGCTATGCCGTCAGCGGAAAGTGGGCTGGCAGTGTCGTGGGACCGTTTCTCGGGGTGAGTAAGGTCATCGAGGACACAGCAGGGCTATTCACAGCGTAGAAGTATGCTCACAGCCCCTCGTTGTTGGCATAAAGGCGGTCACAACAGGCCCTAAATAGAACAGATTTCCTAACGTCCCAAAGCGACTCCTGCGATCTGGTTGCAGTAAGGCTTTCTGGTCACATTGCGGATCCGTACCGTGACACGATCCGCTGAGGACACGCTGGCTTGTGCCCCGTCCATCTGCTCTTCTATTAAGACCCTGTCGGTCTGAGCTATTGACATTGCAAATGACAATGCCTTTATTTTTGTTTTCGTTTTTAAAACATAACTAAAAGACATTGTCATTTACAATGCCAATAGCTTAAACTCGTGTAAATGCGAGACCTATTGCATTGCAAATGCTTGTTACACCTGTTAACACTGCTTGGGCATTGGTTGCACCTCATTAGTACCAGTTGAACACCCAACTATAGCAATAAGCAACAGAAAGGTGACCAGTCAACCTTTGCAGAGGGCCTACCGCTGCGCCCAGATATGTGCCAGTTCATTTATAGTAATTTTTTTTTTACAGAATTTGCAGATTATGCAGCAGATAATGGATTACGTGGCAAATGCAACAAATGTATACTTATGCAAAAAACGCAACAACTGCACAATCACATACTTCCTGTGGACCCGATTACCACCTTGGAACTACTGTTTACTTCCAACTCTTTCCTGTACGTAAATTTGCAGAAGGTGGTTAAATTGGAGCCTAACTAGAATACAAAAACCTGATAAGAGTCATAACATAATCAGAAAGGCTATTAGTGCTCTGACATTATAAGAACGTTGCCACAATTTGTCACATAACTTCATGGCATTACAAGGGACAGGTGGATTGTCTTACAGGACCAGTACATTTGTGCAACATCCCGTCCCCAGGACAAGAAGACAGTTTATAAAAGTCAACAGCCCTGACCCAAAAGACAATAGCAGACAACTCCTGGCATAGTCATTCAGACGTCACTCGAAGCCATGCAGCTGGATAAATCTTCAACAACACATTCATATCCTTTCATCAATAAACATCCAGAAAAACGTTAGCATACATTTATTGCATATGCCACTGCACCACATCCACATAAGAGGCAAAGATGCCTTGAAAACATGAAAGCCACCTGAAGCTAAGTAATGACACCAAAGCAGAAATAAACACACTTCTGTGCGAATAATGCTCCACACAGATCCATAACTTATTAGACTGCTGATCCTGCCATGTTCCAATACAAACTATCAGAATAAACAGTATACTAACCTAACCTCGGCTTGACGCAATCTAAATGTGATAAAAACACAACATAATAAAATGACAACAGATCACTCTGACAAGATCACTGACTCTGTAGTCAACTAGAATCCCAGAGCGAAAAAAGCACTGTACAAATAACACAACCGAATGCTCAGACGATGGTGATAATCAGCACTACATTTACTTAGGGTGAACACAGTCTTCACTGTGTACCGTCAAGGTGGTAAAATTCTGCACCGTGTGCAAGCATGGTGATGGCAATTAGTACATAGTTCTGTCAGGTGAGTGACAGCTTACAGAGATTGCTGTCTGGATAGGGTCGCTCAGTGCTCACTCACATCATGATAGTCTGAACTAAGAGATGTCAGTCTGGCGATAACTAAGTCACGGAGATAATCAACAGAATGCAATCTGTGGTGCCAGCATGGGGACCAACTGCTCTGAGTGATATTAGGATGATCAGAATACTGTCATCATAGCAAGAGCTTTCGTTTAATGATGTCAGTATGCTGAATGACTGTACTGCGAGATGCCAGGATGGAGACAGTCTGCACTAAGTACTGAATGTCCGGTGACAGTCTGCACAGAGAGCTGTCACAATATTAGCAGTTTACAATTGGTCCTCTTATGGTGGTTGCAGTCGGCAGTCACTACTAGCAGGATGATGAGCGTATTTAATGGGGTATTGCTATGTTTATGACAGTCCCCACTCAAAGCTGTCATGGTTATTTATCAGTCTCCAGCAAGTCTTCTTAGGGAGAAACCATATGCCCTAAGTGTTTTCAGGATGCTCTCACTATACAGTCTATACTTTCGGTGTGGTGGAAATCTACACCAGGCAGTTACAATGATGACGATCTGTGCAGACTGGCCGCTGGATGACAACGGTCTGCAGCGAGTGTTTCTCAAGTGTGATAACGTTCTGCAGTCCATACAGTCAGAGTATGTGACTCCTATAGGGTGTACACTGCGAGTACTGATTTCTAGAAGAATGAAACCAGTTTTCAATGAATGCTACGAGGGTGGCGCCATTATGGAGCGAGTGTTGGCAGTGCACTGCGTGCCCTCGTGAATTTGACAGCCTGCACAAATCGCGGCAGTATGGGCAAGAGCTGTCCTGCTGGTGTCAGTGCACTTAATGCCTTAAGGATGGTGACATCTGCAGTTTACTGCTGTCGGGATGCTGGTAGTCTGCAGCGTGTCTTTTCGGGATGGTAGCAGTCAGTACTATACTGGTGGACAATCTATGAAGAGGCGTAACCTGACTGCTGAGCAGGGTCCCCGCCAGGCCTGCACTGCCTTATTCCCAAACCCTGCCAAGCTGAATTGCAAACAGACACACATCCCCCGCCGGGTTGCGCCCCCATTACCTGCCGTAGATTCCCTCCGTGATTCGGCTTCGTTTCAAAGGCCTCCGGAGTTTGCTGCAGTCCGCGTTCCGCCGCTTCATCCTCCCGCCCGGGGCTGCCCTCGCGCGCTGCCTGCACCGGGCGCGAGTCACATGGACCGAAAAGGAGATTTTATTTACTGTTTGAAACAAAGAAATAAATATATAGGACCCTCCCTCATCCTCTAGTGCAGCCTCTACATGCTACGCGTAAACCCCAGCCAACATTATGATTGATCGCCGTGCAGACCAATCAGCAGCCGCGGAGGAAGGGGGCACAACAAATGACACCGTGGCTATCCAACTGGTGTAGAAACCTAGCTGCCAATCATCTCAGCAAAGGGAATGAGAAGTGAAACATAGAAGTAGAAGAAGGACCAGATCTGCAGTTTCTACAGAAGCCTCCGATTCACAGACATAGAAAAATGACATAGAGTGGAAGCCCGGTAGCCAAAGCCGTAAGTATGAAAGAGAGACTAGTTGACGTCTCACTTTGAACAATGACAGACGGGCGCCTGCGCATATCACATTCTTAAGTAGCGGTAGCTTTAATAGCAAAATATTTCTTCCACGTAGTTTTCAATTCGCGTAAACAAACGAATCGTATTCTAGCAACATTCCTTATCGTAAAATATATACTTTGATGCGCTGCCATTTGCTATAAACATATGTTTTTCTTTTAATACATGAAATTGTTATTGTCGGGAAATATATATAATAAAGTTAATCTAAACTATTCCCACCCACTGAATCCCTGCCTTATTTATTTACGCAACTTATTTGAATTAAAAAAAAGCCAAAACCTTTTCAAGATGGCCGCCACTTTCATCCTTCCCTTTCCGTTGAAGTTGGGGCGGACGTTCGAATAAGTGACATGACAAGTGACTGGTAGCGTTTAAGCCAATTGTACTCCCCCCTTGTTGGGCTTCAGGGCGGGCCTGGACGTTTACTCTTCTGGTAGGTCGTGTTCTTTCGTAGTTCATGGGAACTCAGTGTTCGAGTGGTTGGGCGGGTCTGCTGCCATCAGAGACAGCACCAATTGCTACCAACGCCAGAGACCAATGCAACAACGATTCTGCTTGAAGTGCGTTCTACCAACTGGAAATGTGGCAATCGTTCCTTTGGCAATAACGTGGGGGGTCGGCTCAAGTAACCCGTGTAAACATCTTTGTTATCGGGAATGGTCATACCATATTTGTAGAGAGCCACCTTGCTGCCCCATGGGGGACACTCATTTTGCACGCACCTCGATGGCTGCTGGGCGCAGCCGAATGGGTAAATAATTGGGATCAGGACCGCTCGGGGTCCTCTCTCATATAGAGGCTGTGTCCAGTGTGTATCTGTGCTTTCTCTGTCGTTTCGGCCGTTCTCGTTACAGGAGCGACGAAGATCAGAGCAAGCAGGTACATGATGCATTGCCTCACTGTGCCACTGCAGTCTGTCCGTATTCATCTGCCCGGCTGCCTTCACCCAGCCTAACATTTAAGGGAGGCGAGTAGCAGTCCTGCACACGCAGCCTCCACAGGCCAGAGGTTGGTTGGCCGCTTCATTTTTCACAGCAGAGCCCCTCCCTGCTGCCTGGAAGCGCAGCGTAAGTTACCCCTGTTGAAGTGAATGCAAATGCTGGGACAGCGCAGAACGTCCCGCTAAGTGGGGAGTGCAACATGTGTGGCCAACAGCCAGCACCACACACACTCCTCACTTTAAAATGCATGGGGGACCTTTTAAAATACTAGATAACTGTATTGACCTCCAGAAGCACCAGCAAGGACTCTTCACTAGGTGCTTAACTGTCACTATGCCCTGTTGCACCAGAAACGCATTGGTGCTAACAGATGGAATCTGGCATGGCCAACGATACACAGGTTACACAAGCCCAACCACCAGCGCTGCTGTACATGACTTCCTTGTGTGGCGAAGCTACTACACGTGCTTTCATGATGGCATTGTAATGAGTTAGCGGTCCAGCTAACCACACGGCGTGAGTCGGATATGTCGCACCCACGCGCTTGAGCCAGGCGTGGCCCGAGGTGATTAATAAAAGGGGAGTGGTTGCTCGAGGCCAGTTCGCCCAACTGCACCACTGAGTGTCTTGTGCCTGCTTAGTTCCCTGTTTCCCTCAATCCAAGGTGCGTCACCACGAGGCACCTTACACTGGTGACGAGCGTGGAGCCGAGCCCACGCTCCCGCACCAATGCAGAGGAGCCAACGACACGCCTCCTGCCTTGCGGCCACCACCTGTCTGCCGGGAGGGGATGAAGCGCCGTCCACGTTCCCTGACTTCCCCTGCCAGCCCGCGGGGGAGGTGCCTGCACAAGGTGACGACGCGCACGATGAGAAGAGGAAGTCGGTAAGAGCACGGCCCCATGCACTGAAGCCTGTCCCGGCCCGCGCACTACGCACGCTGACCCGCCCCAAGCAGGGAACACGCGGACAGGCCCACGCCCACACGCAGCGGTGGAGCTGTTTTGGGGAAAAAAAAGAAATAAGAATAAAGGAGGAAAAGAATATAACAAAAGCACAATACAAGGAAAAGAGAACACATCCTGCTCCAGCAGAGGACGTATCCTGCTCCTCGCAGCACCCAGGAATCCCCACGTGCATGGCCTAGAAGGGAAAGAGGGCCCCACCGCGTCACTGAGCCCACGCAGTAAGGAAGGGGCACTGAAGAAAAGGAAATAAGTATAGTAAAACGACAAAAGAAGAACGGAAAAGGGAGAGCACAGAAGGAGGGGCGCACAATATCTGGTACACCACAAGGCCACATGCACAGCGCAGAGGAGAGGAAAGACACAATAAATAACCCACAGCAGCGCAGAAAAGGTGACCCAGAGAGATAAAATGGGAGATTCCCCCGATGCGATTCAGCCACCAACTCGCGTAGTCACGCAACATGCCCCCACGGGTTCTTACCTCCATTCAGCGAGGCGGCTGACCCTACTACCGCGTCCCCACGATGGAAGACGTGGCTGGGGCCATTAGAGAACTACTTCGTAGCAACGAGAGGGACTGACGGAGCAGTGAAACGCTCACTACTTTTCCACTACACAGGAGAAGAAGTGCACCTCCTATTCAAGCACCACCCGAATAAAGGAGCGCCCACCGACTACGCCGCAGTGACGGCGCTCAACGCACATTTCGATCCACAGTTGAACCCGGATTTCAAGAGATTCAAGCTACGCCAGTCCCGACAAAGGGAAGGAGAATCAATCGACGCATTCTATGCAAGGCTGCGAGTGCTGGCAAGCACCTACACAACAGACGACAGAGCCACAGAGGAAATCCACATACAAATAATCCAGGGAGTCCGCAGCAAGATAGTACGTGGGCTGATCCTGAGGCAGCCGAACATAACCCTCAATGAGATACTGGTTCTAGCCAGAATGCATGATCTCTCAGCAGCGAGGGCCGACGAGGTGGACCTAGCCCTGACGCGAACAACAGAGAAGAACGTGGCTGTCAAAGTTGAGCGAGCCGACGCAGTGAGAACACGAGACAGAGGGAGCGGGCAGCGAGGCCGTCCACCCCAAACCCCAAAAGGCCAGTGTGGGTACTGCGGATGCAAGGAACACCCCATACAGGCGTGCCCTGCCCAGGGTTAGACGTGCTCCCACTGGAATTCTGAACCACTTTGAGTCAGTATGCCGGAAAAAGAACCAACGTAAAGACAACAGAGGGGAAAACCAATGCGGAGAATAGTGCGCCAAATGTCGAGCACCTCCCTTGCGCCAGCGAGCAGTGCCAAAGGGAACGAGCAGGCCACCTACCTGGTAGAGGACACGTCCACAGAAGACAATAAAGTCGAGACATACCTGGTCTCATTCACACAGGAGCTGAAGAAACGAAGAAGGCCGCAACCCACATGCACCGTGAAAATAGCCGGGTCGGAGGTGAAGGTGGTCATCGACACTGGGGCCTCCGTGAACATCATGGGGATCCAGCAATATAACCGACTACGACCCAGACCTGGGCTCGCACCATCCAAGACAAAAATCTTCGCTTATGGGAGCCATTCACCCCTGCCCCTACGGGGGGGAAATGACCGTGCCGATCAGGTCAGACGACAATGAAATCACGACGACCTTCCACGTCATCGACCAAGAGGCCGACACGTTACTTAGCAGCCACGCCGCCAAGGACTTGGGCCTAGTGACATTCACAAGAAGCGTACGGGCGAACCCAGACAGAGGAGCTGCTGAGTCAATTCGCGGACCTCTTCGAGGGACTTGGATGCATCAAGAGAGCCCCGGTAAAACTCCACATTGACCCGGCGGTGGCCCAGATGGCTCTACGCCACCGACTAATCCCCTTCCACCTCAGGCTGCTAGTAGAGCAAGAGCTGCAAAAACTAGAAGACCAAGGAGTCATCGAGAAGGTATCCGGGCCAACCCCTGGGTGTCCCCCATGGTCATAGCAGAGAAGCTACGACAACCAGGGAAGATTAGGTTGTGCATTGACATGCGTCTCCCCAACAAAGCAATCCGGCGGGAACGCCACATCACACCAACAATGGACGACATAGTGGCGGACGTCAACGGGGCCCGATGGTTCTCGAAACTGGACCTGAACGCAGGGTACCACCAGCTGGTCCTGGCCAAGGAAAGTAGGTACATTACTACGTTCAGCACCCACCTGGGGCTGCGGCGATACAAGCGCCTCAATTTTGGGATATCCTCAGCGGCATAGGTATTCCAAGACACAGTACGGGAGATCCTGACTGGCTTCCCAGGCGTGCTAAACTTAAGCAATGACATCCTCATCCACTCTACTACCGTGGATGAACACTACCGGCATCTCGGGGCCACGGTAAAACGCCTCCAGGAGTATGGCATCACGCTACACAGGGAAAAGTATCTCTTCGAGAGAGAGGGAGAGAATTCTTCGGATACATCTTCAACCAGGAGGGGATCCAGGTTGACCCGCGGAAGTTCCAAGCCATCAAGGACGCACTACCCCCTCGATGGTGTCGGAAGTGCGAAGCTTCCTTGGGATGGCCACGTACTATGGCCGGTTCATCCAGGATCTGGCCACCATCGCAGAACCCCTCCGGAACCTCACTCGCTCCGACGCCACGTGGAAGTGGGGACAGCAGGAAGAGGCAGCATTCCAGAGAGTCAAGAGTGCTCTCCTCAACCACACCACCCTGGTATATTTTGATCCTGCTAAGCGCACAGAACTCCTTGTGGATGCCAGCCTGGTGGGCTAGGGGCGGTGCTGGTCCAGGCGCAAGAACCCGGAAGGCGGGCCGCGTTAGCTAACGCCAGCAAGTCTCTCCCACCGAAACATGCTATGCGCAGATTGAGCGGGAGGCCTTGGCCATTCGGTGGGCATGCCGGCACTTCCACCTGTACATCTGCGGCCAGCCATTCAAGGTTGTCACGGACCACCAGCCGCGCAGATTGAGCGGGAGGGCTTGGCCATTCAGTGGGCATGCCGGCACTTCCACCTGTACATCTGTGGCCAGCCATTCAAGGTTGTCACGGACCCCCAGTCGCTAGTACCACTATTCAGAGGGTCGTCGCCCCACCCACCCCGAGAATCGAACGCTGGGCCATCGGGTTAAAGCGATACGAACTGGAAGTGGTGTACCAGCCAGGCGCGAAGAATCCGTCCGATTTCCTCTCTCGACACTACGCCCCAAGAAAACACCAAGAAGAGGCGCAAGAGCTCGAGGCCCACATCCACATGATCTCGACGATCACGTGCCACAAGGCATTGACCCTTGCAGACATCACAGCGGCAGCCGAAGGGGACCCAGTCCTCACCAAGGTGCGCAGTGCCGTCCAAGGAGGCAACTGGCATCACTTCCTACAAAGGGCCTATGACTGGTCAGGACAGGAAAGAGAGTACCTCACCAAGATGTGGAAGATACGTAATGAACTGAACGTGACCCAGGATGGAATCTTGTTGCGAGGGTCCCGTATCGGGATCCCAGCAGCCCTACACCATCACGTAACCCAACTGGCCCACAGAGGACACCAAGGGACCGAAAAGATGAAGGCCAGGATGCGGGAGAAAGTCTGGTTTCCAGGGCTAGAAGGTTGGGTCGAAGAGACTGAAAAGATGCCCGGCGTGCCAGCTGACTAGCGCACCAGAACGGCCAGCACCTATTCAGACGGAAGAGAATGGGAAGGCTCCGTGGGAGAGAGTGAGCATCGACTTCGGGAGCTTCCCTGATGGCAGGATGGCCTTAGTCATGATGGATAGCTACTCCAAGTACCCGGTAGTAGAGGTTGTCAGCTCCACCGCGTTCTCCCGAGTCGCCCCGATGTTGGAGAAGACATTTGCGATGTTCGGGTGTCCGGAAGAGATCAAGAGCGACAAAGGGAGGGAGTTCCGTGACTTCATGCAACTTCACGGGGTGCGACACCGCCGAATTACACCGCAATGGCCACAGGCCAATGGAGAAATTGAGAGGTTCATGCGGACCCTTAACAAGGTCTTTCACATTGCAGTGGGTGAAAACACATAACCTGAGCGCCACCTACAACTGTTCCTCCGAGAGTACAGAAGTACGCCACACAGCACCACTCACCAGGCTCCTTGGGCGCTAATGTTCAACGGCCCGCGCCGAGACACCATTCCTGTCTGTCCCGGATGGGCCCCGCTGCACTACAACGAGGACGACGCCCTGGAACGGAGAGAGAGGCAAAACCTAGCCGCCAGCCACAGGAGAAGAGCCAGGCCCCGTGATCTACAGCCAGGGGACGAGGTGATAATCAAGGACCGGAGACCAGGGGGGAAACTTCCGGACTCCCTATGAACCGGGCTACTGGACAGTGACTGTAGTCAAGGGGACCATGGTCACCGCGGCGAAGGAAGGAGAGACGGTGACCAGGAACATCTCATGGTTCAAAGGAGTGGAGGAGGCACCCCCAACCACAGGCGGGGAGAGCGGGTCCGTGAGGGAAGAAAGCGGGCAGGAGGATAACGAGAGGACTGTCTGGGCACTCCGCAGGGTAGCCACCCCGGGTGCCGGGGGATGTCAACCAGGGAATCAGTACGACACCCTCAAGGTCAGAAACTCAACCCTATGGTCGAGGTCAGCATCCCAGGTACAGATTGCGAGGAAATCCTGCCCGAGCTCCCGCCTAAAGGACTTTGTATGCCGTGTGGCAAGCCACCAACCAGTCAACGAAGAAAAGAAAAAGAGACTGAGTTGAGATGGGATGTAATGAGTTAGCGGTCCAGCTAACCACCCGGCGTGAGCTGGATATGTCGCACCCACGCGCTTGGGCCAGGCGTGGCCCGAGGCGATTAATAAAAGGGGAGTGGTTGCTCGAGGCCAGTTCGCCCAACTGCACTACTGAGTGACGTGTGCCTGCTTAGTTCCCTGTTTCCCTCAATCCAAGGTGCGTCACCACGAGGCACCTTACATCATTGACCTCATTTAGTGGATCCAGCTATGGCAGGTCCTCATTGGAAAACATGAGTCAGAAGCCTCCATAATTACTTCCATGTCACAAGATAGAAGGATGGAACAGTAAAAAGATCGCTTCTGTTACACGTCGCAAGTGAGGAGGATTACAAGTTGTTAAGACACTGCAAGTGAGGAAGATTACAAGTTGTTGAAACCCTGCCGGGGGCATGTGTGACCATGACTAGGCCTCTGCAATAGCTGTCTTTTTTTTTTTTTTTTTTTTATAATAATTTTTTATTTTTCAATAGACATAAAATGCAGCAAAAAGTTATCATAGACATAAATACATTGCAAAAAAAACCTGATTTCATTTGACTGAATTAATCATACCTATAAAACCATAATGATTCATCATCCAACGGGAAGCAGTAATTAAAAAGTTACATATATAGTGCAAAGAAAGACAGATTTCATTTGATTAGATTGAGCATAAATATAAAACCACAATGAATCATGGGAAGTAGCATCCGAAACCTAATAATCTTAAATACAGTACAGAAGAATAGGCAAGATTAACTCATTCTGTGTAAATAGGGAGACCCAAGCTGATAATGCACCCCAGATGTTTTTTCCCTTAATCCTTCCCTTTCTGCCTCTCCGTTCATAAAGTGCCTTCTCTAAGTTGTAAATGTGCAAAAAGCGCCCCTTCCGTTGCTGGAAGGTCGGGGGTAGAGGATCAAGCCATGCTGATGCTACGCAGAGCCTAAGAACTGACTTTGTTATAAAAATTAGCTCTTCACCGATTTTCCTATCTGGTTCAGCTACCCCCAGCAGCATAAGCTGCGGTGACAAAGGGATATCATCTTTCAATACATCCTGTTAAAAGCCAATTATCTCCCGGCCAATTAACTCTATACTGGGACAGGTGGAAAACATGTGAACCAGATCTGCATCAGGTGCTTTACATCTAAAACAACAAGTCCCCTCTACTCCTCCCCATTTAGCGATTTTCGCAGGTGTAACATATAAATCAAAAAGAGTCTTATAATGTTGTGACTGCAAATTGGCAGAGCACAGTATAGAGCTCCCCATTTCTAATGATTTAAAAAAATAAGGATCCAGGACCTCACGCCTGTCCTGCCACTTCAGACTGTGCTTTTCCAGGTCATCCGGAACATCCTCCAACAAACACCCATATAGTTGTGAAATTGAGGGACCTGTGTCCTTTATTAACAGTTCCATTAAGGGAACCTGTGCAAAACCTACAGCACCTCCCGCTTTTTTAAAAAAGAAAGTCCCTCAGCTGTAAAAATTTTAAAAAATCCCGGGGACCAGTATTAAATCTTTCCCTAATCACTTCAAACAATGTAATATGATCTCCAACCAAAAGATCCCCTATCCTACAGCAGCCAGCCCCTTCCCACCGTGCCAGACAGTCATCTTGTAGGATCCTTGGAAGCTGATCATTCCTGAGCAAGGGGGTGTATCTACTGAATCTCCCCACGCCTAGTCTTTTCCGAACTCCTGCCCAGTTCCAAAATGCAGTAATTAATGTCTTAAACCGCGTTTTTTTAAAGTAACTTGCTTCGTAGAATTTCACCAGACAGCCATTTGCCCTTGCCCCAATCATTATCTCAAATATAGAGGGAACATAGCTTGGGTCTTCCCCTTCCCTAGCCTTGTTACAAAATAGTGGCCCATAATATTGCAGTGCTGCAGCTAAATAATATAGCCTGAAATTAGGGAGCCCCCACACCCCTCTATCCTTAGGGAGGGACAAAAATGCATGGGCCCTCCTGGTCCTACCATAGGACCAGATAAATCTAGCGACTGCCCCTTTCAATTAACTTAAATCAATCATTGTGTATCTCTAGGGGAATCGTACGGAAAATATATAATAATTTGGGTAGAATCATCATTTTGACTAGGTTACACCTCCCCATTATTGTAAGCTTCAGATTGTCCCATCGGCTGAGATCTTTCTTGATTTCCCCATCACAGGGGCCAGATTTAAATCCACTATTGCTTCTACCTTTGCTGTAATATTTATTCCTAGATAGACTGCTTTCTCAACAATCCTGCTATCAACGGCAGAAGGAAATCTGTTTATCAAAACCTGTGTTTTAGCCTTATTCAATAAGAAGCCTGATTCTATCCCAAAATTTTCAGCTATAGTTTCCACAGCACTCCGTGCTCTGTCAGGGTCGGTAGTAATTATAGCCACATCATTGGCATAAGCCAGTACCTTAGTGTCCCAACCCTGCAAACTGACTGGGGAGATGTAGATGGAGGCTTCCAGTCTTCTAAGGATGGGGTCTATATACAATGCGAGCAACAAGGGAGAAGAGGGACACCCCTGCCTTGTTCCCCTTCTGATTGAGAATTGCTCAGATTCTTCCCCCATTATTCGCAATCGGGCAGTAGGGTCGGTGTACAAAACTCGTACTGCTTTAATAAAAGATGCCCCAAGGCCATTTGCCTCCATGATCTTCCAAAGATAGCTCCAAGACACCCTGTCAAAAGCCTTCTCGGCATCTAGAAAAGCGACCCCCATGGGCTTCGCAAGGATCTCTGTGTCATCAAACAATGAAATTACCCGTCTGACATGATCTGCTGTTCCCCTCCCCCAAATGATACCATGCTGTCGTGCTGTGACAAGATGCTGCATCACATTGTTCAATCTATTTGCAAAAATTTTAGAATATAATTTAGCGTTACTATGTAGAAGTGTAATAGGTGTATAGGAGCCCAAATTAATTGGGTCTTTGCCTTTCTTTAAAAAAAATAATATTGGCTGTACCTCAGGACCTGGTGGAGCGGCCCCATCCCAAACTTCCTTAAATAGCCCAAGCATTTCCTGACAGACCTCCTTATAAAGACTTTGTAGAACTCTAGAGGTATACCGTCTGTTCCTATAGCTTTGCCTGAGGGTAGTGCTTGGAGAGCCACCTGGAACTCTTCCAGGGATATATCCGACCCCAAAAAGACCTTCCTCCTGGGAGACCCTCACTCTAGGTACAAAATCCAGCTATTCCTCTAACACCTGTGAGTCCCTCCAGGCGGAGCTTTATATAAGTCCTCATAGAATTCCTGAAAGCTTCCCTAACCTCAGCAGGGTCTGTAACTACTGTACCTTGCATGTTCCTGATCTGCCCTATGTTTCCTGCAGCCAGCTGCTGTCTTGCCCTCACCGCCAGATATCGACCCACATTTTCGCTATATTCATAGCATTCCGGTCTCTTCGCAATAAACCTCCCCGCAGTCTTCTCAGCATTAAAATCATTCAAGCACGCTTTAGTGATAGCGATTGCACTTAACACTGGGGACAAATCGCCCCCACTGGCAACCATACTGATTAATTCTACCTCTAGAAGGCCGAGTTTTTGATAGAACTCTTTAATCTGTCCTGCCCCACTCTTTTGTTTAGCTAGACTATACCGCAGGGTTTCTCCCCTCACTGATGCCTTAAAAGCATCCCAGATCATTCTTGGGTGGGCACCATCCCTATTCTGAAGAATCCCTCAATCCAGTCCATCATACACTTGACGTATTCTTGGTCAGATAAAAGCGCCCTCTCAAATGTCCATCTCCTACATTCCTTTCTTAATCCTATAAGAGGGAAATCCAGCACAACGGGATTGTGGTCTGACAACCTGGGAAAAAGTTTCACCTGGGCCTCTTTCAATAAGGACGGTGAAACTAGAAAATAATCTAATATAGCAAACTTGCGGTGGGGGGCGAAATAATAGGTATATCCAGGCTCCTGAGCTTTTAGCCCAAGCCAAGCATCCACCAAACCGATATCTTCTAAGAAATTCTTCAGAGACCTCAAAGTTTGCGGTTTGCGCCCTGTACTGGATACTCCATTATCCCCGAGAGCTCCTCTAGACCCGTTAATATTTAGATCCCCACACACTACGTATGGTGCTGGCCAGGAAGGTAATTCAATAGTTAAAAAATTCAATAGCCCAAGATCGGCTAAAACTGGAGCATAGAGTGAACATAATGTAAAAGAGCCTATACCTGCTCTACACTCCCTTATTGCCCATCTGCCATTCTTATCTGCTGCTCTTCTACCAGGCGTAACAACATTCCCTTTCACCAAAATCACTACCCCCTTAGTCCTAACATCTTGAGTTGTATGGCAGACTACCTTTAACTCCAAGGAATTCAACAGATTGCTATCATTCCGCGCTATGTGGGACCCCTGGAGACAGTACATAGCTTGTAGGATTTTCAAATCTTTCTGGACCTTTCTCCTTTTAGCACTATCATTTAGCCCACAGATGTTTATAGTGGCAATACGAAGCTTAGCCATTACTCCAATGCGTTATCTCAACCATCCAGAATGTGCTGATACGGACAGTGAAGACTGTGTACTGCCAAAGAGAGCTCCCCAATCCATTCTCATGTATATACTGTTCTCCAACCTTTAATGCTGTCAAAAAATCTAAAAAGTAGACAGAATTTTGCTGCAAATTACAAACCAGCTTTTCAACACATACCCAACCCCCCCGATCCCACCGCCTCCCTCCACCCCCATACCATTGAAAGCAGCCAGATCAACCAGGTCTGTGTGACAGAGATGGCAAGAACCACCGCAAGCTCCAACTTCTAAACCCCCCTCCTAACAGTGGAAAAAAGTGCCTACCTAGTAAAATAAGGGGGGGAAAAACCCCAGCCCAAAAGGCTAAAGAGAGAAGATGAGGTATGCCGCCAGGACAGGAAAACCAGCTATTATAAAGTCTAACCCACCCTTTCTACACTATACCACTCGAAAAATCTATACCTTTCTGTACATCTCTATGCATTTCTTTTCCCAGCTGTAACCTGATCCAGATACTCTTTAGCTTGTATATCAGAGGTAAAGAATTTGACAGACCCTCTGACTATTGTTTTCAGCCTTGCAGTCGCGAGCAGAAAAGCCCCGAATCCTGCCTCTTGATACGGCTTAATTACCTGCCGTAAACGCCATCTACGTTCAACTGTTATATGGCGAAAGTCATGGCGTACAAAAAAGAGATCTCCTTATATTGCCTTCTAGCCTCAAGGCGCGCTTTCTCAAATATGGCCTGCCGCAACATAAAGTTACAGAAGAAAACTAAGATGGCCCTCGGCTGTTTTTGATCTCTACTAGGGTGTGTATTTTTGTAACGAGCAAATGGGAATCGGTGTACCCTCTGGACTTCACGTCCCCAGTCCCACCCTGTAAGTTCTGGAAAAGCTTCCTTAAGAAAGTCCAGGATAAAGGATCGAATGTCATTCCCTTCCAATCCTTCATCGATCCCAAGGAAACAAAATTTGTTTCTTCTCTGGCGTTTTTCCAGATCCTCCAGCTTCCACATGGCATCGATTAATTGTGCATCATGAGATTTTGTCTGAACTCTCACTTGCTGTTAAGTTGCTCTCTGATCTCCACACAGGCCTTCCCTACTTTCCGCACCGCTCCTTGCAATAATTTTTTTGTGGCCTGCCTGCCTTTTTTTCCTTCCGCCCGGGTCTCAGCACGACGTATCCTGCTCCTCGCAGCACCCAGGAATCCCCACGTGCATGGCCTAGAAGGGAAAGAGGGCCCCACCGCGTCACTGAGCCCACGCAGTAAGGAAGGGGCACTGAAGAAAAGGAAATAAGTATAGTAAAACGACAAAAGAAGAACGGAAAAGGGAGAGCACAGAAGGAGGGGCGCACAATATCTGGTACACCACAAGGCCACATGCACAGCGCAGAGGGAGAGGAAAGACACAATAAATAACCCACAGCAGCGCAGAAAAGGTGACCCAGAGAGATAAAATGGGAGATTCCCCCGATGCGATTCAGCCACCAACTCGCGTAGTCACGCAACATGCCCCCACGGGTTCTTACCTCCATTCAGCGAGGCGGCTGACCCTACTACCGCGTCCCCACGATGGAAGACGTGGCTGGGGCCATTAGAGAACTACTTCGTAGCAACGAGAGGGACTGACGGAGCAGTGAAACGCTCACTACTTTTCCACTACACAGGAGAAGAAGTGCACCTCCTATTCAAGCACCACCCGAATAAAGGAGCGCCCACCGACTACGCCGCAGTGAAGGCGCTCAACGCACATTTCGATCCACAGTTGAACCCGGATTTCAAGAAATTCAAGCTACGCCAGTCCCGACAAAGGGAAGGAGAATCAATCGACGCATTCTATGCAAGGCTGCGAGAGCTGGCAAGCACCTACACAACAGACGACAGAGCCACAGAGGAAATCCACATACAAATAATCCAGGGAGTCCGCAGCAAGATAGTACGTGGGCTGATCCTGAGGCAGCCGAACATAACCCTCAATGAGATACTGGTTCTAGCCAGAATGCATGATCTCTCAGCAGCGAGGGCCGACGAGGTGGACCTAGCCCTGACGCGAACAACAGAGAAGAACGTGGCTGTCAAAGTTGAGCGAGCCGACGCAGTGAGAACACGAGACAGAGGGAGCGGGCAGCGAGGCCGTCCACCCCAAACCCCAAAAGGCCAGTGTGGGTACTGCGGATGCAAGGAACACCCCATACAGGCGTGCCCTGCCCAGGGTTAGACGTGCTCCCACTGGAATTCTGAACCACTTTGAGTCAGTATGCCGGAAAAAGAACCAACGTAAAGACAACAGAGGGGGAAAACCAATGCGGAGAATAGTGCGCCAAATGTCGAGCACCTCCCTTGCGCCAGCGAGCAGTGCCAAAGGGAACGAGCAGGCCACCTACCTGGTAGAGGACACGTCCACAGAAGACAATAAAGTCGAGACATACCTGGTCTCATTCACACAGGAGCTGAAGAAACGAAGAAGGCCGCAACCCACATGCACCGTGAAAATAGCCGGGTCGGAGGTGAAGGTGGTCATCGACACTGGGGCCTCCGTGAACATCATGGGGATCCAGCAATATAACCGACTACGACCCAGACCTGGGCTCGCACCATCCAAGACAAAAATCTTCGCTTATGGGAGCCATTCACCCCTGCCCCTACGGGGGGAAATGACCGTGCCGATCAGGTCAGGACGACAATGAAATCACGACGACCTTCCACGTCATCGACCAAGAGGCCGACACGTTACTTAGCAGCCACGCCGCCAAGGACTTGGGCCTAGTGACATTCACAAGAAGCGTACGGGCGAACCAGACAGAGGAGCTGCTGAGTCAATTCGCGGACCTCTTCGAGGGACTTGGATGCATCAAGAGAGCCCCGGTAAAACTCCACATTGACCCGGCGGTGGCCCAGATGGCTCTACGCCACCGACTAATCCCCTTCCACCTCAGGCTGCTAGTAGAGCAAGAGCTGCAAAAACTAGAAGACCAAGGAGTCATCGAGAAGGTATCCGGGCCAACCCCTGGGTGTCCCCCATGGTCATAGCAGAGAAGCTACGACAACCAGGGAAGATTAGGTTGTGCATTGACATGCGTCTCCCCAACAAAGCAATCCGGCGGGAACGCCACATCACACCAACAATGGACGACATAGTGGCGGACGTCAACGGGGCCCGATGGTTCTCGAAACTGGACCTGAACGCAGGGTACCACCAGCTGGTCCTGGCCAAGGAAAGTAGGTACATTACTACGTTCAGCACCCACCTGGGGCTGCGGCGATACAAGCGCCTCAATTTTGGGATATCCTCAGCGGCATAGGTATTCCAAGACACAGTACGGGAGATCCTGACTGGTTTCCCAGGCGTGCTAAACTTAAGCAATGACATCCTCATCCACTCTACTACCGTGGATGAACACTACCGGCATCTCGGGGCCACGGTAAAACGCCTCCAGGAGTATGGCATCACGCTACACAGGGAAAAGTATCTCTTCTTCTTCTTCGAGAGAGAGAATTCTTCGGATACATCTTCAACCAGGAGGGGATCCAGGTTGACCCGCGGAAGTTCCAAGCCATCAAGGACGCACTACCCCCTCGATGGTGTCGGAAGTGCGAAGCTTCCTTGGGATGGCCACGTACTATGGCCGGTTCATCCAGGATCTGGCCACCATCGCAGAACCCCTCCGGAACCTCACTCGCTCCGACGCCACGTGGAAGTGGGGACAGCAGGAAGAGGCAGCATTCCAGAGAGTCAAGAGTGCTCTCCTCAACCACACCACCCTGGTATATTTTGATCCTGCTAAGCGCACAGAACTCCTTGTGGATGCCAGCCTGGTGGGCCAGGGGCGGTGCTGGTCCAGGCGCAAGAACCCGGAAGGCGGGCCGCGTTAGCTAACGCCAGCAAGTCTCTCCCACCGAAACATGCTATGCGCAGATTGAGCGGGAGGCCTTGGCCATTCGGTGGGCATGCCGGCACTTCCACCTGTACATCTGCGGCCAGCCATTCAAGGTTGTCACGGACCACCAGCCGCGCAGATTGAGCGGGAGGGCTTGGCCATTCAGTGGGCATGCCGGCACTTCCACCTGTACATCTGTGGCCAGCCATTCAAGGTTGTCACGGACCCCCAGTCGCTAGTACCACTATTCAGAGGGTTGTCGCCCCACCCACCCCAAGAATCGAACGCTGGGCCATCGGGTTAAAGCGATACGAACTGGAAGTGGTGTACCAGCCAGGCGCGAAGAATCCGTCCGATTTCCTCTCTCGACACTACGCCCCAAGAAAACACCAAGAAGAGGCGCAAGAGCTCGAGGCCCACATCCACATGATCTCGACGATCACGTGCCACAAGGCATTGACCCTTGCAGACATCACAGCGGCAGCCGAAGGGGACCCAGTCCTCACCAAGGTGCGCAGTGCCGTCCAAGGAGGCAACTGGCATCACTTCCTACAAAGGGCCTATGACTGGTCAGGACAGGAAAGAGAGTACCTCACCAAGATGTGGAAGATACGTAATGAACTGAACGTGACCCAGGATGGAATCTTGTTGCGAGGGTCCCGTATCGTGATCCCAGCAGCCCTACACCATCACGTAACCCAACTGGCCCACAGAGGACACCAAGGGACCGAAAAGATGAAGGCCAGGATGCGGGAGAAAGTCTGGTTTCCAGGGCTAGAAGGTTGGGTCGAAGAGACTGAAAAGATGCCCGGCGTGCCAGCTGACTAGCGCACCAGAACGGCCAGCACCTATTCAGACGGAAGAGAATGGGAAGGCTCCGTGGGAGAGAGTGAGCATCGACTTCGGGAGCTTCCCTGATGGCAGGATGGCCTTAGTCATGATGGATAGCTACTCCAAGTACCCGGTAGTAGAGGTTGTCAGCTCCACCGCGTTCTCCCGAGTCGCCCCGATGTTGGAGAAGACATTTGCGATGTTCGGGTGTCCGGAAGAGATCAAGAGCGACAAAGGGAGGGGAGTTCCGTGACTTCATGCAACTTCACGGGGTGCGACACCGCCGAATTACACCGCAATGGCCACAGGCCAATGGAGAAATTGAGAGGTTCATGCGGACCCTTAACAAGGTCTTTCACATTGCAGTGGGTGAAAACACATAACCTGAGCGCCACCTACAACTGTTCCTCCGAGAGTACAGAAGTACGCCACACAGCACCACTCACCAGGCTCCTTGGGCGCTAATGTTCAACGGCCCGCGCCGAGACACCATTCCTGTCTGTCCCGGATGGGCCCCGCTGCACTACAACGAGGACGACGCCTGGAACGGAGAGAGAGGCAAAACCTAGCCGCCAGCCACAGGAGAAGAGCCAGGCCCCGTGATCTACAGCCAGGGGACGAGGTGATAATCAAGGACCGGAGACCAGGGGGGAAACTTCCGGACTCCCTATGAACCGGGCTACTGGACAGTGACTGTAGTCAAGGGGACCATGGTCACCGCGGCGAAGGAAGGAGAGACGGTGACCAGGAACATCTCATGGTTCAAAGGAGTGGAGGAGGCACCCCCAACCACAGGCGGGGAGAGCGGGTCCGTGAGGGAAGAAAGCGGGCAGGAGGATAACGAGAGGACTGTCTGGGCACTCCGCAGGGTAGCCACCCTGGGGTGCCGGGGGATGTCAACCAGGGAATCAGTACGACACCCTCAAGGTCAGAAACTCAACCCTATGGTCGAGGTCAGCATCCCAGGTACAGATTGCGAGGAAATCCTGCCCGAGCTCCCGCCTAAAGGACTTTGTATGCCGTGTGGCAAGCCACCAACCAGTCAACGAAGAAAAGAAAAAGAGACTGAGTTGAGATGGGATGTAATGAGTTAGCGGTCCAGCTAACCACCCGGCGTGAGCTGGATATGTCGCACCCACGCGCTTGGGCCAGGCGTGGCCCGAGGCGATTAATAAAAGGGGAGTGGTTGCTCGAGGCCAGTTCGCCCAACTGCACTACTGAGTGACGTGTGCCTGCTTAGTTCCCTGTTTCCTCAATCCAAGGTGCGTCACCACGAGGCACCTTACATCATTGACCTCATTTAGTGGATCCAGCTATGGCAGGTCCTCATTGGAAAACATGAGTCAGAAGCCTCCTAATTACTTCCATGTCACAAGATAGAAGGATGGAACAGTAAAAAAGATCGCTTCTGTTACACGTCGCAAGTGAGGAGGATTACAAGTTGTTAAGACACTGCAAGTGAGGAAGATTACAAGTTGTTGAAACGCCTGCCGGGGGCATGTGTGACCATGACTAGGCCTCTGCAATAGCTGTCTTTTTTTTTTTTTTTTTTATAATAATTTTTTATTTTTCAATAGACATAAAATGCAGCAAAAAGTTATCATAGACATAAATACATTGCAAAAAAAACCTGATTTCATTTGACTGAATTAATCATACCTATAAAACCATAATGATTCATCATCCAACGGGAAGCAGTAATTAAAAAGTTACATATATAGTGCAAAGAAAGACAGATTTCATTTGATTAGATTGAGCATAAATATAAAACCACAATGAATCATGGGAAGTAGCATCCGAAACCTAATAATCTTAAATACAGTACAGAAGAATAGGCAAGATTAACTCATTCTGTGTAAATAGGGAGACCCAAGCTGATAATGCACCCCAGATGTTTTTTCCTTAATCCTTCCCTTTCTGCCTCTCCGTTCATAAAGTGCCTTCTCTAAGTTGTAAATGTGCAAAAGCGCCCCTTCCGTTGCTGGAAGGTCGGGGGTAGAGGATCAAGCCATGCTGATGCTACGCAGAGCCTAAGAACTGACTTTGTTATAAAAATTAGCTCTTCACCGATTTTCCTATCTGGTTCAGCTACCCCAGCAGCATAAGCTGCGGTGACAAAGGGATATCATCTTTCAATACATCCTGTTAAAAGCCAATTATCTCCCGGCCAATTAACTCCTATACTGGGACAGGTGGAAAACATGTGAACCAGATCTGCATCAGGTGCTTTACATCTAAAACAACAAGTCCCCTCTACTCCTCCCCATTTAGCGATTTTCGCAGGTGTAACATATAAATCAAAAAGAGTCTTATAATGTTGTGACTGCAAATTGGCAGAGCACAGTATAGAGCTCCCCATTTCTAATGATTTAAAAAAATAAGGATCCAGGACCTCACGCCTGTCCTGCCACTTCAGACTGTGCTTTTCCAGGTCATCCGGACCATCCTCCAACAAACACCCATATAGTTGTGAAATTGAGGGACCTGTGTCCTTTATTAACAGTTCCATTAAGGGAACCTGTGCAAAACCTACAGCACCTCCCGCTTTTTTAAAAAAGAAAGTCCCTCAGCTGTAAAAATTTTAAAAAATCCCGGGGACCAGTATTAAATCTTTCCCTAATCACTTCAAACAATGTAATATGATCTCCAACCAAAAGATCCCCTATCCTACAGCAGCCAGCCCCTTCCCACCGTGCCAGACAGTCATCTTGTAGGATCCTTGGAAGCTGATCATTCCTGAGCAAGGGGGTGTATCTACTGAATCTCCCCACGCGTAGTCTTTTCCGAACTCCTGCCCAGTTCCAAAATGCAGTAATTAATGTCTTAAACCGCGTTTTTTTAAAGTAACTTGCTTCGTAGAATTTCACCAGACAGCCATTTGCCCTTGCCCCAATCATTATCTCAAATATAGAGGGAACATAGCTTGGGTCTTCCCTTCCCTAGCCTTGTTACAAAATAGTGGCCCATAATATTGCAGTGCTGCAGCTAAATAATATAGCCTGAAATTAGGGAGCCCCCACACCCCTCTATCCTTGGGGAGGGACAAAAATGCATAGGCCCTCCTGGTCCTACCATAGGACCAGATAAATCTAGCGACTGCCCCTTTCAATTAACTTAAATCAATCATTGTGTATCTCTAGGGGAATCGTACGGAAAATATATAATAATTTGGGTAGAATCATCATTTTGACTAGGTTACACCTCCCCATTATTGTAAGCTTCAGATTGTCCCATCGGCTGAGATCTTTCTTGATTTCCCCATCACAGGGGCCAGATTTAAATCCACTATTGCTTCTACCTTTGCTGTAATATTTATTCCTAGATAGACTGCTTTCTCAACAATCCTGCTATCAACGGCAGAAGGAAATCTGTTTATCAAAACCTGTGTTTTAGCCTTATTCAATAAGAAGCCTGATTCTATCCCAAAATTTTCAGCTATAGTTTCCACAGCACTCCGTGCTCTGTCAGGGTCGGTAGTAATTATAGCCACATCATTGGCGTAAGCCAGTACCTTAGTGTCCCAACCCTGCAAACTGACTGGGGAGATGTAGATGGAGGCTTCCAGTCTTCTAAGGATGGGGTCTATATACAATGCGAGCAACAAGGGAGAAGAGGGACACCCTGCCTTGTTCCCCTTCTGATTGAGAATTGCTCAGATTCTTCCCCCATTATTCGCAATCGGGCAGTAGGGTCGGTGTACAAAACTCGTACTGCTTTAATAAAAGATGCCCCAAGGCCATTTGCCTCCATGATCTTCCAAAGATAGCTCCAAGACACCCTGTCAAAAGCCTTCTCGGCATCTAGAAAAGCGACCCCCATGGGCTTCGCAAGGATCTCTGTGTCATCAAACAATGAAATTACCCGTCTGACATGATCTGCTGTTCCCCTCCCCCAAATGATACCATGCTGTCGTGCTGTGACAAGATGCTGCATCACATTGTTCAATCTATTTGCAAAAATTTTAGAATATAATTTAGCGTTACTATGTAGAAGTGTAATAGGTGTATAGGAGCCCAAATTAATTGGGTCTTTGCCTTTCTTTAAAAAAAATAATATTGGCTGTACCCCAGGACCTGGTGGAGCGGCCCCATCCCAAACTTCCTTAAATAGCCCAAGCATTTCCTGACAGACCTCCTTATAAAAGACTTTGTAGAACTCTAGAGGTATACCGTCTGTTCCTATAGCTTTGCCTGAGGGTAGTGCTTGGAGAGCCACCTGGAACTCTTCCAGGGATATATCCGACCCCAAAAAAAGACCTTCCTCCTGGGAGACCCTCACTCTAGGTACAAAATCCAGCTATTCCTCTAACACCTGTGAGTCCCCTCCAGGCGGAGCTTTATATAAGTCCTCATAGAATTCCCTGAAAGCTTCCCTAACCTCAGCAGGGTCTGTAACTACTGTACCTTGCATGTTCCTGATCTGCCCTATGTTTCCTGCAGCCAGCTGCTGTCTTGCCCTCACCGCCAGATATCGACCCACATTTTCGCTATATTCATAGCATTCCGGTCTCTTCGCAATAAACCTCCCCGCAGTCTTCTCAGCATTAAAATCATTCAAGCACGCTTTAGTGATAGCGATTGCACTTAACACTGGGGACAAATCGCCCCCACTGGCAACCATACTGATTAATTCTACCTCTAGAAGGCCGAGTTTTTGATAGAACTCTTTAATCTGTCCTGCCCCACTCTTTTGTTTAGCTAGACTATACCGCAGGGTTTCTCCCCTCACTGATGCCTTAAAAGCATCCCAGATCATTCTTGGGTGGGCACCATCCCTATTCTGAAGAATCCTCAATCCAGTCCATCATACACTTGACGTATTCTTGGTCAGATAAAAGCGCCTCTCAAATGTCCATCTCCTACATTCCTTTCTTAATCCTATAAGAGGGAAATCCAGCACAACGGGATTGTGGTCTGACAACCTGGGAAAAAGTTTCACCTGGGCCTCTTTCAATAAGGACGGTGAAACTAGAAAATAATCTAATATAGCAAACTTGCGGTGGGGGGCGAAATAATAGGTATATCCAGGCTCCTGAGCTTTTAGCCCAAGCCAAGCATCCACCAAACCGATATCTTCTAAGAAATTCTTCAGAGACCTCAAAGTTTGCGGTTTGCGCCCTGTACTGGATACTCCATTATCCCCGAGAGCTCCTCTAGACCCGTTAATATTTAGATCCCCACACACTACGTATGGTGCTGGCCAGGAAGGTAATTCAATAGTTAAAAAATTCAATAGCCCAAGATCGGCTAAAACTGGAGCATAGAGTGAACATAATGTAAAAGAGCCTATACCTGCTCTACACTCCCTTATTGCCCATCTGCCATTCTTATCTGCTGCTCTTCTACCAGGCGTAACAACATTCCTCTTCACCAAAATCACTACCCCCTTAGTCCTAACATCTTGAGTTGTATGGCAGACTACCTTTAACTCCAAGGAATTCAACAGATTGCTATCATTCCGCGCTATGTGGGACCCCTGGAGACAGTACATAGCTTGTAGGATTTTCAAATCTTTCTGGACCTTTCTCCTTTTAGCACTATCATTTAGCCCACAGATGTTTATAGTGGCAATACGAAGCTTAGCCATTACTCCAATGCGTTATCTCAACCATCCAGAATGTGCTGATACGGACAGTGAAGACTGTGTACTGCCAAAGAGAGCTCCCCAATCCATTCTCATGTATATACTGTTCTCCAACCTTTAATGCTGTCAAAAAATCTAAAAAGTAGACAGAATTTTGCTGCAAATTACAAACCAGCTTTTCAACACATACCCAACCCCCGATCCCACCGCCTCCCTCCACCCCCATACCATTGAAAGCAGCCAGATCAACCAGGTCTGTGTGACAGAGATGGCAAGAACCACCGCAAGCTCCAACTTCTAAACCCCCTCCTAACAGTGGAAAAAGTGCCTACCTAGTAAAATAAGGGGGAAAAACCCCAGCCCAAAAGGCTAAAGAGAGAAGATGAGGTATGCCGCCAGGACAGGAAAACCAGCTATTATAAAGTCTAACCCACCCTTTCTACACTATACCACTCGAAAAATCTATACCTTTCTGTACATCTCTATGCATTTCTTTTCCCAGCTGTAACCTGATCCAGATACTCTTTAGCTTGTATATCAGAGGTAAAGAATTTGACAGACCCTCTGACTATTGTTTTCAGCCTTGCAGTCGCGAGCAGAAAAGCCCCGAATCCTGCCTCTTGATACGGCTTAATTACCTGCCGTAAACGCCATCTACGTTCAACTGTTATATGGCGAAAGTCATGGCGTACAAAAAAGAGATCTCCTTATATTGCCTTCTAGCCTCAAGGCGCGCTTTCTCAAATATGGCCTGCCGCAACATAAAGTTACAGAAGAAAACTAAGATGGCCCTCGGCTGTTTTTGATCTCTACTAGGGTGTGTATTTTTGTAACGAGCAAATGGGAATCGGTGTACCCTCTGGACTTCACGTCCCCAGTCCCACCCTGTAAGTTCTGGAAAAGCTTCCTTAAGAAAGTCCAGGATAAAGGATCGAATGTCATTCCCTTCCAATCCTTCATCGATCCCAAGGAAACAAAATTTGTTTCTTCTCTGGCGTTTTTCCAGATCCTCCAGCTTCCACATGGCATCGATTAATTGTGCATCATGAGATTTTGTCTGAACTCTCACTTGCTGTTAAGTTGCTCTCTGATCTCCACACAGGCCTTCCCTACTTTCCGCACCGCTCCTTGCAATAATTTTTTGTGGCCTGCCTGCCTTTTTTTCCTTCCGCCCGGGTCTCAGCACGACGTATCCTGCTCCTCGCAGCACCCAGGAATCCCCACGTGCATGGCCTAGAAGGGAAAGAGGGCCCCACCGCGTCACTGAGCCCACGCAGTAAGGAAGGGGCACTGAAGAAAAGGAAATAAGTATAGTAAAACGACAAAAGAAGAACGGAAAAGGGAGAGCACAGAAGGAGGGGCGCACAATATCTGGTACACCACAAGGCCACATGCACAGCGCAGAGGGAGAGGAAAGACACAATAAATAACCCACTTCGTCGTTTTAGGAGGCATCCTTCCGGGCTCTGTGATCACTTTCCCCAGGTGAGAGCCTGCTACTGCTCCTCGCGCCCTCCGGGCAAATCCTAGCTTCTCTGCTGCTAAGCCCACCCACACCTTCAGGGCGTTGCAGAGAAAACAGGCAAGCCTCGCGGTCAATGCATCAATCACGCCAAGACCGCTACTCCGGAAAACAGCACCAAACACTCCCCGAGCCATCCGCCCAGAGATTCCACCGGTAGCCTCCTCTCGATCCTGCCAGAGTTTCAGCAGCCCTGCGAGCCGTCCGCGCATTCGTCGTATGCAGGTAAGCCAGACTGCGGGTGCTTCGGAGGAGTGTAGGGTGGGAGCTCTGCCGCAGTGATCCTACGCGATCGCCATCTTGCTTTCTTCCCAGCGCAATAGCTGTCCTGAATGCATACTTTGACCCACAGCTCAATCCTGAGAACGAGCAAACGTTGCAAACTGCAACCGGCCAGCCAGAAGAAAGGTGAAGCAATCAGCGGATTCTACACCTGTGTTAGAGAAATGGCCAGTGTGTGTACAGATGACGATCAATATAAAGTCAGAGGCCAGATCATCCAGGGATGCACATCCTCAGTGATAAGACGCCTAATACGGCCTCAGCTTGGGATAAAGCTAGAAGACAAACTAATACAGGCAAGATCTCATGAGCTCTCCAAACATGTGCTGCCAATCTATACTGGTATAGTAAGCGTTAACGAAGAGGTGGTAGACTGGATAAGGGGAATAGCATCAGCCTGACAACAGGCAGAGAGCGCAACCCGACACAACAGCACCATGCAGAAATTGCTGGCTAGAAGCACACGCACCAGTCAAGTGTCCCGCCCAGTGCTCTAAATGTGTCAAGGCGAACCACTTCACAAGAGTATGCACAGGCGGTGAGAGAGGAAGAAATCTCCCAGGATGATAATGCCTCAACCCAACACTATGTCAGCTCACATTGAATGATGAATAATAACTAACCACTACCAAGGTCTTGGCTCCTGACAGGCAGAGTGACTACACTGACAATGAAGAAGAGATCATCTTGGTTTCATACACCAGACAAGGCAAGAACAAACAATGGTCCCAACCAATTTGTTAGGTGGCACTCACAGACACGCAGTGCTGATTGACACAGACACAACAGTCCATGTCATGTACATAAAGTAATATCAAGCCCTTAGACCGCGCCCCTTGCAAACCCCAACGTGCACTCAAATCAACACCTACACCAGGTGTCAGCAGTCTCTGATTTTGGCATGTATCTTCAAAGTAGGTGTATATAACTGAGATGTCCAGGCCAAAGCTCACTTCCAAGTTACAACATAGGATGGAAGAACACTGTTGGGCTGCCACACTGTGAAAGATTTAAGCTTCATATTCTTCACCTGACAAGTACACCAATGTAGGGTAGGCAATATTGTCAACCACCTCTTCAAAGGGCTAGTGTGCCTGACGGACACCTCCATCAAACTAGATATTGATAAGACTAACAGCCCTCAGGCACAGACGAATACCATTTAACCTGTGCCGCTGATGGAAAAGGAACTGGAGGAGCTAGAAAAGATGGATGTTATTGAAATGGTGTCTGGCCCCACACTGTGGCTGTCTCCTGTGTTCATTATCACAAAGCAAAAGCTGCTGGGGGCATTTCTCTATGCAGCAACATGCAGCTACATTACAAAGCCATACAGCACGAAAGATACATCACACCCACAATGGATGATATAATTGCAGACATAGTGCAATGTAGGTTACTACCAGCTACTTTTAGACCCAACCACCATACACATAACTTTTTCAGCATATCTATAAGGCGGTACAAGTGTGTCCATTTCGGAATATCCTCGGCAGCCGAGGTATTCCAAAGTGCAATCCAGGAGACATTGTCAGGCCTTGTGAGCGTTCTCAACATGAGTGATGATATTCTCATTTACTCCACAGTATTGAAACCTTGTGGTGTCAGTTAAGAGTGATGGAACAGGGTCTGACCCTACACAAAGGCAAATGCTCCTTCTTTGAAAACCAAATAGAATACTTTGGTTATGTCTTTTCGAAACAAGGTCTGAAGATGGACATCCACAAGTTAGAAGTTATTCCAAACTCTCCTTCCCCACAGAGTGTGACAGTGGTGAGGACCTTCCTTTTGGAATAGCCAACTATTGCAGCAGATTTTTGCCAAACTTGGCCACCCTATCGGAACCTGTGAGGGCACTTACAAAGGCCAACTCCCGTTGGGAATGGAGCACCCAGACAGGAGAAGTGTTTACCAGCATCAAAAAAGCGCTACTTAATGATTCCACAATTTCAACCCCCTAAAGGACACAGAACTACTTATAGATGCCAACCCTGCAGGCCTGGGTGCCTTTCCAGTCCAAGAATATAACTACGAAGTTTTTTTTTTTTTTAAACGTATTTTATTCGTCAATTTGCACATATAACGCAGGGCTCTGCACACCAGAGACATCTGCCGAATCAGATTTTACTTAAGCATTAAAACAATCGACTTTTGTTTTGCCAAGTCAGCTATGCATAACAAGGACACATTAAATTATGCAAAACCCCCCAACTCCCCCCTCCCTCACCCCCTAAAGATCGCACTAATCCCACAGAATCTTATCCACAGCCTTGATGTATGAACGAATAACCCTATCACAAATACACACGCCCTCCCAGCCCCCTCCCCGCCACCTTCACAGACCCAGAATCTTAGCCCGATAGCTGAGGCTCCACCATCACTGGCGGCTCCAACCATAGGCCCCGATACTCCGCCCATCGTTGCCATATTTTGTAATGCTTGCGCGGGCATGCCCTGGCTACAAAGATAGGTTGCTCCAGTCCCATACAAAAATCAAATCCATTTTTCCAGGCAGCCACCGAGGGGGCCCGCACCGCCTTCCACACCTTAGCAATGTCTCGCTTCGCCAGTGTGAAGCCCAATAATATGAGGTGCCGTTTGTAGGCATTGCCACCTATCCCTGCCATAACATGGAGCAGGGCCAACTGCGGCGTGCGAGGAAGCTCCCATCCCAAGACCTCAGAGAGACATGTGAACACCCCCTCCAGAAGCTATCCAGCGATGTGCACTGCCAGACCGTGTGTATAAATGTACCCTCCTCCCGTCCACAGCGGAGACACTCCGGGGAGGCGATCAGTCCCGCCCGCCACAGCCTTGCCCTAGTAAAATAGACCCTGTGGAGGTATTTGAACTGGATCAGGCGGAGTCGCATTGCTAGAGCCGCCCCCGCGGGGCTGTCAAGGCCTCCGTCCAGTCCTCCTCTTCCAAACTGCCCACGTCTCCCTCCCAGTCCCCCCGGAGCTTCTGAAGTGTGGGAGAGCAGTGAGTGACCAGGGACTGGTAGATTTGGGAAATCTTCTTTTCTTTTAAGTCCCCCATAAAAACTTTTGCTTCCAAAGGACTCAATTCAGGGAGGGACTCCAGACCCTGCAGACTGGGGGACAGGGCATGGCGGAACTGGAGGTATCGATAAAATTGTGACTGAGGCATGAGGAACTCCTTCTGGAAATCCCGGAAAGGCTTTAGTGTCGTGCCCCTCAGGACATCTCCCAGGGTGGAGACACCAATGTTGTCCCATCCCCGAAAGCCCGAAAGGGCCGCCAATTGGGGCAGACGCCCATTATTCCACAAAGGGGTCTCCCGAGTCAGGACATTCCACCAACCCATACGCCGCAGCGCCTGTCTCCATATCAAAAAGACCACCCGGGTGGCCGATGGCAAAGCACCCCGCAACTGAGCAGAGTACAAAAGCGTATGTAGTGTGTGACATCCCATAAGCTGTCGTTCTAGCGCATACGCCGGGTCTCCCCTATCACCGTACCACCATTCATTAAGGACCAGTAAGTGCGAGGCCTGATAGTATGAGAGAATATCCGAGGACGCGAGGCCTCCACAGTAGGTAGACAAGAGGCATGTACGCAGAGCCACGCGCACCTTTCCCCCCTCCCACAGAAACTGCCCAAGCACAGAATTCACCAGCCGGAACCATCTAGGCGGGATCGGGTACGGGTGATTCTGTAGCTGGTAGAGAAGCCAGGGGAGCGCCACCGTCTTGAATATGGCCGATCTACCGAACAATGTCAGGGGCATACGGGACCAAGACTTAAGGTCTGCACGGACCCGCTCCCATACTGGTGCCAGGTTTCGCTCCCAGGCTATTGCCGGTACATCCGTGAGAAACACCCCCAGATATTTCAAGCCTCCTGCTGCCGACTGGATCGAGGACACCCATGCGCCCATTCTCGTCCGATCCCCCAGAGCCCACAATGTGGATTTGCGGGGATTCATGTATAGACCCGACGTCTCCCCAAAGATCTGCATGATACGCAGAAGCCGTGGCCCCGTCCTGTCAACCGCTGTAAGAAAGAAAAGGACATCGTCCGCGTATAGTGCGATCCTATCGGACAGTCCCGGGGCCCATTCGAAGCCCCGCATCTGTGCATCCATACGCACCCATGCTGCCAAGGGCTCCATGGCTAGGGCAAATAAATATGGAGACAGGGGACATCCCTGCCGTGTGCCCCTTTTAATAAGAAAGGTTGAGGAGGTCGCGCCCGCCACCCGCACCGACGCCGTCAGATCCGTATACAGGAGTTTTATATAGGAGAGGAAGTGCGGGCCCAGATTGAGTCTGCCCAGCAATGCGAAGAGGTAGACCCAGCTCAAGGAGTCGAATGCCCTATCCATATCTGCCAGGAGAAGTGCCGCCGGTTCCCCGGTCTGCCGAATAGCTGCTACCGCCACATGCGCCCTCCTAATGTTGTGTCTGGTGGCCCTCTGGGGCATAAACCCCGCCTGATCAGGGTGTACAAGTGTAGTAATATGGGGCAAAGGCGGTTGGCCAGCTCCTTTGCCAGGATTTTGGCCTCCACATTTAGGAGAGAGATGGAGCGGTATGAGGCATGCTGCTCTGGGGGACGACCCGGCTTATGGAACACCACCACCTCTGCATGTCCTTCTTCTTTGAGCAGGCCTTTTTCCCGGGCCTCTTCCACCACTGCCCGATAATACTGGGCCAGCTGTACATTATAGCGGCAAAAAAAACTCACTAGGAAACCCATTGGGTCCAGGTGCTTTCCGGGGTTGAGCTCTCCCAGGGCCGCTCCCAGCTCCTCATCTGTCAAGGGGCCTCCAGCTGATCCCGCACCTCATCTGACACCGCTTTGGGTGGTAAGTCTGCCATAAATTTATCAATGGTGGACGCCGGCAGACATTCCGGGGGCATAGAGATCCGCCGAAGTATGTGGCAAAGCTCTCTGCAATGGCAGGAGGGTCTGTAATCGGTGTTCCCGCCGAGTCCAAAATTCTCGGGAGGACCTGGGAGTGGAACGTGCCCTGACACAGTCGATGCAACATCTTGCTGGACTTGTCCCCCCATTGGTATATCCTGCTGCGCGTCGCCAGCCATACCTGGCGTGCTTCGTCCATCAGCAGGGCGGCACAGGCCTGTTGAGCAAGAAGCAATTGTCGCACACCCTGGTCACTCCCCGTCTCACGATTCTGCTGTTCGAGGGCCTCTATGTCCGCCTCTGCGCGAATCAGTTCCTCCCTACGCTTCCTGCGAGCCGCCGCGCACCAGGATATGTCTGCCCCACGGAGAGTGGGCTTCAGCGCCTCCCACAGAGTGGCAGCGCTGGAAACCGACCCCTCATTTGTCGTGAGGTACTGAGCAATTGCTTCGCTCATATGAGTCCCATATTCTTCGTTCTGCAGGTGCCACACTGAGAGGCGCCACCGGAATGGTTGCCTCCCCTTGCCCATATAGAGCTCAATGGATACCGGGAGTGATCCGAGAGGCCCCGAGGCAATATCTCCGCCGCCGCCACTCTACCAACCACCGCCCGGGGAACGAAAATATAGTCAAGTCTGGAGAAAGATTTGTGGACCGCTGAGAGGTAGGTATATCCCCGGGAATCACCGTGGGTGCGCCGCCATGTATCGACCCAATCCAACCCCGTCGCCAATTAATGTAGTTTCGTGGGAAGACCGCTTCTGGGACTACCCCCAACCCCAGTCCTATCTTTAGCCAAGTCCATAACGTCATTCCAGTCCCCACCCACTGCGGACAGTACGTCCGGCATATCGGCCCACAGGGACTGCAGCTTTTCTATCAGATTCCACTGTAGGGGAGGGGAGCGTATACACTGCCCAGCACCAGGGGTCCTCTCCAATCCTACCCCGAATAAACAGATAGCGCCCCTGTGTGTCAGTCCACTGCTGTGCATGTATGTAAGGGACCCTTCGATGCACCAGGATTGCTACTCCCCGCGAACCCCTCGTGAAGCCGGAGTGGAAGACCTGATGGAACCCATACCGTTGTAAGCAAAGGGCCTTCATGCCCATAAGGTGCGTTTCCTGTAACATGAGAACATCGGCCCTCACCCTCTTTGCCTGGTGGAGTATGGCCCCCCGTTTAATTTTATCCAGGACCCCGCGTACATTCCAGCTAATAATGCGGAGGCTGTCCTGGGTCACCCGACCTCTATCAGGTATCCTAGCCATGAGGGGGTGCATCCTCTTTCAACACTGATCTCGAGCTGTGGCGATGCATGTGTAGTCTGTAACGGGCCTGTATTTGAAGTGCGATCTGTAAACTTGACCCACCCCTCCCAACCCCCCAACAAACCCCCAACTCTATCCCTCGAGGATGTTGTTACTTCTGTCGCTGTAGAGCAGACACAAATCCCCAAACCGAACCCCCAACAAACCCCCCACCCCATACCTCAAGAACACTGAAGCATCTGTCGCGGCATGATTGACCCGCCTCCCCCAACGGGAGGAGACCGGCCACCTCATCCAATGGATCCCCAACCCCATAGCGATTGGGCCCGTATCCCACCCAGAAAGGTGTGGCGGGAGTCCTGGCCCATAACAACTGTGCTCCTAGTGACCTCAGGAAAAGAAGACCCACATGGACCACACCGGCCCCTCACTCAGTCCTTCCCCGGCGGCAGCACTACCGTGCCACCCGGCCGTGATGTGGCCCCACAGGAGAGCGAGCGTCGCTTGACCGAGACCGCTTGGCACCCCTACGGCCGGATCGCTGCCTCCTCTGGTTCGTCTCACTCGCGGAAGAGTCGGACTCCCTCCCGGCCCCCATCCGGGGCGGGTGTGTGCCCTGACCCTCACTGTTTCGTCTGTCCATTTGAACACTCTCCTCCGGAGTGTCAAAGAAATGGGTGCGTGACTGGAAGACCACCCGCAGTCGAGCAGGGTAGAGAAGCAGTATTGCAGGTTAAGTTCTCGCAGACGGGCTTTCGCAGCCTGAAAGGATTGCCGTTGCTGCTGCACCAGGCGCGTGTAGTCCGGGAAAATGAGGATCTTCACGCTTTCGGTAGCAGGGGTTCCTTAAGCCGGGCCTGTTTCCAAGATCGTGTCCCTGTCCAAGTAGTTCAATATTTTCGCAATTATGGGACGCGGGCGAGCCCCCACTGGCGGCTTCTGCATAAGTGCGCGGTGGGCCCTCTCCACCACAAAACACCGCGATAATGCCTCTGGGGGATTCAACTCTCCAACCACTGTGTGAGGAAGCGCTCCACACTACCCCTTCACTGCCCTCTGGAAAACCAACGAAGCGGAGGTTGTTGCGGCGGGCCCGGCCCTCCGCGTCCTCCGCCCGCAGGGCCAGTCCCCGTTGGGTCATCTCCATCGCGGCCACTTTCTTCTTCAGGATAGTGACGTCGTCCTCCACACCCGAGATGCGGGTCTCGGCCTCCGTGATGCGGGAGACTGCGTTGCGCAGGTCTTGGCGCAGGAGCGTGACATCCGATCCCACCGCTCCTATCTTCGCGTACAGCATATCTCGGGACTGGGTGATCACTTCCATGAGCGCCGCATTGTCCGGCACGGCCCCTTGTTGGCTCCCGGACCCACTCGGGCCCGTGTATTTGTCGATTGGGCCCTGCTTCGCCGGTCCATTGCCACCTTTGTCGCAAGTCATGGTCGCCTGCAGCAATCTTCACAGTTGTCGAGACGGACCCCTCCTCCGTGATGGGTACCGTGCTCCTGTGGATGCCCCGCGGCCGACCCAGCCGCCGATCAAAGACTCACGGGCAAGGAGAAGGAGTCCCCCCCGGTCGCAGCGGGCCACCAGGGCCTACGCACCGCCCAACGACGGGCGCTGCCACGGGCCGTCCGGACCAGCTCCTCTGCGGGCACGGGACACCTCCAACCCTCGTTATGCCCTCGGGGCCCGACCGACCCCCGACACGGGCCGCCTGTTAATCCGGATGACTGGGCCCCAGGGGTGGCTCCCCCGTCTGCTCAACTGCCCACACCACTGGTCCTTTCGCCCGGCCGGCCCTCCCACGCGGGCCGATCGCACCGCCGAGGGGAGGAGGGGAAAGCGGCAATGGGCACCGCAAGGGGGCACGCAGTCCCAAGAGCCCCCCCCCCGGGAAGGGCCGATGTGTTGCCCGCTGCGAATGGGGGCAGGAGGGGAAGGCTCACCGAGTCAGGCCCGCGCGAGGCCCACTCCACCACCGCGGTCCGTAATAGCCGCCGAGCCACACCACCAGCGCTGCCGGCACAGCGCCCCAGACACAGGCACCACCAGGATCACTGCACACACCCGGCGCGGGAGCGCTGCCGTGCCGCCTGTCCTCCGGGTGCCCGGGTTGGGTCCCGGCACAGATGCCCCCAGCGGCCGCCGGCACTCGACCTCCCGGCTTCCCTTCACTCTCTGGGCTGCAGACTCGTGTGGTCTCTGCGACGCTGCCCGGGGGGCCCCAGCCGCCACGATCGCCGCCGAGCCTCCACCACCAGGGCCCGGGGTCACCGACACTCCGCTGAGTGGGTAGCAGGCACTAGGAGCCAGGATAAATTACAAATTTATGGCGGGCTGGACGGAGCTCGCCTAGCACACGTCCTCCATGTTCGGCTGCTAAGCCACGCCCATAACTACGAAGTTTTGATGCCAGCCGCTTTTGTAACCAGGCAGATGACCACCACTGAGACCCGATATGCCTAAATTTAGCAGGAAGCCCTGACTATTAAATAGGGGCGTCATCACTTTCACCTGTACCTCTGTGGCGATAAGTTCTGAGTCATAACGGACTGCAAGCCACTTGTTTACCTATTTGCTGACACATCTCTAGCCCCCCCCATCACCGAGGGTTGAGAGGTGACTGGTTCAGCTTTACATATACAGTTTCACATGCTATGTAAGGCAGGGGTCAGGAATCCAGCAGACTACCTATTGAGACATCCCTAAGCACCCATGCAAAAGCCAAAACTCAGCAGGCCATGACACTGAAGACTACATTCGCCTAATCGCACAGAGAACATGCCCCAAATCCATGACTAGAAGAATTCACCACTACTTCCCTGGAAGACAAACTTATACAGATAGTTGTGAAGGCAATGGAGCAAGACAAATGGAAGGGCTTCCTGTGTGACTCTCAATCATGGAAAGCAGTTGATAAAGTAATGTTCATGGAGCTGTGAAGAGTGAGGGAGGACCTGAGTGCCCTGATGGAGAGCTTCTCCAAGCAGGAGATGCATCGTGATACCACAAACACTCCAAAAAAGGGTAGTGGAGTTGGCACACCAAGGGGTTGGCAAAAAACAATCACGCCTGAGGGAGAAATGTGTTTCCAGGGATGGACGAGGCAGTAGAGTGCATGGTAATAGCATGACGGGCCTTTCAGCTGACTGGGGGAGTTTGTCGCCCAGCCCCTATCCTGACTTAAGAACCGTGGAGGACACTATGGACAAAGGTCATCATAGACTTTGGCAGCTTCTAGATGGACAACTAACGCTGGTGCTAGTGGTGGACACCCCCAAGTTTTCAGTGGTTGAGCTCACAGTGTCAATAGCCTTCCACAAGGTATGCCCTCTATTGGAAAAACATTCACTACATTTGGTCTACCAACAGAAATTTGGACAGACAATGGGCCCCCATTCCAAGGGGACGAGTTAGACAAATACTTGGACCAACTAGGAATCCATCACTGGGAAGTCATGCCAAAATGGCCATAGACCATTAGGGATGTAGAGCACTTTACTCTTATCCTCAATAAGGAAGGCACTGTGTTTCGGAGTGGAGCAAGGAGAGGATGTGGAATGTAGTCTATATCATTTCTTTCCAGTCAACTGCAACATGCCACACTGCACCACCTTATGCTCACTCATTGCACTGATGTTTAGGAGGCATTCCAACAGGATTGTGATGGTGCCCAGCCGATATGGACATTACCACACCTCAACAACTCTCTTTGGCAACAGCAAGATAGCCATCTACCTGGACTACAAAACAGGTACAGGAGTAGCACAAATCTTTTTTCAGTGTCAAGCAAAAACTAAGAGTGCTACAGTTACAATACATGCTCGTGTACCCAGCAAGACTGAAAGTCATTTTCCAAGGAGAAGCACATTTCTTTGATCATCCGGAGGAGGTGTGGGAATGGCAGTAACTCTGGGACAAGATGGCCGTACCCTAACCGGGAAGCAGCCAACAACAGAGCCGGGTGTCCCGCCCTTGAGGGAGCCCCCGCCATCACCGCTCAGCGAGGGAGGACCTGAACACCCCCCCCCCCTGGGCTCCCGGAAGGTGATGATCAGTGAGGAAGGGGACCATGCAGCTATGCACTTCAGAAACACAAAACATGGAATTGGACAATGGCACACTGTCGCTTGTTGATGCAACTTAGACTGGTGCCTCGAGCCCTACGTTGGACTTTATACCAGATACCACAGTTGCCCCGAGGTGGAGGTTGGAGATGACTGACTGAAGATGCGTGCCGTTTGAATCTGTGAAGTAGTAATTTAGGGGCTGGTATGATGCATGCCTGGGGAGTTTGAATGCTGCTGACAGCTAATGACTCTGGCGTAACTGCAACGCCACATGGTGGTATACTGGATCGCCAGACAACACAGAACCAATAGGTCATGATCGCGTGTCTCAAGGACTTACAGATAGAGCACACGGACTTGCTAGGTGAGAACGGTTGCGACTGGAATGAAGCAGGTATATAGTATGCAGATGTGAGTGGTTTTCAAAGTTGCTGGCCGGTGGAGTGTGTTAGCTGTCCCCGTTGGACAGGCTGGGATGCCCCCGTTGGACAGGCTGGGATGCTGTGCATGTCCTGGTACAAGCAATGGGTGGGCATAGATAGTCAAACGGTGGTACTATGTTTGTCCGTGGGTGGGGAGTGTTTGGTTTGTATTGATTATTTGTGTTGACAGTTGAAATGCAGTTAGGAGCAGCGATGTCACGGCAGGGGGAGAGGAGGCTCACACAAGAAATCATGGAGGATGACTTCAGAATCCTGACCTGGAACGTCAGGGAATCAGGAACATACATTAAGAGGTACAGGGTACTTACCTTCTTGAAACGGCAGAAAATCAATGTAGCATGCTTGAAAGAAACATACTTGGAACACATAGGTGCCACACGACTGACTAAAAAATGGTGGGGACATGTCTTACACTCCTCCTATTCTACATATGCCAGTGGCACTCTAATCTGGGTGGGCCCAGGAGTGCAGTTTTCCCTAACATACATGGAAGCCGATGTGGGAGGGTGGTATGTCTTGTTACAGGGGACACCCTGGACGGACAGAAATTTAAATATTGAACGCTTACGCCTCAAATATTGATGACCCTGCCTTCTTCCAGAACATGCAGGACCTGATAATGCAGGATGTTGGGTCACCCATTATATCGCTAGGTGACGTAAACTGCGTCCTAGACTCTAGACAATTTAAACAAACACCACCCAGAGCAGGCACTAAACCGTTTATGACCGCAGCACTCAACGGAGTAATGCAAAACATGAACTTAGAAGATGTCTGGCAGATGACCCACCCCACCCAAAGGGTATACACATGCTATTCAACGACGCAGAACACCTTCAGCAGGTTAGATAGGATACTAGTGGATGGATTCCCCCGAACAGAAGACATTGAGGTAACACCCCTAGCGTGCTTCCTATCAGATCACTCCCCAGTTAGTTGCGTGTTCTAATGGAGAGGCTCAACGTGAGGTGAGAGGTCCTAGAGGATGCCGGTCGACATCCTAGTGAACCCAGTTGGACGGGTGGCGCTATCACAGACACTAACAGACTGCATGGAGGCTAACTGGGGCTCCACGGCCAAGGATTGGGAGGCCCTTAAAGCAGTACTGAGGAGGAACTGCCTGGGGCTAACATGCAGGGTACGTCGACAGTTGCAGAGTTAAGCAGGAAGGAAACGGTGCTGGCCTCTATACAGGGTGGGGCCCAGACCCACCCTGAGACACGCAGGAGAGAACAAAGTGTGCGCAGGCGCATGGCAGATATCTAGGACCGATTATAGAAGTATACACTGAAACAATATAGACAGAAGTTACATACAGAGGACGACAAATCAGGTAGTCTATTAACCAGGACCCTGCATATGGAGCACACGCCACCACTTTTAACACACCTGCTGACGCCTCAGGGCACCAGGGTCACCTCCAGAGTGAGTATAGGGGCCGCGTCCTGGGAGCACCTACAGCAAGTGTGCATCGCAGACCCAGACATAGACCTAAACCAAAAGACGCCATTCTTGGAGAGCCTGGACATCCCCAGGTTTTGACCATTGGCTGCCGAGGCCCTAGATGCCCCCATAGAATTTGAGGAGCTTAGGCCAGCCTTGAGCATGCTCCCACGGGCTAAGGCACTGAGCAGGGATAGCTTCTCTCCTAAATTTTATCAGGTGTTCTTGGCAACGATCACAGAGGGACTCCTGGAGGTCTTCCTTGAGGTGTGCGCTGACGGGATACTGCCATTGACCATGAGGGAGGGAGAGATATATGTATGTTCCTCAAACCGGGAGATGACAGGGCTGACTCTGCAGCATACAGGCCACTCACAATGATTAACTCCGACATGAAGGTCCTTTGCGAATTACTTGCCAATCGACTGACAGCCTACATGACACAATTGGTACACGTAGACCAGTGCAGGTTTATCCCGGGCTGGAATACTAGAATGAATCTCGGGCGTTTCGCCCATGTTCCCCAACGAAGTTGAGCATCGCAATGAGGAAATGGTGTTGGTGTCTATTGACCTAGAAAAAGCTTTCAACACATTGGACTGGGGTTACTTACTCGAGGTGCTGAGAGTCATGGGTTTTGGTCCTCAGTTTCGTGGGTGTTAACAGCTGCTGTATACGGATCTCAGTGCCAGTGTGTGCGTGGGACGAACTCGCTCGGACAAGTGGGTCTTGGGTCATAGGACATAACAGGGCTGCCCACTTTCGCTTCCCCTGTTTGCGCTCGCGATGGAGCACCTGGCAGTATGGGTGCGCCATGAGCTGCGGGACTGGGGTACACGGCTGGGAGATGTTCGTCACATCATATCGCTCATACACGGGCATTGCCCTATTTTATCTCTCCTCGACCTGCGTCGCTTTGGCGATTCTTCTGCATCTAGTAAATGAGTTTGGGACCTCTACGGGTCAACCACACCAAATCGCTACTATTTCCCCTCACGTCCCTGGGCGGAACACTGGTGTAACGCCTCCCGGACATCGGATGGCACTGGGAGCTGGCACAATTTAGACACTTGGGGATCAAGGTTGTGCATACCAGAACACAACAGCTACGCCTCAACATAGACTGGGGGCTGAACACGATAAAGACGTCGATGACCTGGAACATACTGCCCCTCTCTTTGATGGGTAGGCTGGCCATCTACCAGATGGTGCTACTACCACGATGTCTGTATGTCCTGTAGGGTGTTCAGACAACTGAGCCTAATCCTCATCTCCCTGCTGTGGGCAGGCAGGCATAGTAGTGTGGCATTGGCCACACTGACCAGACTGTACGAAGAGAGTGGGTTGGAGGTGCCACGTCTAGACCTGTATTATTATGCCGCACACCTACAACATGCAAAAAAACAGTTTGCTAGCAGCAGGGGCGGCTGCTTTATTAGGGCAAAAGAGCTGCACCCCCCCCCACCTCAATTCTTACCTGTTACTTATTTTTAAAACTGTGATAGTAGTGAATTGTTTGGAGCTTCTGACCCGCTCTCTGTATGAGGTCAGGCTGAAGCAGGCTCTTTAGAAACATACTCGCCCAGTTGCCTGCTGTCGCAGGATTTACAGGGCTTGCCTCTTTTCAGCCCTGATCCTCTGTGCCTTGCAAGGCTGCAGGGCCACAGCCTCCTATGATGCAGTGCAGCCTTGCTGATTGAAAACAGCCTGGGAGCTTTAAGCTTAAGCCCTGGGTTTCCCGAGGCTGTTTGTCAATCAGAGAGGCTGCACTGTGTACCAGTGCAACCCCACCCATTTCCAAACCCGTCACAGAGTGGGGTGGGAACAAACCTCTGAGGCCTTCACCTTGTACTGGGAGGAGTTAAGAAACGTGTAAGGTGCACACGAGGCTGTAGAGGAAGAAGATCGGAGCCTGCTGCAAGTTGGTGTTTAAGGCAAGTGTGGGCAAACAAAAAAAAATAAACGTGCCTTGAAACAGGTCCTTAACGGGCCTTGATTTATTGACCTTCATCACACTCACCATCAAAAAGCAAAATACAAAAAGCTGCCAGTGGAAGACTTGTGAAGTTGGGAGAGTTCTCATGTTGTGTGATTTCTGCTTCTCTTGGATGAATTCTTGCCTCAAGTTCACTCACAGCAAAGTTAAACAATTAAAAAAATGTTACATAGAAATTATCACACTGGACAAATGTGCTGCAGCTTCAACATACATAGTCTGAAAAGTGCTCATGTCTGTCTACCATTTTTTATACTATTTAACTTTATGGTGAGTGAACATCAGGGCTGGCTTTACCCCACCTGGTGTTGAGCTCTGGTGCTGTGCTTAGAAATAACTCATGGGTTTAAACACATCCACTGCAGAGTTCCTTGTGTGTCAAGCAACAATAAAAATGTCATGATAACAATGGTGATTAATGTTCATGCTGGAAGGAGATGGAGTTTTGTTGAGTGGCAGTTTTGACTCATCAGTGGGGGGTTAATGTGCCTGCTGCAAAGAACCTGTATAAAGAAGAGAACAGTAATTTATGTGGATAGCTCAGTCGATTCCTGCTTTTGTCACAGAGATCCTTTTCTCACTTGCATTTCATAGGTTACAATCCTAATATAACACAGTGACACATGAACTGTCATCAAAGAGCTGCATGCAAACTACAAGGGACAGGTTAAAACATTGTTTTTTCCCAGTCTTTTTATTAGTATGATGTTGCAAAAAATGGCTCGTTTGGGTGGAAATATATTATTATTATTAGCAAAGCCAACCCCAACCACTGTGGTACATTTTAAATATTGAATTTGTGCTTCTCCATACCAAACACTCTTCAAATATACTGCCTGCTTCACATTGTCTAATGTAACTTTTCCTATAGACTGATTTACAGCTGTATGGTTCATTGTCTCTATATAAAGTGTGTGATGTAAAGTTCTCTGACACCTTAAACTGGTATGAGTAGCCATATAAAACAAATGAATGCATGTGAGGTAGGGCCTATGGAGAGAAGAGGGGCACTGTTGGCGGGTGGTAGTGAGAGAAACCATGCAGCATGAGGTCACGGGAGAGTGGGCACCAAAAAAGAGTGTTACATTGGGCACCACCAGTGCTAAAGCCGGCACTGGGTGATCATGGCCTGAGCAGATGTTCTGTTCAGCAAACGCCCTTGCAGTCTGCAGTTTCTTGCTCAGCTGGAATAGGTAGAAGAGGTTGACATTCCCTCCCACCTTTTCCTTCCTTATGCAGTTAAGGAGTATGCACAATGCAGTGTCCCATGACTTTGTACCACACTGCAGTGCTAGTGGAGGCTGCAGAACTGCATTTCTAATGGCCCTCTGAGGCTGAGAGTTATGTGACACTGAAGTGAGAGTTGGGAAGGAGAGCGAAACAATGTTCACAAGAAAAAAGATGCTGCAGTTCCAGCCAAGAGCAGGACCATAAATCTTTACGGAGCTGCATGTGGTACACTCTCCCCAATTACATCTGCAAGCAGCCATTAGGATGTGACTGAATGCAGAACTCTCAGGTTTCTCAGGAACATGCCTGAGCAGCTCATCCAGTTCAGGTTTTTTACATGCATTCTTGAGCTTGTAGTCTTCTAAGTTAGCCCATTATAGAATTGGAACTACAAGCCACAGAATGCTAAGTAAATATCTGATCTCGACAAGCTGCTCATGCACGGGCCGCAGTCCTCCCTCGTTGAGGCAAATTTAGTATTTGGTTTAACGCCTCACTCTATTTGAAGTTCACCAGCCACCACTGCCACAGACTATAACACTATTATGGGCAAAGAATCTGTAAACCGTGATGAAATGTCTCTTTGGATTGCTTGCACTACCAACCAGTTGTAAGGGGTCCATCCTCATACAGCACCTCAAGACAAGAATATAATTTTAACCATGTCTTTTCCTTGGGATAGTGCCACCCATAGAGGGATACAACATCTAGGAAAGTATATTTGCATGTATCTATACTACTACGCATTGCACAACCTCTTTGACAGTGTTGCCAAATGTATAAAAATAACTACATAATGAGAACGAAGCCACACCTGCTCTGGATCTAGGAATGAAAGTAATGGTTGGAGACAGAAGCTTGGCTCAGAGGATGACTTTCAATAGATCACAGGGAGGTCGCTCCTTTGCTGCTTACAAAATCCTAGCCCAGAATCAGATAGTCTACGAATGATTTACCACCAGGGTCCCCATGAACATGCAGTGCTCAAAGGGCGATGGAGATGGCCCCCCCTTTCGTCTGGGCTCTGGTCCTCAAGTGAGCGGCTCTATGCACCGGCCCAGAGGCCAGCTATACCAGGCCAATTGATGCTCCTTGGCACCGCGTATCGTTGCAGTATAGGGGAGATTCTTACTTAGATGCATTCGGTCATAATCCTACAGATGGTAGCTTCACTCCTCAGTCAAGTACATACACCAAATGTCTGAACTTGTGATTCCTCTCATACTGAGCAGGATTACCGTTGTAACAACACATCATCAGAAGGGTGAAACTAACCTGTCGCACAAAGGTCTAAACCCAAGGGATGTTCCCTATTAGTGGCTGAACAATCCAATGCTTGGTAAATCCTGCATCAGAATAAAAGGAAGAGCAGACATCCAAGGATAAAAAAGTGACTTCACTAGGAACGCTTAGACTCCACAAGCCAGTTACCCCTGTGATAATGTTTCTGTCACCTCTTGCTTGAAACCCAAAAAGTCAGAAGGATCATAGGGCTCCACTTTCATGGTCTGTATTCATACTGAAAATTGAGATCAAGCGAGCTTTTGCCCTTCTGCTCCATGGAAGGTTTCTGTCCTCCCTGAGCTAGCCTTTAGGCACCTGTGTTATCATTTAATAGGTATACCGCCGCAATCAAACTTCTCACCTGCCACTGTCCATGGAGTGGGGGACGCCCAGCAGGTTCCAGGCACTTTGAGCCAGAAGCGAGAACCTCACGGGGCTTACCATCCTCACTGGGTAAGTGAAAAACGATGAGTGGTGGTATTTCACCAGCAGCCTGAGGGCATCCCACTCATATCTCTTCACACTTCAAGACTAGAGTCAAAGTCAACAGGTTGTCTTTCCCTGCTGGATCTGCCTATTCCCTTGGCTGTGGTTGTGCTAAATAGTAGGTAGGGACAATGGCAATCTTGTTCATCCATTCATGCGCATCACTAACAAGATGGCGAGGCATTTGGTTATTCTTGTACATGAATCCCAACGACCTCAACCAACCAGTGAACATCAGTCAAACCATTACCACCTGGTCTCCACTCACTGCCCCTGACCACCTCAGCCATCATGTCTTCCAATCACTACAGGGCACCCACCGACCCTTGCCCCCACCACCTCTACAAACTTGCAATGAACCCAATCAGGGCGCAACTTACCAGCTTCCCTAACACCTCCTAACATCTTCCCGGACAGATGGAAACAAGCAGATGTCAGACCAAACCCCTCCTAAAGAAAGCCTCCGCCGACCCCAGCAATCTCAAAAATTATTGTCCGATCTACCTGCTCCCCTACTCAGCCAAAGTACTTGAGAAAGCCATTAACCAGCAGCTCACCAGTTCCTGGGACAAAACCACCTACTGGATGCTTCACAATCAGGATTCCGTGCCAACCACAGTACTGAGACTGTTCTGATCACCACCACAGACGACATCAGAAAACTTCTCGTCCATGGAGAAACTGTGGCCCTGATCTTCCTCTACCTTTCCGCGGCGTTCGACACCGTCTCCCACAACACCCTCATCAGCAGACTCTACAACATAGGCATACTGAAAGACACCCTGAAGAGCATCCCTTCCTTCCTTTCAGTACGCACACAGAGCATCCAACTGCCTCCCTTAACCTCCGCACCCAAAGGCATCATATGTAGCGTACCACAAGGATCATCCCTCAGCCCCACCCTGTTCAACATCTACATGACCCCCACACAGACGTCATCAAATCCCACAGACTCAACATAATCTCATACTCAGACAACACTCAACTGATCCTCTCGCTCACCAATGACCCCTCCAAATCCAACATCCACAACAGCATGACCAACGTAGCCAAATGGATGAGAGACAACTGCCTCCACCTCAATTCCGAAGTACTGATCTTTGGGAAGAACACCTCCACACGGGACCACAGCTGGTGGCCTGCAGAACTTGAACCTACACCCACACCGACCAACCATGTACGCAGCCTCGGCATCATCCTCAACAGCCAACTGACCATGAAACGACAAGTCAACGCGGTTGCCTCCTCCTGCTTCGCGTGCTCCACAGAATCTTCAGATGGATCCCAACCAACATCAGAAAGACCATCACTCAGGCCCTCGTCACCAGCCGCCTTGCTGCGACAATGCACTGTACACCAGCATCTCCACCCAGCTCCTCAGAAGACTCCAGACCATGGGTACTCACAAACATTTTCCCGGGGGCCGCAAAGTTTGGTCTATGGTGTGACCGTGGGCCGCACTGATGCCAGCGGGGGTGTAAAGTGGGTGCAGGGGAAGCAAAGCATGTATATCTAGCGGCTGTCTTTAAAAATGAAGGTGTTCCTAAAGTTAAGGGCCTAGTTACTTCCTTTCCCTAACTGCAATTAACCATTAAATAAGTGTTTGCTGTATATTTAACTTTTTTTTCCATGTTTGTGCTGAGTCGAGTGAAAGGAAGTCCAGTGCTGCTGCTACCCAGGGGGCCACATGTAATGGTCAGGAGGGCTGCATGTGCCCCCCTGGCCGTACTTTGAGTATCACTGCTCCAGACCATACAGAACGCTGCAGCCAGGCTCATCCTGGAGCTCCCCAAACAAACCCACATCACCGCCACCTGAGAGACCTCCACTGGCTCCCCATCCAGAACAGATGCCAGGTCAAGATCCTTACACACGCCCACAAAACCCTCCATGACCAAGGACTTGCCTACATTAACCATCGACTGAACTTTCATTAACCCTCTAGACACCTGCGCTCCTCTTCACTCGCCCTCGCACACCCCCCGCATCTGTCACTGCAGCAGCGATGGCTGCTTCTTCTACATCAATGCCAAGACCTGGAAACGACCTTCCCCTCCAACTCCGTACAGCCCCCTCGCTGGCAGACTTCAAAAAGAGACTCAAGACCTGGCTCTTCGACAGATACCCTAAGGGTGACAGTGTTGCGCTTTACAAATGCTGTTTGATAAGATAGGGACAGTACACCCCCCAGTACATCTCAAGCAATTAGTATTGCTTATTTCTTATAGCACTTTTCGATCTTGCGATTGCAAATGTCCTGTGCAGAGTAAGGTTTGGTTAGCATACGATTAGCATATAGTAATATGACCTGAACTGATTATGTGTATGTAGATTATGAATTATTCTAACGGAAATTCTTACATGCAGTGAGGAATTCACTATTGTCTGTTCTAACCAAAATTCACACTAACTATAATAAAAAATCCTAACATCAACATAAACCTTCAACAATTCTAATATTATGTTTCAACGTCACACATACATTTTCAAACCCTTATACTTAATAAAATGATCTAAATTTGCACTACATTTCAATACTAAACTAATATGTTTCAATTTTCTGACATTAACATTTCTGTCGAAGCACTACTCTCAATTCAGTATACATTTATTGAGCTTTGTCAATCTATTGGTTGGCCATAAAGTACTGGCACACTTTTAAAGTGTCCATCATGGTAGTAAAGCATACATTTTTCTCGAAGTGGAATGCCTTTTGCAGTCCTAGATCAGTTAGAGCCCTATCGTTAGATTGAGGCCAAATTTCCTGACAACCTACAATAAAACAATGAAATTTCAGAGTGGAACAGTTTTTGAGAGTTTTGATTTCTTGAGATAGTTCACTGTAATAATTGGCTTTACTTTCATAAGCTTATTCAAGGGAATTATGTGAGTTTTTGTAACAGATAGAAACATCATTCAACACAGCATTACCATCCATGGCGAATACTACATCAGGTTTTCTTAATTCACCTTGACTAATGTTTAAATAAGGTTTTGTGTATGATAGCCAACCACATCTTTTTTCTCTATCAATGAGTAGCTCCAGAATCTTGTGTCTTTTATTTCTTGTTTCCTTTTTTTAGGACATGTATTTGACATGTACTATTGTTTCACATACATCTTTGCAATATCTACAAGTAGCGAATAGTCGATCTCTTCCGCTGGATATTGTTTCTCTAGTGTTCATGACATCCGCTGTCAGGATAAGCACAGCTATGTATTGATTTTCCTTCGTAATCCAAAAGTTTGAGGTTGAGAAATATTCTAAGTATTTTATTCCATCTTCTTGTACAGGGAGATTCTTCAATTTTCAAATTCTCCATTTCCCCAGTCAAAAGATGCTAATTGCAAAGAGTAGTATATGAATCTGCTGTGTCATAGCTTTAGGTTGTGAGTTTTGAGTGAGCAAGTACAAGTTCAGAGTGTCTCTGAAAAACAATAGATTCTTCATTTTGTTAATTTCTATAGTTGAACATAGCTTTAGTATACCTAAGCCACCATTTGATCTTTTAGAGTAATTGTAATTGTATTTATATAGCGCTTACTACCCCTTTACAAAGTGTTGAAGCCTTTTTCAGTGAGTGGCACGCTACTCTGGAACCCAAAGAATTAGGAGGTGGATTAGTATAGGGAAATCTAAGTTGTTAATTTGAGCGGTTGACATGTGGGTCTATCAGTTTGATTGAACAGGATAAAGGAGGGATAGAGGAGGAAGTGTATAGATAGTGTTTTGTGTTAGTGTTTTGGGAGATCATATTAGTAAAATGAGTTTTGGGATGAGTCAAAGGAGGGATAGAGGATGAAAGAGTCTAGAAAGGGTTATTAGGGAGATCATAGTAGTAAAATAAAGGTTTGGATGAGTCAAGGAGGGATAGTGGTACTTGTGGACCACACCCAGACTGTATTGCCCTATATTGTAATTGTATTTATATAGAGTTTACTACCCCTGACAAGATGTTGAAACACTTTTCGGCAAGTAACACGCTACTCCGGAACCCAAAATGGATTAGTGATGGATTAGTATAGGGAAATATAAGTTGTTAATTCGAGCAGTGGACATGTGAGTATGATTGGTTGGATTGAATTGGATAATGGTGGGATAGGAGAGGGAAGCGTCTAGAAAGGGTTATATGGGAGATCATATTAGTAGAATGAGGTTTGGGGTGAGTTGAGGAGGGAAGAGTCAAGAAAGGGTCTTAGGGAGATCAATGAGGTTTGGGGATGAGTCAGAGAATAGAGGTAGAGGATATATTGAGAGAGATATAGAATGAGACATAGAGTAGTACATTGTATGCTTTTTTATTTTAAATGTTCTTTCATTCTACAGTAGGAGTAAAGTAATAAATATGTAGGTACATAACTACATAGAAAGGGTATTTACGTATAAAGAAAATAACAAAGAGATATAAAATTGTATTGTATAAAGTTCCATATGTGCATGTATGGATAGATAGTTAGAAATTCAGACTTTCAGGTGTTGCTGTACGTAAAGCTAATTTATTTGTGTATTTTTAGAACATTTTTTATTTTTATATTTATATTTTCCTCAATATTTCAGTAGTAAAGCACTTATAGATAAGATTGATATGATTATATTTACATATTGTGATATATAAGTAAAACAAACAGAGACCCATAAGCAACTAATCAAATAACTTATATCAAAACAATGCAGTGACCAATATACATTTTAAGCATAAAATAATGTGTGTGTGTGTGTATATATATGGCGCAAAAAGTAATGGTTGATGACAACACCATAATTAACCTTTCTTCAATGACTCTATCTGAGGCCGAAAAGCAGTTGCTATCATTGGGTCTGTCTTTTTGCCCTATCAGTGATTTCAATTATGCTCGCACTAGGGTTGACGTTTTCTGTTTTATCCGGAAGTTGAAATTGAAGAAGTTCTTCGCCATAAAAGATGGCTTGAAAGAAATACAAGCAAGAAATATCAGTGAGACAGATTCTAGCATGGGTATGCTTGCATCAGATGTGCCCACTCTTCTTGCTTTACAGGAACTGAGCAATGAGGGCAATAACAGCGGCCAGGTCACGACCGAATTACAATCAACTCAAGACAGATTATTAGCTGCCAATATCAAGCAAGTAGGAGCAGGCATGAGCCCGTTCAAATCAAAATCTAACTTCATTCCAAACATGCCAAAAGACGCTATCGATATCTACCATGAGGTGGTGATTGAAGAAATCAAAAAACTACATCATCAAGTTAAACATAGGAAACGTTACAAAAGCAAAGATGAATTGCAGTATTCCAAGTTGGTGAAAAAGTTGAGCAACAATCATGAAGTCTTTGTTACAAAATCAGACAAGGGTGGAAATATAGTGATATGGCCACAAAAAGATTACGTGCTAGAAGCTCACAGGCACCTAGATGATCTGAAATGTTATGAGAAGACAAACATCAAACATTGCAATTTGGCAAAGGATATTTAAAAAAGATGTTTTTGGAATGGAAACGAGAGGGAATTATTTCCTTAGAAGAGTACAAATTTCTGCATGTGGAACATCCGGTCTTACCTAGACTTTACTTTATCCCCAAGGTTCATAAGAACATTACCCCATCCCAGGGAGACCGATCATATCAGCGATCGGCAGTATGGGGAAAAGGCAACGCAATATATAGATTATTTCCTTCAGGATTTTGTGAAACAACTTCCTACATATGTGAAGGATACTGGGGATTTTCTGAAGAAGATACAAGACATAGAATGGGCAGAGAACTCACATTAGACATCGAATCCTTGTATACAAGTATAGAGCATAATTCAGGATTGAATGCAGTACAGTACTTTTTAAGCACAAGGCCAATGGATTGTTATAATCATAACAAAATGCTTTTAAATTTGATCACTTGGTGCCTGTGTAATAACTTTTTCACCTTTGGCAGTGATGTTTACTTGCAAAAAGAGGTGTGACGATTGGAGCCTGCTTCTCCCCCAGCTATGCATGTTTGCATGTTGGCTGGTGGGAGGAGCAGGTTCTCAAACCCATACTTGGGGACAAATATACCAACCATGTTTTATACTGGTTGAGATATATTGATGATGTTTTTATTATATGGAATGGGGATGAGAAACAGGCTGGTGAGTTTATTAACTGCATCAATGATAATACTGCCAATTTGAAATTTACCTCACATATAAGTAGGGGATCTATTGAATTTTAGATGTGCGAGTGTATGTAAAAGAAGGGAGGTTAGCGACCACCTTACACAGAAAAGCCACAGCTGGAAATGTCACACTTCACGCCAGTAGTGCGCATCCTCAGCACTTAATTAAGAATATCCCCTACGGAGAACTTTTACGTATAAAAAGAATCTGCAGCACACAAGAAGATCTCAAAGTGTGTACAGAAGAAGCGTTAAGCAGATTCAAACAGAGAGGGTATGAGAACAAACTTTTAATTGAGGCAGAAAGGAAGATGAAGGAAAGAACAAGGGAATCTTTGTTTTCCAATCATAGTAAAAAAGGAAACGGTGCTGATGTTAATAATGCCCCCAGACTTATCACCACCTATAATAAACAAGAAAGGAAGATTCGATCCATAATCAAACATAATTGGCCAATTGTGTTGACGGATGGGGTATTGGCTCGAGGCTCCCTGCCCAACCTGTGATTACATACAGAAAAGGCCCCTCAATGCGCACTCAAATTGTGAAGAGCAGCCCAGAACTGTCCAAAGCCACCATGTGGCTACAACCTAAACTGGGTTTTACCAAATGCTCTTCATGTAGGGCCTGCAGATTCGGGGAAAATACAACCCATTACACCACTCCTTTCAGCCCGGATAGAATTGCTATCCAGGACAAATTCAACTGTAGAACGGAGTATGCAGTGTATATTTTGGCATGCACCTGCGGCCTTAGGTATGTGGGAAGTACCAAGCTGCAGGTGCATGTCCGAATTCTGCAGCACCTACGAGCCATCGTGAATAATGACACTACTTATCCGGTGGCTCGTCATTTCAAACAGATGCATGATAACAACCTTAACTGTTTGAAATATTTTGTGGTGGCAGCGGTTCCGAAATTACGAAGAGGTGGTGACAGGGAAAGGAAATTAAGGCAGATGGAGTCCCGTATGATTTTGGAGCTCGTTAGTAAGTTCCCCAATGGATTAAATAATACTGAGGACTTTCAGTATTTTTTATAAAACCACATTCTAAAAGATAAGTGATCTTAGCAAAGTATGCAACAGTTGTTTCTGCAGTGGCGTGTCCCAAATTCCATCTGGGACCGCGCAAGAAATGTACATATATACATGAAATACATTTTTAGATATAGCTTTTATGATGGTATTTTTTATTGAGGATTTAGCACTTGCACTTTAAGTGGTCTAGTTGGCCAGATTTAGCACTTTTACACATCAAGCACTTTACAGTTGTACTGCATACTTTGCACAATATATAGCACTTTATCAATAGGCATTTTTGCACAGGAAGGAATATCATTAGGTAACAATTCCAGGCATTATGGCTTGAGCTGTGATTAAATTTGCGATGCAGTACCTGCACAGTTTGCACAGTTAGGAATAGTACTATGATTATTATTAAATTGTACATATATAAGTTGACTGTACGAATAAGCATTAGGCAGGAAGAATAGATTTTACCATATTGCACAGTAAGAAATAACGTTATATTTATAACAGTTGAGGAGTTGTGTATATATATGTTTTTAATGTGCCAAAAAGCATTAGGCTGAAAATATGGATTTTACTACTGTATTAATCAGGTTTTTTTATAGATGCAATAATGTATGTTGGTGAATCATTGCGTAAAAGTATCGCACGACGCAATTCTAAATATATTTATATATGAAGAAATTTTGGTTTTAAATCACTAACATATTAAGCCAGGCAATAAGGGAATTTATGAATAAGAATGTGTAAAAAATAATATGTTGCCAATTGAAAAATAGTTGTGCTAATATACCGAATGTGCATAGCAAAAAACGTGAAAAAGAAGGGAGAAAAAAAAAAAAGAAAAAAAGAAAACAGACCAACTGTGTATTAAGAATTAGTGCTAGTATGTTCTCTATGTTTACACATCACGAGGGGTGAAAGCACAGCATATTTAAACATGGCGAATGGCTTCCTTTGTAACGAGATCAAGGGCAAGTGTTGCCCGAAACGGGTCGTTCTGAGGAGCAAATAAAAGATCTTTTGCCAAATATTTCCAGTGGTTTGTGGATTCTCTGTTCGCCCATCTGGGATGTGGAGGTGCGGAGAAACTAAGTTTGTTCGTTGATGTATATATATATAGATATATATATGTGTGTCCCCAAAGATGCCCTGATACGAAGATGCACTCACAGAGGACGATTCAACAGATTTAATTTTCAAAACCAGCATTTCCTTTCTGATTCTATTCATGGCCTGACGCGTTTCGGAGCTGGCTGCTCCTTCTTCATAGGCATTGCTGGAAATTCACAGATGTAGTGACACACCCTCTCTCCTTTTCTGCATGCTGATTAAGTAATTGCCCTCCGGTGGGCCTCTCAAGTGAGTTGCAATATTTGTGCATGCTGGGAGTTGAAGTGTGTAACGCCGATTCTTCCCCGTCAGTGGGTTCTGTCAATTTGCCACAACAATCATAAAACCACCGGAGGGCAATTACTTAATCAGCATGCAGAAAAGGAGAGAGGGTGTGTCACTACATCTGTGAATTTCCAGCAATGCCTATGAAGAAGGAGCAGCCAGCTCCGAAACGCGTCAGGCCATGAATAGAATCAGAAAGGAAATGCCGGTTTTGAAAATTAAAGGTTTCTGTTGAATCATCCTCTGTGAGTGCGTCTTCGTATCAGGGTATCTTTGGGAACATATATATATATATATATATATATATATATATATATATATATATATATATATATATATATATATATATATATATATTTGTAGTTATGGCCACGTTTCCATAGGAATAGTGTTTTCTGTTTTGCTATAACTTTCGCGTCGTTTGACGAATCTTCATGAAAGTTTCAAAACTAGTTTGGCACTCATTTCAGCTGCTGTCTGGAAAGTGTCAGGGTGATTCGTCAAGCGGGGTCCGAGAAAAAAGGGGAGTCCCAAAATACATTTTCCCCGTGCAGTTTCCCATAGGGATTCTATACATGACTACAGCCCAAACCGCTGAACGAAATGACACCAAATTTGTCAGAAAGGAAGAACTTGGCCCAGAAAGAGTGTTTTTTGTAATTTGGTATAAATCTGTTCATTAGTTTTTGGAGTTAATAAAGAAAAATGATTTATGAATCATAAACATGCTGTGATTGGCTGGCCGCAACCTGAGAGGAAAGTTGCGCCGCCATTTTGTGTATCGGGACTGTGTTCCCAGGGTGGGAATAAAGTAGAAATACAATATAAGGGGTCAGGATAGAGGTATCCTGACCCCATGGGACTGATGGAAAAGTCTGTGAGGGACCCGTCATGGGCGCACGAAGATCAGCAAATCCACCACTACGCTCACTGTATCCCCCTGTGTATCCACGACGAATCTGGGGATCCAGAGCTCAATTAAAGAAAACACCCATACAGACCCACTCACACTCTCTCACACACCCATACAGACACTCACATACCCAGTCACACATCCATATAGCCACTCACACACCCACTCCCACATCCATACAGTCACTGATACATTCACTCAGAAACTCACTCACACACCCACTCCCAGACCCACACAGGCATTCATACACCCACTCACACAACCACATACACACCCACGCAACAACTCACATGCCTGTACAGCCACTCAGAGACCCACAAAACCAGTCACACAGCTACTCACATACCCACTCACAAAACCACTCACACAGCCAGTCACACACACACCCACCACAAATGCACTTACACACCCACACAACCACTCACACATCCACACACACAATGATACAGCCACTCACATACCCACTCACACGTCCATACAGCCCCTCACACACCCACTCAGAGAACCAGAACACCACTCACACATCCATACACCCACTCACATACCCACACAGGTACTCCCACACACATATTCACTGATACATCCCATCAGAGACCCGGAGAACTCCTCACACACCCACACAGCCATTCACACACCCACTCACATGCCCACTAGATACCCACACAACCACTCACACACCAATACAGCCACTAACACACCCACAAAAACCACGCACACACCCATTCAAATATCCAAACATCAAATCATACACACACTCACACCCACTTACACACCTGCAAACCACTCACACACCCATACACCCACTCACACACACACAAAATCACACCCACTCACAGACCCATACAGCCACTCATACACCCATTTACACACATAACCACTCACACACCCAGTCACACACCCATACAGACACTCACATACCCACTCACAGACCCATACTGTCACACACACCCATATAGGCACTCACACACCCACTCACAGGCCCACACATTCACTCACAGACCAATACAGCCACTCACAGACCCACACAGCCACTCACACATATACTCACACACCCATATAACCACTCACACACTGACTTACACACCCACTCAACCACTCACACACCCACTCACACACCCATACAGCCACTCACACACCCACTCAAACACCCATACAGTCACTCACAGACTCACTCACAGACCCACAAAGCCACTCACACACCCACTCACAGATTCACACAGCTACTCACACACTCACTTACACACTCACACATCCATACAGCCATTCACACACCCACTCAAAGACCCACACAGCCACTCACACACCCACACAACTGCTCACACAGCCATACAGCCACTCACAGACCCACAAGACCATTCGCACACCAGCTCCCAGACCCTCACATCCACTCACACACCCACTCACACACCTACTTACACCCCCACACTACCACTCACACACCCATAGAGCCACTCTCACACCCACTCACACACCCACTCACACACCCACACAACCACTCACAGACCCATACAGTCACTCACATACCTACTCACAGACCCACAAAACAACGCTCACACCCATTCACAGACCCACACAGCCACTCACACACCCATGTCATGAGTGATGTAATGTGTGAGGTCATAAGGAGTGCATTGCGGGGGCGTATGTTATAGTTAGCTCAGGTAACTTGAACTGCTGAATTTCCATGGTTTTGTCTGTGTAAAATCTGAGCCTAGCTATCACGTCCCTGTAACCTTTGGTTTTTTTCAGTGAATTTCTAAGGTTTTTTTAAATTCTATTTTCTAACTATAACGTCCCTGTAACCTTTTTTTTTCAGCGAATTTCTACATTTTTTAATGCTATTGCCTAACTATAACATCCCTGTAAGTAATATATACATTTATTAAGCAGCCCTAAAGAATATATATTTTTAAACCATAGGTAGTATATATATTTACCCAAAGAAATACACAAATCTAAATACTTATAGTCAAATTATACATGTTTACATGCAGAGGCATATGCTGTACATTTGTGTTTGAGTGTGGTGGTCATGCAGGAAAGAGCCAACTCTTGAGTAGTCTTCTGAAGATAAGATAGTTATCCATGGCTCTTATGTTTGGGGGTAACGAATTCCATAGTTTGGCTGCTTGAACAGAGGAAGATGTACCACCCATGGTGTTTTTCTTATATGCTGGGGTTTTGAGGCGAGGTGCTAATCTTGAGCGAAGGTCCCTTTGTTGTATGTATTTGGTGATTTTAATCCTGATGAAAAGTTTTCCTGTTCCATGTATTGCTTGATAGTGGATCTTCTGGCAACTGGTAACTAATGTAGGGCCCTCAAGGTGGGGTAGAGGGGGACTTGTGGCTTTACAAGTAGTAGTAGTAGTCTGGGAGCAGAGTTCTGAATTTGTTATAATTTTTTCATAGTTGATAAAGATGATCCGTGGTAGAGGCCATTGGTGTGATCAAGTTTAGATAGTACAAAAGGGATGGTAGCCTGGACCTTGTGTGGAAATCCTAGGTGGAGGAAGATGCGTCACAGAGTTTTCATAGTAATGAAGCTTGATCTTGCCAACTTGTCCACTTGGGCATTCATTGATAATTTTGTGTCCATGGTAATTCCAAGGTTTCGTACAATAGATCATCACATGTGTAAGCAGGTAGATGGAGAAAGTTCTTAACATTATTGTCTGGTCTAGTTCAGAGAAAGTCTTTGCTTCTGTGCCTGCCATTTCTAGTCTGAATGACAGTTTAGGAACTAGGTATTCACATTGTATTTGAACCTTTTTGTGGGCTTTAGTGGTAGACTGCTGAGTTTTTTAGCCCATTCTATTAGTACCTCATTTATTTTCCTGTTTTTAGTATGACCTGTGTGACAGTTAAAGTTCAAACCGAGGTACCTCCTACTGTCACCTCGATGTATGTTATCGATGTTCTGTTTTTCATATTGGCATGGTTTACCAGAATTTTGTTTATGAGATAACTTATGAAAAACCCATATTTCTTTTTGACATTTAATTTTAGGCCTGTTGTCTTGCTGAATTTTCAATGATTTTCAAGTTAGTACTAATGCCTTCCCATCGGTTACTGAGTACTGCTATGTAGTCTGAAAAGGCTAAACAGGCCTTGAAAAATCCACTCGCCCACTCACAATTGCGAGTGAAATTGTAGCAGGTCGAGCTATTTTAAGCACTTACTCGACCCTGCTGGCGAGTAAACTTAAGCTGGAAGAAACAGGTGCTCTGTTCGTTCAGAAAGTGAATGAGCAATTAAAACGCCTTTAAATCTTGTTTTATCTTGACAGATTTACCAACTGCTCAAGGACAGAGGTCAAATGTCAGTTTGTTTTTTTACTAATGTGTTCCTGGAAAATGGTGTTTACTTTTCTTTCTCTTTTACAGTTAATGCTTTTTGTCAAGTGAGCTATTTGACAATAATTGTGAAACAAAATGCAGTAAAATGTCAGTTTTTTTCTCTAAAACAACATTTGAACAGCTTGTAAATGAATAGTACAAGTAGATTAGAAATTATGAAAGAACTTTTTTTTGTAATTCAGAAGTGTGATGCAAACAAAGATTTAAATTGGAGGAAAACAAATCAGAACACTTTACTTGGTGATGTGCAAATGACAAATATTTGCAGAAACTTTATTTCCAAACATTGTACACTATATAGTTTTAAAACCACATGTCAGTGAAAAATTCTGTGGCCATTTCAATGTAAAATCTGCTGATTGCAAATAACAGTGGACTGCTACTTTATGCTTTAGTTATGTATTTATTAAAAGTGATAGTTTTTAAACATGATGTGGGAGACATTCCTGGCCAAGCCCTGATAACAATGCATTTAATGAACTAAGAGGCAAGTCTGCAGTCAAGTGTATCTTATATGTGGCTAGATTTGCATTCTATATGGAGCTAATGTTTAGTCTATTAAATAAAAAAAAGCGTTTTCTGTACAGCAGACGTGCTGAACTTGCGTATTTGAAGGTGCTCTCATATGTGATAAAGAAGAAAATGACGTCTTAGTGAATTAAAATACTTGCCCAGGATCACATAATTTGATACCAGTTTACTGGTCAAGAGCATTATAATTAGGTCGAGTAGATTATTTAAGTCAGTAGACCTGCAGGTCTAGTAACATTTTTGGGATTTTTCGAGCCATGCTAAAGCAATGATTTGTTCAATAAGTCCATCTGGGTCAAATGTAAAGCCCTTCCCGTTTTTCTGGAGATCACATATTAGAGGTTCCATCGCAAAATTAAACTACAGTGGGGATAGTGAGTCACCTTGTTTGACACCAGACTTCATTATTATTTCTGGTGTAGATCCATTGTTTTTCCCCTTGAAATATGTTGATTCTGTAATCAAGTCTCTTATTAGTTCTCAGATATATGACAGTACTCTTTGTGTTATGAGGCTCTGTATGATGTGAAAGTGACTATCAGAGTAAATGCTTTTGAAGTGACTATAAACACCACTTTAAGCACATTTTTATTCTTAGATGACCCTTTTATGATATTCTGTAGTGTCGGGTCTTCAAGACATCCTCTCACTTTCATGAAGCCTTTCCATCTGTTATTAAAGTTCACAAAACTAGTGAGTCTTTTCATTAAGATTTTTGTTAGTAACTTCATGAATGCTGTACCAATTGTAATTGGTCTCCAGTTGTTTATTTTGTTCAACTTGTTCACATGTACTTTCTTATGAATTAATATTGGTTGTTTTTCTTATTATAAATTCTGGGGCTCTTTTCATTTCAAAGCAAGTTGATAGTATTCTGGGCAGCAAACTTATGGCCTGATCTATGTATTGGCTGAGAGGGTACTCCATTGCAATGGGGATGGAGTTCCATCCTACCGATATAGTGGTTCACCCACCAATTTAATTGCGGGCGGACCTTATGTTTAGCCGCAGCTAAGTCTACTCTGTCTCCGCCGTGGACAAACTTCTCCGATGGCCCTGGGGAGTAAGGGCAATTGGAGAGATGGCTGGTAAAACCTGGTGGTAAGGAACAGTAAAACCATCTAATGCTCCTTTTGCCGTGGGGAAAGCCTCCCAAGGCAAGGGGAGCATTATTATTTTTTATTTTCAAAAAGAAAATCCTGTTTCAGGATTTTCTTTTTGAAAAGAAATAAAGAATACTGTTTGCTGCAGGGCTGCGTCTTTTTGACGCAGCCCTTCAGCAAACAATAATGCATTGACAGGAAGCGACGTGACAGCGGTTCCAGCCAATACCTTAATCAATGACCTCCTGCTTGGCAATCATTTATAAATTAGGTGGGCGGCCTCTCCACCATGGGGAAGGAGTAATTTACTCCATCACATGGCAGAATGGTGAGCAACCCACCTAAATATAAGTCAGGCCCTTAATTCTTTCTTGTGAACATTATGCACATTATTTACTCCAAGATTGTCAGGCCCCACAGCTTTAAGTTGGCTTCTTTAAATGCATCTGTTATTTCAAGAATTGTGATTTCTTTACACAGATGTTCTTAGTCCTATTCTCCTGGGATTTGGTCAATTGGGACGAATTTCGGGTTTTTCTTGTTTTCTTTTTCAATAATATCTTTGTAACATTGATAAATATCATCAGCACCATTCTGCCCCATCAGTAATTATTCTGGCAATTTTCATTTTGATCTTTCTTGAACATTGCCTGATATTTTTTTAAGCTGCCCTTTGACTTTGCTTACCTTTTCTTATAATTTTTATTGAGCTGTCTAATTTTCTTATCATTCTTGGGTACGTTACTTTGAACTGAAACAGTTTGATTCTCGTCTTGAGCCGTGCTCTCAGGACCATTTTTGTTAGGTGTTTCATTTTGATGTTGGTTGGCTGGTTTTGAATTGATTTTGCTGGTATTTTATGTGATATAAATCACAATTTCTTCCATCACATATATACCAGCTTGGCGATATGGATTTTTTTGAATATTTTTGGACTTCTGATAATCTGTCATTCAAATCTCGAAGGATTTTGATTTTAAGGACTCTTTTTCTAATTATAAAGTCTTTATACCTTTCTTTTATTGTTCCCTCTGATATTTCTGGTAAAATCATTGGAGTCACTTTCAATATTGCTGGATACTTGATGCATATTGATATCAAGTTTTTTTCTTTTCTCTCTTATATCCCGTTCTTTCTCTGCAGTCTGTTTGCTATTTTTATTATCGAAGTGTGGAATGCATAAGTACATTTATATTCCTTCTATTTTCACCTAATTTTCCAAATCAGTTAGCAGCAATATTTCATCTTTTTACCAAAGTTTTATAGTATTGCTGCTTACTAGAGCAGAGAGTCATGCATCATATTGTGCTTTTGGGTGTGCATGTCTTGCATACGGTGATACTCCAATTTGTGTAGTGAATCTCAAATGACAAAAGCTAAAAAGGAATTGTAACTCTTCTTTCTTTATTTTACTTTTTGCACTTGGCACAGTGACATGCAATGTTATGAAATTCAGCTTCTTTGTCACATTTCAAACAGTACAATTTTAGGTACAAGCATCTGTATTTGTTGGAGGCTGTTTTTTTAAGTTCTAGGTTCCCATTATGTCTCCACAAACATTGCAATTGTATTTTCGTTGGGATATTTCCAATACGTGACTTTCTTGGTGACATAATAGGAATGCCGCACAACGCAGTTGGAGCACACTAAGTACCATCCGCCTCAGTCGGCTGTCACGCCGGGAGCAAGAGACCCCATCCCCAACTTCCCTGGCTCACCCCGGGAGGGGCCAGGGCAGTTGCTGGGGGAGGGCACAGACATGGTCAATCTCCCACTGTACCATAGACCATGAAAAAGCTGCTGCAAGAGGGCTGTAACACTTTCGCCGGAGCGTAGAGCCACCTGCCACCTCGAAGGCTTCCCAGCCAACCTGGAGCCAGTCGCAGCGCTCCACTGTGGAGAAAAGACACCCTACGGGGGCTGGGTATGTCAAGGCAGTGGTCCTGCGCAGGGAATCTGCCCACCTGGGTGTCCAACCTCTCGGTTGTGTTGAATCCTCCGGGCAGACTGCACAGACCCCACCTGTTTACTTCTCAACAGTTTCAGTCCATCTTGAACTTTCGCTTCAAAGTTCTTTCGAATTTTCTCATATGATACTTCTTGGCTATCGGTCTTCCACCCATATTTAGTCCTAGATGGAGTTTACCACCCAGTTTGGGCTACAATCCCAAGCAACCCAACTCCATTAGGACCCTATCCTTGTACACACCGGGAGCCGCTACTAGCCTAACACCGTCCATCAGGTGAACCTCGATCAGAAAGCCTTGGGACCATGGAGCGACGCCAGGGAATCAGTCTTCTGTACCCCACATTTCCAACACCCACCACTAGGCTGGGATTCAAATCAAATCAAATCAAGCTTTATTCGGCACATACAAAAAATGTCCATAAAAGCATACTATAATATCAATAAGAACGGAGTTATATACAATTATTACAATTTGAGATGAAAAATACATTTTATATTCAAAAAGTCTCAGAAAAAATACTTTTTATATTTTTAGAATAAATCTACTGATAGTTAAAAACTAATTCATTTTATAATTCATCAAATCATTTAACATACAAAAACTAATCAATTTCATAATTCAATATTTCCAGGTGAACAAGGTCCTTCCTTTGTTTCATAGCCAAGGATATGTAACAAATTACCGCATTACAAATTAAAACATTCTCCAATTTTCGAATATAGTTAAAAGCAGCTTTAAAAGAGTACAGGCTGTTTGCTTTAAAAAGGTCGTAAAAATGTTTTCCTGATTTCATTATAAAATTTGCAAAAAATGAAGAGTACTCTGTGGGGACCTGCCATCACACGGACACTTTGGTAAGTTGGCACACCACTTGTCCCTTTTGGGGAATGCTAAAAGATAATGAAGAGTATTCAACCGTAATCTAGTTAAGTAAAATCTGTGTTGTATATTAGTTATAAAAATAAGATACGGCTGAATACCCATTGCTATCGGCCCTTCAAGATAAAAAGATATACATGATTTGTTACTCGTGGCCACGTCCCTTGCTGAGGACCTCACTTTACAGAGCCTCAATTTTAATTCCTTTTACTCATATTCTGTATGTCCTCGGGATTTTTAAATTCACATCTATCTCACATTCCTTTAAGAGGCTACAAATGTAATTTAGCCATGTTATTTTCTTATAATGATCTTGATTCAAACAATCCAATATAATGTCCCTCGTAAAATGTGTCTCTTCCCGAATCCAGATGCGGTGCCACAAAGTAAGGGCAGCTATACTGATCAGATCAAGAATATAGGGGGTATTAGTCTCCCTGTGTATTATAAAGGTGGCAGTAGAAACTGGCACGGCTAATAATCTTTAAAAAATTATTTTCCAGGATTTGTAGCTGAGAAGTATCTGCCACACCCCACAGGGCTCCCCATAACAACTCCCTGTAATACATTTTGCTCCATATAGTTTAAGAATTTCCCGCACTGGTTTTTACCTATTTTTGGGAAAATCTAAAAATAGCCTCAACAGATTTTACGAATTTCAATTTACATAGGTTAATATGTGCACTCCACATGCCCTTACTATTAAAAAGAATTCCCAAATATGAGAAGGAAAAAGTCCTTTCTATCCGTATACCTTCGATGTAATGTATTTTATCCTTAATTTTCCGTTTCCCACAAGACATAACCAGGGTTTTACTCAAATTTATTTTTAAAAACTTTTCCGTCATATAACTAGAGAAGTTATCCATCAATAATTGTAGGCCGTTAGCTGTCCTGGAGATTAAGACAGCATCATCGGCATACATTAATAAAGGGGTAACCCGTTTGCCTACCTTTGGGGCGTCAGCGTTCAAATTCTGTAATAACGGGTCAACCCCATTTATATATAACGAAAATAAAAGTGGGGCAAGAGTACAACCCTGTCTTATCCCACGGGTAATGCTAAAGTGCTTAGTGCATTCTCAATTTTTCCCGAAGCGTATTCTAGAGGACAAATGAACATATATTTGCGATAAAAAACTAATAATATCCTCTGGGGCGCCCATCCCTTTAAGCGTCTGCCATAATTTTGAGTGATTTACCAAATCGAAAGCGCTTGACAAGTCAACAAAACAAAGGTGAAGAACGCCATCCCGTGCAAGTGTGTATTTTCCTATCAACAAATCAAGATTCAAACACTGCTCAATCGTTCCAATGCCCCTTCTAAAACCGTACTGTACCACAGATAAAATATTATTTTCCTTTACCCAATATTCCAATCTAGCCAGCAATATTCTACCCATAACCTTAGATGTTGAATCGAGTAAAGATATTGGGCGATAGCAGCTCGCGCTGCTTCTATCGCCTTTTTAAAAATAGGGACTATCACGCTCTCAGCCCAAGTTGCTGGTATCACCCCATTTAGTGTAGCATTAAAAAATTTGTATAGGATGGGCACCCAAAAATCCAAATTATATTTAAAAACATCAATGGGGACCCCATCCGGACCTGCCGCTTTCCCACTAGCACTATTCAAAAGGGCCAATCTAATCTCCTCAGTGGTAATGCTTTCCGGTTTAATATTATTTAGACGAACAATGCTAGTATTCACTGCTGAAATATTGGGCTGACGTGTCTCATTAAAAATGGCTTCAAAATGAGTCAACCAGTCTTCCGGGGTCACTACTACATCAACTTTAACAGACTGGGCATCTTTAAAAAGGGCTGGTCCAAAGTTTTCCAAAAAAGTATAGAATCTTTAGTTTCTGCAGCTTTGATCAAGTTTTCCCACGCATTATCTCTAATCTCCATTTTTCTACGAGTCAATGCTTGCTTATATGATTTTCGCAGACAACTAATGTCTTCCCTATTCCGGGGCTAGCTTTTAGAGCTTCTTTTAAATCCCTGTTTAATCGTGAACATTGCTGGTTAAACCATCTTGGGCAATATACCCTATTTGTCCTAGGCTTACGTTTCAAGTTTCCTGCTATTGCAACCGAAATATTTTGGAAAGCCATCACAATATCTATATTAGTAGAAAAATTATCTAAAACAGTTGTGATATGATGTTTATTTTGTTGAATAATCTTTTCCGTGAAGGCAATAGGATCAACCCCTGCCCTTTTGATGGAAATTCCATTTTCACCCTGTGTCTTTACCTCAGCAGCAAAAATACTTGGTTCATCTACTTTAAAAAGTGGAGATTTTAATGTTAGTGACACAGGGTGATGGTCACTTAATAGGCTGGGGCATACTTTGCAAGAATGAACGAGAGAATTACAATTTCTTGAAATTATAAGATGGTCGATACATGAGGATGACCTAGCTCCTTCAAATGTATATGTAATACCCACTCCCTCTTGCGTATTCTTTTTGCATCTATCTCTATAATTTCCAGATTATACTTAAACATTGCACAATTTAAAATTTCCCCATAATTATTATGTGGGAAGTGTAAAGGGTTCTCTCCCAATTCATCCTCATATCCGCATTGGATCCCTGGTATAAATTTACAAAGTTCAATATTAAAATCCCCGCCCAAATTAAAAAATAATCAGACCTTGTACTCCTTAAAAATTGGCCAATTCGCTGTCTAATAGTGTAATTATCTCATGCCTTGAGCTATTAAAAATATTATTATAAAAATTGATCACTATTATGTCCTGTTTTCCTCCCGCTGAAAGAAGTAAAAACTGAAAATGTTGTGAATTAGTATATATTCTTCTTACAGTCAGAGGGAGGATACTGATATTAGTACTGCCAAGCCACCACTCGCTCTCCCTGCCTGTGAAGGAATCCCATTAGTACAGATCGTTTTAAACCCATTAATAAAAAATTATTTGTGAGCCATGTTTCTTGTATTAATACCACATCACATTTTTGTATAGTATCAATCCAAGAAGCATCACTCAATTTACTCCTAACCCCTGCAACATTCCATGTCATAATGTGCAATAATTCCTGCATTGAATGGCTAGGTGGGTTACATTCAGCCACGATAGAAAGTGGGGTGATTTCGTTCCTGGATGTTTGCATTTCAGATTCTGCGAGGAGATCACTTTCAGTATTGCTAATTATATTCACAGTGCCTTCTCGCAGTTGATCCTGATCCATATGAACCATTTCCTTCATACTATTTACATGGACTCTTGCATCGTGACCCTCTTGTACAACCTTTTCTATTGATACTATATTACGTTCCAGTCAATCCGCCTCACTACACCTACTTAGAGGTTCAAACCTATTTACCATGTTCGGAATCACATACTGTGTTTCATGACTGGAACTGGTGCTAACCTGGGCTCGGCTAAAGGGTAAAAACATTCTAAAACCATAAAAATATCCTAGGGGTAAAGCGACGATTCTGCCTTCTATATCAGTAAGATATCGATCCTGGTTCCCCATGATCTCCTCCAGCAGTAAACCCACCACAAAGGGTCTGCGAAAATTTACAACTACACAATCCCCCTCACATGATTTAATAGATTTACCCACCCAACTAACTCTCCTTATCATAATCACTTCATGAAATAGGCACTCAGAACTACAAGTCGTGTTCTTGGTGAACCATTGAATCACCCTATTTTTCAAAGAGTCCCATGTTTCAGTGGTATTTTCAGCCAATTCAGGTACATTCTTTAATACAATCACATAAGGCGTTGCCTCCGGAGGCAAATTTAAAATGACATCCCGTTTCCTCCCTGATGGAATTGCCCTCCCTTCTTCATGTAACCATTCCCTGTGGATCCCCTAAATTTTGTTTCGGTAAAACTGGTACTTCCTTTCTATGAACATTACTAGAAGGTAAGGCACCAGCCCGTTGTGAGTTATTCCTACTGTTCGAATTAATTGCACCAACATTTGTATTGCTACTGTCAATTAGATTTGCAGTTAGTGGCGTATTTAATGCAGTTAATGGAAGAAGAGCAGTAACCATTTCCAACAGCTTTACAATATCCTTTTGTGCTGATTTTATCTCATTCATGACGCGCCTCTCTATGGTATCTATTTTCCCTTGCAGTCTTTTAAGTTGTGTATTTATGGCATTATTGTCAATCAACAATTCTACAGACTTAACTCCTTGTCCAATACCTGGTGATTTTTTAGATTTCCCCTTCTTTTGTGTTACTCTTTGTGGACTGGACCTTCTTGATGTTACGGTTTGTTTACATTTTTTTGCTGGGGGTGAATCAGAATCTAGTAATTCTGAAACATTAACGATATCAGGAGGGGTAGTTGACATGCATGGCCCTAATTTAATCAATTGTTCAGATTTAGACCTGTTGACAGTAACATGTGCAGTGCTGCTATCTGACGGCTCCTGGGGATAATATCAAGGTTAGAAATGTCACTTTCCCCATGCACTTCCACCACAATCTTAGCCCCTTTTGGACGGCATCTACGGCAGTCTTAGCAGCTGCCAACTGTTCCTCCACTCGTACAATCTCATGGTTTATAATGCCCATAGCACTTTTTAGGTAATTAGTAATTGGTGCTGTTTTTTCCACTGCATTTCCTTTGCTTGTGGCCAATTTTCTCTTCCCCATTTTCAGATATCACTGCTGATTTCTCCCGGCAATTAAACAACGTTCTGCTTACCCACTTCACGATGGAATGTTCTTACTCCTACCAGGGAAGAAAGAGAGGGGGGACCCGACCTCTGCCGATCTCGAACGGGCTCAAACGGGCCCGCCCTTGGCCCGGGCTTCGCCCGGCGCACGCCCGCGCGTGTCCCGCGAAGCGGGTGCCACGAGGCGTTAAATAGGCAGGGACAGGGGCAGGGCAAAGGTGAAGTCAGCGCCTCCAGGCACTGAAGCTGGTCTTCCTGGGACTTGGAGTCCTTCCTCACCACTGCAATGTCCGGCGATGCGGCTCCCGCGAAGCGGGTGCCGCGAGGCGTTAAATAGGCAGGGACAGGGGCAGGGCAAAGGTGAAGTCAGCGCCTCCAGGCACTGAAGCTGGTCTTCCTGGGACTTGGAGTCCTTCCTCACCACTGCAATGTCCGGCGATGCGGCTCCCGCGAAGCGGGTGCCGCGAGGCGTTAAATAGGCAGGGACAGGGGCAGGGCAAAGGTAAAGTCAGCGCCTCCAGGCACTGAAGCTGGTCTTCCTGGGACTTGGAGTCCTTCCTCACCACTGCAATGTCAGGCTGGGATTCATTGCTGGGTTCTTCCCCCTTCACTCACCATTACTGATTGTATCCTGGTTAGTTTCTGTTCCTCTGCTTAGTAATATGCTCTTTCGCACGTGAGGGGGGGGGGCACAGCAGCAGACCCTTTCCCAGATCCATGACCCAAGCCTGCAGGAGCCAGCATATAAACCAGCACCCGCAGGCATTCAGGGGGCTTTCCCAGCACTAGCTGATTTGATTTAGCAATTTATAGAGCGCAGCAATCACCCGAGGGCATCAAGGCGCTGAAGCTGCAGAAGTAAAATCCCAAGGCAGTGCATGTGGGCAGCCGTGGGACACCATAGACAGCCACATGCACTAAGCAGCCAGGCACCCTGGGTTTTTCAGGCCCGGGGCAGACCAAGCGCCTACCACCCCACCAAGTTTGGGAAGGCCATGCGTGCCAGCAGTAAGACTGTGGGGGTTGCCCTGCGACAGGTGATCAGCGACCTGACCTTGGGGAATCCAAGGGAGCAGAGCCCCCTGCGACAGCCCCAGCCGTGCCCTGGGAGAGCCCCATGGCTATTGACATTCAAGCGACCCTCAGACAAGTGTCCTGGGAGGAACCTGGGGCTGCAAGGTGCGTTTGAAGTGTCAAAGATCAGTGTGATCTGCAATGATCTATAATTCTGGCAGCTGTCTGCATTCTTCATTGACGTGCGAGATGAGTGATCCACCACCAAGAGTTTTAGGCAACTTTGTCAAAGTTCGCCCACCGGTGGGAGCAGGAAATGCGCCTGTCATCCACTGCCCATGTGGTGAGACAGTCCAGCACCCCATGAGGGTTCCCCTCTGGAAGTTGGCCTCCACAAACAGTATTTCCAGGCACTCTGCCTGGGAACGCTACCCAACCGCCACAGCAGACTGGCCAGTGAGAGACTCCCACAGCAACGTAGGCAGGCAGCTCCACTAACGCCCACCGCGGACAAGGCTGCACAAGTCTTGAAACCCTAGCCTGGCTACACAGGACCAGGCAGCCAGATACCTGGCAACTAGCGAGGGTTGCCCCACCTGCACATCAGCCATCCAACACCCACCGGAGCATGTGCGAACAAGGGCTCAAGCCTTGCATGTCAATAGTCCCCAGCTTAGGCACCAGCCTCAAGCTATGCTTGCGGGTTGATCCCGCCCACCCTGGTGGGATACACCGAGGAGAGAAGAGTCAGGTTTCCCCACAACTTCAAAGTTGGACTATGCGTAGAAGCTTGAGCAGCTTGGGGGCCTTCTCCCACCCCTTGAAGCAGTTAATTCTGGCTTCAAGGGGCACAGCATCTCCTCCAAGAGGAGCCAGGGTTCCCTCGTGGCCCTAGTTCCTCCCCATCTAGGTTGTTCTGTCCCCCAAACCAGGCCACTTCACAGTCACTCGAATCCTGGGCAGGCGGAGATCAGGTAGGGGATGGCCCAGGTGGCAGAGCCTTTAGGAGGTCCCAGCCTGGGGAGACATGGCAATTCAGTTACCCCAAGGTGCGTGTTGGGTGTGCATGGGTTCCATTTTGGGGCGGCTGTCTCTTGCATCATGCCCATATCAGAGGGGCCGGGGAGTCACCCGGCCCGGTCCTTGCATGTCAGTTGGATCCCCCGTGTGGAGGAGCCTGCCCAGTGCCCAGTCCTCACCCAAGTGTCCAGTGGCCATGGGCCGCTTCTCTGGCCAGGATGCATAAAGGGAGGGCCTGGCCCTGAATCGTGGGTTCCATCTGTAAGGCAGCCGAGGGTTCAGGCTGGCACCATCAGACACTGGGGCCGTTTACCCATTAATAATCCTTTCTCAGGTTCACCTACTGAAACTTTGTTACGACGTTTACTTCCTCTAGATAGCCAAGTTGGATTGTCTTCTCGGTGCTCCAGCAGGGCCATTACTGACCTGGTGGGGCCGATCCAAAGACCTCATTAAACCATCTAATCAGTAGTATCAACGGATGGTATGTATAAAGGGCAGGAACTTAATCAACGCAAGCTTATGATCCGCACTTACTGGGAATTCCATGTTCTTGGTAAACTATTGCAATCCCCAGTGCCTATCATGAATGGGGATCAGCGGGTTGCCTGCCCTGTCGGCTAAGGGTAGACACACGCTGATCCATTCAGTGTAGCACGCTTGCAGGTCCGGAAATCTAAGGGCATCACAGACCTGTTATTGGTTGATCTCATATGGCTGAACACCACATCTCCTTCTAAGAAGTTGAACACCAACGGCAGGGCGTCATGTAACTAGTTAGCATGAAGGAGTCTCCTTTGTTATCAGAATTAACCAGACAAATCGCTCCACCAACTAAGAATGGCCATGCACCACCATTCACAGAATCAAGATTCAGTTACTCCAAGGTGCGTGTTGGGTGTGCATGGGCTCCATCTTGGGATGGCTGTCTCTTGCATCATGCCCCTATCAGAGGGGCCGCGGAGTCACCCTGCCCAGTGCCCAGCCCTCACCCAAGTGCCCAGCGGCCATGGACCGCTCCTCTTGCCAGGATGCATAAAGGGAGGGCCTGGCCCTGAATCGTGGGTTCCATCTGTAAGGCAGCCGAGGGTTCGGCCTGGCACCATCAGGCACTTGCGCCGCTCACCCATTAATAATCCTTTCTCAGGTTCACCTACTGAAAGTTTGTTACGACGTTTACTTCCTCTAGATAGTCAAGTTGTATCGTCTTCTCGGTGCTCCAGCAGGGCCATTACTGACCCGGTGGGGCCGATCCAAAGACCTCATTAAACCATCTAATCAGTAGTATCGACGGATGGTGTGTATAAAGGGCAGGAACTTAATCAACGCAAGCTTATGATCCGCTCTTACTGGGAATTCCATGTTCTTGGTAAACTATTGCAATCCCCAGTGCCTATCATGAATGGGGATCAGTGGGTTGCCTGCCCTGTCGGCGAAGGGTACACACATGCTGATCCATTCAGTGTAGCACGCTTGCAGCTCCGGACATCTAAGGGCATCACAGACCTGTAACTGGTTGATCTCATATGGCTGAACTCCACATCTCCTTCTAAGAAGTTAAACACCAACCGCAGGGCATCATGTAACTAGTTAGCATGGAGGAGTCTCCTTTGTTATCAGAATTAACCAGACAAATCGCTCCACCACATTATAATGGTCATGCACCACCATTCACAGAATCAAGAAAACTATATCTGTCAACCCTCTCTGTGTCTGGGCCAGTTGAGTTTTCCTGTGTTGAGTCAAATTAAGCTGCAGGCCCCACTCTTGGTGGTGCCCTTCCGTCAGTTCCTTTAATTTTCACATTTCCTGGAAGCTGCTCAGCAGGTCATGGGAATAACACTGTTGGATCCCTAGTCGGCATCGTTTATGGTCGAAACTACAACAGTATATTATCGTCTTTTAACCTCTGACTTTCATTCTTGATTAATGAAAACATTTTGGCAAATGATTTTGCTTTGGTCTGTCTTGTGTCGGTCCAAGATTTTCACCTCTAGTGACACAATTCAAATGCCCCGGCCATCCCTTTTAATCATGGCCCCAGTTCCGAAAACCAACAAAATAGACCCGGAGTGCTATTCCATTATTCCTAGCTGATGTATACAGGCAACCGGCCTGTTTAGAACACTCAAATTTTTCAAAGTAAATGCTGTGAGCCCCAGGACGATCAGTCAATAGAATCAAGGGGGTGCTGAAAGACAGGCGCTGGGACAAGCATTAGCTCACCTCATGGCGGACCGCCAGCTTGATCCCAAGATCCAACTATGACTTTTTAAACTGCAGCAACTATAATATATGCTATTTGAGCTGGAGTTACCACAGCTGCTGGCATCAGACTTGCCTCCAATGAATCCTAGTTAAAGGATTTAACATGTACTCATTTTGTCACTACCTCCTTGAGTCAGGAGTAGGTAATTTGCACACCTGATCCCTTCCTTGGATGTGGTAGCCGTTCTCAGGCTCTCACTCCAGAATCAGATCCTGGTCCCCATCTCCAGTGGTCACCAAGGTAGCCACAGAAAGTGCCATTGAAAGTTGATAGGTCAGTGTTAGACCTGGCACCATTGGCGTGGGTCTCCCTTCCATCTTTCGCTTTTTATCTCCTCTGTGTTTGCTGGTGTTAGATGCTCTGGGCGCTGTGCCACTGCCATTCAGTGCTACAGCGCGAATGCTCCCTATTGTAAATTGACTGGATGAATTGGTATTCCCTTAATTGGCTCATTTGATTTACCTGTTAGTTCCTCGTATAGTGCACCGTGCGTGCCCAGGGCTGGTAGACCGAATGCTGCTGGTGGGTCTGCAGCGCTGATTGCGCCACCCACCTAAGCAGCGCGTAAAGTATGTCTCAGACCTGCCATCGCAGAGTCTGTGCGCAGTCCAGAACTGCCATTCTTTGACTGTAAAGTGAACCCACTTCCCAGTCCCTCAACCTTCCCTTGGCATCATGTAAGTCATCCCTATGGCAGGGTGTGTTGTATGTGAAAGATAGGACCTGCCTTGGTCTGTGTGGCATGTCCTGATAGTGAATTACACTCCCTTACGTTTTTCACTATTGCAAGGCTATGTGTTCCCTTAGGCCAGAATGGGCAGTTTTGATTATTACATCCTATAATCCTAGCTGACCCAAGGAACACGTTTGGAAAGTCGAATTTAGTATGCCTGAGCTCAGAATATTAAAATACATCTTTTAGTGAGGATTATTTTTATATTCTGTGTTTGAAAATACCACTTCTAGGAAGTAGGTATTTTCGTGCCTAAGTCGTCCCGTGTGCTCTGCTGTTATGTGTATTGGATGTCTGGTCTTGGAGGGACAGGGCAGGCTGAGCCCGACCTGGGGTGAAGAGCGGAATCTGCAGCTGGAGTATGGGGAGGGGTGACCCCTTGGTCTGAGCAGGGCTGGGCCTGGCAAGGTGAATGATGGCTCCAGCCCCCACTGTGCGTCTGATGGCAGACCCCCTCTTCCTCAAAGGCAGGATGCCGCCTCGTAAATAAAGTGCTCCAGGACCACACCGAACTGGTTCTGGCTGGGTTCAGTGACTTGTGACTTTTGAGAACAAAGACCTGTGGGGTATAAATATCTGCGCCGAAACCCCTACGTGGTGTGTTACTTCTGGATGTCAAGATGAACCTCTGTCCGTGTAACTAGAGGAAAAGGACTTTGAAACTTTCATCCATCTTGCTGAAGCAACTACCCAAGGGCCTGATTTGAGCTTGCCTCCTGCTGAAGTCTCAGGGACATTAGACTTCACCCATCCGCCTTCTGAATTCCTATTGAGAGGGGTTCTACTCGCAGGTGAGGCCTCTGTCGAGAAATCCAGAGCCTCTGGATCTACTGCGGGGAACACGGGACGAGAATCATCGCTATCGCTATTGTGGGCCACTGCAGCTGAGGAGCTGTTGCCGCTGAGAGCCCGCATCTGTCTGTGCTACGAGAATCATCGCTATCGCTATTGTGGGCCACCGCAGCTGAGGAGCTGTTGCCGCTGAGAGCCCGCATTTGTCTGTGTTACAAGAATCATCGCTATCGCTATTGTGGGCCGCTGCAGTTGAGGAGCTGTTGCCGCTGAGAGCCCACATCTGTCTGTGCTACGAGAATCATCGCTATCGCTATTGGGGGCCGCTGCAGCTGAGGAGCTGTTGCAGCTGAGAGCCCGCATTTGTCTGTGCTACGAGGATCATCGCTATCGTGGGCCGCCGCAGCTGAGAGCTGTTGCCGCTGAGAGCCCGCATTTGTCTGTGCTACGAGGATCAGCGCTATCGCTATTGTGGGCCGCTGCAGCTGAGGAGCTGCTGCCGCTGAGAGCCCGCCTTTTTATCACCGCCTCAGGAGCTTGTGAGTGCACGCCGCGGACCGCTGCAGCTGGGAGCTGCGGCCGCTGCGAGTCCGCCTGTCATCATCGCGGCTTTCTCCCGAAGTTGCGTGCCGTGCCCCTTTAAACCTCAGGTACATTGTGCATCACGGGTCGCGTAGACCCCGGCCTCGAACTAAGTTCGTTTCACACGCTTTTGAGTGCTTTTATTGCCTTTCTTCGTGAACTTATATTTACGTGCATTGTGGCTTTTTGATCGTATTTGAGCCTTGTGTTGCTTATATAAAGATACCTATTTTTCTATAGCTACTTGTGTGGTGTCCCTTTGTGGTGTCGTCACCGCGTTATTGTGTATGGTCATAAATGCGTCACACACTGCCTCTGAGATAGGCCTGTCTGCTCGTGCTACGTTACCACATGGTTGAGCCGGGGTTATCAAAGGGTGTAGCCCCCTTACTCTGACTTAGGAAGAAGGCTCCCTACTTGGACATTGGCCAGCCACTGCCAACTAGAGACCCCCATTTCTAACATTGGTAGCAGCGGTGAGGATCAGGACTTGCATTTGTGATCCACATACAATAACTGGTGTACACCACTAGTGAGTGCAGACCTAAACGCAACCACATACATTGTTGATCTTGTTCTATTTTTTGATCGTAATTGCCAGTTATGTCTACAATGGGTAAGCCAGCATTCAATGCTTCGGAGGATCTCACCTTTGAGGAAGGGAGGTTAGAAACCTACACTGCCAAATAGCTAAAGTCTTTTTGCAAGCAATTCACCGTCCCTATTGCAGGTCTCTCTAGGAAGGAGGAGTATCAGAAGGCGCTAAAGGCCTGGTGGGAGGCGAGGAGTCCCCGGGGAATGGGAGAGAGCCTGGGGACGGGGGAGAGAATGCCGGAGGGCAGCAGGATGACGAAGTGGATTTAGGGGAGGTAAAGCACTTTCCAGTCCAGGTACTAGTGTGTCTCAAAGGGCCTGTCTCCAGAAGAGATGGAGGACAGGGAGAGAGATAGGAGGCATAGTTTGGAGATGGCCAAATTAGAAGGTCAGAAGGACCTAGAGAGTAAAAAGTTGGATATTGAGAATAACAGGTTGACATTTGAACTTGAGAAAATGAAACTGGAGCATGAGAGAATATTGAGGGAACTGGAGATCAAGGCTAAGAGTTTAGAGATCTCCCCCTCTGGTGGCAGCATACCTTTAGTGCCTACCGAGGGTAGAGTTTATATACCCAAGGATGTCATCAAGGATTTCCATAAGAGTGAGGATATTGGGCAATGGTTTGCCGCCTACGAGATAGCCATGGTGTCCCACCGGGTCCCTGAGAAGGATTGGGGAGCGGGGTTGTGGGGATGCTTTGTGAGTGATGGGAGGGATGCCCTGTTGGATCTGCCTGAAGAGAGCAGGATGGTGTATGCCCACATGAAAGAGGCCTTGATGACGCGATATGGTTTGACCCCAGAAATGTACAGGCAGAGATTTAGAACCTGTAAGAAGTTAGAGGGTACCACTTGGGTTGAATATGTGTCTTATTTTTTGCAGAGCAATGGATCGCTGGGTAAAAGGTAGCAAGGTGGAAACTTTTGAACAACTGTATGATTTGTTTGCGTGGGAGCATTTAGCTAGTATCTGTTTGCCAGAGCTACGCCAGCACCTTGTTGATAGCAAGCTAACTAACCCTAGGAAGCTTGCTGAGGAGGCAGACCGCTGGGTGAGCACCCGGGTTCGCAAGGGTCAGGTGGGAGACTTCGCCAAAGGTGGGCAGGGTCCCCAGCAGAGAAGTGGGGGGGACAGGGGTAAACAGAGGGAGTTCCAGAGAGGGCCCCAAAGTAATTCCCAAGGGAACCCAGGAGTGGTGTCCCAGTCTCCCCTGAGAAGAAGCCAGTGCCCCGACAGGTAGGCCTGTTCATAGGGGCCCCTTACTTGTTTTAAACGTGGTCAAGTGGGCCACCGGTATTATGATCCCCAGTGTCCCCAGAGGGACCTCAATGCACCACCCCGTGCACCACCCCACCAGCTTGCTAGTGTAGCCCTGGGAGGGGAGGAGATGGGTGCCCCAGGTGGGTGGGATCCCGTAGAATTGACCCTTGTCTCGCTAGGAGACTTTGAGAAGGTCCCTAACCCCACGCTGCCTGATAACACTAAGAAGTACAGGCAGTGGGTGACCATCAATGGCCATAGGGTGGAGGCTCTGAGGGACACCGGAGCAAGTGTGACTGCTGTCAGCTCCCGGTTGGTGTCCCCAGAGCAGGTTGTCCCCATGCATTCTGCCCAGTAGTGTCAGCAGACAACTCTGAGAGCCAGTGTGAGGTGGCTCAAGTTCCCTTTGAGTGGGGGGTCTCAGGAACTCTTCAAGTAGCTGTGAGGCCAGCCATGCCGGTAGACTGTCTGTTGGGCAACGATTTAGAGAACTCCCTGTGGGCTACGGTGGAGAGGAAATCTCACTTGGAAATGTTGGGTCTGCCTGAGTGGGCGTGCGCGACCACTCGGTCCATGGCAGCCAGTAAGGACGTTCAGAAGGACCTGGAGCCTGAAAGTATGGCACAGGCCCCTGCCTTAAAGAGAAGGGGTACGGGGCGCGGGAAACCGGCCTCCATAGTTCCCACGGCCCAGGAGGGAGCAGACCTTGAGGGGGATGCCCTGGAGCCTACCGGGGAACAAGTAGCCGAACTGGGGGACCTGCCTGGGCTGACCCATTGGCAGCAGGAAGGAGGGCCCACCAGGGAGGAATTTTGTGAACAGCAGAGAACGTGCCCTTCTCTTGAGGGGCCGTGGGGACAGGCTGCAGCCCAGGCAGCAGGTGATCAGTCAGGGTCACATCTGATCTATTGGGAGAATGACCTCCTTTACAGCGAGCCTAAGGTTGCTGAGCCTGGGTCAGCCCGTGTGCTGGTGGTACCCCAGTGCTTCAGAGCCTTCCTACTGGGGTTGGCTCATGATGTGCCATTGGCAGGATATCTGGGGCAGACCAAGACCTTCGAGAGGCTGGTCACCAACTTTTATTGACCCCAGATGCGCAGGAGCTCAGATGCTCACTGCAGGACATGTGAAACTTGCAAGGCAAGTGGGAAGAGTGGGGGGAAGATCAAAGCCCCACTCCACCCCATTCCAGTTGTCAGTACCCCATTCGAGCGAGTGGGCATTGACATTGTGGGGCCTCTGGACCCCAAGACAGCCATGGGCAACAGGTTCATCCTGGTCTTGGTGGACCATGCCACCCGGTACCCTGAAGCCATCCCGCTCCGGACAGTGACGGCCCCCGTGGTGAGACGTGCACTGATGGGGATTTTCTCCCGTGTGGGGTTCCCCAGAGAGGTGGTGTCCGATCGGGGTACTAACTTCATTTCCAAATATATGAAGTCTCTGTGGGAGGAGTGTGGGGTAACTTATAAGTTTACCACCCCTTACCACCCCCAAGGTAATGGGCTGGTTGAGAGATTCAACCGGACCCTCAAAGGCATGATTATGGGCCTAGAAGAGTCCATGAGGCGTAAGTGGGACGTCCTCTTGCCATGCCTGTTGTTTGCTTACCGTGAGGTGCCACAGAAGTCCCTAGGGTTCAGCCCCTTTGAACTACTCTATGGTCACCCGGTAAGAGGGCCTCTGTGTCTGGTCAAGGAAGGCTGGGAGCAATCTCCCAGGAAACCTCCCCAGGATGTGTTTAGCTACATGCTGGCCTTCAGGAACCAGACTCAGCATTTCAGAAAGCTTGCTGAGGCGAATCTGGAAGCCAGCCAGGAAGAGATGAAACGTTGGCACGATCAGAATGCCACTCTGATTGAGTTTCAGCCTGGTCAAAAGGTTTGGGTCATGGCCCCAGTGGAGCCCTGTGCGCTCCAAGATAAGTGGACCGGACCATTTGAGGTGGTGGAGCGCAAGAGTCCTGTTACCTACTTGGTGGAGTTGCGGTCTCCCGGAACTCCCTTGCGGGTCCTGCATGTCAACCGCCTGAAGCCCCACTTTGAGAGGTCCGAAGTGGGCATGCTCCTGGCCACAGATGCTAGGATGGAGGAGGAGGGTGAGCCTCTTCCTGACCTCCTGTGTGCAAAGGAGCAAGATGGGTCAGTGGAGGGTGTGGTCCTCTCCACCACACTGACCCCTGAGCAGCAGAGTGATTGTCGCCAACTGTTGGGACAATTCAGTGATCTGTTCTCCCTGGTGCCTAGTGTCACTGATTGGTGTGTCCATGAAGTGGACACTGGGGACAGTCTTCCTGTTAAGCACAAGGCTTACCGAGTGACTGACCGGGTTAGGGCATGCATTAAGGAGGAGGTTTCCAAAATGTTTGCTTTAGGGGTGATTGAGTCCTCTAGCAGCCCTTGGTCCAGCCCAGTGGTCCTAGTACCAAAAGCTGCAGCTCCTGGTGCCACCCCAGACCTTCGGTTCTGCGTGGACTACCGAGGTCTCAATTTAGTCACAAAGACTGACGAGCACCCCATCCCCAGAGCTGATGAGCTCATAGATCGGCTAGGGGCTGCACGTACCTCAGCACGTTTGATTTGACGTCTGGGTATTGGCAGATCGCCTTGACTGATGGGGCAAAGGAGAGGTCAGCATTCTCCACACCGGATGGGCACTACCAGTTCCGGGTGATGCCCTTTGGGATGAAGAATGCCCCTGCCACCTTTCAGAGGTTGGTCAACAGGGTGTTGGTTGGGCTGGAGGATTTCAGTGCCGCCTACCTGGATGACATTGCAGTGTTTAGTTCCTCATGGGAGGACCACCTGCGCCACCTCTGAGAAGTGTTGATGGCACTGCGAAGGGCAGGCCTCACAATCAAGGCAAGTAAGTGCCAGATTGGGCAGGGTTCTGTGGTGTACTTGGGACACCAGGTTGGGAGCGGCCAGGTGGCGCCCCTACAGCCCAAGATTGAAACCATCCTGGCTTGGGAACCCCCAAAGACCCAGACACAGGTGAGAGCCTTTTAGGACTCACTGGTTATTACAGGAGGTTTGTCAAGGGGTATGGCAACATTGTTGCACCCTTGACTGAGCTGACTTCTAAGAAGCAGCCAAAGATTGTGAACTGGACTGACACCTGTCAGAAAGCTTTTGACGCCCTGAAGACTGCCATGTGCACAGCACCTGTACTTCAGGCGCCCAACTTTTCAAACAAATTTGTTGTCCAGACAGACGCTTCAGAGCATGGTGTGGGGGCTGTTCTGTCACAGATCAATGAGGAGGGCCTAGACCAACCGGTAGCCTTCATTAGTAGGAGGTTACTTCCACGGGAACAGAGGTGGAGTGCAATTGAGCGTGAGGCATTTGCTGTGGTCTGGGCACTGAAGAAGCTGAGGCCATACCTGTTTGGGACTCACTTCCAGGTTCAGACGGACCACAGGCCCCTCAGATGGTTGATGCAGATGAGGGGTGAGAATCCAAAGTTGTTGAGGTGGTCTATTTCCTACAGGGGATGGACTTTACGGTGGAACACCGCCCGGGTACAGAACACGCCAATGCTGATGGTCTGTCCAGATTTTTCTGCCTTAGTGATGAGAACCCCCAAGTGGGTGGGTAGTTCTCCCCACATTTCAGCTGGAGGGGACACGTGTTAGACCTGGCACCATTGGCGTGGGTCTACCTTCCATCTTTCGCTTTTTGTCTCCTCTGTGTTTGCTGGTGTTAGATGCTCTGGGCACTGTGCCACTGCCATTCAGTGCTACAGCGCGAATGCTCCCTATTGTAAATTGACTGGATGAATTGGTATTCCCATAATTGGTTCATTTGATTTACCTGTTAGTCCCTCGTATAGTGCACCGTGCGTGCCCAGGGCTGGTAGACCGAATGCTGCTGGTGGGCCTGCAGCGCTGATTGCGCCACCCACCTAAGCAGCGCGTAAAGTGTGTCTCAGACCTGCCATCGCAGAGTCTGTGCGCAGTCCAGAACTGCCATTCTTTGACTGTAAAGTGAACCCACTTCCCAGTCCCTCAACCTTCCCTTGGCATCATGTAAGTCATCCCTATGGCAGGGTGCGTTGTATGTGAAAGATAGGACCTGCCTGGTCTGTGTGGCATGTCCTGATAGTGAATTACACTCCCTTACGTTTTTCACTATTGCAAGGCTATGTGTTCCCTTAGGCCAGAATGGGCAGTTTTGATTATTACATCCTATAATCCTAGCTGACCCAAGGAACACGTTTGGAAAGTCGAATTTAGTATGCCTGAGCTCAGAATATTAAAATACATCTTTTAGTGAGGATTATTTTTATATTCTGTGTTTGAAAATACCACTTCTAGGAAGTAGGTATTTTCGTGCCTAAGTCGTCCCGTGTGCTCTGCTGTTATGTGTATTGGATGTCTGGTCTTGGAGGGACAGGGCAGGCTGAGCCCGACCTGGGGTGAAGAGCGGAATCTGCAGCTGGAGTATGGGTAGGGGTGACCCTTTGGTCTGAGCAGGGCTGGGCCTGGCAAGGTGAATGATGGCTCCAGCCCCCAATGTGCGTCTGATGGCAGACCCCCTCTTCCTCAAAGGCAGGATGCCGCCTCGTAAATAAAGTGCTCCAGGACCACACCGAACTGGTTTTGGCTGGGTTCAGTGACTTGTGACTTCTGAGAACAAAGACCTGTGGGGTATAAATATCTGCGCCGAAATCCCTACATGGTGTGTTACTTCTGGATGTCAAGACGAACCTCTGTCCGTGTAACTAGAGGAAAACGACTTTGAAACTTTCATCCATCTTGCTGAAGCAACTACCGAAGGGCCTGATTTGAGCTTGCCTCCTGCTGAAGTCTCAGGGACATTAGACTTCACCCATCCGCCTTCTGAATTCCTATTGAGAGGGGTTCTACTCGCAGGTGAGGCCTCTGTCGAGAATTCCAGAGCATCTGGGTCTACTGCGGGGAACGCGGGACGAGAATCATCGCTATCGCTATTGTGGGCCGCTGCAGCTGAGGAGCTGTTGCCGCTGAGAGCCCGCATCTGTCTGTGCTACGAGAATCATCGCTATCGCTATTGTGGGCCGCTGCAGCTGCGGAGCTGTTGCCGCTGAGAGCCCGCATCTGTCTGTGCTACGAGAATCATCGCTATCGCTATTGTGGGCCGCCGCAGCTGAGGAGCTGTTGCCGCTGAGAGCCCGCATTTGTCTGTGTTACGAGAATCATCGCTATCGCTATTGTGGGCCGCTGCAGCTGAGGAGCTGTTGCCGCTGAGAGCCCGCATCTGTCTATGCTACGAGAATCATCGCTATCGCTATTGGGGCCGCTGCAGCTGAGGAGCTGTTGCCGCTGAGAGCCCGCATTTGTCTGTGCTACGAGGATCAGCGCTATCGCTATTGTGGGCCGCTGCGGCTGAGGAGATGCTGCCGCTGAGAGCCCGCCTTTTTATCACCGCCTCAGGAGCTTGTGAGTGCACGCTGCGGACCGCTGCAGCTGGGAGCTGCGGCCGCTGCGAGTCCGCCTGTCATCATCGCGGCTTCCTCCCGAAGCTGAATGCCGTGCCCCTTTAAACCTCAGGTACATTGTGCATCACCGGGTCGCGTAGACCCCGGCCTCGAACTAAGTTCGTTTCACACGCTTTGAGTGCTTTTATTGCCTTTCTTCGTGAACTTATATTTACCTGCATTGTGGCTTTTTGATCGTATTTGAGCCTTGTGTTAGCGTATATAAAGATACCTATTTTTCTATAGCTACTTGTGTGGTGTCCCTTTGTGGTGTCGTCACTGCGTTATTGTGTATGGTCATAAATGCTTCACACACTGCCTCTGAGATAGGCCTGTCTGCTCGTGCTACGTTACCACAGGGTTGAGTAGGGGTTATCAAAGGGTGTAGCCCCCTTACTCTGACTTAGGAAGAAGGGTCCCTACTTGGACATTGGCCAGCCACTGCCAACTAGAGACCCCCATTTCTAACAGTCAGGCATCCGAATGTATCGTCGCCATCAAGGAGACGTGCGATCAGACCAAGGTTATCTAGAGTCACCAAAGTGGCCAGGCGATCCCGGATTGGTCTTGGCCTGATAAATGCACGTATCCCGGAATGTCAGTGCTCATTAGCATGTATTAGCTCTAAAATAATCACAGGTATTCAAGTAACAGATGGAGCAATCAAAGGAACCATCACTGATTTAATGAGCCATTCGCAGTTTCACTGTACTGGCTGTGTGAATTTACATGTGCATTGTTTAATCTGTGAGACAAGCTTATGCTACTGTCAGGATCAACCAGGTAGTTGCTCCTGCTGGATGGGAGGAGGAACCATGTGCCTGTCTCGAACTGACCTTCACACCCCTCTCTAGCCTGCTGCGTGAGCCCCTGCTTGCCTTTAGGTGCTTGAGGGGACAGGGAAGTCACATGGGCACCGGTGGGCCCAGCCTGCTCCATGACATTAGAAAGGAGAGGGGGGCTAAGGTGGAGCATGAGCTAGACACAGGGGTGCTGTCTGGGCAGCCAGGAAACCCCACAGATCAGTTGTTCTGAGCTGCTGCGGAAATGTGCTTGGTGGAGAAGGGCAAAGGGCAGGCATGCAGGGCCCAGACCACAAAGCGGCATCAAGGGCTAGCGCCACCTACCCCATCCACTCTTGTCTGACCACTGGGCAGAATTGCCAGGCTGCTTAACCTTCACTCTGCTGAGCGGTCTTCACAAAAGGCAGACCGTCGAGTCAGACAGTCCAGGCTGGGTGGAAGCTGTTTCCTTGAATCAACAGCCGAGGCTGGCCAAGCAGTAAATCCTTAAACGGGCCAATTGTGCCCGCTCAATCAGAGTACAGTGGTAGCTAAACCGTCCCAAAGCATGTCACACTGTGCGGTAGATGTCAGCTTCGCAACCCTGCCTGTTCTCTCGGAAGGCAGGATCATAGAAAAGGCCCATCAGAGAGTTCTGGAAATCAGCCATAGACTTGGTCCATGGGGCCTGGGATAGGCCAGCACAGGCCCTCGCGGCACCTATGGAGAACAAATGAATGACAAGAGGGTCCCTAGTGCCTTGTCCCTACAAATCCGGAGCAAGGCAAACTGCCTTTCTTGTAATCCATGCACCAAGACTGACAGAGGGAGACATTCGAGAAAATGTGTACAACCTCCTGGCGCCATGAAAAAAATATTTATATTAAACAGTTGCTCAGTATACCACCACTTAATTGATGGATCAATTGCATTATAGGCAGTGCAAAGATAAAGACACAGCACATTCACAGTGGTTGGTAGGATCAGATGGAAATATACGATATACATTTGTGTAATCAACACAGCATGGTAATGTTCAATACATGTTCGAAGTCTCTCCAACAGAGTATTGCTAAATCTTTTATGGAGACCACTCACTGACCCCTGTAGGCACAGCATTGTTCCCAAACGTTCTCCCATTTCTTTGGGCAACACAGGCTCTGATATACCACCCGCTCTTCATGTTGGCACCAGTCCAAATTGGTTTCCCATTCTGTTACACACGGGGGTCAGCTTGTTCCCCAGGCCTGTGCTATGTTCTGTTTAGAGGCCCCAGCAGCCAGTACAAGCCATATCTTTTGGTATTTGGGCCAGTCCTCCTCACCCATTATATTCAAGCGATACCACCGAGGGTCTAGCGGCACCATGTGGTTAGTGACCTGGACCATAACCTCTGTCACCCCTTCCAGTATAGTTGGATTTCCAGGTAATCCCATAATATATGGAAAAAGGAACCCAGAATACCACATCCTTGTCCACAGGGCTGTGTCACATTTCCCCAGTTGGTGTAGGAGTGATCTAGAGAAGTATGATCTATGAAGTATCCTCATTTGTATTAAGCGGAAACTGCCATGTTTAGCTACCTCTGTGGGACTCTGAATGGCCTCCACCCAGTCATCGTCCTCGAGAAGTCCAATGTTCCCCTCCCATGCCTCCCTCAGAGTCCTAAGAGGGTCAGGGGAATTGTTCATTAGCTTCCTGTATGCCAGGGAGTTTATATTTTGCCCATTTTCCAATATAATGCCAGAGTTATGGACTGCTACCACATTTCTGTTTACACTACTTTTTTAGAGGAGCTATTGGTGTCATTTTTCACATCTCACATTGAAAAGACAAGTACACTGGGCAGTTCAAGATCCATGTCATTGTGCTTGTGAACTACATTGGCTTATGGTATTGATACTCTTATTGGCACCCCTTAGTTAGGCTTAAGTATATTATTGAGTGCAGGGTTTTCAATGACAATCCCTACTAAGAAGGCTATATCGAGGTAAATAGTGAAACTCACTCCACATTGTGAGAGACCACTCCTCAGACAGGTAAATGAAAACTGTTACATTTATTACTGAAAATATATTTGGTACCATACTAACATCAAATGTTATTATTTTAAATATAGGCATGAATCCTAAGGTAGATATTTAAGACATGGTGCATTTAGATGCCATAACAATTAAGTCCATGTCCACAAAATTCCCAACCTGAATGGAGTCCACCTTAAATTCGAAAGTGTTCTCTCCACTCATCAACTATACCATAACTGATGTAGCCATCTCAAATGATCTCCAAGGCAGCACCTGATGATGGTTCACAGCAGTGCAGCCTTGTTTTCCTTCAGCATACCTGCAAGTGCTAAAGCTATACATCTTTGTAGATCAGTTTTATTTCTGTGGTCTTCTTGTGTATTTTTGTGTGTGCTGCCCCCCCTCTCTCTCCTCCATGTTTTTACATACCAGGACCATTATGAGTGCTGAAATTTCACCTGGGGCGATAAGTTGTGGAGGAAATTCCGCCACCCAGATTTCCAAGCGTTTCAGGGCCTGGAATTATCGTATTCACAAACTCTGGATCAGATAATTCTGATTGCGGACAGCCCTGAGCTCTCTTTGTTTCTGCAGGGGCAGGGATTGTGGGCAGCAGCCTAACCTGACCCGCAGCACCTCTTCAGCAACAAGGGGAGAGGCATCCTGCCTCCCATTCCCCCCATAAAAGCACAAGCCTTCCCTGAACTGCCTATTCGCAAATGTATTTTTGGCCGTAAGCATCAGTACTTCACACACACCTGCCATGAACCTGGGTGGCATAAGTGCATGTATTACAATGAATTTCTAGGAGCGGCTCGTGTCAGGGAAAGAGGTCAGGGGCGGTGGATGGGGAAGGACGGAGAAAAAGAAGAAAAGAAAAAAGAACTTACCTGCCGCCCTCCAGCTTCGCGCTCTTCTGCTCCTCTCTACTGCAAGCACAGGCTCCCAGACTACCCTGCGGCCAGTCCTGAAGCTGCTCTCATGCATGAGAGCAGCTTCAGGATTGGCCTGAGCACCGTGAATTTGCACTCCCAGACAGACTGGGAACCTGTGCCTGCTCTCTCCAACCTGGCAACGCAGCTCGGGTTGGAGAGAGCTTCAGTGCGCATGACGGTTTGGCTGTCCAGAGACGGCTGGACAAACAGTCGTGTACACTGATTAAAGGCCCTACCACTCCCCTTCCAGTGCTGTCACCCTCTGGGGCCCACCCCTAAGACTCGGCACGCAGTCAGAAGAAAAATAAAACTATAATGAAATGGGTTTTAAACCCGTCTTATTATTGTTTAATTTTTCATGTTTTTGAAGGTGCTGGCAGGGGGGGTTGGGGGGGAGACGCTCCTCCGCCATAGTGGAGGAGTTGCCGCTGTCAATTTCTACACAAAAAGTATGACGATTTCCACAGTAGTAAATCCCATGACAGGATGGGAAGTGGGCTTGGTTTACCTTGTATGTTAATGAACGCCCACCAACATACATTTGTGGGCATTCACAAACTCGATCCAACCCCTTTGTATGAAAATGGTCATACAGTTCCTCCAGACAAAGGCTGGAGTAACTCCCCTTTCAGGACAGAAAGGGGATGGATCACTCCTAGATTTGCTGGGGAGGGGAAGGGAAGAGATTTCTCCAAAAAGAATAATGCTTTCCCCGTGGAGACAACAAAGTGTGCATTTGCTCAATATGCTCCCTTTCTCCTGTGTGTAATTCTACACTATGGCCCTAAATACCAGTTGGGGTATTTCACTTAGAGCAATAACTCCTGGTGAAATACCCCAAGTCACAATTATAAGTCTTGGCCCTCTGAATTACTGGGTCTGAAAATTCAACACCTGAAAACTTCGTAATTGGTTTGTAATTTTACACACCAATGTACGGACATCTCATAATGACAGCCTATGTAGAAGTATGCACAGCAGGAATAGGAGTCTGGGGGATGTGTCACGTGACAGTCTCAAAACTAAACGTGGAAACCTGCGCTTGGTGCAGTTTCTAGGCATACTTCTGGAAATGTCTGTGTATTGAGAAAAACGAGAAGTTACGTTCCGGCGGTGATTGTAAAACTATGCCCATAATTTTTCCTTTTATCATGATTTGTATACAGTGAATCTATAAAGCTTGAATACTAATGGTTAGCAGTTTTGTAGTTAGTAAACAACTACATGCGTTTAAGACAGAAAATGTTTACTGAACAAGCTAGTGCTTGTCTGCGCTATTGTAAGAAATTGGATTATTAATTGGGGTGGGTGACTACCCACCTCAAGGACTAATCACGAACCTTGCCAAGATGAACTCTTGTTAGTCACTAAATTAACCTGAGCTCAACCCCCTTGTAGGTATGGTACAAAGCAGACAGGCTTAACTTAGGGCAATGTGTACACTATTTATGCAGTACTAAACCGAAATTAAGTCAAAATGCAAAACAATAAAAATCCCATACTGAGTTAGAAACATAGAGTGCAATTTAATAAATAAAATGACACCAAGATGACCAAAATCCAATTAGCCAATAAGGGGAACCAGAGATATGAATGTTTAAAGTTTTAAGTAGGAATTGCACCATGAAACATAAAGTGCCAATGATAGTCAATAGTCTCAGTAAGCCAGAACCTAGGTGCAATTTGACGCTGACCATGCAGGAGTGCAGGTCGAATACACCAACAAAGTTTATCCTTACCAAAGATTTTACATTCTGTATTTAGTCCTTTAGGTCACAATTCACCACAGAAGTACTCTTGTAAAGCTAGTGGGTAGGAATGACTCCTGGCTACACCCTAACCAATGACATAAAAGTTCCTGGGGCCAAGCCTACCCACTTTGGGCATTTTCAAGATGATGGAAGTCTTTGTCCACACTAATCTTGGGCTCTGAGTGCTGGGGATGTGTGTCGGAAGTGTACTATGGTAATCCTAGTGACCTCCCACATTTAACATTAAAATCCAGTTTGGGGAAGCCACCGTACCCACAATAAACTCTGAGACAGACGCCTGGTAGAATAAAGAAGGGTTTTCCAGGAACCAGACAGTAGATACACAGGAATTGTTTTGCCATCCTATTCTTGGCCTAAGTGTTACATGTAAACCCCAGCAGACCTCTCAAGCATGATTTGATACTCCAGCAGCATCAAATTGTGACTAGGTCCCGGTCTACCGTGACCATTTACTATATTTGGCACTTTATGCTACTTGGCACTATTCCTATTTAACATTTTCAAAAATTCATATCTTCGGTTCCCTTTGTTGGATGTTTGTCATTTTAGTGTCTTTGTTTATAAAATTTTAATCTATTTTCCTAATTTGGTTTGAGATTTTTTAAATTATGTTACATTTAACTTTATTACTGTTTTGGAATTGCATACATTCCTTACTTGCCCTAGGTTCAGTCACTCGTCTCAAATAATGAATCCAATTTCTTGCAGTCAGTTTCAGAGGAGTCTTCTATGCTCATTCAGATCAGCCTATTGTTTGCTTCTGGGAGGCACTTTGCATCTTTTTCTACACCTAGTCAAATACTAATTACTGGCTGCAGAATGGAGGTAGGCAAATGCAAATTTAGCCTCCAGGAACTTCAGGAAAGGAAAAGGTAACTTTCTAAAAATTTACTTTTCCTTAATATTTATTAAAAATCTGACTTTATCATTGAATTGAATTTTTGATAACTATTACAAATAGTTGTTGGTATTATATTTGTAGCTAGGCCCATTCCTGAGATACAGTATTAGGATTTTTAATCTGTTCTCAGGTTTTCCACATAGAACAGTTAGGCTTGCCACAGAGAAAAATAGATTTTGGATGCTAGTCACTGTAAGGACATGCTAACATTGCATTTTTACATATCCTACTTTTAAATACCATGCACCATGCCTTGGGGACTACAAGGCATACATAGGGATGACTTGTTAATATTTAGAAGCTAGGTTTTAACCTGTCAAATCACAGTTTACTGTGCTACTGTCAAGTTACACTCGTAGGCCTGAAGCCATGTTTTACACTGTCACTGTAGTGGATGGCACAAAAGGTGTTGCATTCCACTAGGGATGTTTAACTTACTGTTCCGGGATACCCTTTGTACTAAACACTAGGAACCTAATTGGTAAGATAAATATAACAATTACTAATATACCAATTCAACCATGTTTGAAGCACAAGCTTGTAGTACTAGTTAGCAAGGGTAAAATGCATAGTGTTCCAAAACCACCAAAATACAGGGTCCAGCAAAAGGTGAAAAATCAAGAGTGACAACGCAGAAAAGGCGGATTTCCTACTGCTATGGAAAATACGAATTATGTACCCTAATATTCAGGGAACAAAAAGGAAATGGACTGCAGTCTTAAAAAGGAACTGTTCCGCTTCTACGTGGTAAACAAAACACTGTGTAATAACATGTACATCACAATAAACTGAATGCAAAATCCTGATCTTGCAAATATAACGACGATTGCACTAAATACTGTGCCTATGTATCAACATGTGCGTTCTGCAGAGCATTACTGTGCACGCCCAAGCAAGCAATGTAAACCCACTATTTAAAATGCAATGAAATGTTTTTACAACTTGGTGAATGTGGTCATAATATTCCAGAAGACAATGAACAGATGTATTAGTAGTAGAATCCGCTACCAATACATGACATCACAAGCATGGGTTGGATCCTGAGGTCTGCGATCAGCAAAATCAGATATCTGTAAACATACTTCCAGTGGCGGCTGCTATTTACCGGGGTGGCGGAGCAGGGGCATGGGGAGGGTTGTAAATGAAATTAAAAAAACAAGAAAAAAACACTTACCTGCAGGCCGCTTCTCAGTCCGCTCGCCCCTGCCGCCGCCTCTCGCTCCTGTAAGCAGGAACAGGAAGCACCCAGACTCCTGACTCCCCTAGCCAATCACAGTGCTGCAATGCAGCACTGTGATTGGTCTGAGCGCTGTGGATTGGTGCTCAGGCAAATAATAGGAGCCTGGGGCATGTTCTGCACCCAGGCTGTAATGCAGCCTGGGTGCAGAACATGCAAAGTGCAGATGACGGTTTGGCCAGCCCCAGAGGGTCGGTCAAAGCGTCATTGCGCACCTTGGAGTGGGCAAACCACTCCTCCCCTGCCTTGCTCTGGCAGTCCAGCCCCGCCCCACACCAGGAAAGAAAAAATAAAATGATAACACTAGTTATTATCATTTTAGTTTTCTTTAACTACTGCTCTGTGAGCAGTGGGGCGACGCTCCTCCGCCTTAGCAGAGGAGCCGCTACTGCTTCCATATTATGGCAATTGCCTTCTTCTGCGTCTGCGGGTAATACTGAGCACTGGATGTGAAGGCCACACTGATATACGTTACTGGTACATATCACCCTTGTTCACCCTCCTTGTACAAGAGCATGGGGCCCAGTCCACAGGGACTGTTATCCGCCATTAACTCCCATGTCCCTCCTTGGATCAATGTGATCTGTTCTTGTGTCCCTCAGCCGAGCATCTTGCTTTGAAGCCTTGTGAAAGTGCGGCACCTAGTTCTAAGACCTCAGCTCTTGTACATTCTGACGTGCAAATACTGAAATGCTTACCCTCACCTTTTTCAGGCCTGCCAGTGTGCCTTCGAACTTGGATATGCCTACGAAAAATCCTACGTCAGCTTTGTTTGTCTCTCTTGACTATGACACTTGCCATTGTTGATGTTGTCTCTCCAATGTTGCATGCATGAGGATATAATCACTTACGTTGTTTACTGGTGTTTGGTGTGATATTGTCTTGCTGGTGAGTCTTGGGAACACTTTGATCACTGCCTACACTCAAACTCTCAACCTTTTTTAACCCTCAGGGAGTAGAGAATCTTGTTCTGCACAGTGAGCCCTTGTGATCAGACCGGGTGCTGTCTGCATTTTTTCCCTCACCCCCCAGACTGCAATACCATCATTTGAAAGTTCTGTGATGCTGGGAAACAAGATAGCCATGCTGAATGGTGCAGCTACTGACAAGCAAACAAATCTGTCTAGCTAGGGCCAAGGTGCATGTGACGTCAATTCTCTTATTTTGGACCTAATTCTTTTTGCAGGGAGAGTAGTGTCTTGGATGCAGAATGAGGGGGTTCGAAATGGGCTCTCATTGGTAGGGGATTGCACAGCTTTATTTCATTTTCTGTTGTTTATTTGGGGGTCATACTTTTATTTGACTATGTGGATGCATTCAGTCAGAAGGTCGAAGGAGGATTTGTGGAGCCTGGAGGCTCAAGGTTATCTCACTTATATGAGATTCCATAATTTAGATTCACCGAAGGAAATATAGGTCCCAGGGATATAGTTAAAGGACGGTTAACAGGCATCAGCCAAAATCGTTTTCATTTCAGTTTGTTAGGGTTTTTTCTTTACATGTTTACACTTCCTGCAGTAGTTTTTGTGAAAACTGGTATGTATACACTTTTTTTTTTACACTAATAGCATTTACTTTTGGATCTGACAAATGTCACTTACATATGTTGAAAGTATTAGAATGCTTACGTTGTCACATAGGATTTACCTGATCTTGCAGAGGCCGCCCTCCCCCCCGAACGGGGGTGGTTCAGGAGCCGGCGCCATAACCGACGCCGAGCCCTGTAAGAATCTGCTTCTGGGCGCCCTGAAGCGCCCAGAAGCAGAACAAGTAGCCCGCACCCTCCTCATGGGCGCCAGAACGGCGACAGGCCCCCGTCCAATGGGCGGGCCTGGCGAGATACAAACCCCCCAATGGGGGACGACACCCACAAGGCGGGAAAGGATGTGGGGGGGCATATAAGCCGCTGCACCCCCAGGTAGCTCCTATCTTCGTGGAGCAGGGGAGCGGCGCACTCAGGATTTTGGAAACTCACCGTTCTGCCCATCGTGAGAGGCGAAGCTCTGCCGGTTTTTATCCAGGAGCCCAGGAAGACAACGAAGGCCAGGGGTGCGCTCGCTCGTACCTTTCTTCAAAACCGACCGCCGGTGCCCCACTGAGACGCTGCCCGTGTTGCACTGGAGGTCGTCACCGGAGCAGTTTGTTCGTCCTTGCCCACGGAGACGCTGCTTGTTTTGCATTCGTCTGAGCAGTTTCGTCCATTCTTTGGCAGAAAAGGGGGGCGTGTCCCTATAGCCCACTGAACGGACCCCGGGTTGAGGTGTCGAGCCTCCACCCCGCATCTCGACATGGTGCCACCGAGACGCTGCCCTTGTTTTGGCCAGAGGTTTGGTCTGGTCCGGCGGCGGCAGGGGCTCGTCGGGGACTTCCGCTTCCAAACGCGGTGCCCTCGCGCTGCCATTTGGGGTGTGGACTGGAGGTTTGTCCGGGTCCTTTGAACCCCTGCGTGCGGTCCGGCAAGAGCGGACCAGCCTCCATCCTTTGTCGTGTCGCTGCCTCACTGCGCCTTTGTGTAGCGAGGAAGTTTGGGCATTTTAACAAAAAGCGTCCCGGGCCCAAGGAAGTCGGCGGGATATACGGTGGGAGAACGAGCAGGTCCCAGCCTTGCCGGCGGCGCGCCCTCACCTGCCCCTTCATTTCCTTGGTGCAAGGAAGCACGACCTGCCGCAGCACACACAAGTCGAGAAGCTGGGTTGTTTCTAGCAGCTGGGGCGAACAAGGCTGCACCCGGTCCCCGCCCACATGAAGCTGCCAGGCCGGCCCAAAGCGGCAACATTGTTTCAGTTCCCTAACCCCACCCAGCTCCTCGAGGCACGGAACAATTAAAGGAGCCAGCTTTTTCTAGCGAGTGAACTGGTGGAGTGGGGGCAGCGAACAAGCATTGGCAATAGCAAAAGATAGCAGTTGGTGTATCAGGAGGGCGGCAGCACCCCGCTCAGAGGCTTATACAATAGAAAGTCAAGGTGCAGGAGGGCAGCCAGAGGAGCTAAACGAGCTGTTGAGGAAAATTCGGGCTGCCTCAGAGGTACATGGAAGCAGCTGGCTCCAGCCACACTTGAACCAAGACAGAGGGGATAGCGCAAGTGACCCAGCTACGGGGACGCCACTGCACCGGCACCCAAGAGAAGTCGGAGGGCGGCGCCCAAACCACCCCAAGACAAGGCACCCAGGAAGAGACCCCAGAAGAAAGAGCTGCCGCCTGTAGCCATCCCGGCGACGGCAGGAGCCTACAATGACGTCAGCACCACAGCAACAAGGGGTGAGCACATTAATGCAATTGTACAAGAGTGCTTGAAATCAATGGCACCCCTATTGCTCAAGGGGCTGGGGTCACAGGGGGTTGAGAACGCAGGGGCGCAGGTTACAGGAGGGGTATCTGGGCTACCTTGGCACTTGATAGACCCAGGCTGCGAGCACCAGGAGCGGCTGCAAGGGCAGGCTTTACAGGGGGCACGGGGGAACTAGGATCTCCTGTGGCAGCATGGGGCTGCGCAAGCACAACTAGCGACCCAGCTAGGGAAGTTTCAGCCGCAGAGGTTAATGCCAGACCCTCGCCAGGTCCGGCGTCAATGACCACTAGGGCCACAGGTCTAGCGAGTCTTATTCCCTTGGCAGTGAAGGAAAGGATATGGAGAAAAGAATTTATCGACATTTTTTCCCTGGTGGAGATTCAATTAGATGGTTTGGATCTGACTGTCTGTGATAAAAAGGATGAGGATAGAAGGGAAAGGCGGAAAGAGAGGAAGGAAAGGAATTTCGATAACTGGCTGGACGCGTTTAGAATAATGGCATGCATAATAGTTGAAAAATTCCCGCGCTGCGCGGCAGACTTGTGGTTATACGAGGCCAAAATTCATGGGGCACAGAGGCAGTTTCCAGGAGATGCGTGGTTGGAATATGACAAAGGTTTTAGGTTGCAGATGCAGAGGCACTCAGAAATGGAATGGAACGAGGAGGATGTCTCTGGGTTTATACATGGTAGCTAAAGAAGTGAAAACGTGGGCTGGGAAAAGTGAGTTTCGGGGGTCCTTTTACAAAGGGAAGGGCAAGTCCTTTCATAGACCCAAACACAACACATGGAAACCCCCACCCTCCAGAGGGGCGGCATCAATCTGCTGGAAATATGACGCCAACGAATGCACCTGGGGCTCGTCATGCAAGTTCCAACACATATGTTCCATATGTGGGGGGGGGACACCCGGCGGCGGGATGCCGACGTAAAAAGGAACATAAGGGGGACAAGAAAGAGAAGAAAAGAAAACAGTAGCACACGCAATGAAGTCTTGGGGGACCCAAAGGGGTTACACAACTACAAGCTAGCCAGGTCCCCTATCAACACACAGCAACTTCGCAGGCTAGCCAACAAATACCATAACAAAACAGATGCAGCAGTATTAGTCAAAGGCTTTGAGGGAGGGTTCATCATACCATTTGAAGGCCCACTTCCACTAGACTGGGCAAACAACCTAAAATCAACATTACAGCACCCGGGGGGGGGGGGTCCGCAAGAAACTTGAAAAAGAGAAGTCCTTGGGTAGGATAGAGGGCCCCCTGCCACCACATTTGAAAGAGTGTTTGGTAATCTCACCACTGGGGGTGGTTCCCGAAAAAGAGCCGGGACAATTCAGATTAATCCACCATCTTTCCTTCCCCGAGGGGACGTCAGTAAATGACGGGATAAGTGCGGAGGCTTGCTCAGTGGGATATGCTACAGTCGACGACGCCATTGACCTGGTTAGGTCAGCTGGCCAGGGGTCCTCATGGCTAAGGCGGACATTGAGTCCGCTTTCCGCCTCCTGTCAGTGCATCCATCAAGTTTTCACCTTTTGGGTTTTCAGTGGGATGGTGCCCTGTACATCGACAAAGCCATGCCTATGGGGTGCGCGGTGTCCTGCGCATATTTCGAGCAGTTCAGCACCTTCCTGGAATGGGCCCCTGCAGGACAGGCACCCCGTGGGGGAGAAACTTCACTACCTTGACGACCTTTTGTTCACAGGCCCCGCCAGATTGGCAGAATGTAGCAACACACTGGCGGCATTCCAGGAGTTAGCAGGAGAGTTAGGGATCCCTCTGGCAGCGGAGAAGACAGTAGGCCCCACCACAAAGATCACATTCCTGGGGATAGAGCTTGATTCAGTCGCAGGAACAGCCAGGTTACCTGAAGAAAAAGTGAGAAATTTCAGGGAGGAAGTAAGGGGCCTATGCGGCTGCAACAAGGCAACACTCCGCGACCTACAACGGTTGATTGGCAAGCTCAACTTCACGGCTAGGGTTATCCCCGCAGGTAGAGTTTTCGCCAGGCGCCTCACCCAGCTAACAGCAGGTCTCACACACAAACACCACCACGTCCAACTTGGGGCTGGGGTCAAACAGGACCTGCTAATGTGGGACACATTCTTGGCAGAGTTTAACGGCGTCCTAATCTGGAGAGAGGGCTGGGTTACAGCCAGGCAGATAACACTGTTCATGGACGAATTAGGGAGCACGGGTTTTGGGGCAATCCTGGGCAATAAATGGTGCGCAGGCCAATGACCTCACAGATGGCACAAGCAAGGCATAACCAACAACATAACATTTCTGGAACTGTTCCCCATAATAGTGGCTTTAACAGCCTGGAAACAAGAGTTGAAGAACATGAAACTGACGCTGTGGTCAGACAATAAGGGGGTGGTACAGGCCATCAATAGGGGATCGGCGAGGTGCCCTGACACGCTAAGACTAATGCGGCAATTGATTAAATTGCAGCTGGAGGGGAACGTGGACCTGAAGGCCCGCCATGTACCGGGGGTGGAGAACGCAGTAGCGGACGCCCTGTCAAGAGCACAGATGAACAGATTCAGGGAATTGGCGCCGGGGGCGGACAAGGTAATGACCCCCTTCCCAGAACAACTGTGGGGCCTGGCGGGATAGACTTATCAGCATTGGCAAACCAAGCCCTTGCCCCAGAAGCGACCAGACGGTACAAACAATACGCAGCAACAGTGATGCAGATAGGGGGCATACAGACACTGGAGAACAGGGGCAAGACACAAAGAGCAGTGGAGTTATTTATCCAATGGCCATTCACCAACAAGAAATCCAGATCATGGGCGCAGGCCCACTTGGCGGCCATAGCCCACTTCACGAGGATACACACAGGACAGGACCCCACGGCATCCCTATACCTCAAAGAGGCAATGAAGGGGTGGAAGCGGGCCGAAGGGAAAAAAGCAGACAGCAGGCGTCCCATAGATTAAAAAAAATTGGACCAGCTTATGGAGGCGCTAAAAGAATGTACAAGGGACGTTTTTGAACTACACCTGTTTAGGGCAGCCTTCTCCACAGCATTCTTTGGAGCCTTTCGAATCAGCGAACTAGTGGCACCCAGGAAGAATGGGCCAGCGGGGCGGTGCCTCCAAGCTGCTGACGTTAGACCCAGGGCAGCCTCGGTTGAGATATTACTAAGGAGGTCAAAAATGGACCAGGCCGGCAAGGGAATGGTAGTACAGCTACAGTGCATCAAAGATCACGACTACTGCGCAGTATGCTGCTTGTTCACATACATGGTGGCTCGCCCGGCTGGTGACGGGCCGTTTTTCAAACATCAGGTGGGAGCAACTTAAGCAAGTTTCAATTCACAACAGTGATACGCCAGGCCCTCGCTAGAGCAGGGCTACGCCCAGCAGCGTTTGGCTCCCACTCTTTTAGGATTGGCGCAGCAACTTCGGGGGAACAGTATGGCATGTCCGAAGCAAGGATACAAGCAGTAGGGAGATGGTGGTCATGGGAATACAGGACCTACATCAGGCCCCAGTTACTGTAGAACCTGCTGGCTGGGCAGCAGAAAGGGCTGTGACAGGGGCAGGAGCTCAGCCACCCCACAAGAGACCGTTTGACATTTTTTGACCATTGTTTCAGCAGGAACACGCCCCCACCTGGTGTGGGTAGTGGGCCACTCCTTCGTGTCCAGAATGCAGACTTGGTGGCAGCGGGTGGGCCATAAGATGACAGGACGACCGGTGGGCATATGCATCCACTAGGTTGGGCAACCAGGGATGAGGTGGAATCAGCTAACGGTGGCCCTCAAGAACTTGCAGGCAGACACAGCCTGGCACCCAGACATACTGATCATACACCTCGGGGTAACGACCTGGCACAGACGGGAAGGAAGGCCCTCCTTCAGGACATCCAAGCAGACCTCACGGAGGCAACCAAGCGCTTTGGGAGTACGACCATCATATGGTCTGAAGTGATCAGTAGAATGCATTGGAGGGGAGCAGAGTCGCACAAGGCAGTCGATAACTCCCTACGGAAGCTGAACATCGCGGTTAATAAATTTTGTAAGACCAATGGCCTGGAAAGCATCAGGCATGAGCTCATCCACCCGGGCCGCCCTGAACTGTATGGGCGTGATGGGGTGCATCTATCGGAGGAAGGGATGCGGGTCTTCTGGGATAATCTGTAGGGAGCAATGGCCCTGACAGGTTGCAAGTAAAAAAAAAAACCCTAAGGAGTTCGGGGGGAGTCGCAGGAAGACGTTAGCCTCTCTGGCGGCGTAGCGGACAAATAATGGTACAATGGTTGGCTAGGGAGACACACCGACAGGGCGGTGTGTAGGAGGAGGGCCACTCACTTTGGGATGCCGCACGGCAGGGTGAGTTGGCCGAACAAAGGTGGGGGTAGCAAACGGAGACGGCACTCGCAGCCCAGACCCCGCTGGACGGCAGGGCACAAATGAGACGGACACAGTAGCGAGTTGGGGCCTAACTCCGGGGGAGAATCTACCCCCCACACGCAAAGGGCGTGGAGACCAACCAAACGATGGTTCCAGAAGGGACAAGACAAGAGAAAGGACTACAAAGAACTAACGAAAGAACTTTCGGTGCCATTTACAAACTGGGGAAGTGTACATAATGTACCATAACATGCTAAGGATATGTATGATTTATGACCCAAGATATGACAGCTCACAAATGATCATTTTGACCAGGGGTCATACGAATTGTAACCAAGATGAGTTATGTATGTAATCCTAATAAACTGCGGCCAACGACCACTATAATCACAATGCATGTTGGCTGTTTATTAGGGACACAAGGTTGGTTTGCTAAGGGGACATGGATACTGGAATGGGCACAGTGCGGGGGTTATGTCCTCTGACGAATCTGAATGTCAACAAATGTAATGCAGGCAAACAACGACGTGTGAGTAAATTACACACCAGTGAGTACATTATGCAGATGTATATGACACACTTAAGCCCTTGTGACGTATGCACAAACTCAGCAAGGGTAAGTAACGTTTTTTTCTCCCAGGCGTAGTCTGTCAGGCACAAGGAAATGTACTTTCTCAATCGGGCTTGTAATGAATGCAATGGTTTGAAAGAAAGGGGACCCCTACTTAACACAATGGAGACTTGCTAGCTAGTAGGGAAAACAATGTCAGGGGAAAGAACCAAGCTAATCACAAGCATGAATGTTTAAAATTGAACAGGACAACATACACATAATCAATTGACATGGTGCTGAAATATTATCACAAAATATATATTTTTTTATTTCATTTCATATAAAAAATTGTCATTTTTTGTCAGAATCTCAAAAAATATATATATAATTCAATACATTTTATAAAATCACAATGCAGTAACACTTATTGGCATATGAAATATGATTAAACTAAATTATGTGTATGTTGTCCTGTTCAATTTTAAACATTCATGCTTGTGATTAGCTTGGTTCTTTCCCCTGACATTGTAATGAATGCAAGAAAGGAATATGTGATTGAGGTTGATCCCTGGAACTGGTTTATGGGGTCACTAGGAAGTAACAGACTATGGGAAGCAGACACGAGACGGATTGGCTTGACAAACACGGGCACTTGAGTGTTCGATGGAGACACGAGGAGAGAGACGGGTGAAGTTGAGGGAAGGACAAGGGGGAGTCAGAGAGACACATCGAGATGACACACACATGGAGAGGAACGTACCTACTCTCTCAGTCCCGTACTAGGGGACCGGGCAGGAGTCTGGGACCAGGGGCCAGGCTACCCTTGGAGCTACCCTGCAGCCCAAGCCGAAAGCAATTTTACTGGCAGGTAAAATTTGGCTCCAGACTTCCCCCTCACCTGGAAAATGTGGGTGCAGGAAAACCAGGGCAGTTATAATTGAGTGTAATTGTAATTACATTAATATAGCGCTTGCTACCCCTGACGAGGAGTCGAAGCGCTTTTCGGCGAGTAGCACGCTACTCCGGAACCCAAAAAGTATTAGTGATGAATTAGAATAAGGAAATATGAAATTAATTTGAGCAGTAGACATGTGAGTCTGTTAGTTGGATTGAAATGGTACCCTGGGATACCACTGCATCCAAATTGCAATCTGGTCTTTAGTCGTGAGTATGAGAAAACGTAGAGACCCTTGGAGACACAGGGGAAAATGGAGACAGAGAAACATTCACAGAGATCAGCAACACTGGTGAGAGACCGCCACAGCCAGGGGCAACTCTGGGAATGGGAAGACACAGGCATTGTATCCCCTCCGCCAAACATACTCGGGTCTGCAGGAAACCCTACAGCCCAGTGCCAACGCACCACACAAGTCCACAGAGCTACTAGGTACTGGCAATGGCCGAAGTGAATGCCAGAAACCGGTCCTAGGATGCTTGTTTCCGGTCCAGGGAAGACATGGCTTGGCAGTTCGGGCTGGACTGTTCCCATGAGGCACAGGGTCAGACTGATTTGCATATGGCCATGTCTGAACTGGGGTGGTGGAGTGAGCTAAAGAATGATGATGGATTAAACCCAGATCAGTTGACTGGGGGTGAGTGTTTGATTGGCTCATACGTTCCGTCCATCATCCCCTTTTGTATCACTTTGTTCGCCCTAAGTTGGCGGGGGTATGCCCAGACGTGGGTCCCTTGCTCACTTTGCCACTGGATTCAAGCAAGCCTGGCTGATGACGGCTTGAATGCCAGAAACCGGTCCTAGGATGCTTGTTTCCGGTCCAGGGAAGACATGGCTTGGCAGTTCGGGCTGGACTGTTCCCATGAGGCACAGGGTCAGACTGATTTGCATATGGCCATGTCTGAACTGGGGTGGTGGAGTGAGCTAAAGAATGATGATGGATTAAACCCAGATCAGTTGACTGGGGGTGAGTGTTTGATTGGCTCAAACGTTCCGTCCATCATCCCCTTTTGTATCACTTTGTTCGCCTCTAAGTTGGCGGGGGTATGCCCAGACGTGGGTCCCTTGCTCACTTTGCCACTGGATTCAAGCAAGCCTGGCTGATGACGGCTTGAATGCCAGAAACCGGTCCAAGGATGCTTGTTTCCGGTCCAGGGAAGACATGGCTTGGCAGTTCGGGCTGGACTGTTCCCATGAGGCACAGGGTCAGACTGATTTGCATATGGCCATGTCTGAACTGGGGTGGTGGAGTGAGCTAAAGAATGATGATGGATTAAACCCAGATCAGTTGACTGGGGGTGAGTGTTTGATTGGCTCAAACGTTCCGTCCATCATCCCCTTTTGTATCACTTTGTTCGCCCTAAGTTGGCGGGGGTATGCCCAGACGTGGGTCCCTTGCTCACTTTGCCACTGGATTCAAGCAAGCCTGGCTGATGACGGCCTGAATGCCAGAAACCGGTCCTAGGATGCTTGTTTCCGGTCCAGGGAAGACATGGCTTGGCAGTTCGGGCTGGACTGTTCCCATGAGGCACAGGGTCAGACTGATTTGCATATGGCCATGTCTGAACTGGGGTGGTGGAGTGAGCTAAAGAATGATGATGGATTAAACCCAGATCAGTTGACTGGGGGTGAGTGTTTGATTGGCTCAAACGTTCCGTCCATCATCCCCTTTTGTATCACTTTGTTCGCCCTAAGTTGGCGGGGGTATGCCCAGACGTGGGTCCCTTGCTCACTTTGCCACTGGATTCAAGCAAGCCTGGCTGATGACGGCTTGAATGCCAGAAACCGGTCCTAGGATGCTTGTTTCCGGTCCAGGGAAGACATGGCTTGGCAGTTCGGGCTGGACTGTTCCCATGAGGCACAGGGTCAGACTGATTTGCATATGGCCATGTCTGAACTGGGGTGGTGGAGTGAGCTAAAGAATGATGATGGATTAAACCCAGATCAGTTGACTGGGGGTGAGTGTTTGATTGGCTCAAACGTTCCGTCCATCATCCCCTTTTGTATCACCCTGGGATACCACTGCATCCAAATTGCAATCTGGTCTTTAGTCGTGAGTATGAGAAAACGTAGAGACCCTTGGAGACACAGGGGAAAATGGAGACAGAGAAACATTCACAGAGATCAGCAACACTGGTGAGAGACCGCCACAGCCAGGGGCAACTCTGGGAATGGGAAGACACAGGCATTGTATCCCCTCCGCCAAACATACTCGGGTCTGCAGGAAACCCTACAGCCCAGTGCCAACGCACCACACAAGTCCACAGAGCTACTAGGTACTGGCAATGGCCGAAGTGTGCTTTACACATGTAAAGTAACCTACAGCAAAACATTCTGTTGTTTCTTAGTACTTGTTAGTATGTTTCTTTGAACCATTAAAACTTGCTTTCGTTTTTCTTACTCCGGAAACGCTAAAAGCCCATATTTTAGACTTCCTTTCAGTAGAAACACTTTGCAGCAGTTCTCCTGGGCATTCCCCGATAGGTTATGGGTTTTGTTTAAACCTTTTCTGCGGTGAAGCGGTGGCCGCTCAGTGCTAGCACATGCCAGTTGGTGGGCACATTGCTGTGGCTGCAACAGATAAGAGCGGTGAATCCTTGTTCACGCCTCTCCCGCGCGCTTCTTATCGAGACCTTTTTGCTAGCAGGAGCTCCCCGTCGTTTGTTACTCCGTAACTTGTTCTAAAGACTTCACGTTTTCATATTTTTGCTTCCATGGCTCCCAGATATGCCCCAAACTTCAGACGTCGGCTGCCTTGGATTTTACTGTTCACAGAGACCGTGTTTATAATGATATTTCTATTTTTGTTTACCTTTGACCCCTCAAGAAGTGGAAATGGGAGTACCGTCGTTTATGCAGGTACGTTTGCAAAACAGTTTCTCGTTAACTAGGGATGCGCTCTTGGAGCAACTGAATAGAACAAATCCTGTCAGAGTTTCCGGACACGGACAATAAAAATGTATATAGCGACGTTCTTGCATGTTTATTGGCCATTGTACAAATCCATCTGGATTTTACTGCTCAGGGCCTGGGTCAGGATTTCGAAGAGCCCAGCCATTGCATTCGCCCTGACAAGGGAGTCTTGTAGTTAGTGTCTTGCACAAATTGTGGTGTAGGATTTCTAGTACATTTTATTTGTAATGGATCTCCAGATTGTTTTTTTTAGCATTTATCTTTTTTCCCCTTATGTAACGTAATTTGCTTTATGTTATTGTTGCTATTAGTCTGTGCTGTGGGTATTTTCTGATGAAAAAAACGACACCATCTTCAATTTTTATAATGCTGCTATTCAAAAAAACAAAACTATAAAGATATTTAAAAACGGTTATCCCTCTGCATTACAAAAGACTGTACTCTAGGCCTATCCAGCATGAGTACATAAAGTAGTACAAAGGGTAGCAAAAGTGCAGAGGGTGCAGTCCTTTCTATTTGTACTAATTGTGTAATTGAAAGAGTACTACTTACTCCAAAATGCTTTTATGAATAGGCCCCAACGAATTAAAGAGTATCATTTATAAAGTCAGTAAATACCTGAAAATCAATGTTAGGCACCCCTGCTGTATGCTAATATGCATACCTAGCTTTTATTACAGTTACTTTGAGATCACAGTTTTAAAAATCTGCAAATTTGTCACCTTTATAATGACCTACTTAGTTGCATTCAAGAAGAACATTAGGAATATTTTACTGCAGGTAGCTTGAATGAACAATGTTTGCCCAAAATTAAAAATAAAAGGGATACCACAAGGAAAGGGCTTTTTTGATACCCAAGCGTAAAATAGCTGTGGGTTGGATGTGTAAGGAAACTAGGGGTGTGTGTATTTTTCATTTTGCCGGCCTAGTCTGGTGAAATAACACAGTTTTACGCTTTGCAAGATAGATGAAGTTGTCCAACTTCAACCTAGTCAAAATTTTGTTCTGCTCCCTGAATAAGTTTCTCTGCTGTAATTCCTGGCTTCTAGTCCTGAGTAACAGAAATAAAACCCAGTGGCTGCTGCCGGCCAAGCTACATGCTTCCCTTTCCCCAAAACAGAGAGTCTTACCCTGGGACTTCCGCATTGGGATAGGGTAAAGGCTGAACTCGTTAGGACATGGTTGACTAGCGGCTACAGTGTGACACCCTGTCGACCTTTCACTGCACCAAGATTATTCCCACTGCAGCACAGAGCCTCTGTTTTTTAGTTTTTTTTAATGTAAAACTTCCCGAGCTTCGTGCCTAGATACATATAGTATTTGCATATAGGGGCTTTCAGCCAGCTTTCTTCATTCATTGGTCTGTTAGTGTGCCCTTCAAACATTCGTTCCACCCACCACAGCCTAGAGTATGGGGCATGGGCGGGATGGTCAGCTCACTTTAACCATTGCCTTACCTCTCTGAGAGTGACAGCATTCTGTTCTTGCACACCGTTCACTTTCACAAAAAAAGTAGTCCCCTTATACAATTTTACAAAAACCATCCAAAAAGTCAAAGTCGACAGCCATAGCCAGACTTACAGGCTATGTCAGTGCTTGCAAAAATTAAGTGAAGTTGCAAACCGTCAAGCCTCCCAAATTCACACAGTGCTAAGAAACTCCATTTCTATTGTATTGTGAGTTGGATCAAACGTCATCACAGGTGGTGAGACAAAAATGACAATGTATGACACTGATGTTTGGAGTCATCCGACAGGTATGCACGAACTGCTCTATTCTTATTACCGACTTGATGAGTTGAACTGTTTTGTCAATGTTATTTTGGCACAAGATGAACGCTATCAGTTCTTTTCTTTCTTGAATTAAGGATGAACCAATAAAAATACAAATACATGGTAACCGAAATGATAAATGAGGGTTCTCCCCCTCAGATGAATGTGATTCATGGGGTCAGAGGTTGCAGTGAGTCACAGCTAATACCAGTTAGAGCACCACTCACTCCCTCTGTGGCATCTTGCTGTCACAAATAATATTGATATTGTGTCTTTTGTTTTTCTTCTTCTATATCACATGCATTGGGCAAGAAAAATGAAATGCTCATGATTTTATACACCTTACATTTTAGCTTACAGCCTGAAACACCTTGCCTCTATAATAATGAAAAGTACTGTAACCCAACTTCTCCCAACTCACTAATATAGAAAACAAACCTACCTTAAACTCTCACCGCCAATAGGCCAACTGGCCCCATGCCCCTTCCAGATCTATCTCTCTCCTGAAATTAATGCTGTCAATCTGTCATTAAACATCATTCCACCACTGAGTACTTATCTGCCCCCTGCTGCTTTCCTATCCCCATTATCTTTTCAAGTGCCTCTACTTCAGAGCATAAGCCCTTTGTAGAACACCTTGCCCTTCCCCTGCCCCCTTCTGAGCTGGCCTGACTGTCTAGAAACCAAAACCAACCATTGTTTAATATTAAATCTTACAAAGACTCCACCTCCTACCTAATTCTACTTGCTCGCTGGCAAAGCATCCTGCTGACCCATTACACCAGCACCAAAAAATATTCCAGTCACTCACCACCTGAACTGTAAATGTAAGCGGCCTCGTCCAGAATTGTACATATCAAACTCTTATCCTAGTATCCAAACCCATAGCCTACTCTAGGGAGGGTGAGAGTCAACCAAAAAGAAATGGTCGGTGTGCAGGAGAAAGGCAGAAAGGAGAAGCCTTTCCCGCACATGTTCCAAAAACACTTTTAACCCCGTCCCTTCCCACAGGGAGTCCCAACCAATCCTGTGGCTGTGTCACTGTTGTACTCCACCATTCTCTCAAACCACCTGGGAAATTTGGGTTGCCCCAAATTCTCCAGCCAGCCACTGGTCAAGATAGTGATGTCACTAATTCCACTGGAGCTAGGGGGGCGGGATATCTTGAAGGAGTGTCCGAGGTGATTGGACAATAAATAGCAAGACATGTTTATTTGCCTGCAGTCTGTGCTCTGTGTCAAAGGCAGACTGACTAAAGTAAAACAAGCATTTGCAATGCAATAGGTCTCGCATTTGCGAGAGTTTAAGCTATTGGCATTGTAAATGACAATGCCTTTTATTGATCTTTTTTGATAATTAACACATAAATAAAAGGCATTGTCATTTGAAATGTCAATAGCTCAAACTCTTGTAAATGCGAGACCTATTTCATTTCAAAGAAGCGGCCGGCATTGTCCAGGGCTACTTGGAAAGTGAAAGCGCGCATGGCACGCTGAATGTTGCAGGAAAGTATGTTGTGCCTGCAGTAGGAGAAACTCATTAAAGAAAAGAGTGCTTACAGACAAAATAAGACATACCGTGTAACAACAGAAGTAAAAGGGCCAGTCCTCAAGGGAGGTTACAAATGAAGACAAGGCGGTACTAAGGAGGAACTAACAACCCTATTAACGAATCAGAAGCTAGCATTTATGGAGGACAATGACACAGGCCAATGAAAAATATGGGCGGAGAGTGGGCAGGACTTCAAGTCCATACTCCAATATAGCATGCCTCGCAGAGCAGCGCATGCGCTGCCCAGGCTCGACCTAAAAAAGCATCAGATAAACTGCTTCTAGTTCTTACATGGATATCTTGGTTACCTTAGACTTTTTCGGACTGCAGTATAGATTATTTTGTAACTTGAATTTCCTCACCCTGGAGTTCAGGAGTGCGAAAGCAGCTGGGAGCATCCTGGAGATTTATCATGCGATGTGCAAAAGAGGTGGATGGTCTCCTAATGCTGAAATGTGATGAAAATAAATATTTTAGTGTTGAAAGAAAACCAGGAAACATTCATATGAATTTGTGTGATGCATGCAAGGTTGAAACTGCTTTGAAGTAGTATTGAAACTCCCCAAAATATTGCATTCTGCAATTTCTGCCACATATTTACGGTGTAAATTGTAATATGTTCCGAAACCAACTTTGCACAAATACTGTTGTTTGCATATAAACATGCCCAACAAAACAATATTCAACCAAAAGTCATTACTGATTTGGAAGGTACGGCCTACCAAAAATATTATTGGACCTTATCTGGCCATTTAGGCCTCCATTGAAAATGGTTGGTATATACTGAAATTGTGGGCACTGGTAACACCAGGGGAGACGGTGGGGATGGAACTTAGTCCATAACAAGCTTGACCAAAGCGGGTTCACTAAGTAATGAGGAACTCCTCAGTAAAATTGGTGATTCAGTGTCCGATTCCCCTGATAATTCTTCATTTTGCCCCCAGACGTCCATTCAAAGATTCCAGCTGCTTTTAGCAACTGAAAAATCTTGGTGAAAATAAACAGACCCGGGTGTTACTACAGATCGCATAATTCTGATGGGATCGGAAATTACTGTTAAGGGCCCATTGAATTAAGTAGCACTTATAATGAGGGCATTAGTGCCACGCTCTAGAAAAATAACGCTTTCTTTTAATTTTGTGATCTTGGACATTCTCTTTCGTTTGTGTACTGTATGTCATATTATTTTTTTGACCTACAACATTAATCTTTTTCCCTATAGCAAGTTCTGTAGTTTTTTAACTTTTTGCCTCTCCACACATGACAATCATGCATGTGCACTAAGGGGTCCCTGTACATGGATGAAGACCTAATATTGGGCAGTTGGCCCTAGAGGAGCACACCAAGTGCGCCCTCCTTTTTCTGAGTATTATTACCATCAACTCATGGTCTGTAGAGAAGTGACAGTGGTGGCAGCAATAGATTCTAGTGGCAAAACAGGCCTTCTTCCCTGTAGCTAAAATGGTCTGTCATTCCCCTCAAACCAGGTCCTTCATTTCAAATATGTGGGACATGGGTGTCATGCATTTGTTTGTACTACAGGAGTACAGTAGAATATATGTGGATCGAGAGGTCAGCATGAGACTGTGGAAACCAATGAATCTTTTTGTTTTCCTGAACAAAAAGTGGTACATAAGATGGAGGCTGGGGAGAGCCCCACAGAGCAGTGTGAATTGCATGACTCCTGCATAGCATTCCTGAGGTTCTTTGTAGTGGATCAGACTCTACGATGTGAGGAGAGGAGACCAAGGGTATTTGCGAGTGTAGGGAAAATGCCTTGCCCACTCCTACTCCGTTGTTTCCTATAAATAGTACTCCCTTCAGTTTGAGTTGAAGATGTGTGGTGTGGTCTTGAGATGCTGTGGCCCAGGTGGTGTGCCTAGAAGCTGGTGCACATGAAAATGGCTGGGTTCCAACAGAGATCTCTACCGCATTTGTGGTCTTCCTTTGCAGAAACCAAGTGCCTTTGATTGCACAACATCTGAAGAGTTGAAACCACGCTTCAAAGGTCATCTGACCCGAACCCAAAGAGCCATGAGAGAGTCAGCGCTACTACAATGTCGCATCAGTGTTCCCGTATCAACCTCCCCTGAAGCATCACTGCAACTGGGTTGGCCTTTATCCCTTGTCTAAGTGGGGGGGGGGGGCTTGTGCTTGCGCCTAAGGAAGAAACACCAACGAAGACCTACCAGACCCGGAATATAATCTCCATCTCACTCTGCTGTGCACTGCCACACCTTCTTCACCAGAGGATGCACCTGTGCATTTGATGGGAGGCCAGAGACTCCAACAATATCAGGTGGGGTGGGGAAGAGTCAGCTCACTTGCTCTTTGTGGTTGTGCAGAATAGCGCACGCCTGGGAGCTGCGAAGCTCCCATCTGCAGCTGGAAAAAGCTGATTGATCTGCCTGGAACTTTAAAGACTGAGGTACAATGCAAGAGATCGGATTTAAGGGACTGGAGGAACTTAGATGTACTATCAAGATCTTAGCCAAATTACTGCTGGGTAGATGGGAGGGAACCCACTAGCTGGGGCAAAAAGACTGGAACTCACCAGTTTCCAGATAGGGCATTGGGCCTGAGGTTGCACTGAAAAGATTGCACACTACCTTAGCATTGGGAGCAGTATTTGTTAATAAATAACTAATTTCCTCACATACTTCCATTAATAACTGTGTACCATATTCCTTTTTTGCCGCTTATATTCTGTGAACAATATTGGGTGACTAACGTAAAGTGCTTTTATTATTCTTTGAGTAAAAACACTGGCTGGGCATTAAGTTATTGCTTTCTAGCAGTTCATTTAGTTCCGAGTCCCTACCCCACACCATCTCCTTTAGTAAGCCTTGGACTGCTTGACTTTGATGGTCAAGTGCTGAAGAGGTGCAGGTGATGCTCATTTGGGGCTGAATAGTGACTTAAGGCCCGAAGACAACAGTAGTCCAAGTCTCTGATTGATACAATCTGAGCCCAGTAACATGTCTGCCCTGGGATTCCTGAAAACGTTCCCCCAGTTTCCATTTAACAAATATGTGCATTCTGTGAGTTGTAATCTTCATGAGCTTTAAGAGTAGTTATTAGACTAGCACACTTCGCAGCAATGATCTGGTGTCTTGCTGACATGGTTTGATCTTGCAATCTTAGTTAAGGAGCATTAGATGACATAAACCACAAGACTATGGTCCTCTGACACAAACATGTGTGTGTTTGGACTTGGTACTTATTCAGAGAATTACATTTCAGTCACAGAGTATTGAGGCTATCGAAGCACAGCCCTATGCCACACTATTTCCACTGGGCACATTCAACGTCTAATGGCACTACTTGTCTGTTACTTTCAGCATCCTTTTGTTATGTTTTCATTTTATTCAAACACACTACTGTCGATGACCATTACTTTTACTGGAAAAGAATTTACAATAGTGTCACACAGATGTAGCTCTATGTTTCAGAATAAGATAAGTTCTGAAATTACACAAAGTGGACGTAAAATATTTCTAGTAAGGAACCTATTTTTGTGGGGTTTAGAGGAGGGGATTGTTGCAACTAGGGTACTGATGCAAAATGTGACATATGATTTTCTGAATTCACTTTCAGATCAGTTTCATGTTGGGGGGTTGTGCGTGGACTTGAGTGGGACCAGAAAAACTGAGGAATGGGAGGATTTCCTGTCCAAGAGACAGAGACATAGAGAGAAAAAGAAATAGAGAAGGAAAGAGAGAAAGGAACTCCTTTGTGTCTTGCCAGTCTAGTAACTACTAGCCTCGTGTGTGAGGCACGATTTATTTAGGCGTTTTATATGAAGCTAACCATTTCCTTAAGGCTATTTCAAAGCCAAAGTAGTGAGGAGGTTTTTCCAAACAAGCTCATCCGACACCAATCAGAAGTCAGACAGACATCAACCTAGTCATTTCGCATAGTTACATGGGCCAGTTACCAGTGGAGGTTGGTATAGCACCTGTATATTTGAAGGGGGGCTGTTAGCTGAGTGTCAATTTTTGTTAAATAAACACTCCCCGCCCTCAGATCAAGCTTTAAAAGAGGCCATTATAAGTTGTCGAAAGTAAGAAGGACCTCACTCTTCCTGAATCAAACGTAAGCTCAGTGAATGTTTCTGGTTATTTTGATCTATTAAAGATGCGATTTTGGGGAAGAATGTGATCTCTATAAATGAGAATGACCTACCGCATATTAGCCATGTGTTTATGAAAATGTTTTCAGAATCCAAAACTAACTCCCTGTTTCTCTGTCATATAGAATTATGTGGATTATTTGACACACTCGCTTTTTAAGTAGCACTTACATTTATACAATCCGTATGCATTTGGTGAGGTGGTATCGAGGGCCAGCACCCCAGCTCTGAAATTTGTTCCAGAACCACTGATTATCATAACATATTCACTGCTTAGGCCATCATTTTGAGGGGCCTGGTCATCCCAATGGCCCTATTGGATTCTGAGTCAGAGATCTCCTAGTGAGATACATGGCAAAAGCATGCACTACTTGACGCAGAAACACAGATTCTCACGCTATTCCCCAAAATCTCATAATCTGTAGTATTTCTAAATGCATCAACCCCAGCCTTTTCCTGTTCAGTTACCAATGCGCACAATTTTGATAACTCCAGGCACTGCAAGCGGGGGAGGGGACTTGGAGTGGGGCGGGTTTACCCGGCAGAAATCTGCCCACCTCACAATGCAGCTCTCAGTGTGTGAAGCGCTCACAATATAATGCTCCTATCATCTCTCCTATCACCTCTCCTTGCAACCTAAAATACCTCCTTTTTAGGGAACATAAACCAGCTAACATTACTAAATTCTCACCCTCTATTGGCCTTTATCTGCTTTCTGACCCACACCCCCTTACAACCTTTACTGAATGTTTCCCATTTAAGCGGCCTCTTTCTGACACTTTTTGCCTACCCATCCTCTGCTTGTCCTCCTATCTAATTTTATCTTAGCTACCACTTCTTCCGAGCATTTCATCTCCTAAACCCCCCTCCCCCCCATCTCCCCTCCATGAGCTGCCTGGTCCGTCCACTAACAAAGCCAGTAGTCCTTTAACGCGTAAACCTGACAATAATACTGTCTTTAAAAAACTCATCTACCAAAGTTTTTAATGCCAAGCCTCTTAATCTTTTTCCCAGCTAAAACACCCTTTCCCTCAAACTTACAATTGATGCCATAGCAATAGCCAACTGACACAGTCATAATTACTGCCTATGTATTCCCCAATTCCCTCTCAACTTGTCGCAATCATGCAACTGTGTTTAGCTACCCAAATGTCCCTTCTACCTTCTCCCCTTCCTGTAGCCTTATCCTTAGACATCATCCTTGCTGCCCCATCCCAAAAACTCACGATGAATAACTCAGTCCCTACTAAAACAGACCAATTTTCTTAATTTCACTTGTCGCCCATTCCATCTTTAGGCAGGCTACGTCCAGCCAAAACCCAAACCCTTATTCACCTTTGTTGACATATGTCACCACTGTCTGGCACACATGCACCTGCCCACAAGGCTCCTGATGTATGTCAAACTACTGCTTTCTGATGGTCCACTCCCATTTGTACTGCTTCTTTTGTTAGTGCCTGCACTTATCTTCAATGTGTTCTCAACCTTAGCTGGCACCCGATTTGTATGATGGCGGGTGGTGGAAATTAGCTAAGGAAGGAGTGATACATTCATCATTTTAGCCCTTCATCTGCCTTGCCCAGAAGATAAAAGACACCATAATTCAACACCAGACTAACAGCTCTGTTAACCCACTTTTGATATCACGTCCCTTCTCCTAACCCCCCTACACCCTTTATGGTTCTTCTTATATCTACCTGGCTATCTAGCAGCAACCTCCCTGTCCTAAAGGAAGAACATCTTCTCTAACTAGACCACCACTCCTGCTGACCCTTGTAATTTCATCCATTGCTGTCCATTCCCATGCCTAAGCAACAGTTTATGTTTCAGCTGCCTTTTTACCTTGAGTTTAATCCTCCAACTCAACCCCTCAGCACTTACTCCTGATTATTACAGAAACATATTTCACCCAGTGTGGCCATTAACAAATTCTGATTCTCACTACTCAAGCCCCAGTGTATTCTAAATTTACATCTCTCCAGTACACCTGAAAAGTTACAACACTCCCTCTTTTAAGCAACTCAAAAAGCCTCCATTTTGCACTCCTTTGAATGGCCAAAAAAAGCCCTACCTACCCTTCACTCCTCATCAGGTGACAGTATTGGTAATGCCTGCAGGCACTCTTGAAATGTTTCTTCCCTTAGCCCCTGCTATTTTGCATAATTTCCCCTTCAGAGGGAAGCACCTCCTGACACTGCCTGTTTCCTGAAGCTAACCCAGCCTCAAAAATGCAAGGAATTCTCAGTGACTTCCTTGGAGACTAGCTACCCTCCTCATCACCATCTCAGGAGGTCCACTGTACTCTAGTGGGGGGAAGATTTCTCTCCATTACAACCACTAGACCCAAATGGCCAGCATTGTATGGCTCCTGTAATGGATAAAGAAAGGGTTTGGGCTGTACCTTCTCTAGTATTCTACATCCAGGCTGCCTCTGCCCCCGTTGGCCTACCGAAAGGGAAGGTCTGGCCAGTACTGTTTGGTTGGCAATGTAATTTGGCTGCCAATATACCACATTCTACTGCTGGAAGGCCTCATTTACAGAGAAGTTCTTCGCATCAGGGGGCGTGGTTTAGCCGGCTGCAAGATGGCCGCACTTTGAGTGGGCTCTGCCGGCCAAGCCAAGAATCCGGCATAATCCTGCGGACCCGGGGGCGTTCTGACTACCCCCAGACGGAGATTTGTGGTGCCTGTACCCTGGGGAGTGCGAAGATCACTTTGTTTTTTGTGCCGGTGCGCATCGGAGAACGAGAGGGCGTCCCCTCGTGTGAGGCAGCGGCATACGCGAAGCTGAGCAGCAGGCCCTGAGGCGGTGCGGCGGCGTCGCAACTCACGCCCGCTGAGGAGACACTGCCTGATTGTGCCCGTGAACCTGGCTGCTGCGGAGTGGAGGCGCGCCATTTTGCAGGGGACGAAATCCCCGACGAAGACTATCAAGTAAGAGGGGCAAGCACGGCGGGAGGCGGCTAGTGGCGGTGAGAGGGCGTAGGCACCGTACCGCGGGGCCTGAGGTGGCGCAGACTGTGGCTGGGGTGCCTACCTTCTGCAGTTGGCGGTGGCCTCTTCTCGTGCTCGGTGGGCCCCGCGACGGGGGCGCTGCGCCCTCCTTGCATCCCCGCTGTAGCGCGTCTCCGCTGCCCGGCTGCCCTCGCAGCCCAAATCCTCAGGCCTGGTCGAAGGCCTGCGAGTGACGGCGGAACGAGAAGGCTGGAGCGGAGCTGCGCAGTTGCCGGGTGGAGTGCTTTGCCGTCGAGGAGGGAGATCGAGTGATCCACAGCGAGCACTGACCTCGGGGAAATTACCCCTGCTGTGCAGTGAGGACTCTGTGATCCCCCCTCCCCTCCCCCGCCTCTAAAAAGGATAACGTGTCTGCTGCTGGGACCAACGGTCTGGGCCCTTGTGGTGGGGCTGCCTGAGTCGCGCTGGAGGGGCCTGTTTGCGGGCAGAGGACATATGTTGCGTTTTGTAAGAGGCCTGCCTGATCTCCTCCTTTTGCCGCTATCATATCACTGCATGGTCGACTGTTGCTCCCTGTTTGCTAGGTGCTATCTGGATAAGGTGCCTTGATCCAGCACTGATTTGAGGAGGCGGCGAACTGTGACTAGCGGGTGCCTGCTGGGAGGTGTGTGGCCTGCCGCTTTTGCTGGCTCATGAGTGCGGCCGGGCCCATTGTTGGTGCTGTTCTCTTTTCTTTTGCTGCTTGGGCCCCCTATTTGTAATACAGTAGTGCCTACCAGCGATCAGACACTGACTTTTTCTTTCTGTGCCCTAGGCGCGATTCCGCTTGCCTCCGGAGGTGCCAGGTAAGCTGTTTGAGGATCCCCTCTCTCCGGTCCTGTGGGCAGCATGGGCAAGGCAGATGTCAAACAGACTAATTTAACATTTGAGAATCGTAGGCAGACTCGCCAGGAGGAGTCTTCCCTAGAGGCGGGCGAACAAGCTACCCAAACTGAGCCTGGCACAACGCGAGATGATGACCTGAAGGCACTGCTGCTGGAGGTCAAGAGTATTACAAAAGTTTTATCCTTTGGGGAAAATATACCTGTGTCTACTATACACTCAAACTTATTCCACTCACTCTGTCACTCAAACCCACTACATTCTTTGGAAGTGCGACCGTATATTCCTAACAGATAATCGTGACAACAACAGTTGTATAAAAATACAAATCAATTTATTAATAAAACCCTATAAGGTACACAATTAAAAATTGAAGGCAATTTTGCAAAATGTAATAAATGTTGTACATAGAATATTAACACAGACATATAAAACAAATCCTATTTGTACAATTTAAAAACACAAACTGTAAATAAGAAAAAGAGAGTACAAATCACAAGACAGAAAAGCACTATGTCATAAATGGTGTACACATTCGTAGAACAAAACTTTACGGGCTAGAACCTGGTATTGTTTAATTCATGAAATACTCCTTGGTCTAGCCACTTAACAAATTGTGTACTCTTCAACTGGGCGTCGACGCGTTTCGATGGACTCTTATATCACCATCTTTTCAAGACATACAAATTTATTATACTCTCCAAACCAATAATAATACACATATAATGGATTAAAAAACCTGTTGATGAAATCAGAAACTTCAATAAAGACACAATAGTATAGCATTCTTTAAAATAGAATAACATGAAGTTCTTTGCATCCAGAAATACCCAATCCCTATCTGGGCACATGATGGAAAAAGTAACATACCACACCAACATGAATACCTTATAAATGCACTGAAAGCCCCCTAGGGACCTGGTACGGTATAGGTGCAAAAAAACTGCAACACATACTCAGTGTTATACTACTATACCCCACAATTATTACACAATAATGCCCAATATGCACTTCACCATACCCCCTGATTATCCAGGTATATATGTCGCTCTTCCCACTCTTTACATTCACACTCTCACATGTCTAAGCGACTCAAGGGTTCACATACACATTCCTCTCACTAATAGTATGGAATCAAATACTAAGAGTATATACCAGCATTGGCGGTATTGACTCTAAGCTTGATCAGTTGTCTGCCTGCCTCGATCGGGTAAAGACCAGGGTGGACACGCACAACACTCAAATTGCTCGGCTGGAGGCGAGGGTGTCTGATGTTGAGGATGCAATGACAGGAGACAAGCAAAAGATGCTTCAAATGGACTAGGTACTGGAACTGATTAAAGCCAGAAATGAAGATTTGGAGGCGCGCTCCCGTAGGAGCGCTCCCGTAGGAGCAACCTCTGCATCACGGGCGTGCCCGAGTCCTCCAACATCACGACTTTGTTGAAACCTTACTGTGGGACCTCTTGGCGATGTGCTCTCGTCGGTCTTTATTGTAGAGAGGGCGCATCGCTCCCTAGGGCCGCAGCCTCCTCCGGGTACGCCGGCCCGACCGATAATTGCTAAACTCCTGTATTACCGCAATCGCGATGCTGTACTACGCGCGGCGCGCGAAAAAGGCGAGATACAACATCAAGGGAACATGTTGACGTTCTATCCGGACTTTACGTTGGCGGTGCAGGCCGCCCACCGCGAGTTCCTCACGGCCAAGAGAATACTCCAGAAACAGGATGTTCAATATGCTCTGGTTTACCCCGCCAAGTTGAGAATAAAGACGGGAGCACAGACGCAGTTCTTTAATGACCCAAATGCTGCGCTGGCATTTGCAAAAAAATTAGAGAAGCGGCAACGTGATGCACCAAATAACTCAGAGCGCGCTGATGGGGGGGAACGAGTGACAATGACTAGTTGGGCTGCTCTATATTGCTTGCATCGTTTGTAGACTAGCATAAAGATACTTGAACTGTGTGCTGACTGCGCTGCATACAATGGCGATGGTACTATGGCCCCGGGATTGGGGCACGAACACAAGTTTACACTGAGAGCTTTAACTCTGTCCTACTCTTAACATGGCTTGGCCACCCTGTCTTCAGATGGGGGAGTATGCTGGGTGGAGCCAGGCCCCCATGGGATAATTCCCTTACTTGCTTAATGTTAGCAATTGGGAGAAGGGAGAGTGGTTTTTCTCAACCTGATTGGGGGGTTGGTGTGGGAGGGAATGGTGAGGAGAGGAGATTTCCACGCAGAACGCAGCGCCCTGCTGGTTTGTTTGTTCCCAATGTTGGAGGGGCCAAGAAGTTTGTTTTGCTGTTTCAAGGCTTCCAATATAGAGGTCGTATAATTGAGGCTGGAATACTACTGTTGAAATATGGGATGCAGTTGGCTACACCTATGCATGGGTCCCTAAGGCGGCGCCCCCGAGGAGAGTCTCAGCGCCATATGACCACGCTACAGACGGTCTGCAATGGCTAAGATTACTTGCGTAACATGGAACATCTGCGGTCTTAACGACTACCGGAAGTCCAGGCTGGTACATGCATATCTTGTGCGAAAGGGGGTGGATATGTGTATACTGCAAGAGACCCATCTGACCGGTGCCTCCCTGTCCCGGCTTCGTGCCCGATGGTGGGGGTAGTCCCATTCAGCGACATATTCCAATTATAGCAGGGGGGTTTCCGTGCTATTCAGGAGGGGAATGTGTTGGACCACCACATCAGTAGAAGTTGATAAAGAAAGGAGGTATGTCATTATCGCGGGCAGACTATATCAGCGCCCCTTAACAATAGTATACGGGCCTAATCAGGATGATCCACACTTTTTCCCGTTGGTATGGCGAGTGGCTGCGGGTATTCAGTCTGGAACTGTGTTGTGGGGGGCAGATTGCAACGTCGTGCCTGATAGTCAGCTGGATCACTCGGGGGCTAGACAGCATCATCCACAGGCAGCGGAAGCACTCAAAACTATCATTGCAGATAACTTGTTTGTGGACGTATGGAGGTGCATGCATGCTGTACAGAGGAGTGGCACCTGTAGCTCTACGTGGGTCTTGGTCGCGTATTGATTACTGGCTGTTGTCGAGGGACGCTGCGACCTGGGCGGTGTCGTCTGACCACCTGTCTAGGACACTCTCTGACCACTCCCCAGTATGTTTAACACTAGCAATTCCGCAGGCGCCGTCGCGCGCTTTCACCTGGCGGCTTCCCCCTTCCGCGCTGGGTGATGCTGCATTTCGTGCAGAGATCCGTACTACCATAACAGACTACTTTACTAACAATAAGGGGTCATTGGAGTCGCCCTCCACGTTGTGGGAGGCGTTCAAAGTGGTGAACCGCGGTGAGTGTATTGCGAAGCAGGCTGGGGTGTTGCGGGCCATTCGTGGCATGCTCGGAAGTTTGGAGGCATGCATCTCGAAACTGGAAAGAGAGCAGGAGATAGACCCTAGCCCGACCACCCTAGCAGACATTAGAGGGAAAATAACTGAATATATGGAAGAAGCTGAGAGGGAGGTAAAATATTTGGGAAAAGAGATGGCGGCGCGAGGATTTGGGGAGGGAGATCGCCCGGGAAGACTCTGGCGGGCATGTTGCGCAAACGGCATGCTGCATCTTACATCACTGCATTGCAGGACTGCAGTGGCTGCTTGATCACCTCCCTGGACTCCCTGCCGGGCGTGATGTCCGCTTTTTATAAAACATTTTACTCGTCTGGAGACACTGCCAGAAATGAAGATTTGGAGGCGCGCTCCCGTAGGAGCGCTCCCGTAGGAGCAACCTCTGCATCACGGGCGTGCCCGAGTCCTCCAACATCACGACTTTGTTGAAACCTTACTGTGGGACCTCTTGGCGATGTGCTCTCGTCGGTCTTTATTGTAGAGAGGGCGCATCGCTCCCTAGGGCCGCAGCCTCCTCCGGGTACGCCGGCCCGACCGATAATTGCTAAACTCCTGTATTACCGCAATCGCGATGCTGTACTACGCGCGGCGCGCAAAAGGCGAGATACAACATCAAGGGAACATGTTGACGTTCTATCCGGACTTTACGTTGGCGGTGCAGGCCGCCCACCGGCGAGTTCCTCACGGCCAAGAGAATACTCCAGAAACAGGATGTTCAATATGCTCTGGTTTACCCCGCCAAGTTGAGAATAAAGACGGGAGCACAGACGCAGTTCTTTAATGACCCAAATGCTGCGCTGGCATTTGCAAAAAAATTAGAGAAGCGGCAACGTGATGCACCAAATAACTCAGAGCGCGCTGATGGGGGGAACGAGTGACAATGACTAGTTGGGCTGCTCTATATTGCTTGCATCGTTTGTAGACTAGCATAAAGATACTTGAACTGTGTGCTGACTGCGCTGCATACAATGGCGATGGTACTATGGCCCCGGGATTGGGGCACGAACACAAGTTTACACTGAGAGCTTTAACTCTGTCCTACTCTTAACATGGCTTGGCCACCCTGTCTTCAGATGGGGGAGTATGCTGGGTGGAGCCAGGCCCCATGGGATAATTCCCTTACTTGCTTAATGTTAGCAATTGGGAGAAGGAGAGTGGTTTTTCTCAACCTGATTGGGGGTTGGTGTGGGAGGGAATGGTGAGGAGAGGAGATTTCCACGCAGAACGCAGCGCCCTGCTGGTTTGTTTGTTCCCAATGTTGGAGGGGCCAAGAAGTTTGTTTTGCTGTTTCAAGGCTTCCAATATAGAGGTCGTATAATTGAGGCTGGAATACTACTGTTGAAATATGGGATGCAGTTGGCTACACCTATGCATGGGTCCCTAAGGCGGCGCCCCCGAGGAGAGTCTCAGCGCCATATGACCACGCTACAGACGGTCTGCAATGGCTAAGATTACTTGCGTAACATGGAACATCTGCGGTCTTAACGACTACCGGAAGTCCAGGCTGGTACATGCATATCTTGTGCGAAAGGGGTGGATATGTGTATACTGCAAGAGACCCATCTGACCGGTGCCTCCTGTCCCGGCTTCGTGCCCGATGGTGGGGGTAGTCCCATTCAGCGACATATTCCAATTATAGCAGGGGGTTTCCGTGCTATTCAGGAGGGAATGTGTTGGACCACCACATCAGTAGAAGTTGATAAAGAAAGGAGGTATGTCATTATCGCGGGCAGACTATATCAGCGCCCCTTAACAATAGTATACGGGCCTAATCAGGATGATCCACACTTTTTCCCGTTGGTATGGCGAGTGGCTGCGGGTATTCAGTCTGGAACTGTGTTGTGGGGGGCAGATTGCAACGTCGTGCCTGATAGTCAGCTGGATCACTCGGGGGCTAGACAGCATCATCCACAGGCAGCGGAAGCACTCAAAACTATCATTGCAGATAACTTGTTTGTGGACGTATGGAGGTGCATGCATGCTGTACAGAGGAGTGGCACCTGTAGCTCTACGTGGGTCTTGGTCGCGTATTGATTACTGGCTGTTGTCGAGGGACGCTGCGACCTGGGCGGTGTCGTCTGACCACCTGTCTAGGACACTCTCTGACCACTCCCCAGTATGTTTAACACTAGCAATTCCGCAGGCGCCGTCGCGCTTTCACCTGGCGGCTTCCCCTTCCGCGCTGGGTGATGCTGCATTTCGTGCAGAGATCCGTACTACCATAACAGACTACTTTACTAACAATAAGGGGTCATTGGAGTCGCCCTCCACGTTGTGGGAGGCGTTCAAAGTGGTGAACCGCGGTGAGTGTATTGCGAAGCAGGCTGGGGTGTTGCGGGCCATTCGTGGCATGCTCGGAAGTTTGGAGGCATGCATCTCGAAACTGGAAAGAGAGCAGGAGATAGACCCTAGCCCGACCACCCTAGCAGACATTAGAGGGAAAATAACTGAATATATGGAAGAAGCTGAGAGGGAGGTAAAATATTTGGGAAAAGAGATGGCGGCGCGAGGATTTGGGGAGGGAGATCGCCCCGGGAAGACTCTGGCGGGCATGTTGCGCAAACGGCATGCTGCATCTTACATCACTGCATTGCAGGACTGCAGTGGCTGCTTGATCACCTCCCTGGACTCCCTGCCGGGCGTGATGTCCGCTTTTTATAAAACATTTTACTCGTCTGGAGACACTGCAGGAGATATTGAGCTGCAGGCCTACCTGGACACTATTGAGCTCCTGTGGCTTGGCCCGAGCCATAGGGAATATCTCGACAACCTGATTACCCCGGAAGAGGTTGCGAGGGTCATTTCTGCTCTCCCGGCTGGGAGGGCGCCGGGCCTTGATGGGCTCACCCCCTCCTTTTACAAGGAGTATGTGGAACTACTTGTCCCCCACCTCATAGAAATGTTTCATGAATCCTTAGAAACTGGTGTACTTCCCCCGTCGCTGCGCGAGGCGTTAATTGTTACAATTCTTAAGCCGGACAAACCACCTGAGTCCTGTGATTCATATCGTCCCCTTTCTCTTATAAACATTGACGCAAAAATTTACGCCAAGCTATTGGCTAATCGCCTGCAGCCACTTATGCTGCTGATTGCCCGCCCGAATCAGTCGGGTTTTATCCCGGGGTGTGGGACGTCGCACAATTTGCGTACTATATTCTCGGTACTGCACTATCTTAGTCCCGACGTGAAGGCGATGGCGGCGCTACTCGACGCCACAAAGGCTTTCGACATGCTTGAGTGGAACTATCTATTTGCTCTGCTGGCAAGATTGGGATTTAGCCCTGGCTTCATAAAAAAGATCCGTTAGCTCTACACTTTACCGTCGGCCCGGGTGAGTTTTAATGGCCAGATCTCAGACAGATTTGCGATAACTAGGGGAACCAGACAGGGGTGCCCTTTATCCCCACTCCTATTTGCCATAGCCATAGAGCCTTTAGCTGCCAGATTGCAGCAACATCACGCGAATCGCGGAATTGGATTCACTACCAGAGGATTGGTGGTGTCGCTCTATGCAGATGACATCACGCTGTATATTAGTGATCCTAGCATTAACATATCTCCAATGACGTGTGAGGTCATAAGATTTGGTGGGCACTCTGGAGTGCAGATCAATTGGGGCAAATCTATTCTTTTTCGGCTGACTGATACTGCCACTCCCTGCCCCACGGACTACCCCTACAGATGGGCTACTGAGCCCACAAAATATCTGGGAATCTGGCTCAGTCGAGATGTGAATGGAGTGCAAACTTTGGTCGCGCCGTCGAGTGGTTTGAGTCGAGGGTGCAGGTGTGGAAAGGATTGCCGCTATCTTTGGCGGGCTGCATCGCAATAGCTAAGATGATTGTTTTGCCAAACTTTTTATACCTCTTTGTGAATGTCCTGATTCCCCTGACGGCGCAATTCTTTAAAAGACTGCGGTCTGGCTTGGTGTCATTGGCGTGGGCGGGCCGCCAGCCCAGGGTCGGCTATGAGACGCTCACTTGACCCCTGGCAAAAGGCGGGTTGGGCGCTCCCGACTTACAGGCCTATGCCCTATGTGCGCAGGCCAGCTATCTTCACCACTGGCTGTACCCGGTACCGTTTCAGCCGCATGTAGCGGTTGAGCGAGACAGAGCTGCGCCGCTCCCACTCTCGACTGCAGTGTTTGACACATATAGTGCACCGCATAACGAAATTGACCCGGTGGAATGTGTGCGATGGGCTTGGAGGGGGCTCCGAAATCGTGCTGGCCTCTCGGTGCTACACGCTCTGTCGGCTCGCTTGGCCGGGAATCCTCAGTTCCCCCTGCTGCAAGATAAGGGAATGGCTGATAGAGCTTCGGAGCTGGGACTGCACACTGTGGTGGATTTGTTCCCGTCGGGTAGGTTCCTGACCTCGCTACCCAGCCCAGAAGCGCGCAGATTGTCGGCACTCGACACTCTACTTTATTATCAGTTACGTGCAAATTGTAGGGCGCTATATGACACCTTCCTGGAGCAACCCCCAATTTTTGAAGCGTTAGAGCACCTGTATATCACGGCTTCCCCAGAGAAACTGGTCACCAGATTGTACTCCATTGTAATCCGCTCCACTTCACGGGAACCCCCCTTGGCAAGGGTTGCTTGGGGCCAGGAGCTTGGCGTTGAGGTCTCGGAGGCGGTGTGGGAGTTCTGCTGCGCTCAGACAGGAAAACTATCCCCTAACTATAAGCTACGGTTAATCCATTTTAAGTATCTGAATAAGATGTACCGCACTCCACTACAAATGCATAAGATGGGGCTATGCGAAACCTCAAACTGTGCCCGCTGTGCGGCGCCTGACGCTTCCTTTTTGCACTTAGCTTGGGGGTGCCCAAAAGTGGCCAAATTCTGGAGTGAAGTATGGGACGCAATTGGAACTTTAGTGGGGTCCCCCCTGGTCCCAGACCCGGTGACCTGTCTGTTGGGTTATGTTGGAAAAATAGCTGTGAAGAGCCGCAGGTTGGTGGCAACTTTGCTTGTACTGGCTAAGCGCAGGGTGTCGATTCATTGGGGGCGATGGTTGGCACTGTTGCGGACTGCGTGGCTGCGAGACGCTGCCTATTGTCAGGAGCAGCTCAGCGCGTATTGGGAGCTTATGCCGGAGAATGTCAGGCCAGTGGACATTTGGGATCCTTTTGTTGCATACTCGAGGGAGACCACTGATATGGAATTGGTGGCCCCGGCCTTGGCGAATTAAGGTGGCGGCAGCGCAGGGGTGACACACGAGATACATTGATAACTGCGGGATGGTCTGTTTGTGCTGTTGTAGATTCTGTGGGAGGCGGGTGTGTGTCGCTGGAATGACAAATATGTAAAGGTTTCAAGGAGTGTAATACGTGTGGCTGTGCTCTGCTGTATCCCAACACATGGAAATGTGTTTTATTGCTATGGTATGCCTTGATGTTACTGTCTTTTTTTTTTTTTTGCTCTTCTCTAAAAAATCAATAAAAAATAAATAAAAAAAAGTTCTTCACATCAAAGAAGAGGTCAGTAATTTAATCTTGGGCCCTCTGCTTCGGCTCCTAGTACTTAATAATTCCTATTTGTAAAGCGTGAACATATCACCCATTAAGGGTTTCAAGGCTCTGGGGACCGTTGGTGAGGTTAAGTGAGCTATTGCCCAGAGTCACATGATGCTGAGCTGAGCTGCCGCCGGCTCTGGGGATCCAACCGTGAGTCCCGCGCTCCAGAGTCAGTCACTCTGGTCGCTGCGCCACACCTCTCCCTGTGCTTGAGCCAGTACTGGTAAGATATGGCCAGATCAGAATTCTCGGTCCTGGCAACTGTGCTATTAGGTTCCTGGACATCAGCAGCTCTTGTTCTGCAGCCTTTTTTTTACTAGATTGAGCATCACCTCTCCCTAAGCATATCTGCAAAGTTTGATGGCAATCAACCCCGCTCCCCAAAACATGGTTTTGCTAGTACAAGGTGAAATACTGAAAGCAGAACTAAATAGTGGAGGGGAGGAGGAAAGGAGTGGGAGAGAAAAGAGACAGCAAGTATGTCACAGCCTCGTCAAGCATGACTCTCTTGGGGTTCAGGCCTTTGGTGATAGGGTTTTCACAGACTGGCATTCTCAGGCAGATTAGGCGCACAGTAAGTGTAAATAAAACACAGATTTATTGAGCACCATCAACAGACATCAATATGTTTGCAATAAAGAGACAGTACAGAAGTTTTTGCTTACCAGCTTCAGAATAGCGAGCTACTGGAAGTCCATGCAACAGCTAACAGAAGCCCAGCTACTAGCAATCCTGGTATCAATGGTAATTGAAATTAAACACACAATAGGTGATGGGAGGATGCTTGCCAAAAAGTCTAATCACTGGCAATCGCTTAGGGTAGCATTCCAACCCATTGTTTTTTTGCCTGCCATACTACCTCAGACTTGACCCAGCCATTTGCAAATCTGTCTTGACCCTGCTCCAATAGGAACAGTCCAGCCTGAACTGCCAAGTCAGGTCCTCGCTGAACTGGAACACCAGCAACCTAAGACCTGTTTTATACTGATTGGGGCTCATCAGTTGAGTGTAGCTTGTTTCCAGTGGCACAGTGAGCAAGGACCCACGTGTGGGCATACCCTTTGCCACTTAGGGCCGTATATCAAACACACAAACTGATTGAAATGATACGGCAAGCAGTAACGCCAATGCAGTGCAGAAAGGTGCCAGGCACCTTTGTAGGGAAAGTCCACTTCTTCAGTAGCACCACTGCCTACATCACTCTGGAAGTCCCACCCCATACACTTTTCCAGCCCAGTATCCTCGGCGCCCCAGTTGCCACTGGCTGTTCTGCCATAGTCTTACGTGGATGCATCTAACAACTCTCCTTCACTGAGATTGCCAAAACCCCTGTCTATGCCTAACAGTATACTGCTCAAACATGTCAGGGACAGACCACTTACATGGCCATGTTTGCACTGGCATTTTCCTGTCTCTGTGAGAAATCCCCAGACTAGTACATGCTCTTTCCATGTTTCTCCAGACACTTGGTATCCTTGCCAATGTGGGAGGACCCGCTTTACTGTTCTTGGGAGTCTGGTATTATTGTTCAATACCTATGAGACGGTGAACTCAGTGAAAAGCGACTTCCAAATCTCTTGAGCCTGCTTGACAGCCTCTTGCTTTATGGTCAGAACTAGCTTTAGTGGCCACTACTGCACTGTGGCCACCAATCTACAATAGTGCAGCAACCTGATATCCCATAGAGATTTGGGTACAGACATTATTATATACAAAGACCAATCCAATCCCTGAGGGAAAATATTTCCATATTAGTCTGATTTCTGTACTAAATTATTTTTATTAAACTTGTCTTGGTATTGATTATAAACTGTGAGAAAGACAGACAACAGTATTGTCACAGCAAGAAGGGCTGGTGTACAGCATCATCATAGTAGATGCAGGATTTTCTCCTCCCCTTCCCCATACCCCTACTTAAAAGAGAAAAAAATAATAAAGGAAGAAGGGCTAAATATAACATACCTGGTGTTTCCTATAACAAACAAGTCAGTAAAGTAATACGGTCAGGCACATGCAAATTCATTTAGCATGGATAACAAGCACCGACAACTATGCCTTTTAATAAAACATGGTAGAAATTGTGTCTTTATAGCTACCCTCATAGATCTATATGGAGATTAGTTCAGGGCTTTCTTCATCTGTGGTGGGCAAGACATCTCTGGAGAGATGGAAAAAACATGTGGGTTCCATCTAGTGTCAAAATCCCTACAGTTATCACGACGAACTTTAGACAGTGATTCCATGGCCAGTTTGTTCCATAGTAGGAGGTACCACTCAGCGATGGAAGAAGGTGCCTTTTTCCCAATGTGATGCCAGGGTGAGTTTTGCTTCCACAAGACAATTCCACATCACAGTTCAGTCTGTTTTACATTGGTCCTTTAATCAGGATGAACATAAGCCTAGAATGACAAACAAGATCTAACCTGGAAAAGAGCACCCTAGGATTTCCTTCAGGGCCACTAGGATTTCTTCCTAGAAGGGGCCATTAAAGGGGCAGGGCCACCAGATATATTGGGAGTCTCCTAGCATTCCAAGGCCTTGCCAGAACAATGGGTTAGAGGTAGTGAGGAGCCTATGCAGTTTAGCAGGATGGAGATACTAATCAAGCACGACTTTATAATAGAGCCTCTTCTCAATATTACGCCACAGGAATCCCTATTGTTTATCAGGGATAGCTCTGCTCAAAATGTCCCTTATATTTTTTTGGGGTGCAACAACAGTTGCTTTTCTTTTTTAATTTTATTTTATTACAGTTGTTCATATATCGTGAACATTGTCTCAGATGTTTGCAAAGCACTGGAATATGCAGACCTTGCAGACAACACCAAGTTAATGGGGGCGTACAAGGAACTGTACATAGGATGTAGATGGGTTGGAAGTTAATTACGTCAATAAAAAAAGTCACTGGTTAATGTGGTTACATTGGTCAAACGCGTGAACATAAATTTTCCAGGTGTAAGTTTGGCAGTTCCATAGGATGCGCCTGGGTCACCTATGTGGGTTAGTACACAGGTCATAAGTAGGTTACAACTGTTTCCTGGTGTTCCAGGCAGGTGGTGTCATTTAGGTTGCGAGGGGCAGGTAACATTCAAAGAGGCAGCTTTTGCTTACTGAGTTATTAGAAGATGTTGTTGAGCCTTGGATTCAAGGAAGATTTGTCCAGAGGTTTGAGGCCTAGCTCAAGAAGGCTCGCTATCTTTTCCTTTTGATTTTTAAGTCTCGCCTGAGCCAGCGCGCATGCGCTGCCCTGCGAGGCTTTTAGTAAGGGCTTTTAAACTCTAAACACACGCTCGTGCGTGTGCTTTTTTTTTAATCACCCGCAATTGGCCTTTGCATGCGTCTTTCTAAGAAAGACAGCACGCAATTGGTCCAAGGCGGGTGCATGTCCCGCCATCTCTTTCCCCTGGCCTAGGGTGCTCGGGAGCGAGCAGCAGCGCCATCTGTTTCCAATTATCGCGCCCGCGTCTCGCGGTCACGTTAATTGGAAACAGATAGCGGTCAGCGCTGGTCGCGCTGGTTATCTTGTTATATCTACAATTGCAAACTTCCTATCGTCAATGTTATGTATGTTTGTGATTACAAAGTGCTATCGGAAATTTCCATGTAAGATAGATATCTCACACATTTGATCACTGCAGCCAGTTACTTTCATTATTATCCTTTCAGTAACAAAACTTAGTAAACAACCTTGTAAATATGTGATGCACTGGGCAGAATACGTGTGGAGTTGGTTGTTTTGGTTTGTCAGACGTGTGTGCATCACAGCACTGCTGCACATACACCTCGGATGATCAGCCAGGAAAGTAAGAGATTGCACCTAGGCCGAACTTTCCGCACCATGCCCACCTCCTGACAGTGGCATGATGGCAATACTGCGGGTGCCCATGTGCCTAAGAATTGCCTCATTTCCCAGTTCTCTGCGGCTTTCTTGTGGGTGGCATGCGTTTTTCTAGTGATGTTTCATATGCCAGGGCCGAGTGCCATTGCCGCATAAAACATGTAACAGAACATGAAAACCCCTTTGTTTGTAGCAAGCGAGTGTGGATGACACGGAAATGCTTGCCGTTTGCCCCTCATACATATATGGATGCGCGCGCCGAGGAAAGCTCTTGTGGTTCTAATGGATGTCTCCCCGCTCGGCGGTGCTTGCACTCTGAAGAATGCGGGAGGCAATGTCTCTAAACACACACAAGGCAGGCGAGCCGGCCCTTGGCAGCTGTCACTCACACAGGCACTTTAGCAAAGAGCCGAGCCTCAAAGAAGCTCGCGCGAGGGCGCTTTTCATTTAACCCAGGCCCTCGAGTCGCTGCCACATTCTGTTTCTAGTGAGGGCGCGCATGCGCGGCGTAGGGCGCCAAAAGGAAGGGTGCAAAGAGAACGCGACTTCAAAGGCTGCCACCCACCCAAAACCCCGGCTATTTCTGGCCAGCTTTGCCTTTATTCCCTTTCGGTGTGAACAGTCGTCGTAACAACTGGCAGAATCTCACCAGGATAAACCAATCCCGGCGTGGATCGATGGAGGGAGGCCGGCTCTGCCATTGTAATGGGGGAAAGAATGCCCAACGACATGTATAGATAAAACACACCTGAAAGAGCATTACAGTCCAAGAGCCAAGATACATTCTGCACGTGGCGGGTTTAACATGGAGGAGTGTCATTGGTGAAGAAAAGGTTCAGGTTCTTTGTTGTGGTAAATGTCTTCTGCAAAAGTTCATGGAATGCTTTCTGCCAGCGAACATGTTTCGCTCTCTTATGGCATGCAGGCCTATGCTTTGTGCCACATAATTTTATGCTACATAATTACACTGCACTCAATGCAACATACACTCCAAATAATACCACTCAGTGCCACATAATTGCATGCCACATATTTACACTCTACTGAGTGCAACATACACTCCACACAATACCACTCAGTGCCACATAATTATATGCTACATAGTTACACTGCACTCAATGCAACATACACTCCAAATAATACCACTCAGTGCCACATAATTGCATGCCACATATTTACACTCTACTGAGTGCAACATACACTCCACACAATACCACTCAGTGCCACATAATTATATGCTACATAGTTACACTGCACTCAATGCAACATACACTACAAATAATACCACTCAGTGCCACATAATTACACGCCACATAATTACACTCTACTGAATACAACATACACTCCCCATAATACCACTCAGTGCCACATAATTACTCGCCACATAATTACACTCTACTCAATGCAACATAAATACACTCCACATAATACCACTCAGTACCACATAATTACACGTCACATAATTACACTCAATTCAATGCAACATAAATACACTCCACATAATACCACTCAGTGCCATATAATGACACGCCACATACTTACACTCTACTCAATGCAACATAAATACACTCCACATAATACCACACAGTGCCACATAATTATATGCTACATAATTACACTGCGCTCAATGCAACATACACTCCAAATACCACTCAGTGCCACATAATTACACACCACATAATTACACTCTACTGAATGCAACATACACTCCACACAATACCACTCAGTGCCACATAATTATATGCTACAAAATTACACTGCACTCAATGCAACATACACTCCAAATAAAACCACTCAGTGCCACATAATTACACGCCACATAATTACACTCTACTGAATGCAACATACACTCCACACAATACCACTCAGTGCCACATAATTATATGCTACATAATTATACTGCACTCAATGCAACATACACTCCAAATAATACCACTCAGTGCCACATAATTACATGCCACGTAATTACACTCTACTGAATACAACATACACTCCCCATAATACCACTCAGTGCCACATAATTACACGCCACATAATTACACTCTATTCAATGCAACATAAATACACTCCACATAATACCACTCAGTGCCATATAATGACACGCCACATACTTACACTCTACTCAATGCAACATAAATACACTCCACATAATACCACACAGTGCCACATAATTATATGCTACATAATTACACTGCGCTCAATGCAACATACACTCCAAATACCACTCAGTGCCACATAATTACACACCACATAATTACACTCTACTGAATGCAACATACACTCCACACAATACCACTCAGTGCCACATAATTATATGCTACAAAATTACACTGCACTCAATGCAACATACACTCCAAATAAAACCACTCAGTGCCACATAATTACACGCCACATAATTACACTCTACTGAATGCAACATACACTCCACACAATACCACTCAGTGCCACATAATTATATGCTACATAATTATACTGCACTCAATGCAACATACACTCCAAATAATACCACTCAGTGCCACATAATTACATGCCACGTAATTACACTCTACTGAATACAACATACACTCCCCATAATACCACTCAGTGCCACATAATTACACGCCACATAATTACACTCTATTCAATGCAACATAAATACACTCCACATAATACCACTCAGTGCCACATAATTACACACCACATAATTACACTCTACTCAATGCAACATAAATACACTCCACATAATACCACTCAGTGTGACATAGTTACACGCCACATAATTACACTCTAATCAATGCAACAAATACACCCCACATACCACTCTGTACCACATAATTACAAGCCACATAATTACACTCTACTCAATGCAACATAAATACACTCCACATATTACCACTCAGTGCCACATAATTACACGCCACATAATAACACTCTACTCAATGCAACATAAATACACTCCATATAATACCACTCAGTGCCACATAATTACATACCACATATTTACACTACTCAATGCAACATAAATAGACTCAACATAATACCACTCAGTACCACATAATTACACGTCACATAATTACACTCTATTCAATGCAACATAAATACACTCCACATAATACCACTGTGGCACATAATTGGACGCCACATAATTACACTCTACTCAATGCAACATAAATACACTCCACAAAATACCACTCAGTGCGACATAGTTACACGCCACATAATTACACTCTACTCAATGCAACATAAATACACTCCATTTAATACCACTCAGTGCCACATAATTACATACCACATATTTACACTCTACTCAATGCAACATAAATAGACTCAACATAATACCACTCAGTACCACATAATTACACGTCACATAATTACACTCTATTCAATGCAACATAAATACACTCCACGTAATACCACTGTGGCACATAATTGGACGCCACATAATTACACTCTACTCAATGCAACATAAATACACTCCACATAAATGCACTCTATACCACATACCACAAATCAACATAAATGCACTCCACACCATGACACAATTTCACTAAGCATAATTTCACTCAACACCACAGTTCCAGGCCACACAATTCAACTCCACACATTTCCAATACACACCGCATAATTACACACCAACCAACATATTTCAACTCCACAATCCACAACGTACCTCCAATCCACACCATATAGTGTCACCACCTGAGCACCAAACATCATTCACCACCAACATTTTGCATCAGCGCACCACCTAAGCATCACGTCAGTCTGCCCTTGGAATCAGGCATCTGTTGATTCTCCCCTAGTGTCCGTCCGCTGCTCGTGTTCTAATTAAATTACTGTTTTCCAACCTCCACTCCCCCGTTATTTATGTCCCGCTCCCACATAACAAAAAAAATTATAACAAACAAGCATGAGAACAGGCAGGAAGAAGTTGCCAGCAGTGCAAGTACAAAAAAACTAGAAGACATTTATGTTAAAATCTTTTTTTAATCAGATTTTTCAGTTGTATATAATGTCGTCTTCGTTTGTATAAAGGTAACAAAAATGCTTAACACTTTTTATTATAACTTTTCAACATAATGCACAGCAGCCACAATGCTCTACAACATAGCCAAAAGTTCTGGCTAAACACATAAGGTCCCAAAGGCGAGACCTATTGGCTATGCCAATGCTTGTTCTGGATTGCTGGTCTTTCCAAGATTATGCTCTGTAGGGTGTGGCTTAATATGGAGCATTTCTCTGCTACTTAGTCAGGTGTATTGGTGTTTACAGCCCTGAAGACAATGCAGAAATGTTGGACTTCCCGTGGGTTGGATTTCTCAAAGCGTTACAATTCTGTAGTCATAGTTCCCTTTGCCCACTTATCAGGTGCATGGGTGCGTGGAAAACAGCCTTTAGTGGGGGCAAGGTGGTGTTCAGGGAACCGCTGAGCAGAGAATTGCCAAAGCCAATGTGCGATAAAGTAAGGGTTTGGACTGTGGCAGGAAAGCCTGTGTCAGGTCAGTAGGGCTTGGTCTTTATGAAAATGCTCAGTATGAACCAGAGTGTCTGGGATATTTCACTCACTTGATCCATGAAGGGCATAGTAGCCTTTTGGACAATCTCTGCAGATCAGTGTTGAGGATCAGTGTTGAATTTGATGTCAGTGTAAGCTCAGCTGCCATTTAGAATGAATGACTGAACGAATAACAACACTGATCAGGCACTGATCACCTCAGAAAATGTCTCTTGGTGTTGGTCCTAAAGGAATCTAGAATAAGAGAGTTTTCAGAGCAGCCCTGAAGCTGGAATAGGTAGGGAAGGCTCTGGCCTGTGGAGTAAGGGAGCTCCACAGATCAGGTCCTGCCACTGAAAAAGCTCTCCCTCCCCTAGATTTAAGATTGTATCTGGGAACGATGAGTAAGGTGTGATCCTGGCTAATCAGAATCTGCTTCAGAAAATAGGCCTGGTTCTAAGGTTTAATGCGAGAGGGCCAAATTGATTATAACATATATGCATCCAGCACACCAGTTTAAATCTTACCCTAGCAGCAACTGGGAGCCAGTGTAGTGAGGAGTGGAAGGAATGTACTGCTACATTTTGGACCCTCTATAGTCATGCTATTATATATAGGCTTCTGAGGTAATCAAGTCTTGAATGAACGATTGCCCATATTACCAACCGTAGTAAACAGGAAGGGGAGAACCGTTTTTCATTTTTTTGTCTTGCCTAGGCAGCACATGCGCTGCCTCTCGAGACATGCTATTTCTACTGTATGGACTGTCAGCACGCTCATCCATTTCGATTTGTTTCTTCATGTGGCTTTCGAAATTCCTTTGTTTTCTTTGTAAATGGTGTACATTTGTCCCTCCTTTTGCTGTTTTGATGATGCCCTGGAGACTGGCCCTGTTACATAGATCACTTCACCGTTGGCCATATAAGTTAGTTTTGGCGCACTACTTTTTCTTTTGCCTGGGCTTGTTTGACTTTCCGAACGCACTCAGCATAGTGCTGCAAATCATGTCCTTATCTTGTTTTCCACGGTCTTTGGTTTCACAAGAGCTTTTTCAGCCGGAGGCTATGTTGTTTTTCATCCTATAACCTTTTTGGTTTCATTAGCTCTAATGTCCAAACCATAAATAATATACTTACTTCATTCATTTCATTTTATTAATCCTTAGTCGGTTTACACATAGAAACCATAAAAGTACACAAAAAAAGAGCGACACAATTTACATAATACAAATTTAAATATAACAATTAAAAAGCGACAGAATCACGTCTCAGTGCCCTCTCCCAATAACTGAATATAGGGATTTGAGTATAGCAGCACAGGCCATAAAAACTAGGAAACAAAACCTACTACATGGTCCGCTATGTTAGTGTTTATATTAGCCTAGTGCTGCTCTCACGTGATCAGATCAGTTCAGTGCAGTGCACAAAAGTCTTTTTTCGGCTACATGAACAACCCTGAAAACTGCACTCGTGAGAGCACAGATAAATGATTAAAAGTAAGGGGATTCTCTTGTGCGTCGGATATTATCTTCCTAGGTAGAGCAGTCTTAAAAATACCCTAAGGAAGTGTGCTAAAATTATGGAGCGGACATGGATTGCCGCGCTCGCACAGCAATTTTTAAAAACAAACCAACACAGTTAAAAACATCCTCATTTTTCAGCTAAAGTAATGCATCATGAGCTTCTCTATAATCATTAACGTGTAACCTCTTAATTAATGGTAATAGAATGCTTTTTGTATACATTGAATAAAGATCGCAAAACATTAAAAAATGTAATGTAGGTTGGCCGGACCTTCCATGACAGGGACAAGAGTCTAAGTTTACTTGAAAGCCTAATGGGAAGTTTAGCAGGTACTTTATTGTGCCTTCCCTAAGTCGAAACAACAGATTGCATTCCCAGTGACCCATAGGACTGGTCAAATAGCTTTGGGTGGGACGTGCCCTCCCTGGTTTCTGGCCTGATAGGCTTTCACTCTAGATTTGCTGGACTCCTTCTTCAGTCTCTCTGCATGCACAAACTTGAACCAGCAGGCCTGCAACTGTTTTTTACTAACAGTGCGAGAGCCCCATGGGTTCTCGAACAATTGATTATAGCCTATCTTGTGCATGCATGAATCAATATACTTCAACCATGGAATTTTACAACCTTTGTCACAGGAAAGGCAGTCTTTTATGATATCTTTCGTAAGGGCTCTCTCTGTATTATGCCACATTGCAAACCAAAAAAGCAGTGGGCGGGCACTAATATAATCCTCGACATAAGGGATGCCTAGCTCACTGTGACATACAAAACTAGAGCTAGAAATCGGCACCCCAAGATCTTCCTACAGAATCTATGCTCCTCAAGTTGGATTTTATGACAATTCTCAATTCCACAGACTTCAGCCCCGTAGGTAGCAATGGGGAGGCACTGTGATCTGTAGATCTGGACTAAGGAGACTAAGACTCTCCCTTTCCTGGGGCGGGGTAAATTGAGTAACGCGCCAATTACTCTGGAAAGTTTGCTCCCACTGTATGCTATATGTGTTTTCCAAGAACCACTATCACTGAAGGTCAAGCCAAGATAAGAAAAACTGCTTGTGCAATGTAAACTAGAGTCACCTACTTTTAGGGATGATTTATTATATTTTTTTGGGCTGCAAGACATAATAAAGGATTTGGTAAAATTCGTTCAGAGGTCTAATGATGCCATAAACTTTACAAAGCCACTTACTAAAAGAGTAAGCGCCTTTAGAGTACGAGCCATTAGCTCGGCGGCGTCGGCGTATAATAGTGCAGGTAACACTGAACCCTAGATTTTCGGGACATCAGGGGTATTGGTAGTTAAAAAAGATTGAAGGTCGTTAATGTATAAAATGAATAAAAGTGGAGCTAAAACACAACCTTGTCTCACACCTCACAGAATGTCAACGTCTTCTGACACTTCCCCGTTGGCATTAATTCTTATTCTTGCTTTCACACCTCTATGCAGGTATGCCAAAAAGTGCGCGAGTGCTTCATCCAGGCCAATGGAGATTAAAATGAGCCACAGCTTTGAGCGATTTACACTATCAAATGCTGTTGATAGATCCATAAAAGCCAGGTAAATTGGATATTTTTTGGCAATGGTATATTTCCCTATAATTAACTTAAGGTTAAGGCACTGCTCTAAAGTGCCCACGTTGGGTCTAAAACCATGCTGACTGGGATGCAGCATTGACTTCGCTTTGGCCCATTCATTGATGTGGTTGTATAAGACCCTACCCAAAATGTTTGAGGTAGTGTCGATTAGTGAAATGGGTCTATAACAGTTGGGCAGAGGGCGGTCCCCCTTTTTAAAAAAGGTACTATAATGGAAGTTGACCATGAAGTAGGAACAGGGGCAAAGGCAAGGTTATTGAATACGTTCAGCAATAATGGCGCCCACTTAATGGAAGTGTAGTTTAAGAAGACGGCCAACAGTAGTATCAACCTATTTACATTGTGCCTTTGACAGCGTGATTATTTGTATACGATCATAGAGATAAACAAGCTGTTTTTTCTCTGTTTTATGGAAATGGAAGCAGCTTTAAGTTGCATGCTTTAAACTTTGATGCTTTCTTTTAAGTTTCAATCATTGGTTAAATAAAACTAATATCAAGGGATGCCTCTTTGTGCTCTCCAAACGCGGCATGTAATCTGAGGTTACTTAACAATATATCCTGCAAGTAGACAGTGCAATACCACCTCAGCACCACTGCTGCACTCCTTCTGCACCAGTCAATGTCACTCAGCACCACTTCAGCAGCACCAACGCAGCACCACCTGAGCATCACACAGCAGCACCTGAGCACCACCACAACACCAGTACAGCACCACCTCAGCACCAGTGCAGCATCAACTCAGCACCAGAGCACCACCTCAGCACCAGCACAGCACCACCTCTGCACCAGTGCAGCACCACCTCACTACCAGCACAGCACTACCTTAGCATCAGTGCAGCATCACCACCTCAGCGTCAGAGCAGCGTCAGCACAGCATCACTAAGTACCACCGCAGCATCACTCAACACCACCATAGCACCACCTCAGCATCAGCACAGCACCACTTCCCCATCAGTGCACCATCACCAGCGCAGTACCAACTTAGCGTCAGTGCAGAACCACCTCAGTACCAGTACAGCACCACCTCAGCACCAACACAGCACCATCTCAGCATCAGCACAGCACCACCTCTTCATCAGTGCACCACTACCACTGCAGCACCAACTCAGCATCAGCGCAGCACCACCTCAGCACCAGTGCAGCTCCACCTCGGCACCAGCACAGCACCCCCTCAACATCAGCACAGCCCCATCTCAGCATCAGCACAGCACCACCTAAGCATCAGCGCAGCACCACCTTAGCACAGTGCCACCTGAGCACCATCTCAGCACCACTTGAGCACCAGAGCAGCACCACCACCACAGCATGACTCATCACCACCTTAGCATCACTCAGCACCACCTCAGCACCAGCACAGCACCACCTGAGCACCACCACAGTGACACCTCAGCATCAGCACAGCACCATCTCAGCATCAGCACAGCATCACCTCCTCATCAGTGCACCACCACCAGTGCAGCACCAGCGCAGCACCAGGACAGCACCACCTCAGCACCAGCGCAGCACCAGCGCAGCACCACCTAAACATTAGCACAGCACCATCTCAGCATCAGCACAGCACCACCTCCACATCAGTGCACCAGCAGAGGCCCATCTCAGCACCAGCAGAGCCCCACCTCAGCAGCAACTCAGCACCAACGCAGCACCACCACTTCAGCATCAACACAGCACCACTTCAGCATCAGCACCACCTCAGCATCAGCACAGCACCATCTCAGCATCAGCACAGCACCACCGCCTCATCAGTGCACCACCACTACTGCAGCAGCAACTCAGCACCAGCACAGCACCACCTCCACATCAGTGCACCACCACCAATGCAGCCCCACCTCAGCACCAGTGCAGCCCCACCTCAGCATAAACTCAGCACCACTTCAGCATCAGCGCAGCATCACCTCAGCACCAGTTCACCACCACCAGCGCAGCCCCACCTCAGCACCAGCGCAACCTCACCTCAGCAACAATACAGCACCAACGCAGCACCACCTCAGCATCAGCACAGCATCACCTCAGCAAACCACCAACTCAGCATCACTGAGCACCACCTGAGCACCAGTGCAGCACCTCCACCTCAACATGACTCAGCACCACAGCATCACTCAGCACCACCTCAGCATCACTCAGCACCACCTCAGTATCACTCAACATCACTCAGCACCACCTGAGTATCATTCAGCATCACCTGAGCATCACCTCCTCACCAGCACACCACCACCTCAGCATCACCTCAGTCTGTCCTCGTAATCTGGCATCTGTTGATTCTCCCCTAGTGTCCGCCCACTGCTCGTGTTGTAATTCAGGTACTATTTCACAACTTCCACCCTCCCGTCGTTTATGTCCCCTCCATAACAAACAAAAAAACTATAACAAACAAGCATTGAAACGGGCAGGAAGAAGTTGCCAGCATTGCAAGGACAAAAGAACTAGAAAACATTTTTTATGTTAATTCTTTTTTTAAAAGGGTCGTTCAGTTGTACATAATGTCTTCTTGGTTATATATGAGGTAACAAAAATGCTTATAACACTTTTTATCATAACTTTTCAACATGCTTCACAACAGTCACAATGCTCTACAACATAGCTTAAAGACATTGGCAAAACCAATAGCTCTGGTTAAACACTGGTAAGGCCCCAAAGGCAAGACCTATTGGCTATGCCAATGCTTGCCTATCTGATGGAAACAATTATCTACTACAGTGCTATCTGCAACTCTGAAGTCAACCCAAGTTTTTAGGTCTCACCTAGCCACACATGCTTCATTGTCACTTACATGTGTTTGTTTCTTATTGTAGTAAAAAACTACAGGATTATAACCCATAGACCAGGTTGAGATCTGGGTAGCTAAGCAAAAACAAACAACAATGTCTCAACTGGTATTATTAAGGAAGGTAATTATACATGTATGTACAGGACATTACAAGGAAGGGAAGAAGGGAGACTCATGGTTTGTTGTAAAATGTGCTCATGGCATCATATAATTAAAGTAAGAAAGTACAAAACAGTTGTAACAGCACTGTAAGCAAAAAATGCAAAGGCAACCTAACGAACTTTGTGCACTAAAGTGCTTGTGACACATGAAGGTGACGGCGCAAGTGACAAGTGAAGGAGACAGCGGAAGGCGCAACGTAAAAAGGTGACTAATATGTACAAGAATATATGGTTCACAATGGATTATTTACAGTAGTTGATCATAGTTTCATAGACATTTTGTGTGAACCATAGTTCAATTTGCGCCGCGAATTGCGCTGAGATGTCGACGACGTTTTGATCCTATTTGTTCAGGATCATCTTCAGGACCGGGTTGCCAATAAAAAGGTGCTGTACATGGAAGGAAAAGGGAAGATATGGGGGGGGGGGGGGGTGGGTTTGGGAACGGGGGAAGCGCTGGGGTTGGGGATCCGATGGCCTACCTGAAGGAGGCGGGAGGTGAGCAGTGGGGAGCAGCGTAGCTTGCCCAGGTGTGGAGGAGAGGGAATCCACGAGGGGGGTCCTACGGAGAAAAGGAGCAGGTGAAAGGAGGCCTATGAAAAGTACCGCTAGGAGAGGCGCAAGGGGTGACCCCTAGGTGTCAGCCGGAGGGGTAACGGAAAAAGGCTTACTGAGGTCAGTGCGCGGTATGGGGGAAGCGTCACCGTAAATACCGGGATATCCGTCAGCAATTGTGGGTCAATGGAGGGTGCTCGAGATGGCCGGAGCCGGTCAGGCGAACCGGACTGCTGCGAGTCCTGGAAGGCACGAGTTAAGGCATGAGGTGCAGGGAGTGGGGTCACGAAGAGGAGAACGCGCCGGGCCAGGGAAACTTAGCCAGCTGAGAGGAAAGCGGGGAATCTCGAAGACAGGGTCGGATCCCCGATCCACTGTCGGTAGACGGGGGAAGGAGATAACGGTCCGTATGGTGCGTCCTGTCCTAAAAATTGAAATGGTAAACAACTAACTTGCAAGAACCAGGGGAAGCGGTTCCATTGGCGCAGCAGGTGCAGTTGCACCGGGGCCCAGAGGCCTACTGACGTTGATTATTGTTGAATTTTTACATGAGATATTGGCTACGCTACTGGCAAGAGCTATAGTTTCATGAACTGTTTTATGACAAAGGTATGTGTCTTACTGCAAACCGTGCGCCAAAAATGATAACTAAATTGTGAGTTGGTATATCACATTTTCTCTTCCATTACAAACGTATCTCATGACAAGACACATCTCAAGGGAGCCCTCGTAAGAAGCCATGCGAGAGGGCGTGGTGGGTTCTGGAATCAGCAGACCGCAGGCGCGTTTGTCTGCAGCAGATAAAGAAACGTTTTCCTTTATAGGCGGACTTGCAAATTCATAATTCGGCTTCAGTATAACCGTTTAGTTTTATATTCTTCGCGGCTGATTGTCAAATGAAACAGTTTGTTAGTCAGGCCCATAAGGCAGGACCCTGCAGCACGTGCAGTGACCACACGGGGAGGGGTGTGGGCATAAGGGTGCCCCTCTTAAGGCCTATGCATTTCTGTGGGATTATGAGATATAAAAGTCACAAGGGCCTCTCACTACATTCTGCGGGGGGGGGAGGGGGCGAGGGCACAGTGTACTGGTTAACTCGTGGTCGCAGAACTGGCCACACCTTTCTCTGTGAGTTACTTTATTAACTTCCTGTCCCTGACGCTGATGTCCGGACAAAGCATCGGCATTACGCACACAGGGGAACACCTGAACACCCCCACCCCCGGCCATCCTATGGTGTTGCTTGCTTGCCCTCTGACGCAACGCTATAGCCACAAGGATGCTGACAGACTAGACAGAGTGCTGATTCCAGTCATTGAGTGTAGGATGCTCAGCCGACTGAGCAACGAAAGTGGCCCTTAAGGAGCAGCACACGATTTTGCACCAGTTTTGTGACAGCAGAGCCATCTGTGGAATCTAGCCGGAAAGTCAGGGGCTTAACGCAGGACTTTTGTAGTCCATGTTGTGCAAGGGGCCCCAACTCTCCAGGGGGCCTTCAACTCTTTAACGGGGGCCCTACTTAGCCAAAGGCCGGTGAATATGTATAAAATATAAGAAAGAGTAAGGGGATCCTCATCACGTTCTGCACGCAAGGGAGTTGTTTGTCATTTTGTCGTACACCACAACTGAAAGTTTCTGTTCATCTAAAATGTCAGCAAAACGTGGCTTTTTAATCAATGTATGTGCTATCAAATGAATCGTTTTGCACCTTTTTTATGTGAGAAAAATTCTTTCGGAATAAAACAATCTACACTCTTTTGCAGAGCAGAGGGTCACACTCACTCGTGCTGTGCAATATGTCTGTGACTAGTTTTAAAGCATTTTCAGGGCTGCGTTTACCTTCCAGTCAAGAGGCAAAGTTATCAATAGTAAGCGTAGGGTCACAGGGCCCACTACACACCAATTGCAGCAGGTTTTTCTGGCCTGCGTGAGCCATGCATGGTTCTGTCGCCCTATGTCCCTCCCACTACTTGTTCCCTTCCTCCCCAATCCGCTCTCCACCCCCAAACAACACAAAGCTCTTTCCTGCTACTATTTCTATTTTGCTTTTACATGTACCTATCCATCTCAGATAGGTACATGTGAAAAAAAAGAAAAATCATAATGCTGCCACCATGTAGTATGGGTGGGGTTGGGGAGGGGGGAATAGAAAAATAAATTAAAAGTGACTTACCTTGTGTCCGCCGCCGCCTCGCCTCCATCCTCTTCTGTTCCTGCCGGAAGCAGGAAGCACACATAGGCTCCCCAAAGCCAATCACAACACTGATGTCACCATGACAGCAGTGTCGTGATTGGTCTGAGCGCCATGGTTCGGTACTCAGACTGGGACTATGAGCCTGTGCATGTTCTCCACCCAGGCTGTACAATACAGGCGCTGGAGCAAAGTGCGCATGAATGTTTGGCTGGCCCAAGACTGCAGGCCAAACCGTCATGCACACTTTAGTGCCCCGACCACTTCTCCCCCGCTGGCTGTGACGACAATCCAGCCCCACCCGCCCTGTAAACCTGCCACACTATGGAAAAATAAAATGATAATAATGTAGTGTTATTATCATTTTAGGTTTACTTTTTCCACTGCTCAAAGAGCAGTGGGGCTGTGCTTCTCCGCCATAGCGGACGAGCCGCTGCTGCTGCTAAATGAAGTGGCTCGGTGGCCACATCACACTTAAAAAAAAATATTTACATAAAAATGGTAGCAGCAGCTCCTCCGCTAAGGCGGAGGAGCGCTGCCCCACTGCTCTTTGAGCAGTGGAAAAAGGAAAAATAAAATGATAAAAACACTATGTTATTATTTTATTTTCCATAGTGAGGCAGGTTTATGGGGCGGGGCTGGGCTGTCGTCACAGCCAGCAGGGGAGGAGTGGTTGGGGCACTTAAATGTGCATGATGGTTTGGCAGGCTGTCTTGGGCCCGCCAAACAGTCATTCACACTTTGCATGTTCTCCACCGGCTGTATTGTGCAGCCTGGGTGGAGAACATGCACAGGCTCATAGTCCCAGTCTGAGACCCGACCACGGCACTCAGACCAATCACGATGCTGCTGTCATGGTGACAGCAGCGTCGTGATTGACTTAGGGAAGCCTGTGTGTGCTTCCGGCAGGAACAGAAGAGGATGGAGGCGGCAGCCGGCAGCAAGGTAAGTCACTTTTAATTAATTTTTCTATCCCCGCTGTCCATGCGTACTACTCGGTGGCAGCCGCCACTGAAAAATGGTGCACAAACGCAGTACAGCATTGGCAAAAAATCATTGGCACGTACAATAGGTCTGTAAGGTGAGACCTATAGGCTTTGCCAATGCCTGTTTAACTACCGAACTAGGAGCATGTGGGGTTCCTTGTTTAAATGGGAGTCCATCAGATGTGTGATAGGCAACTGCTTCCAGTGGCCTTGAGCAATACCTTAGGGAGGGTGTGAGTTGGGAGTGTGTACACCATGTATGATAGAAAAGAAATACCTACGAAGTGGAACATGCAGTCACAACTGACTGCAAGACATGGCTTTTTAGGTAATGTAATTATACAATTGGGCTGTAAAATGAATGGTGCGGAATACTTTTTTTGTAAGTAGAATTCTTTTGAAAGTAGAACTCCTCTATCCTCTGACCCCAAATAACCTGTGGGGCATACATACAAAAGAGAACCACATAGCAAGAAAAGACAGAACAGCAAAACATATCCAATCACACTGTAGCTTAAAATAAAGCCACCCTATTGTTCTAGTCGTACCTGTGCTCTCATTCATAGTTCTTGTATGGTTTGAGGGCACTGGGGCGCTTCTGTAGCTTGGAACTAGCCCAGCCAATCCCAGGGTCTATCTTTTACTAATACAGAACAGAATATAAAATTTCCAACTCTCGCAAAGGAAAGTTTAAATTCTATTAAGGACAAGGAGGCAAGGATTATGCTTTCAATTTCTTTACTAACTGTACAGTAGCCAAGAAAAAACTACGAATCCCATCATTCCAAAAAGTATGTTATGGAGAATTGCCATAGGATCAGCCTGCATTTCTTCTTCGTGTGACAGTCACTGCTTTTCCTCTGTAACTGAGAGAACGAAACAACAAGTTGACATCGCAGCTTATACCAGTCAAAGAGTAATATAGTTACCAATGTCTAACCACGTGTATGATAACATAACATTTATTGTGTCATCTCATATCAAACTTGTAACAATATAGAAGTCAACAAAAGATGAATACTTATACCCAACATAGTCCACCAAGCCAAATTGCATGGCTGGGACTCTTCACCAAGATCTCGAGAGAGATAATTCTCCCCTCCGTGTCTTTACTAGAACTGAAACTTTACTTCACAATAGTGAGAATTTTTTTATTCTATGTCAGGACCATAGGCCCTGATTATGCTTATTTCAAACTTACCAATAATATAGCCAATAACTCCCCTCCTGGACTCCGAAGGATGTCCCAGGTATTTTGGAGCAAGAGCAGAAAATCTCAGGACATCTCCAAAAGTAAAGGCAACCATGGCTAGTCCTCCATTTCGGAGTCACTAGAATCACTTCCGTCAACTGGCGTCCAGCCAGAGTTGCTGCTCAGGTTATCATGACGAATGGCAGGAAGGCGTAAATCAGGCCCTTGCTCCAGTCCTGTAAGAATGCGTCCACTTGAGCTGTTTCCAGGTCTGGCCTCCAAATGAAGAAACATGGCACCTGAGTGTTCAGCCTGGATGGAAATAAATCTATGACCAGAGGTCCGGCCTGTGACATAGAAGGTGGAGCACCCGCAGATGGAGCTACCAGTCGCTGTAGTCCCTCAGGAATTGAGAATTCCGCTATGGTGTTGGACTACGCCGACAAATGCATAGCTGTCACAGAAATTAATTCTCTTCTCCGGGCAATATTGCCATAAGTCCTTTGCTATATCCACTAGGGTCTTCGATCTCATACCTTCTACCTTGTACTGCGGTTACGTTGTCCATTGTCAATAGTACGCAACATCTTGCTTTGTTTTGTTGTTCGCCAAGCTACAAATGACGAAGAACCCCAATAGCAATTCCATGCAATTTATGTGAAGAGCCAGCTCTTCTTGGAAACATGGCCCCCCTACCTCCATTTAGGTCTCCCCGCACTAAGCTCCACAGTCCCAGTTGCTGGCATCCGACCATATAATTGTGCCTAGGACTGAACTAAAGATTACGCAGCTGTTCCACACTTCCATGTGGTTCAGTCACCAAGTCATTTCCATTCAGGCTTCCGCCATCAGGGTAATTTCCTCTGAATAAGAAAGAGTCTTCTGCAGCTGCTTGATCTTCTGCTGTAAAGGGCCCTGTAATGCAAGAGTCCCAGAAAGATCTCTTGTATAGATGATGATAGAAGTCCCACCCCTCTGGAAAGATTCCATAGTGAAATCTATTTTTTTGCGATCAGCTTCTTCAGTTCCTTCCTTTTACGGGTTATCGTGGTGAGAGGTTGTTCCAAGGTTTCTCTCTAAGAGTCTATCATGAAATCCAGAAAGTCCATCCTGTGCTTCGGTTCAAGGTCCAACTTATGCTGGTTGATAAGGAAACCAAAGTCATCCAGTAGAGATATGACTAATTGAGCTTGATTCAGTAGTGAGTGTCTGTCCTGCACTAGGAGGATCAGGTCATCCAGGTAAATCATCAGTCTGCAGCTCTGTATACATAACCAGACCATTATCAGTTTTAGAAGCTTTGAGAAGCACCATGGGGCAGAAGACAGCTCGAAAGGAAGCACCTTGTACTCTGATACCTGTTCTCTCTGGAGAAATTGGAGGACTCACTGATGCAATGGAAAGATTGGAATCATGAAATAGGTGTCCTTTAAGTTCAGCCAAATAGCAAATCTTCTTGCTTGAGGAGATACCTTAAAAGATTAATACCTTCCATCTTGAAGTATCTGTAAATTAGCCATCCATTGACTTTTCTCAGAAAATCACACGTCTTACTGCTTTGTCCTCTTAAAACAAAAATATTGCTTAAGAATCCTTCCAAATGGAGAAAGGATCTCTTGATTGCCCATTAGTTTTCTAGATCTTGCACTTCTTTATCTTTTATAGTATTCATCTCTTCCAAGAACATTGTCATAGACGATCCTACTGGTTGTCTCAGGATACCACAAAATTCTATCTTAACCCCCTGCACCAGCTGTAAGACCCACTCATTCGAAGAAATCTCCAATTTGTATAAGCACTCTACTATCCTGCTCCCCCCAATTCTACTAGCGAAGAACACCTTATCCTCACCTGTGAGATTGGAGGGCCCTCTGCTCCCACCTCTTCTGGTGTGCTCTCTGTTGGACCTGCTCTTTGGAGGAAGAAAGGATAGAATCCTCTTTGATTGTCCAGTCTGATCATTTTGATCCTTGGTTTCATCAGAAACCTTGGTTGTAGAAGCGGCCGGACGAGCATCCTTGTCTACTTCTGCCTACCAAAAAAGTTTGGGGGCAAAATAAATTTCAAGGAGGATTGTGCCTTGTCTAATGCAATAAAGACCTGGACAAACTTGGAGAGGTCCTTCACGAACGCTTGTCATAGTAGATTACATCTTGTCTCTGGACCTACCTCTGATGAGGACAACTCCTCCAGATTGGTATCCAACCTGAGTAATTTGCAGCATCTGTGCCCCAAAGATAGGTTCTAGCTGGCATTGCCCAAAATGCATATTGCTCATTGGGCCCAACCCAAGAGAATCTCAAGGTCAATATTGTCACCTGGCCTTTTGGCTTCTTCAGCCATCTTCATGATTTTAGTGAGAGGCCCAGCTACGTCATGTAGTTTGTCTTGGCATGATTACCAGGATTTTACAAGACCCTTCTTGGGGTCTTTGATCAGATTTCCAAGGAAGATTACCATAGTCTAGTTGAGCGCGGAGTGGCAGCGATGTTGCTGTCTTTGGAGGGGTTTTGGTATTCTGTCCTTAATCTGTTTCTGACTTCTTTGTCCATGGGTTGCATCAACCTCTGTTTCAGGTAGTAAGCAACTCTGAGTGTAGGTTCCAACTCCTTGGGATTGAACAAATCTCTGTGGGGATCCTGTGGGGATCCTGGTCTTTGGGGGGGATTGTTGGCTTAGTTTTGCTCTTTTTCCCCCACCCCTCCCATGAGAGGGATGCCAATCCCTTGATTGCTAAGTCTCTTTATCTGAGTCATCTGATTTGGTGGACCACACGTTAGAATTAGGGTCCTTGTCCTGGCTATGTAGTTCGCAAGGATCTGCCCCTTCCTCATAAAGGTCTACATGGGATGTCTGAAGGATTTTTTGCAGTTTCACAAAGAATTGAGCCAGATCACTGAGCTTTTTGGAGCCTGGCTCCCCACTGGAGGCCCGGCTCCCCACTGGAGGCCCCAGCTGCATCCATACGGTGCATCTGCTCAGGGTCACTTGATGAGCCCAATGGGGTTATGGCGGGAGTGCCTTTCAATCTCTGCAATGCCTTGGACATTGCTGCTCCACTAATTTAGAAATTGCCAGGTCAATCATGGACGCCAACTTGAGATCCTGTATGACTCAAAGACCCACGTGCTCGACGGTCATCTCTGGTCAGTAATCTGTCAGTCTGTGTATTGATACTGTAACAAGAGAAAACATCCCCACTAACCAACTACTTTGCAAACAGAATAAAGGGAAGTGAACTAACCCTAATAGGGGGGAAAATCTGGAGTTTGCCTCTAATCGTGGCAGTAGCTCTAGGGCGCCCAGTCTGATTACTGTCCAAGATTCTAAATATGTGTCGGCTGATGCAGGAAATGGCCAATGCCACCTCTTCAGAAGGCAGAAGCAGTCACTCTGAGCTGTGCACCACCAACAAATGACAGAATGCAGTTAGTGGGGGGGTTCTGAGTCAGAAAAGAGTTGCACCACTCAATGCCTCGACATCTCCCACATGGATCCCGCTGCTCCATCTCTCACCCCATTGCTTCTCCTACTGTAGTTGGAGCTCAGTGTCAGCACAGTGACAGGGTCGGAGCAGTCCCGCTTGGCTCTCGTGAGGAATTTAGAAGGTCCTCTTTCATTCAAGGATCGACTTAATAAGCTGATTAATTACTATGTTGCACAATTAATAAATACAGCACAATTACAATTACGGTGTCAAGTAATGGGAGATAAGAAAGGCCATTTATCTCTGCTGCCAGAAGCAGCAAAAATAGGACGACAGATTGAAGAGATACAATTGTATACTGTTATGGGCACTGTCATTGGTTGTTGGTGTCATGTGTGGCGGTGACACAACTATAGGATTGATGGGACTTGTTGATTTTGTCTCGGCTGCTATAAAGATAGTTAAAACATAAACTGAGCTTCGGTCCTGACATAAAATTGGAATTGGCTGGCTTTCTTGGAGCTGGCAACCCAGCACTCACTCTATCAGAGAACTGGGGTTTGGGGTGTTCTGTCCAGTTGCTTTCTGATGGAGGCATACTCATGCCAGGCTGGCCGACTTATGATGCTTGGCCACACGGGCATTTCAAATGATGCCATCAAAAGACGCAATCCTGCCTAGTTGTGACTCAGTACGGCAGTGTGGCAGGAGCCACACCTCTTGGTCAAGCTGACTATTTTCTACAGTGCAGCGCCTCCGGGCAATAACAGGTGATTACAGAGTAAAATGAAAACAACATCATTAATAAAGTACTAGGTACGTGTGTGGCAGCTTATGCGTAACGGTGCACTGCTGGAACGCTCCTTTGGATGTGACGTCATTGCCCCACACCCCTCCAGGAGGGTTACGAATTGCTCGTTCAGTGTAATTGGAGGTGGATTCCAAAGGGCTTCTTAGGTTTTTACCTTGCTTTCAGTCGAGCCCTCGACAGAAGTGGATTTTTAAGATATGTAAAATTGAAATATTTACCAAAGTAATGACTTGTAGGTACATTTAACTAATTCACGTTTTCAAGGGATGTAACTATGATAAAATGTTGGCCAGAAGTCAGGTGTTAGTTCCATTGTGGGCCCTAACTAGTCAGTCTCTTTACACTAGTTTCCAGTACCCTGAAGCTGCGGCCTTCATGAAGCCTAGTGCTTGAGTTCCCAGCGGTATGTAAGTGCATATTGTGTGCGATATGAAGACCACACTGAGTTGTGTGCTGTGGTTGTACTTTCTGTACAATGCGGAGACACCACCTGTTAGTTATTGTACTAAATGAAAACATGTATTGGCAAAGCCAGTAGGTCTTGCCTTATTAACCTATTGGCTTTCCAATGTTTTTTGTCGATGCTCCAGCATTCCCTAGGCATGGGCGTGCATCACCACGATTTTTTTTATTTATTTACCTATCCAAGATGGCAGACACAACTTGGATCACTAAATAAATAAATTATTTTCATTTGCACTAAAGTGCATTTCTTAAAGCAGAATGGCCGGGCAGCAAATGGGAGCAGCCAGGCACTCAAAAAAAGTAAAACAATTTAAATAATTAAAATCATTTGAAGGACCACAAGGGGTAGAAGAACAACAAATGAGTAGGTGCGGGGAGTGGGTGAGAGAGGCAACAGGGAGGGTAGAGGAGGGAAAAAGCAGCACACGAGGGAGAGAGCAACATGAGGAGCAGGGAAGAAGCACACTAAGGTGAGAGCACTATGAAGCCGGGGGCGCAGGAGTTTGTCAGGGGCAAAGCAGACAAGAGAGAGCGAGAGGCACAAGAGGCAGAGAGAACAACACCCCCACAGCTGCCACAGGGGACTCAGCCGGTCATGTAGCAGCACAGTATGGCAGTGCCTCCGACCCAGCTCCCGTCATACCTGTTATCAGTGGCCTCCGTGGGGGAACATGTGGACCATGCGGACCATGCTGAACTTCGTCGAGGGGTCTCAGCTGTCCGGAAATCAGCTCACAGGCTCCCTGAACCAGCGCGCTAATTCCCAGTCGGGGAGTTTCTTCTCGCTGGATCGTGGTGTAGGCGTGGCCCTGGTGGGTCAACTCGGGCCGCGGCGATGACAAGCAGCTGAAAGGAGCGCTGCGTTGCTCTGAGCCTCAGCTACATGAACAGGTGCCTGCTTGTTCCCCTGGGGCACTAGGCACGGCACGCTTTAGGCAGCATGCCGGTTCTCACCACAAGAGTGCTATAAGCAACCAGCACACCAGGGAATACAGTGCTCACCATGAGCTTCCTTCCAAAGGCAAAGAACAGTCCAGTCCTTCCCCTGCCCAAGGCAGAAGCAGCAACTTTAGGCCAACCCACCCCACACACATCAAGGGGCAGCATTCCTCACACAGCTCTTCTAGCTCTTCTTCCTGGCAGGTTTCCTTTTGGATCCAGAAGTGATCTTTTGAAGGCTTTGAATACCCTGAGACTTCCAACAGGAGGCAAGCCCTGCATCAAACCCATAGGGATACTTAAAAGGTAGAAAGAACAGTACAGTCCTTTTTCTGCTCAAGACAGAAGCAGCAACTGCAGGCCAACCCACCCCACACACATCAAGGGGCAGCGCTCCTCACTCAGCTCTTCCAGCTCTTCTTCCTGGCTGGTTCCTTTGTTCAGAGTAATCCAAAGTTCTGGGGGTTTAGGTCCAATAATTATACCACATTTTCTCTTTGTAGACCTTGTTTCAAGAGTCTCTGAGTTCTGTCCTCCCTGGTCCAGCTTCACTACAGCAGGTGGAGACAGCATTGTGCAGAGGAGACACAGCCTATTCAGGTGCTAGTGAAAACTCCTCCCACCACTCTAAATGCAGAAAGGTCTATTCAGCCTGACTATGAGTCACCCAGGAAAGGCAGGAATCGCCTCATTCCCATTGTGACTGTCTAGAGTGAATGCACATCCTCAGCTCCTGTCACCCCAAAACCAGACAGTGAATACAAAAACAGGCAGAGGTGCACAGGATCGTTAAACAAGAAAATGCGCACTTACTAAAAATGCCAATTTCAAACACACAATTTAAAAACCAGCTTTACTAAAAGGTGGGTTATTAAATTTTGAGTTCAGAGAGCCTACACTCCAAATCTCTAGCTGTTCCCAATTGAAAGTTACAAATGTACAAATGTTACAAGGCAGCTCCAATGATAGCCTATGGGAGAGCTAGTCCTTGCAATAGTGAAAAACGAAATGCACAGTATTTCACTATCAGGACATGTAATACACCCCAGTACATGTCCTACCTTTCACATACACTGCACCCTACCCATGGGGGTACTTTGGGCTTACCTTAGGGGTGGGGTGCCTTACATGTAAGACAAGGGAAGGCTAGGGCCTGGCAAGTGGGTGCACTTGCCAGGTCGACATGGCAGTTAGAAACTGCGCTCGCAGACACTGCAGCGGCAGGTCTGAGACACATTTGAAAGGCTACTTGTGTGGGTGGCACAATCAGTGCTGCAGGCCCACTAGTAGCATTTGATTTACAGGCCCTGGGCTCACACAGTGCACTTTACTAGGGACTTATCAGTAAGTGAAATATGCCAATCATGGGTAACCAATCAGAATAACAGTTTACACAGAGAGTATAGGCACTTTAACACTGATCAGCAGTGGTAAAGTGCCAGGAGTCCTAAAGCCGACAAAAACAGGTCAGAAAAATAGGAGGCAAAAGGCAACAACGTTGGGGATAAACCTGCAAAAAGTGCCAGGTCTAACAATGACCTGCTCATAACGCTACTGGCATTCTTAAGATAAAATGTGCTCTATGAATATCTAAGAAGTCACACCTAAGTGTTCTTTGTAGTCCACCAGGCTGGGTGCTGAGTGTATAAAAGTATGACATACAAAATATTAATATTAGTATGTCGCTACAGGGACTAGTTACTATGTACCGCTTTCCCTGTATACACCACTGTGGATTTTCCTATTGTGAAAGCTTACGTATGATTAAAAATCACTTTTTTTGTAAGTCGGTCTAGCAAACCTTTTTTAAATACCCAAGATCTAGCTAATTGGTAAAAATATATTTTTGGTAAATTGCAAGATAAATTCATTAAAAAGTGTTTATCTCTGCCTAAGAAGCCTGCCTGGCAGGTTAAACTAATACTTCTGCCCTCCCTTCCCACCAGAGGCAGTAATTAGCACACTGATGAAGTGAGAAATACCTCTCTGCCCAGACAGAAGAGATACAGCTCTGCTAGCAGGAAGACGGGGAAGAGAAATCACTGGCCAAATTTGGCTGGCTATAGAACATTGATAGATTGTATTGCACGCACAATGTCTCAAAGCGTTAAAAGATTCTCTTTGGTGTCAGTTAAATTTCTGGAAAGAGTGGAGCCAAAATCGGTAATGACATTTCAGTTCTTTACTCTGTTGTTGGGTTTGCACCAAAGTATGCATTGGTCGTGTTAGACTACTTCTCTAAATTGCCAGAGATGGGTCAATGATCACTACTGGAAGCAGAGGACCCCGCCTAAGCAAATTCTACGATTTGAACCTCAAAACAATACACAAAAATACGGAAACAAATACACAACAAAAACACACATTACGGAATAGTTTATTTAATTCACAAGCAAGAAATATGCAAAAAATTTAATTTTAATGGGTAGTTTGGAGCTTTTCAAAATTTAGTTTATTTTCTAAAAGTTGAAGCAAACCCTAGCATATCACATTGACTTTTTTGTTCCTAATGCATGCTGACTTTTTGTCAGAGCATACCAGTACTGCTTCAATTAAGGCCACCAATTTTCCGTACCAGATTTTGTTTGCTGTACTTTGTACTGCTCCCATGAATCAACATAAGGATACCAATTTAATTATTTGTTTCCAACTTCAAATTCCTTCACGTTTACAGAATGCTTTAAAACTTTCAATTTTGCTTTCTTAAGTGCATGTACTTTATTAATCTACTAATATTATTTGACTTTCTAAACAGTCACGAACCCCCTGAACAGCCATCGGAGGTGGGTAGGGGGTTGTTTTAATTAGTTTTTTTCTTTTTTCCGGCAGAGTGGTGCAGCACACTATAGGGCTTTTTTCCAATCATAATTACAATTTGTGCAGTAATACCTCACTTTTTCCTTGCACAAGTTTCGCCAGGTAAAATCTAGTAGAATTTGTGTAAGAAAATATCGCACATATCGAGTACTGAAACTTGGAATGGGAGGAAAACTTGCAATTTTATCACATTACCCCCATTCCGAGGTGCACAACTCAGAATGAAGAGGTAATACTGCCCTTGGTACATGCTGCATCCATCATTATCAATAGGTGCTACTTTCTAAATTCTTCACTCTCCGCTATCACGGTCATCACTCATTCAGCCTTGTGTCGTCGCGGGCACCCGAAAAAATGACACAGTACCCCAGTACTACATAGCGAAACTACTTAGGATCCATCATCAAACTTTTGGGAGGAAACAAACATCGAAGAAGCAAAGACATTCCGAGACTGAAATCCTAAACCTGAAAGGTCATCCTACCTGTTCACAGTCATTCTCCGGAGTTGCACATCCCCTGGGAACTCATCAGAAATTAGATGCCATGAAGACCTTTTAACTTTCAACAAAAAAAAAAATCCTTTTTATTTGATTGCTATCTGACTTGCCTGACACCCTGAAATAATCTACACTGCGTCTTGGTCTCTGCTTCACACAGTCTCCGATCTTATCTCCTCTGCTATCTTTCTTTGCATGGCTTTCTAACACCATCCCAAATCTTCACCCTCCTTTTATCCTTCCTGTCTATCCCTCTACCTATACCTTGTCAGCTTCCTTCCTCTCGCCAACTCCATTTCCTCCTACCCCCTCTATTTATATGTTGCTACATGTTAATCCCTTACATTGTTTCTCTTCTGCCCTTCTCCTACCGTTTCATTGTAATTCGAGCCCATTAATTCCCTGATTAGGTTACAGTGTAAAGCGCAGTGACACCCTCAGGTTAAGGGGCAAAAAGTAAAATGTAACGTAAATAAATAAAAAAATATTTGCTAGGTGTGGTATTATTGCTAAATATAATGATCCAATTGTAATGATGCCGGGTGTCTTCACGATTCAGCACATTTTAATATGCAATACAGTTGGAGACTAAGAGGGGGCTGGCCTCGCTGTACAATGTGCTCCTTAATAACAAGCATTTGCAACGCAATAGGTCTTGCATTTGTGAGAGTTTAAGCTATTGGTTTTGTAAATGACAATGCCTTTTATTTATCTGTTTTGATAATTAACGCATAAATAAGAGGCAGTGCCATTTACAATGCCAATAGCTCAAACTCTTGTAAATGCGAGACCGATTTAATTTCAAAGAAGCGGCCGCCATTGTCCCGGGCTGCTTGGAAAGTGAAAGCACGCATGGCGCAGCTGCAGGAAAGCATGTCGTGCCTGCAGTAGGAGAAACTCATTAAAGAAAATCGTGCTTACAGACTAATAAGACATACCGTGTAACAACAGAAGTAAAAGTCCTCATGGGAGGTTACAAATGAAGACAAGGCAGTACTAAGGAGGGACTAGCAAGCCTATTAGCGAATCAGAAGCCAGCATTTACGAAGGACAATGACACAAGCCAATGACAAATATCGGCGGAGAATGGGCGGGGCTTCAAGTCAATACTCGAATACAGCATGCCTCGCAAAGCAGCGCATGCGCTGCCCAGGCTCGACCTAAAAAGTGATGGTATATAAGAACAGTGCATCAGCTGTGGCTTCTGCTTACACAGCCACAGCTGGCTTATATCTGCTTAACCAAATACTAGTTTTGCTGCAAAGGCTGATGTATATTAAATTAACCCCTTTTTAATCAATTTGTATGGTACCAATAGATGATTGTTCCACTCTGTTCATTGTGTACACGACCTCTGACCCTGCTCGCAGGCAGGTCGCTCCCCACGCTGCTGCACGGCTCTGCCTGCATTGTTTTTGCCTAATCCTGTACTTTCCCCCTGTGCCTAACTTGCTTTCTTGCCCAGACTTGTTTTTATTACCCTGTGCCTAACTTGCTTTCTTGCCCAGACTTGTTTTTATCCCCCTGTGCCTAACTTGCTTTCTTGCCCAGACTTGTTTTTATTCCCCTGTGCCTAACTTGCTTTATTGCCCAGACTTGTTTTTATTCCCCTGTGCCTAACTTGCTTTCTTGCCCAGACTTGTTTTTATCCCCCTGTGCCTAACTTGCTTTCTTGCCCAGACTTGTTTTTATTCCCCTGTGCCTAACTTGCTTTCTTGCCCAGACTTGTTTTTATTCCTCTGTGCCTGTACTTGTTTTCTTGCCTAAACTTGTTTTTCCTTCCTGTGCCCAGTTCTCCCGCGGCCCCGCCCGTTTTTCCCGCCGTTGCGTCCCTGCGGCCCTGCCCCCCTGCATTCCCATTTGCCGCCCGCTCCCGCCTCCCAGCTGCTCCTCCCTCCCACATCCCCTCATATGGAGGCCGCGCAGCGGCCGCGCCTAAGGCAAGCCCGTCTGCGCCCATCCGCGCCTGGACCCCTGGACCCCGCGAACGCCACGACGCCCGACACCGCTACGATTCCAGATCCCTCCACGTACTCAACACCGGACGATCACACACCTGCTTCCTGGCCGCCCCGAAGTGCACCCACGGAGGTTTCACCTGCTGGAACTGCAGCTTCACAAGCATCCGCCCCACCATGCCGCCGACCAGGAAAGAACCCAACTACCTCAGATGCATCCTTCTCAACACCCGCTCTGCCCGCAAACACGCCGTTGAACTCTGGGACCTACTCGACTCAACCTCCCCAGACGTCGCCTTCCTGACGGAGACCTGGCTGAACCCCGCCTCGGCACCCGACATAGCCATAGCCGTCCCGGAAGGCTACAAGATCACCCGCAGGGACCGCACCAACGGAGCAGGAGGAGGAATCGCCATCGTCCACAGGAACACTCTCAGAGTCTCGACCAACACCGACGACACCCTCAGCACCGCCAAACACCTGCACTTCCAGATCCACACCGATCCCAACACCACCCTCAGAGGAACCCTCGTCTACAGACCCCCCGGACCCCGACCACAGTTCAGCGACTCCATCGCCGACTACGTCAGCACACACGCCCTCGCCTCCACGGACTACATCCTCCTCGGGGACCTGAACTTCCACCTCGAGAACAACAACGACACCAACTCCACCACCCTGATCGACAACCTAGCCAACCTCGGACTCAGACAACTCGTCACAACACCCACCCACTCCGCCGGTCACACGCTTGACCCCATCTTCTCCGCAAGCCCCCACGTCTCCTTCAACCACACCACCGAACTCCACTGGACCGACCATCGCTGCATCCACTTCACCTTCAAGAAACCCACCACGCACCACCGCACCCAACAGATGCCCCGCCGCTGCTGGAGCAAAGTCACCGAAGACCAGCTAACCACCACCCTCGCCCAGAGCCCACCCGCCGACCCCACCGACCCCGACACTGCCGCTCGCAACCTCAGACAGTGGATCAACGACTGCGCCAACACCCTCGCCCCGATCAAGAAACCCTCCAACAGTCACACCAACAAGAAAGCCAGCTGGTTCACTGAAGACCTCCGGGCCTCCAAGCAAACCTGCCGAAAGCTGGAGAAGATCTGGCTCCGTGAACGAACACCGGATAGCCACGCAGCCCACAAGAACGCCACCCGCAGACACCATCACCTCATCAGATCCACCAAAAGGGCCTCCTTTAAAGACCGCCTAGACAACAACGCGCACAACAGCAAAGAGCTCTTCAACATCGTGAAGGAACTCTCCAACCCCAGCTCCAACACCAACGACGTCCCACCCTCGCAAGACCTGTGCGACTCGCTGGCCACCTTCTTCCACCGCAAGATCGCAGACATCCACGACAGCTTCAACGCCACGACCGCCCCGACAACCACTGAGACCTCAGCCCCCACGACCACCATCCGCACCAACCGCCTGCTCTCCTGGACCAACATCAACGACGACGACACCATCAAGATCATGAACACCATCCACTCCGGATCTCCGTCAGACCCATGCCCACACCACATCTTCAACAAAGCCAGCACAGCCATCGCACCCCATCTCCGGAAAGTCATCAACACCTCCTTCGAGACAGCAACCTTCCCGGAGAGCTGGAAGCACGCCGAGATCAACGCCTTACTCAAGAAACCCAAGGCAGACCCCAAGGACCTCAAGAACTTCCGGCCCATCTCCCTGCTTCCGTTCCCGGCAAATGTCATCGAGAAGACCGTCAACAAACAACTGACCCGCTACCTCGAGGAGAACAACATCCTGGACCCTTCCCAGTCCGGGTTCCGCAGCAACCACAGCACCGAGACTGCCCTCATCGCCGCCACCGATGACATCAAGTCCCTGCTGGACAACGGAGAAACGGCGGCCCTCATCCTCCTGGACCTGTCAGCCGCCTTCGACACGGTCTGCCACCACACACTATGAACACGCCTCCACAACGCCGGGATCCAAGAGAAGGCCCTGGACTGGACCACCTCCTTCCTCTCCGGCAGAACACAGAGCGTCCGCCTTCCCCCCTTCCGCTCCGAAGCCACCGAGATCATCTGCGGCGTACCCCAGGGCTCTTCCCTCAGCCCAACTCTGTTTAACATCTACATGGCACCGCTCACCCACGTCGCCCGTCGGCACGACCTCAACATCATCTCCTACGCCGATGACACCCAGCTGATCCTCTCCCTCACCAAGGACTCCCACACCGCCAAAACCAACCTTCACGAAGGAATGAAGGCCGTCGTTGAATGGATGAGAAACAGCCGACTGAAGCTGAACTCGGACAAGATGGAGGTCCTCATCCTCGGATCCACCCCTTCGGCCTGGGACGACTCCTGGTGGCCGACCGCACTGGGAACCACCCCAACACCCACCGACCACGCACGCAACCTAGGGGTCATCCTCGACTCCACCCTCTCCATGACTAAACAGGTCAACGCCGTCTCCTCCGCCTGCTTCAACACCCTCCGCATGCTCCGCAGGATCTACAAGTGGATCCCCACTGAAACGAGAAGAACGGTCACCCAGGCCCTCGTCAGCAGCAGGTTGGACTATGGAAACGCACTCTACGCAGGAGCCTCGGCCAAACTCCTGAGACAGCTCCAACGCATTCAGAACGCCTCTGCACGCCTGATCCTCGACATCCCTCGCCGCAGCCACATCACACCCCACCTGAGAGACCTGCACTGGCTCCCGGTCAACAAGAGGATAACCTTCAAACTCCTCACCCACGCACACAAGGCACTCCACAACACCGGACCAACGTACCTCAACAGACGACTCAGCTTCTACACCCCCACCCGCCAGCTCCGCTCCGCCGACCTCGCCACTGTCCCCCGCTTCCGAAGAGCGACCTCCGGTGGCAGATCGTTCTCCCACCTCGCCGCCAAGACCTGGAACACCCTCCCCATCCACCTACGGCAGACCCAAGACCTGCTGACCTTCAGAAAACTCCTCAAGACCTGGCTTTTCGAGCAGTAGCAGCACTCCCCACCCCAGCGCCTTGAGACCCTCACGGGTGAGTAGTGCGCTTTACAAATGATATGATTGATTGATTGATGAAAGGGTAATCCACATCAATCAATGTTTGACATCTTATGATGAAAGTTATTTTATTCCAGGCTTTTTCAACTTTGTGCTACTCCAACGTGGATGGAGTGAGTGACCTCAAAACTGGCACTACCTCTGATTAATTTGATTGCTTTTAGAAAGCAAGAGTCACAGGATTCACAAAGGAGGTTAAGATTTTGAGTTCGAGAGGCTTTTTGGAAAGTAGATTTGAGATGTTATTGCACATTGAGATATTTTTTGCTTCATGCGGAGATAGAGAAAACAATCAAGGAACTGAATTTGATTTGGAAAGAAGTTTGACATAAAATCATCCTAAAAGTGGCAAAGGTGAATTCTTTTTGCTTAAATATTTGAAAATGACCTTTTCATTTAAATTCTCTTGTAAGATTACAAAAATGTGATCTTCAGTGTACTCACAACAGCACAAAGTTGTTATTGAGTAGGTTTCCACTAAGCAAACTTTAAAAGATGCAAGCAATTGTAGTTTCTTTATTGACACAATCTTAAACAAATTACAAAAACACAATAACTTGGTGCTCCACCGGTCTACTGAGTTCGCTTTTTTGTGTGCTGGGTCCCCTACTCCATCAAGGTTGTGAGTTTTGTTAGTGTATTAAGATCAAATCTTTCATATTCTATGCAGGGGCCTTAGTTGTAAATTCGAACTGATCTTAACTTAAGCTCCTTCCACAATGCAAAGGTCATCAGAATTTTTAGTCTGCGTCTAAAAAACAGAAAGTTAAATGTGAGTTGAAAAGAAATCTTGGCCTGTGGAGTAAAGTACATAGCGTGTACATGGCACCGGGTTATTTCCTCCTGGTGACAGTTTGCAAGATTACAAATCTCAAATCTTAAGGTTTTGATACCGTTTTCTGGATCAATCAAAAACTGTATATTCAGGCAAAGACTTTTGACGTTTAACAGGCGCTTTGATCATTGCCTGTGTGGGACTTTGAAAGGCTGTACACCCTACTCTCCTACACATTGTTTTTGTTAATGTAATAAAGGTAAACAAAACCAGAAGTGTTGTGTTGCCTGTTATTATAAAACATGAATAAAACTGACGTAAGCTATGTTATTATTCTCTGTCCTTAACTACAGCATTTCAAGACATCAACGTTATGATTTTCCTTGGCTTTGGCTTCCTGTTTGCCTTTTTAAGACGATACGGATTTAGTGGCATTGCGTTTAATCTCCTCATCGCCGCAGTTGGTGTTCAGTGGGCTGTAATCATGGATGGTTTATTGTTCAGATTCCAGAACGGGATAACGTCGATAAACCTCATGAGGTAAGTTACCCTGTGAATATATTTGGTGGAATGATTTAGATTTGATAACATATTAAAGATTTAGTATAGCTCTGAAGCCATATTCACCAGTCAGATGAGAGACTCCCATGAAAATACCAGGGGTCTCCAGTCAGGACTCAACCCTGGTTATTTAGAGAACTGCAATGAAAATATTGAGCTAAATTGAGACCTAAAAATTGACATTGTCCACAGACTTTAATTCCTATACGATGGGTGCCAAATGTAGGTACAGAGTGTCAGAATTTTCAGAATAATAGCTTACTATGTAATTTAATGCCATTTAGATTCATCTTATGTAAATTTAACGTATATGGCTATCCTGGTCTTCCCGGGTGAATTTGGACCACTTTGGACACTCCTGTCATAAGAGATATGTTTGTCAAGAAATGAGGAGCAAGATTTATGGCTGCATGCCAATGGTAGTTGCTTGATGGATGTAGCAAGCCTGGTTTATCTGACAACTGTGTTCTCACGGTCTTGCTTATTTATTTAATCTGTTACGTGTGAATAAAACTATATACTTCCAAAATATTTAGTATTGCCAGAAATACATGTTTCTCAGAATACATAAGCCAGATTGTATAAGTAGGCCCAATGCCATTTGGGTTCATTCTCTGCTGAAATATCCATGCCCTCTCAGCCCATTTATTACATTTTAATAGATTTTGGGAGGTGGAATGAAACTGCTCTGTGGCTCTGCAATGGCTCATGTTATAAGAGAAAACTTGCGCTATTTCTATGCTTTCCTATTTGCTTGGAAAGAGACAGGGTTAAGTCAAATTTAGCAACCAGAAGGTTTTTTGCTTTTTAGGTCTCGCCTATCCACGCAGCGCATGCGCTGCTCGCTTGCGAGATCTATTGTCGTCGATTTTTCTTCCGAAGGGGGACAGGAGATGTGCACGCGTACGGACAGGAGATGTGCACGCGTACGGGTCGCCCTGTCCGCCCTGTCTCCCTTAGGCCCCGCCCACCCGGACTGGATATTTTGCTCGCGCACAGCACCAGTCAGTGCAGGCACGAGCAGTGGCTCTCGCCTCTCAGTGGGCGCCAGGTCTGAATGACAGAGACTGATCGTCAGAGAGAACTAAGTTTGAACGAATGACTCTCAGAGAGTACCAGGTCTGAAAAAAAGTTAAAAAATAATAAAACGGCCAATGCTGCCAGAGCAGTCTGTGGCAGCTGGGCTCCCTGGCGTATTACTGGCTCCTCTCCAGCCCTACCAGCCTCACGCAGCCCTGTGGGTAAATCGCGGATATCTGCGCATGTCAGTTATTCCAATGACCCCTAGCAGGCTTTGAAATATTGAAGGTGTCACGATAGCAGCGCTACAACACGTATTTTGAAACAGAGGCGTGGCCCAGAGCTGTTCAGACTTCTGGCAGGATGGAAGACAGCATGGAGGTCCGAGAGAAAACGGGGCGGGGCTACTGTATGACAAGGGGCCCCAGGCAGGCCCCAGACTGCTAATAACTCAGGGCCGGACAGCACCCTCCTGCGTGGGAGAGGGCTGCTTCCCAGTCCGCCAGTCCCCACCCTCCAACTGGACGCGCCTTCTGGCATTCAAATCACTGGGGAATAACTCACTCAACACACAAAATCATATGCACAGCTCACGGCTGCCCGCAGGAGCTATGCGTCTCAGCGCTACATACCGCAGTCACTGTCACCCTGCCTTCTACTGCAAAGTGAGGGAATGCACGGATCCAAGCAGGATTGTAGCTTCTCGGCACTATATAAACACACTGCTCCTAATGCAAGCTAATGAACTGAGTGGACACATTCGTGCACAGTAGCAGCATGCTAACTAACCACTACTGCAAGCTGTGGCCTGCATGCATGCGGGCTGTGTAGCGTCTAAGCACTATATAGCAGAAGCAGGCCACTACTGCACGCTGCTAACCTGCCTGCGAACAGGGGTTGCAGCATCTCGGCGCTTTATGAAAGTGACAACGGTGCCCTCTATTGCAAGAAGAGCCCCCTGACGCCCCCACAGTTCCTCTGCGAGGAAAGAACGATACATAACTGTATGACAGGGTGTGACGGGGGCGCAGGGCCAGCAAGATCTGAATTAACTAAGGATGGCTACCCTGTAAAGGGGTCTCCGTCGTCCTGTGGGCCTGAACTAGAGGCTCCAGCTCTGTGCCGTGTCGCGCCCCCTCCGGTCAAATATTTTGTTGAATTTTGATGGCCAGGAAGTGGGTTTTTATAAACATAAGTAGTCTCTGCAGACAAACAGAGTGCAGTAACTGACCAATCAGAAGACAGCTAGCCTTCCGTTAGGCTGAAAGAGACCAGCAGAGGTGGGAAATGAACCCTAGTATATCCCTGCGCCACTCTCCTTGAAAGGGGAGTTGTCCACTCTGTGTTTGAAGCGCTACAGGGGGGGGCACGCTCCCTGATCGTAGAGGGGCACCGCATTTTATGGGATGAAACCATAGGCGCTATAAGAGTTGCACAAGCAACCAACACAGCATAGCGTCATCCTTCCCTCACTCCTCTGTTCTTCTTTCCCCTCGGTCTCTCTTCTAATAATCCCTGCAGCACTTTGAAGCGTTCTAATGGCGAAGTGGCGCTACACAACTTGACAACATGGTCCAGGACTTCCCATGTCTATCACTAGTGCTTGGAAAGCAGCGCGCTTGTTAATTAAGATGTCATTCCTACGAATGTGCTACCGCCCCTCCCGTCGGGCCCCAGGCGCTATAGGGCGGGAGATGCACGCCTGCCAGTGTTTAACGTGGCCTTTCCTTGGTGAGGAGTTTGGAAATTCAGGGTGTGGGCTCCAATGAAATCCTTATGCCACTTCTTGGTAAAAGGGATGACTCCGTGCTCCTTGGCAGCCCGCCAGCCCCCTTCTGCTCTTAAAGGGCCAGGCACATGGCTGCCACCCAACGCTCGGTACATGATGTAAGTAAGAAGGCAGGCAGGGTTTTAAGTGGGCCGGGTCTGAGCACCGGCAGTTTTTAGGTCTCGCCTAGCGTCGCTCTGCGAGATCTATTGTCGTCCTGCCAGGTTTATAAAAGGTTATTTTATATTATGTCTTTGGGAAAAAGAAAGCTGGAAAACAGTTGGCAGCTCCATGTTCCAATTATGACAACCTCAGTTGGCTTCCGACGTAATTTACATATTTAAAATAAACATAACCTTAAATGTAGATCAGCTCAGCTTCAGGTAATAGGAGAACTGGTTTCTACTCCTTCATGATCTGTGTCTTTAAAATTCATCTCTCCGGGGCACATTACTTTCCACAGAGGAGCTGCGAGCTGCTGCAGTGCATTCTGGACAAATTTCCAAACCTCACCACATAATCCTACACCAAACCACATAATTCACCTCAACAACAAAATTGCACAACACACCACATACATCCAAATCACACCACACAATTCCACATCATGCCACAAATTTCAGCAGCAAACCACCTAATTAAAGTCCAGTGCATACCACTCCACAAAACACCATTCCACATAATTGCACTCCTCAACACAATCCCACTCCACATAATCCCAGTACACTCAATACCACATAATTTCTATCCACACAATGTACTGCACACCATGCCACATAATTCCACTACAAAAATGCACTCCACCCAACACAATTCCGCGCCACACAATTCCACAACTAACAATTCCAATCCAGCCCACATAATTCCACTACACACCACATGCATACACTCCATAACTCATGGGTAAAACATTGTAATTTACAACGCCAATAGCTCTAACTCAAGCAAATGCGAGACCTATTGTATTCCCAATGCTTGACTGTAGTACAGCAGTGATCGTTGCAGGGAATCGTTGCAGTGCTGCTGAAGTGGGTAAGGCGGTGGTTTATGTGAAGTCATGCTGGCTGTGGTTGGTATTTTCAGCAGTCGCCACAGCTCGTTTAGATGGACCGTTCAGAGTCCCTCGTAGCTCTGCCCACCATGCAGTATTTCATGCTCATGGGAATCTGGCATTCAGCCGAAGGAATGCCTTCACTGGTCCGTCGAGACACCTCCTTTGCGGACGCTTTTTTCACGACCTGCATTTGCATGACAATAATAAAAGTTAGCAGTCCAGCTCCCTGACTGCCTTTAACTGTGAACATCCCTGTTGGAGAAAGTGGCGTCACGCAAAATGAGGTGTCCCTCTGCAGAATTTAAGAGCTAAACATTGGCATTGTGCTAGTCACTGGACCCCTATGGCGGTGGGGTCCCTCCGCGCTACACCTCTATTTTGAAGCATAATGTTCTTTGTCGAAGCATTACGCCTCGTCAGGGGCAGTAGGTGCTATAAATTACAAGAAGACACGCTCCCCTCCTTGCAGCAATGCAACATGAAACGGTAGGGATCTGGAGGACGATAAGTGACCTTCTAGCAACATTATCATGCGTTGTGTCTATTCGAGGCATTTCCCCTTTGTACAAATGACCAGCCTTTAATTTACGGGACTGTTTGCTGGTATCTCTGACTGCAACGTGGGTCCCTCGTGCCACCCTGTATTATATTGATCCCAATCTGTGGTCACTTTTTACCCCTAGTACTACTCACCCCTCTTTTTCTGCTGGTTTGATTTTTCTTGGGTATGTTTTTTTTTTAATGCAGCCACAAACGGTTCACATTCACACTGATTTAGTTGCCCAATCCTGTAATCCGAATTCGCCCATATCCCTCCTTCCATGCCCTAAAAAGAAGGTAGCCATTATGGTATGTTACAGACAGATGAGTGCGAGTACTTTAAGATTTAGGGGCAGTTAGTTGTATCTGAGCCCAGTTCACCTCTCACCTTAGCAGCCTCCGTCCGGCGAGGCAGCAGGTAGGTGGATTAACACCTCCGGCTACGTGAACCAGAAGAAACATAAACACCCAGTGCATATTTAACTTGCTTGCCCAAAAGCCCTGTGTGACTTAATCTCACAAGTCCACGAGTTGCAGCTGTGAGCTTGTTTACCACCCACTGCCACCCCTGTCAGCGTTCCTTGTCTCTTCCCCTTCGTGCACCTAAGAAAGGTGGGGATTTCTAGCAGATGACGCTCTAGCCGACTGTCAACACCTGACTAGATGTGGCTGCTGTATGTTATAGGCCACCAGTAAATTGTGTTAAGAATTATGATAGTATACTCTGTGCGATAAATAGCCCATCTCTTTCACCTAGTGTCCAAGCAATCTAGTTGCCTCGCAAACCTGCAATCAAGTGAAACAAGCATTTGCAATGCAATCGGTCTCGCATTTACGCGAGTATGAGCTATTGGCATTGTAAATGACAATGCCTTTTATTTATGTTTTGGTTTTTAAAACACAAATAAAAAGCATTGTCATTTACAATGCTAATAGCTTAAAGTCTCACAAATGCGAGACCTATTGCATTGCAAATGCTTTTTTGTACTAGGGACGGTCTTTGTAAGATCGAGGTCCAGTGTTGGGTCCTGAGTTACGTTTTCATTATGTAGGATATGTTAGCAAAATAACACATCACAATTTTCTGATCCATATAACGCTGTCCAGAGTGAAAAAAGAATTAAAAAATGCCCAAATGTAATCATTTATTGATTTATTTTTGCCGTTTCATAGCCCTGGGGCAGAACTTAAGGGCATGAGAATACCAGCCTGGTATGCATTAATAATTAGCTCGTAGAAGGTATGTAACACATGGAAGCTTGCAGTCCCCATACAAAGAAAGACCTGTATCTAATATCATTATTACATTATTAATGTGACTTCACAACTCGCCTGCAGTAAGATGATGACTGCATTGCACTACAGTAAACATTTCTTTGTGTTGAGTCCTGAAGTCACCATGCTTACTACTAGAGCAAGCAGGCAATCTAAGGAGTAGTGTAATGCAAGCCAACTGCAACAGCCGCTTGAACAATTAAAAGGAAGATTAGCTTTTCAACTCCCTTTCTTTTTAGGTCTTGGCTTGGCAGCGCATGCGCTGTCTCGTGGAGAGATGCTGTATACAGTATACTGGGGGGAAGGTCCGCCCACTTTCTGTCCATGTTTTTCATTGGCTTGCATCGTAAATGCTGCATTCTGATTTGTTTTTGGCTTGTTTGTCCCTCCTCCTGACAGCCATGTCGTCATTTTTCTCCTTCCATAGCTATCGGCCCCTTTACTTTCCAAACTCTTTTGTTCCTCTGCCGCACCCCCTTCCCTCCCGCAGTCCGTAACTTCCCTGCCCACCACCACCCCCTCCCCCCACTCCCAATCATTCCTTCTTCGACGCCCGTACTTTTGTTTATTATGCAATATGTCTCGCGTAATACGAGTCCTTTTGCATTTTTAAATGCTTGTTTGCACCAGGGATTGGCTAGCTGAGTCTCGCACTTTATTTTGCCTGACCTGTCCAGACGGCTATGTTGTGCATGCGTCCAGCAGCCGCTATACAGAAGCTCCTGCGCATAATCTCTTGAGCCTGGTTTTTGGTTTGCGGAGTGTCATAGAAATGAAAGCGCAGACTTTCAGTGAGTGTTTTTGAAATTTTATATTTATTTAAATCCATTGACATGCCTATGCTTTTGTCCGTGCCTGTTTAGCTTCAGCACCAGTCCTGTCGCCTCCTCCCCATCGCTTTGTTATTGTTGTCTGCAAAGCAGAGCAACCGGATCCCGGCTGAGCCGAAACCTCTGTAGGTCGCCATACACCACGTTAAGGGAGTTGGAATTTCAAGTTAGTTTTAGTTTGGTTTCAAGTTCAGTTTTCAGTTTGGTATAAAAAATTTGTTGTTCGTAATAATGTGCTTTATTTTTTAATCTGCAGAACCGAACCCCTGACCCACAAGTGGCACATCCCGGCATCGTGCTCTTAGCTCAGTAAATCACGTTAAAACTTCAGAGCTAGTTACCACTGCAGAGCACATTTACCAATCCCGGCTCGGGTGCTTTGGTTGCGGTGATAGTGCTATGAAATCATATTTTGGGTGGTGTGAAAAGGCGGCGCCGGCTCTTTGGACCTACAGAAATGGGTCTGCGCATCATGTCATGCTTTGATATGACGTGAAGTGCTGAAGCCATTCAATTAAACATATGCCCCAGAAAGTAAAAGCCTTTTACATGCTGCCACTCCGCACACAAAAAGCTAAAAACGGGCGAGTTTTCAAAATACATTGAACAAATTAGCTTTTTACGAGGGCTCAAAGAGGAAACAATACATACAACCAGAGGAGGAAGTCATGAGTGCCACTCCTTCCAGCTTCTACTGTACCTCAAGTGGCAGCAATTTATAGCGCTGTTATTTATCCTGTTTCCAAACACTTCCAACCTGAGCCGCTATGAACAAAAGAAAAATACACACAATTAAAACTTTAATAAATGATAATAGTACGGGGGTGGCTTATAAGAAAGGCATGGCGGGACTTCCAAACCACCGAATGGATCATTTTGGATACGGAGCTGGTTTCGTATCCCAGCTTCACTTGAATGTCTTGTGGTTCTGCGCAAATTTCGTAATCTCTTCCCCCTTAAGCCTTTTGTGATACCAGTTACCTCCTTCGAGGGAGAAGTGCAACAAGGTGACAATTTGTTGCTAATTTTAATACCAAGAGTGGTCAACCAGCTAAGCAACGCTACTGACCTCCTTGTGATCTGCAGTTGCAATTCTGAATTCAGGTAATGTCAGCTGGGCCGTTCATCCTTCCGATGTAGGTATAACGTAATAGTAACTCCTGTTGTCTAGAACTCTTATAAACGACAAGAAGCTCCATTACTTTCTACCACGTTCTTGGCATTTTTTGAGCAACCAGTGCCCCCTGGGTTTCTGCCTCCTCCAAATGTCAGTTTGGATGAAGTTGCAGGGCCTGAACATAGCTGCTCCATCTCCTGTAGAATTGTTGGGGCCGGATTTCTCTTTTCCACCTCAGGATACTCATAGGGACAACGAGTGGGTAAAGTTAATTGGCTGGGCTCTGCATCGGAGGACTTGCTTTCCTTGGGTCTGTGGCTGCAGCGTAGAGAGAGCCTGGGGTGCAGGGCAGGCATTGGGTCCTTGCTGCCAAGAACAACGGCAAATGCTTCAGTCAACTTCAGTCATAGGTTTCTCATGCCCTGTGAGTGTAGGACATTTGCCTCATCAAACGTGTCTAAAAAGAAGCAGGTCTGGTGAATGAATACTTTATTTTGTCAGTGCACTCAGGGAATCCAGTGTGACAGTGGAATCAAGTGCAGTCGGGATATGTATGGTGTAGCGACGGAATCCAGCTGTTGGTGCAGGCAGGGAAAACAGGACGCTCGGGTGTTTCATCTCAAAAGTGAGGCAATCCAGATGTGCAAAGTAATTCATGCAGGTTTGCAGCGCAACAAGGGAGCCCAGCAGTGCGGTGCAGTTAGGAGATCCAGCGCTGTTCGATAACCCAGCCATGCCGAAGCCTCAGGAATTCAGTTGCTGGCAGTAATTAAGCGAAGGCGCTTTGAAGTGCAGCTCGGGAAGCCAGCCTTGCAGTGTAGCCAGAGAATCTGACTGTGCAGTGCAGCCAAATGATCCAGGTGTGCACTGCAACCAGAATACTCAGACATTGCAAATGGGGGGCACAGCCATGCCTTGAAACTGAGAGATCCGTCCATGCAGTGCTCTCGATATGACCACTGAAGGCCCTGATTTTAAATTAAAAACAGAGCTTTGGATATTCCATTTCCCGCTGAAAGGCAATATTTCTGTCCATGTGTTCCCATACCTGCCGTGTCAGTAGTTTGGTGCTTACTTTCCCTCCATGTTAAAGAACAGTAGATGTTTCAGCACCCAGGCTAATGTGCTGCATAGCTAAATACATATAAGGTCCCAAAGGCGAGACCGATTGCATTGCAAATGCTTGTTTACTTTCCCCCCCAAAATCGATATCCTAGATATATAGTATATGTGTATTGCACCCTAAAAATCCCAGCCGGAAATGAATTTATCTGCATGCTACTACTCATTCTGTCATAAAAACTTCTTTGGTGTTGACTTATATAAAAACAACTACTTTGGCCCTGAGTGCGTTTTCGGTGGAGTATAGATTGCAATTATGGCACTCAGTAAATACAATTAGCCAGTGTTAGGTGTTACTAGCTGTGGTAAATGCTACTTATTCTGAGTTCTGCAGGTCGTAATGAGGGATAACATGCAGTCTCTGTGTTTTGTGCACATTTCATATATTCTCCAACCATTTCCAGCCAGATGATTTCCCCAGGTTTTTCCTCACAAAATGTGTGTGGGGGAGATTGCGGATATGGGGTAATTACCAGCTGTGGTAATTACTCATTGCTTTAATTAATCCACAACTTGGAGTCCCGATTTGTGGGCAAGCTCCTACATGCTTGCAACACATTTTGAACTATCTTATAAAGTACATATTCTACATATCTCGCAGGTGCCCAAACTCGCTCATGGTCTTTGGTCGTACATGGCATGCGGGTGGGCACCCTACCCCCACAGTGCACAGTCTTTGGCCATGTGCTGCACAGGGTTGGCCCCAGGCTGACTATGTGATGTAACAATATGAAGGGTGTCATTTTTAAGTAAGGCAGACCTCCTGACTTTGTCAAAGTGCCAGAATGCTAATATTTAAAAAGCGGGCCTATTGGGTTTAACAAGGGATCAGCACAATAACATATATAAAGGAAATCTATTGTTTTTATTAAAAAGTCACCAATAACTATAATCAAATGTATATTTTATAAATTCACAAATTGCAATGTATGGTAAAAGTGATTATAATAAAATATTTTCAATAAAGCCTTTTGTTTTTTCAAAACATCAACTTGTCTTTGAGTCTTTTAAAAAAAACATTTTCAGCCACAAAATGCAACCATAGAACCAAAAACAAGTGGTCCCTGCACTCCAGCTGAAGAGCATACAGCTCCAGCTCACAATAATTAAAAAATATGGTAAGCTCTTATGGTGTCATGGATTCAATGACACAGGAGACTTACTGTCTTTTTTTTTTTACTGTTGTTGTGGGGCTGCTGCTTCAACTCCCTGCCCACGCTATTGCAGGCACGGAACACAGGTTTGCTTCCGCTGGTGTGAGAGCAAACAGACGTATCCTTCTCCAGCTGCACATGGAATGGGTGTAGGCAGGGGAGCCAGCAGGGGTGACGTGGGCCCTCGGTTTTCCCCAGCAGCCCCAGGGGCTGCCATTGCTGTCTGTGCCCTAGTTGGGCACAGGGGAACCCAAGGCATTTTGTTAATGTTGCGGCCCTGGGAGATGGGGTGACTGGGCCTCATAACGGCATGGGGAGTTGGCCACACATCCACTTCCTGGAAAAATTTAATGCCGCCCGAACATGGTAATGTCTCAGGGAGGGGGGCAGCATGTCCCCTCCTCTTATGTAATATTTAAAATAATCCCCTCTGGCCCACTCATGGTGGCTTACTTTCGAAAAGGATAGGAGCCCACCGTTTTTTTATCGGTGGATTCGGGGTACAGACACAAAAAAAGTATGTTTTTGGCCCGGGGGAGGCACCAGGGCTGGGGGGGGGCAGGTTGCCCCTACTATGCCCCTATATATTTTTTATAACCTTTTAGCAGGACAGGGAATTGAGTCCTGGAATCCTAAATCATTCTTTGTTGATTTGATGGCAGCCTCTCAGATCATATCTTTTGATCTGGTTTTTTTTTAAACAAATTTTTATTGAACACTTACTCTTGATGTCTTACATTCAAACGCAGTTACTGTTATATTCAGGCATTATTAAAGTTCGCTCGTTCCCATTGTCCCTTCTATTGACAGGTCTCGTGACATGGTATCATTGCTTGCGTATGTCTTGTCCCCGTTGGTGTCCCCCACCTCCATACAGACCCCCTAGTTACAACAGTGATCCTCATTAAGGTATGAGTTCAAACCTGTTGCATCATTTCACCTGCCTCTTGCAAAAGGCCAAGGAGCAAAGAAAAATATCTTTTGATCTGTTGGATGTGTGAATCCTCCATGGCATGATATGTACATACATTTTGAACCTTCATTTCTCAAAAACTACTGAACAGATTTACACCAAATCACAAAAATCATGCTTCTGGACAAAGATCTAGTTTTCTGTCATATTTAGTGTAATTCCATCGTCAGCTTTTGCGGTCTGTTCAATGTCCCCATGGAAAATTCCATGGGGAAAAATGCGGTTTGAAACCCACCCTTTTTCTCGACCCCCGCTTAACGGCTCACCCTGAAACTTTCCAGGAAGGAGGTGAGGTGTATCATACTTTTTTTGGGGGAAAGTTTAATTAAGATTCACCAAACAATGCTAAAGTTATTAGCAAAACAAAAATTGCTTTTCCTGTGGAAATGTGGTTATAACTATAACAACCCAGTGGTGCCTGGCTTTCCCTGCCACTGGGTAATATATATATATGTTTAACACCCATAAACTCTTAAAAACACTCACACTCACTGGATCATGTCATCAGTGATGTCATTTGAGATGTCATCAATGATGTAATATGTGAGGTTATAAGCAGTGCTTTGCGTGGGCGTAAGGTATAGTTAGCTCAGGTAACTATAACTGCTGCATTTCTATGGCTTTGTACGAGTAAAATCTGAGCCTAACTATAATGTACCTATAACCTTTGTTTTTTTCAGTGAAAATATATTTGGCCCCGGGACCCCATCCCCCAGAGCCTGCCTTTTTTTTAATGTTATTTTTTTTATTACTCCTGGGCTGATTTTGGCCCCGGGGACCCAATCCCCCGGGGCCTGACCTCTATTTAGGGGGACCTGGTCCCACCCAGGCACCCACTCAGCAATAATGGGACCCACAGGGGAGCCTGAAGGCCCCCTTGGTCCCTGCCAGCTCCCCACCTCCTGCGGGAGCTGGCATTGCTTTTACACAAAGGGAGCTGCTGAACTTGCAGCTCCCTCTGTGTAAAAGCAATTGTGCTCCGCTTCTAGTAAGCAAGAAAATGTTTTTTGCTCTTGCTTGCTAGAAGCGGAGCAGAGTTTGCTATGGCTTGGCGGGAGTGGTAAAGCTCCCGTCAAGCCACATTTGAAATGACATAATTGATAAGAAATTGTGCGTGGTGAAGGCACGAGTTATAGTTACTTTAGGGCATGAGTTATAGTTGAGACAATTATAACTGGTGAATTTCAGTGGTTTTGTTCATTTATAAAGGTATGTGTTAATTGACATTTTCACCTAACTATAAGGCCCCTATCACCATGGGTTTTCAGTGAATTTCGAAGTTTTTTTTAAATGCAAAGTAACATATTATTACCATACCTAACTATAAAGTCACTTTGACCATGGTTCTTTTTGTAAATAAATAAATAAATATATATATATATATGTCATGTGATCAAGGCAAAAAAAAAAGGTGTCATGTGATCAAGGCCCCATGAGGGCTGAAACGTGTAATGGCGGTGGTGCAGGGGTTTGAATAAACTACTTTGCACTGCAACTGGGTTCGCTTCGTCTTTGCTGATCTATCAAGCGTGGAAAAGACGTTTCCTGTTTTATATATATATATATATATATGTACATTCACAAATCAAAGGTTACGGGGGCTTTATAGTTAGGATCAGAACCATAGAAATTCAGCAGTTATAGTTATCTCAAAAAACTATAACTCGCCCCCCGCCATGCACAGTTTTTTCATCAATAATTTTACTTCAAATGTTGCAGTGATTTTATCAATGATGTTATAGAAGATGTCATGACTGATGTAATATGTTGGGTAATTAGCAGTGCATGGCGAGGGTGCAAGGTATAGTTACCTTAGGGCACGTGCCCGGCGGGGATTTGGCTGCATTGCCTAGCCTGCGGCCTGCCCTGCAGCCAACCCCCCACATGCAGCCAACCCGCAAGCCCCCTTCCCGGCCCGCTTTTGGCCCCAGGGATCCCATCCACTGTGACGTGGTGCATTTTTTAGGGGGAGGGGCAGGTAACCCCCTCTCCAGGTCACTTTTAGCCCTTGGGATCCTGCACCATATTTAATGGGGAGGGGGCGCACGGCCCCCCTCCCCAGGCCGATTTTGGCCCCAGGGGCCCCATCCCCCAAATCTATATCTATTGTCCCCCCTCGAGACCTGGCCCACCCAGGCGGCATGGAAAATACAAGCATTGGCATAACCAATAGGTGTCGCCTATGGCTTTGCTAATAAGTTTTAGCCATGTTGTAAACTAGTGTGGCTGCTATTCAGTATTGCTACAAATTATTGGTGTAAAGGAGCGTGGAGTGAAGTGTTCTGAAGTAGAGTAGAGTGTAGTGTTCTAGAGTGGCATGGCGTAGAGTGGTGTTGAGTTGAGTGGTATGGCGTGTTATGGACTGTTATGTAGTGCTGTGGAGTGTAATGTAGGGAGTATAGTGTCGACCTAAAAAGTATCCAGTGGCCCTGATGCAGACTCTAGCATATGAGGGCCATACTCTATATTACTAAGCAAATTATGTTTAATAGAAAACAAAGTCTCATCATTCTCTTAAAAGTGATAACATTGCCTCAACACTGATTTTATTATGAATAATGCCTGTGCTGTTTGAGGTTAATGTTCTACCCCACAACCAACCTCCAAGATTAAGACCTGACATTTCGACCTTGCTACCAGTGGAACACTTAAATCAATGTTTACACCCTTGCTAGGGTAGGACAGAAAAATTCACAACCACTAGTACCACACCTCCGGCCGTTTATAAGGTGCTAACATTCAATGACAACAGAATAAGACACACTAGATATTGACACTGGTACTAAGGATAACTACGTCCGATCACACCCACAGCAAATGTTAGCAGGTGTTCTACCATATGGAAACCAAAAATCTGGAGAGGCTATGTAAATGGGAGTATTATGCGCTTCAAAACACATGCAATATAAAGGGCCATAAACCTTCTCCGATCAATTAAAATTAGAGTGCTAAAACTGGTGCAACTGTAGGCAGGAAATGAACTGGCCAACTCCACTTTGAAAAAGCATTAGGCTCAATATAGTTGTCAGAGAAAAAAAGAGGTCAAAATTGTCAAATATGGCACATTCTTGTAAGACGTTCCTGTGAAAGCTTTTAATAATATTTGACAAGGACAAATGTGATGGCAAATCTGTGTCAGTTTATTTTTATTTTTATTTTATAAATGCTTTATTAAGGAAAAAACAACAGACATACATTGATAACATCTTCTTATCCGCCAAAGGATCCTCGGTGCTACTTTGGTCACATAGTTGTCGGATATTACGTCGTTATGCCCCTTGTCTATAAATCGTAATTTGTAGCACTCCAGCAAACTGTTGTAGATTAACCGACAAACATCGTACAAATCCTCAATACACAAAATGGAGGGGGAGGGAGAGATGGGAAGGGGGGATCGTTATGCATGTTCTCAGAGTTGATCTGTTTGAGTGGCTGTATCGTTATGTAATGAGTCGATGCAGAGTCTGTGGGTATCCAATCTTGTGTGAGGGAGTCCTTATGCAATAGTGCTGCGAGACGGTGTGGTCTAGCAACTAGTGGGTATGGGGGGGTTGGGGATAGGGGGAGTAGCGCTGTGGTTTTGAGTGGGAGGAGGGGAAGGCACCGGAGAGCCAGGTTGCAAGGTAAGTAGGTAAGCTCGGTATATGTGCCAAATATCCTTGGGGCGAGTCGTGGGTGGTTGTAGTGTGGAGTATATCTCAGTTTGCATGTCGCAGTAGGACATGCTTCGGAGCCAGGCCTCCTTTGTGGGACAGAACCGATCTCCCCAATGTACTGCAATTTCCTTCTTGGCTAATAATAGAGCTGTAAATCTGCGGTAGCAGACCGGGAGGTCGGAAACAATGCCCAGCAGGGCCAGCTTGGGGTATGGTGCAAGAGTTGTGGATATCATGATCGATAATGTTTGGAACACCGATGCCCAGTAGGCAGAGATCTCAGGGCCGGGCCATGTCATGTGGGCAAAATCAGCTATGGGTGATTGACACTAGGGGCATTGCGAAGATTTCGACGGATTGTACTTGGCCAGTTCCACGGGGTGATATAGGACCCATGGACAAATCGGAAATGGAGGAGCTTGTGGCAATGGTTAGGCAATACAAGTTTTATTTTTGCACAGCTGTGAGCCCAATCTTTGTCCGAGAGTGAGTGTCCCAGGTCCTCCTCCTAGCAGCGGCGGGCCCCTCTATCGTGCACTTGTTTCAAATTCATGCGTGAGCGGGAGAGATAGTGATCAGGTGGGAGCCTTCTGAGTCCGCTTTGAGTAGCTTGAGAGGTGGGAATTCCACAGGTGTTAGCAGATAGGACAGCATTACTGCCTGCAAAGTGCTGTGTAGTCTAGTAAGGATAAATCTGTCCATGTATGATAGTTCCATGTCTTGGGAGATGTCAAGCTGTGTCCTGAAATGGCCATCTGGGAAAAGGTCCCCGAAGGTATTTAGGCGAAGTTTCTGCAAGGTACGCAGCGCCAATCTCTCAGAAGGTACAGGAATCCACGGGTTATGAGGTAGAGGTAATTTAGGGGAGTACAGAGAGTCGAAGCCCAACAGTCTGCTGAGCTTTCGCCAGGCCCAGCATGTAGTGGACAGCGTTTGGACATCTGTGGGGTCTAGCTGAACGCCTTGTGGTAATATGGCGTTAAGGGGTTTAGGAGGGACAGAGGTCTGTATGAAGCGCATCTGGTGGGATCTTTTCCAGGCTTCAGTAATAGTGTAACGTAGCCTCCTGCATCGTGGGAGGGAGTGTACCTTTCTCTAATGATTCCGAGTATACGTCCAATAGATGAGGCACTAGCGTGCGTTTGAATGCTTTATAGAAGGCGCCAGACAGGCAGTAAATGCCAAGGGCCTTCGAGCCATCTAGTGAGTCTATTGCCTGGGTAAGTTCTTCAACAGTAAAAGGTTTGCTGAGAAATTGGGCCTGTTCAGTAGACAGCCAGACCATTGCCACCTCCTCAAGATAGGCCAGATGGTCTGTTGAGTCGGGAGGCAACCTGGAAGTATATAGTTATTGATAGCTCGCGTAGTATGTCGGCGTGTAGCGCAGCTCGCGTAGTATGTCGGCATTATCTGAGATGTTGGCACCATCTTCTAAGCAAAGGGATGTGATGTGTCCTGTTCCCCGGTGGGGTCGCAGAAGACGAGCCAATGTCCTACTGGGGCGTTCTCCCTCTCCATATCTGCGTAATAGTTACTCAGCAGATTGGCTTCCCTGTCAGCTAGTTCATGTAATTCTGCTAGGAGGGTCGCTCGTTTATGTAATATACTTGCAGTGAGTGTTGGGTCGTCTGTGTTGTCAATGGTCGTCAATTCCGTTTCCAGTCGAGCCAGGTCTTCGTGCAGTGCTCACAGTACTCCTGACTAACCTGGATATACAGATGCTGTGAATGTACGCTTTGAAGGCTTCCCATAATATGGAATGTTTTGTGACAGACCCTGTGTTGAGTGTAAAGTATTCAAGGATGGCGTCATGGAGCCCCGAGGGGAATACCTCATCAAATAGCGCCATTGTAGGGAATGCCATATGCACTCCCAGCACGTAGCGTATTGGACCATGAGATGTAGGAGCACTGGTGCACGATGTGAGACCGTATGCAGCAGTGTCTCCACGTTTCGCACCCACTGACAGGCGGCAGTGGAGATGAACCAATAATCGATGCGCGTCCATACCGAGTGTGGAGCGGAATGAAATGTGTAACCTGGTCTTCCAGGGTGCCGTGTGCGCCAAGCGTCTTGGAGGGCCAGTGAGTCCAAGAGGTCTTGGACTATACGAAGGGATTGAAATTTGTGACCCTGGCTGAGCTAGATGTGTCTTGGTTGGGGTCCAGTCATAGATTCAAGTCTCTGCCCACAAATAAGGCATCGGGGTAGAATCGGTCAAGAAGAGTGGCAAGCCCATTAAAGAAGGACTGGTCGTCTGTGTTCGGGGCATATATATTTAACAGGGTCTCCCTGCCTAGGAGTGTTCCTGCTACCAAGACGTACTGTCCCTGATCGTCCGCAATGGTGGTATGGTGTGTGAATGGGAGACTGTGATGCATGAGTATACACACCCCCCTGGAGTATGTACTGTTCCTAGCAAAGTATCTATGAGGGCCCCAGGAAGAGGCAAATGGGGGGAGGCCTGTAGGGGGAGACGCGTTTCCTGGAGAAATGCTCTCTTGATAGGGTGTCTGTGTAGATTGGATAGGACTAACTTACATTTTCGTGGATTGTTGAGTCCTCGGACATTCCAGGTCAGTAGCTGGGTCTCAACTGCTGGCTGGCGGGCTCCCATCTCTTATACAGCGGAATGATGCTGACTCTGCGTCTAGTGTTGGGTATGGAGTGCGCTGGGGGGAGGGCGGTACACATGAGGAAGGACCGAGGGGGGTGAGGAAGACAATGCAAGAACAAATCTAGTTAAACTCCAGGGAGCCCACCCACCACCCACACCTGGCCGGCGAAGCGTGGCGAATTCCCATTGCCCAAGATCCCAAAAACAAAAACGTAAAAAGGTAACATTTGGAGTCATCCGTGGGAGGCGGGCAACGCCTTGGAGCCTAACGCCCAGACTGTACGGATCATTGTAAGCAACTATATTAAGTGAAAGTAGCGGTTATGTAACATTTGTGAACAAAAGAGCAAATATGAGTAACAACAAAAGCCTTAGCACATCCGGTAGTGACATGCATCCCAGTTTCAGGAATTGCTAAGTTATGTAGGAGGGAGATATGTTAATCAGTGGGGAATAGTTCCGCGCTGGCCATCAATTGTCTGTCCGGGGATGAATGTTCCGGTGAGGAACGGGGGCTACAGTGATTACTGTCCTTCAGTTTTTTTCAAAAGGCGAGGGCGTCTGCAGGTGAGTCAAAGAACCTGGGCTTATCATCCACTGTTACTCTCAATCACGCAGGATATAGCATGCCATATTTAAGGCCAAGCTTCCTTAGCTGAGCCTTTGCTTCTGTATATTTTCGCCTTGCCTCTTGGACTGCAAGCGTATGTAGGAAGCTGGGTTTCTGTTGCAGTAACCCCCCCACTTTTTGCCAGATTTCTGATGCACTTTGACTTGATGTGCCCTGGGTCCCTGCCAATCAGGTTCCCAGGGCCTGTGTTCTTTCCCAAAACTGTACCTTTGTACCCCCAATTGGCACCTCTATGGCCACATGTAAGTTCCTTGTAAAAGGTACCATGGGTACCAAGGGCACTGTGACCAAGAAAGGCCTCTAAGGGCTGCAGTACATATTATGCCACCCTTAGAGGTCCTGTACCTTAACACACACACGCTGCCATTGCAAGCTGCGTGTTTTGGTGCAGAGAAAAGTGAAGAGTCGACATGGCACACATTCCTGTGTGCCATGCCTGCAACCCACTGCCTATGGTATAGGTAAGACACCCCTCTAGCTGGGTGCACTATTCCACTGGTGATAAGTTTGGTATCAAACTTCTCAGCATAATAAACCCACACTGATGCCAGTGTGGGATTTATTATACAATGCACTCAGAGGACATCTTAGAGATGCCCCCTGAAAAACGACCATCCTCTGGTGGGTTCCCTGACTGGTACACACCAGCCTGCCACCACGAGGCATGTTTCTGGCCCCCTAGGGTGGGAGCCTTCGCTCCCTGAGCACAGAAACAAGGTCTTTCCTGGGCGGAGGTGGTCACACCTTCCCCAGGCCAGGAAGAGCCATCTGTGGCAGGGGAGCTTCAAAGGCCTTGCTGCCTTTGTAACGCGACCCCCAGCCTCTCCTATTATCAGGAGCAGGCCCCCTTCCTGTCTCCCCTCCTTTTCGGCTGGAAGACAGGTGGAAAAAGTTAGCACAGCCAAGAAGGTGTGCCCACCTCTGCCAACCCCACCCCTCAGGTGGGGGAGACGAGGGGAAGCCTAATCTTCAGTGCCTGCCTTCTTGCAGATGGCAGGCACTCTTCAATCAGGATTAGGGATTGTGCCCACTCCCCCACGTGGGATGAGCACACCAAGGGTGTAGTCACCCTAAGGTCAGTAGCCCATTAGCTACTGACCTTGAGACCCCTAAAACGCCCCCTAAATACAGTTTTTAGGGAGCGTCCCTGAACCAAGAAGACAGATTCCTGCAACCTACGAAGGAGAAGGACGAAAGAAGAAGCCCAGCAGAAGAACTGACTTGGCCCTGGCCTACCGGCCCGTCTGCAGTTTCCAAAGATCATGTGCCCAAAGTCGCCTTTTCCTGCAGGCAGCGATCTTCAGAGCCCTGGGAGGACTGACTGCCTTCAACAAAGACCGGATCTCCTGTGAACAGCAGCTCTGTTCAAAAGAAACTCCCAATACAGACTCTGAGCCTGCTGAGGACAAAGAAACCCGACGCCTGCGCCACCACTGCACCCGTTGCCTATGGCCCGAATCCGGGTGGCCCACTCATCCCAGCGAGGTCCCCCAGCACTCCAGAGTCCGAGTCCACCATAAGTTGACCCCTCCAGGACTCCCCGACGTCGCCTGCAGCCTCTGCACGGAGACTCCCCCAACCGGGAGTGGCCCGGTAAGGTGAAATCCGGCCTCAAAAAACACCCCTGCATCCAGCCGCCCTGCGCCCTGGAGAAGAAAACCTGAGGTGCACCTACGTCCCTGATTCCTCCAACTTACCTGCCCAGCTGTTGGTTCCTCCCATTGAAAACAACAGGGCACCTAATGCCAAAACAGCACCCTGCACCCGGCCGCCCCTGCGCCGCTGTGGGGGCACCTTGTGTGCTAAATCAGATCCCCATTTGCCCTGAGCCTAACATAAGGAATTTTGCTCCCACAACCTTGTGGCCTGCTCGTGAGCAGCCACCTACCGGAGGCCCCCTATCCCCCATTGGATAACATTGGGCCTCAGCACTCTGCACCCGGCCGCCCTAGTGCCGCTGAGGGTGCTTTGACAGTGCATCCTTGACCCTGGGGGAACCCTTGTTCTAACCCCAGAAAACCAACTCCCAAAACAAAGTACTTACCTGTAAACCGAAAACTTCATTTCCTCCCATAGGATTGCATTGACTGCTTTTCTTTGAAAATTCTTCTAAGTGTGGAGTTGGTCTGTATGAAACCTTGAAAAACTGCATATGTGTAAACATTGAATTACTTACTTTTTGTCTAGGAAATGTCTCAGTGTGATATCTAGGCATATAACACTGAATAGCAAAAGTAACTTAAAAAGTAGTTGTAAGCAAATGGGTGGATACTGTCTGGAGACCCGGCAATCTCTGGGGTCAAGACCCAATTGCTAATCGGCACTAACTCCTTAAAAGGGCTACACCCAAGAGCCCTTAGTTCAGAATGCTTGCTGGGGTTTAAGAGGAAGGAAGTTGCACTTAAAATTGTAGTGTTCTGTGATCAAGTAGTCCAATACACGTCCTTCAGTTTTTTGTTCATTTATTTAGTGTAGGTCCAATGTGACCAGACAGAAAAGGACACATTGGACCTACACTACAATTTTAATTGCAAAGTAATCCAAGAAGTAACGTGCACAGTAATCAATAAAGTAACTGAAAAGTAATTTTGAACTATTGTCTTACATGTAAATCAACCAACTGCTTTTGAACCTGCATTCATCTGTAATTCACTGCATAAAGCTTGCAAAGTATTATTTCACTTACCTGAACCAGGCCTGGCTTGGTTCTAGAAATAAAATAACTAAATCATATTCTTATTCAAACAAATTTCACGCAGGACTGTGCATCGATTTTTAAACATCACTCACTCACTTTTTCAGCGCGGGCCCCCACTTAGTTATAGAAGTGCCTCCCTGTCTCCAGGTGTAGGCCCGCCCTTTATCAAACGTGGTTTTTAAAGGGCGAGGACAGCCGATGATGAAGCATGACACCTGGTGGCGTGTGAAGCCAGTCCATACATTTTTTGAGATGTCCAGCACCACCTTGATCATCGGCAAAATGTGCCTTTAACTTTTAATAAGAATCAGACACTCAGTCAGGGTAGCTTCTTGTTGTGTTACATATTTTGGTTGGAGGCCAGCTTACCCTGTCTGCCCCGTAGCCTCCTGTTCCCTCCCCTTTTGAACAAAAAGGGTTTCTGTGTGTATTTGTAACATCATTTCTTCCCTGAGTTTGTACAATAAATGCTTAACACTACCCTCTGATAAAGCCTTACTGCTCGCCCACACTACCTCAAATAGAGAGTAAGGTATTATCTACTTTTACCTCTGCCTACCTTTGGGGTTCCACTGGACTCTGTGCACACTATACCTTACTTTGGTATAGTATATACAGAGCCAGCTTCCTACAACGTATAATTCGGGAAAATGGATAGCGTGGCGCCCAGTGAGGAGTTCTCGCGGGCTAATCGAATGATAGTGTCCCGGTATCTATAATTCAAAAGGCGGGCCACGATGGGACGTGGAGGAGCTCCAGGGGGTGGACGGGGGCCCAAAGATATGTGTGCCCTCTCTACTATGAATGCCTTGGAGAAATGCTGTGCTCCGAACAGGTCGTTGAGGAGGGTCTCTATGAACAGTTCTGGGCGCCCCATGTTGGTCGACTCCGCCAAGCCGAGAATCCGCACATTGTTTCTCTGAGACCTTGCTTCTAAATCTTTATTTTTAACCACTACTGCCTTCAGGAGTCGTTCTGTTTTTTCCAACCGACTTGCCATTGCATTGGTATGATCCTCGTGCGTGGACACTTGCTCGTCCACCGCGTCCAACTGGGTGCCATGTCCATACAGCCGTTCCCCCATTCGGTCTAACAGGGTAGCTAAGGTGTTGAATCTGGCATCAACGGTGTGGAATCCGGATTTAAGTTCAGCTACGATAGCTGCTGTACCCTCAAGGGAGGGAGCGGGAGCATCTGTCCCCTGATCGCTGTCTGGGTCCAGTGATTTCCCTGGGCGGTCGGCCCATCAGGCCTGTCGAAGGTGAGTCGCCGTTGTTTGGGGTCTCCGCTGCCCATATTTACACTGAGGGTGCTCCCAGGGGCAGATGTTGCGCACTTGGGTATGGGAACCCCAGTAGGGTCCAGCTGGAAACACGTAAAGCAATCAGGTGGGTACCCCTCTTGCAGGCGAGCAGGGGGTGGCAGCCCCAAGGGTATTACTCAGTCCAGTGTTATGCGAGGGGGGAAATGCAGCTATCTGGGTGCATTAGTAGTGTCTCACAGTGCTTGAATCAATGCAAGGGGAGTCTCCCCAGTAGGAGGGGGGAGGTGCCCAGGCAAGAATGCATTATTTGCCAGCTAGGACTACCATAAATGAGCAGGCCGTGTGTTTACTCAGGCCAAGGTTCCACTGAGAGGCAGGTCGATGTGGTGCGTGCTCAAGCCAGGGTGGCCAGCCAGCAGCTGGTCCTCAGCAGCGGAGGGGGCAGCCAGGTGGACACCTCAGCCGCTTCTGCTCAGGGCCCCCCATGGCCCCGCCTTCACAGGAGTCGCAGAGGCAGATCAGGCCGTTGTCCTCCGATATCTGGTATCTGCGCCGGCAGCCCGGCCCGAGCCCGCAGATGGAGCCCCAGAGGGAGGGAGAGCTGGCAGGGCACCTCAGCCCTGGCCTTGGGCTCACCCGCGGCACCTGTCACCGTGGGGTCTCCGAGGCGGGCCAGGCCTTCCCTCCCTCCGGTGGGCCTCAGGCACGTTGAACTGCGGTTCCAGGCATCTCCCCCTCGGCAATGCAGGATCGGCCGGGGGTCAGCTTTCGGCGATGGGTGGAGGGACACTGCAGGCCGGGCAGCGCCAGTGGCGTGGAGGAGGCTGGCCCCAGGCCGGTCTCACTGCCACGGGCCTGTCCGCCTCCCACAGCACACCGGCGCGGCGCAGTCAGCCAGCCTGGCCATAGGCCCCGCACCTGATGCAATCGGGTCGGGATGTCCCGGTACAGGTATCGCCGTTCTGCCGCCAGCAACACTGTATGAGAAAGCAGGGAGAGAGGAGGGCGGGCCCAGCAGGGCACCACAGCCCCAGCCTCAGGCCCACCCGCAGCCCCTGTCGCCGCAGGGCCTCCGAGGCAGGCTGGGCCACCTCCCTCTTCAGTAGACTCTGGTGGCGGTGGGCCGGGGCCCCAGCATCACCGGGGCATCCACCTCATGCCCACGTGGTGTTTGCACTGGGCACCCGATGTTACGATGCTGATGGATATGCTATAGGCCCGCTACTTTCAGGATTAGGGTGTTAGGCTCTGGAGCTTCAGTGCCATGCGGCCATTTTTGTCGCCGGCCAGGCCACGCCCCCCTGTCAGCTTACTTAATATTCGTGAACATACTGCATTTTAAAATAGCATGTGGGGTTCAGGTATCTGCAGCAGATATCTTTGTGTGCCCATCAAGTTGTATGGTCAAGAGGGGTACCATAACTCTGGGGTTAAATGCAAATGTTGGAGAGACCTGTATGTTGTCTAGTAACAGCATTGATATAATAAAATCGAATAGAGGGTTAATATGCCTACTGCAAAGCACAGCATGGAGATCACAGTTTTGCATTTTATGCAGACAACTTAGTGGGTTACTACCTCTGTTTCAGAAATTCTGATCTGGTGCAAGTTACACTCCTTTTAACATAGCATATTGAGTTATAAGCTGGCATCAATGAGCTACATGCAAACACCAAAGGATAAGATTAGAGTCCCACTGCTTTTTTCCTCAATGTTTTGTTATTCCAAAGTTGCTTGCGAGGGTTTCTTTGTGCTGTTACGACGACTTGTTAGAAAGTGCTTTATAAATGGTTATCGGGCACTCTCACTTTGTATGAAATAACTACCATACAAAACTTATAAAACTCAAAACCTGCCCCCAAAATCATAGTTTATCTTGAGTACTTGTAAAGTGACATGCCAATTGTGATTTCTGTTAATGCTCCAGCTAGCCCCTAGACTGGACGAGACTCAAATAAGAAGTGCTGATGAACCTTTAAATTGAGTTATGTTCGGCTCAGCTGGAACTGGAATTAAGATGACCCCCTGCAAGTAGGTTTGAGGAATGCATAGCACACAGAGTGCTGCACTGCTGAATACGTCCTGGTGTCAGCATCGAGATATAGTCGGCAGAATTCCAGGGGTCTGGTCAGATCTGTCTCAAGGACAGCTGCTGGATCCCCTGTATTTTTCAGCACTGCTGGTCCATCCATAGTGTTACCATGGAGTGGCATACTACCCAAATGCACTGCCTGTCAATGGAGTAAAGCCCTACCTAATGGCAACTACAACAGTGACCAGCATAAGGTTAAGTTGTATCATACCAGTTCATTTAAACCAGCATTTGGCTGTGCAGTCTGATACTTGAAGTTGTGTATTTTTAACGAGAAAGCAGAACAACAACTGCCCAAATGCTAAGAAAACTGATTGATTAGACTGGTTACTGCCACACTGCATGAGTTAACTTTATGATCTGGTGTATCACTAGATGCCTGCTAAGTACTAATGTACCGCACATTGATTGGACACCGGGAGGTTCCACGGTCCACATCAAGCTCTCCAATACCACTTCCATTATCCCCTTGTTGAATAAACCACCTAAATCCCATTGACCAGGCTCAAAACGTAGTGCATGGCATGCCCGATTAATCTAAGAAGGCCAAAAGGTACCAGCAGTGCAGACCCTGTCAACATCTAGTAGAACCCCTGTGAGCTCTCCTGTACCCCTCTGAAAATAATTGCATTAACGCTTGGCCCCTCCCCGTCTTTGCTACTTGACACTATGCACACCCTCACAAATACTACTAAAGTCACCTCAATAATAAAGCCGCGATCTTCGAACTGAAAGACAGGAAGTTATGTCAGCCAAAAGTCTGACCTAGACCCAAAAGGGTTGCATGACATAAATCTAATGCACCACTGGTATGTAAATGTGGCGCTCATCTTAGAACGAAATTGAACGTTACAGCGAAGTACAATATTTTCTCATTATCAAGCTAGATCTTTCTCAAATGCCCCCCGTGTATGAAAGTGGAATATGTATTTGCTGTGTTACTTTCTAATACTGAAGAGACAATGAACATTGCCATTTCACAACAGCAGCGAATATTCCACCTATACGTATATAGCTGACATGGCAGCTGCGTCTACCAGGGTAGGACGGCCATCTTTGGCAAGGGCAGCAGTGTTTGGAAAAGGAAAATTGTGTACCGCACTGTCTAACATCTAGAATGCTAACATGTGAAAATTGAACATACTCCAAAATTGAGCGACTCACAGATTTCATGGTGTGGGCATGGCGGCTGAGGAAGTCACATCATTTGCCACACATCGGGTTGCAGAAAATCAAATGTCGAGTTAAATCTACTGCTTGCTTAAGCATAAATATTGAAACCCTGCAGAGAAGTCATGTTTACAGTGGCATGGTTGGTACAGATAGTGAGCTGATAGCTGAGGTGCGTCTATTAAATGTTGGCAAACTAATAAAAATAGAGGTGGGCGAGCCGTGCCATGCAGAACAAAAGAAAGGTGCGCAGCCTCCCGAAGCGGCCGCCATGTTTAAACATGAAGCCCTGTGGCTGTGAAGCATGTGCCTCCCTGATCATAAGCAAAATTAAACAAGCGGGCGCGTGCAGAAAAAAAGAAAAGTGCATGGCTTACCGAATCAGCCACCATGCTTAAAGATGAAGCGCGGAGGAGTGAAGCGGGCGCAGTGCTGATCAAGGGAAGCGCATGAAAGCTTGCGTGAAGTGCTCTCTTAGAATTTTAAAAAAGTCTCTAAGCCAGTAACTACAATGGGACAAGTGGAAGGCTACAAGCAATGGGGTCCTGCTCCAAGGGAGGGAACAAACAACAAAAAGGAGGGACAAATAGGAGCAAATAACCACTTGAAATCAAGGATTTTTAAGGGACACTGTAACAAACAAAGGAAAACCAGCGGGTCGGCTGTAGGCCGACAATGTATACACAACATACCTCGAAGAGACAGCTCAAGTGCTGTCTAGGCTCGACCTAACAAGCGCAGGAGACCGGCATTGTTTATTTTTTTTAGATTTTACCGCAGATTCCCGGATCTTTTGCAAATGTGCAGTAAAATTTAAAAAAACGATTTTGGCCCCCACCACCAGGCCTAAGGGTCAGGGTATTCCTACCCTGCCCACTTATGTTTTTTCCCCATTTTTTCTCAGGACTTGGCAAAGTCTGAGTCCGAGATGGCTGCCACCACTTCCTGGTCGAAGTGGTGGCAGCCAATCAGATCTCATTTTGAGATCTGTCGGATCTGCGGACACTTTGCATTTCTAGATATACATAAATATTTTTTCTTTAATAACTCCAAAACTACGGATTTACACCAAATAACAAAACTAGATCTTTCTAGACCAAGATCTAGCTGTCTGCCAAATTTGGTGTAATTCCATTCAGTGGTTTGGGCTGTAGTCATGTCTAAAATCCCTATGGGAAATTGCATGAGGAAAACGTGTTTGGGACCCCCCATTTCTTCTCAGCCCCTGCTTGATGAATCACCCCAACACTTCCCACACAGTAGCTGAAGGGAGTTGTGTACTAGTTTTGAACATTTCCTGAAGATTTGTCAAATGGCACCAAAGTTACTGCCAAAACAAAAAACGCTTTGTCTATGGAAACTAGGTCTTAACTATAACTACTTACTGGCGACCTCAGGTAGGTAATATATACATATATATAGGTATGTATATACTGCCTACTGGAGGTCGCCAGTAGGTGAATGAAATGAATGAAATAGTTTTATAAATTGCGCAATTACCCTTATGTGTCTTAGCGCTAGAGTAAGGACCACCGAGCTGACCGGTCGCTAAAAAAGCACAACTAACTCTGACAGCAGCTTATTCCACGGCTTCGGTAAGCAGCCAAGTCTTCAGCTGCTTCCTAAATTGCAACAGGGAAGGTTGGCAATGCAGAGTAGGAGGCAGTGAATTCCACAGTTTTCCTGCACAAATGGAAAAAGCTCTACCTCCCCATCTTGCTTTGTTTATTCTAGGAATAATGACAGTTTGTGAGGAGCTAGATCTGAGATTCCTGCTCGGCATGTACCAAGAGGACCGTTCCTGAAAATACTTTGGACTGGTCCGATGAAGGGCCTTATGGACCAGGCACATTGCCTTAAAAACAATCCTTTTTCTCACTGGAAGCCAGTGGAGACCCTGCAGTGAGTGGGATACGGGTGCAAACTTGGGAATTTTCAACAACAGTCTTGCCGCTGCATTTTGTAAAGACTGTAGTTTCTTTACCACATATTTGTGAGTGCCCAAATACAGGGCATTACTGTAATCCAGCTTCGAGAAGATGAGAGCCATCATCACTGTTTTTGGCAAGTCAAAGGGAATAAACGGAAAGATTTTTTTAAAGACCTTCAACATGAAAAAACCTGAAGAAGTGATCAAATTTATTTGCTCAGAAAAAGATAATTTTGTGAAAAAGAAGACTCCTTAATTTCTTACTTTCTGAACCGGTATTGGTAGTGTGCCTAAGATTGACAGCCACATGACTCATTCCAGAAGGTAGTCTCTTTTCCAAAAAGCAGCTCCTCGTTTTTTTCAGAGTTCAGTTTCAGACAATTATTTTGCATCCAGATTGCAACTTGAGACATGCAGTTGCAGAAGTTCCTTGCCTCCTTTTTTACGTCCGATGAAATAGACACCACTATCTGAGTGTCATCGGCGTAAGAAAACACAGCTAAGTCATAGCTGCGAATGAGGTTGAAAAGGGGGCTAACATAAATACTGAACAGTATGGGGCTGAGGGAGGACCCCTGGGGAACACCACAGGGGAGGGAAAAAGGCGAAGAACCCGCATCCCCCATCTCCACTTGCTGTTGTCTGTAACTTAGAAATGAACTCAACAAGGCCAGTGACGAGTTTCTGAAACCTAGCGAATGGAGCCGATTTATGAGAAGTGAGCTAGCATTTCCTCATTCATTGCTTTTTTCTAGTATTTTGGCAGGGAAAGGTAAGCGAGATATAGGTCTGTAGGTAGTTATAGTTAGGACCTAGTTTCCATAGACAAAGCAATTTTTGTTTTGATATATATATAACAGAGTGACGGTAGCCGCTTTATAGTTATAGTTAGGGTTCCCAGAGATAGGAATTCTCTGATTTTTGCTCACCAATAACTTTGTGCCAGGTAGTCAAATCTTCATGAAACCTTGCAGACCTATTCCTTTGTCTACATTGGCAGATGATACAAAGTTTCACATAGATTTGTCAAGGGGTGCAAAGAAAAAGGGTGGGGGTCCCAAAATTCGTTTTTGGTACCAATGCTTTTCCATAGATATTATACTTGCGTGTAGCGTAAAACGGCTGAATAGATTTGAATGAAATTTGGCAGGAGTATAGATAAAGGTGTGTAGATGATCCTTTTGGGTGGGACAGGTAAGTTGGGTAAGTATTTTCAAACGCATAAGACATTTTAACTTAATGATATGTGTTGTTGCGGTAATTTTGTGAAATTTTGTTGTATGTCACGAAAGTACTATGGTACATAGCAATGACCAGGCATTATGTGATTGGCTAATGACTGCCTTTAGACAAGTTTTTTTTTTAAAAACATTTTTTTTGTAGTTTTGAGCAGAGCAGGTAATTAACTTAGGCAGGCACAGTTAACAAGAGAGTCCTCGTATGCAAAGCAGTACATTGGTTATGGCAATGTGGATACAACTCCCTCGCAGTGTAAGGACAGAAGTAGGCCTCTCTCCCCCACCTAGTTGTGGCTTCACTCCCCCACCCCTCCCAGCCCAATTCTGCATCAGTTTAGGTTATCTACTGTATGCTCTGAGGCCGTTCCTGAGTGTGTGGTCTACATGTCTCTCCTTCCTTCTCCACCTGTGTCAGTTCTTGCAACATCTCAGCCCATACCTGACAATTGCCCTCCACCTCATCATCTGTTCTCACCTCCTGCATGCGTCTCTCCCCTGCCCGATCCATTCCTCCTTATCTCTCATCCATTGCCTCAATGAAGGGCCCACCGGGGACAACCATTCAATTGCCACTCTCCTCTTTGCAATCACCAACCCCAGCAGTGTCATCTCGTATTGCATTCTACTGTTTTTGGGGCAGGTAAAAAGGTTCAAGATGCAGTGTCTCAGGTTGAGGTCCAGTGCCAGATGTGTGGCCCTCTGAAGATTTTGCACCACCACACTCAGAATAATTGCAAGTGTGAGCAATGCCATATCATATGTGTAAAATCCGCTGCCCTGGTAGCACACTTACGGCATACATCTGATACTGTCGGGATATATGTACTTCAATCTCGCTCGGGAGAGGCACGCCCAGTGGAGGATATAGAAGTGTGCTAGTTTGAAGTGAGCATTACTGGACACGCTCCAAACCATTGTGCAAACCTTCTCCCAATCCTTGTCCGACCTGAGCTCCCAACTGTGCTGCGCTGGGAGCTCAGGTCGTCTTTTGTCATGCTTGAGGGCTGTGTATTGGTGGGATACCAGATGTCTGGTCGAACCCATATCTAGAATTATGTCCAGTGCTTGGGATGTGGCCAGCGTATTTGGTAAATTCATCCAGATTTCCCTGGCTGTCCTCATTAATTTGGCAAATTGTAAGAACTACCCTTGTCCTATAGCAAAGCAGTCTTGAGCCTCCTGAAATATGATGCATCAGTTGCCTAGGTACAACTCGTGTAGCATGTGACACCCTCCCCCTCTCCATAGTGCCATAATCATGTGTTTATTCGTGAAAGGTTGCAGCTACCATACCGGTAGCTGCCACAAGAAAGGAGGTCTGCACATCACAACCTTAACCGTTCTCTTTCACGCTCTCACCACCAGTCGGACTACTTTAGAGCTCCGCCTATCGAGATGTGGGCCCACTATTAGGCATTTTGCAGGTGTTCTGTTTCCAGGGCGCCAGTCAGCAGGCTCTTCTCCGTTATTGCCTCTGCACCCCAGCTGGCTGCACGCTGCTGTTGGGCTGGCAGTTAATAAAGTTCCAGCTCTGGAAGTCCTAACCCTCCCACATCCAGGTCTCTCTTCAGGGTGGGTAGTCAATCTCTGCCTTTTTGCCTGCCCAGACGAGACTGACCAGCAAGCGATCTAGCTGTTTAAAGGTACTCTGTGGTAGCTCACTTTGCGCATCGTGTAGTATATACAGGCACCAGAACAATACCTCCATTTTCGTGATTGCTCTTTTTCCCCCTACTGACAGTGAGAGCTTATGCCGAAAAACCACTCAGTTTGCAGGCCGGAGATCACTCTCCCCATGTTATACACATATTGTTTTTCCACCATGTTTGCTACTTGTATTCCCAAATATCAAAACTTATCTGTTTCCCACCTCAGTCCAGTAGTCGGGAGTGTCTTGAGCATCTTACCAGCTAAGCCGACTAGGCGAAATGCCAATAACTTGTCTGTATTCACCTTCAAGCCAGAGACCTTTTTGAATCTCTCCAACTCTTGGAGCATTCTTGACACCTCCACCTCTTGCTGCCGCAGATACAGTAGCGCATCATCCGCATACAGTGAGATTGTATGCACCCGTCTGGAGGTCCCACTCCCTCAGTGCAACATGTAAATGCTCCACTAAAGACTCCATTGCCAATGCAAAGAGGAGTGGGAAAGGGGGCAGCCATGAGTAGTTGCGTATCACATCTGTGTTCATCATACATTGTGGGCAATATGATCCCATCTGTGTAGGATCCTGATCCGGCTTGGGAATCATCACAATAGTCACTTTCCGCATGGACTGTGGGAGTTCCCCACTAAATGTAGCCTCTTGAAAGACCTCCAGGAGTTTGTCTGCCAGCATCCCCATATATGTTTAATAAAATTCAGATGGTAAACCATCAGAGCTCGGCGTTTCATACTGTGACATATCTTTCATTGCCGCAACCAACTCCTCCCTCATCATATCTTTTTCTAGCTATGCCAACTGTGCCCACGACACCTTTGGGAGTTGCAATTTGTGTAAAAAACCATCCAGCATCTCAGATCTGGCCGTCTCAGATCTGTGATATAGGTTTGCTAAGTATCTCCATAGTGTGTCATTTATCTCATCTTACGTTACCCATTGCTCTCCCTCCTCATACCTCAATGTCATGATCTTTGCCGGCAGGCATTCACAACAGCCAGGCCAATAGCTTGCCTCCCTCCCTATGAAGTCTTTGCCTATTGGTTAGTGAATCTATCTGATCTGTCCCAGACCTCTCCCACTTAGTGTGGTCTGTCAGGACGCCTCTCTGGAGTCTCGCTAACTTCTCCTGCTCGTATAGGTCCTTGCGCAACTGCTATACCATATGTTTTGGTCATGCATTCTCCCCTAACCACAACCTTGAGCGTTTCCCACTTGTTAGCTTGTGGTCATAGTCCCCCAATTTGTTTTCAAAGTAGTGTTCCGGTTAGCTTTTCCATGCGAAAAACAGGGTCTTTCAAGGCCTCAGGACTAACACGTCATGTGGGAATAAAAGTCAGCCCTCTAGACAGGGCATACTCTATTTGGACCGGTGAGTGATCCGATAAATAACAACCCAGATGTTCCACCCTTCTCACACATCCACTCACCAAGAAGGAGATCAGAAACCTATCTAATCTGTTGGCATTACTGTGCATGTTTTGGGTGAAGGAGTGGAATGTGTATTCTTGACAGCCGTGGCCCATCTATACCCAGTCACCTTTTGGCCACTATAAAGAATGTCTGTCAGGGTGACCAAAGGTCAGCCTGACAGACACTCTTTATTTTCAGGTCAGGCAGCCAGGAGCTAGAATGCACTAAATGCGCAGGCTCCTGGCTGCCTGAGCTGAACTTTGCCGGGCCGAATAAGTCACCGCTCCTATGGGCTTGACATCTTCAGAGTGGCAAAGCAACTTGAGGTCCTCCCCCTCGTGACGAGGGGGAGCGTCACTGATTGTCTCTGAACTAAGCGCTTCAGTTCTAAGTCCTTAAGTGCCCAGGGCTGAGTGTCAATCCCTGACACATCGTCACAGAGTGGGATGGGGTCAGCAGTCTCACTGACCCCATCCCACTCTGTGACAAGTGAGGGACTGCTGCCTTCCCTCATTGGCTGATCTAAGGTCAGCCAATGAGGGAAGGCAGCAGTCCTAACCCTCCTGGGACCTCCGAGGCTTGGGACTGCTGCCTGAGGAAGGCAGCAGTCCCAACCCTTGTGGGATCTCCGAGGTAGAGCTGCCCAGGTAAGTATGATTTTATTTTTAATGATTAGTGCGTGCATGCATATATGAGAATAGATGTGTGTTTGTGTGTGCATGCATGTATGAATGCATGAGTGTGAGTGAGTATTCATTTGTGTGTTTGTGCCCCGACCCACCCGCTCCCTGCTAATAGCACAGGCCACCAATGATTCTTGACTGATTGGGTGGTGCGCTTTCCACACATGCACACAATCTAATTGTGTTATGACTTCTGCCAGCGCACCTGACATTCCCAACTTGGTGCTGAGTCTCTGCGGCGACCGATCTAATGGGCCATCTAGTATACAATTAAAGTCGCCTGCTCAGGTGAGTGGTGTAGCTGCGTGCGAGCCAGGATCTCCATCTCATTTCAGTAAAGTGTTTTATTGTCACAATTAGGTGCATACAAGTTTAACAGATTCACTTCCCTACCGTCTAATTGGCCGGCAATCAGCGGATAGCGACCCTCCACATAAGCATGCGTTTCTTGGAAGTGGAAAAGAACCCCTGGCACCACCCAAATCGCCACCCTACGAGCATACTCAGAGAAGCGATACATAGAACTGACCTCTCCACTTCCTTTTGAGCTTCTCTGCTTCCGCATCCCTCTGATGCACCTTTTGCAAAAAAATCATGTCCCCTTTTTAGGTCTCGCCTAAGCAGCGCGCATGCGCTGCATAGGAGGACCTTTAGCCGTCGCTCTGGTCATTTTCAAGCACACACCTGTGCTTGTGGCGGCATCCACCTTGCGGGAGTGAGCAGGGGCGCGCCACAAGCACGAGTGCAGTGCTTGAAAATGAGCAGACTGCGCACGCACGCACGCAGCACTCCCGGGCTCTCTCTCTCTCTCTCTCGCTCTCTCTCTCTCTCTCCTCTCGCTTTCTCTCTCTCTCTTTCTCTCTGTCTCTCTCGCTCTCTCTTTCTCGCTCTCTCTCTCCCCCTCTCTCGCTCTCTCTCTCCCCCTCTCTCTCTTTCTCACTCTTTCCCTTTCTCTCTCTCTCTCTCTCCCTCCCGCCCCCTGCTGGCAACTGTACGTTCATGATGCCGCTGCTGGTTAATCAGACGTCGCTGGTTGCCCTCAGAGTTCACATCTCTTGGTGAGTGCAGAGAGACGTGTTTCCTTATTTTGTCATTATGAATAGATTTTTATTTTTTGATGGAACGGTTTAATTACAGAATGTGTTTGAGCTTGGCTAGAATGTGCTTGTTTGTTTGTAATTCTGGCCCATTGATGAGCTGCGCATCAGGTCGCTAACAAGGCATCGCGAGTGCACATCAAATGCGGAGTCTGCATCCTATGGCATAGACCCAGTGGGTACCCGCTTGAATACCACTATCATCGTAGGGGTTACTTCGGTGTCTGACTCTGTAGTCCGTTTAGGTGCGCCATGTCTCCGGCAGCCATGTGTGTGACGGCGTTGGTTACTATGGCAACGATCGGCCATTTATACCACATGCGCGTGCTCTGCCCAGCCGCTACCAGCTAACAAGCATTGGCATAGCCAATAGGTCTCGCCTTTGGGACCTTATAAGTATTTAGTTATGCAGCACAATATCCTTACTGCAACAACATTAACTGTTGCATGGCTAAACACTTATAAGGTCCCAAAGGCAAGACCTATTGGCTATGCCAATGCTTGTTTATTTCTGTAAGTATGTATGGACCCTGTAATGCTTTGTATAGTCATGTAGGCCACAAACATTGGAGGACACTATTCTCATTTCCCCGGCCATAATGTATGAGTAATTGAAGGCAACAGGTCCTGTGTATTGGGGGGTGAGGGGTCTTCCCAGTCTGAGGGGTCCTGTCTCTCCCCTTCCTGCTTGTTCTGCCCACTTGCCCCACGTGCATTAATATGTCCTGCCTATTGAACATGTAACAGGAACAAATCCTAACCATCCCAACTCACTCTCCCTCCTGGGTAAACACCTTGAAAGAAACGTGTGTGATGTTTCCCCATTTCAGCTACTAAAGAGTGTCTCATTTAAACTCCTTCCTGCCCGTGTAGTATCACCCTCCCCCTAAACAAACAAGATACCACTGGTGTGGTGTAATACAACCACTAGCCACAGCCTTCAACAATATGCAAGAGCAGTCCCAGTCGCTGCAGCTCCAGAGCCAGATGAGCTGGGTTGCAAGCATGAAGCCTGAGTGCTCCCAGGAACCTTGGTGGTATGTGATTCGTGTTACGTGACATAGAAACCAGAACACTTCAAACAATGAAGTAGTATGGATAAGAGCAGCCACCAGAACCCGCCACCTCATTTCAACAAATATCTCATGTTCACCCTGCATATAGCATTTCAGCAGTCTTAGTTTGGGCTAGCTTTAGGTAGTGAACCTCGCCCCTCCTCTCCATACAGTCATGGGGCCTCAGGCAAGGGTGGCCAATCAATAGATGGTGAAACTGCTCTCTTCGCAATCACCTCAACCCCCTTCTCAATCAGTGGGAGTCGTTGCTTCCGTGCCACTGCCCTCCATCCCTTCTGTGCAGTCCGCAGCCACAACATCTAAAACGTCCAAAACGTCCAATGTACCATCCGGTTGCACTGTGATGTGGGATTGGTCCTTGCGTGGCTGTATTACCCAGCGTTGCCTGTCCATTGACCCACTGAGTTGACTGCGTTTTCTGCTCTTGCGTGGGCTCAGCTAGACGTCTCTAGCAGGTCCAAGGCAATCCGACTCACCACAGCCCTTTAGCCAGTCCCACTAAAATAAGTCTGACCTCTATACATCACCTTTAGCTTTGCTGGGAAAAGGAGCATACATTTGCTGTTTAAGTTGCGCAGTTCTGTTTCACCGATAAGTAGGAACTTGTATTTGCACCCTAGCAGGCCAGACTGGGAACGCAAACCAGCCCTGGCAATTAAGTCGGACCGACCGGGGGGGGTGGGTGCTGGTGGAAAACACTGCTACTGCTTCTGGTACAGGGGGTCGATATTGCAGCTCTGCTGCAAAACCGGCCACCTGTACCAAAAACGGCCCCCACCGGTCCAAAAACTAGCCCCCTCCCTTCTGGCCCATCAGGAAAAAACCCAGTGCCCACTATGGCCAGTCCGGCCCTACACCCTAGGCGTATAGTCTGCAGTCTGATAGTATGACCCTTAAATCGGAGGTCGCCATGTGTTTGGGTCCACTGCAGCACACAATCCCTGTCTTTATAGTTAAGGAGCTTCGCAATAATCGCACTGGGGAGCACCCCCGAGGATGGACAAGGGACCAATGCCCATGGGGCTCTCTTATCACAAAGAATGCAGACAGCAAGCCAGGACCCATCACATCATTAAGGCATTTCGCCAGGAAGGCTTCTGGTTGAACCCCTTCCTGTCTCTCTGGAAAGCCCAGAAATCGGAGATTGCATCTTTGCGCTCAACCTTCTGCATCCTCCACACAGGTATCTAGATATTGCATCTTCTCTATCAGAAACCAGACCGCAGTCTGCAGGTCTTCCACTTCCTTAATCAAGCTCTCCACTTTTTCTTCTATTTCTAACGACCGTTCTACAACTTTTCACAGGTCCATCCTCAATAGGTTAACCTTGATCGACATGGAATCCATTTTGTGCTGCAGAGCATATTTCGAGCTCTCAATTGCAGCCTGATGACATCACTGATGACATCATGCAGTGAGTGTGTTAGATTTCTTGTAGTTTACATAGTGGTGGGTAACTACCATATTACTTTTCCACCTAATTTTGTACAGCCTGTGTCCAGATAATGGTTGTACGTGTATACAAAACGCATTTGCTCCTAATGCATCATCGGTGTGTAGAGGTATTAAAAACATTACAAATCTTTGTACTGAAGAGTAACTCTGTGTGCAAATGCCAGTTGATGGCTTGTGTCCAGTATGTTACACACAATTTTTTGGTTCAGGATAAAACGTTTCCAACAGGGCAAAAAGTCTGTATAGTAGATACTAAGTATTGTAAGCTGCTTTGAATCATTAGAGAGAATTGTCTCAGCATGACAATTTCTGCATAACATACTAACCTGTATACATGTGCTGATTTTGCTTCAGAAGATGGGCTCTCTGTAAAGTTTTCACCATAGTTTGAAGGCTGTAGGTAGAATGATCTTTAGCGCTTTCAGACCTTAGTTATTTTAAGCAAATAGAGCCTTTTTTTTGTCAAACTTATTTTTATTGACGTCGTTCCAGAAAGTGCACAACAATATAGCAAATGTGTACAGAATTACAAAAAGTAGCAATGTGACAAAGCTTATTTAGGGCTGATTTGTAGTACAGAGAAGGTATCCTAAGCTTTCTTCTCAATGGTACCTATAAGCAGAGTACAGTTTTCCGTAGTTTGAAAGCCTAGAGTGTTACAATCGAATAGTATATGCATTCAGCCCGTCTTTCTTTTGCGACGAGATTTAAACTCGGCACTCTCCAACAGGGAGGGTGCTTTACAGAAGAAGTATGAAACCCAGAACATAACCAAATGAGTCCCCAAAATAAAATTAGGGTAAAGAAAAACCCACCCACAAACCATCACACAAAACGGTGGTGGCGGCAACCTATTGTCAGGGTGACACAGGAACTAATCAGTTAGAATTGAAAGAAATGCATACTTCGGATGGAAGGAGGGCACACAGCTTGTGGCAGTCCCCGCGTGAGGAAGGCGACTAATGGGCCCCACTTGTACTCAAAGTTTTTGTAATCATCTCGGAAGCTTAGAGGGGTACAGGTACAGTCCATCATTGTTTTGAGGTGAACCTCCCGCAGTTCTACTGAATGGTTGAATTTGGTAATGTCAGCCCACAGTCCCTCCCATTCCTTATCAGAAATTGCGCGCTGGAGGAGTTTCTCCCACATGTGTATGTAACGAGGTTGTGGGGAGTGCATGGTGTTGAGTAGGTGTTTGTAGAGGAAGGAGATCACTCCTTTCATGGAACTGGCAGTCTGGACATATAGTTCAAATTTTGTGAGGGGTCGAGTGGCTGCGTCACGGATGTGAGGTGCGGTGACCCAGTGTTTAAGTTGGAGGTAGTGGAAGTGTTCTGTCGACCCTAGGTTATAATCCCGTCTGCAATTCTCAAAAGTAAGTATATCAGAGTTATGGAAGAGGTGCGTTAGTGCTCGGCATCCGCCTTCTTTCCAGGCCTCAAAGGGGCCCTCCCGAAGGGCCGGTGGGAAGTCTGGATTAAAGTGGAGAGGGGTGTAAGGCGACGGGAAGGTGGTCCACCGGTCGTTTTTAGGGTTCCATGTTAAAATATAGATTACAAAAATATAGTTGAAAAAAATATCGATGTAAAAATATCGATTACAAAAATATCGAATTGCTATACTTAAACAGGTAAGTACAATAATATCGACTCAAAAATATAGATGTAAAAAATATAGATGTAAAAATATCGATTTAAAAAAATAACATAAATTAAAATAAATAAATTAAAAAATATTAAAATTATTAACAAAATAAATTAAATGTAATATATATTTAAACTAATTATAACAAATAAACTTAATTTATTAAATATAAACACAAAAAAATATTTACATATACATATATTTACTTAAATACATTTTATTAACTATTATCTTTATTTAATTTATAAACTTTTTTAATTATATAAAAATAAAATAAACACATATATAAATAATTTAAAATAAAATATTCTATATTTAATTAACATATTAAACTATTTAAAAAAAATAATACATACATTTAATAACAAAATAAAAACATTAGTAGAAAAAGCGCTGGATAGCGAAGGGGTAAAAATTACTATTCCCACTCCAATGAGTGCAACAGTAGGGAAAGCGCTGGATAGCGGAGGGGTAAAATGTACTATTCCCACTCCAGTGAGTGCAACAGTGGGAAAGCGCTGGATAGCGTAGGGGTAAAAATTACTATTCCCACTCCAGTGAGTGCAACAGTAGGGAAAGCGCAGGATAGCGTAGGGGTAAAAATTACTATTCCCACTCCAGTGAGTGCAACAGTAGGGAAAGCGCTGGATAGCGGAGGGGTAAAATTTACTATTCCCACTCCAGTGAGTGCAACAGTAGGGAAAGCGCTGGATAGCGGAGGGGTAAAAATGACTATTCCCACTCCAGTGAGTGCAACAGTAGGGAAAGCGCTGGATAGCGTAGGGGTAAAAATGACTATTCCCACTCCAATGAGTGCAACAGTAGGGAAAGCGCTGGATAGCGTAGGGGTAAAAATGACTATTCCCACTCCAGTGAGTGCAACAGTAGGGAAAGCGCTGGATAGCGGAGGGGTAAAAATTACTATGCCCACTCCAGTGAGTGCAACAGTAGGGAAAGCGCTGGATAGCGTAGGGGTAAAAATTACTATTCCCACTCCAATGAGTGCAACAGTAGGGAAAGCGCTGGATAGCGGAGGGGTAAAATTTACTATTCCCACTCCAGTGAGTGCAACAGTAGGGAAAGCGCTGGATCCCAAAACAATAAAAAATAAAACCATCAACATTTTTATTAAATTTAATTTCCAATATTAACATAATTAATATATAAATTTAAATATATTATTATTAACAAAGATAATAAAAAAAAATAATTACCCATTATTTAACACTATTAAATCCACAACACACACCTACAATTAATTACACAATTAAATTTAATAATTACTAATTAATTAATGGAAATTAATTTATTATTTATTAATTAATCAATAAAAAATTAATTACTTACCACCTTTCACACCATTTACACATATTAACACCAAAACACACACCTAAAATTAATTACACAATTACAATTAATAATTACTAATTAATTGATGGTAATTAACTTAAAAGTATTTAATAATTAATCAATAAAAAAAATTAATTACTTACCACCCTTCACACAATTTACACATATAAACACCACAACACACACCTAAAATTAATTAAGCAATTAACCTAATTATTTATTAATTGACTAATTGAAATTAATTAACAACTAATTATTAAACTATTATTAATTAATCAATTAACACATTAATTATTCAATAAATCTTATAAAATTAAATTACTTCCCACCCTAATCCCCTATAAACCCACAACCCGCTACGGAACTAAAAACGCAGAATTAAACTTAAAATAAATTGATAACTAGTAAAACTCTAAAACATATAATAAAATAACAAACAATTCTCATTAAAAACACTAAAATACATAAAATTATTAATAAATCGATATTTTTGTAAACTATATTTTTGTAAACGATATTTATTACAAACATATTTATGTAATCGATATTACTTACCTGTCAGTCGATATTCTTGTCAACTATATTTTTGTTCTCGATATTTCTTCTCCATGATATTTTTGTGGCGATATTTCTGTCCCGCGATATTTTTGCGGCGATATTTCGACTCTGCACCGTTTTTAGAGATGGTGTCCCAGACCCTCAGAGTGGTGCGGGTGGGAGTACTGATGTAGGCATTCTCAGGTCTGCCTCTCTTGGGGCACCATATGAGCTCCCAAATAGAAAGTCCGGCGATGGAGCGATCCATATGGAGCCAATGTTTTTCTGACTCGCGTTTAGACCATTCAGTTACCACTCGTAGTTGTGCCGCTTTGTAGTAAAGGGCAAAGTCGGGTAGGCCTACCCCGCCTTCCGTTCTTAGGCGCCTTAGCATCGGGTAAGAAAAGCGTGCTCGACCTCCCTGCCAGACAAATTTTAGTATCATAGATTTAACTTTAGGCAGGAAATCCTTATCGAGTTCTATGGTCAGGGCCTGGAACAGATACAGGAGTTTAGGAAGTACGGTCATTTTGACCGCATGTACGCGGCCGAGCCAGGAGATAAAAAGCGGTTTCCATCTGTCGAGATCAGTTTGGAGTTTGCAGAGGGCGGGCGGAAAGTTAGCTTTAAAGAGCCCTTCAACGCGCGGTGTCAGTTGTATCCCCAAGTATTGCAGGGAACGGGATGTCCATTGTAGCAAGGTATGGTGTCGTAGCTCTCTTACTTCATTCTCTGGGATGGTTTAAGTTAAGTATAAGCGATTTGTCTAAATTGATTTTGAAACCTGCTACTGCCTCAAAGCGCGCTAACTCTGTCTGAAGTGTGGGAAGAGATCAGGTTGACTCAGTGAAGGACAAGAGTACGTCGTCCGCAAAGAGCGAAATTTTGTGGCTCTCTCCGCTAAAGGGAATTCCCTTGATCCCCGGCGATTCCCGTATGGCTATCGCCAATGGCTCAATGCTGAGGGCAAATAATAGAGGGGAAAGTGGGCATCCCTGACGCGTTCCCCTGGTGTGGGAGAAGGGGGCTGAGGCGCTCCCGTTCACCTGTACTCTAGAGCACGGCTGTCCATAATTAGCCCGAAGCATGGTAAGGAAGCCATCCGCGAAGCCGAGGTGGGTAAGCGTTTTAAAAAGAAAGGACCAATCCACCCTGTCAAACGCCTTCTCGGCGTCCAGACCCACGAGTACCGCTGGTATTTTCCGTTTGGTGGCCTTTTCTATCAAGTGCACGATGCGTCTGGTATTATCATGGGTCTGGCGGCCTTTGATGAATCCGGACTGATCAGGGTGGATGAGGGCAGGCATGAGGTCGTTTAACCGAGCAGCCAGGATGGCCGAATATATTTTCGCATCTAAATTTAAAAGGGCTATGGGGCGATACGAGGAGCAGAGTTGCGGGTCCTTCCCAGGCTTGGGAATAACCGAGATAAGCGCTTCGGTCATTGATGGGGGGGCCGTGCCCTCCGTGGCCATTTTATTAAAAAGACGCGTGAGGTGGGGGAAAATATCTGGAGCGAACGTTTTATAAAAGTGGGCCGTAAGCCCGTCGGACCAGAGAGCCTTATGTATTTTGAGGGACTTTATGACGGAAGCCACTTCTTCGGAAGTTATGGGCGCTGTTAAGTTGTCATTCTGTACCTGTGAAACCCGGGGGAGCTGTAATGTTTGGAGGTAACCATCCTGCATCTCTGCGTCTCTTGATTCTCCCTGGTACAATGTTTTATAAAAGGACCCGAAGGTTTCGGCTTTTTCCGCATCTTTGTGTGTCAGAGTGCCTTCCCCAGTTAGTATCCCCCCTATGTATTCCCGTTCGCGCATTTCCTTTAACTGTCTGGCCAGGTGTTTACCTATACCCTGTGAATATGACAGCTGACGTAATTTTAAAAGGGTGAATTCTGCTCTGTTATTATAGATGGCTCGTAACTTCCCACGGATGGCAGTGAGCGTGCGGAGGGAGGCCCTGGTGGGATTGGCTTTATGCTGTTTGTCGGTAATTTCTAATTCGGATTCTAGACCTTCCCGTTCCTTGGCCCTCTGTTTGTTCAAAGCGGAATTGAGGGCAATACATTTCCCCCGGAATACCGCCTTGAAGGCATCCCAATTATTAAAGGCATTGGTGTCTTCGGGTACATTTAGGTGAAAAAAGTCAGTGATGGCCTCTCGTAACTCAGTACAAAGCACTTTATCTCGAAGGAGGGAAGTCGGGAAGTACCATTTAGGTGTCGTGGATGCAATATGGGACCCGGACAGGCCTATCGAGACCAAACAGTGATCCGATACAGAGAGGGGAAAGATCTTGGCCTCCCTCAGGGTACCCAGCAAGTTTTGGCCTATGAAGATGTAATCGAGTCTCGAATAGGTGTGGTGCACATGTGAATAAAAAGTGTAATCTCGTGTCTGCGGATAGAGGGTGCGCCAGGCATCTAAAAGACCCAGGTCATGGAGTTGTTGTTTAGTGTCATCCGCAAAGGAATGAACGACTACTCTGTGCGAGTGGGTGCTATCTAAGTCCGCTTGCCATGTCAGGTTGAAGTCGCCTAATAGTATCGTCTTCCCTTCCGCAAAGTCTCGTACTTTCCCTAGCAGCTTGCATAAAAAGGTTGTCTGTCCCGTGTTGGGAGTGTATGTTGCGATAAATGTACATAGAGTGCCTTGTAGGGTGCCCTTGACCATAACTTTTCGTCCGTCTTTGTTTGACCAAATGTCGCTAGTTTGGAATTTCGTGGAGCTGTGGAAGAGGAGAGCAACTCCCCGATGTTTAGACAGAGCGGAGGATCGATAAATCAGTGGATATTGTTTGTGGTGGAGTCGTGTGTCCTCTGCTCTGGCGAGGTGAGTTTCCTGGAGTGCCACTACGTCCAAATGATGATCTGTAAGGTACTTCCAGATCTTCTGTCGTTTTGGGGGGAGTTAAGACCCTTCACATTCCAAGAGCCTATTGTGAGTACCATTGGGCCTAGGTTAGCTCCCCCTCCCTCCTTCTAGACCTGCGGTGTTGGCATGTAGGCTCGCTTGCTCCTGGCAGATGTTGTGTATTTCCCCTATGAGACAAAGGTTGAGTAAGTCTCCTGTGTAAGGCCTGTGTCAGTGGACCGTGATTAAAAAGCCGCCACCCACCCCAAAACCCTCCCCCTCCCCCTAGAAAAAATAAGAAAACCCCAACATTACCAACATCTTCGTATTACACATCGAGGAAAATGTCCCGACCAGAAATCAGGTGTTCCCGGTGTGTATGAGGGGGGGACAGAAGGACCGAGGTCCCCGTCCGCGCCCGCTCCGAACCATTCGTTGAGCTTGTGTTGTCTGGTGCTGCTTTCGGAAGGTGGCAAGTCCAGTCCAGGGAGACCCATCCCTAAGGCTGTTTGTGTGAGTAGGCTTGCCGCAGAGAAGCTTTAGAGCGGAGCGTGAGAGCTTGGCAGGTCTGGGAACGGGGTCTCTCCTTATTGTATTCGGTAGATGAGTCAACTCCCAGTGTGGGACAGCGGCACAGGCCCTCCATTGATTGGAGGCATAGTACAGTTAATGAGGGTCTCTTTGTGGTCAGCGATAGGAGCGAATCTCACCTGGGCACACCTATACACATAGTGTACCCCCGAGGGTAGAGGGGCCAGCAGGATCAGCGCTGCTTCTAGGGCGTGCTCCATAACTCGGGCAGCAGTTCAGCCTGGTCTGCGAGGGCCTCATCTACGATTTCTCTGAGAGCTGGTGGACCATTGATTTACCGGAGGGCCGCCCCTCGACGAGTCCTGCGGCCTTTTCTGTGTGGGTTCAGAAGGTTCGGAGGAAAGGCCCAGGAGATCCAGACCTTCTTGCAGGTCTGAGATGTGACGCTGCTTATTGTTGAACTCGAAGGAGAGGCTGAAGGGGTAAGTCCACCTATATCTGATGTTATCGCCCCGTAGTTTCGTTGTGATGGGACGGAAGAGCTGCCTTCGAGCTAGCGTGGCCGGGGCCAGATCCTGGAAGATGGTGCAAGAGTGGTCCTGGAAAGAGACTGTTCCTTTTTTCCTGGCGGCTAGCAGGACAGCTTCTTTGGCTTTGTAGGAATGAAATTTGGCGAGCACATCGCGTGGCCGTTTCCTTTCTCCGGTCGCCAGGCCTCCGACACGGTGTACTCTCTCGAGCTTTATCTTAATGGTCTGCGGGCTGAGAATTTCTGCGAAGAGGCCCTCTAGAAATGTCTCAAGGTCCGGACCCTCCGCTCCCTCCTCCAGGTCTCGGATGTGGAGATTCTCCCTCCGTGCTCTGTTTTCGAGGTCTTCTGCTTTGAGCTGCGTCTGGTGCAGTTGGTCCTGGAGGGCGTGGATGTCTTCTCGCATACTGGCAGCATGCTTATCTAGATCTTGAGTTTGTGCTTCTAGATCTATCACTCTCATGCCCACGGAATCCACATCTTGTTGGAGGGAGGTGAGTCGTCCGGTGAGCTCCGATTTCAGTTGGTCGATCGAGGCTTTAAGATCCTGACCCAGTTTGTTCCGTAGTTCAGTCTTAAAGTCCCTTAGCGTAGCCAGGAGATCGTCTTTAGTGAGAGCCATGGCGTCTGTTCTCTTGCCCGATTCAGATGGTAAGCGTTTATCTGTTGACGCGAAGAAGTCGGACACACTAGTCGTTGCCTTACTCGTCCCCTTCTTTGGCGGCATTGAGGCAGGCCCAGGCTGGTCTCTGTCGCAGTGGCAGGCCTGAGGGAGAAGTGTGATGTGTGGCGGCTTGGGGGCCCTTCGAAATGCCGGCGGTATTAATGGTGCCGTCCTAGATCCCAGCAAAAGGATGCCCCGGTACTTGTATATCTTGTGGTCCGGGGCCCAATCGTTAAGCTATTGTCCTGGGGACTACGATGGGGGCGGAGAGGCTGTAGTGAAGGGAGGCCTCCGCTAATTGCATTCCGTTGGAAGTCTCCAATCGAGAACCCTGGATGGCACGTGGTGTGGGTATCAGTATGATCAAGCCGCCCCAGGCATTAGCTGCCGAGCTGACAGGTCGCTGACTGTCCCGTCGAATCGTAGAGTAGTCGGTCACCGGTCCCCCTCCAACACCCCCTAGCATCTGGGGGTTCTCAGGATATTGCTCGCCGATTCAGGGGGGTAGCAGAGGCAAAGGAGAGACAGGTCACGGCTCCTACGCCGGGCCGGGCCACACCGGGGCCACCATCCCAGGGTCAGGCACGGCGTCCACTGCCCGAGAGGAGCGGCGTTCTGAAGACGTTATCTTGGGGGTCAGGGCCCCCTGATTCCGCGTGGTTGGCTTCCTTGGGTTGCTCTCCTCAGGATCCGCCGCCGGTGCTCCCGGGTCTCTCAGGGCACCCGTGCGATCCATCACCCGAGGGAGCGTCGCGCCGACATGGGTAGCTCAGAGGTGCCTCCCGTGGGTGCTATCCATTGGCTGCTGTGGTTATGGGCCCCCCGCTCTCCGCTAAATCCCGCTTGATGTGGCAGACAGAGTATGGCAGAGATAGATCATTGCACTCAGTGAGCCAGGGTTCCCCGTCGGACCGCCATGTTAACGACAGGCAGAGCGCGGTATCCGACTTCCAGCCAACGGGGCTCACGCAGGCTCATGCGACCGGGGTGGACCCCACTATTTTGGGCACTCTTGATGGGCAGTCTATATTTGGGCACTCAGGGCTCGTGCACCCACCTCTGTTACGCGGTAGCTGTGACTCGGCCTGGGCTCGGCAGGCCTCGGTAATGTCCTCGCCTCATTCACGCTGACTCACAGGTGCCCCGAGAACACCGCGGCAGAGAGGCTCCACAGTAATGTCCGAGCTGCGATGGCTGTATCCCCGACAGGCCCCGGAGTCGCTTCATGGCGGGGTCGGAGTCTTCGCTTCACAGCAGGTAGGCGCCGCCATTTTAGGTGTTCCGCGGCCGGACAGCCTCTGCCGCGTTCTGGTTGTTCTCGAGGGACCCGCAACAGAAACGGGCTCTCAAAACATGCCCCTCGTCTTCACCGATGCGTTGATGCGTTTTGGGACCTGGCTGGCGAGATCTAACCGCAGCAAATTGATCGGAACTGTAGCGCGGACCGGGAGCCGAGACGAGCTACGTCCGTCCGGCCATCTTGCCCGGCCACGCCAAATAGAGCCTTTTTGACAAGTGTTGCTTACAGTGTAAACTGTTTGTAGTAGATACTGTTTACTACTCTGTAGTGTATTTCCCATGAGTTTCACTGTCTACAAACAATGTAGTATAGAGTAAACTCTCTCCATAGAGTAAAAACGGTTTACAGTGCCCACTTTTCTTCTCATATCAACTTCACTTCTCAATGTAGGTTTGGTGACTGTGAGCGGTTTGACACAGATAAAAGCTGTCTAAAGTAGGGCATTTTGGAACAGACAAGTATCTTGAGGAACTTGGCTTTCTCTAAACATTTGTATACATATTGAGCACCTTCTGCAATAAGGGTTTTCCATATGCCTGTGGTTGATAGTTAATGTGAACTAGTCTACCTGTGAAGTGTTTGGTATAGGGTCAATGTTGCACATAACATTTGTATTTGTAAAGCGCACATTCACCCCCAAAGGGGCATCTTGGCACTGAATAACAGATGTTGATTGTTACCCAACTCAATGGTACTCATTTTATCAACCTCAGAAAGGATGAAAGGCTGAGTTGACCTGCCAGGAATTGAACCTGTGACCATGAGGTCGAACACAGGTCTGTGTAGTGGATGCATTAGTCAACTAGGCCATCAGACATAACACATGCTTGCTACACCTTTCAGGAATTGTCTCTGTGATGGCATTAATGATGGTTCATATTATTCCGAACTATTTTGTACTTACTTTCTGGCCTCTAATACCCTACTAGTTTATAGAGTAATGTGTACAATAGTAGCTTGGATGATATCATCAGTGATGTCATCAATGATGCCTTTTGAGATGCCATCAGTGATGTCTTAAATTATGTCATAGAACATGTCATGAATGGTGTAATATGTGAGGTCATAAGAGTGCATGGTGGGGGCACAAGTTACAGTTAGCTCTGCTAAATATAACCAGTGAATTTCTGTCATTTTCTTTAGTTCAAAATGTTAATTTTGTCACTGACATATTCACCTAACTATAACGTCACTCTAACCTTCATTTTTTTCAGTGAATGTATATATATATATTCACTGAACAAAACAAAGGTTAAAGTAACGTTATAGGTAAAATGTTCAGTAATAACATAACATTTTAAACTCTAAAAAACACAGAGATTCACCAGTTAAAGTTATACTTAACTTGTGCCCTTCAGCCGTGCATGGCGGGGGGTCAGCTACAGGCCAGGCCCTACGGTTAACCCCCTGCATGCAGCCAACCCCATGCTATGCACAGCCTTTGGTCTTGCACAGTGGGGGATTAGCTGCAGGGCCTGGCCTGTGGCCAGGTCCTGTGACCAACCCCCCCAAAGACAGCCAACACCATGCTGTGCAGGGCCTTCGGTCATGCACAACAGTGGGTTGGCCACAGGGCCTGACCTGCGGCCAACCCCCCGCAGGTAGCCAACCCAACGCCATGCACGGCCTACGGCCGTCCACGATGGGGGCTGAGCCTTTGCCACGCAGTGATGCCATTTGAGATGTCATGAGTGATGTCACTGACCATGCCATGAGTGATGTAATATGTGAGGTCATAAGCAGTGCATTGCTGGGGTGTAAGATATAGTTAGCTAAGGTAATGATAACTGCTGAATTCTATGGTTTTGTGTGTGTAAAATCTGAGCCTAACTATAATATCCCTGTAACCTTTGTTTTTTTCAGTGAATTTCAAAGCTTTTTTTAATTCTATTTCCTAACTATAACATCCCTGTAACCTTTGGTTTTTTCAGTGAATTTCTATGTTTTTTTAATGCTATTTCCTAACTATAACGTCATTATAACCTTTGTTTTTTTAGCGAATTTCACAGTTTTTTAAATATAAATTGTACTACAGTTTCACCTATAAGTTCAATTTAGTAATATATATTTTTACAAAATTATAAATACATTTTATTCACACATTTATTTTTATTATACATTTTAAAAGTAACAATTAAAAATCAAGGTAAGGTAAGTCTTTCTATAAATGCAATACACCAAGTCTTTCTTTTTAAAAAATTCATTTTATGGATCCACAGATCTGGAGCGATGGCACCGCAAAAACTGCCGCCACTCTAGGAATGCACTCAAACCTTAACTTCTCATTGGATGCAGTAAGTCTCCATCCATGCACATTGCAAACAACACCCTAAATCAGTTATTTGGGTTTCACATCTCTCTGGAGACAGGACTGAAAACCACAGCTCCATCCTGTTCTTTAGCCTTCCTTCAAAAGTAGAGTTTTAAAGTCAGGATGTCCTTTGCCGAAGATAGAAGAGAAGGGGAAGAGCAAGAAGTAGAAAAAGGAGACTTACCACCTCCAAAGAAGTCTTCTGACATTTTGAAATATTTCTCCATCCCTTCAGGAGAAAAGAAAGTTGTTCCAAAAATTGTCCAATGCAAAATATGCAGCAAAAAATTGTCAAGAGGTATGGGGAAGAAGTATTCACATGGCACATCTTCTATGTGGAAACATCTGAAAACCATACATACAAGGATGTATCACAGGATGATGTGAGAGAGGGAAGGTGGATCATCATCAGCAGCAGCTGGACCATCTGTGGCACCTTTACTACCTGACCAGATAGTTCCCATCCACGTTGTTTCACCAAAACTGCAAGACATGGTGGCTCTTTGTGGCAAATGCGATATACCAGTTGCACTAAAAATGTAATGGATGCTGTCAGCAAGCATAATTGTTATTTTTTTTTCACCTCACAGTTCCACCTTCCATTTCTCTTTAAACACAAGTAGATATCTGAAAAGCAAATATAGAATACATTTAACTTTACATTACATACTATTAGATTACATAGTATAAGCAAGTGAGTAGCTACATAAGTGGTTATGTCATTGTAAGAGGCTATGTACGTGTCTGAGTAAGGGTGTATAAATGGGTATATAAGTGGCTGTACAAGTGGGGGATTGGGTGTGTGAGTGGTTGAGTAGATATGTGAGTGAGTGTATCAGTGCCTCTGTGAGTGTGCCACTGGATGTGTAAGTAGCTGTGTGGGTGTGTGACTGAGTGTGTTAGTGACTGTATGGGTGGCTAAATGGGTATGTAAATGGCTGTATGGCTTGGTATATGGCTGTGGTAGTAGGTGTGTAACTGTGGGCGCAAGTGGTTCTGTTAGTGGTGGATACCTAAGTACTGTGTGGGTGTGTGAGTGGATATATAAGTGCCTCTCCCGCTATCTAACTGGGTGTGTGAGTGGCTGTATGGTTCTGTAAATAGGTATGGGAGTGGCTGTATGGCTGGGTGTATAACTAGATGTATGGGTGTGTAAGGGTATGTGTAACTGACTGTCAGAGTTCTGGGTACATGAATGGCTGTATAGGTGTGTGAGTGGGTGTGACAGTGCCTGTATTGGTGTGTGAATGACTATGTAAGTGGCTGTATAGGTGAGTAAATGGGTTTGTGAATGGTTTTATGGGTGTGTGACTGGGTGTGTAAGTCACTGGATATATGAGTGGTGGGTACATAAGTGCTTTTGTGGGAGTGTAACTGGGTGTTTATGTGCCTGCCTGACTGTGCGAGTGGGTGCAAATTACATACTATTAAATTACATAATATAAGCAACCACCCACATCTAATTTCAAACACATTCATTCATACTGACTTAATAAAATAACTGTATTTTTAGTATAGCAGTTCCTCTTCCTCCTTTCCTGCTCGCTATATTTTTTGTTAATGGTCTCATCTAACCTCCCTTCTATTTTGCCTTTCACTTTAGTGTCTAGAAGCTACACATTTTCTTTCAGCTTATATAAAATAATAGTTTTTTAAATATACTTTTTTATAGTACAACCTAATTAACATACCTGTACAATCTCTTTGCCGTTGTCCAACTTTTATTTGAATATCTGTTGTCCACTGCAAATTTCAAGTCAGAAATATGGCAATCCTCCTCCACTCTCAGTACAAAAGTACCAATAATGGCTACCCTTCCACTGTGCTCTCACTCATACTCCTGTACTTGGCAAATCATAGACTACCTTTCATCTTTTATTTTTGGTATACTACTTCTAAATGGTCACTATCTTGTAACCCTTTCCATGTTTCCTGTAAAGAAGCCCAATTTAGTAGGTTTTTCGCGGATCCACCATGGGGCTCAGCACGACCCCCCCACCCCCTACCGTTTGGGCCACAGTGGATCTGCAGATCCACACAAAAGCCATTCACAGCATTAAATAATCTGCTGGTATTGCTTTTCATTTATATTTTATTTTGTAAAATATTGTCAGTTACAAGACATACACTCCCTCCTGAACAATTTGTATACACTAGTCTGCTTTTCATCTTCACACTACAGTCTCTTTTGTTCCCCCACACTCTTTTATCCAGTTTCCATAGTAACCATGTTTCCAATAGTCTCTGCCTATCAGTAGGTCATAAGTTCACAAGACTTTCTCTCAACAGCATATTATCTTCACATTAACTGTAGCAGGTGTGGTTTACTGTTTGCAATTCCAACCACATCCCAAGCAATATAACCTCTTTTATTTTTCCAAAGCCAGTCACAGAGTTAGTTACTTTTTTTCTTAAAGTCACTACCTATTTTAGTTCCCTGCACATCTCCACCATCCAGTCAAATATGTTGTTTTATATTTTACTTGCTCTCCTCCATTGCCTTTCATCTTCAAAACTGCCTTATTCTGCTGTGGCCTTTTCCTGTGTGCTACTCCTGCTTGTCTCCAAAATGGTCAAAGTCTGGATTGTGTGCCATAGTTTTATATTTTAGGCCAGAGAGAGTGCTAGAAAGAGTGGCATTGACAGGGACCTAGGTTTACCTAATGTAGACATTACTTGGGTTGGCCAGCAAGGGTTAAAGTGGAATCAATTACTGCCTTTGGTTTAAAGCATTGCAGATTGCCAACATCCAGATCTCATGATTGTGCACTGGGGTGGCAATGACCTGGGCACATTTACTGGGGTAGGACTGGGAATCTTAATGAAAGATACCTTTGGTAAATTAATGTCACTTTTCCCACATACTGCCTTGGTGTTCTCCAACATTTGCCAAAGACAGGAGTGGCAGCGGTCAACCCAATTTGGCCCGCAGATAGAAAAAAACAGGTAACATGTCAATAAAGCTCTTTCTGCATTTCTTTGAGACCACAACATTGGCTCTATATATCATAAAAACGTATGCTTTGACATGACTGAATATATCGAAAAGACTGAGTGTTCCTCAACAACTTAAAAGACTGCATTCTGTTCTATGTGTAATTATCATCTACACATCATAAGCACAAACATTTTCAACGCTAACCCTTTTCCCAAACATTGGTTCTTTTTGTTTTCAAATCCTTTTTTAAAAACTTCTCACTTGGATCCACGGATCCGCTGTGGATCCTCAGACAAATAAGGGGTTTGCTGGCTATGTTGCAGATGGATCTACAGCGGATCTGCTGATCCATCCCCAACCAAAAGGACCCATTCAATACAAAACAACAACACATTTAATTAAAACATATCCTATTACAATTTATATAACTGTATCACTACCTGTGTGTGGGTGCGTGCGAATAGCTGTGGAAGTAACTGTGTGGGTGTGTGAGGCGATATATGGGTGTGTGAGTGGGAGTTTTTGTGTCTGTGTAGGTGTGTAACTATGTGTAAGAGTGCCTGTATGGGTGTGTGAGTGGTTTTCTGGATCTGTGAATGGGTGTGTAAGTGGCTGTATGGGTGTGTGAGTGGTTGTGTGGGTATGTAAGTAGGCATGTGAGTGTGTGTGGGTGGGTGTATGAGCGGGTGTGTAAGTGGCTGTGTGGGTCACTCAGTGGTATGTGAGTGGCTGTATGCACGTGTGAATGGGTGTGTCAGTGGTTTTGCTGTATGGGTGTGTGAGTGTGTAAGTGGCTGTGTGGGTCTGTGAATGAGTGTGCAAATGGATGTATGGGTGTGTTTGTGGGTGTGTGAGTGGGTCTGTGAATGGGTGTGTGAGTGCCTGTGTGGGTCTGTGAGTGGGTGTGTGAGTGGGTGTATGGATTTGTAAGTGGGTGGTGTGAGTGGTTGTGTGTGTGTGTGAGAGTGTGTGAGTGGGTCTGTGAGTGAGTGTATGTGTTTTTTTAATTGGGATCTGGATCCACAGATCCACCATGGATTCACACGGGGGTGGTGTGTGTGTCTGTATGGGTGTGTGAGTGGTTTTCTGGGTCTCTGAGTGGGTGTGTGACTGGCTGTATGGGTGTGTCAGTGGGTGTGTGAGTGGTTGTGTGAGTCTCTGAGTGATGTGTGAGTGACTGTGTGGGTGTGTGAGTTGGTGTGTCAGTGGCTTTGCTGTATGGGTATGTGAGTGGGTATGTAAGTGGCTGTGTGGGTCTGTGAGTGGGTGTGTGAGTGGCTGTATCGGTATGTATGTGGCTGTGTGAGTGGGTGTCAGTGCCTTTGTGAGTTTGTGAGTGTGTGTGTGAGTTCTCTAGGTCTCTGAGTCAATATATCAGTGACTGTATGGATGTGTGAGTGGGTGTGTGAGTGGGTGTATGGATGTGTGAGTGGTTGTGTGCGTGTGTGAGAGGAGGGCCACGCTGAGTGCTGCGGTGGATCTGCAGATCCTCGCACATGCAAAAAAATGTCTTTTCTCTCAGGCTGCGGCCAGTCAATTGCGGCATTGCTGTTGGCACGTGGATCCGCAGATCCACCGAGGTGGATCCCAGTCTCTAGATATACATAAATCTTTTTCCTTCAATAGCTCCAAAACTACTGAACAGATTTACATCAGATTACAAAAAGCTCTGTTTCTGGACCAAGATCTAGCTTTCTGACAAATTTGGTGTAATTCCATTCAGCGGTTTGTACTGTAGTCATGGCTAAAATTGCATGGGGAAGCTGTGTTTTGGGATCCTCCTTTTTTCTCGAACCCCGCTTGACGAATCACCCCAAAACTTTGCAGACAGGCAGTTGAAGTGACTGGTAAACTAATTTAGAATTTTTTTTGAAGATTCGTCAAATGGTGCCAAAGTTAATAGCAAAACAATAAATGCTTTTCCTATAACTCTAGGTCCTAACTATGACTAGCTACAGGAGACCACAGGTTCTTATCCTAGGCTATCCTAGAAGGTGTAGTATGTAGATAACAGATACAAAGAACTCTTTAAAACCAATGAGGAGGAAGGCTGTGAGTTTAGCAACTTTTAAGGAAATGTGGGCTTCTAAACCATACATTAGTGTTTGTGGAGGTGCAGAAGGTTCTCACAAATGTGTAGAGATGATTATCAGGTCCCACATTTAAACATGTATTTTTCACTTTATAGGTTATACACCAGCCAAGAGGCTAATTCATGCATGTGAATATGGGTTTTAGATTTTGCCTGCTCATGAACTATTGAACGAGTGGGGCAAAAATACCCTTTCTAATTTGTACATAGAGACCAGAATGAGTGAGATCCCCCTGCCGTGGATTGGGAGAACGAAGGGTGTTGTTGCCCTGGAGAAATGTTTCAAACAAACAGGGCTAAATTATTAATTTTGGATCACGTCCCCAAAGCATTTGTCTCTGAAGGTGGAATCTCAAAGTATTCCAGTGCTGTAGGGTTAGCCCAGCTTGCAATCTGACATGGCCTCCTAGTATTGTCTCTCCGAAAGTGTAAAGCAAGGCCCCTATGTTTACCTGGCATTATGTTCTTCCCAAAAGCCCATCGTATGTAGATTCTCGGTCATTCTACTGAGAATCTGGTTAGAATGGCCAGTATGGGAAGAGGAAAGTTACACACATCTCACAATATTAGCCAGCAGAGCTCTGACCTGACTTGTACAGATAAAACATGCTCCGACAGCATAGCTAGGTTACACTGATCGGACAGGGTCGGACCCGAAGCAACAGCTATATATAGTGATAATAAGGTCATAAAGAGATAGTGGTATGATTCATGAAATGTTTTCACATTACTCATGAAAAAACGTGCAAGAAAGTGACCTGTAACCAAGCAAATGGCACTGCAACATCAACAACACATGTCCCCAAATCAGTGTCAAATATTACTTAAAAATGGCTGTGAAATATTTTGTAAAAACACTAATTTTGTCCCAAAGTATCAGCTTGTCATTTTCATTAAATAAACACATTTTGGCCACTGACCCAAACATTAGCTTGTCTTTTCCTGAAAATACATTAATTGAAATCCACCTGCGAGCTTTCATTACAAAGCGAATTGTGTCGTCAAACATCAGGTTGGTTTTTTTCTGCGAATACCACCGTTTTCTCCCAAGTAACAGCTTTCATTTTTAGTAAATAAACACATTTTGTCCAGAAATACCATCTTATTGTTTTCATAAAAGTCACACATTTTGCTCTCAAATGCCAGGCTTTTCTTATTTAGCTCGTTGTTCACAAATATTAGCTTTTCTGAATTTATTGCGCCCCAAATATGAGCTTATTTATAATTGCCAGTAGGCACAAGATTTTTTATAAAGATAAATTAAACAAACATGGAATCATTCAGCGCTAATATATTTATTCTTTTTTCTCCTATTACTAGCTACATATGCCCCAATCTCAGTAAAGTTATTTCTCTCGTTTTATGCACAGATACAATTCATTTATTTTTCATTATATACACGTTAGTCATTGTAAGAATGCTCCCAGGTATCCACATGACATGCCAGTGATTGCCACCTTCTGCTTCGGTACATCATCATATAGCATTTGATACTATCTTGAACCTGTTATCCCTGGCAGACCAGCAATGCTGTGTTAACAACAAGGGGAGACAAAAAGGGCTTTAAAGGTCCAGCATACGGGCCCTGATACTAGTAACAAAGAAAGGAGTATGCAGTTCCTAAGGAGGCTGACAGTGGCTTTGGAGTAGGTGCAAATAGCTGGCTACCAAGAGGGAGGATGGGGAATCCTTCCTTTCGGAATTAGGGCCCTCACACACCCAGCCCGCTGGGTGTCATGCTTCATCATTGGGCATGCTCCTCATCGGGTCGGCGCTGCAATACCCGACGGGCACCCTCAGTGGGGACTCTTTGGCGGAGAGCTTTTATTCCTTGCCGTATGGTGAGGTGTGTGTAAGGGGCCCTAAAGTGTAGAAGTTGTCGCGTCCCCCGGACCCACAGATACACCAGACACCGGTAGGGTTAGGTTTCTTTATTACTCGTGCTGTGAGGAGGCTGCACACATCCGTCTCTGTTCCCCTCTCCGTCGATACTGACCTCCCCACACCCCTGACCGGATGTGGTGTCCGGTTCCCCCTTGACCCCTCTGTCTCTGGCAGGGTCCTAGTGCCCTTCCCCAGGTCACTACATCTCCCCCTTTGGTCACAAAGAAATGACGAGCACGTCAACCCGTCGATCGGGTGATGGTCATGGATACAAGCCTGTCAGCTGACGTGCCGGTGTGCTTTCGCCCGTTACATTTCCTCAATTAGTCTCTTGGGCCTCCTGCATGCTCTTCTTGAGCCGGTCTCCATTTGTTGCTCTTCCACTGGTCCTTGCTCCTGTCCGTTGCTTTCTGACCCGTTGTGTTCTGCTATTTCCTCATCTTGATCCTCTTCATGTTTCTCCTTCAGCCCTTTGAAGTGTGAGATATTCCGTGTGATCCTCTTGTGTTCTGACCGCTGTGATCATTGGGCCCTTCACTTTCGTTACTGTCAGCGGGTCTTTAGAGAACATGCTGTCAGATTTCCTCTGCTGACGTTGACGCACTATCACTGTGTCCCCTTCCTTCAGGTGTGACGGGATGGCGTGTCGCCTGGCATCTGCGTAGTCTTTCATCTTCCCTTTCGCCTCTCTGTCCTTAGCTGCAATGCTGCTGTTTTCTGGTGCCATGATTGCTTCTACTTGCGGTAGTCTCGTCCTGCATGTCCTTCCCAGTACTAGCTCCGCCGGGCATCTTCCTGTGGTGCTATGTGGCGTGTTTCTGTAGTCTCGTAGCATCTGACACAGAGCTTGGCTGAGCGATATCTGCGCCAGCTTCGCTCTTTGAACTACCTTTTGATGCTCCCCATGAACCTCTCTACCATTCCATTCGCCTGCGGCCACAGCGGAGTTATCTTTCTGTGGTTTACTCCTAGGTAGACCATGAATCGGTGGAACTCGTCTCCTGAGAACGGAGGACCATTGTCTGTTTTCAGTGTCTCTGGTGAGCCCCAGGCTGCAAAAATGTCATCCAATATTGGTAGGGTTGCTGTTGCTGATGTTGATGACACCTGTCGCACTATAGGAAATCGCGAGTACTCATCCATGACTACCAACAGATAATGGCCTGTGTCCAGCGGCCCAAAGAAATCAGCTGCTAGTGTTGTCCACACCGCTCTTGGCAGTTCGGACATCTGTAGTGGTTCAGGCTTGGCTGGTGAGCCCGTCACTTGACAGAGGTGACATGTCATGATGGTGTTTTCCACCATGCGGTCCAGGCCAGGGAACCACACTTTCTCTCTTAGCAGTTTCTTCGTTGCTACCATGCCTCTGTGTGATTCATGAGCCAAATTGACCAGTTGCCGCCTGAGTGCATTCGGGATCACTATTCTGGTTCCTCGCATCATTATTCCTGTGTCAGGCTCAGACAGCTCTTCATGTATTTTCTTTAAAGCCAACATTTCTTCCTTGCATACTCCTTCTCCCCATGTGCAGTTATTGTTGACGTGCTTCCATCTCTGCCTTCTCACTGTCTCCATGGCCAGCTGCAGCGTTGCATCGTCCTCCGTCTCCTTTGCTAGCTCCGCTATTGTTATAGGTGCCGGTGTGTTTTGTTTCAGTATGAAATTTAGGTACTCTTCTGCCATGGATGTCATTGCCTGTGCCTGCGGCAGCGGGTGTCTCGACATGTAGTCTGCCGGGTTGTGTTCCTTCCCTGGCTTGTGTACAATCGTGAAATCGTAGTCCATCAGCCTTATGCCCCAGCGCTCGATCCTGGGTGGCATTTTGGCGGCCGGGCTGCCATAGATTGTTACCAGTGCCTGGTGGTCAGTTATGATGGTGAATGGCTTCCCGTAGATGAACATGTGGTAGTGTTCACACGCCCAGACCACTGCTAGGCTTTCCTTTTCTGGTTGTGAGTATGCCTTCTCAATGTCTGTTAAGCTTTTGCTGGCATATGCGACTATTTTTCGTGGTGAGTCTCTCCCTGGTAGGTGTTGCGCTAGTATTGCCCCTAGTCCTACCGGGCTAGCATCTACAGTCAGTTCAGTGCACAGGTGCGGGTCAAAGTAAGCGAGATGTTCCACAGTCATCACCGCTTTTCTGATGTCCTCGAATGCCTTGTCGCATTCCTGGGACCAGACGAACTTCTGCCCTTGTCTGGTCAGTTCTCTTAGCGGTGTGCTTACTGTGGCAAAATCCTGTATGTATCGCGCACAGTAGCTGGCAAGTCCTAAAAACGATCTCACTTCTGCCACATCCGTTGGAGGTTTTGCGTTCTTCAGCGTTTCTACTTTGCTGGGGTCTGGCCTCATCCCGTGCTTGGAAAAGATGTGTCCGAAGAAAACCAGTTCCCCTCTCCCCAGCTCGCATTTGTCTCCATTCAGCGTCAGGCCCGCGTGCTCCAGCTGTGAACACACTTGACGCAGAGCGGTATCATGTTCTTTGTCTGTTTTGCCAAATACCAAAATGTCATCACTATAGTTGAGGCTGTTCTGCACCGGCCTTATCACCTGCCTTATTGTCTCCTGGAATATCTCCGCTGCCGATGATATTCCGAAACTCAGTCGCTTGTATCTGAACAGGCCCAGGTGTGTGGAGAATGTCGTGATGTACCGGGACTGGTGATCCAGCTCTAATTGATGGTACCCTTTGCACAGGTCCAGCTTCGAGAATCGGCAGGCCCCAGTGAGACAGCTGATCATGTCATTGAGGTGTGGCCCTGGGTGACGTTCCCTTGCGATTGCGGTGTTTGGGATCCTCATGTCTACACAGATGCGGATCTTTGAGGTGTCCTTCTTTGGAACTGCCACAATCGGTGATACCCACGGCGTTGGCCCTTCAGCATGTTCAATGATGTCTTGTGCCAGTAAGCTGGTTATCTCTTCCTCAACTTGTGGTTGTAGGTGGATCGGTACTCGTCTGTGATGTTGGGCCACCGGCTTAATTGACTCATTGATGTGTAATGTTATCTGTTTTCCTTTTAGCTTGCCGAGACCCTTCAGTATGGCTTGGTATTCTTGTAGAATGTTCTCCGTTTCTGACATGTGGTATGTCATTGCTAGTAGCCCCATCACCTGTGCCGTCACGTTGCTTAGCAGGCATGGTGCTGGGATATCACTCTTGAGCACGTGTACTTCTTCTTTGTAAGACTTGCCTTTGTATGTTAGAGTTTCCATGAACTTCCCCATGTTTTCTACTGGTCTTCTGGAGCCCCACGTGAACACATCCACGGTCGACGGTGACAGCGGTGGTTTCGCTTTCATTTTCTCGTATTCCGAGCTGCACATGATGTTGCATGTTGCTCCGCTGTTAAGCACGAACTTTGCTTGGTGGTTCCCCACATCAATGTTGACAGTGGCCGTTTTCTTTATTTGCTGCTTCTCCACGAGATGAATGTGCTCTGTTGTCTTCTCCTCCTTGGGTGTGTCTGACATTAGATATAGTCTCTCTACTCTCACAGGTGCTGCCATCTCGTCGGACTCGTCAGAGGAACTGCGATTTGCCGTTTCCATGTATCGTGCATATCTGTTGCTGGTCATCCTTGGTCTCATTGTTCTGCCTCTCTCGCTTCTGAACTGTCTGGTCATGCACGTGCTTGAAAAATGATTGTCCCTATTACACTTCCTGCACTTCTGGCCCATTGCTGGGCAGGCACCAACATGTGGGAATTCGAGGCCACATCGGTAGCATGTTTGGTCGCGCTTTGTTGGGACTGGCGCCTGGAACTCTTTCTTTTTGAAATTCCCAGTGACACGATATGCAGACGCCACTCTCTTCTCCTTTCCCGTCTCCATCTGTTTGGCCTGCGCTGTGGCCCGTGCCTCCGTGCGAGCCATTGTCAGTATCTTTTCCAGCGTCGTTGGTTCCTTCAGGATGCGTGTTTGGAATTCCACTGATTGACAACCTTCGATGATACGCAATCTTATTGCTTGCTCATTGTCGAATTTGTCAAATTCGCAATACGCGACCAGTTTCCTCAGTCTCGTCGCGAAATCATCTAGGCTCTCTTCCCCTTGCTGGCATGCAGTGTTGAACGTGTACCTCTCAAAATCGACGTTTCGTTGAGGGTCAAATTTCTGTGTGAGACACTTTATCACTCCCTTGTAGTTGGCTGTTTGAGCGTCGGGGAAAGTTAACAGTAGATCTTCTATTTCGTCCCCAGCGAGATTCAGAAGTAGGTGCAGTTGTTTGTTGTCCGGGACGTCCGTGGCGCTCATGTAGCGTTCAAATTTTCTGATCCACCTTTCCCACCTGATGCCTGCTTGCGGCTCCGACAAGCTAAATGGTAAGGGCCTGCGGAAAATGGCTTGCGTGCTCTTCTTCTCCTCATTGTCGCTCATTTTCTCCCTTTTTTTTTTTTTTTCTTTATTCTTTATTCCCCTTTGGTTCCACTGTGTTCTGCTTTCGTTTCACAGTTGTTTTTTTCTTTTCTTTTGTCTTTTTCTTCTTTTTCTGCCTTTTTCTATTCTTTCCAGTTGCCGCCTGACTCCAAAATGGCCGCCGCGCTATTCTTTGCTCCTATTGGCCTGTTTTGCCTGACTTCAAAATGGCCGCCATAGTCTCGCAATGTTTCTGTCCTCTGAGCTTTGCCTGACCTTCCAAAATGGCCGCTCCTTGTTTCCTCGCCCCTTATTGGTCCAATCTGCCTGTCTTTAAAATGGCCGCCCTGCTCTCGCGATAGTTCCTTTGAACTTCGCGCGTCTCTCGGCTGTTTGGGCTGCAGGCACGATCTCTTGCAGGGCAGCAGGGCACTTCAGTTTCTTACCGCTTCTCTGGCGGTCGGATGTCTTTTCACGGCGCGGACCAGGGTGGGCTCCTGGCTCCGTTTCTCTGGCAGTTTGATCTCTTTCCACGGCGCGGACCAGGGTGGGCTCCTGGCTCCGTCTTCAGCTTCTCCAGCACACGTCGTCGTCAGTCCCTCACGCAGCGGTGGTCGCCAGATGAGGATCCCGCCTCGTCGCCAGTTGTCGCATCCCCCGGACCCACAGATACACCAGACAGGGTTAGGTTTCTTTATTACTCGTGCTGTGAGGAGGCTGCACACATCCGTCTCTGTTCCCCTCTCCGTCGATACTGACCTCCCCACACCCCTGACCGGATGTGGTGTCCGGTTCCCCCTTGACCCCTCTGTCTCTGGCAGGGTCCTAGTGCCCTTCCCCAGGTCACTACAGAAGTGTAGTGTTGTGGTTTCTAAAAGACCAAGTGAGAGTTGAAATCTACACTAAATGGCTGGTAATGGGGTATAGTAACCTAGATATTACCACTATGATAGCGGCACTGCAGGGTAGGTCCTCCGCCGAGTGGGCGCGAGCTGATGACACACGTTGAATTAACGTGTCCACTCCATGCCGCTATCCGATGGGGCCAGTCTTGATTAAATTTTAGATTGGCTACTGCACCCACGGACACCACACGCCACTGGTGCTATCATACTGGTAATATCTAGGTTACTATACCCCATTACCAGCCATTTAGTGTAGATTTCAACTCTCTAATTAGGTCCTGAAGAATTGCCGCCTGATCCTTTTTAGGACAACTAGGGCAAAAAACATGTTGACCGCATGAACCATAGCGCAACTGCCTATAACATCACTATAGACAGTCGCCATTACTCTTTTTAATCAGGGTGGGAGACAGGATTATTAAATTGGTTGCCCTGATCCTCCCATTTCCCTGTTTTAACTCACTTGGTCTTTTAGAAACCACAACACTACACTTCTACACTTTAGGGCCCCTTACACACACCTCACCATACGGCAAGGAATAAAAGATCTCCGCCAAAGAGCCCCCACTGAGGGTGCCCGTCGGGTATTGCAGCGCCGACCCGACGAGGAGCATGCCCAATGATGAAGCATGACACCCAGCGGGCTGGGTGTGTGAGGGCCCTAATTCCGAAAGGAAGGATTCCCCATCCTCCCTCTTGGTAGCCAGCTATTTGCACCTACTCCAAAGCCACTGTCAGCCTCCTTAGGAACTGCATACTCCTTTCTTTGTTACTAAGACCAGCAATGCTGCCATTGCTCCAGATATGCCCCAATTCCAACCTATGCCACAATATGTGCAGCTAATCTCCATCTACCTGTCAATGTGATGAAGTGCCTGTTAGACCTGTCAGCCAAAGGGTGGTCTTCACTCAAATGTTTTGCCTTACTCCTCCATATGTTTTTGTTGGCCTTTAAACTCAGTGCACTTTACCACTGCTAACCTGTGCTAAAGTGCGTGTAGTCACTCCTTAAAACATGGTAACACTGGCTTATCCCCATTTGTCATATTTAATTTATAATTCCCTAGTAAAGTGGTACTACATGTACCTAGGGCCTGTAAATTAAATGCTACTAGTGTGCCTGCAGCACCAGTGGCGGCCGGCACGGCTCACGGGTGGTGGCTCGGGCGAGGTGGGGGGCAGCCTGTATGGAGAACAGGGAAAGTGCGCATGACTGTTTTGGGCGGCCTGAGAAGGTCGACCAAACAGTCATTGCACACTCAGGACGGTTCTACCACTCCTCCCCTGCTCAGCAGCCCTGCCCCTCCCCTCCCCCCCCCCTCATGCAAAGCTGCCGCAGCAGGAGGACAAAATGAAATGATAATAACTTTACGTTATCATTTTATTTTTTTCCTGTTTGTGCTGCTGCAAGGCAGTGGGGCGACGCTCCTCCGCCTTAGTGCAGCAGCCGCCCCTGTACAGCACTTGCTGTGCCACCCACTTAAGTAGCCCTTCAAACCTGTCTCATTCCTCACCTCTCCAGCACTCACTGATCTTAACAGTCTGTCACCTGAGCGAATGAGGGAAAGGCAGGGACCTCGGAATGGATTTGCTGGTTCTGGGGGTGAAAACATTCAGCACCCTCAGCATTGATAAATGTGCTCTCTCGTACAGTCGGACCAGTGCACTTGGTCCACACCCATAAGTCCCTGTCTTCCCCTGCTGTCTTTCCATTCCACTGGCAGAGTTCTTGTTTTTACAGCTTACTTGCACATGCGAGGAGAAAGGTGTGCAAACCATAGAACAAGAAATATATCAGGCTCGCCCTAATGTCGTAATCCTTATCAGGTACGCTTGTAAGAAGTTTCAGTGAGACTTGGGACACATCCGTTAGTCATGTCGGGCGCACATGTTAGTATCTAGCACCATCTAGTGTTGCAAAGTATGACCTGCCATGAGCTGACACTTCAGGCTCGCTTCACAAATTATAAAGAGATCTTGCAGCACGAGCATAGGGGCCTGAAAAGGTGCGGGGTCTGTGAATAATGGACCCTCTACCTCTCCCCAGCCTTCCCTTCTGACGGGTTCGATCCTTATATCAGGACAGCGAACCTCATAAAATATTCTAAATTAGGAATAATGAAATGGCATATATTGATGTAATTAAATATAATTTGTGACAGATTATTTTATATTTTGTTTGCTTTTATTTTTCACGGGGACGTTTCTCTTTCAGCATTGTAACTGCATCGATGAGCATTCCGTCTGTGTTGATCTCAGCCGGGGTGCTCCTGGGAAAGGTAAACCCTGTCCAGCTTGTTTTCCTGACAATATTTGAAGTTACTGCATTTTCTGCTAACAAATGGGTCGTTACAGAGTTCCTTAAAGTAAGGTCATTTTTTTCTAATTTGTAATTATTCAGTGATACTTTCTCCTTTGCTCTTTTCCCTAAAAGTAAGTTTAAATTATTAATTATATGTTTGTATGCTACATCTCTGCCAAGGTACTCACACTTCAAGGAACTTGAACACTATTCACAGGCAAGATGTAGTAGCACAGTAACAGCAGACAAAGTAATATTCATCGGAGAACAAGCAAGATAGAGACATTTACAGTCAAAAACCTGTGAAGTGTTTTGTTAGCCAGTCAGAGTGAGATATCACTCATAAATATTAGCTACCTTTTTTAAATACACTGTAAAATTAATCAGAATCGATAGAATTAAAAAAGAAGAGGGTTGAGTACAGAACGAGAGAAAACAAAAGTAACATTAGATAAAGAAAAAGCAAGGACGAGAAATAGAAAGACAAAAAGAGGACGAAAGCAAGAAAAAAAGGAAAGATGTTCGAAGTAAGTTGTAATGAACATGAAGAACTGCCAGACACGGAGTAAGTTACCTGTCAGAAATGCATGGGCCCCTTGCAGCTTTCTTCTCCGTGGTTTTGGTACATCTATTCATTAATTGTTAGATGCTTAGCCATGTTCTCGTTAGAGCTTCGATCAAATGTGCATTGTTTTCTGAGACCATCTGTAGGTACCAATTCTGCCAGACTGCCAAAGGTTAAAACATTAAAAACACAGCACAAATCCTTGATCAACATTTATATGATGGCGATAGACTATATACTGGGAATTTCAAAATGGAAGCAGTACTAATAAAGTTCTTAGAAGTCAATCCTTTAGATCTCTGGCACAAAACTTTTCATATAAACTCTTTATGACTGTTTTTTGTTGACAGTGTTTCGCCCCATGGAGGGATATAGGTTCATCATCAGGACGTAGTTGGTAACCTGAGCAAACATCAGAGCTTTATGTCACTAAGGATTATAGCAAAAAAGATTATCAGAAAAAGAAGCAAGACACAATCAAGAAAAGTATGAAACATTGCCTAGGAATTGGCGATACCGTGTGCTTGGGAAGGTAATGAATATATCTCATTTCATCAGGTTCTACTTCACCACGTTCTGATTCACCAGTTTCCACCTCTCCAGATGCTACTTCATTAGGTTCTGTTTTACTAGGTTCTGGTTTCCCAAGTTCTGATTCACCAGGTTTTGTTTCAGTAGATTATGCTTCTTGAAGTTCCACCTGGGCATGCTCCGCTTGTGCTCAGGAAACCTTCAGGTGTTTTTATCTGTCATACAGTCCTTAGTATGTGGTCTGCTTCCTCTTTCTATTGGTCTGTGGGGTGGGTGAAGAAGCATTGCTTCTCTCTGGTCAATTCCTTATGGGTTTTCTGGATCAAGACCCGCCCGAGTGCTGATCCCAAGTTTAACAGCACAAGGTTTTGCGCTGGCATACTGTTAGTCCACAGCCCACGATGTTTGGCCTCTGTGCTGTTGGGCCCTTAAGACTTAATGCTGTGGCTACCAACAAGATATGTGTTTGCAAAGTGGCTTCCTGTGTGCTTTGTGACAGCTGCTGTTCTTAAGGATCAGAAATTTGATTGACACAGGTTTCATACATTCCTTTACATGATATGCTTGGCTCTTTCTCACAGAATCCACATGAATGTCTCCATAGATCCTAGAGAATTCATGTATTTCTATTGCTCGGAAATACTCTCACTTTGCTCCAGTCTTTCTGTCTGACGCTAAGTGACTGATGGTGGAAGTGCCCTGCTCCTCTTTGTCCACAGTTGCATAGTTGGAAGAACCTAGGTTTACAGCTACAGATATGTCTCTACTATCACTTGCAATGATTTCAGGGATCTCCTTACACTGATCATCTCCACCAATCTTGAAGCAATACTAATTCAAATAAACAGAAAGATGTATTGCACCAGTACAACATTTGATAAAACCATAGGTGGTCACATAGGGAAGACCTGTGTGATCACCTCTGTATGCTACAAACAAACGGGACGAGGTAGAGGTAGAGGCAGAGGCTAGGTTTATCCTCCTAACAGATAAGTTTCACACAAAAATCGAAAGATTCGAAGAAAATCTGCCCAGGGAGTTGGTGTGTTGGATACAGCGAGATTCCGCTGTGATCGCTCACTAGAGACCCCTCACCCACCAGGGTTGCCCCTTGGTGGCATGCTTCATCATTCAGGTTCATCCCAATCCTCTACGGATTGAGGCATGCTACGACTTAGCGTTTACACAGGAGCACTTATTGGTGTGTTAAATGATAATGATAGTAAGGTGGGGGGGAGTGGAAAATAGAGTTAAAAATACCTGACTAGTAGGACAAATGTTTTATTCCCGCCCCTAGCCAGTAAGGTTAAAATCAGGGGTTATGACTGAAGGCACAGACTTTTATGAGTCCGTTTGCTTCAGAAATAAGCAGTCAACATGTTTCGAGCCGTTCCCCTATTGGCTCTTCTTCAGGACTTATTGGGAACCTAGTCACAATAGTACCACTCCTCTAGATCCTCTGATAAGGAAACACTGGGTCGCATGCCATGCGCATGCACCTAATATACCTACAGTTACAAATGAGTCGTCCCGTATATTTAGGACGCTATACTATTGCATCATGGTCTTTGCCAGGGATGAGGGGCCTATAGTCAAACCTTCATCAAGGCCGTCCTCGGCTTACTTGCCTACATGATTCCCTGGAGACTGCATCTTCACCTCTGTAATCATTTGAAGAAACAGACTTGTTATTCAAGCCTCAGACGGCAAATGTTTAATAGAAAAGACTGCCCATAATCCAAAGTACGTTTTCATTTCATCCCAGACATAAAACTGTATGTGATGGCCCTCATGACCACAGGAAACCCTTGTCTTCACCTTTGTCATCATCAAGTCGCAGACATTAATGAGCAAGCTTCCTACGTTTTTGAAGCACTCCATTATTTCCACCTCCTAGAGAGGACCACCCATGATCTAACAGAATCTAGTAATGATTGCCCATGTGCCAATCCTCCTCTATTCTCCAAGACCAATAAGAAAAAACTGTAGTTACACAACTGCAGCCTTCTTGTTACTGATTTTGTCATGTAACAGAGACTGGACCCTTGTCAGTTTCGAGACACTCTCTTGCTGCCACTGATAAAGGTCTCTCACCCTTCTTCTGCCTACTTAATTGGTTGGCCACCTTTGGCTCCATTGTTCACAAACTGCTACTTTTTGCACTTTTGGCAAAGGAAATCCAAGGACTTTCTTGGGACATTCCTGAATCTTATCTTACCACTTTATTCAATTTGGTAACTTTACTTTGAGACTATGCCACTCACACGCTGTATTCCTCAGGGTTCCTGGCTGTCCTTTCATCTATTTACTGTGTGCCTTGGGCCTTTTTTCTACAGTTTTCAAATTCATGGATAGATGCCAATGATATTCGATCATATGTTAAGTTAATGTATTCAACTGATTAAAACCACAGCGTAGAGGTTTGGCCACAAAGAATGGATGGCAAGTGATGTTTCACTTATCCAAAGCAAAACTGAGACTTTGGCCCTGGTTATCCCAGACCTTATCAAGGCACTAATGCCTGGTTTCCCTTCTCGAATGTCACGGATCCCGCAAACTCTGTTTTCCCCTATTCTAAACTTGGGGGATGGTTGGTGGTGAATCATTTTTAAGGCTCTTTGGCTTCGGGGTTAAATGTTCACATGTATCCTCTTTTCTGGCCTTTGACCTCGTTGCGTACTGCCCCTTGCGTACACAGAGGTCCACCACGTAGGCTTTCCTGTCTATCCCTAAAATCGGCCATTCCTATTTTGGGAACAGACCATTCTTTATGAGCCCAATTTAATCGGGCCAGTTTTCAGAAGGTACTGAGAGCCTGGCTTCTAGTTGCCCACGTTTTGCCTCTGACAGCGGTTGTTTTAAGTGCCAGATGACTCAGGTCTGGGTAGCAATGCTTTTTATGAGCTTTCAAAAATTAAAATCAAAATCTATGCATATCAAAAACTCCTACTCTGGACGAAAGTTGAATAAGCACTAACTCACTTCCTGTCCAGTATGATCCTCTTGATCTTTGCAAGCAGTAGGAGCTTTAGTCAACTTGGGTGTCAAGTATGCAAGTTCCTTTTATACGAGTGATTCTGTCTGCAATGCGCATAATGGTCTTGCTCACCCATTAACAGTGTTGTAGAAAGAGACTTAACATTTTTAAAATCTACTCTTTAGTTTAGAACAACTATTTTTTTTGCCATTTTTGTAGCTTTATTGTGCATTATCTCGTTTGGCATAAATAATGCCACTTTGTTTGTGAAATGCATTTTTGCACATCTGACATTAATGCTATTTTTAAAGCCTGACTCTGTAGGTAAACAGACAAGTCTCTATGGTCAACCTAGATACTTCCCTGCCCTGTAGTTATTATAGAAATTGTTCTAGAACAGAAACATGCCCAATAAAATTTAAGTCTGGAGTGACTCTATTGCATACTGATGGCAATGAGGAACATGGCACGTGTTATAGAAAAACCTGTATAGTATTGACACTGGCCCAGATTAGGTATTTAAAATGGGTGGTCTCGATACAACGATTGCCTCTCTACATTAGCACTCAATGCCTCACCATAGTGTACCAAATAAAATAAAATTATATTGTTGCCTGGATACTTATACAAAATTATGTTACTTAATAGTATTGGATAATTTAGCATAGAAATACATGACATTCATGGTCTACTTTGATACCAAGCTGTACCACAGGTAATCTGGAAATTAATTTGCTTTCTTGCTTGTGTAAGCAATGATTACACCCTCTTTTTGTTGGTAGTAGTTTTTCATCAGGCACTGAATAGCATAAACTTTTTTTGGTCAGGGTATAACCCACATTCTACTTTTTTGAATTATTTCAGACTTAATCTTTGGTAATGTTTAGGTGGCTTTGAAAAGGGGTCTTGGTGTTTATGAATAATGAATGTATACACAGTATGTACCAGTAATTTCTGTATACTTTTGGTAACTGTTTGTAATAAATTTCATAGTAGAAAAAGTCCAGTGCTGCATCTGAGCTTTTAGTGTTATTGATTAAATACATACTTTCCTTAAGGCATTTTGCAAATCCCTGTCAAATGAGCTTCTTGGTTTGAATTTTTTGTAGCATGGTTCTACATTGGTTATTACATTACTTAATATTACTTGCTTTTCAGGCATCAGTACTGTCATAAATGATGTAATTTAACATGTCATTAGTGATATTATATGTGAGGTCATAAGCAATGCATTGCAGGGGCGCAAGCTATGGTTAGTAGGATTCAGTGGTTTTTAGGATTTGTTTTGAGGTTATAGCTTATATTTAACAGTTTTTTAAAATTAATTTAATGAGTTTTGTTTAAACCTATGTTAAGGTCTTATAACAAAAGCTAATCATAACTGAACTTTAACTTTAGCTAGTCAAAAAATGTATAGTTTTTAAAATACAATATTGCATCCCCCTTCTGTGACAATTGACCCATCTGTGCTGCATGACCTTTTACTGTGTGCAGCGGGGGTTAACCGCAGGGCCTGGCAGCACACTCTTCAGGAGACCAACACCCACTGTGCATGGTCTTCATCCAAGTGCAGTTGAGGTTTGCTCCACGGCCTGGCCAGTGGACACTGTAATTGTTTTACATTTTTAAGGGTTCATGTACACTCTTTTGGGGTTTGCAGGCCCACCTTTGGGACTTAAAATAGATACCAGGAACAAAAAGCTCCCTCGTCCAACAGGAGACCTTTATTTTTTAAATTTAGGTCTTTGGACAGTATGCAAACCCAGTTTTGAGGACTAACAGTCTAGATATCTATAAGAATTAACTCTTTCAGCCCGCAACACATTTTTGTAATGCTAATTTCTCAAAAACGACTGAATGGATTTACACCAAACCAAGCAAAGGCGCTCCCCTGGGCGAAGTTCTAGTTTCCTCCCAAGTTTGGTGTAAATCCGTTCAGGGGTTTTATCTGTAGGAAAGAGCAAAGTTTTCTATGGGAGTTAAAATAGGAAACCATCTTTTTTGACTATCCCATGAAACATTCTAGTTCAACAGATTTGCATGAAACTTAAATATTAATAATAAGGTAAACAGGGAACTAGCCTGCCAAGTGTTGTGAAGCGCTGTAAAGCTGTTCTTATGTTATTAGCAAACCTATGATTTTGGACACCATTTCATGTTGCCCTCCTCTTCTTGGATCTGTATGAAACATGAAATTCCTGGAGTGGGCTTAGTTTTCTAATAGTTTAAAGATTCATTAAAGAGTACCAAAGTTATTATCATTTGAAATCTTTCTACCCCATTTAATTTTGCCCTCCCTTAATGGATCTACACACCCCTTGTCCTACCCACATAAGACTAAACATCCTAAATGTCTGCCAAATTATCAACTGATCCCACAGTAACAAGGACATTAACACCTTTTAACCCCTATTAACTGTGGCCCACCTCGATGAATCATCACAAATTAAAAAATACCACGAGTAAGCTAAATATGCAAAACATCTGCCAGATTCCGTGTTAATTCGTGAAATGGCTCTATCATTATTGGCAAAATTAAAAACTGATTTTCACCTGTCAAGATGCATCTGTCGTTGTTAGTTTGATTGGCAAGGTCAGCTCAATTTGAGACCTTCCAAAACCAGTTCTCTAAGGTCAATTTCTTGAAAGCTGCTTAATGGATTTACATCACACCAAGAAAAGGCACTTCCTCAAGTAAAGTTTTTTTTCATGCCAAATTTGGTGTAGTTCTCGTTTTTTCTGTAGTTCCTTCAAATGTTTGGTATTGGAGTGCTTACTTTTTAGATCCCTCTTTTTTGCTGCCTGCTTGACGGATCCACATAAACCCAAATCTGATGAGCAATATTTGGAAAGTTTTGTGCAGGCTTGCATACTTGTCAAAAAGTAGCAACGTTATAGGCAAAACAAAAAATGGCTTTTCTATACCATGTTAGGCCTAACCATAACTACAGAAGAGTTATCACGGCCTCTGTAATAAACACACACACGCACGCACGCGCACACACACACACACCCCACCCCCTTCCCCGATAACTGTGTAATAATGCACTATATTGCCATCTAGGGGTTCTGGTGACATCTTTAACTACGGGGCTGAAGAGATAGTGGTTTGGAAATTTCAACAGAACCCCAAGATGACAATATAGGATCATATTAAACATGGCGCATGCTATGTATTTTTTTAAATATTTTATGTGCATTTAATTAAGGCAGTTAGTTTGGAAAAACAGTTTTCTTCAAATAGCAGCTAACAATGGGCACAGATTGCAATGAGACGGTTTAAGTTTTTTGCTAACCTTTCGTTTATAAATTAGTGATAAAATATTGGACAATGATCAGGGTTAGCAGATTTATACAACTCTTGGGTGTGGCATTTATTGCATAATTATTGATTTACTAAACCTGCTACTTAATTTGCCACATATTTTCCAGAATTCAACCAAACATGTTGTTTCTAGCTCAAATGGATGAAAATAATATGGTCAGAAAATGTGCAGCATAATGTGATATACTTTGACTTTTTTGCTGCATAATTTGGTGCTCTGTTGTCGCATAATCATAGTGGCTATGACAACGTTAAACCTCTCTGAGTGCTTTAGGAGATGCCATTATCCTGATGAACCCCATATTACAGAAAAAACTGTGGTCATATTTTCCATATATTGTAGTTTCTTGTGAAATGTGGGTTTTATACCGCTGCTTTCTGTGCAATAAAAGCACCAAAACATGTGAAATAAATGTCTAATGGCAGTGATACAATGGGAGTGATAACTTGTGTGCTGGGTAGTCTGATTTTCATTGCTTGCAGCTCCCTTTTGTGTATTATTGAGGTGTATAAACATGATATATTTGTTGTTGCTGAGATATATATATTAGAACATACTTAACGTATTCTGAAAAAAGGTTGTCACAAATGACAGACTATAATCTGGTCCTTTTTTATCCAGATTTGCCTATGCACTCCCTTGCCAACTGGCTCAAACGTCTGATATCAGTATCTCTCTTTTTATATGTAAAGATAAGTTTCTGTTTATGATTTTCAATTATTGCATACTCATTATTTTGAGTTGTACTTTATACTGTCTTTATTGCATTTATTTCAAAAACATTTCTATACTCAGAGCCCAATCCGTCATATCGTTTCCACTCAATGCCTTTCTCGGGTGCTTCTTCAGGACATGTAGCAATTTGTACATTTTATGTTATGTGCATTTGTAAATCGCACTAGGGTATCCTGGCACTGAGTGTGTGCCTAGCTCTGACTGTGGTAGGTTGATTAATTGAAAAGCCAGGTCTTCAGCTTCTTGCAGAATTCAAGAAAAGAGGAGGAGACTCTGATGTGGAGTGGGAGGGCGTTCCACGCTTTGAGAGTGTTGTAGGAGGATGCCCGTTCTCCTGATCTGGTTCTGTGTAAGCTTGGGATGTGTGCGAATAGGAGTCCTGCGGATTGGGGTGTCTGGGTAGTTGGTGGAAGAAAATGTGACTGTTCTGGTAGGTGGGGTCTAATTTGTGTAGTGCCTTGAATGTGTGTGTGTGAGGAGTTTTAAATGAGTGCATTTGTGTATCTGGAGACAGTAGAGCTTCCTGAGGTGTGATATGAGTTCTGTGTGGGAGATTGAGGATAAGTCTGGCTGCCGAGTTGTGGATGGTTTGTAGTCTTCTAGTGAGTTGCTTGGTGATTCCAGCGTAGAGGGTGTTTCCGTAGTCTAACTTGCTGGTGACTTGGGTGTTAGTGACCGTTTTTCTATTGTTGCTTGGGAGCCATTTGAAGATATTCCTCAGCATATTCGGGGTGTGGATTCAGGATGCAGTGACAGTGTTGACTTGTGTGGTCATGTCCAGTTTGCAGTCAGTGATTATGTTGAGGTTCCTGGCATGGGTACTGGGTGTGGGTCCAAGTTTGGCTGGCCACAAGATGGAGTCCTATGGTGAGGTGTTCTTATCAAAGATCACTACTTCTATCTTGTCAGTGTTGAGCTTGAGACAGTTGGCTTTCATCCAATTAGCGCCTTCGGGTATGAGGCGGTGAACTTGTTTCTTGTGTTGGGGGTCTTATCCGAGAGAGAGAGAGTATGAGTTGTGTGTCGTCGGCATAGGAGAGGATGCTGATGTCATGTGTGTGGATGACCTTGTGTCATGTATGCTTTGAAGAGGGTGGGGTTGAGAGATGAACCTTGAGGAACTCTGCAGATGAGTTTGCAGGCTTCCGAGGAGTAAGGTGCCAGGCTGACAGCTTGTGTTCTATCCGTTAAGAGTGAGTAGATCCAGCAGAGAGTGGGTCCTTGGATGCCAATCTTATGCAGACGCCTGATGAGGAAGGGGTGTGAGACTGTGTGAAATGCTGTAGAGGGGTCCAGGAGAATGAGGGCTGTCACATATTCTCTGTCAATGATCATGCAGATGTCTTCTATGGCGGCAATAAGTGCTGTTTCTGTACTATTGTTGGGCCTGAATCCAGAGTGTGGGGCATCGAGGAGCTGGTGGTTGTCACTGTGGTCAGTGAGGCATCAGCTGATTAGTTTCTCTAAGACCTTTGCTGAGTATGGCAGGAGGAAGATGGGTCTGCAGTTGGAAAGCACAGCTGGGTCAGCAGATGGTTTCTTGAGATGGAGCATGACAGTGGCATGTTTCTAGGTGTCCAGGAATGTGGCTGAGTCGATGGAGGCATTGAGGATGGGTGTTAGTGCTTCTCCTATCGGTAGGAGTTCTTTGATGAAGGTGTGGTGGGGCAAGGGTCAGATGGGGCCATCAAGTGGATGGTCCTCATGGTAGCAGAAATTTTAACAGGGGTGACAGCAGGCCACAAGGCCAGGGTTTGTTCTTCTGCCATGATGGAAGATTGAGTTGCAACAGTGACGGGTTCCAGTTGAGGGTCGAAGTTGCTGCATATGGAGATGATTCTGTTACAGAAAACTTCTGAGAGCTTGTTGCGAAGGTCTTGTGAGAGGGGTGGTGTTGCTAAAGGTGGCAGGAGGTGCAGTGAAATCTTTTATGATGACGAAGATTTCATTGCTGCTGTTGCTGCTGCCATCGATACGATCTGCAAGAGTGTTGCGCTTGGCGTTCCGTATCTGCTGGTGGTAGCGTCTTAGGGCTGATTTGAAGATCCCTTTATCTGCGGTGTCTTTACTTGTTCTCCATTTCGCTCCAGTTGCTTGCAGTGGCATTTCATCAGCCTGAGTTCCTCTGTGTACTAGCTGGCCTGTATCCGGGCTCTTGACTTTATGTTGCGATTGTGGGGAGCTAGGGTGTCGGCACACGCAGTGATCCAGCTGTTGAGGTTCTTGTTGGCTTTCGGCAAGTTTCGGTGTGCTCGGGCCAGTGCACAGAGAGGGCAGAGGTCCACACCTCTTCTCTTTTTTGGGGGCCTCTGTGGTGGTAGGTCTGGTAGTGCATGATGGGTATGCTGAAACTGATGAGAACATGGTCTGTCCAGGTCATAGTTGCTAGCCTGTTGATTGTGATGTTCCTGATTGAGAAGAAAATCGGGTCCAATAGGTGTCTGGCGGTGTGGGTGGGTTTGGTAACATGCTCGGTGAGGCCAAGCTTTTCAAAGTTTTCTATATGGACTGCGTGGTCTTCTAGGTGACAGTTAAGGTCTCTGAGGAGGATGAAGGTGCTAGCGTTGGTGGTGAGGGGTGCGATGAAGTTTTCAGAGTACTGATGATGATCCCATATCTCTGACAGGATAGAAACATCATTGACTGTGGTGTGGATCCTTATAAACATTTTGTATCATATATTAATGGGCTGTGCTGTTGGTGTATATTTGATACGCACTATGATCATTTGTATCACACATTTGTATCACGTTTAAAAGAGCACTGAGCATGCTTTATTTACTGGCACCCACTGCGTTACTGTAATACATTCTCTGTTTTGCATTTTATGATTAAATATCAATTTGATGTGTTATCAATTGTTCTTTATTCGTATAGAAGGGACCACTGATTTTGTACTGCCCATTTTTTATCTATGCATATATCAATGTTAAATAGGTAAATCTGGATGAATTGGAGCAGACTAATGTATGTCATAGCAGAAAGGGCAGTTTGTCGAGGCACTAGACTTTTGCACTCAGCTTATTCTTTTAACAAGACTTATAGACTATGAGCAAAACTTGGACATTCAAGCAGGGCCTGTACAGAAGGGGGTTATACAATATATTGGACATTATACTGACATAAAAACCCACATAGAAAGATTTCAGTGTATTCAAAAAAAGTTGATCAATGCCTGAATTATTCGGACATATGTGTTCGTGAGTAACTAGTGGTGATGTCTTTTTCTTCACAAAACATCGTAATAGGAACAGCAGCATTATCAGATTCTGTAGAATCAGTACAGTGTAACAGGACCTATTAATCTGCAGACATCCTGTATGTCTTATGAGATGAGTGGCCAATGATTGTCCTATTACCACATTTTTACATCTTAGTAACACTAATACAAGAAAAGCGGTTTTTATTTGAGAGCAAATGTAAATAAATTAATGTTGACATCAACACAATCAGAAGAACCAATAGAAACAAACGAAAGTCCCTTATTTAGGTCTGAGATTTCTTCCTGAGTCAGAGTTGTAGTTGATGAATTTACATCTTGTGTTTCTACGATGTAGATAGTTGAAACTGATCATAACAGAGCTTGACTGATATTGTCTTGTGAAAATTTGGACCTTATTTAGAGTTTGGCGGTTGCGAACATCTGCCAAAAAGCAGTTTCTACTGTCCGCCCTATTAAGAGGTCATAGAAGCTATATACACTCAAAATTTTGTTGAAGGGATATCCGCCACTTTTAAGCAAATTTCCCACATCTGCCTAATTTTAAATAAGGACCTTAATATTGTCTTAAATTTATAGCATGTGTTTCCAATTTCTTCTAAATAATGTGTGGGGATGTTAATAACGCATGTTGCAAAAAATCTCACTAATTGCATTACTTTTTAGATCGAAAGTCATGTCGCGATGATGTATTTATTTATATTTGGAGCTTATTTTGGACTGGCGATTGCTTGGATCCAGTCTCGTCCTATTATAGGAGAGAGATTAAAATGGACAAAGAAAAATCTGAACCTATATCAGAGTTATTTTCAATGATAGGTAAGTATGTTGCTGTGATGTTCACAAATAACATTATATAAGATGCATTTAGAGTTCAAATGTTGAGATATTGCATCCCTTTATTTATTTTAAGTGCAAGCATACAGTATAATGATCACCTGTACTTCTAGAATATAGCACGTTACAACGCGTGCTTTTACTACGCAGTAGGTAACAACGCGGTTATTACAACGACCGCGTTGTTACAACGCGATGCCATTACTACGCAAGTCATTACATCGACTTGCAGTAGATGGCGGCGTAACATTAGGAATGTATAATTTACTATTCCAACTCCAGCCTACGCAACAGTAGGGAAGGTGTTGGAATAGTAAATTATACTATTCTTTATGTTAGAGCGCCATCTACTGCAATTCGATGTAATGATTTGCGTAGTAATGGCATCGCGCTGTAACAAAGCGGTCTTTGTAACGACCGCTTTGTAAAGGCATCACGGTCTAATGACCGTGATGTAAAGGTTGTTTCCCGTACTTCTGAGGACCCACTGCACCATAATGCAAAGCTTTTCAATCCCATGATCAAGTGCACATAGTTTTTCAACACTGAATGGAATACTTGGGTAGCATGTGAAAATATACAGTACAAAAAATATTGGTTATACAAAAAGGCCATAAATGTAAACTTCAAAAGTAAAGACCATATAAAAATACATACCTACAACAATATTGACAGGTGCTTAATGCCACCATCAAGCACTGAGACTAAATGTGGGATTTTGGGAACTGTTAACGTTGAAATGCTTAAACACAGGTATATATTTATGATCATTGTTTTTCTAGTCTTCCTTTTTTAGTCTTTATCTATGTAGTGTGTAATTTTGATGTCCGTACTTTTCACAGGAACTGTGCTCTAATTTACTATTAAGATTCTGACAAGAGGGGCAAAATTATAATTTTCATAGTTGCACATCTCTTATGAATATAAGCCATTCAACATAATATTTAGAAAGAAAATATTCTTATTTCAGCTTGACACATATATAGAGTTGAAGCACCATTTAGGTTACATATATAGAAAGTGATACCGTGAACTACAGATTTTGTTGGTGTTGTTGAGGTGTCTGAGGAAGAATAAAATATTATTAAACAATTTCCTGTACAGCTGCCTTGGTGATCTGCATTTCATTTAACGTTGGTTACCAAATGGCAATTTGATTTCTTTGAACATAAGGCTATTGTTGTGAATCAAAGTATGGGCAACAGGTGAATTTATCCTCTGTTGTGTTTTTGTGTTAAAAGCACTGATGACCTTTCCTCCCAAATCATAAGAGTAGCATAGGTAACATCACATACCAATTGACCCCCTGATTACATCACAGGAGGTGCTATTGTTCATCTTTAGACTCTAAGAAAGAATGATTGTAACTTTTATTAAATACCATTTACTGAAAACCTGAGGGGATTAATAAGCAATGATTGATAACAGGCAACAACACTGGAACTAAAACTAGCAAAAATTAAAGACATTTTACTTTTAAAAAGAACACTCATTGTTTTAGTTTTATAGGAGACATTGCAATACAGTCCACAAGGTTTGCAAAGAACAGCGTAGGGGAAGAACTGCTACCATTAGCTACACCTAAATTATTCTTATGGCCATCACTTTCTTAACAAAGTGCTTCAATTAATCTGCCATATATAGTCTATAACAATTCAGTGTTTGTAGAAAATGCTCCAAACTGAAAAAGCACCTGATTGATATATCTACTGTTTGCATGCATGGGCTTGCCCTGTCTGATTCTCTTTACCCAACTAAAGGAGACTGGAGTGACTGAGCCTGTCATAGCGACTACTTAAAAACAGGGATATTTGCTTGTTGAGGCCGAAGTGGCTTCCTGTATCCATCAAAGGGTTTATGGCATCTGAAAGGAGGTGAGTAAAAGTAGCAGGCACCATATAGTGTAAGTGGAAAAGTGTGTGTCTCACAGAACACCCATCATCCAACCCAAGTCCCATCCTAAGCATGAGACACTCTCAACACAAGGTTCCCTTACAAAATACATATGCTCTCTCTGTACTTCGTCATAGTCGGCCCATCCCACATCCCCTAAATACATTACATCACTGTCCCTCATGCTTTTGAACTCTTGTTCACAGTAATAAATGAATCAGACTCTTCCAAATCCACCACCACCCAGAACCAGAATATTCTCTTGATCCCTGAAACCTGCTTCACTCTCACATCAGCGTTTTCGATTAATTGGTACTATATGGTTACTCATTACAAAATTGTGAACACCTCCACAGTTATGGAGTTGAGTAGTTATCATCCAAAAGCCTTCCTTTGCTTGGCGCTAAGCAGAGCTATATAAAAGTTGTTTGATCTTGTATCCTGCATCCTTCCGTTGCCCCCATAAACTTCATCACATTTTTCCAAATCTACAGGATTCACAGACTCCAAAAGTCCATGTTGTCAGTACTTGCTGCCTCCTTGACTATTTATGGCAACACTCAATTCCTCTAAGATTTAAACTTTTCCAGTGATTCTGCAAACAAAAACATAAAAGAAGCCTTCCAGAGTCTAGCTTTCACAAACTGACTTTTTCCAACATTGCATAAACTACACGCTGCAAAAGCAACAATTGTGAGTTCACCCTTACCTGACATCCCCAAAATATCTTGACAGACAACCATCTACTTAGATTAACCTCACAAATTTGATATCCTGTTCACTATTCAACACTCCAACCCCACCACACACCCAGTGACACACACATGCTCTACATCTTTTCTATGGACACATTGCTAAAGAATCTAATTGCTTACTCTCAATAACCGCCAACCCAACCACAGATGCCAGAACCATAATAGACACAATCATCAAAGCAAAGCACTATATCTCTACCTAGCAATCTCCCTTTTCCTGAACATGAACTTCAAACCTAAACCCTGAATATCCTGACACACACAAGATCTAAGCAATAACACAAGAGAAATCCACAGACATGAGAAACAGTGGCACAAGTCCAAACATACATCAGACGTCATCCTTCTAAAGAATCTTGCAAGCAATAACATTGTCATTGAAATTATCAGATGAAACATGACACTGAACAAGTAATCCTCAAACATCCCCTGTTGCTCATTGACACATACCGATATTGAGCTTCTTTTTATCCCCTGACATTAACTGCCTTGTATACATCCTAGCTTCATTTGAAGATACAAGCAAAAGAGATACCAGACTCGTGTCATCCTTAAAAAAGGCATCTTCTCCAAAGCCCTTCATCATAAATTCAAGATCTGTAACAGCTTCCTTGCTAAAAACATTTTCTCTTCTCCCTAAAAGATTTGTCAAATACTATTACACCGGAAAAAACACAATACTTGACCGAGTTCCTCCCTTCTCATAAATACTCTTGAGCAAATTGTCATCATTCAGTCGAATGACCATGTAGACCGCAACAACATCCATACCAATCCTTCAGGTGCTGTTCTGGCACAGAAAACACCACCATCTAAGTAGTCAATTCCACCACTGAATAATTGATAATGGTGACCTCTCTCTTGTCATCACGCTCAACCTAACGGCATCTCTTTTGCCACAATCTGCCATCAATCACCCACTCTTTAAGCTTGGACTAATTTTCTTAATTCCCAGTTCACTGACTCAGGTCTGCTCAGATAAACTCTCCTAAGTCCCTTATGTCGTGAAGCATCCACTTTTTAACTGAGGTATCACCGCATACAAATACAAGTTCCATCTGGAAATGAGACTGTTTGCCTACAATTCTACTTCTCCCTTGTGCAGTCATGGATGTCAATCAAACCCGAATGCACCTCAATTTGTACTTATTTCAATAACAACAGTCCTCTCTCTCCTTTACTTACTATACGAAATCTAAGGACATTTACTTTCAAAATGACATCTTCTTCAAAACCTTCATCACCACAACAATTAGAAAAAGCCAGTTTCTAGCCCTAAACCTTATAGAAAACAAAAACCGAATTCCCTGATGTGAAATTTCTAAACTATGATATAGAGATCCTCAAAAAGACACATCTAAACGGGATTAACACCTTACTGCCACGACTTTCAGAGTCACCTTTTCTACACTGAAGGTACATGAATATACAGAAAGATGTGTGCTTTTATTTTAGTCCTCCCACACCAACAATGGACATCCCCTTACAAGACTGTCTCATTAGAAGCCAATTCATTTGAGCTGCAAGAAGTACTAGAACCAAAGACTTTGCATTTCCAGAATCTTTAAAAATCTGCTCCTCCTTGTAATTAGGCTTACCTCACATAATGACTTATTGCCCATTCATTTTTGCAGACCTTACTGTGAAGTTCATAATTGTTATTATTGTTGTTTTTATTAGTAGCTGTAGCTCATTGGCTCCGGTATTGGAGTCCATTAGAAGGATACTTGCTATGTTAGTTGGCTCACTATGGGGGCAGTGGCTCAAGTAATAGTAGTCACTATGGGAATGCTGACATCCATAAGGGGAACTAGTTCACATATATGGGTTTATCAGGGGCTACTGGAGTGTTGGTCCTAATATTGATGGTGTTATGAATTTACTGGGTCATATTCTGAGAAAGGGTGACACTGAAGGTAACAGAAGAATGCCAGCTTTTATAATTATGCTTCTCAGGGAGTACTTTGCAGACAATCTTTTAACTGCAACTACCTACACATGTCAGGCTGTCTGTTGCACTGACAGAAAACCAATACACTGGGATGTAGGTTACCACATTGACCACCATGACATCAACATAAAATAATTCTGATACATTGACATACATTAACATCGAGGCACCAGCACATGAACATATGATTACATCCACACAACAAGACCTTGATTTGTTAAATTACATTGACTAGATCAGCAAAGTACATAACCCTCAAATTCATGCAAATTTTTACCCTGTGCCTTAACCTTACCCTACTAATAGGCCTGCACGTAACCCCAGTATTGGCCCTACACATAACCTTAACACTAATCCACAAACATTAAAATAAATTACAACAGTTTGCATGGCAGTGGGAGCACATCTTTAATAGTTCCTTTAAAGTAAAGGAAATGGTCATAGATGTCTATGAAGTTGAAGCATCTTACGTTTATTGATAGTGGCTTGATTCAGCCAACATCAGATTTACATCAGGCAACAGCCAACATGTGTTTCTTCAATAGAACCTTTATACATGGTATGAAGGCAGTGTCCTATTAGCAGTCAACCTTAGGTGGTGAGCTAGTAGTGTGGGCATTCTTAAAGAGAGCAATAGGAACAACAGGTTAATTCAGAGTATGCTAGATAATTCTGCAGTATATTATGCTGTCACCCGAATCACTGTCCTGTCCCATTTAAATTGATTAGTTTCTGGAGACAAAATTGTAAATAGACAATTAGAAAGAACCATATCCGAAAATACAAATCCTATAAAATTTGAAAACTCTGTAATCTCTACAAAAATGGTGGATCACCCTGCCCAGATGGATTTAATTGTTCGTACTAGAATATCTTTAGTAAAGTTATATTCAGTCTTGCATGTCATATAAACACAACATTTGGAATAAGAATTGTCATTCCTAATGAAGCCCCTCAAATCAGTGTCATAGCTACAAAGGACATGTTATATGTGGATACATCTATTTACTATGCAAAGGAAAATCCTTATGGAAATTTGGTAGTTATAGTTAGGATGTAGTTTGCATAGGAAGAGTTTTTTTCATTTGGCAATACCTTTGGCGTCTTTTGACAAATCCTAACGAATTTTTTAAAACTAGTATGTCATTCACTTCAGCTGCTGTCTGAAATTTGTGTGGTGATCCGTAAAAGTGGGGGCCGAGGAAAAAAGGGGGTCCCAAAACTCGTTTTCCTCATGTTAATTCCCAGGGATTTTAGACACGACTACAGCCCAAACTGCTGAATGAAATTACATCAAATTTGGCAGAAAGGTAACTGTTGGTTCAGAACGCGATCTTTTTGTAAATTTGCGTAAATCCATTCAGTAGTTTTTGAGATATTAAGAGAAAAAACAATTTGTATATATAGGAACGTGGATCCTGCAAATCGTTCATGCAGAGGTTCGTGCACCCACGTGCCATGAGATGTACTGGGACTGGCTGACAGCAACCTGTCTAGAGAGTTGCACCAGCCATTTTGTTAACTGGGACCCTGCCCGGGGGGATAAAAATTAAGATTAAAATGCATACAAGGGGTCAGGGTAGGGGTACCCTGATCTCATGGGTGCATTGTAGGGGTTTGTGGAGCACCCCTACAAGTTAGAAAATGCCATAAACTGTTTTTTCCCATGTGCGAGGAGTCGTGACCCCATCGCCACATTCAACGTGGCCCCCCTGTGTAAGGTCATGGTGGAGTCGCGAACCTCAAAAAAATTAAATAATATACATTGAAGCACTCTCTCACACAGTAATTCATGCACTCACTGAGTCACACAGACACTCACGCATCCACTCACAGACTCCCTCACAGACACATGCACCCTCTCACAGACCCATTCAAACACATTTCCAGTCACAGATCCACTTAGACACTCACGCACCCATCACAGACCCACGGTCATGCACCCAGTCACAGACCCACTTATACACTTATGCACCCAGTCACAGACCCACTCAGACACTCATGCATGCAGTCACAGACCCACTCAGAGACTCACGCACCGACTCACAGACCCACTCAGTGACTCATGCATACACTCACAGACCCACAGAGAGACTCTAGCATACACTTGTGGAGCCACTCAGAGACTCATACACCCACTTGTAGATCCACTCAGAGACTCATGCACCCACTCACAGACCCACCCAGACACTTATGCACCCACTCACAGACCCACTCAGAGACTCTCGCACCCACTTACAGATCCACTCAGACACTCATGCACCCATTCACAAAGTCACTCATACACTCACGCACCCACTCACAGAGCCACTCATACACTCACACACCCACTCACAGAGCCACTCAGTGACTCATGAATACATTCACACACCCATGCAGAAACTCATGCACTCACTTGCAGAGCCCCTCAAAGACTCACAGTCCCACTTGTAGACCCACTCTGAGACTCACGCACCCACTTACAGACCCACTCAAATACTTATGCACCCACTCAGACACACATGCACCCACTCATAGACCCACTCAGAGAGTCATGAACCCATCACAGACCTACTTATACCCTTATGCACCCAGTCACACACCCACCCAGACACTCATGCACGCACACCCATTGCGCACCTGAGAAAACATGGTGCAAAGGTGCATGGAGGCTTCACGGCACAGAAAAAGCTATTACAACCAGCTTTAAAATATTTCCACATTAAAATTATTATACTAATATTTATGTATTTGAAACTACATATCTTACACAAAACAGTGTAACTTCTCCAAAAATAACGCCGGGTCCGCGCACTCACCCAGACAGGTGTTCGATCGGTACGCGAGTCCCACATTTTCCAAAAAAGAAATATTACAAAGGGTCATAAGTTTCATATTTACAGGTATCTTATTCTTAGGTAATTTATTTATAAAAAAACAAATAAAAATCATGACATAAAAATAAAAAAGATATTAGTAATTCACAGAAAATACCAAACATTACAGGGACATTTGATTTATGAAAAATCTTTTTAAAAACCTTTGAAATTCACTGATAAAACCAAAGGTTACAAGTACATTATAGTTAGGAAATAGAATTTTTAAAAACCTTAGAATTTCACTGAAAAAACCAAGGATTACAGGAACGTTAAAGTTAGGAAATACAATTAAAAAAACCTTAGAAATTCACAGAAAACCTTAGAAATTCACTGAAAAAACAAAAGGTTACAGGGACGTTATAGTTAGGCTCATATTACTCTCATACAAAACCATTGAAATTCAGCAGTTATAGTTACCTGAACTAACTATAACTTACGCCCCTGCAATGCACTGCTTATGACCTCACATATTACATCACTCATGACATGGTCAGTGACATTACTGATGACATCACGGATGACGTCTCAAATGACATCACGGATGACATCACTGATGACATCCCAAATGACATCACTGATGACATCATCCTGTGATTGTGAGTGTTTTCTAAAAGTGTTTCTAATTACAAATGCACTAAGCTAAACTGATTGGAAGCAAACTATCTCCATCAATTGAGTCTAATATTTGCTAGCTGTTACTTCCAAACTGCATATTTGGGCATTTTGTCACAGTGTTTATTCCACATTTACTCTTTTATTTTTATATTAATTTTTGGGTGAGTTTTGTAAGGTGCTATATGCCACCTTAAGGCAGCCTCGGAGCGCTTGAAGAGGAGAATTAAAAGGAAGGAGAACTAACTGAACTCCCAAAAAATAATAGTAAACAATCAGTAGCCCAGCACCAAAATTCTGACTCTGTCTGATGGATCTCTTCTTCATACTTAGAGATGAACAATCACTAAAGCCTTGAAGTAGATGAACCTCACTGTCAGGAACTTTTCTGGTGTTAGTGGGTAATGTTAGGAATGGTTCAACAGCAGTCTGAGTGGCGTCTGTAGGTGGTAGCAGCAGTACCAAATCCTTGATGAATGTTTGAATATAGATGGTTCTTTCCGCCAGACAACCATCAATCCTGAATCGCCCAAAAATAGGGTAGCTCTGAATTAGAAGGTTCAGTTTCAGGTGAGAGCCTTGCGCTTCATAAACGTGCATGGAGTGCATGTATAGGTAGGCAGGGATATACACACAGCCCTGACAAAGGCCTCAGACCCAGATGGGCTCTTGGCGAGGACCAAAACATGTTGGCAAAAATCAGGGGCAATTGAGATACTATTGCTCAATTAAAACCCTGTATCTATTTTTACTCATGTCCACGGTACTCTACAAATAAAAATAATTAATTTTGGGCATACCGTGAGGCATTTTTAGTATCTTTTACCTATCGGGATCTCTGCTATTTTTCAGAGAAATACTTTATATAAGAACTCCCATGTTTAGTTGAGTCCGCCCTGGTGGTACCATCCTACCAGGGTCTGGATAGGTGCCAATGCTGAAGCATGCCACTATTCAGTGGGTGAGGCATCTATTCCAAAATCTTTAGATGTCTTAGTAGGACCTTTAAGTGGTTTTGCTTCCTTCTCTTGTCCCTCTTTGCCTAGTTGCCCTTTTCTGTATGGAATGTTAGGAATAACTCTTTAACCAAATATACCTGAGGATGGTTTGATGAAGAGTGTAAAAAGTGTAAAATGGAGTTAAGGAAATTACAATCTCCATTGGAGGGGTCTGGTATTACATTTACTTGGTTGAAAAGGCAATATAAGATCCTAATTAAAGGTAAGAAAGTAAGTTTTTATGATAAAAAATGGAGTGAAATGTTGAAATATACAGGCAGGGGATCAGAACATTTTTGGGGGGGTTGGTGAATAATATAGCTGTTTCACATGCAGTGTCCCCCTCTTAGATGATCTCTGAAGAGTACTGGGTGTCGCACGTGAACAAACTTTATGTCCCCTCTTTGTAAATGAACAGAGATATGCCTATAATGCTGAGCCAGACACTCCTGAGATATTTACTAAAGAACAGATCAAAAATACAATAGCAAGGTTCAATTTAAGTAGGGACACTGGACCGCCCAACTTCCCAGCAATTGTAGTAAAAACCAACATCGATTGGTGGGCAGAGACTCTGAAGTGTCTGTAATGATGGGTAACCAAAACAGGAATTATTTCTGAGTCCTGGAAGGGCTCCGTGATGAAACCATTATTAGAACATTGGAATGTTGGGAGCTCATTGAAGACAATGGAGTTGCTCTGGGCTTATAATGGCTGGTATAAGCCCAGCGCTCCAACATTCCAATGATTGTCTTTTTGTTTCTCCATTTTTAATTTAGAACATTCTACCCTTAGTGGGTGGAATGTTCTAATAGCCTTATAGCCCTTCTGCCTCAGGCTATATAACGGTTGTTAAAGGCCCTCTCCCTCGTTATAGGCCCTCGCCTGCGGCTCGGGCCTATAACTCGGGCCTATAACTCGGGATCAGGGCCTTTAACAGCCGGTATAGCCCTCGGCAGCGGGCTATAAGGCTATATTAAAGAAAGGAGATGGTACAATTATGGCAGATTGTAGGTTAATTAGTCTTTTGGACATGTAAGCAAAAATATTTGCCATAATATTTCTCAAAAGACTTGAAGATTGGGTCTTAGATAATAAACCTCTGCATACTGAACATGGTGGCTTTCAGGCCAGGCACTCCACAATGGATTATTGTTTTTCCCGCTAGGCAATAATTAAAAATTCCATAGGAATAAATAAAAGATTGTGTAGTTGTTTAGTGGCCCTTGATACGGTGGACAGGGGGAGACTATATCACAAACTGGGCACTTAGAATATCCAGAGGGACCTGCTGCCTTTGATTCAGGAGTTATATGCCTCAAACTGGACCCAGGTGCAGATGGATCAGTCATGGAGACTAACTAAAAGAATAGAAAGTATTAATGGCCTTCGCCAAGGCTGCTTGTTAGTCCCAATTCTTTTAGGTTTTTATGTGACTGATCTCCCAACATGTCTGAATGAATCAAATTCCTTTCCCCCAAAAATGGGAGCAATTCACATTCCCTGTCTGATGTATGCGGACTACCTCGTCATTTTAGACTGTACTTTGAGAGGTCTCCAGAAGACATTGGATGCACTGACAGCATACTGTTCACTAGACCACTTGAGGATTAATCTAGATAAAACAAAGGTCTTAATTTTTTGTAAAAAAGTACCCAACTTAAATTGGTATATTAATAGCATGAAAGTAGAAGAAGTTACATCTTATAAGTATTTGGGATTGTACTTAAGTGCCAGATTGAAGTAGAATGAACAGTTGAAGCAAATAAGATATAGGGCTTTCTCTTCAAATACGATTTGGGCTTTATTACAGGTGGGCTCCTTGGTGAAGTTTAACGGTATGTATATTAGTTTACCATTCACACCACTTTTAAAAGCCTTTTGCATAAACGTACTCCTCTAGCACTTTACGAGTCTGAAATATTAAGCATAGATAAAGGGGATATTTTAGACCTGTGGAAAACATGTGTATAAAAAGAGTTTTAAATCTTCCAAAAGGGTCCATGATACAGAGTATTAGACATGAATTAAAGTTAATCTTCTGGACATATATGGCAAGAGTATGGTTTTTAAAATGTTTATATAATCTTACTTGGGTGGATAGCCCCGAAAGGATAGCACAGGTGTGTTGGATTGAGGCCCAGTGGAGTGAGCTAAAATGGGCTCGATCTCTCTAGAGAAATGTACAAAATCTCAAAGATTATATTTTATCCGCAGAGGTTTTTGCTAGCCATGGCCCTTCCCACATAAGAAGTTACTTCGGAAAGCAGCTTGGACTTTGTCAAAAAGATAAGATGTACTTATCTCAAAACCTTTCAGTCCAAATAATGGTGTTGCCATTGGGCAGTTCATATATATACCCATATCTTTTTTATTTGCCAGACCCTTTACTTCATTTGGAAAATAGGTGTTAATCTTTTTATGGCTATCCCCATTTCGGCTGAAAAGCTAGGAAAAATAAAGGTCACTGTATATACACTTTACAAAAAAATAAACTATTATTCATGTACTAAATGATTGCCCTCTTTTAATTAGGCATCGGAAATTCTTAAGATAACTATTTATCAAAATATGGTGCACTGTTGCATCTTCTTGCAATTTATGTTTAAGCGAGTATTCGATTTTTAGATGTAACTGAGGGTCTGGGGCTCTTCTTACGATCAGTGAGAAAAATGGGCTGGCATGAATTAATTTTATTGCAGGTTACTAGGATGGGTGGAGAAACCTGGGCTTTTGTGCTACAGTTGTCAGGGCCCAATCTTAGAGTTGGCACATGCCTCACAAATGGCTACACCCAAGAGCCATTGTAGGGTACAAGTTTAAATAGTTGGCGGAGGGCTGTGCCTTCTTGATTAGTGTATTGTAGGAGGAATATTTTCCACAGTTCATAAGTAGGTTTCAAGCACGCTGTGTTTATTCATATTTTCATGCATAGAACAAAAGACAGCCGACACGTGTTTCGCCCGTTTGGCCCATCGTCCGAGGGCTTTTTCCAGACTGATTAGGTGCAAGGGTAATATTGAGACACAGGTTAAGCACAGAAAGAGTGAATCGGACAATAGAAATAAGGGGGAACAGTGAGGATATACCGTAGTCAGGTGGTAATGAGGGAGGGAAGACAGGGGAGGGGGAAAGAGAGGAAGGGACACGGACAGTGAAGGGTAGGAAATGGTGCAGAGGGGAGGAGGGAAAGAAAAATACAACAAGAAATTATTCAAGATTCATAATTCCACATTATTCCCATATCTCAGAATTTTTTAGTCAAATTCAGCATCTTCATCATGATCAATTCCTGTCCAAGTTTTAACGACACATATATTTGCATTTCGGAAAAATTTGTCATTTGACATACATTCAAAAAAGGTACCAACTATTATTCATGTACTAAATGATTGCCCTCTTTTAATTAGGCATCGGAAATTCTTAAGATAATTATTTATCAAAATATGGTGCACTGTTGCATCTTCTTGCAATCTATGTTTAAGCGAGTATTCGATTTTTAGATTTAACTGAGGGTCTGGGTCTCTTCTTACGATCAGTGAGAAAAATGGGCTGGCATGAATTAATTTTATAACTATATACCTTTACATTTTAATGCACATTATTTTTGTAATTGATGTTTTAGGTAGTATTTGTTTTTAGATGTAATTGTGAGTCTGGAGTGTTTTTTATGTTCCGTGAGAAATATGGACAGTCATGAATTAATTTTATAACAAGATAAATGGATATTTTAATGTATGTTATTTAAAAATGTGGAGTTGAATTGTATTGATTTTAGGGACAAATGTCCAAATCACTTAATATTTGATCTGTTCTGATCTCACAGTTTAGTACATGATCTGAGATGAAGTACCATAGTTCCAGTGTCAGGCACATGACCAGTAAGGCAATCGATTTAAATCAGAGGGCAGAGGGATCGCAATTGACAATGAAGAGGGGAATTTAACTGTAGGACTCGATGAAGAGGAACATTTCCAAGCTCCTTCTGAATATGAGGACACCATCATTCAGTCTCTTTTAAAGCTCTTTTAAAGTCTCTTTTAAAGCGATAAGCACCCCCACACAGAGGAGCTCTGGGTCTGAAAAAAACTGCATGGCCTCTATGATGAGCAGTATTATGTTTGCTGATTGAAAGCGTCTGGAAGGCTGGATGGAACAGTTTACCAAGGTATCTTGACAAGTGACTTGTTGACAAGGTAATGGGTCTTGACCAAATGAGATGTTTATTGGGAACGAATGGTGGATTCTTAGTGCCAGTGTGGTATGGTTGTGGCTTCTCAGGCCAAGCAAGAGACAGACATGGGTCTGGACTCTTTGGAGTTTTGATAATGTTTTCTTTGCAAGGTCTGTAAAGACACGATTACAGTAATCAGCTTAAACATTACCACTGCTAGTACTATAGAGATTTAGGAGAGGCAGGATCCTCTTAGCAGCTGTAGGTTGTAGAAAGCTAATTTGGAGACAACCATTACTTGGAGATTGGAGGTAGATCATTATCAAAAAGAACCCCAAAGTTACAAACCTTTTCCACAGGAGGTCGTAGAGTACCTAGATATTCTGCACACTGAAGGGTAGAGTGTATGAATGTGCAAGGCCCATGAGCAAAATTCCAGGTTCATTACCATTTAGGCAAAGCCAATATTGAAGCATCGGATGGTGCACCCATAATAAGCAATATGACACACCGGGATTGTTGTCAGTATTGTGTTCTAATATGACATAGATTTGAGTGTCATCCATGCTACACATGGTTACCAATCATCCAAGTCTCCACGATGCTAGTGACTGGTGCTATGTAGCTGTTGGAGAGCAAGGATGAGATAGCAGAACCCCACATGTGATGTTTATGGATTCGTAGAAAAAGGAGCCCGTTTAACTTGGTGAATGTGGTCTCACAGAAAGGGAGCAAACAAATGCTAATGCCAAAAGACGAAGCCAATTTAATAAGCAGTACATTGCTGTTAATAGTATCAAATGCGACAGAGGGCTACAAGAATTATAGCTGTTGCTTTGATCAAGAGAATGTGCAGAAGCATTGCCTCAGTTCCTGGATGAAATCTAAAACCTGATTTCAAATCACTTAATCTACCATTGGACTCTTAGAAACATATAGATATCAGCAGATTGGATGTTAGTAAGTAAGGGCTTGAGAACCCCATTTCTTTAGACAATTTCTTTAGATCATTTCTTTGTGGAAATTTCAGTGTCAACATAGTGGACTGGAAGTATATCTTTTTCGCTGAGGTATATCAGTATCCCCAAAAATATATGTGACATGCAGTTTTAACAGCCAGAGGTTTCAGCATCCTTTGAGTGCCATCCTATAGCATTTCCTCTGAAGGGAGATGCATTTGTTGTCATTTCTGGTATGAGATGTTGTGGTTTTCAATTAATGATACACAAGCATCTCGTCATAGGAGGACTATGATAGTAGCCACACATGGAAGGTTGTAAGGTTTGCTTGACGATGCCCATTTGTACTTTCTCTTGTTTCTCTATGATAGGTAGGCCATGAATAAATTAAGGTTTTCTATGAAGCCCTCCTTCAATACAAAATGTACCTAGAATGGGGTCTGACCAGTAGATATATTGACAACTATTTAGGAGGAGTTCAGGTATCAGAGATAATACTCAATTGAGGCTGTATACTCCTGACCGGATTTATTATTGACCAACTGGGTTAAACCCATGCTGCCGATGCCCTCTTTAATGCATTGGCTATTGCTGTTTAAATTCGCTTGGTCATCAAGTCAGACATTTAGATCACCCAGAATTAGAGCATGTTTTGAGACAGTTAATCTATGTTGAGCAGGACCGAGGAGGTCTGTTTTAGGTCAGAGGTATATCAAAGAAGATACACATGTGGTGGTCAGCTTAGAGACACTCAATTAAGAAGTACTAAAATGAGTCAAATGATGGGCCTTGCAGTTCCCTGCAGGCCATCAAGCAGTGGCAGCTCCTCCGCTAATGCGGAGGAGCGTCGCCCCACTGCCATGAACCAGCAAAAAAAGGAAAAAATAAAATGATAATAACGTAATGTTATTATCATTTTATTTTGTCCTCCTGCTGCGGCAGCTTTGCGTGAAGGGCGGGTGGGGCTGCAGAGCAGGGGAGGAGTGGCAGAACCCTCCTAAGTGCACAATGACCGTTTGGTCGGCCCTCTCGGGCCACCCTAAACAGTCATGCGCACTTTCCCTGTTCTCCATGCAGGCTGCATTACAGCCTGCATGTAGAAAATGCCCACCCCTCCAGCCCCTGGCTGAGCGCCGTGTCACGGCGCTCAGTCCAACCACAACTCTGCATTGCAGCGTTGTGATTGTTCAGGGGAGCCGGGCTGTGACGGAGTCCGAGACGGAGGAGAGCAGGAGTGGAGATGCGGGACCCGGCGGCAAGGTAAGTGTATTTTTTTATTTTATTTTACATTGTGCCCCATGTGCCCCGTAACCCCCCCCCCGTTCCCCCCCAGCTGCCCCCCGCCACACCACCCACGAGCCGTGCTGGCCGCCACTGCCATCAAGTAGGGGTATATCTCAGCTGGCTGTCCCTCTATTCGCATCTCTATTTTTGGCAATAATGATATGGTTATCAAGGGGGATGTTTGTGATATCTGGTGCTGATGTGTCATGAAACCTGCCACTAGTGCAAGGCATAGCTTATGATTTGATAGTGAATCGAGTGGGCAGTGTTGACCACTGATCTTTTATTGAGAACGGAGCCTATGAAGGATTTGCCTTGGGCAGTAGACGGTTGGATTGTATGGTTCCGAATTAGAGTAGTGCCTGAGAAGGATTCCATGTTGGGACAGTGGCGGGTCGCATAGGGCATGCTGCGGGGCGGTGGGGCGGGGCGGGGCGGGGGGGTAGTAAACTCGGACATACGACGGAACGGAGGAACGTAATGATTACTTTCCTCCGTTCCGTCGTATGTCTGAGTTACTACCCCCACCCTGACCCTCCCCTCCCCGCCCCTCCCCCGCCCCGCCCCACCGCCCCACAGGACCACCTATGCGAGCCGCCACTGTGTTGGGATCCATGTGTGAGTAATACGGAATAAACAGTGTGGGTGATTTCATGAGTAGGACTGATATTGCATTGCTGGAATGAGACTTGATGGAGATGAGCGAGTTCTATGGGAGAAGCACTCCAGGGGGAAGTGCTGGAAGTTTATGACTCGGCACAATCTTATTATGCAGTTTTGTTAATGCTTTATTGGAGACATTCTGATGTTGGTTGCTCTAATGCAGAGAAGTTGTAATGCTTTGCTTGAATCAATATCTTCCCATTACTGTATATTTTTATAATGATTATGAGTGTTTGATGAAGTTACTATCAACTTGCAACCACCTTGTTTTGAATTTCTTTTAGCTATGTTTATACACCACTGTTGGAGGATAGTTTATTTTAAAGCTGGCACCTCTGTTTTTTTTTAAATATCTTTATTGAATTTTGTTCATACAAACATGAAACAATACATTGATCTCGTTTGCAAAAGGAAAACCACTGTCATTTATAAACTTGCAGAGGTACTTGTTCGACTCATTAGGAGACAGTGTAGCAAATACAATTATATCGTATGCGTTATTAAAGCAAAACGAAAATCTGAATCATGCGCCTGCATTTGCTCCTTGTTGCCCCTAGTCACTAACATTGTTTTCGCATTATGTTCATGCGATTAACAGTTGCAATACTGCTTATCTCTTATATTTGACTGGGAGATAATGCGACTCTTCAGGTGCTATAAATCGATTCTGTAGGACTGTTTGCGTGACAGTGTACTATTGGCAATTCTCAATCCAACAAATATACATCTTTATAAAAATCATGAACTGATAACAACAACAAAAGAATAATAAATGTCTAAGAAAATAACAAAAAGAAAACATTTTACTAATGAAAAGGGGACTGCCATCGAATAGATACTGTGGTTGGGTTGTAGTGCGCATATAACTATGAGTGCGCTCAGCTCAATGGTTTGCTTAGTGTGTTGCCAAGGAGGTGAATGCAAAATGATCACAATAGCTGTACCTAAATGCTGTGCGAGCTAACAGCGGAGAAGACGTGCTAGCGTAGGTATGTTGGGCTAGGTTGACAGATGTCATACTTGGTCGGCTATCAGGTGGCAGCTGCTTCATCGCCGCTGGCCGCTAGTGGGGACATAGCTTCCCCTTCACCATCTGGATGTACGAGGGTGCGTAGGATTGCATCCCAGGACTGTGCAATAGGATACTTACGCAGTCCTGCAGTTTCTTCTCTATGCAATGTGGTGCTTTCAGCTTGCGCCCACACCACTAGGGATTTCTCCCAGCTAGTTATTGCTGGAGGATCTTTATGCTTCCATCTTTTAGTGATGAGGCGCTTTGCTGCTATTAGGCCCAAATCTTTAAATCTAGTGACAACCTTGTTTTGCTTCGTTCGTGCATAGAGTCCTAGTATACAGACCTCCCATGTGCACGCTAGTGAGGACTCAGTGCATCTCTCAAGCGTCTCCACAACCGCACACCAATATGTTTGGAGCTGGGTGCAAGACCATAGCATATGTAAAAGACCGGCGTCTGCGAGTTGGCATCTTGGGCAGGCGGAGGTGGTAATATTAAAGTACTGATTTATTTTGTCTGGGGAAAGGTATGCTCTGTGTATTATGTATGTTTGAATTAATTTAAATTTAGAGCTTCGAGGTATGTATGTGGAGCCTGCCAGGATTCTGTCCCACTCCTTGTCTGTCCACGGCTGCCCCCTATCCTCTGCCCAGCGCACACGGAGCGTCGTTGTTGGTTTCAGTGTATGTGTGAGGAGGGCTTCTGCTAACCAATGCACTATATGAGAGCCCTCTCCCATGACATGGAGGTATTGTAGGAGCAAATGTGTGGGTAGTTCCGCTGTAATGTCTCCCCACGCAGCCGTTAAAGATCTGACTATTGCATTGTATAGAAGGAATTGCCCCGCAGGGACACCATTGTCATTCCCTAGAGTTTCGAATGTAAGTAGTGTGACCTCTGCATATAGGTCCCCCAGCGTTTCCAGCCCCGCCTCACGCCAACATAGTAAGGCCAAATCCGGCACTCTGTCCCGGCCTCTGGGCATCCCCATCAGTGGTAACGATGGAGCATAGGGAGTCGTATCTCGGGTAAGGTATAAACTTCTGCGATAACATCTGTGTGCGAGTTCAATGTACATTTGAGGAGGGCGGGGGAGTGATGCCGCAGGGTGAAACAAATGGCAGACTCGTGGTTGAGACCACTGAGGAAGTGTTGTTGCAGTATCTTCTAGGTTTTTACCGCTTAGCCATTTTGTCACCCACTGCAATTGAGATGCTAGATAATATAATTCCATATTTGGAACTGCCAGTCCACCTCCGCTGGTAGGGGCGTATAGCTTCCGAAGCGCCACTCTAGGCCTCCCTTTATTCCAGATCAAATCCCGCATCTGGCTTTCTAGGTTCCGAAGTATCTTCACCGGGACATATATTGGAATGTTCGAGAAATAATATAACAATCTCGGCAGGATTATCATTTTCGTTAATGTAACGCGACCCATTACACTTAACGGCAAAGTCTTCCAAAATTGCATCTGTGCTTTGACTGCAGAGATGGCTCTTATAAGATTTCCCTCTAGTATATCGGCTGGGGATCTGTATATGTATATGCCTAGGTATCTAAACGTGGTTGTGTACCAGGGCAGATCGGTCGCATTAATAGATATGGTAGTCGTATTTAAGTTTTCGTTGAATGCATATACTCCTGATTTGGTCCAGTTCACTCGAAGTCCGGACATATTCTCGAATTGCTGGAAGATGGCTGCTATGGCGGGGGGAACATTATATAAGTCTCACACATACAATAGCAGGTCATCTGCATATAAAGAGACTGTGTGTAGCCCATCTCCTAACGGTATTCCCCAACCTATGCCGCTTTCTCGGAGTAACACAGCTAGGGGCTCCATTGCAAGGGAAAAGAGCAGCGGTGACAGAGGGCACCCCTGTCTTGTCCCGCGTCTGACCCTTATTGTATCGGAGATGAGCTTCCCTGTGCAGACTCGAACGGTGGGGCGCTGGTAAAGCAACTGGATCATCCGCATATATCGATCTCCCAAGTCATATTTGCATAAGACCGCTGCAAGGTAGGGCCACTCTAGGGAGTCAAAGGCCTTCTCTAAATCAAGCACCAGACAGCCAGAGCGCGGCCACCTGTCTAAGGCAGATTTCTGAATTCTGAAAAGCCGATGGATATTAAGGGATGTGTTCCTAGTGGGAACAAAGCCATTCTGGTCAGGATGGATCATTGTTCTCACCAAGGGAGCCAGGCGCTTAGCCAGGAGGGATGCAAATACTTTATAATCAGTGTTTAATAAAGCTAATGGACGATATGAGCCAAGGGATACTGGGTCTCTACCAGGTTTGAGGAGTGATACCAATGTTGCTTCATTTTGCGTGACTGTTAAGGCTGTGTCTTCAATGGCAGCTTCATATGTTTTTATTAATTGTGGTATCAGGACTTGTGAGTTGGCCTTATAGAATTCGGCTGGCAGGCCATCTGGGCCTGGCGATTTGCCGTTAGATAGAGAGAAAATGCTGTCCCTGACTTCCTCGGGTAGTATAGGGTCGTTGAGTTCCGCTCTTTGTCCTGGCGTTAGCTGTGGCAACGTCAGATCAGTGAGGTAGGACTGAAGGTCATCAGATGTAGTTTGGAGCTGAGATTTATATAGTTGGGCGTAGTGAGCCATAAATGCAGCGTGTATTTCTCTCTGTGTGTAGACCGTAGTGCCCTGGGAAGTGCATATGGATGTTATCGGCGAAGTCACTGTGTCTTGGCGAATCAACCAGGACAGCAATCTGCCAGCCTTGTCCCCTGTTTGATGTGTTCGCGCCGAGTGTGCTGCATAATTTAAGCATCGTAGCCGTTCTATTAATCTAGCGTGTTCCTCTCGCTTCCGTGCTAAGAGCTCCGTAGAGCCTTCCACGGCTTCACGCTCGCCCAGCTCCAGCCCCCTCTCCACGGCAATGAGTTCTGTCTCTAATTGCGTACGCATCCCAGCTTGTGCACCTAAACAGTGCCCCCGTATGACCACCTTAAAAGCATCCCATTCTAACTGCGGTGTAGAGGCCGTGCCTGCATTTTCATCGAAGTACTGCGTAATGGTAGTGGCTAGTAAATTACGGAACGGTGCATCAAGCAGGATGTCTGGTTGTAGCCGCCAGAGGGGGATTGGTGGCCTTACATGCTCCCATGCTAGCTCCAGCACATGAGGGTTGTGGTCTGAATGCGTCCGCCCCAGATAGTAAGCCGTGGATACGCTCGAGAGTAGGTCTTCAGTCAGCAGAAACCGGTCAAGGCGCACATACAGATCATGCGCTCCTGAATAATAGGAATATTGTTTGTCAGAGGGATTTCTGTGGCGCCATATATCCGTCAAGCGCCATTGTGCCGTCCAATTGGACAGAGCCTTCATGGCAATATGTGTACTTGTCCCTGTGAGAGGAGGGAACGAGCGATCCAGTGAGACATCTAGAACACTATTATAGTCACCTCCCAGTATCATTGGAACATCATGCCAGGGCGCTAAAGCACTTGAAAGATTATCAAAGAAAGCCCCCTGATCTGAGTTGGGTGCGTAGAGCGAGGCAATAACTATTTGTCTACCATCCAATATGCCATTGACTATGACATATCTACCCTCCATATCTATTAATGAATCTGTTACCTTAAAAGGGACTCCTGGCCTGACCCATATTAGGACCCCTCGAGCAAACGCCGAGTAGCCCGTGGCATAGATTTGTCCCCTCCAGCGACGTTGTAGAAGTACTATCTCTGTTTTAGGGAGATGAGTCTCCTGTAGGAGAGCTATTTGTATTCGGTGGCGTTTAAGATAAGAGTAAATGAGGTATCTGCGTGATGGGGTATGTATTCCTCTCACATTCCAGGTACCAATCTTAATCGAAGCCATGATGTTTGGTCAGTACAAGCATATATGCAACAAGCAAGCTGATGATGAATACATAATGAGCAGTGATGGTGCACCCATATTAGCAATTGCAATGACGTTTTATCTGTTTTCTCAGATGGCATGTTCCAACACACAGTAAATAACAGCACTAACAAAAACAAAATAATACATAATACTAAGAGGTCGAGCATGCAACTAGCAGCCGTCCAAACCATGCATAGTGGCAACATCCAAATGAGGACTAAGGAGGGTGTGCTGCGCACAGCGCTATGCGTGTATCAAGTTTCGAAACGATGTCATGGAGTCCCCCATGCTACCAGCTAGTGCTATGCTGGCCAGAGCTGTACCTGCCCTCAATATGACGCGTAATCGCCTGGAGGTAAAGAGTGAGAAGAGAAAGAGGGTGTAGCCAGCAGGAGTGGAGGTTCCCAGATATTCCCCCCATTTATGTAGGTGTGCTGATTGGTAGCTAAGTACACCCCTGTCTCCTTGCCCGCCCCCCAGTCCATCCCCGGACATTGCAAATACTACATCCTAGTCAGTTTTATCTATTTGCTGACCTTCCAAACAGTTCAAGTACAGACAGGTTATACTTGCGTGCTTCTCAGTGAGTCTGCTGCCGCATCTCTCTAGCAGATCTGCATTTTGTCCATTTAAACTATATCGTCCGACGTTTGTGGGGTGACTTTAGGCAGTTCGCAAGAGCCCTGTGAGTTCTGAAGGTCGTCCGAAAAGTCGTCGTCGCTAGCCTGATCCTGCCGGCTGGAGATGGAAGCAGTGTCATCTGTCTGACATCTACTGATGTCTGCTGCGGCTTGGAGGGCTGCTCGCTGTTCGTTGATTGCCTGGTCTGGATCTGGTCCGATGGATTGAGAAAGCTGCGGTAGCTTCCGTCTACGGTTCGTCCGGCGGCGGCGTGATGAGGCATCAGGTATTGACTTGCTCGCGCCGGAGGCTGCATTCTCAGGTCCCGGTGGGGCATATGTGTCCATCCATTCTTCTGCTTCCTCAGAAGTATTGAAGAAATGCGCCTTCCCGTTTGCAGCTACCCTTAAGCGCGCTGGGAACAACAGTGAGTATTTGAGGTCGTGTTGTCGTAAGCGCTTCTTCACTGCCATGAATGAGTGCCTTTGCTTCTGTACTTGCAGGGTATAATCAGGAAAAAACATTATCTTGTTATTGTCTATGTGGACATCCTGCATATTTCTGGTTTCCTGCAATATCGCATCACGGTCTCTATAGTTGAGCAGGCGTATTAGGAACGGTCTGGGGTTAGAGCCCGCCGGTGGGGGTCGTGCAGGCACCCTATGCGCGCGCTCAATAACAAAGTGGGGCGAAAGGGCTCCCTCCGGCAACAGGGTTCGGAGTATGTATGGACTATTCAGACTGCGAGCGTAACACGTTCGTAGCACCACTGTATGAGGCAGGTGGGTTCTTCTTGGTGTGCTCCTCCTTACCCCAGACCGTTTGTCTGATCTCCCAGGAAGGTTTTTAATGTCTGCTTGAGCACCCAGGCACGGATTGACGTGCCAGGTCTGCAGTTATTTCGCCGAGTTCTCAGGTAGCGTGTCTGTCCTGCGATACAGCGCTGCCACCTGGCTGCTGGTGCCGTGCCCCTTCGTTCCGGACACCGCCGCACCTCGTGTTTTAAGTTGGAACTTAGGCGTCACTACTATGGTTCGACAAGGACGTCTACGTAAGCGAAGATTACGGAGCGATGGGGAGAACTCTCCTCGGGGCACACCTGCGACGTTCACTTTGTGTATGCCCAACCCGATCAGTACCGGGGCTGGTGATTAATTATGCACGAGCACTGTACAGGGAAGGAGTTCTAGGCCCCCGCTTATTCACGTGTCAGCCTGCCACCGCTCTGTCCGATCTCAACCCCTCATATTTCTCACTGTTTACACCTCTGGGTCTCGGAGGTAAGGCCCACGTCTGAGTCTGCTCCTCAGATTATTCCAAGCTTGGGGCGATCCCGCCAGATCTGGCAGAGTTCATATTTCCTTGGCACAGAGAGAGCTGCTCTACACCAGGCGCATAAGTGATTTACAGGGTCGGTCCAGTGCCGGATCTTCTTCTGATCGATGCACCTCTGCTGCGCTGGGCGGTCTCCTCGCATGGGTTGGTGGGGGAGTAGCTCCGGGTGACATCGAGAGTAGGGCACAGTTTAATTGTCAGACCCGGAGGCGCCCCAGCCAGGGCCAGCACCCGATATACAGTGTTGCGTGTCCTCCGTTTTTTAAGGGGCTTATGAGGGGTGACCACGGGTTTGCGCGTGGGGAGCTGACGGCCCGACAAAGTGCAGGCAAACCCACCACAGGGCCAAGGCGAGGCACAGGCAGTCCTACCCTGCTGGGGGGCCAATATTAAAGCACCCCTGCACGCACCTTGCAGCCCACAGGGCACAGCCTGCTCCCAAGTCCACCTCTCGATCGACACCGCAGCTGGGGCGCCTCGGTGATCACGCCTGGAATTTTGTCGCCGCTGCTTGCAGGAAGCGGTCGGGTGTTTACACTCTATGGTCCGGTAGCCAAAGCAAGCGACACTCAAGCGCCTCCCTCTGTTGGGGCACCGTCCCGGGACCTCCTTGCGGGAAAGCTAGCAGGTTGGTGCTCTGCAGACTCAGCCTCAAATGTGTAGCTGCGCAGAGATGCAGGTCCACTTTCACTGGTCCCCGACTGAGCTGCGGCATTCCAGTTGGTGCTGTACGCGCGCTCGCCATCTTCTGCGGCCCTGTGGGCGGGGCCAATCCTCGGGCTATAGTTGCTTAGCTCGCCGGCCCAGTGGAAGCCAGTTCGGCGGCCCGCAGAAGCAAATGTCCCGGCGGGAGCCAGTGGCTCGTTTTCTCCCAGATTTGTGTCGGGGCTTCAGAGCCCTAGCAGGTGCAGCTAGAGCAAGCCTCAGCTCCAGCAGCGCTGTACTGACGGAGAAATTACGCTGGGATGGGGAGCCCTGGACGGAGCTCTACTCGAGCACGTCTGCTCCCATTGCTGGCTTAGCCACGCCCCAAAGCTGGCCCCTCTGATAATGCAATATCTAGGCTTGTTTGAAGAAGATGCCAAAGATGTGGAAAGCAGTGGGTGGACTTGGAGCCAAAAGCGGCCCTGGAAGATAAGTTCATGCCAAACCCCACATTATATTGAGTGAGTGTAGCCAGATAGACAAATTATATACTTGCCTACAAGAAAAGTGTGTTTGTTTTTTGGGTCTGTTTGCCTGGGTGGATAGCTGACATTCCTCTGTCCAAAATCGGTCACCTGGTCTTCAACCTACCTGGGGTGGGAGGGTGTGGGGGGGGCCCTGTTCCCCATATGGCCAGTCCAGCCCTGATGGGAAAAGTGATTTCTAGGCATGTATCGGCTGGGCAAGGAGAGAACGTTTATGCCCTATAACATGCTAATCAGACCTGGAGTGTGGTAATCGAGTAATTGTTTTCATGAATCATTGAAGGTGGATGTCGTTTGTGTTCTAGAATGATATTAACGCCCACTAAGCAGGAAGAGAAAGCCCCATACACATCTGAAAAGGATATATAATAGTGAAATGCAAGCCACACATTCTGGGATTGTTACTGATTAATGCACCTTGCACAGGTATGTTTGATGATAAAGAGATGCATTGGCAAGGGTACAAATTGCCACAAGGAGATGTTACACATTTATCTCGTTACATTTTTTTTCTCATGATGGCGTCACGGTTGGAAGACATATGTTCCTTTTCTGTGTTACTCATTATTCTCACGATTAGTTTTAAACTAAGAAATTCCTGTCTCTGGTAACATTTCTAGTGAAAATATCAACTACTAGAATTAAGACATCTGTAGACTTTTGAGCGAAGGTTGCCTCTTTTTCACAAGGAGATCCTAGAGATAACAATCCTCTAATAACTCAACAATCTGTTCCTTCTCTTGTTGGTATTTTGCATACAACTTGGAAGATTCTTACTGTTGCACAAAACGCAAAGAAAGTGTTTAAAAATAAAAAACTGGAAGATTCTAAAACTAGCAAAGTGCAATCCGTCTTGACTTGTTTGATAGCTGAGATTAAAAATATATTTTGATGTCCTGATGCTGGAAAATCCCTTAGCTGAGGTAGACAAAATGGTGCATGCAGTATTACATGGTTCCCCAGACCAATTGCTTTGAATATGTTTTCTGTAAAGGGATGTGAGTGATACCAAAACATGTATATTGTCTTTTAGGAACTCTTTTCCTTTGGATGTTTTTCCCCACGTTCAACTCTATGCTGATTAGAGACCCTGCTGAGAAGCAGAAAGCAGTGTATAACACTTACTATGCGCTTGCTGTGAGCGCGGTGACGGCGTTTGCAATGTCAGCCATGACTAACGAAAAAGGAAAATTGAACATGGTAAGTTTAATTATTTTCTCGCACATGTTCACTCGTTATCTCTGGAGGAAAGGAGTTCCGGGAATGGGATGTCCCTGATCCTACATCTTGTCCCTGGTCTTAGAAAATTATTGCAGGGAAACTGAGTCCATTTATTAAACATTTTACTCCTTGTGTTCCACTTAGATGCACAAAAAATAAATTTGTAAGGGCAAAATCAAATGTCTGGTTTAAACTCAGGAATGGCTACTTTCTACCCAGTATACAGGGATTTACCCACAGGGAAATTCTGCAAAAATTGTGGAATTTTCTTGTTCACAAATTTACTGGTAGTGGTGGGTTTGAGAGAGTTACTGGTGTGGGCCTGTAAAAGTTGGGGAACACGCAGAAACCCAAATATTTGTGGGCACTGACCACTAATTTGGAAGAGGTTTCCTCCCCATGATATGCTTGCAAATGTAATCGTGGCAAGGGCAGGAGTAAATGCATTTCCCAAATGGGAATAGGGGTGAGGGGTAAAATCCCCCCAAATTGAAGGAAGATGGACTGTTTTGGGTATTTGTGCTTCCTCATTGGGATAAAAGAAAAAGGCAATAACAATAGGAAATGAAGAATATTTACCGTTTGTAATATTGCTTTTAATTTCATTTTCACAGCAGTAAACTAAAATGTGTTACTTTTTTCCAGATGCATATTCGCAATGCTACTTTGGCCGGAGGTGTGGCCATTAGCTTCTCAGCATCCATGATCAATTACCCTTGGATTGCTATGACTCTTGGTCTTCTTGCTGCCATGATATCAATGCTTGGATTTAAGTCCATGCAGGTAATGCGAGACTGCAGACTCCTTTTGTCATGTTCAATCGATTAAATTGTTCATTTGTATTTTGGGCAGTTTGCCATAACACCTGTATTACTAGCCCATTCAAAAACATTTACACCCTTTAAAATGAACGATGACATGCACTATCTTGTACTAAATGTCAAACTTTCGCAAGTACACGCAAGCAGCTGTTCAGAACTCCATCATAGGCAGAAATCGGTGTTCATCACTGAACAGAAGTCCTCGGGAAATGATCAGATACAAAACATTTTTTTTTGTTTAAATGCATTAAAAACAAAGTGGCAGCCTGTGACCAGAAACCCTAAAACAAATTCTCACCTGTTGACCCCTGATCACAATTCATGATAATATTTCAGTGCAAAACTACTTTTCCTGGGTTGTAATGTCAGTGTTCCATGTTATGTAAACGTCATAGTGTTCTTTGTCCCTATGAGCTCAGCCTGTAACAGTTTATGTAGGTACTTGTGCAGAGCAATATTAACATCACTTCTCCCACTGGAGCACTGTGTGGTAATACATCCACATATAAGGTAAAAAGTAATAAAGGCTTCACGTTGTAGGAAAGAATAGTATATATAATTTATTAAAGCAAACAGCACGGAGCCCATCTGGACATCTCTGCAGATACCAACCAAGTGCCGCAACAGTAGCCTTTGGAAACCCAACTGCGCAGCACAGATTGAATACACAACACACGCAATACCATTCCACAAAACATTGTACTTTAAAAACCTTACAAGGAAACTCATATGAATAAATATATAAACAGCAATTAAATACACCTAATGAGAACATAAAGAAACAACGCTTCTACTAACAAGGCCAAGATACTACCCATTTTTCTCTTTAAATTTAAAAAAAAAAAGAAAAAAAAAAATTAACGCATGGGATTCAATATAACTCATAGTCATGGATGATGTGTCTGTATTTGGAGACAGCAGGCAACAGAAAGGAGTGAGGAGCAAACTGTGTCAGTATCCAGTTGATCAAGCTTGTGTCAGAAGAGACTGGTAAGGAGTTGGTTGAAAGTGAGTTGCATTTGGAAGAGGGAGTGGCTACATATCCCGTTAGTCCGACAAATATGGATGGTTAGGATACCACTCAAGGAGTGATTAGGAGTTGAAGGGTCTTTGGCACTCCAACATTTGGAAGGATGTTTCAAACATAGTTGAATGTCGAGTATTATGATAATACCACACTTTCTTTTTTCATCCAAATCCTCACTTTACACCCAGAAGCCACAGGTAATTGAATGTCCTCCTTAAGAATCCTTTTGGAGAGCTCTAATAAACCATTTAATTGTGAACTGAATAGTGTGACTGTTTGAAGTCAAATATCAAATCTTTGAAAAGAAATTCCATCTTTGATACCAACTGTGCCTCATTAGCTGAAATTATTTATAGTGGGGGTCCCTCAATTGCATAAAACCTGTTCCAAAAATGCAATATCAATATCAGTGCTTATAATATTCACAAATGCATGATATATCCATTTCGAATAATAATCAGGTATAACTATTAAAAACCGTTTGCCCACAGGCATGGCACTGGACATGCAAAGTCAATGAACACTTTTTTCCCAGGGACCCTTAAATGAAGTCAGAGTCAATAAAGATGTGTTTCCCTCTCTTCAATGTTTATTGGACCTAACGCACTCATCACAGCATTTCACTGAACTTCCATCTGTTTGTTTGATGCCATTCTCTGCACAATTTTGATCATCCTTCTTCACACCAACAGATACACACCTATCTGCTTTCATTAAGAAATTGCCTTCTATACTCAACACTGAGGAAACTTGTGCATAACTCTCTAGATATCCTTCAATTTTTTTGTGAGGCCATCCTCTAATCATATATTTCTTAACTTGCTTGAGCATAACATCCTCTTCCATAGCCACAGCCCATTCATCCTCTGACATCGCTCCTGCACAAATCCCAAACACGTCAACCAAGGCAACTTGGCATTCCCTGCTATTGTCACACTTTTCCTCCTCATATATGTCTACTGGTAACCTTGATAAACAGTTCTCTCGTTCATTTAACCCACCGGCAATATGTTCTTTCTTAAAGTTGTAGTCCTACAATTTAGAAATTGGACATACCAATCCTGAAAATGCCCTTCCAGCTTGATGCTCTCCCATCATGTATATCAAGGGCTTCTGATCAGTTTGTATACGAAAATGTGTTCTCCAAAGGTACATTTTGAATTTTTCAACAGCCCAAGTACAGGCCACTGCTTCGCTTTCAATCATACTGTAAGTCTTTTCAGCAACACTAAAGGTTCTGGAAGAAAATGGGATAGTATGCTAACAACCATGTACAGACCGGCTCAACACTGCACTGCCTCCCACAGCACTTGCATATATCGCAGTGCTTAATTTGTGCCGGTGCTTTCCGGTGCTTAGCACCGGCACTTATTTCTTAGGGCCGGCTTTACACACAATAACGGTCTCCCCAGCCAAGAGATTATATTACACGATAAAGGGGAAAATCCATGCCTGCCTGGGTTTAGTCAGTGGTGTGGTGCCTGATTAGCCTGTATTTGTTCATGCTATAAAATATTTAAATTTGGATGGAGCGGCTGCCCGCCTTATCATAAGGCACACGGACGGCACACGCACACTGCCAGAAACTGCCTGGGCGGGGTGATGTTAGCCCCGTCCGCCCTCCTTGGCTTTGAATAGTCAAGTGTTTCCCCCCAGGTCGGATGGACCAATGCCGATCAGAGCCCCCGCTTTTCGCCCACCCCAGCGTAATGCACAGCTGCAGCATTAGTCATTCGAACGAAGCAAGCAGCTAGCAGCAGGCCCAGAAATAAAACCAAAAAAAGACAGTAAGTAATTATTTCATTTTCGTTTGTTAACATATGCTATGAAAGCAGGTCTGTCTTTTTAATGGTTTTGGTACATGCGTGCCCGGGAAAAGTGCCACCTCTGATTTCATTGTAGCGCTTGTTTTTAAGCGAAAGTTTTGAGGTTACATGCGGTGCCTGCAGTTTCACATCTGAGCACAGGGTGGGGACAGTAGTACTACACTTTGCCGGATCTTAACCTCATCACCTATACCAGAGTGGGGTTTTCTGAGTCACAATAAGGTTTTGGGGGCATCTGCCAAGTGTGCTAAATATCTTAACTTTTGTTTGGGCTTGCTTTTGAGGTCTTAGGCGGCCTTCGGTGCCTCTGCTGCCAGGAGTGCCCAACCTTTGGACGTCAACTTGTAAAGATTACTGGCTACCTAGTTTGTCTTTCGTCGTTGGCATCGTGTCGCTACGTAGCAGCACGCACTCTTTAAGGTGCCCAAAGCCATTATCTTCTATAATGCATTTATGTTAGGGGTGAATCAAATATCACAACAAGTATCAATTATACCATTTGTTTCTCTGTCCAGAAAGGTGCAAGCAGTTTCTGCAGTGCTGGTAGCATACACCATAAACTGATACCACAAAGCAAAGGAGAACGTCGCATTATGTACCGATGATGTGGTCTGTATAGATGGTTACTTGCTGGCGATTGATTTATGCATCTTATAGCCACTGCCATGGGAATTATGCGATTCTGTGGCTGCAGCGTTTTTCACAAAATGATGGGTTTGCCACATTGGCCACATAACCCATCGTCTGCTGCATAATCTGCAGATTTTTGCACAAAAAAAAATGTTTCTACCTCAAACGGATCATAAAACATGTTGGCGTGTTCCAGTACAGTGGAAGGCCATTTGTAAAGGTTGACAGGTCACATTTCAGTTGCTTATGCTTATTGCTGTTTTTGGTAGTTAAACTGGTACTAACGAGGTGACATTTTTGCGCAGTATTACCATGTGTAAACAATGTCAAAATAATTAAGTAATACTATCTCGAAATGTACTGCATTATGCTGCATGATTTGCCTTTTCCTTTCACATAATTTAGCCAACCCTGCTGCATAATTTGGTCCTCCGCTGTCGCATAATTGCAGTGCCCCTACTTTATGGGACATGCATAAAGCAGAGCAAAGGCGTTAAAGGGAATTAAGTTATGATGCACACCAATCCGAAGCCTTGAAATACTATTATAAAATTGGCACCCTAACGTCCTCTTTCTCAGAGGCACAAAAAGTCGACCAGAAAATATTTGCGCCCCGTTCAAACCAAAGTTTCATCGCAAATTACACTTAGTCGCACAGTTTGTGTGCCTGTAATTTCCTGCAGGTAATACCTGGATAAACAGTGCAGCAAAAACAATCTGCTGAGGGTAATGTGGCCTTGTATTGATTGCTAACAGGAGTTTCCTGGCTGCTGTTGCTTGGATAAAATTGACTGCAGTGTGTTCAATGTTCCCAATCATTTATAATTAAATTATTGCTATAAAAAAAGTTTTGGCACAGTTTACTTCTAGTGACTCACATAGTTTGAACAGATATATATTGTTTTCTTCTGGAAGCTTCTGCTTGAAGGAAAGCATTGCTTGCTCTGCCACAATTAATTTGCTATTCGGCTGTTGTGGTTGTTTTTCATGTCCATATTTTACTATCTTTTTTAGAAATGATTTAAAATTGGTGTTACACTCGGCGTTGCAATCACGTTATTAGGCCATTTCCCACAGTGGTAACGTTCACCTTGTGATAACGTGTGCAGTTTGCTGTTTATCACAACGCTTCATGAGGTGAAGGTGTACTTTTTAACTCCATTTCTTGCTCTGACAAATAAAGTCTTACATATATTTTCTTTACAAGTGGTAGCTCTTGTGCTCCTGATCGACTGTTCAACAGTGTTTGCCAAAATGTATTTTGTATCAGTTTCTTCATATTTTTTCTCCTAAAAAAGAGGTGGCATTTCTTGTGTACCACCTACAAACCGCATTATGCCGGAAGGAATGTTGGCCCTACAGATAGACACCCTTCAATCTACTAAGGGTGTGCCTACAGGTTTGTAATGGGGTTGTTGTTTCCACAGATGTTAAGTTGGAAGGAATGTAGGGGAGCAAAAAATCATGGCAGTTTGATACTCTTCTCATATTGTAATAGCTATCAGACCCTGGAATAAAGAGAAACTTAACAACAACCCTATTTGTGGCAAATGTAAACACACATTGGTTTTATTTTTATTTTTCAGTGCAGTATTATACAAGCAGGGATAGTACTCATGATTAAGATTTCAACTGGTATTGAGCACTCCACATTTAAACCGTAGCAGAGCAGTGGACCAATTTTAATAAAATGCAGCAGAAATGCTAGTTTGGTTCTTTTGCTACTTAATCACAGAGATGGGTCCTTGGGCTACAATATAGCATATGTGAGAAACTGGGTTGTTGGTTGAGGAGTGTGAAACCCTACTCAAGAAACAGCCACAATCTTTGATAGGGCGAACCACAAAAAGTCATTAAATTAACCTGTGCTTAACGCCAGGGACGATAGTCTTTGCTGTCCTGATAATTAGAAAGCACATTCAAAAATGTCATGAATTATAAATGAAATGTAACATGAACAGTTGTTTCTTGTCACTCACACATACTTCAGAAGATGAATGCATATAGTATGTGTAAGGGACTGGGGATGGTGTTTGCGCAGTGTGGATGTTTGGATATATAGATAGAACGTGCTAGAGGGTTCTCTGAAGCTTCAAATGATAATTTTCATTCCAGATGTTTGTAACTGGTACAAAAAATAAAAAAGCAGTTAGCTAAAACACAGAACTGTTTGAGGGTCAAACATGATGTAGGGCACTTGGCAGTAATGAATTATACTCCATAGTGGCCTAGTGGTTGTTATAGGTGATTTCTATTGTTTCTATGTAGTGATGAGGGCTCTGACTCCATCTAGTGGGTATCAGGAATTCTCTTCTATCTCTACTTCTATTGAGAAGGTAGGTCTTCTACTTCAATAGAGACCTATCAAAGGTGGCTGGGTATTAACCTTGGGGAAGGGTAGTGGTGGAAGTGGGCCTTTGTCTGATGAGATCAGGGCCCCATCCTGAAAATTCTGCAGCGCGCAGATCATTGTCCAGCTTTCTCCGATAGCTCTCCATTAGGCGATGAGTCACAGTTGGGAGGAAAGATCTTTCTTCTTGTAGTCAGTTGCTCGCTGAAATTCAGATTGGGTATTAAATCTGTCTTTCAGTAGTGCTAGTTGTGGCTGGAGCAAATAGAGGAAGTGGGTGGGACCAGTAGAGGAAGTGGGTGTGGCCTCCTGAATAAAATTGAGCACCTTCACTTAATATTTTACAAATTAAGCACTGCGACCTTTCCGAACTTTCAGTTAAAGATGTTTGCTGCCTCTCCACTACCTAAGCATGGACTCCATCCCCCGTTTTTCACTTGTCGGCCTCAAATATGTGGAAATCTATCCACATATAAGATAAGAAGAATACACGAAGACTTCACATTGTACAAAAGAATAGTATATGTAACTAGTACTTAATTTGTAAAAATCCTAAGTGCCAGGGCCCTTGTCAGGAGTCTATTGCAGCTTGCACCACCAATTGCTCCTGTTAGCGCTGCCAATGGCTGTACCATCCCAACTAACCATCACACTCATACAAGTGTGACAATTCAGACTTCAAATATCCATTAAAAATGACTAATGCATGTCACCCACACTATTCCTATAGCTTTGAGTGGCAGGTATTAGTGATTTTAATGTACATTTCATTATTATAGTCATAGTCAATTTTATTGTACGGTAGTACAGACAGAACAATATTCAGCACACAGATATTAAAACAGTAAAGTCAGACAGACCAATATAAAATACCAAGTGCAAAGCAGCATTTGATTGGTCCCATATAAATCGGGGCAGTCTTTATAGCTCAATCAGTTGAGCAATGTGCAAGCGCAATAATGGAATAAAACAGGAGTATGTCTTTTGCCATCCAAGACCAGAACTAACCCAATTTAAAACACGCAGTACCCTCAAAAGGGCTAAGTGCAAAAGAAGATTTTCCAGCTCCCAGACCAGCCCATTGTAGAAGCACACAATACAATATAAAATACCGAGTGCACAGGAGCATTTTTTAATTTTTTTTATAAACTGTTTTATTGGTGGAAACGTAACCAACAGTACAGCAATGCCTTAAGGTCATGGTATGCATTAGGTACACAGACATTATGAGCTGGTCAACATTACATTAATTACGTCACAATCCTCCGTTCGGGGGTGACCCATCAATAACAAATACATTAGTCCCTCCTGCGTGACATAAACCCTTCCATGAACACCATTTGTTTTGAAAATAATATTCATCCACCGCATTCCTAAAATGTTAATCTTTGATCCACCATAACCAACGGCTCTCACATCTGCTTGTAGAAGATTTTTCATCTCTCCACCCAGTTTTTCTTGAAATGTTTCCTTAGAAATTAGAGTAAAGAGACTACCAGAATCAGCCAATAATTTTACTATCCCATCCTCGTCGCCATAATTTGTAGTAAACCAGCAACTCCAAATGGTTTCTTGAAGTACTTTTATTGGAGATAAAAAGATATGCAGCAACCTTCAGCAATACAATCCTATTACTGGTTATTTCCTGGAATCTTAGCTGTGATGCAGTTCCACAGCATCACAGTTACATCATACAATTCCAGCTATTACCACACAAGTCTTATTCTATTGCGCCGCGGTTCAACTGTCAGAGACAAGCATATATCCCCCCTATATTTATTCCACATACCCCACTTACGGTCCCATTTTTTGGGGCATCTCCTGTGCTTGAAGACATCTTTTTCGGCTATCATGGCTCTATCCATGTCAACTGCCCAATCTCCAATACTAGGCATCACTCCCACGCCCCATTTCTGTGCGATGCTGCGTTTTGCCATGGCCCATCCCAACGAGGCCCATGTTTTCTCAGTCTGTGTAAGGTCAGTGGCATCCCACACATTCAATAGGCAAAGTTTTGTGGAGGCCATCAATGTCTTACCCCCAGCCCTCTCCATTTGTTTGGTAATAGCGTCCCAGTATGATCGGGCCATTGAGCACTCCCAGATAATGTGAAAAAAGGACCCCTCGTGGTGACATTGTCTGAGACAAGAGCTATCTGCCCGTCGCCCATTTTGACTAAAACGCCTGCATCCAAATAAGCTCGATGTAGAATCTTCAGTTGGACCAGACGTAGTCTCATGGGGAAGGCCACCTCTCTAGGGGAGGCCAAGGCATCGCGCCAATCATCCTCCTCGAGCACACCCAGGTCCGACTCCCAGTGTTGCTGCAGACGCGCCAAAGGGTCCGGGCGGTTGTTTATCAATTTTTTGTACATGAGGGATATGGCCTTTTTATTCATGGGGTCCAATAGTAACCTATCCTCTAATGGAGAGGCCTCGGGAAGTGGTTCGCCCCTTGGCAGCACTGCTTTGAGTGCGTGGCTGATCTGTAAGTATCTAAATGTTTCGGTCTATGCAAGTTCATATTTCTTCTGGAGGTCTGTGAAAGTGGCTAGCTTCCCTGAGTTCCATATGTCCCCCACCGTTGAGATGCCAATCAGGTCCCATTTATCAAATCCGGGGCTGGCACTCAGGCGACCCAAGAGTTCGGGCTCCCAGAGTGGTGTAGCGCGTGTAATTCTATTGTGCCAACCCATTTGTTTATTGACCCTATGCCAAGTTTCAATTGTGCGCGCAGTAGGTCCAGTGAGGTTTAATTTTTGGGGGTTTGTGTATAGTGCTCTATTATACCCGCCCTGCCCCATGAGCCACCAGTCCGTGCGAAAGTTCGGATCCTCCTGATTCCCATGTGCCCTTCGGCTAATCACGACTAGCTAAGATGCTTGATAGTATATTTTGATGTCAGGTAGTGCTATGCCCCCCTCATACCATCCCGCCGATAGCTTTTTCATGGCAATCCGAGGCGCCCGGCCGTCCCATAGCAGAGCACGCACGACATTGTGGATGTTAGTGAAGTAGGAGTCAGGGATTTTATCGGGGGTGTTCTGCAACACGTAAAGAAAGCGCGGCAGCGCCAGCATTTTAGAAAGGGCTGCACGTCCCAGGAGAGTCAGGGGGAGAGAACGCCAGTGTTTAACATCGGCGGGGAAGCGTCTCAGGGGTTCCTACAGGTTTGCTTCATAGAATTGGGCTGGGTCGTTCGTAATATATATACCTAGATAGCGAATTCCCCCGGATGCAACAGGGATGTCATATCCTCTTGGATTACACGGTGATGACCCCCACAGTATGTATAGCTGAGATTTAGACCAATTACTTGTATACCCTGAGTGAGTGCCAAATATGTGAAAAATGTGAAGGATACGGCGAAGGGTGGATGATGGTGAGGCCATGTATAACAGAATGCCGTCCGCGTACAACGAGATGCGGTCTTCATGGTCCTCTGTCCATTAAAGTCCACGGATCAGGGGGTCTCCCCTCACCCAGACCGCTAGTGGCTCCAGCACCAAGGCAAATATTAGGGGCGATAGGGGACAACCTTGCCGAGTTCCCCTTCCCAATTGGAACTGTCTAGAGGTATGTCGGTTCACCACGACCTGGGCGATCGGGCATGCATATAGTAGTTGAACCCACTTTACGAATTTGGGTCCGAATCCCATCCTCTCCAGGACTGGGAACAGGAAATTCCATTCGATGGTATCAAATGCCATCTTGGCATCCAGGGGGAGGAAGGCTGCATCCTCCCTGATCGTATGGTGTCTGCCCAGCACCCCGTTTAATCGTCGTAAATTCAAGGCGGTATTCCGTCCAGGCATAAAGCCTGACTGGTCTGGGTGTATCAGACCAGTGATATGGGGAATGAGCCTGTTGGCCAGTAGTTTTGCTAGTATTTTTGCTTCTACTGTAAGAAGGGAAATAGGTCTGTATGCCTTGCAATCATCAGGTGGCTTGCCCTGTTTGTGGATAACCACAATTGAGGCCAGTCTAATATCTTTTGGCAGCATCCCTTCTACAAAACTTTCGAGGTACATTTGACGCAAATAGGGGGACAGTTTGGAGGCCATTGGTTTGAAGAATTCAATCGGGAACCCATTATGTCCCATAGCCTTGCCCGATCGGATGTCACGAATCGCCAGTTGGATTTCCTCCTCCGTAGGTTCTCCCTCAAGGGAGTCTCTATCTTCAGGAGACAAACAGGGGACTTTGATAGTCGAAAGCAGGTCCCCAGCCGCTAGCAGCGTGATCGTCCCGGTTGATGTATATACTGATTCGAAATAGGTTGCAAATGTGTCCGCTATCCTCTGGGGATCAGTAATTTCCTCATCGTTCAGCCCGAGCAATTGGAGCACCCGTCTTGATAAATGTCCTTTTTTTTCAAGCCAGGCAAGAAACTTGCCTGTTCTCTCCCCATGTTTGTATATTTTATGACAGGTTGATTTGTGTTTCGCCTTGGCCGCCTCCGTAAGGAGTTGTTTGTAGTCTAGTCTCATGACCGCCAGTGACTGTTGCGCGTCATGGTCAGGGGTTTGTGCCAGTGTCATTTCCCTCTGCAGAATATCTGCCTCAAGTTGCGCTATGCGTTTTGTTAGTTCCCTCTTGTGGCCCACCATCAGAGCGAGAGCTCTCCCCTTCACCACCACACTGAACGCGCCCCACAGGATTTGGGCTGAGGTGACCGAGCCAACGTTTTCCTGAAATTATAGCTTGGTATCTTTAATTAATGCCGCTTTAATGTGTGGTATCTTGAGTGCCCAAGGGTTTATGGTCAGGGTCGTGCATCGAGGTTGGGAGCCAACTGCCATCCTGGTAAGAATGGGAGAGTGGTCTGAGATTCCCCGCGCAAGGCAGTGGGATTCAGAGAATTCATAACTGCCTTGAGCATGTGAGAACATGTAATCAATACGTGATTGGCTATCATGGGCCCCGGAATGAAAGGTGAATTGTGTGGTCGTGGGGTTAAGTCGTCGCCATATGTCGACCAGGCCCATGGCGGATAGGAATTCAGCAAGTTGGGGTCCCATCGTAGGGTCTCTACGCGGGGGCAGGCGATCCAGCGCGCCGTCTACTGTGAGATTGAAGTCACCCCCCAGCACCAACGTGCCGAGTGGGAGATCAAGGAGAAACTTTCCGATGTCTTGCAGCGTGGAGCGCTGCAGCCCGGGGGGGACGTATGTCGAAATTACATTGAGTGCCTTCCCTTCCCAGGTACCGGATACCGCGGCAAATCTACCTTGCCCATCAGACCAGGTCTTGTGAACCATGTAGGGACAACCCTTCCGTATAAGCACCCCAGTCCCCCGCGAACCCGAGGTGAACCCAGCATGCACAATCAACTGATATCCCCACCTGTTCAGGGGCTTACAGGAATTGCCAACCAGGTATGTTTCCTGGAGGAGGACAACGTCCGGTGCTTGTCTCTTCAGGAATTGGAGGACTATCCCTTGTTTGATTTTGTCCCCCAGACCATTGACGTTCCATGTCAGGAACTTAAGTTGTACATGTGGTCCCATATTGTGGAGGGGGAAAGATGACTTGTGTGTAGCAGGGGCGAAGGGTCTGTGTCACTGGGTCTGCTCCATTGTGTAGTTTGAAAACAACCCATTGATAATGTACAGAGGCAACCCTAACGGATCTCCTGACCCCCCCAGTATGAGCGTGGATTGTAACTTGTGACATCGTAGAAATATGGCATTGCTGTACGAAAGTAATAAGAACATAAACAATTTGAACATATCTCCCCACAACACCTCCCTCCCTGCTTCCCTGCATGACGGTGTCCCGTGGCCGGCCTCCCCAACGGTGCAGAGTGCCCGTCGCCCTCCCCGCCCTATATTGGAGGTGTCGTGGTAGCAACCCTCTTCATCCCACCCCCTGCCATAGGCAGTCATACTGTATGCCATAGGAGACAGTGCATAAGGTTAGTCTATACTCATCCGCTCCTCTTGTCTGTCACCACAATCCAGTTCATCACCATGTGGACCGCACTCTGTCCCAGATTGATTACCCTAGATGGTGTGCGATGAAAGAGAACATGTCTGGTGCAGTGCGCCAAGTGTTACATGTAGGAGTCCCAGTCTCTCATTTCTCTCAGGGTATGCCTACAACCCCACATTGCGGCCTTGAGTCCAGTAGAACCAAGTCACGAGCCACCCTTGGCGTGTTGAACATTATCACCATGCGTGGGTTCTTACTGTTTCTGCATTGTCCCTGGCCGTCTATCCTGCCGGTCTGAGTGTCCCTTATCCCCAACGCGTCGCCATCCATCCAGCCAGTCACAGGCCTCAACCGGATCCGAAAAGAACCAGCTTTTCCCACCGTCCTCAACTCTTAATTTCGCCGGAAAGAGCATCGCGTATTTTATGCCCCGCTCTCAAAGTGCCTTTTTGACTTCTAGGAAGGACCGTCGTTGTCTCTGTACCTTTGCGGTAAAGTCCAGGAAAAAAGAGATAGTGTGTTCTCATACTTGAGTGGCGGTGCACTTCTAGCCGTTTGGAGGATGATGTCCCGGTCCAGAAAGTTGAATACCCGTGCCAGGATTGGTCGGGGGCGCCCCCGGTTTAGGTCTCCTCCCCCGGCACGCGGTGAGCACGCTCAATTGAAAAGTCGTTGGAGAGATTTTTGGGGTGCAGGTGGGTAGTTATGAGGTCTTCCACAAAAAGATCTATTGCTGGTCCTTCGGCCCTTTCCGGCACACCCAAAATGCGGATATTGTTATGCCTCGAGCGTCCCTCATAGTCGTCCAGTTGCTCTGTCAGGGACTTAGTTTGAGATTGTAGTTCGGAGATTTGTTTCTTGAGTATCAGCCTCCAGCGCTTGAGTGACCTCTTCCACCTCTTTGACCCTTGAGTCCATTTTCCGGAGGTGGGCCAGTAGTAGCGAGATGTCCGAGGAGACAGCATCAATACGGCCCTCCAGTGATGTGCGCACACCAGTGATCGCCGCCATTACGTTGCGCAATGTGGGGGAATCTTGGTCCGCTTGTTGTTGTGGAGCTTCCTGCATAGCGCCATGTCCTGCCGCCCCCTCTTCTTGCGATTTCTGCCAGGCAAATTTATCAATTTTTTGTTGATGTGAGCCGCGGCCCCCCTTCATCGTCCTCATGGTTGGGCCGAGTAGTTTCTTCCTGCCGTCTGGGGTATTCACCGCCGCCTACCAGGGTGTTGTTCCCGTGGCCTGTTGGCTATTCCCCAGTGGCAAGTCGTGATGCCCTCAATGCGTCCAAAATCGTATTTACCGTGGCATCCACCCCACCGCTTCGGGTCTCTACAGCCTTTCTATGCCAGTTCAGGGCTGATGGATAGGTGTGCCGCTTGCTGTGTGTTGCGCCGCCCTCTCTCTCATGGGGGAGGGGGTGTTGCGGTAGATTTGCCGTCGAGGGGCCCAATGTGTGCACTGCCCGGTATTTATGCCTTGGAGCCGGAGGTCAATAACCCCTGTGTCTGATCGACGGGGCATCAACGTTTGCTGGGTCTCTGGAGGGAAACCTGGGTCTGTTGGTGACGTTTCTCCCTGTTGCAGGTAGTGCGTCACAGCCCGGTCTGTAGTGGCCTTGCAGTGTTCAGGCTGTTAGTCCCCTTTTAATGCGGCCGGCGGGGGGTAGTGGCAGTAAGTAAAATGACACACTTGCCTCTGTTATGGACGGCGCAGCTGTGCTGGTTTCTCGCTGAGGAGTGGATCGCCAGGAGCAGCAGCTCAGGTGCAGGCACGTCCGCGCGGCCCGACCGTTTCTTCCTCGGGATCGGCGTTCACTCGAGTCCGCGGCTGCGGTGTGCGCCGCAGGCCGCGACGCCGCTGGTGCCCGATTCACTCCGCGGTCGTGGTCTGAATCACAAGGGCGGGTTCTCCCGCTCCCCGCACAACTCCTGCACTGTGCACGTCTCCTGCGGCTGGAGAATTTGGCGGATATTTGGTTTCTGGGGATAGATGAGGCCGGAGCCGTGTTAGCGTGCGGCCAGTCTTCTGGCAGTTGGCCACGCCCCCCACAGGAGCATTTTTGAACGATGACACATTATGAAAGCCAAATGAACAATATAACAATATAAGGTGACAAGTGCAAAGCAGCGTTTTTGATCAGTGCCACATAGATCAGGGCAGTCTTTTTGGCCCGCTCAGGGGAGCAGTATGCAAAGCGCAATAACAGAGTAAACCCGACCCAGCCCATTTTAAACCACACGGTACAGTAAAATGGGCAAATTCAAGACAGGATTTTTGAACTGTGACATATAGATTGGGGCATTTTTCATCACAAACAAGTTCATTGTAAAAACAAGCAATATCTGATTACATGGAGTATTAACCCCTTCGATGCTTCTGTCGGGCAACGGCCGTCGCGAGCACTACCTCGGTAGTGCTGCGCACGTCCGTTGGCCGACGCGGCCCCGCCCGCTTAATAGAACGTTCCGCACTGGCGCGGAACGTTCTAAGCAGTTAAGCGGTTAAAAGTTTTGTTTGTGACGTAACTGAAGAAAAAAGTGCAGTGTGCAATGTCAGGTAAAAAATGTAGTTAAGTTGCAGCACTTTGCATTGCTCAGTTTAGCCGCAGTCATCCAGAGGAACTTAGCAGTTTTTACATTTAATATGATGTTGGCAGGGTTCAGACTGGCTATAAGTGCCTGCCAGCAGATGCGAACTCCTAGGTGAAGAAAATCACTGTGAAGGAGAGTTTTTCTTTGCTGCAACAGGTAAGGACAGATACATAAAGTACAAATTAAGGTTTCCTTTTCCTGACCGCAGAGTCGACATCTTGCGTTGTAGGGTTCTGAGTGGCGCCATGCCAGGAGGTGAGCTCGCATATTCCACTCTCCCAGTCTTAGTGCCACTAACCTGCCCTTTATCCATAGAGATTATGTGCAGGTAATGTAGTTCAGTTGTTTGCTGGAGGTGAAGAAGTTGATTATTGACCATATCCTCTAGTTTTGACAGTTTTTTTACTGTGGCTGCAGTGAGTTTTTAAAACAAAAATTATACTATCTTATTATTAATGAATTACACATTCAATTGTATACAGCCAGTTACGACTTGGTCAACTTACATTTCACGTTCAAATCACTACCAAGATAAACATTACTTCAACATATTAGTCTGTTTCCAATTCTTCCTCGATCGCTATTCCGAGATTGTCATCTCGTCTCTTGGTCCCATTCAGCATCTTTGTGGGGCTATTGCAGATTCCCCCTCTATGGGCGTTCTATTTTCCCCAGATCAGGTCCCACTTCTTTGGGCAGCCTCTACCACTATACACCGCCCTTTCTGTGATCATGCATGAGTCCATATCTTTTCCCCAGTCCCGGGGCAACGGTGCGTCTTGAGCCCCCCAGTATCTAGCTATGTTACGTTTTGCTATTTTCATTCCCAGTGTTGCCCATGTCTGATCTTTCTGTCCCCCCCAGACATTCAGGAGGCAAAGTTTTGGCTCTGGTTCTATTCCCCCCCCCCTGCAGACTCCAGCCATTAAGTTCACCACCTCCTTCCAATAATTCCTAATCACCGGGCAGTCCCAGAATAGGTGGTAGAATCTTCCTTCCTGTCCATAAGCTCGCTGACAGTATTTTGTGATCTCTCTACCCATTTTAAAAAGTGTAGTTCTAGGTAGGTATGTTCTATGTAGGATTTTCAGTTGAATGAGTCTTAGTTTGGCTGATATGTCTACCTCCTGGGGAGATCCATAGCCTCTTGCCAGTCATCGTCGTCTTGCTCACCTAAGTCACGGTGCCAGAGGTCACAGAGTTTTTCCATGGGATCAGAGGAATTGTATATTAGCTTTTTAAAGGTCAGGGAAATTGCCTTCCTGTCCATAAATTATGTGAGAAACCTGTCCTCTAGAGCAGGAGCGGCCCGTGCTGGTAAAAGCGGCGTGGTGGTGGAGCCGGGTTTGGGGGGGATTCGACAGACGACCACGAGGGAAAATTAAATAAATAAATAATTTTCCCTTGTTGTTGTCTGTCGAAATCTCCCCCACCCGGCCCCACTGCTCTTACCTGCATGGGCTGTGGCTGCTCTAGAGGTGAGGCTTCCGGGATACTACTTTCCGGAGGAATAGCTGCCAATAAAGCATGCCTCACTTGGAGATATCTGAACATTTCAGTCGGGCCAGGTCAAACTTCGACTGAAGTTCCGCGAAGGTGACTACCTCCCCCCTTTTCCATAGATCTCCCACTATCGTGATACCAATAAGGTCTCACTTATGGAATCCCTTGCATGCGTGAAGCCCTCTTAGTCTCTTGTTTTCCCAGAGTGGCGTATTTTGAGTTTTTTTGTCGTGCCACCCCAACCTTTTGTTCACCTTATGCCAAAGGGTGTGTGCTGAAGGTCCCGTCAACTTCTTCCCTCTCGGTTTCGTGTATAAGGCTCTCAAGTATCCTCCCTCTCCCAACAAATGCCTGCCCATCCTATAGGCCAGTTCGTCCTGTGGTCGGTATGTTGTAATTTGGCAGCATTTAAGTTAAGCATTAGCTGAAGACAGCCTGTATTTAGAGGCTAAATTGTCCGCTTTGTGGAATCCATTTTGTATTTCTGTCAGCCATTTTGGCTGCCATGTGCTACCATGTGCTCGCCATGTGCTCTGTCCTACCTTCCTGTCAACTGCTCTTGAAATCTGCCTAGAGACAAGTTATATTTAGTTCCTCTTGCTTTGCACATGGTCAGTTGAGCTTGCAGCTGTTCCGAGTTTATAAATGTCAGGATGTGTCTACTAAAAGTAGAAACTGTTAGCTCCACCCACTTGTCAACTGTGCATTCTCTGTATGACCTTAAATGTAACTAAAACCAGCATTTGTGTTAGTACCGCCTTCATTTGAGCCCCTGTGTGGGTATAAAAGGACCAGGATCCTTCCATTCAGTGTGCTACTTCATGCATTACTGAAGGGTGATGTGCGAATGTTAGCTCCACCTCATGAGGTTTAATAAACTCTGTCTTTTATATTTCAGTTTCTGTGCCAACTTCTTCCTAAGTGTCTGAGGACTCTGTGCAGAGAAGGGTGAACCCCTAAGCACTGGTAGGCCTTGCTGAGGCTCACTACTACAAATTGGCGCTTCCAACGTGGGACTCATCAGCGACTCGGATGCCCGAAGGACTGGTCGCGACGAAGGATTGGAATCTCGCTTTTGGACGCGATCGCTGCCTGAGGAGACCTGAGTCTTGGCACCCACGGCGTTTTTCCTTTCTTTCTGATCTGACCATCCCGGCGGCGCCGGTCCTTGACTGAGATCTCTTCTGTTGATTCGCCGTGCAGTGACCATTTGGTCGATTTGAGAACTTGGCAGTTGGAACCTGGACACCATTTGATTGGTAAGAGCCGTTTTGCGGCACTTGCTGTTGGTTTGATGCCTTTGATTGGTAAGGTAGTTTTAGTAACACTTACTGTGGCTTTGTTTGTATGATTGGCCAATTTTGGAATCTGTTTTGTAATTATATATGTATTGCAATACATATAGGCAGGTAATGAGGAGAATTTTCTCTATTTAAAATTGTTTGAACAGCGCAACGTACGAAAAGTACCTTAAGCGCTACTTTGATTATAATACTGCATCTTTTGCACTATTTTTTGGCATGCCTGTTTTCAGCACACTTCGTAGGATGTGTTGCTATTGTAGTGGTACCAATTTGAGACTTGACGAAGCACAACCAGCCCCCGGAGGGGACGCCTAATAGGGATATGTATATTAAGTATGGTATTTCTTCTATAATGTACTGCACGTTATGGAACAAATATACTAGTAAAGATCCTGAGTTGCGTTGGCCTATGTATGGGTCATTTGATTTGCGAAAGATTCAGTATGTGGAACAATGTATGTTTAAACACAAGACTAGGCAAGATATGTTTGATTGTGTGCGAATGTGGGAGAAAGAAGTGCGTGAGCGAATGAAGCGTGAACAAGCCTTGATTGACAAAGAACAGCGAAAGACCATTTATGCGAAAGCATTAGAGTTAAAAAACAAGGAGATGAGAGAAATTAAAGAGAGGGAAGATAGGGAACGCCATTTACAGGTAACTGGCCAATATGCTGTTAGGCAGCCCCTTTATCCTATCCTTAATAAACCGCAAGATGATTTCTTGTTATTAGATCGTTCTCCACCTCCGTATATTTTTTCTTCTGCTCCTCATGAGTCAGATGAGGACTCTTTTTCAGACCAGGACAAAGCTCGAGAAACTCGCTCCATGCTATCTGCTGAGCGTGCATCTGACATTAGATCTACTGCGCGTAAAGCCGTTCGTAGTACTACCACTGCCTCTGAACTTTTAGATAGTATAAAAGGATGGCAGGAAAGGGAGCAAATATATTTTACCGATACATTTGCTGCAGAGGTTATTGAACAATTTAGGAAGTATTCGGTAGAAATGGAGCCCGATGATGTAGCAACTGATTGTAAACAATTACGTGACGGTCTTTTTGTCTTCTCCCAGGTGGCTGACACGATCAGACGCTTGGTTAAACTGCGTGTTGAAGCAGCCCGTTTGCGAGAGGAGAAAAAGGCAGCAGAAACAGCTGCACTAGCATCTCAGATCAGCATGGCACAAACTTCTACTCCTGAAACAGATAAGAATGCTGTAATTCATGTGAAACCCATGCGGGAAGCCGCGCCTTTATATGTTCCTCCTAAAGGAACGGGTACAGAGGATGATAAGACTTCTCTTAATGCGAAAGGGTACTTTATTTATAATTGGGTTTACACTCCTTGGAATAGAGCAGATGTTATGGCCCTTAAAAATGCATTGCCTGACCCGCGAAAGAATCCAGCAGCCTTTTATGAGGAAGTTGAGGGTGCAATCAGCTCTTGTACTATGACTCTGTCTGATATTGATTTGTTTTTTGGATTAATATTACCGCCTGATATGTGGAGAACTGTGCGTAAAATAGATGATAATGCGACATTTGGAGCATTGTGGAAAGATTTAGAGCGGTTAGATGAAGATAGAGAACCTGCACAGAAACCGTGTCAGTTAATTTTAAATCTTCCGGCAGCTATATTAGTTAAGTTAAAGACGATCATTCCCCCTAAGAAGATAGATTGGACAGTGCTAGCGTCTTGCAAGCAAAAGGTAGATGAATCAGTTTCTGACTTCTTCACACGCTTTGAAGAAGCATTTCACGATTTTAGTGGCCAGTCATTGACAGATGACACGGGTAGGCATCTGTTTGTCGATAAATATGTCGCAAACCTTTTGCCAGGAATAGCTAGTCGCTTAAAGGCCAGTGAGAGCTCATGGACTACATCTTCTCCGGTTTCCCTTTTAACTATGGCCCAGTATTATGAGCGGCAAGAATTAGAAGCCAAAGGTAATGAGGACAAAAAGTCTAAAGAGTTGAAAACAAAGGTTATGTTGGCTCAAGCTTATGGTCCGCCTTCTAGAGGTAATGATAGAGGTGGACGTGGATCTTATGGTTCGTCCTTTCCTTCCTCTGCTTGTTCGAATTTGTCTGTTGATCAGTGTGCGTACTGCAAAAAATTTGGACATTGGCTTTCTGATTGTCCAGTGCTGCGTGCTCAGCAGAATCTACGTGGTCGGGGACAAATGAGAAATCGTTCAGGATATCAAGGGCCTAGAGGAAGCGCGAATGATCGTGCTCGGTTTGATGCTAATACACGTGGGCAGAATGGGTTTAACACTTTTGATAGAAGGAACCAATCAATCAATCAATCAATCATGTCACTTATAAAGCGCACTACATACCCGCGAGGGTCTCAAGGCGCTGGGGGAAGAGGGGGGTGGTGCTGCTACTGATCGAAGAGCCAGGTCTTGAGGAGTCTTCTGAAGGCCAGTAGGTCTTGGGTCTGCCGAAGGTTGGTGGGGAGGGTGTTCCAGGTCTTGGCGGCGAGGTGGGAGAAGGATCTGCCGGCGGCGGTCGTTTTCCGGATGCGGGGGACTGTGGCGAGGGCGAGGCTGGTGGAGCGGAGCTGGCGGGTGGGGGTGTAGAAGCTGAGTCGTCTGTTGAGGTAGGCTGGTCCGGAGTTGTGGAGTGCTTTGTGTGCGTGGGTGAGGAGCTTGAAGGTTATCCTCTTGTTGACAGGGAGCCAGTGCAGGTCTCTCAGGTGGGGTGTGATGTGGCTGCGTCGGGGGATGTCGAGGATAAGACGTGCAGAGGCGTTCTGGATGCGTTGCAGCCGTCTCAGGAGCTTAGCCGTCGTTCCTGCGTAGAGGGCGTTTCCGTAGTCCAGCCTGCTGGTGACGAGGGCCTGGGTGACTGTTTTTCTTGTTTCGGTGGGGATCCACTTGAAGATCCTGCGGAGCATTCGGAGGGTGTTGAAGCAGGATGAGGAAACGGCGTTGACCTGCTTAGTCATGGAGAGGGTGGGGTCGAGGATGACCCCTAGGTTGCATGCGTGGTCGGTGGGTGTCGGGGCTGTTCCCAGTGATGTCGGCCACCAGGAGTCGTCCCATGCTGAAGGGTTGGAACCAAGGATGAGGACCTCCGTCTTGTCCGAGTTCAGCTTCAGGCGGCTGGTACTCATCCATTCGGCGATGGCCTTCATTCCTTCGTGGAGGTGGGCTTTGGCGGTGTGAGGGTCTTTGGTGAGGGAGAGGATCAGCTGGGTGTCGTCGGCGTAGGAGATGATGTTGAGGTTGTGCTGTCGGGCGACGTGGGCGAGGGGTGCCATGTAGATGTTGAACAGCGTTGGGCTGAGGGAGGAGCCTTGGGGTACGCCGCAGGTGATCTTGGTGGCTTTGGATCGGAAGGGGGCGAGGCGGACGCTTTGTGTTCTGCCGGAGAGGAAGGATGTGGTCCAGTCCAGGGCCTTCTCTTGGATCCCGGCGTCGTGAAGGCGTGTTCGTAGTGTGTGGTGGCAGACCGTGTCGAAGGCGGCTGATAGGTCCAGGAGGATGAGGGCTGCTGTTTCTCCGTTGTCTAGCAGGGTCCTGATGTCATCGGTGGCGGCGATGAGGGCGGTTTCGGTGCTGTGGTTGCTGCGGAAGCCGGACTGGGAAGGGTCCAGGATGTTGTTCTCCTCGAGGTAGCGGGTCAGTTGTTTGTTGACGATTTTCTCGGTGACCTTCGCGGGGAACGGGAGCAGAGAGATGGGTCGGAGGTTCTTGAGGTCCTTGGGGTCTGCCTTGGGTTTCTTGAGTAAGGCGGTGATCTCGGCGTGCTTCCAGCTTTCCGGGAAGGTTGCTGTCTCGAAGGAGATGTTGATTATTTTCCGGAGATGGGGCGCGATGGCTGTACTGGCTTTGTTGAAGACGTGGTGAGGGCACGGGTCTAGCGGTGAGCCGGAGTGGATGGTGTTCATGATCTCGCTGGTGTCCTCGTCGTTGATGTTGGTCCAGGAGAGCAGGCGGTTGGTGGTTGTGGGGGCAGTGGTCTCGGTGGTTGCCGGGGCGGTCGTGGTGTTGAAGCTGTCGTGGATGTCGGCGATTTTGCGGTGGAAGAAGGTGGCCAGTGAGTCGCACAGGTCTCGCGACGGCGGGATGTTGTTGGTGTTGGAGCTGGGGTTGGAGAGTTCCTTCACGATGTTGAAGAGCTCTTTGCTGTTGTGTGCGTTGTTGTCTAGGCGGTCTTTGAGTGAGGCCCTTTTGGCGGATCTGATGAGGTGATGGTGACTGCGGGTGGCGCTCTTGTGGGCGGCGTAGCTGTCCGCTGTCCGTTCGTGGAGTCAGATCTTCTCCAGTTTTCGGCATGTTCGTTTGGAGGCCTGGAGGTCTTCGGTGAACCAGGTGGCTTTCTTGCTGGTGTGGCTGTTGGGCGGATTCTTGAGCGGGGTGAGGGTGTTGGCGCAGTCGTCGATCCACTGTCTGAGGTTGCGGGCGGCGGTGTCGGGGTCGGAGGGTTCGGCGGGTGGGCTCAGGGCGAGGGTTGTGGTTAGCTGGTCTTCGGTGACTCTGCTCCAGCAGCGGCGAGGCATTTGTTCGGTGCGGTGGTGCGTGGTGGGCTTCCTGTAGGTGAAGTGGATGCAGTGGTGGTCAGTCCAGTGGGGTTCGGAGGTGTGGTTGAAGGAGACGTGTGGGCTTGCGGAAAAGATGGAGTCTAGCGTGTGGCCGGCGGCGTGGGTGGGTGTAGTCACGAGCTGTCTGAGTCCGAGGGTGGCGAGGTTGTCGATCAGGGTGGTGGAGTTGGTGTCCTTGTTGTTCTCGAGGTGGAAGTTCAGGTCCCCGAGGAGGATGTAGTCCGTGGAGGCGATGGCGTGTGTGCTGACGAAGTCAGCGATAGAATCGCTGAACTGTGGTCGGGGTCCGGGGGGTCTGTAGATGAGGGTTCCTCTGAGGGTGGTGTTGGGATCGGTGTGGATCTGGAAGTGCATGTGTTCGGCGGTGCTGAGGGTGTCGTCGGTGTTGGTTGAGACTCTGAGGGTGTTCCTGTGGACGATGGCGATGCCTCCTCCGACTCCGTTGGTGCGGTCCCTGCGGGTGATCTTGTAGCCGTCCGGGATGGCAATGGCGATGTCGGGGGCTGAAGCGGGATTCAGCCATGTCTCCGTCAGGAATGCGACGTCTGGGGAGGTTGAGTCGAGAAGGTCCCAGAGTTCGATGGCGTGTTTGCGGGCGGAGCGGGTGTTGAGGAGGATGCATCTGAGGTAGTTGGGTTCTTTCCTGGGCGGTGGTTTGGCGGGGCGGGTGCTGGCGAAGCTGCAGTTCCGGCAGGTGAAGGGCCCTTGGGTGCGCTTCGGGGTGGCCAGGTAGCAGGCGTGATCTTTTCCGGGGTTGAGTGCGTGGAGGGTGCTGGCGTCGTATCGGCGTCTGTTGATGTGGTGGGCACGGGGGATGCCCGGACCAGGGGTTCTGGCGCTGGGCGCGGTCCCGGCGCGGACGGGCGCAGATGGGCCTGCCTTAGGCGCGCCCGCTGCGCACGTCCGCTGCGCGGCCGCACAGCGGCCGCCATAAATGGGGAGGTGGGAGGGAGGAGCAGCGAATGGGCAGTGAGGGGGCGGGGCCGCAGGGGCGCAGCGGCGGGAAACAGGCACAGAAAGGAAAAAACGAGCACAATCAGGGCAGCAAGGGGGCACAGAAAGGAAAAAAACGAGCACAATCAGGGCAGCAAGGGAGCACAGAAAGGAAAAAAACGAGCACAATCAGGGCAGCAAGGGGGCACAGAAAGGAAAAAAACGAGCACAATCAGGGCAGCAAGGGGGCACAGAAAGGAAAAAGCGAGCACAATCAGGGCAGCAAGGGGGCACAGAAAGGAAAAAAGCGAGCACAATCAGGGCAGCAAGGGGGCACAGAAAGGAAAAAAACGAGCACAATCAGGGCAGCAAGGGGGCACAGAAAGGAAAAAAACGAGCACAATCAGGGCAGCAAGGGGGCACAGAAAGGAAAAAACGAGCACAATCAGGGCAGCAAGGGGGCACAGAAAGGAAAAAAACGAGCACAATCAGGGCAGCAAGGGGGCACAGAAAGGAAAAAACGAGCACAATCAGGGCAGCAAGGGGGCACAGAAAGGAAAAAAAACGAGCACAGTCAGGGCAGCAAGGGGGCACAGAAAGGAAAAAACGAGCACAATCAGGGCAGCAAGGGGGCACAGAAAGGAAAAACGAGCACAATCAGGGCAGCAAGGGGGCACAAAAAGGAAAAAAACGAGCACAATCAGGGCAGCAAGGGGGCACAGAAAGGAAAAAACGAGCACAATCAGGGCAGCAAGGGGGCACAGAAGGAAAAAACGAGCACAATCAGGGCAGCAAGGGGGCACAGAAAGGAAAAACGAGCACAATCAGGGCAGCAAGGGGGCACAGAAAGGAAAAACGAGCACAATCAGGGCAGCAAGGGGGCACAAAAAGGAAAAAGCGAGCACAATCAGGGCAGCAAGGGGGCACAGAAAGGAAAAAACGAGCACAATCAGGGCAGCAAGGGGGCACAAAAAGGAAAAAACGAGCACAATCAGGGCAGCAAGGGGGCACAGAAAGGAAAAACGAGCACAATCAGGGCAGCAAGGGGGCACAAAAAGGAAAAAACGAGCACAATCAGGGCAGCAAGGGGGCACAGAAAGGAAAAACCAATATCAAATGTCTGACTTTGTGCCTTCTGATTTTCAAGATTCTGCTTATGCATAGGATTGCCTAGGACGGGGTAAGGAATCAGTTGAAGTTCCAGTAGATCAGAGGGGTCCCTATGTTACAGCACATGTTTTGGGTTCTACTGATCAGTTTCTGGTTGATACAGGAGCTACTCGTAGCGCCTTGTCTAAACAATTGGTTCCAAGGGCTCCCCTGTCTGGCTTAACCATTACATCGATAGGTTTCGATGGAACACCTTCCCTTAGCCCATTGTCACAACCACTTGCATTTGATATTGATAAGTTTACTGCTCCATGTCCGTTTTTGCTTTCTCCAAACACACCAGACAATATTGTGGGTCTTGATATGCTTAAATATTTTAGGGCTACGATACGGTGTTCTCCGGAAGGAGTACGGGTTATTTTGAATGACAACTACCCTATGATTGAGAGATCTTGTATTGTTAAAGAGGACATTGCACTAGCCTCACTCCCTAGTACTTTGTGGGCTACTTCGGATACTGATGTAGGGCAAATGGTTATTCCACCAGTACATATTAGTGTCAAGGAGGGCGCTTTATTGCCAAGACTGCCTAAGTATAAAATTTCTCGAGAAGGAGAAGAAGCACTCACACGTATTGTACATGATTTAATTAAGGTGGGGGTTGTGGAAGAAGTTCCTTACAATATTTGCAATAGTCCGATTCTTCCCATTTTGAAAAAAGATACTGACACTAGGATTTATAGATTTATTATCGATTTGAGAGAAGTCAACAAGATTGTAGTACCACAGTACCCTGTAGTCTCTGACATAACGACATTGCTTACCCTGGTCCCTCCAACAGCAACTACATTTTCTGTAATTGATCTGAAGAACGCTTTCTTCTCGATTCCTATTCATCCTGATAGCCGATATTTGTTCGGTTTCACTTTGAATAATAGATCATACAGATTTTGTAGAGTTCCTCAAGGCTATACTGAGAGTCCTAGTATTTACAGTCAAGCATTGAAGAGACAGCTTGATTCCTTTACCTTGCCTAAAGGAGTGGCTCTCATACAATATGTCGATGACATCTTGTTGGCAGCCGATACACCTGAGCAGTGTGAGAAATGCACTTTGTCTTTGCTTTCTTTTCTTGCTACACACCACCATAAAGTATCACGAAAGAAATTGCAATATTGTAGACCGAAGGTGACCTATTTAGGACACCTTCTGTCTAAGGAGGGCCGTGCACTGACACCAGATCGCATTCAAGCAATTTTAGACACCCCAGTACCTCCCACGCAGAAAGATGTCCGTGCATTCATTGGTCTGACTTCGTTTTGCAGGCAATGGATATTGGGTTTTTCACACATTGTTAAACCCTTGCTAGCACTTTTGACTAAAAACACTCCGATCCCCCTTCCATGGACAGATGAATGTCAAAATGCTTTTTGTCAGTTGAGACAAGCTCTTTGCTCTGCACCAGTGTTAGGCACACCAGATTACACGAAGGCTTTTACGCTCTATGTACATGAGAAAGAAGGATGTGCATTGTCAGTTTTAGTACAGACACACGGGGACAAACAGCGTCCTTGTGCATACCTTTCTGCAGTTCTTGACCCTGTTGCTCGTGCATTGCCTGGGTGTTTCCGTTCAGTTGCAGCGACGGCTGTGTCCATACGTCAGAGTGAAGGGATAGTTTTGTCACACAAACTGTTGGTGCTAGTACCCCATGCAGTAGATGCCCTTTTGAATCAGACTAAGACTCAGCACTTAACTAGTGCTCGTTTGACAGGATACGAATTGACACTGCTAGCACCTCATATTACCTTGAAAAGATGTGCGACACTGAACCCAGCCACTTTGTTGCCATATCCTGCGACTCAGTCTCAGTCAAAGGAGCCTCACGATTGTATATTCCTTACTGAGGAACAGACAAAGGGTCGCATCGATTTGCAAGATACGCCCCTTCCAGATGTAGATGGGGAACTGTGGGTTGATGGGTCCTGTTTGAAGTTACCAGATGGCACGACTTCAGCTGCTTATGCAATTACCACGCTTGAGACAGTTGTGGAAACAGCTCGCATACCTCAGAAGTCAGCTCAAGCAGCTGAACTAATAGCTTTGACACGAGCGTGTGAGCTTAGCACTGACTTGTGGGTGAACATTTACACGGATAGCCGCTATGCTTTTGGAGTGGTTCATGATTTTGGCCTACTCTGGAAGGAAAGAGGCTTTCTTACATCCCATGGGATGCAGATAATGCACGGAGAGTTAGTGCATAATCTCTTGACTGCACTTACATACCCAAAGAAAGTTGCTATTATGAAGTGTAGCGCACACAAGAAAGTGACTGACAAAATAGGACAAGGCAATGCCTTTGCAGACCGCGTAGCCCGTGAAACTGCGATGCAGCGAAGCACTACATCCATGTACGTAGTGAAATCACAAGCTGAGCGTTGGCATGATGCTAGAGAGGAAGTATTGGATATACAGAGATCTGCTTCTGTGGAAGAGCTTGAGCAAAGGTCTAAAGAAGGAATATTAGATGATGAGGGTTGTTGGCGTAACAAAGACATGAATAAATGGAAATTGCCTGCGGCCTATTTACAACCTATGGTTCAAATGGCACATGGGCTGGCACATGTTGGAGCTCTAGCAATAACTAAATTGCTTACACAAGTTTGGGAGCATCCTGAAATTGCTAGCACAGCCAAAAGGGTAGTACAGTCCTGTTTGATCTGTTGGCAGTATAATCCTGGAAAAGGGACACGAACTCCTACAGGAGGGTTTGCTACACCAACTGCACCTTTTGAAGTTTTGCAGATGGATTACATCCAACTCGAACGCTGCAATAATCTGAAATATGTCCTAGTGGTGGTATGTGCCTTTAGCAAATGGATAGAGGCATACCCTACGAAGGATAATACTGCTCTCACCACAGCAAAGGTGCTTCTAAAGGAGTTTTTCCCTAGATACGGTGTTTGTAAACTTTTGTGGAGTGACAATGGACCTCATTTTATTGGGCAAGTTGTTGAGCATGTCCTGAAAGGATTAGGGATCAAACAGAAATTCCATACAGTTTTCCACCCGCAATCAGCAGGATTGGTGGAAAGGTATAACGCTACTCTAAAAACAAAGTTGGCGAAAATACTGGCTTCCACGTCTCTAAAGTGGCCAGATGCCCTACCTTTGGCATTGTTGTCCATAAGATCGGTGCCACATTCACGATCAGGTCTTACCCCCTATGAGGTGGTGTTTGGGAGACCAATGAACATTTGGGGAATTCCTAAGCCACGCCCCATACATGATGTTCCTTGTGTTCTGATGAATGATTATTTGGCACAGTTAACTGACAGTTTGATTTCTATTCATCAACAGGTTCGAGAAGCTCTTCCTGACAGATCTACAGGTGAGGCCCACGAACTCCGTCCTGGTGACCATGTAATGGTCAAGGTCTTTGACAGATCGAACAGCTTGGAGCCAAGGTGGTGAGGACCAGAGCAGGTGCTCCTTGCGAAAAGGACAGCAGTTCGAGTGACAAACAGAAAGAATTGGATCCACAGCACACACTGCAAACGTGTGTCGCCTGCCTTGGTGGAACCTGCTGTGTTGACCGACCATCGAGAGATTCTGGAGACGGAGAAAGGCCAAGCTATCTCACCTGACGAATCTGCGGAAGTCTTCCCGGACCACACGATCACTGGAGTATCCAGATATCAATTGAGACCGAGGAAAGGATCTGCAGTTTTGAAAAAGACTGGTTGAGCTACCACCCTGGGTTAGTGAAACGGAGAGCCATTGTGGCAAGGGGAGGGGGATCAGCCCTGTATTAGTGTAGTGACACCCGCTTTGGCCCATGGTGAAGAAATCAGCGGCTGCCCAGGGAGAAGAGCTCCAACGACTGTTTTCAACAAGTTTTCAGAAAAATCAATCATTACTGCTGCTAAAATAACTAACAAAAGAGTCATTTGTGCTGTAGGGTTTGTTGTTGCTATGGTGGCTATGGCAGCAATTACGTGGTACATCGAGAAGGTGGCTCCTGTTCGACAGCTTTTTGTTGCCACTACGCCAGTACCTGTGGAACACCACTACTTTACTCTTCCTTACCATGAGCAAAAGCATCGACAATCTTACCTGAACAATACTTTTATCCAGATGTTGCACCATACTCACAATGCTACGAATACTACCAACTGTTGGGTGTGTGGGATGATACCTGCACATCAAAAGAAAGGAGGAACACCTTTTATTCCTCTTCCATTTTCTCACAATGGTTCTTGTCAAGCTTGGTATGCGCTCTTGTTTGCATATGGAAAGCCTTCAGTAGGTGGGATTATTTTTCAACTTAATAAAGTGTGTTATCAAAATAAAGAAGGTTATCCACAAGCCAAAGGGACTAAATGGGAATGGGAAGAGTATCAACCGGACAATATTTCAACACCATATGTTTTCACAAATGTGAGAATAATAAAGAACATTGGACCTTTTGTGATTTCTGTGACAAAAGCTAAAGCAGATTTGTGTATTTGTAGTGTTGGAAGAATTCCAGTGGGGAGGAGCGAGTGTACTGTAATCCTGACCATTGAAGGTGCCAATAAGAGCACTTTCACAGCCTCGCATAACACGTATTTTGTGTGCGGAAATAACGGATATTATCAATTACCTGTTGGGTGGTCAGGAATCTGTTATGTATCTTTTCTGTTGCCCCCTGTGTTTCTGGCACCTGCATTGTATCACCGTGATTTTAAACTGTACAATGACATTTCCACAAACAGAAATAAGAGGACAATAAGTATGGATGAAGTTGACCAAACCGACACTACCCTACAACAATATGTTGATTTCAACTTGGGCTTATTTTTCTTTGTGGGTGCTGCATTAAATAACAGGAAAATCCGACGACTGACTCGTGTTGTGGAAGCTGTTACTAATCAGACAGCTATGGCACTTGGGAACATTACAGAAGAACTACAGATTGCAAGGATTGTAGCACTCCAGAATAGGATGGTGCTAGACGTGATTTTGGCTGATCGAGGTGGTGCATGTCGCATCATCGGTAGCAGCTGTTGTGTATTCATACCAGATCACTCACCTTCAGTATATGACGCAATATCAAAATTGCATAAGATTGCTGCAGAAATTCATCCAGAGACTGGAACTTGGACTTTTGCTGGATGGTTTTGGACTCTTGTTTCTGCTTGGGGCTGGAAGCTACTGACTATCCTGTGTGTAATAATTGTAATATTTTTTACATGCTGCGTATGTATCCAATGTGGTCCAATGCTTTGCTCCATTTGCATCTCTGCTTGTATACCTGCCAGAGGGAACATTGCTGAAACAAAGGCCCAACAAATGTTAAATAAAGAGGTGGCCGAAATAATGTTAATAGATGTACGGGATGAATATCTAGATTACCCCAGATAAACGAATGTCTTCAGCCAATGCTGAAAGGGTCGTCTGTTGTAATTTGGCAGCATTTAAGTTAAGCATTAGCTGAAGACAGCCTGTATTTAGAGGCTAAATTGTCCGCTTTGTGGAATCCATTTTGTATTTCTGTCAGCCATTTTGGCTGCCATGTGCTACCATGTGCTCGCCATGTGCTCTGTCCTACCTTCCTGTCAACTGCTCTTGAAATCTGCCTAGAGACAAGTTATATTTAGTTCCTCTTGCTTTGCACATGCTCAGTTGAGCTTGCAGCTGTTCCGAGTTTATAAATGTCAGGATGTGTCTACTAAAAGTAGAAACTGTTAGCTCCACCCACTTGTCGACTGTGCATTCTCTGTATGACCTTATATGTAACTAAAACCAGCATTTGTGTTAGTACCGCCTTCATTTGAGCCCCTGTGTGGGTATAAAAGGACCAGGATCCTTCCATTCAGTGTGCTACTTCATGCATTACTGAAGGGTGATGTGCGAATGTTAGCTCCACCTCATGAGGTTTAATAAACTCTGTCTTTTATATTTCAGTTTCTGTGCCAACTTCTTCCTAAGTGTCTGAGGACTCTGTGCAGAGAAGGGTGAACCCCTAAGCACTGGTAGGCCTTGCTGAGGCTCACTACTACAGGTATACCCATTGGTTAACCTCCATCAACTGTGCCGCCCAGTAGTATCTTTCTATCTGCGGCAGTGCTATGCCCCCATCGTACCACACGCGTATTAACTTCTGCATAGCTATTCTCGGGGGCTTCCCATCCCATAATAGATCTCGTACCTTGCTCTCTACTGCCTGAAAAAATGTTTGTGTGATTACAAACGGGATGTTTTGTAGGGCACACAAAAACCGAGGCAACACCATCATTTTGTAAAGCGCTGCACGTCCCAATTGTCAGACTTCCCCGTCCTGATTCCTCTGGATTGTGCTGATGCTATAAAGGGGTCCACCTCTCGACGGCCCCAAGTCTGGAATGTACACACACACAGACTGTTGGGATAGTCAAGCGAGGGAAGGAAAGGGTAGGAACAGCAGGGAGGGAGATCTAAGAAGAAATAGAGAAACACAAGATCAGTGGATAGTGGTATCACCATTACTTAGGTTCAAGAATCTAGCGTATTCCCCACACTGCTGAACTTCATACACCCTACCTGTAAAGGAAAAGATAAGCGATGGCTGCCAGAAGAGAGTAGGGGGGATGCAGGGTTTCCATATACTCTAGGAAGGATCAGAAAGAGAGAACAGACATGTAATAAACCTCTTTCTCAGAGGAACACCATAAACTACTAATGATAGTCCCCTTTACACATACCTATAGATACATATAGAAATGCGGTAGCTGCAGGGACTTAACAGTCTGGACCCCCTATCTAGTACCTCTCTCCTGGGAAATAAAACAAGACAAAGAACAATAAGGTGATAAGATACGGTAAGTATTGGCTGGGTCAATAGTTTTCTTCATCAGTCTCTATGAAAACTTTGGAAAATATCAACCCAATGCAATGCCAGGCCAGGATTGTGTCAAACAGAATTCTAGTCCTTCCCCGCACGAAACCGTTCACTGCCGGTCTCTGCCAACAGGGAAAGGACAAGGGACTTGGGACTCAGTTAGATAAGACACTGAGTTTCTGTAATCTTTCCCCGCACGAGACCGTTCAGCTGGTCTCATCCAACGGGGAAAACACAAGGAATGCGGAACTCAGTTAAAATGTCACTGAGTCTCTGCGATCTTTTCCCCGCACGAGACCACGCACAGCCGGTCTCATCCAACGGGGAAAACACAGTAATCTTTCCCCGCACGAGACCAATCAGCTGGTCTCATCCAACGGGGAAAACACAAGGAATGCTTCGGTGCAAGTCAGGGCTTACAAGCCCCTTTGATGGCAATCCGAGGGATGCGTAACAAAGTTACTGGGCGCACCGCCCTCTTATCGCCTGTACTGGAGGAGCCGTCAGTGAACCAAAGAAACTGGAATAATCGGCCGCGAGGATTGTTCCCGGCGGCTCTTGTACTTGATTTCCTGGTGTGACATCAGAGCACGTACGTGTCTCGCGGGGCATAACGGGATCTGTAGTCTTCAGGCTTGGGTCTGCCCGCTTCCTGGTTTCGCGTGTTGACACAGTCAGCGCGTAACCGGTCAAACCCTGACAGTACATCCCCTCCCCCGTGGACGCTGACTGACAGATGGTTTCTCGGGATGCAAACGATGGAATCGGGCCGTAAGACGAGGGGCGTGCACATCCCCAGCCGGTTCCCATGAGTCTTCCTCAACACCATAGCCCTTCCAGGAAACCAAATACCACAGTTTTCCTCGCACTTTCTTGGCATCTTTGATTCCCTGGACCTCATACTCTCGATCCTGTTGTACCCACACTGGCATAGGTTGTCGTTTCACTGGACAGCGAGAGGGTTTTAAAAGTGAAACGTGGAAGACGGGGTGGATTCTGAGATGGGCTGGGAGACGCAGTTTAACGGCAACCGGATTAATAAGCCTGATTACTCGATACGGGCCTATGAATTTAGGGTTGAACACACTGGGTTTCTTAAAGTGTATGTGTTTCGTGGACAGCCATACCAAATCCCTTTCTTGTACAAAGGACCAGGGCAACGGTGTTTGTCTGCCTGGGCTTTGTATTTTCTTTTGGCCTGGAGCAGATTGTTACGCGTAGCAAGCAAGGTTTGGCGTATACGCAACAATCGCTCTTTGAGGTCTGGTAGTCTGGCGTTGGTACTGGGTAGGAGCAAAGTAGTGAATCGGGGGTGAAACCCATAGGTACTGTAGAAAGGCGTGTATTGAGTGGAGGAGTGTTTGGCGCTATTGTATGCTATCTCAGCCACCCATAACCAATCCACCCATGCTTCGGTGTTATTATTAACGTGACACCTAAGGAATTGTTTAAGGGTCTGATTCAGTCTTTCAGTCTGGCCATCGGTCTGCGGGTGGAAACTTGTGGAAAGAGACGAGGTGATACGTAGTTCTGCACACCATGTTCTCCAGAAGCGAGCGGTGAACTGGGCCCCTCTGTCTGATATTATTGTCTTGGGAAGACCATGAAGACGCACTATATTTGTCAAAAGAATGTGTGCCAGTTGACTCGCTGTAGGGGCTTGAGTGCAGGCGATAAAATGACCCATTTTGGTTAGATAGTCAATAACTACTACTATCGCCGTCTTTCCCTGATCCCTGGGTAACCCCACGATAAAATCCACAGAAAACCTCTCCCATGGGATCTCGGGTGTGGGCATCGGTTGTAGAAGTCCTTGAGCCTGTCTGTGATCCGTCTTCATCTGGGCACATGTGGAACATTCTCTAACCCATCGAAGCACATCTACACGAACCGTGGGCCACCAGAATTGGCGTAGTACCTTCTCCAGTGTTTTCTCGCCCCCCATGTGACCAGCACAAGGAATCTCATGACACCAAAAAAAGGCCAATTTGCGCAGAGATCTAGTAGGAACAAGCACCTGAGAACCCTTCATGGGGAGACCTTGGTGCATCTGCCAGTCTCTATGGTATGTAAGCCATGTTTTCCAGGTAAAGGATCGCACCCCTGTTCTAATGCTCTGCAGAAAATCCTTCGTTTCGGTGGCACATATTACTCTGCTCGGTTCTATGATTGCTTGTTCAGGAGCAACGGTTTGATGTGTTGGGTTTTCTTGTCGTGTGAGAGCATCGGCTTTTTTGTTGTTAACTCCAGGCCTAAAGGTTACAACGAAATGGTATTCTTCAAAGAATTGCATCCAACGAAGCTGCCGTGGTGTGAGATGCCGTGCGGCTCGCATGAATTGCAGATTACGATGGTCTGAGTACACCGTCACCTGGTGGACCGCTCCCATCAACCAGTGTCTCCACTCCAGCAGCGCATCCCTGATAGCCAAGAGCTCTTTTCGGCTATTGTGTAGTTTAGTTCCGCTGTGTTCAGTTTCCGAGACATAAACGCAATGGGGTGGAGATAACCAGTGGTTTCATTCCGTTGAGACAGGACTGCTCCCAGTGCCACGTCCGATGCGTCGGCCTCCACTATGAAGGGCAGATGAGGGTTTGCATGAGCCAGAACAGGTGCAGTTGTAAACCCTTTTTTGAGAAGATCGAATGCTTCTTGAGTTTCCTCGGTCCATACAAAGGGCGTTTTCTTTCTGGTCAGGGGTGCTACTAAGTCAGAGAAATGTTGAATGAATCTCCGATAGAAGTTCGCAAACCCTAACAGACTTTGGATGTCTTTAACGTTTTGTGGACGCGGCCACTCTACCACCGCCTTGACTTTCCTTTCTGCCATCACCTGGCCTGAAGGGGTAAGCATGACTCCCAAGAACTCAACCGTGGTCACATGGAATTCGCATTTTGAGATCTTGCAGTAGAGTTGGTGTTTGCGTAAAGCTTGGAGGACTTTACCTACATGGACGGCATGGTCTTCTTCGTTGTCCGAATATATCAGAATATCGTCGATATAAACCACAACGAAGTGGTCAAGGTATTCCCTGAGCACCTCATTGAGAAAGAATTGAAACGCGGCAGGGGCGTTGCATAACCCAAAAGGCATAACCAGATATTCGAAGAGCCCATACCGCGTCTTGAAGGCCGTTTTCCACTCATCGCCTCGGCGCATTCGTACCAAATGATATGCTCCTCGCAGATCAAGTTTAGTATAAATGCCAGCCGCTCTTACCTGTTCCAAAAGAACAGGGATTAACGGCAGCGGATACTGGTTTTTTATGGTGATGGCGTTTAAGGCCCTAAAGTCGATGCAACACCGCAGATCCCCATTAGCTTTTGGTATAAAAAAAAGGGGGGATGCTGCAGGAGACCGGGAGGGCCGGATGAATCCCATCGCTAGGTGTTTATCCAGATAAGAACGGAGATATTCGGTTTCTGGGACAGTAAGGGCGTATATTCTGCCACACGGAATAACCGCTCCCGGAGTCAGGTCAATCCGACAGTCGTATTCCCGGTGCGGAGGGAGCACCTCCGCCTGTGAATCACTGAAGACGTCCGCGTATGCTCCATAACATAGGGGCAGCGTTACCTCCTTTTCCGCTGCCGTCGCTATGTAGTGCTGTGAGGCGAATGTTTGAGAAGGCCTGATACGTGGCTGAAGACAGTGTTCCTGACAGTAAGGAAATGTTAGTTGTAGGGTTTTTGTCGCCCAGTTTATGAGGGGTTCGTGTTGTTGTAACCACGGGAGGCCTAATATAACCCCATACTGCGGGGCTCGAATGATGTTGAAGGACAACCATTAATGATGATAGCCAGCAAAAGTGAGTTCGTATTCGGGAGTGTGGTGACTTATGGGTCCTGACTCCAGTTCTTTTCCATCGACAGCATACACCGCTTCAGGACGGGGTTTGCACAGAAGCTGGTTACCCAATCTTGCTGCTTCATCCCGGTCCATAAAGCATCCATTGGCTCCTGAATCCACCATGGCTCGTACAGGTTTCTGTTCTTGATCTATCGCCACTTCCAACGTAATGAAGAAATGATTGGAATCGGTCTGTGCACAGGGAGTTATTGAAGGGATGGTACACTTGCTTGGGGGTTTCCCTTCTGCTGCCCTCAAGCGTTGGGGTTTTCCACCCCCTTCTCCGCCACTATAGTGGCCAGTTGTCCTGTTCTGGGCCGGCCATACTTGGGTTTCACTGGACAGTCACGGAGGAAATGTCCCTTCCTCCTCAATACAGACACAATCCCTGTTTGCGTCGATGGTCTCTCTCACTAAGTGTTAGTGAGGCTCTCACCGCCCCTATCTCCATTGGTTCAGGTTTTGCGAAAGGTTTTTCCGTGGAGGGTGATCTTTCATGCAGTGGGGTATACCTCTCCTTCCTCCTATGATCCCCTTTCCGTTCTTTGAGTCTATGGTCAAGGCGCAGCGTGAGCTCAATGAGCGCGGCACATGTGCGGGGTTGGGGGTCTATTTGGGCAAGGACATATTTTAACTCCTCTGTGAGCCCCTGATAAAAGATGGCCGACTGCTTGACCTCGGGCCAGTCAGTTTCTGCAACTAGCCTTCGAAAATTATTGAGGTATGTAACCAGATCTGAGGTACCCTGCCGGAGCTCTAGTAGATCCCTATCTGCGGAGAAGGTGTCGGCATGACGATCGAATGTTTTTTCGAATTCTATTTTGAATTCGTCCCAGTCATAGAGAAGGGGATCGTCCCGTCTTACTACCGGGACTGCCCACTGTGCTGCCTCACCACCCAAATAAGAAATTAAAAACGCCACCCGGGCTTGGTTAGTGGTGAACAGTTTGGGTTTACAAGTGAAGTGGAGCAATACTTGAGTCATAAAGACCTGCACCTTCTTAATCTCCCCATAAAACCTTTCAGGGGGAGCTAAGGGAATTTGTGAGGGCATTTCTACTATTACTGAGGCAGGTTGTGGGGTTCCTCCTACATCAAACGGGTTTCTCTGTATTCTGTCTACTCGGGCTTGCAGGTGTGCTGTTTCCTGCCGCGAGGCTGCCAGCTCCATTTGTACCAACGCCAGAGCCGCCATAACATCATCCAAAGTGGCCATCCCTAACCTCAGCACAACCAGGAGGAAAGAATTTGTGGGCCGATTATTCTGTCAGACTTCCCCGTCCTGATTCCTCGGGATTGTGCTGATGCTATAAAGGGGTCCACCTCTCGACGGCCCCAAGTCTGGAATGTACACACACACAGACTGTTGGGATAGTCAAGCGAGGGAAGGAAAGGGTAGGAACAGCAGGGAGGGAGATCTAAGAAGAAATAGAGAAACACAAGATCAGTGGATAGTGGTATCACCATTACTTCGGTTCAAGAATCTAGCATATTCCCCACACTGCTGAACTTCATACACCCTACCTGTAAAGGAAAAGATAAGCGATGGCTGCCAGAAGAGAGTAGGCGGGATGCAGTGTTTCCATATACTCTAGGAAGGATCAGAAAGAGAGAACAGACATGTAATAAACCTCTTTCTCAGAGGAACACCATAAACTACTAATGATAGTCCCCTTTACACATACCTATAGATACATATAGAAATGCGGTAGCTGAAGGGACTTAACAGTCTGGACCCCCTATCTAGTACCTCTCTCCTGGGAAATAAAACAAGACAAAGAACAATAAGGTGATAAGATACGGTAAGTATTGGCTGGGTCAATAGTTTTCTTCGTCAGTTTCTATGAAAACTTTGGAAAATATCAACCCAATGCAATGCCAGGCCAGGATTGTGTCAAACAGAATTCTAGTCCTTCCCCGCACGAAACCGTTCACTGCCGGTCTCTGCCAACAGGGAAAGGACAAGGGACTTGGGACTCAGTTAGATAAGACACTGAGTTTCTGTAATCTTTCCCCGCACGAGACCGTTCAGCTGGTCTCATCCAACGGGGAAAACACAAGGAATGCGGAACTCAGTTAGAATGTCACTGAGTCTCTGCGATCTTTTCCCCGCACGAGACCACGCACAGCCGGTCTCATCCAACGGGGAAAACACAGTAATCTTTCCCCGCACGAGACCAATCAGCTGGTCTCATCCAACGGGGAAAACACAAGGAATGCTTCGGTGCAAGTCAGGGCTTACAAGCCCCTTTGACGGCAATCCGAGGGATGCGTAACAAAGTTACTGGGCGCACCGCCCTCTTACCGCCTGTACTGGAGGAGCCGTCAGTGAACCAAAAAAACTGGAATAATCGGCCGCGAGGATTGTTCCCGGCGGCTCTTGTACTTGATTTCCTGGTGTGACATCAGAGCACGTACAACGTGTCTCGCGGGGCATAACGGGATCTGTAGTCTTCAGGCTTGGGTCTGCCCGCTTCCTGGTTTCGCGTGTTGACACAGTCAGCGCGTAACCGGTCAAACCCTGACACCAATAGTGATAGAGGCAGTTTCCTCCATTGCTGGGCGTCACTACAGAGACGTTTCAATGGGGCCTGTATATTTTGTATAAAGAACTAGTCTGGATCATCTTTCACAAATATTCCGAGATATCGGAAGCCCTCTGTTTCTACAGTCACCTCGCAACCATTCGGAAGGTTCGGGGGAGTCCCATGTAATACATAAATTGAGGATTTCGATCAATTAATATAGTACCCTGATTGCTCTCCCAGGTTCGAAAGGATAATCATGATTCTGGCTATTGAGTGGCGAAGGGTGGCAAGATATAACAGGACATCATCGGCGTATAGTGATATTTGATCTTTCCATTGTGCTGACCAATGAAGACCTCTGATCTGATGGTCTCCCCTGATCCACACCGCCAACGGTTCTAGGACCAACGCAAATAAGAGTGGTAACAGTGGGCACACCTGACGAGTCCCTCTCCTCAACCGAAAGGAGGCGGAGGACCTCCAATTCACTACCACTTGCGCCATGGGCCCAGTGTATAGGAGCCTAACTCATGCCCGGAATTTGGGGCCAAACCCCATTTTGTCCATGACTGCAAACATGTATGGCCACGCCACCGTATCGAATGCCATGCATGTGTCTAGGGACATTATTACTGCGTCTTCTCTAATAGTATCTTTCCTGCCTATTACCAAGTGGAGGCGACATAGATTGAGTGCCGCATTTCTTCCAGGCATGAATCCCGAATGATCCGGGTGTATCAGGTGTGAGACATGATGTACAAGCCTGGCAGCGAGAAGTTTAGCCAATATCTTAATTTTCAGCGCTAAGGAGTGAGATAGGGTGGTATGAGGTGCATTGGTCTGCTGGTTTACCGGGTTTATAGATCACTACTATAGAAGCCACACATTGATCCCTGGGCAACTCCCCGATCCTTACACTCTCTGAGTACATTTGAAGTAAGTATGGTGCAACCTGAGAGGCCACAGCCTTATATAATTCGATCGGAAGGCCGTTGACTGTGTATTGCAGAGGCTACTTCCTCCGCTGTAATATTGCTCTCCATACCTGCTGAATCCTCTGGGGTCAGCACCGGTAGGAGTAGATCAGCCAAGATGGCCTTTGAGGCCTCTACTGTAGCCGTGGGGCTTTCGGAGTATACTGTGACAAAATGTTGTGAGAATGTCTCTATCTCTTGGGGATTGTTTAGCATGGCTCCAGCTATTCTAGTGATTGAACTTACCCACCTATTTGCTTTTTCGCGTTGCTCTAGCCAGGCCAACAGCTTCCCGGCCTTATCGCCGTGATCATAAAGGTGATCTCTAGTAGCCGACAGTTTGGCTCTGGCAGCCTCCGAGGCCAATACTTTATACTCCTGTCTTTTGAGCTGTAGAGTACTGAGCAGCTCTTCTGTGTGGCACTATGGTGGTCGAGTCTCTAGGTAAGAAATGTCATGCTCCAACTCCTCCAGAACCGCCCTCTTGCCCCTTTTATATCCTACCATTAGTGAGAGACCTTCCCCTTTTATGACTGTCTTGTAAGCTTCCCACAAGGTTTTTGTGGTCCAGACTAGGTCTTTACGTATCTGAGGGACCTTCAGGCCCCATGGCTGCAACACTATGTTTTGTTGGGTATCCTTAGTCTCAGCTTGGTAGCTAGCCCATATCGGGGAGTGGTCATAAAGTCCCTGTGCCCGGTGGTGTACTTCCCTAAAGCAAGGAACCCTATCTGTATGTGTGAACAAGAAGTTTATGTGTGAGTGGCTATTATGTGCCCCTGAGTAATAAGTGAATTGCTGTTTTAATGGATTCTGAGTGCGCCAGACATCAGCGAGACCCATTGCTGCCAAGAAATCTGAGAGTGCGGAGGATTGGCGGAGTTGCGACCTTGCAGGGAATCGGTCTTGAAGGTCCTTTGGTGTCATGTTAAAGTCACCTCCGATCAGGAGCTCTCCTTCAGGCAACCCAAGGAAGAATGTTTTCAAGTCAGGAATGGTGATGTTGTGCAGTGCCGGCAGTAAGTATATTGAGACTATGTTGCCCGTTTTCCCTTCCCACTTGCCTGTCAGCACCGCAAATCTACCCCGGTCGTTCACCCAAGTCCGTTCCAGAATGAGTGGAAATTGCTTCCTCACCAGCACTCCCACTCCCCTCGATCCGGAAGTGAACCCCGAGTGCACAGCCAACTTGTATCCCCACCTGTCTAGAGCCCTGCAGGTATTATTACCCACTAGATGTGTTTCTTGCAATAGGGTCACATCAGGCAAACGTCGCTTAATGAATTGTAGTACCAGCCCCCTTTTTAACTTGTACCCCAACCCATTGACATTCCATGATAGCATCCACAGTTGGGAAATAGTAATCGTGTCAGCCATTCCCTACCCTTGGGTGTATCTTGTATCCTCCTGCTTCGAGTTTAGACATTTTAAGGTCCTTCATTCTGGGGGCCTTCACCCTGTTATGCCACCTACCCATTGATAGTTCTGCTTGCAATAATGTCTTCCGTAGCTTCTCCCCCGGGACCATCGTTGTCTGTTCTGGTTGCCAAGTTGAGTACTTACTAACTTTAACTACAGTTTAACTACCCAACTACCCTGATACCTTATAAACAACTTGTACCACCTCCCTGCCTCCCTACATATCGGGCCTTGAACTACCTGCATCCCCAACTCTGCAGAGCGCCTGACATCCCTCCCCAATTCTAACTTTAGAGTCAGTGTCACAGCTTCCCTCCCCTCCCTTACCCAACCCCTCCCGACGGCCATACATGCTGGTTAAAATATACTCATTTATCCAAGCTCCTCTCGAGTTCAGTGTAGCACCTGTGTGTAGTAGTCTGATTCTCCACCGCACAATTCAGACGTATCCCTGGTCCCGGGGTCCGATTTCTCAAATATAGTGATCCCACTGTGTTTGTTTCTTCCTTTGAGTTACTGTGGGCACCATCTTTCCTCCAGGGAACATCCTTAGGGATGCGTAGATGCTCCGGATACACCGTCAGGCTGGTCTCCCTTACTGCTGTCTGTTCCCACCCTGCTGGAGTCCCCTACATCCAGAGTTTTCTTCTGGCGTTTATCTCTTTTTGCTTTGGAACTGGGATCCCTCACTCGTCGCCATCCGTCTAGCCATTCTCATGCGTCCTCTAGGTTGGTGAAAAACCAGACCTTCCCTTCCGCCTCCACTCTGAGTTTGGCTGGGAAGAGCATTGCATATTTTAGTTCTTTCTCTCTCAGAACCTTTTTCACCTTGTGAAAGCTGTGTCTCTGTTTTTGGACTTTGATTGTGAAGTCTGGGAAGAACGAGATTTCGTTGTTTTCATAGCGCACGGGACGTGCACCGCATGCAGTTTGGAGTATAGCGTTGCGGTCTCGAAAATGAAAAATGCGGGCTAATATCAGTCTTGGTGGTGCTCCTGGTCTTGGCTGGCCCCCTGGTGCTCAGTGAGCGCGCTATACTAAAAAATAATTAGATAAGCCTCACGGTTGGAGGAATTTCAGCAGGGTAAGATCTTCTACAAACAGGTCCGTCGCCAGCCCCTCTGCTCGTTCGGGGACCTTGAGAATTCTCACATTGTTCTGCCTGGATCTCCCTTCATAATCATCAAGCTTTGCCTCCAGAACTTTGCTTGTCTCATATAGTTCACTGACCTGTCTTTTGAGAGTGACGGTGTCATTTTGCAGGTCCACTGTTTTCTCTTCCATCTCCATCAGTCTAGTGCCCATTTTCTTAGGTCGGCCCTGACCAGGGAAACCTCTGTGTTTACTGAATCTATTCTGGATTCCAGCGAGGTCTGTACTCTATTTAATGCAGTCATTATGTCTTGTAGTGTTAGTTCTTCTTTTGTCACAGGTCCCTGCGTACCAGCCTGTTCCTCCTCCCAGGGAGTCCCATCGGTGTCTGATTGTCTTGTCCAAGCATATTTGTTGAGTTTGGATTGATGAGAGCCCCGCAGACCTTTCCCCCGTCATTGTGGGTGGCTGTTGATCATGCCTTCTCCCTGGTAGTTGGGGTTTCAGCCCACACGGGTTTGTCCGCTGCCTGTCCGTAGGTGTGTTAACTCTATGCAGCCTGTCGGGTGCCCCCTGTGGGATCTGTTCTCGGGCCGCCTATCGGAGCTTTAGTGTGGCATGGAATACTTTTTAGGAGTGCCCTACTTGTCACCTTTCCTCTTTTCTGCGTGGTTCTATCAGTGGCCCCAGGTGTGCCGGCTTTTCACCTTCTGCCAAAAGTTATGGAGTGAGCTTATTCCCCCGCTCTTCTGCACTGATTTACTTTGTCTTTGCCTTCTTTTGCCTGTTATTATTTCTCTTATGCGTGGGGAGGGTTCCCCCTGATGGTTCTGGCTCCCCACACTGCGCAGTTGAGGCCGAGCCATTTCAATCGCTCAGACGGCCTGTCTGCCTTTAATTCTTGGCTCTTCTATTTGGCTCCACCGCCTCTCCTATAACCGCTCCCCCTTCGTCTCTGCAGCTCCTCTCCCAATGCGCGTCACGCCTAATGGTGTCTGTGCTCAGCCATTCGCTCACCTCTGAGGCCAATACTTTCTCCACATCTGAGGGTAAGGGCAGATGATGTTGTTCCTAATTAGGGCTCTCCCAAGCTGTTTTCACCACCACCGAGGCTCTGCTCCATCTACGGGCCGCGCCCTCTCTCGGCCCTTCTGCGCTGCTGTTGCTGCCTCAAGGAGGTCGTTCCTTCCGCTACGGCTTGCACTGCCATCCTGCCTTGTCCATTCTGTTCCGCTCTACGGCCGCTTACTTCTGTCGGCAGTCTGAGTTCCTTCGCAGTGCCTCTGGGACTACACTGCGTTCACTCGGTCAGCTCTCCCGGGGTGCTGGTGGTTACCTTCTCGCTCCGCATCAGTGCTGTTCGGGCTCGGGGAGGCGACTACTTTAGTCCCCGGCTTCGGATCACTTTTAGGCCATGTCTCTGGCCTCGTTCTCTCGACGTCCGAGGGGCTGCAGACTTCGTGTGATTCCTCCAGAGTGTTGTTCCGGTTGAAGGCTGTGGGTTGTGAGTACCTAGAACGGATATTGTACCGGATATTTAGGGAAGGGAGTTACGGGTCTTGGGAGCTCCTTTAGCTGTTGGTCATCTTACATCGCTGCTCTGCCATGAGTTTTTTGAAGACTTGGTAAGGGAGATGCTTGCCCAAGGCCACTGTAAGTGAAAATTGAATTAATCGATCATCTATGTATTGCCTGTAAGATGAGGTTGAGCCAGCACCCTCTAGTTCACACCAGATTAGGCCATGCATAGAGTCTTGCAGTTCAGGTCTAAGCCTGTGACAGAAGTTTAAGAAGCAGCTGCCTCTGGCCCCATGCTGTTTTGCGATGTTGAACTCAAGTCTTACTTGCACCCAGTGCTTAATTTGTAATTTAGTAAGTGCAGGTGCTCAATTTTATTCAGGATGCCACACCCACTTCCTCTACTGGCTCCACCCACTTCTTCTATTGACTCCAGCCACAGCTAGCACTGCTGAAAGACAGATTTAATACCCAATCTGAATTTCAGAGAGCAACTGTCTACAAGAAGAAAGATCTTTCCTCCCAACTGGGACTCATTGCCTGATGGAGAGCTATCGGAGAAAGCTGGACAATGATCTACGCGCTGCAGAATTTTCAGGATGAGGCCCTGATCTCATCAGACAAAGACCCACTTCCACCACTACCCTTCCCCAAGGTTAATACCCAACCACCTTTGATAGCTCTCTATTGAAGTAGAAGACCTACCTTCTCAATAGAAGTAGAGATAGAAGAGAATTCCTGATACCCACTAGATGGAGTCAGAGCCCTCATCACTACATAGAAACAATAGAAATCACCTATAACAACCACTCGGCCACTATGGTGTATAATTCATTACTGCCAAGTACCCTACATCATGTTTGACCCTCAAACAGTTCTGTGTTTTAGCTAAGTGCTTTTTTTTATTTTTTGTACCAGTTACAAACATCTGGAATGAAAATTATCATTTGAAGCTTCAGAGAACCCTCTAGCACGTTCTATCTATACATCCAAACATCCACACTGTGCGCAAACACCATCCGCAGCCCCTTACACATACCATATGCATTCATCTTCTGAAGTATGTGTGAGTGACGAGAAACAACTGTTCATGTTACATTTAATTTATAATTTATGACATTTTTGAATATGCTTTCTAATTATCAGGCCAGCAAAGACTATCGTCCCTGGCGTTAAGCACGGGTTAATTTAATGGCTTTTTGTGGTTCGCCCTATCAAAGATTGTGGCTGTTTCTTGAGTAGGGTTTCACACTCCTCAACCAACAACCCAGTTTCTCACATATGCTATATTGTAGCCCAAGGACCCATCTCTGTGATTAAGTAGCAAAAGAACCAAACTAGCATTACTGCTGCATTTTATTATAAAATTGGTCCACTGCTCTGCTACGGTTTAAATGTGGAGTGCTCAATACCAGTTGAAATCTTAATCATGAGTACTATCCCTGCTTGTATAATACTGCACTGAAAAATAAAAATAAAACCAATGTGTGTTTACATTTGCCACAAATTGGGTTTTTGTTAAGTTTCTCTTTATTCCAGGGTCTGATAGCTATTACAATATGAGAAGAGTATCAAACCGCCATGATTTTTTGCTGCCCTACATTCCTTCCAACTTAACATCTGTGGAAACAACAAAACCGTTACAAACCTGTAGGCACACACTTAGTAGATTGAAGGGTGTCTATCTGTAGGGCCAACATTCCTACCGGCATAATGCGGTTTGTAGGTGGTACACAAGAAATGCCACCTCTTTTTTAGAACAAAAAATATGAAGAAACTGAAAAAAAATACATTTTGGCAAACACTGTTGAACAGTCGATCAGGAGCGCAAGAGCTACCACTTGTAAAGAAAATATATGTAAGACTTTATCTGCCAGAGCAAGAAATGGAGTTAAAAAGTACACCTTCACCTCATGAAGCGTTGTGATAAACAGCAAACTGCACACGTTATCACAAGGTGAACGTTACCATTGTGGGAAATGGCCTAATAATGTGATTGCAACGCCAAGTGTAACACCAATGTTAAATAATTTCTAAAAAATATAGTAAAATGTGGACATGAAAAACAACCACAACACCCGAATAGCAAATGAATTGTGGCAGAGCAAGCAATGCTTTCCTTCAAGCAGAAGCTTCCAGAAGAAAACAATATATATCTGTTCAAACTATGTGAGTCACTAGAAGTAAACTGTGCCAAAACTTTTTTATAGCAATAATTTAATTATAAATGATTGGGAACATTGAACACACTGCAGTCAATTTTATCCAAGCAACAGCAGCCAGTAAACTCCTGTTATTGATCAATACAAGGCCACATTACACTCAGCACATTGTTTTTGCTGCACTGTTTTTCCAAGTATTACCTGCAGGAAATTACAGGCACACAAACTGTGCGACTGAGTGTAATTTGCGATGAAACTTTGGTTTAAACGGGGCGCAAATATTTTGTGGTTGACTTTACATTTTTTGTGCCTCTGAGAAAGAGGACGTTAGGGTGCCAATTTTATAATAGTATTTCAAGGCTTCGGATTGGTGTGTATTATAACTTAATTCCCTTTAATGCCTTTGCTCTGCTTTATGCATGTCTCCATAAGTAGGGGCACTGGAATTATGTGACAGTGGAGGACCAAATTATGTGGCAGGGTTGGCTAAATTATGTGAAAGGAAAAGGCAAATCATGCGGCTTAATGCAGTACATTTCGAGATGGTATTGCTTCATTATTTTGTCACTGTTTACACATGGTATTACTGCGCAAAAATGTCACCTTGTTAGTACCAGTTTACCAAAAACAGCAATAAGCATAAGCAAGTGAAATGTGACCTGTCAACCTTTACAGATGGCCTTCCACTGTATTGGAACACGCCAACATGTTTTTTGATCCGTTTGAGGTAGAAATTTTTTTTTTTGTTGCAAAAATCTGCAGATTATGCAGCAGACGATGGGTTATGTGGCTAATGCGGCAAACCCATAATTTTGCGATAAATGCTGCAGCCACAGAATCGCATAATTCCCATGGCAGTGTCTATAAGGTGCATAAATCAATTGCCAGCAAGTAATCATCTATACAGACCACATCATCGGTACATAATGCAACGTTCTCCTTTGCTTTGTGGTATCAGTTTATGGTGTATGCTACCAGCACTGCAGAAACTGCTTGCCTCTTTCTGGACAGAGAAACAAATGGTATAATTGATACTTGTTGTGATATTTGATTCACCGCTAACATAAACGCATTAGAGAAGATAATGGCTCTGGGCACCTTAAAGAGTGCGTGCTGCTACGTAGCGACACGATGCCAACGACGAAAGACAAACTAGGAGGCCAGTAATCTTTACAAGTTGACGTCCAAAGGTTGGGCACTCCTGGCAGCAGAGGCACCGAAGGCTGCCTAAGACCTCAAAAGCAAGCCCAAACAAAAGTTAAGATATTGAGCACACTTGGCAGATGTCCCCAAAACCTGATTGTGACTCAGAAAACCCCACTCTGGTATAGGTGATGAGGTTAAAATCCGGCGAAGTCTAGTACTACTGACCCCACTCTGCGCTCAGATGTGAAACTGCCGGCACCGCATGTAACCTCAATACTTTCGCATAAAAACAAGCACTAGAATGAAATCAGAGATGGCACTTTTTCCGGGCACGCATGTACCAAAACCATTATAAAGACAGACCTGCTTCCATAGCGTATGTTAATAAACAAAAATGAAATAATTACTTACTGCCTTTTTTTGGTTTTATTTCTAGTCCTGCTGCTAACTGCTTGCTTCGTTCGAATGACTAATGCTGCAGCTGCGGATTACTCTGGGGCGGGTGAAAAGCGGGGACTCTGATCGGCACTGGTCCATCCGACTCGAGGGGGGGGGAAACACTCGACTATTCAAAGCCAAATAGGGAGGACGGGTCGGACATCACCCCGCCCAGGCAGTTTCTGGCCATGTGCGTGTGCTGTCTGTGTACCTCATGATAAGGCGGGCAGCCGCTCCATCCAAATTTAAATATTTTATAGCATGAACAAATACAGCCCAATCAGGCACCGCACCACTGACTAAACCCAGGCAGGCATGGACTTACCCTTTACTCCAGTATTGGAACTTTCATAGATTCCCATGCCTGAATCATTCCCCGTCGTCGAGATGGGAGCCCCCGGTGTACATAAAATAGCAATAGAAACCATTACAAAAGAAGAAACTAGGCCTAGGCCCATTCTAGTTTTGTAACATATCCACCTCTTTTTGTAAAAGAGACCAAATAAAACGAACAGCCAATCAGATTAGCCTCACCATCTAGAACCTTGCTGAGAGAACCTCAGATCCTCAGATTTTCTACTGCACGTTGTGCAAGGGAGTCTCCAATTGAGCTCTGCTCATTTATACTCATTTCTACAGTTTTTTCTTCTGGTTTTTTGCTGACATTCTCTCCTAGGATGTCAGACAAGGAAAAGAAAGCTCTCTTCAAGGCTTGTGCCACCTGTGCCAAGAAAAGGTTATATGTGGAGGACAGGCATAAAGACTGCATTTACTGCCTGTATCCAGACCACAAAGCAGCGGACTGCAAGATTTGTCGCACTTTCTCAACGAAGACACTACGAGACCGTGAGGGTCGTCTCTTGACCTGGCTCCAGAAACTGAAGTCTAGGAAAGATCCACTCTCCAGTAACAGCGAGGAGTCGTCATCTGCCACTTCTTCAAGAAGGTCAGTTAAAAGGGGTAGGGCCTCCCCTTCGCCTTCTAAAGAGCGTCCTGCTAAGCTCTCAAAAAAGACCCCTCAGGGGTCTGAGGGCCGGAGTCCTGGCGAATCTCCTCACCTCGGTGTAAAGGAGAGGGAAGGACAGTCAGCTGCAGCAGCAGCAGCAACAGCAGTAGTGTCAGTGGCTGTAAAACCCTTCAAAAAGCCCTCTTCTCTGACTTCTGAGGGAAAATCGGAAAAGGACGCCCACTCGTCGACGACGGCGACCAAACAACCGTCGATGAAATCATCCAAGATACAGCTTAAATCTATGCCTCCGTCGACGGGCTCGTCGACGGTACTTTCAGTGTCGACGCGGGTGATTACAGCTTCGCCGTCGGCGGTTTCAACGACGTCGATGAAGGTGTCGACGAGAGTAGCGTCGACGACGACGGTGTCGACGACGACGGTGTCGACGACGACCACCACCACGACGACGACATCGACGGCCAAGATGTCGACGGTCTCGTCGACGACGACGGCGCCTATCTCTTCATCGACGATCTACCTTCGTCGTCGCTGCTTCCATCTACAGCCTCGTCGACGATGGTCTCTCCGTCAACGGTTCCGTCGACGGTTCCGTTGACGACATCGTCGACGATGGAGAAAATCATAAAAAAACGGCAAATCACACCGGACATGACTTCCCCCAGAAGAGTCACTCCTCTGCCTCCGGCTCTTTTGCTTGAAGAAGAAGAGTCTGACGACGATGGGCCTTTTGACTACGCACATAGCCCCTCGCAGCTGCGAGTTAAATGCCAGGATACTGACTCGGAGGGAGAATATCTCCAAGAGCATACATATGACCAATCCATAGGCTATCAAGAGGACTACAGCCAGGAGATGGTCTCAGTGCCTTCCTCGCTTTTAGCGGATCTCCAAGGTATGCTGGTCGACTATAGGAGGAGATTTTTTACACAACCACCTCCTCCAGCTATGGGGCCGATTGCGGCTGCTCTTCCGGCTCGGTCTATTACTCCTCCACTGCCACCGTCGCAACCAATGCCTCAGCATCACTTGCAGATTTTGGATGTACCTCCGATTGGGCCACCCGCACAGGATGACACCTCGGATGAGGATCAGGGCAATGTCCCTCCGCTTCACCAGGACACAGAGTGGGATGATTATGTTATCCCTGACCCGGCTTCTCCATCCCCAGCTCCTCTCGATTCCCCCCCTGTGGACATTGGGGGTTTTCATAAATTGATGGAAAGGGCCGCAAAACGATTTGATCTTCCCATGCCCACGGTTCAGTCGGAATGTTTCCTCTACGACTTCAAGGAACCGTATAAAAAGACTGTGTGTTCCATTCCCATTGTGGGCCATGTTTGGGATGAAGGATTAAAGGTGATGAAGAATCCTGCCACGGTGATGCCAGTCTTACCTCGCCTGGAAAAGAAGTATAAGGCCCCGGAGGACAGTCCAGCCTCCTTGGTTAGTCAGCCTAAACCGGATTCAGTAATATCTCAGGCTGCCCAAAGGAAGTCGCGCAACCCTTCTGCCCCTCTCACTACGCCACCTGATAAGGAGGGCAGACGCCTCGATAATGCAGGGAAAAGATTCTCTTCAATGGCGAGCCTCTTGGTTCGGGCAGCTAATGCCTTGGCAATATTGGGCAGGTATGATCGCCAAATGTGGTGCGATCTGTCCCCATATCTCGACCAGTTGCCAGAGGATCCTAAGGTGGAAGCTAAGAAGATCCTGCAAGAAGGGGAAGTAACATCAGCGGAAATAATTGACTGTGCAATGGACATTGCAACAACTGCATTCCGCTCGCTGGCGGGCAAAGCGGTCCTTCGTCGCCAGAGCTGGTTGAGAGCGACATGGTTCCGTCCGGAGGTCCAAAATAAAATCCTTGACCTTCCCTTTGATGGTGAGACGCTCTTCGGTAAACATATCGACGATGCACTCCAAGATATTAAAAAAGATACGGAAACAGCGAGATCTTTAGGGACTCTGCAATACCGGAAGGTCCCTTTCCGTGGAGCCAGGGGAAGAGGTACTCCGTCCTATAGAGGTGCATACCAGCAGCAACGATATTCCTCCTATGGGTCAACATCCCAGTCGTATCGTCCGTCCTACAATCAGAGGCAAGGCCAGTCCTCTTCTTTCTCCAGGTCCAACAACAGAGGGAAGCAAGGTCGCCAAGGACGGGATTCTTCCAAGCGACAATAGCGGCATGCTGGCACTTCTTACTGTACCATCCCCCTCTACGACATCAGTGGGAGGCAGGGTATCAGAATACCTCCACAACTGGCAACGGATAACATCAGACCGTTGGGTGCTGAACATCATTCAGTGTGTTACACGAAGAGTATGCTGTTCCCCCAAAAAACGGTGTGGACAACGTGTTACAGGGGTAGGAGGAGGGAAATCCTCCTATTCGGAACTAGAGTCCTCACACACCCAGCAAGCTAGGTGTCATGCTTCATCATATGGACTTGCTCCTCGTCGGGTCGGCGCTGCAATACCCGACGGGCACCCATAAAGGGGCTCTTTGGCGGAGATCTTTAGTTCCTTGCCGTATGGTGCTGTGGGTGTGAGGGCCCTAGAGAACAGTGTAGATGTGATGTGAGTGGGTGACGTTAAAAAAGGTTGGATAATCCAAATGAACTTTTTATTAGGGTGGCTATCCACCTTATTAAAAGAGAAGTGGAGTGGCTGCTCTCTGGCTCAATGGTCCAGCGCTCCCGGAGCGGAGCTCAACTCTTACGATGTGGTCAACATGTTTCATGCATTGCGGTCAATACTGATCCATTGCATTTCATCAGGACCTATGTGTAAAACTATCTACACGTGGTGGTGGGTGGAGGGGTTCCTACCTACCACTCTTCATGGAAGCGAGCACGAGGTCCCGCCAGTCCTAGTTGTAACCTATCTGGAGGGTAACACTCACTCCATTCGGTCTTATCAGCTCCAGACACCAATGTGGTGGTGTCCTGTCCTAGGAGGACGTGTGCCGGTGATCTACCCAACGCCGAGCAGTATCCGGCTTTTCAGCTCGGCGTTGGGTAGATCACCGGCACACGTCCTCCTAGGACAGGACACCACCACATTGGTGTCTGGAGCTGATAAGACCGAATGGAGTGAGTGTTACCCTCCAGATAGGTTACAACTAGGTCTGGCGGGACCTCGTGCTCGCTTCCATGAAGAGTGGTAGGTAGGAACCCTCCACCCACCACCACGTGTAGATAGTTTTACACATAGGTCCTGATGAAATGCAATGGATCAGTATTGACCGCAATGCATGAAACATGTTGACCACATCGTAAGAGTTGAGCTCCGCTCCGCTGGACCATTGAGCCAGAGAGCAGCCACTCCACTTCTCTTTTAATAAGGTGGATAGCCACCCTAATAAAAAGTTCATTTGGATTATCCAACCTTTTTAACGTCACCCACTCACATCACATCTACACTGTTCTCTAGGGCCCTCACACCCACAGCACCATACGGCAAGGAACTAAAGATCTCCGCCAAAGAGCCCCTTATGGGTGCCCGTCGGGTATTGCAGCGCCGACCCGACGAGGAGCAAGTCCATATGATGAAGCATGACACCTAGCTTGCTGGGTGTGTGAGGACTCTAGTTCCGAATAGGAGGATTTCCATCCTCCTACCCCTGTAACACATTGTCCACACCGTTTTTTTGGGGAACAGCATACTCTTCGTGTAACGTACTGACTGGGCACGTGTGCTGGACCCTGTTAACAAGCCCTATCAGTCCCCCTTCCTTGTTAAACATCATTCAGTGTGGCCATACTTTAGAATTTGTCCATCTTCCACCATCCAAGCCCCCTGCCGCCACGGCCTCAAAACATCTGCGCCTTCTTCGATTGGAAGTACAGCAAATGCTCCTCAAAGGGGCAGTGGAACCGGTTCCTCTCTCTCAGCGGGGAGAGGGGTTCTACTCCAGGTTTTTTCTGGTCAAGAAGACGCTGGACAAGTGGCGTCCTATTCTAGATCTCAGGGAGCTCAACACCTATCTCATAAGACAATCATTTCGGATGGTGTCTCTCCAAGATATTCTACGTCTTCTCAACTCAGGGGACTTTATGGCCACTCTCGATCTCGAGGACGCGTACTTTCATGTACCCATTCATCCAGCCCACAGGAGGTTTCTACGGTTCACAGTATTCAAGAGCCATTTCCAGTTCAAAGTTCTACCTTTTGGTCTTCGATCTGCTCCGCAGAGCTTCACCAAGGTGCTAGCACCAGTGGCAGCATGTCTCAGGAGGCAACACTTTGAAATCTTCCGCTACCTGGACGACTGGATGCTGAAAGCTCCAACCAAGCGGCAGGCGGAGGAGATAGTCGGTGCATGCACACGTCTTTTCGACAGCCTAGGGTTAACTCTCAACATGGAAAAATCATCTCTCAGCCCGTCCAGGATAGTTCGATTCCTGGGGGCCATCCTGGACACGTCTCTCAACAAAGCTTCTCCAACTCTCGAGAGGCAGGAAAAGCTGTTGTCCATGGCTCATCTGTTGCGAAGAAAAGAGTGTCTTTCAGTTCGCCTTTACAAGTCCCTGCTAGGGACAATTTCCTCCTGCATTCCCTTGATACCTCACTGCAGGTTGCGGATGCGTCCCCTCCAGGAGGAGTTGGACTTGCAATGGCGACAAATAGACGGGTCCTTCGACGACAAGGTGGTGGTCACCCAGTCTATGAGAAACGCCGCCTTATGGTGGACAAGGGAAAAGAATGTGTCTCAAGGTCTATCCTTCGAAGTCATCCCAGCTCCTCAAGTAGTAACAACGGACGCCTCTCTGGAAGGCTGGGGTGCAGTGTTACAGGACTTGCATGTAAGCGGGCGTTGGTTACCCCACCATCGTCGGCTCCATATCAACCTTCTGGAGCTCAGGGCGATTCGTCTAGCATTCAGGCTTTTTTTCCACGACTACAACAGTCGGCGGTTCTCGTCCGCACGGACAATACCACGGCCATGCATTACATAAACAAGGAAGGAGGCACCAGTTCTCGCTCTTTGTCTCGGGAAGCCCAGAGAATTTGGGAATGGGCTATCCAGCACGGGATTTCACTCAAATCGGAACATCTCCCAGGGGTTCTCAACGAGTCAGCAGACACACTGAGCAGGCTGAGATCGGAAAGCCACGAATGGGAACTGGACCAGTCTACTCTGGAGGAAGTGTTTCGCCGGTGGGGCAGGCCTTCCATAGACCTCTTTGCCACCCCAGAGAACACGAAATGCCAATTTTATGCCAGCAAGCTACACCATCGGGGATCGCTGGGGAATGCGCTTTCGATAGCCTGGTCAGGCGCATTTGTCTACGCTTTTCCCCCATTCCGTTGATACCCAGGCTTCTCCGGAAACTCAAGGTGGAACCTTGCAGGATGATCCTGATAGCTCCAGCTTGGCCTCGACAGTTTTGGTTCACAGAGCTTCACCTTCTCTCCCTGGACCTTCCTCTGCCGCTGCGGCCAATTCCAGCACTGCTTTCAATGTCTCAGGGCCAGATCTGGCATCCGAATCCTCGATCGCTGCAACTATCGGCATGGCTCCTGAGCACCGAGAATTTCTTGGGTTAACACTCTCGAAGGAGGTTACGGAGGTGCTTTCTCAGGCCAGAGCCCCAAGTACAAACAAGACGTACCGATTGAAATGGAAGCGCTTCTGTATTTGGTGCCATCAGGAAGGGATGGACCCCTTCTTATCTCAACCTCACCAGGTTCTACCTTACCTCCTATCATTGGCGAAAGCGGGGCTGGCTCACTCCTCCATCAAAGTCCATCTGGCCGCCATCTCTCGCTATAGACGCACTTCCTCTGGGCCTTCTCTCTGGTCGGCAAGGATAGTCAAGCAGTTTCTCAAAGGCCTCTTCAGAGCCTTTCCTCCAGTGAGGCCTGCGCCTCTTCTTTGGCACTTGAATTTGGTTCTCGCCCAGCTCATGAAGTACCCCTTTGAGCCGATTCACCGGGCGGACTTAAAATTCCTCTCCTGGAAGGTGGCGCTTCTCCTGGCTCTCACTTCCGCAAGGAGAATGAGTGAGTTACAGGCCCTAACTATTCATGATCCTTTCCTTCAATTCAAGAAAGGCACGGTGATACTCAGGACTAACCCAAAATTCATACCAAAGGTGCCTTCAGACTTTCATTTGAACGAGCCAGTGATACTCAAGGCCTTTTTTCCTCAGCCTTCTACTCCGGCTGAAAGAGCACTTCACTCACTGGACATTCAGAGGTGCTTAAAGTTCTACCTTGTCCGTACTAAGGACTTCAGGAAATCCTCTCAACTATTTGTCTCTTTTAGCGCTCCCCGTAAAGGTTTTCCCCTTTCCAAACAGGGGATTGCTCGTTGGGTTGTCAGCGCTATCCGATATTGCCACACAGCAGCGGGCAAACCCCTGGAAGGTCGAGTCCGAGCACATTCTACTAGGGCCATGGCTTCTTCAACGGCCCTCTTCGCAGGAGTCCAGATCAGGGATATCTGCAGGGCTGCGACTTGGAGCAGTACTCATACGTTTACAAGACATTACTGCCTGGATGCTTCAATGCAGAATGACATGGCTGTGGGCCAGGCAGTCCTGAGGAACCTCTTTCAGTGAGCGGTGAGCTTTCCCTTTCTTCCCTCCTACCATTGTTTCGTATTATTTGCACATTTTGACAGTGTGTTTATGTATTGAAATAGTGCTTGTTCTTAAAGGTACTGCAATGTTATGACTTTCCTCTCGCTTGTTTTAATGTTTAAAAAAAAAAAATATATATATATATATATATATAAATAAATATGAGAGAGAACAGTAAGAGAGCAAAATGTGCTTATAACTGCTAGCTACTCTGATTCAGGCATGGGAATCTATGAAAGTTCCAATAATGGAGTAAGAAAACAAGTTACTTACCTGTAACTTTGGTTCTCCAGTATTGGAAGCTTTCATAGATTCCCATGCGACCCACCCTCCTCCCCTGGGAAAGCTCAGCCTTCAGAGTCTTTGGTTGTATTGTTACACAACGTTTACGAAAATCTGAGGGTCTGAGGTTCTCTCAGCAAGGTTCTAGAGGGTGAGGCTAATCTGATTGGCTGTTCGTTTTATTTGGTCTCTTTTACAAAAAGAGGTGGATATGTTACAAAACTAGAATGGGCCTAGGCCTAGTTTCTTCTTTTGTAATGGTTTCTATTGCTATTTTATGTATACCGGGGACTCCCATCTCGACGACGGGGAATGATTCAGGCATGGGAATCTATGAAAGCTTCCAATACTGGAGAACCAAAGTTACAGGTAAGTAACTTGTTTTCTTACTGTGTAATATAATCTCTTGGCCGGGGAGACCGTTATTGCGTGTAGACCCGGCTCTAAGAAATAAGACCAGGAAAGCACAGGCACAAATTAAGCACTGCTTGCGCCGGTGACTCTCTCTTTGCAGTAGTGGCTGCTACCGGACTCTGGTGGTGGGGTGGGAGGAGGGCGAAGGGGAGGATTAGGTCAGGGAAATGAAAAGGATAACATTTAAAAAAAACACTTACCTGACTACTGCCGGTGTTGCCGCCAACTCTCCTCCGATCCTCTGCATCTTCTTGTCTTCTTCCTACCTGGAGGCCAGCAGCAAGAAGCAACCGGGCTCTCAAGCGCCCCTGACCAATCACAATGCTGCAATGCAGCATTGTCATTGGTCTGAGCGCCGTAATTCGGTGCTCAGACCAAGCTTGGGAGCCTGGGGCATGTTCTCCACCCAGGCTGTAATGCAGCCTGGATGGAGAACATGGCACGCTCGCATGACTGGTTTGGGCGGCCAGAGAGAGCCGGCCAAAATGTCATGCACACTTGGAGTGCCACCCTGCAGTGCTCTGGGTCATGGGGCCCAGCCCCACCCCCAGGAAACAACAAAGCCACTGCAGAAGGAAAAGGAAAATGATAATAATGTCAAGTTATTATAATTTTTTTTCCCTTTTTTCACTGCTCGGAGAGCACTGGGGCAATGCTCCTCCGCCTTAGCGGAGGAGCCGCCACTGTCTCTTTGGCAAGCGAAGGGCAGCTTTGTAGATTGTGTAATAAGAGTGTCCACCATAGTGGCTTTCCTGCCCAAGATGATTTTGCTCATGTAGGTTAATGCAGGGATGGCCTTTGCTTTCATCACCTGGAGAAGAGAGTCAAGACGCTGTCCTAGCAATTTCTGAGTGCCAGATGAGAGAGCAAAGATTGAGCTGGCGCTATTGTTTTTCATGGAGCACAGATGAGATTTGAATGAGCCTTGGCTGTCCAGGTGGATGCCCAGATATTTGTACTCACAGCTGTGATATGGCCAGGTGACGTTAGGATGCCACTTGCCGTGGTATTTTGTTTTTGGTCCAAATATAACCGTTTTGTTTTTTGTTCAATTTATTTCCAACCCGTTCCTTACAGCGTAGGCGTGCAAAATGGATAGTTGACGCTGAAGGCCAATCTTTGGCTAAGGAGCACGAGATCGTCTGTGTATAGCAGGTGGGTCATATGTTGTCCACCTAATTTAGGCGGGTGGAGGTTCGCTTCATCAAGGGACTTTGATAGATCGACAATATATAAGTTAAAGAGCAAGGGAGTGAGCACGCATCCTTGCTTTAGCCCTGATTTTGTGGGGATCTTCCTTGAAATGTGAGAGCCGTCTTCTAGTTTGACCCGCACCCGGGTGTTGGTGTACAGCTGCTCAGATCTCAGTAAGGCAGCTGGCAGACCTCAGGCCCACAATTTGCCTCATAAGGGGCCCCTAGGTATGCTGTCAAATGCAGATTTAAAGTCAGCAAAGCAAGAGTAAAGCGCCAGTTTGTTTCTGAGGGTTTTGTCACACATACGTGCCAGCGCTATTAAATTGAAGGTAGTACACCACTTGTCTCTAAAGCCGCACTGTTTCTCGGAATGACCTGGCCTTCCTCTGCCCACGCTTTTAAATCTTCGGGTAGCAGGCTGGCAAAGAGCTTGGTGTGGTTATCTATTAAAGCAATGAGTCGATAGTTGCAAGGATCAGATTTCTTACCCCCTTTGAAGATTGGCTGGATGATGGAAACTCTCAACGAGTCCAGACTGCTGTTAGATAACAAGCAATATTCGAACAGAGGAGATAGCGCCTTGGCCCAGAAAGTAGAGTCAGATGTAAAGAGGGCTGTGGGAAGTCCATTGGGGCCGGGCGCTCTATCTTTCCGCAGCCCCACCAGCATCAGGACGCAACGTTTCTCTAGTTGACTAGGTGTGGGGCATTCAATGAGTGATCCATCATTGAGCGTGTTACTTACAAGCGTCTTCACTGCTTCATGAGCAGCGGGAGGGTCACTTAACGATCTGTACAAAGATTGTGTGACCATACAGTCGGCGTCTGATGAAAAGTGTGACGTCGGAAATGAGACCCAAGCAGGTTCTGAAATCGGGTCCAGAAGTACTCATTTATTTTCCTTTTGGCATTCCAGATTGATTTCTTGAAGAAGAACCTCAGGTTTTTTAGATTAAGTTTTGCAGTTGGAGTGGCAGGCCTCTGAGCAAGGATTTGCATATTGTGGTTAACTTTACCCTTCAAGACCTTTTAAGGCCCTGTCAGTTTAAGTTTTGATGATGGATTGCATGACTTTGTGCAGGAAGGGAGATTGCATTGGAATTTCTGGAGGATCTGATCTGTTAACAGAGTACAGTGCCTGATGGGGGAGCTTCTTTGAGAGATGGATGCACTATATTGAGGTCTGACCCAGGAGAGAGCCTCTGGGCTGATTTCATTATCCCATTTTAGCCGTTTGAGGTTTTCTGTCCACACCCCAGTGCTGGTAGGGGTAGCAGCTTCCAATTTCACTGGGCTAATGGCAAGATAGATTTTCTGCGGTCTGTGATCGCTATCAATGCGAGTCCCTAAGGAGAAGCCATCGATGTACTTGAAGAGTGGAGCTGAGCATAGAGTAAAGTCAATGTAAGAGGAACGAAAACTTTTAATTGTTGTGGGGTGTGCTGAAGTAAATTGCTTGGACCCATAGTTCTTTCAGGAGAATCTCCTCAACCGTGTGGTGCAGCGATGTAGAAATGTAAACTGTTAGGCCACCCATTGGCCGACCATGTCTATTGGTTTTGGTAGCTGGTTTCTGGTACTCGACATAGAGACTGTGGTTTGAGCCCAAGTTTCTTGCAGTATGAGGAGATGAAAGTCGTTCCAGAATGTTACAACTTCATCGTCTGTCAATTTTTGCCTAAGGCCGGGGATATTCCATGAGCCTAGTCTAAGTGTCACCCTGGATGCGCCTTGGCTGGTGGGGCTTCTTTACTTTGTAGTGGAGATCTTCTTGCCCGAAGGGCTTTTGGCAGCCAATTCCAATCAGATGGGTGGATCTCAGTCTTTCTGCGACCATGTGCTCCGTGTGCATTTTCTGTAGTTGAGTACATGGAATGGGTAACCATACGGGTTAACAGGCCTAGTGCTCCTTGTGCATTTCTTAAGACTGAAGGCAGGGCCGGACTGGCTACCGGGCTTTCCTTAATAAACAATACAAAACAAATGTTTTAAAAAGTAGGCTTTAAAGCTATTTGTTTTGCATTGTTTATTTAGAAGCGCCTGCAGTTCCCCAGCAACAAAATCGGCCCCTCCGCAGTGAACCTGGGCCCCACTCTGCCTCCCCAGCAAAAAACGCCCGGTCGCCAGTCCGGCCCTGACTGAAGGGTGTCCTTTAACCCTCACTCTTTCAGGTTTTATACCCCTTTCTTCTAGTACTGCCAATTTCGCCAGGATTGCTTCCACCCATATAGGAGAGACAAAAGTTAACTTAGTGGGTTCAGATTCTTGCTTTCTTCTTGGCTTTAGGAACTCAATTGAAGAAATGTACGCAGATTTTAATATGGTGTAGGTCGGGAATCAATTGAAGCAAGAAAATAATGTTTCCCCTGTTAAGAAGGTCGTGGGCCCCCCCTTGTTTGGTATTCCGGGATAAGAACCAACTGATTAGGCTTGGATGAGTCAGATGGGCCATTGGGAGGGTCCCAAGTATTCAGCATCACAGGAGGGGAATGATGTGGTGGAAAATCATTCTGACAGGTTTCTCTCTGATGTACTCTTATAAACAGGTTAGAGCAGGGTTCCTGAGTGGTGTCAGATTTGTTGTGGAGCTCGCTGAGTGCTTGTTCCCTAGTTGGATGCTGTTAGATGTATTTTTACGGTCTGAGTGAACTGAGACTCTTGATGGTGCCTGGGATGCCTCTTCTCAGTTATCCAAGAGGTCTTGACCCCGACCATTGTCAAGAGCTGACTGCCAGATAGTGCTGGAGCATGTTGATGCTTCAGGGGGAACTTGAGGGACAGAATGTACAGACGAGGCAGCTTTCAGAACCTGGATGTTCAAGGAGGTTCCGAGAGCCGGCACTGTTGAGTCCGGGAGACTTGTGGTTTTATGGTGTTTATTTTTGGTGAACATAGGTTATAGCGACCCTTATCTTACTGTAGTAGATTCCCTATGGATCTTAATGTGTTGTTTCCTCAGCTGTTTGTGAGATTGTTTGCTCAGCTTTTTGGGAGATATATTACTAGGCGGGGAGATGGCATAGTGGGCTGTAGAGGAAACTGTGATGATGTCGCAGGTGTAATGGGGAAATCTTCTCTCCTGGGTGGCGGAGCGCTAATTGTTCCTGCATTCGTGGCAGATGGTTTAGGGGTGATCTTTTGCGCGCCTTGTGTCCTGTCAGAGTCAAAAGCAGTAGCAGTATACTGTGGGTTGCCCTCCTTTGCTGGATAGTTGGATGGTGGAAGCTGGGACCTAAAGTCCTGCAGCAGGACTTCCATAACTTGTGGCTGAATACACAGTTTATTCAAAATCGGAGAGCACTGGCAGGATCCCAACAGCCTTTCGGGAACAGCAGCCAGATCTGCCACTGATTGCATGCGTTTAGGGCTTCCAGTTTCCTGTCTATACCCATTATGAGGTCCGCAAGGGGACTAGGAATGTCCACTTGTGCATCTAGTTTGTCGGAGTGGTAGGTCAAGGCGGTCGCCATTGATTGTATGATGCACAGCAATGAAGACCACATATCCGTCTTTTATGATGTTGAGATGGAAAAGTTGTTATGATTTAAGGGCAGGTTGCCTTGGGTTGTGGCCCCTGAGTGGGTGAAGGATGCATTGACGCTCTGAGCTGGTGCCGCAGACGCTGTTTCTATGATGCGGCTTGATGTGGATAGGGAGAGACCCAAATGGGGTTGGTGGGTTAGTAGTGAAAGAGGTATAAGCGGTATAAGCTGTAAGCCCCCTCTGTGCCTCATTTAGCCTTTCCAAGTCAGGGCCGAGGCAGACATGGTGCTTTGACTGCTATTGGTCGTTCTCTGGGCTAGGCAGAACAAGAATCAGACTGGAGCCAGGCTCTAGCTCTTCCATCTCAGGATCGGGATCAAACAGGTGGGAAGACTTAACATGGGTTTTTCAGATGGATAGAGCCCACGCCTGATCACTAACTGCTATGGCTGCTGTGTCTGGTATTTTCCCCTCATCTGTGGTTTGAGAGGCTGGAGAAGTAGGAGTCTGTGTCGGAGCCCAAGCCTGAACCTGAGCTTGGGCTTGAGTTGCACCTAATGACAAAAAAGGTGATGCAGTAGTTGCTACCCCGGGGCTGTAGCTTCTGCAGGGCCAATATCTGCCTCTGATACTGTATTTGTTGGTCTCCTAAAGAAGTCGGTGATCAAATTCCTGTGAGCTGTTGGGGGGCTGGTGGGGGGTGAGCCTCTGATCTGGCTGAAGGAGTAGAAGGGCTTGGGCCCAAAGGTATTTCTGGGTCAGAATCATTCTAAATCTTCCGTCGCTTGATATCTATGGAATCCGTGGTGTAAGCCCTGGTCCTCCTGGGCCTCAAGTTCGTCTTGCCCACCATATCGCCCAAATTGTGAAGCAGATGATTGTCGGAATTGGATGCGGCTCACCGGCTGACAGGCAGGAGAGTTTGGGTGGAGTTTACTGACACTTGTAAGCCTTTTTTTCATTAACCAAAACCTGTTTTAGTTTGTACTAAACTCCTGACTCCTGTGGGCTGATAAACACACAAGAACTCTTTTCTGCAGGCGTGGCGTAACAGTCATAGCTGGCTGGAAAGGTGCTCGCCCTACCCCTCTGGCCACCGTGCTTCACAACTTGCCCCCGGCTTGGCGGGGGTGCTCCTGTGGGATTTTGGGGTTTGGTGGACCAGGGCAAGGGAGAGGCTGCTGCAATGATAAAAGGGCTTGTGAAGCTTTGGGAAGCTTGAGGTGCTGTATCTTGCGATCCCTGTTTCAACGCTAGAGGTAGGGAGGTGAAGAGGTAAAAGAGGTAGGAGTAAGCAGGATCTAGGGGGCTGCAGAGCCGCAAACCACACAGAGTCCTGGTTCCGCTGTCTCTGCTGCACTTATGCTAGCCCCCCTGGTGGGGCCCCCTTATTGAAAGATACACGCCAGCAGACCAGCCTGGCGCTCACCTCGCCTCGCATCCTCTGACCTCCGACGCCCTCCGCTGCCACTCTTCACTGCGATACAAAAGGGGATGATGGACAGAACGTTTGAGCCAATCAAACACTCACCCCCAGTCAACTGATCTGGGTTTAATCCATCATCATTCTTTAGCTCACTCCACCACCCCAGTTCAGACATGGCCATATGCAAATCAGTCTGACCCTGTGCCTCATGGGAACAGTCCAGCCCGAACTGCCAAGCCATGTCTTCCCTGGACCGGAAACAAGCATCCTAGGACTGGTTTCTGGCATTTCAGCCGTCATCAGCCAGGCTTGCTTGAATCCAGTGGCAAAGTGAGCAAGGGACCCACGTCTGGGCATACCCCCGCCAACTTAGGGCGACCAAAGCGATACAAAAGGGGATGATGGACGGAACGTTTGAGCCAATCAAACACTCACCCCCAGTCAACTGATCTGGGTTTAATCCATCATCATTCTTTAGCTCACTCCACCACCCCAGTTCAGACATGGCCATATGCAAATCAGTCTGACCCTGTGCCTCATGGGAACAGTCCAGCCCGAACTGCCAAGCCATGTCTTCCCTGGACCGGAAACAAGCATCCTAGGACCGGTTTCTGGCATTTTAGCCGTCATCAGCCAGGCTTGCTTGAATCCAGTGGCAAAGTGAGCAAGGGACCCACGTCTGGGCATACCCCCGCCAACTTAGGGCGACCAAAGCGATACAAAAGGGGATGATGGACGGAACGTTTGAGCCAATCAAACACTCACCCCCAGTCAACTGATCTGGGTTTAATCCATCATCATTCTTTAGCTCACTCCACCACCCCAGTTCAGACATGGCCATATGCAAATCAGTCTGACCCTGTGCCTCATGGGAACAGTCCAGCCCGAACTGCCAAGCCATGTCTTCCCTGGACCGGAAACAAGCATCCTAGGACCGGTTTCTGGCATTTCAGCCGTCATCAGCCAGGCTTGCTTGAATCCAGTGGCAAAGTGAGCAAGGGACCCACGTCTGGGCATACCCCCGCCAACTTAGGGCGACCAAAGCGATACAAAAGGGGATGATGGACGGAACGTTTGAGCCAATCAAACACTCTCCCCCAGTCAACTGATCTGGGTTTAATCCATCATCATTCTTTAGCTCACTCCACCACCCCAGTTCAGACATGGCCATATGCAAATCAGTCTGACCCTGTGCCTCATGGGAACAGTCCAGCCCAAACTGCCAAGCCATGTCTTCCCTGGACCGGAAACAAGCATCCTAGGACCGGTTTCTGGCATTTCAGCCGTCATCAGCCAGGCTTGCTTGAATCCAGTGGCAAAGTGAGCAAGGGACCCACGTCTGGGCATACCCCCGCCACTCCTGCTCCTCACACAGAGGAGCTCCACACAGGCAGGCTAACAGAGCGGAAAAGTCACCAGAAAGCCTGGAAAGAGCATACGGGGCGGCTTGACAGTCATCAGGGAGGCAACTGGAGGGGTGTCAGGCAGGCCTATGGACTCCCCCCTCATGGCACGAGGCTCGCAGCTCACAGTGGCGGCGGTGTCGATATCAGAGGAGCCGCGCCTGCCCGTGTTGCTGCCTTGCGAGTATCCGACCACTCCTTCAAAAGTTTCAGATTTTGCTTCCATGTGGGATCAGGGCTCTCTTTTATTATTAAACAACTGTTGTTGTGTTCCTCACAAAATTATACAAACAGCGCCACCATGTGGCAGGCTGTTATTTGAGTTTGTGTTGACAATAAAGTGCCGTTGCCAAGCACCGGAAACCACAAGCTCAAATTAAGCACTGTATGTAACTTATTTTTATGCAGACCGGATTGCAACTCTCACAAACACAATCTTTGGAATTCTGACTATGCAGCACAGATAAAATGCACATCTTGTGCTATACTATAAACCATTGTACATTTAAAAAAAACCCTACAAGGAAACTTATACGAATAAATATATATACACAAAGCAATTAAATACATCTAATGAGAACATAAACAAATAACAAAGCATCTCCTAATAAGTCAAGGATAGTTCACACTTCTCTTCTATCTAGTGTTAATGTGAAGTAACTTGTTATGAAGAAGCCATGGCTGTAAGCCACAAACCTATTTGCATGTTTACGTTTATCTTACATAAACAGCCATTTTTTAACCTTTCTTTGCATTTCTGATAAATTACATTTGGGTGATTTTGTCATTTTAAGATGCTCAAATACCATTAACCTTTCTAATACAGCTCTATGCCAACAGTAAAGCAAGACATTAAAGTCATAAAATATATGTGGCCTCAAAAAGGGAATTTTGTTATAGTATTCCCAAGTAATGAGCAAGTAGGACTAATTGTGTGGTCGGCACCTCCCATTTGCCCTTCCATTATGCCTGGCATACACTTCCCCACAGTTGTACTGCATTTATATACTATTATAGCACTGCAAGCATGTCAACTACTGCATCACCACAACCGGCCTCTAAATTAGATCTGAAGATCATTGTGAGAAAATCTTTAACGTTGCTTTCATACTCACACAAAGATGTGTGTGAGTTATCTACTTGCACTGGTGGTGTGTGGGCTGTAATGCTTTGTGAGTTGGTGGGTGCTCACAAAATTGTATAGTTGTGGGTATTCACAAGTTCCTGTCCAACCCCTTCTCACCCTGGAAAATGTCAGACATTAACTGCTAACAAGGACAGGAGCATATCTAGTGTGGAAAGGGTGTAGGACAAAGGAGTCCAGCACTTGGAAAATATGCTTCTTACAGAGAGAAAAAAAAGAAAAATAAGACTGCAATTGCACTCACTCTGCAGGTGTTTACATGAACAAAAATACATGTGCATTTGCTCATGCGAAGATGGAATTCACAACATTTTGGCAGGAGTACGCCTTGAAATCTGCAACTCAGGTTTCCTGGGGGTGATTCTGGAAATGTATGTAAATTCTTGAAATTTACATTGATCCACGGGTGCACATTTGGTTCAATAGGGATCGAGCCCTACTTATTTTTACCCAACTACTTCTAGTCTTCGCCACAGTGTGCCGACATCATCAAATTCGATTCATATTAATAGGGTTTTAACATAGAAATTACTTATGGTAAATGGATCATTTGTAAACACCATTCACCTTTGATTAAGGGATTGGTATTAAATTTATCAAGTGCACTAATACCTGAAATATGTACTGATGCTTAGAGACTGCAGCTATGTGTCTTATGTAAGACAATATACTATGCAGAAAAGCACACAAAGATAAAAATGGTAAAAAGAGCAAACAACACACTAAACCAACTAAAATCAAAAGGCAAACAAATGCCTCGGGCTCACGCAGATGATGAAGAAGCAAAGCAAATGAAAAAACAAATAAATCATATTTTAAAATGCACTTTATGTTCAAACCACAAGGGCACACAAGCATTGCAATACAATTAAACTAAAATTAAACTGATATCTTTTTATCTGAGATACTTCTAAATTCTTCATCTCAATTAATTTTTCAATAACTGAGATTATATCAAATAAATTAGCTATTCACTGATGAATAAGTGACTAGCAATTATTTTTGCTACTCAGCCCATTCTGTACTGTACTTAGTCTAAAAAGACAATATTGTTTTCTAACATGCGTTAATCTGAACTTTCTCTAGGCCAAGCCAGCAAATATAATTTTCTGTATTTTCTCTCATAAGAAATTGATAACTAAAGAGCCATCTATCTTTCACACTGAAGAGCCGAACATTGTTTCTCCAATATTATTCAAACTTCCCTGCAGTTTCTCCAACAAACGATGTGGCACAGTTACATGACAGTAAATACACTACATTTGTCATCTTGCAGTTAGCTTGTGAAATCAGTGAAATATTTTCGGATTAAAAACCACCTTTTTCTACACGTTACATGTTCTGCGGTTGTAATGTCAATTTAAGGGTGGAAGTCAACATAGGAAATGGATAGCAATTTCTGGTTTTGAAACTGGTGAAATATTTGTACCAACCTTTCCCTGTTATTCTTCCCACTGTGAAATGCAAAGGTCTATTTTCTTCAGAGGCATGTCTTAAATCTAGGTTAATGACATATATTTGTGGTATTCAGATTACTAGCAGGGATAAAAGGGAAGGGATAAAATAGGCCCAGAACACAATGCTTGTGTATCCCCTATGCTGAAGGTCCTTGCTTTTCCTCTTTCCGACATCTGCTCCTGGTTTGTTGTGCGTTCAGAGCCTGCTCCAAACTGGAATTTAGTGTTAGTTGTGGGAGGACACCGATGATTTCCATAATACTCTCCCATACACACCCCCCAGCTCGCAGAGCCCATATTTAGTGTGGCTGAAGACTTCAGCCATCTTGGCATTGCCCTGGCACATGGCATCGTGGGCCAGTTTCCATTAAGGCAAACAGGAACCACTGAAGATGTAGGTAGGCCAGGGCATGGACCTTTTACTCCATTGGTCAGAGAGGGGCTAGGCGTGTATTAGGGTGTTCTCCACCTACAGGATGGTGAACCCTACAGACCTGTACCTTCATCCAGTCTTCCTCAGAACACTGTCTGTACCTGCGAAAGATCCTAAAAGGACTGGACCTGCTGTCTGTGTTCTGAGAGGAGCTCTAAAGGACTCAACATGTTCCTTCTTGTACCCAGAAATAAGAAGTGGACTTCAAGCGTCAATTGGTTGACCTCCTCTGTGGCTACAGCACACAAAAAACTGCAACAGGCCTTTTCAAGGCTCAGCTCACCATTAGCAACTGGACCTGGACTGAACTTTGCTGTTGCCTTTGTCTGACACCATCAGAGTCTTAGTGCTCAAAGCTGTGTCCTGCTCAAGGCTCCCCAAAAAAACGACTGAGTCTCATTCCGCGTTTTGACTTAGAAACTTTTCAGTGAGAAATCTTCAGAGCTCCAGCAGGTCTAACCTGCTTCAAGTGTCTGGCCTTCGGCTCCACAGCACTAGTTACAACTTCAGTGGCGTATTTTTCTTCACAAAAAGCGATACAGTCTCTTTCTGCATTGGGACTTATAAGAAATGTCAATGACTTTATTGATAATAGTGATAAAGTCAATTTCTGAAGTGGAAGTTAGAAAACTTTTTTATAAACTTTTTAAAACTTCCACTGGGCCAATCCTTTTGGTGTATCCATCCAGGGCTCTATTGCTGTCTGCCTCAAAACGTGCCTAGGTCCTGATGTACAGAGAACATTGACTATCATTGGCTCATTGCACTTCTTGGTGCCATTTTCTCTTAAATCATTTACAATTCGTATCTCTGGTTTCTTTTATTGGATTTTTGTTGTTTTGGTCTTATTTTTCTCATAACAGTTTTTTCTTTATTTTAAAATTGGTTGTGGAGTTTTATTGTGTTGTGTGTGACGTTTTCTACTCTGTATGCACTGTTTAATACTTTACACATTGCCTTTGATTTAAGTCTGGCTGCTTTGTGTCACGCTGCTAGGGATTGATCACAGGTTTATTTTATTTAATTTAATTTGTGTTACATCTAGCAGGTGGTGGTTTTATCCTGTGAGATGGACATTTGTCCACTCCAAACAATAATCCACTTTCCTACACACTTATTACAAGTGGACCCTAAATTCCGATAGGGATGGAATTAAGGTTTATGAACCCCAATGGAATTACACTTTTTTTTACTTTCACACAGAGATTTCAGCTGTAGAAAAAAGCTGAGACCTCTGTGTGAAAGTCCAATGGATGAGGAATTACCAGGAGAATTGGACCCAGAATTACTGATTCCCACTATAACTCCTCATTTCTTAGTCAACCCTCAAGGTCTAACTCATAATGGGTCAGATTTTTCCAACCGCCGTTATCCTTATTGCTGGGATGTGGACAATCTGTTCCCTTTTACTCCTAATGATGGCCCTTCCCTTCTTATAGAGTTATGTTGTCTTTGATCCCTTTTATTTTTGGCTGTATTTTTTAACAGAACTTAGGTCACATTATTTTTATTATATATACTAATTTGCATTACACATTAAGACCCTGGTTACAAATGTTAGACAAAATGTGGATACATATTATGCCCACACTAATTAACTTTTGAACAGAATGCAGTAATTAGTTCATGCATAATTTGCATCTGACTTTGAGTTTTACATCAGAATGGAGAAGTATGTATATTTTGAATTCGAATTCACCCATTCATGGGTGGAGAAATCTGAATTTCATGCTGTTTGCCAACAAAATTCTTGCTACATTTTATCTGGCAAAAATATTTTGGGCAAATAGCGCAGGGTACACAATTTGTGCATGGCCAAAGAGAGCATGGGCAAAAAGTGCCCGACTAGGAATGCTAATTTGTAATCTGGGCCTACTTTGGTATCTATTCAGATCTTCTCTTGACACATCCTTAGTTGAACTCTGGCTCTGTATGATGAGAGAACATAAGGGTAATGAAATCACTGCTACTGGTACAAATAACATTGAAACAGTTTATTAATGGGACCTCTTTCAGCTATGACACTGGCTTTCAGCTTGTTTTTCTTGGAATATAATGGAAGTCTTTGTTAAATTGCACACTATCAGAAATAACAGGTGAGGGGGTGCTGAGTCAAATGAAGGGTAAAATAAGGGCTTATGTGAATCAGACAAAAACAGCCATGTTCATTTAGACAACATATTCTTCAATTTAGTCTACAATCCGCTGGCTTAAATGTGATTATGGCAGGCGTTTTAGTTCTGCTAATGAAAGATGAGTGGCTGTAGTAGCTGCAGGGGAACAGGCATGGAAGCGTGAAGAGTCCATACAACCTGTGTGGTTACATCCTTTTCAGATCTTTACTCATGACTCTTCGTAGAATTTACCCAACAGGTATCCAGAGTCTTCCAGATAAAACTATATATGTTTCTAATAAGTGGACATTGCTGACTCGATCCAAATCATTTTGATTCCCTGATCATGACTCACAGAAAAAGGAACAACAGATATGTCCACCTATAGAGTCTTTAAATAATCTGCCAGGTTTCTGGATTGAGTAAATGTCCAACTAGGCAAGGGGCCTAGTAGAATGCATTGGTGCATTGTGGTGAACACTCACAAACTTTAAGATTTTGGAATATTTAAACATGCTTTACTTGTCCTTTATAACACTCTAAAGTTTCTCCTTTGAAGAATAGGAATAAGTCCTTTTCCAAGGGAGGTAAACAAGTTCAAACACACCCTTATTTTATGTTTTATTGGGGTGTAGGTGAATGAGTATCTTCATGGAGGAAAATGTTTAGCCTGTAATTGTTTTAATGTGTTTTTGCAAATTTCTTCTAAGGACACTCAAGTAGATTGTAATGCATTTTTTCAGAATTTATGAGGAAACAAAATACTGGCTTTAGCTCTTACCCTGGTAAAGATTCCGTTATTTCTGCATATCCTCTCCTTTTCCCAACCAAAGCTAGGTTGGTGCACCTACAGTTCTAAAAGAGGTGAACTCACATTAGCAGGGCATATCGTTTGATGGTTAGAAGAATATAGCAGAAATGAACTTGTTATCTTGCAATTGATATATGAGTAGAACATATCCAGTGAATGCGAAAAATAATGGAAAAAACTATATTATGACAAAATACAGAAGCAACGGTCAAACACAAATGTCATACCTAGTTGTTCTTTCGACTTGTTACTGAATATTACCTGTTTTATTGAATTGCACTGTGTTGAGGAAATCATTGACTATTTAAAATGTATCTGTAACAAACGTTCTTTTTTAGACGTGCCTGAATTCAGTGTTTCAGGTTCATGACACATGTGGAGTTCACGCTACGTTTGGCTTACCTGGGCTACTTGGAGGAATCGCCCATGTCATCCTTCTTCTAACTGCTCACTGGTCTGGTGATTTCACAGCGTAGGTTTGATTACTTTTTTTATAAAACCTTTTGCTGAAAGCTGTAGGTGTATTTGTGTTCCATCCGCGTGGTCTTTGAATGCCTACATATTCTGTTCGGATGGGATTATTTTAGAGTAAGTGTATAAAATTAATCATATTGAAGAGGCTATGTATGAGCTGTGCCCTGTATTTTGGTGGTATCTTTCCAAAACTGTGCTTTTTATTTTGGCAGTATTAATCCAGCATAGGCAGAGCAAGTATTTCCCCTTCCAAAACTTCACCACATACTTACAAAGCCAATGGCGCTTCCATTTGTGACAGACAGTGAGTGCATCTGGAGCACTTAAACTACCTGTTTCCTCCCGAGTTGACTAGCTTAGGCCAGGTCGGATGAACATTTATGGGACACTAGCTGTCGCTGTTGCTGTTGTTGCTCTGTCCACCATGAATATAATGCAAGGGGGTTGAACTTTGAGAGTTGACAAACGCTCATCTCTTAAAACATTACATTACATCAAGAGCAGATATAGCTACACGCTTGGCAATGGTTAAAATCGATATTACCAGGGCGAGAGTTACTAAACAATTGGGATTGCGGGTATATTCTGAAATGCAGGGATTTCAGGGATTTCAGCACTAGGGATTTTAGGACTAGGCAAATCTAGAGAGCTGCAGTCACTAAAATGACTATTAATCTCAGCTTGCCTAAACAATGGGATACATACACCTCGAGGCAAAACTATTGAGGTAAAGTCACAAAACCCTAGTGGAACGTTCAAGCCTTTTTTTAGGGGGGGGGGGGGTGATACACCATCCACGAAACTATAAATCAGAAATTGTGGTACTGGACATTAGATCTCACTCATTCTTTTCATGGAGTAATTCAAACCTTCTGTCAGTGAAATATACATTAAAATATACGACAGTGGTGAATCGCAACAAATATTCGGTCGGAGATTCTAAAGAAGGGGCCAGCCAAAAGCCCATCCGTGGGGAGGTAACAATTTAACATAAATTAGCAATGCCCATGTAAAGGCTCAGATATGGCGAACTGGATTTCTCTCAACAGGGCTCTGCTAAACGTCTCTTTTCAAAAGAACTTGCTGATCAGGATGAATGCAATGACGTTTAAGTGAAACAAAGGACTCAAACTGAAACCAAGACCCCTCTCGCCGTTCCATTCATGCCCACCCCTTTTTAGGTCTCGCCTGAGCCAGCGCATGCGCTGCCCTGGCGAGAGTTTTAGTAAGCGGGTTTTGGAAGTGCAAACAGCAGTGGCTTTTGCTGGCGACCAGCTTGCGTTCACGCGAGCGTGCACGCGCGATCAGGCGCCATATGGCTTCCCTCGCCATCTGGCTTCCATCGCGATTACTTTCACCTTCGCGGCCGCGCGGCCGTGTCAGTTTCACGGCCGCGCGGCGATTGCTTGTTTTGTTTGTTTTGAGCTTGCTCGTGTTATCCAGGCAAAAATGGCCAATCCCTAGAAACAGACAAAACCTTTGAAAGTGTGCTCCAGTCAAGATATTCTCTCTTTCACCTTCTTGTTCTCATCCGCCTAACCCCTTTCACATTTCTTTCTCTTTAGCTGCTTTCTCTTTATCCCTCTACTCTTTCTGGCTCTGTCTTATCTTCGCCCTCTCTTCCTCTTCTCCGTTTGTTGGAGACACCTTTCTGTCTCGAATCTTGCTTTTCGGTGTTTTTATTACACCCAGTGTCTTCCCTTCTTTCTCCAGCACTCTTCCGTTTCCCCCCTTGTGCCTCGCTCTTTTCGGCTCTGTGCATTACTGCCTTCCAGTGCCTTGAGCTGCTCTTCTCTTTCGTGTCCTTTCCCGGGTATGAAAGCCCTCAACTCCCCCCCCCCCCATCCTTCAGTGCCACTTCTCTTCGAAACTATTCTCACTTTCTTTCCATCTCCCTCCATGGAGATTGCCTCTGTTTCTCTGCCTTGCTTCTCTCTCACTGTCCCCTTTCCATCTACCTCACCTTCTCCTTCCTCTCCTTATCTCATCGACTGTGTTTCCTTTTACCTACTTGGTTTCTCTTCTAGTCTTATCCCCTCTTGTGCGCACCTTCTTTCATTCTCACTTCTCCATCTGTCCTCTCCAACTTCTCTCTTCCTCTCTGTCACACCTCTCGCTCACTCTCACCTTCCCCTGCCTGCCTCTGCTGACTATCATCATTTATCTGCTTCTTGCTTGCCTGTGGGGACAAACACCAGCGCAGAGGAAGAGGGAAAGCCGCCTGGTTAGTCTCATACTGGAATATAAATATAAGAGCGATAATTGATTTAACAGTTTCTGTTGCGCCCACCAAAAACGGAACTGTTGGTTGGCGTTGTAAGTAACAGGTGTGAGTAGTGTTTAACTCAGTGCTAATGTCATCGGACCTCAGAAAGAAGGAAGGGAAGTAGGGCCCATCCAGATGTACATGAGACCAGCAACTTACGCACAAATTGCTGCAGCCAACGTCAATCACACATCTTGGTACCACACATGAATCGTAGATGTTAGGTACTCAGCTCATCAGCCACCAGATGCACTGTTTAGAGTTATATTTTCTGGTTGGCCTCCTCCAAATTTTCTTTTATTTAAAAGCAGTTTTATCGGCTTAAAATATCAACTGCATTTATTGTCATTAAAGTAGCAACCAACTACTTCTCCAGAGTGCTGTATTCCATCATGTTTATGACACCATCTCCAACAAACGTGTGGCAAACGCTGGCAAATTAGGCTACATCTTGAAGTTTGAAAAATAAGGGTAGCGTTTCAAACAACTGATAAACATAAATACAGCTGAATCGATTGCACCTTCTCAGTAGGCGGTTATGCTCTTCCCTTCTGTTCTTTCACCACATTGCACCAGCTTCATTTAACCCACAGTGTAGGAAGACAATCTAATATGGTTGTTAGCTATCCACAGTCCCACAGAATCCTTCAAAGATCCTCACCTTGCTTGCGTGTTTGACCATCTACTCTAGTGAGTAGAAGATGGCTACTCCCTTTGTTTAGACAAGCATTGGCATAGCCAATAGGTCTCGCCTTTGGGACCGTATAAGTGTTTAGCCATGCAACACTTGATGTTGTTGCACCAAGGATATTGTGCTGCATAACTAAATACTTATAAGGTCCCAAAAGCGAGACCTATTGGCTATGCCAATGCTTGTTAGAACATTTCTCTGCAGATCTCCTGCTTTGTCCCATTCTCTGGCGCTCACTCTGCCCTCTTCCACAACACCATGAGGGAGGCCCAACTGGATGCTGCCTGCAGGCCCACCTCCCCGTTCCGACGCCCAGCAGCCCTTGGGAACATCACTCAGAAACCGGTCCTCCACTTAGCCATGCTCACTCGTCCTAAGCTCTTACTGTCTTTAACAGAACTGCTTGCTACTGCGCTACCCTTCCCAGGCATCTGCTCGACCTCTGTGCAGTCATTTATTATGATTAGCAAACAAAACATTACATTCGTTTAAGAATATATTGCAAGCTGAAAATAATTGCTGGTGTTTGTTCTAAGTGTTCATGAATCACATATGTAGTATTGTTTTATGTACATGGCATTCTCTTATTAAACACAACATGTATTTACATACTTATATATCAAATAAAAAAAAACATTTTGTAGCTTGATTCACTAATAGTAAACATTTTGTAGCTTGATTCACAAATAGAATCTTAACTCTGCACCTGTAAAAGTAGTCATGTGTGCAGATTCATGATTTTTCCTAATTCACAAACATTCCCGGTAGTGCACCAGGAAAACTGCACCATTCGAAGCTTTCAAGGCATGCTATTGGGAATGTTATGTGATTAGGTCTGGTTTGATAGCATAGCTGTGGCCAGACCTTATGTGATCAATTGAAAACGAGCTTTCAGAAGTACAGCTGAGAGAGGGCCTTAGACCCCGCCCACAGTTGGTTTACCTTGAGTACAGCATTTTATTGGGAAGAAGTTATATGCTTCCCACAACTTGTGCTGACGCTGTTCCAGGAAGGCAGAGTCAGCACAAGTTGTGGGAAGCTGCTGCACTCGCAGTGATACGTGCCTCCAACCCCCGATGAAGCCCTGAATAGGACTTACAAGGTACTCTTGACCTCCGGTTCAGAGACAAGAACTCTTAACTATAAATTTGGATTTGGACAATACCCATCTCCACCACTTTTTCTAGGTCTTGACGAAAGCCCCCCGACCCCTAGGGGCATACGAAGGGGCTGAAACATGTCGACCACCTACCTGGACTAACAAGTGCAGTGGACTCATTGAATGTCCAACTATGCACAACACTGTTTTTATCTTTTCCCCATGCTCCAAACTGAATAAAATTATAGTTTAGGTGGCATGAGGATTCTTTTTAAAAATTCACTCCACACGAGCACCCTCACTTTTTTTGATTTCTGATCACTACTGAAATAACCAGTGGTTCCCTCCAGGCGGAGGAAGCATGAAAGAAACCCAATGATGACGCTGTCACGTATCTGACTAAGGCGGAGAACCAAGATATACCGCCCACCGACTTGTCTACGTGAATGAGGGTTTTTTAAGCATTGATGGATAGAACCACATGAACCCTGGTAGCAGGTACAAGTGATCCATTCCCTATTGATTTTGGATAACTATAAGGAAGCTGAATGGATCATCCCTTCTTCTACCTCCCCCCACCCTTGATTTCAACAAAATATACTAGCTGACAACCATGTGATTCACTATCCTGTGGCTCGAGTCTCTTTAAATGTGGGTGGTTCCTTAAGGGTAGCTATGAGTCAACCCAAGCCTGTGGATTGTCTGCTTGGTAATGACATGGAGCACACCGTCTGGATGGTGGTGGAGCTCTAGTCTCAACTAGAGATGTTAGGGTTGCCTGAGTGGGTGTGCCTAACCACACTGTCCATGGCAGCGCAAATAGGAAGTCATAACAGGACCTGGAGCCTGGAAAAATGGCCCTAGTACCTACCAAAAAAAGAAAGGGCAGGGGATATGGGAAACCCTTTCCTAAGCTTCCATGGTCTGGGAGGAGGCTGAGCCTGTGGGTGACGCCCCGGAATCTAGTGGGGAGAATATTGATGCCCTGAGGGACCTACCTGAGCTAGCCATCTGGCAAGTGGAAGGGGGGCCATCCCAGGGTGAAATTCTGCAAAGCTCAGAAAGAGTGCCCTACTCTTGAGGGCCTACGGCATCAGGCTGAAGACCAGGCAGCTGGCGACACCTCTGGTGAACTCCTGATTTACTGGGACAATGATCTCCTGTATAGCGAGCCCAAGGTTCCTGAGCCTGGAGCAATCCATGTTTTGGTGGTCCCCCAGTTCTACAGGGCCCTCCTACTGGAAGTGGCTCATGATGTACCTCTGGCAGAACATTTGGGCTAAGACAAGACCTTTGCTATGCTTGTCACCCACTTCTATTGGCCCCGGCTGAGATTGACCTCAGATGCATTCTGCAGGTCTTGGCCTACCTACTAGGCCAGTGGGAAGACAGGGGGAAAGAGAAAGGCTTCCCTGGTTCCCCTTCCTGTCATTGGCACCCCCTGTTAGTGGGTGGGCATCAATATTGCAGGCCACTGGATCTCAAGATAGCCCTGGGCAACAGGTTTATACTGGTCTTGGTGGACCATGCCACCCAGTACCCGGAGGCAATACCTCTGAGGATAGTGACGGAGCCCGCAGTGGCCAGGGCTCTTATGGGTATCTTTATCCGGATGGATTTCCTCAAAGAGGTAGTGTGTGAGCACCAACTTCATATCAACATACATAATGTGCAGGTGGGATGAGTGTGGAGTGCCTTACAAGTTCTCCACAACCTATCATCCCCAGACCAATAGGCTTGTTGAAAGGTTCAACAAGACCCTCAAAGGCATGATCATGGGAATGATCATGGGCCTGCCAGAGACCTTGAGGAGGAAGTAGGGCATCCTCTTGCCATGCCTGTTGTTTGCTTACAGGGAGATGACTCAGAAGGGAGTAGGGTTAAGTCCCTTTGAACTTCTGTACGACCACCCTTTCAGAGGGCCTCTCAGCTTTGTGAAGGAGGAGTGGGAGCAAGCTCCCAAGAACCTCCCCCAAGATGTAGTCAGCCACATGTTGACTCTTAGGGCTCATATGAAACACTTCTGGAAAAAGACACAGAGAACCTGGAAGCTCTGGTAAGACCAGAAGGCCACTCTGGTTGAGTTTCAGCCTGGCTAGAAAGGGTGGGTGATTGAGTCAGTGGAACCCTGTCCCGTGAAGGACTGGTAGATTGGGCCCTATGAGGTGAAGGAGAGCAAGGGAGAGGTCATCTACCTGGCAGATCTCAATACCCCCAGAAACTCCTTGAGGGTCCTGCACATCAACTGTCCCAAGCCCCCCTCTAAGAGGTCCGAGGTAACCATGCTCCTGGTGATGAATGATGGAGTGGAAGAGGAGAGTGAACCTTTCCCTAGACCTCCTATCTTCCAAGTAGCAGGATGGGTCAGTGGAAGGAGTTGTCTTCTTCCTTACCCTGACCCAAGGACAACTGAGGGAGTGTTGCAACTTGCTGGGGCAGTTCACCTCTCTTTTCTCACTTACCTCAGGGCTCACCACTTGATGCACCCACAACATTAACCCCCCGGGACAGCATGCCTAACAAAAACAAAATATACATGTTTTCTCATACAGTGAGAATCAGCATTAAGGATGAGGTATTCAAAATGTTGGAGTTAGGGGTGAGTGAGCACTCCAGTAATCCTTGGTCTAGTCCCGTGTTTCTGGTACCCAACGCCACCCCACCAGGATCCGTACCAGAACTCCGAGCATTGTGTGGATTATAGAGGGCTCAACTCAGGCATTTAGACTGACGCTCACCCCATCCCCGAGCTGATGAGCTCGTTGACCTTTGAGGAACCGCCAAGATCCTGAGTACGTTTGACTTGACCTCAGGATACTGACAGATTGCCTTAACTGAGAGGGCTAAGGAGAGTAGAGATCTGCATTCTCCACCCCAGAGGGCCACTTCCAGTTCCGGGTGATGCCCTGTGGATTAACGAATGCCCCTGCCGCCTTCCTGAATTTGGTCAACCTGGTCCTGGAAGGGATGGAGGCTCTCAGAGCTGCTTATCTAGAGAGCATTGCGATCTTCAGCTCCAGCTGGGAAGACCAACTGTTCTGACTCCAGGAAGTTCTTTAGGCCCTGCAGAAGGCAGGCCTGACTAACAAGGCCATTAAGTGCCAGATAGGGATCTGTGGTTTATTTGGGCCACCAGGTCAGTGGGGCAAGGTGCAGACCCTCTCGGCCAGAATTCAGACCACCCTGACTTGGGAAGCCCTCAAGACCTAGACTGAGGTGAGAGCCTTCTTAGGCCTTACTAGTTATTACTGGAGGGTTGTCAAGGGATATAGCACCATTGTTGCCCCCTTGATAGAGCTGACTTCTAAGTAGCAGCCAAAGAATGTGGTCTGGACGGAGGCATGCCAGAATACTTTTGGTGCCTTGAAGGAGGCCATGTGCACAGCACCAGTGCTCAGGCCCCTGACTTCTCTAGGGAATTAATTGTCCAGGCGGATGCCTCAGAGCATGGCATACGGGCTGTGCTGTCACAGCTGAACAAAGCGGGCCTAGACCAACCAGTAGCCTTCATCAGTAGGAGGTTACTTTATAGGGAACAGAGGTGGACTTCAATTTAAAGGGAAACCTTTACAGTGGTCTGGGCACTGTATAAGTTGAGACCATACTTGTTTGGAACTCACTTGCAGGTTCACACAGACCACAGACCCCTCAGATGTTTAATGCAAATGAGGGGTGAGAATCCCAAATTGTTGTGGTGGTCCATCTCCCTTGAGGGAATAGACTTTACAGTGAAACATCACCCTGGAACTGACCAGGCCAATGCTGATGGGTTTTCCTGATTCTTCCGCCTTAGCAATGAGAACCCCCATGAGGGTGCGTAGGAATCCCTGCTTTCAGCTGCGGGGATACATGTTAGACCTGACATCCTAAGCTTTTTGCCTTCAGGCATCCTGGTTTGCTAAATTCCTTTTGTTGGCTGTAGAACTCTGTGCACTTAACCACTGCTAACCAGTGCCAAAGTACTTGTGCTCTCTATATCAATCATGGTAAAATTGGCCTACACCTAACTGGCACATTTAATTTACTTGTAAGTCCCTAGTAAATGGTATTACATGTTCCCAGGCCCTGGAAAGTAAATGCTACTAGTGGGCCTGCAGCACTCATTATGTCCTCCAAAGTAGCCTTTTAAATATGTCTTAGGCCTGCCACTGCAGCCTGTAGTGTAGTTTTAAACTGTTATTTCGACCTGCCAAAATTAACCATTTGCCAAGCCAAAACCTTCCTTTTTAATACTTATAAGTCACCCCTATGGTAGGCCCTAAAGCTAATAGGGTAGGGTGTATTGTATTTAAAAAGTTGGGCAAAAACATCTAAAGTCATTTTTCACTTTTGTAAGGCCTAACTCTCCCACTGATTTACCTTATTTCACTCAATAAGTGATAACTGTGGACTGGAAGCAGATAGAGACCTGCTGTTTAGACTCAAATTAATTTGTAATTTAAAATCCTCTTTAATGGTAAAGTCGGATTTTAAGTCACAATTCTGAAAATGCCACTTTTAGAATGTTAGCATTTTCTTGTTCCAACCATTTGTGCCTTCTGTCAGTGTCCTGGATCACATGACTGTGAATGGCTCTGCTCTTGGGGTTTGTGGATTGCTTCCAAACAGGGAAACAAAGGGGACTTAGGTGTGGACACGAGGGGCCATCATGGTAGGAGGACTGGGAGGGGCTGTACCCACCCCCACTTGCACTTCAAAAGGCTTTGCTTCCTACAAACAGAAAGTAACCTCACACCAGGCCTGCCCTGCCTATTGTTACCCCCAGACAGTTTGGAGCTTGGACATGGGAAGGGAAAGCACTTTCCAGAACCAGATGTGGGGATAGGACAGGAAGTCAGAGGCTGGCACCAGGTATAAATATTGGACTTCCAGAGCCACTCATCATAAAACTCCTGGACCTGTGGAAGTTACAGAAGAAGAACTGACCTGCTACCATAGGACTGCCCTGCTGCTTGAAGGACTTGCCTTGCTGTCTAAGAAGGAAGAGTGGACCTATTTACCTTCATCGCAGGCTAACCAGAGTGACTCCAAGGGTCAGTTGGCTGACCTCCTGTGTGAGCTACAGGGAAACAACAAGCTTCAGAGGCCTTCATGCAACTGCCCAGCTGACCTGCTGCAACTGGCCCTGCCTGAACATGCCTGAGCCCTGCTGACCTCTGCTTGAGTGAGTCCCTGATCCTCAAGAGGTGCCTCCCCAGATTCTGGACCCTTGGCTGTCATCAGAGTGTACTTCTCCTGAAGAAAAGGTGAAAATCCTGAAGTTTGGACTCCTCGCAACCACAAATGCACCTGGTTGTGCCAAGACTCTGCCGCCTGTGACAAACGCCAATGCAAAACTCCAGTGAGACCTGCTCTACGCGTCAACGGTGGCTGCCAGCTTGTTGTGTTTTCACTTTATTACTTTTTGTGGGCTGCATAAATACTTTACACAATTGCATCTAAGTCAAGCCTGACAGCTTTTGTGCCAAGCTGCCAGAGCATTAAGCACAGGCTAATTTAGTGACTTTTGTGGTTCATCCTGACAAGGATTGTGGTTGTTTCCTGAGTGGGGGTTTCACCACCCTCAGCCAATTACTCAATTTCTTACACAGTAACATAAGCCTCAGAGGAAAGAGGACAAAAACAGTTGTAAGTAACACAGGAGACAATACCAAAATGCCATCAATACAGCCAAAAGGACTAATTTTGCCAAATGCATTTATGAGTCACCCAATCAAACCAGGGAAATCTATAACATATATCAAGAAATTACAAACCCCAGTACCGTAAAAAGCAACCATTGTAGATATCAGCAACATTTCAAAGACTTGCTCATGTCCTGTGAATGCAAACTTGCCGAAATCCCGGACAATATCATCAACCAACTACACAGAAGAGCCTCTCTACTCCCCATCTCCTCTCATCACCTTCTGTGTGCCTTTACCTTGTTCCAACCCCTGGAAACCACTCAAGTTCTAAACATTGCTCTCAAAATAAAGGCATACTATATGCCTTGCTCAGCTGCCTTCCTCAAATATCTCTTCCCCCCACTTGTAGACATACCTGACTTGTTCACTGCCTCAATTCTATCAGGGACTGTTTTTGGCCCTCTGAAACATGCCATCATCAATCCTCTCTTGAAAAAAACACTGCCCAGCACAGCCTCCCCCCACTTCCCTTTCTTCAGCAAAAACACGGAAACAGAAGTTACAATACATCTTCAAGAATACGTCAAACGTAACCACTTCCTCCATGATCATTACTCTGCATTCTATGAGAGGCAGTGATAGTGCAGTGGCCAGCATGAAGGAAGAGCTTCTCTTTTCTGTGGATGAGAACTAGAAAATCACCTTGATCCTCTATGACTTCTCAATCATGTATAGAAGAACAATGATACGGAGGAATTAATATATTGCTTTTATTTTAGTGTAGGGAACATTCAATTACCCTCACTTTAGTCTTTGAATCCTACAGAAATATATTACCTAAATTAATGTAAGGCACACCTACACAATGGGACCGATCTTCAAACAATAACAATCAATTGTACAAAGACATACAAATGTACATAAAGAAATATATATACAACACAAACAATAATACAAACAACTTTATGTTGCCAATACCCTAAAATATTTTTCTATAACTAGTGTCTGCTCATTTATTTTGAGCGGTCCACTCGGAGGTAGTCAAATAATGTGTACATAGAGGCAAAGAAGTGCCCTTTATATAGCTCTCTTATGTCACAAAACGTTTTTTTTATATATCACTCATTTTAAATTTAGTGGGGACTCCTCCAAAAGGAATGTCGTCGACGCGGACGCGTTTCAGCCTTTGAAATCTTTTCGGCCTCCTCAGGACGAGGGCAAAGGAACAATGATCATCAGATCCTCTAAAGATCATGTGTATAATAACCCCGAGCTGCACCTCGATGGCGCCTAATTGGCGCCTGAGTTCAAAATAACGTCCCTTCTCTCACTCGAAGGGGTCAATCTATCGTTGTGAACCAGTTCGTCTGGTGTTTCAAATCTCAACACTGCCTGCCGGTCAGCTGTAAAGTCAGCTGTAAAGTCTCGAGCCGATAAGTGCTCTCGGGCCTCTTTTCAAAAATCAGCGTGCGCCAGATGAACTGGTTCACAACGATAGATTTTGGAGGAGTCCCCACTAAATTTAAAATGAGTGATATATAAAAAAAACGTTTTGTGACATAAGAGAGCTATATAAAGGGCACTTCTTTGCCTCTATGTACACATTATTTGACTACCTCCGAGTGGACCGCTCAAAATAAATGAGCAGACACTAGTTATAGAAAAATATTTTAAGGTATTGGCAACATAAAGTTGTTTGTATTATTGTTTGTGTTGTGTATATATATTTCTTTATGTACATTTGTATGTCTTTGTACAATTGATTGTTCTTGTTTGAAGATCGGTCCCATTGTGTAGGTGTGCCTTACATTAATTTAGGTAATATATTTCTGTAGGATTCAAAGACTAAAGTGAGGGTAATTGAATGTTCCCTACACTAAAATAAAAGCAATATATTAATTCCTCCGTATCATTGTTCTTCTATACATGATTGTGTTTCATACCCAGATATAGGAGGGTGAGTTGGGTATACCCCTTAGGTATATATATCTCTATGACTTCTCAGCAGGCTAAACCTGCTACACCTATTCGCCATGCAATACCCCTGGATAGTTGTGAACACTGGACTGGCATCTACGGCTATATGTTGTAATCAATTCTAGCATTCTAGTCTGTGGACAGCCAAAAACCCAGGATCAGATCTGCTGAATCATCCACAACCCAGTGCCATATGCCGTTCTTCCTGTATCATCCCCCTTGTGCCTTCTTTTCAACATCAACATATGTCCTGGTCATTACCTCCTTGAGGAATATCAGATGAACTTCCAAATATATGCCAACACACACAAATTGACTTCCACTGGACTGCATGCTCCATTGGATGATGAAGAGATTGCTGTGCATAAATGGCACCAAGAGCAAGATCGTAATTATAAGAAACTGAGCCCAATTCACTACTATCTGTATGGCCACATCAAACTTTGGAGTGACTCCCTCTGCCTCACCAAAAGTAAGGATCTTGGGAATTCTCTTTGTCTCAGAATTCACTTTGGCTCCCTAAGTGGAAGACACAGTTCTCTCTTCTCTTGAAAGTCTTCACTTCTTCACACTGAACACAGAACTGAGCTAACAAGAACCCTCAACCTGGCATACATCGCCTACTGGTACATCATCTACTCTGATCTTCTCAAGAAAGTGATTGCCAGGCTCCAAAGACTTTAGCACTAGGCAGCCAGAAGGTGCTTTAACTACGGTAAGCAGGACCACATCTCTGCTGTGTCCGAGTTGATGCTAGGATCAAATTCAGTGGCAAGCATACCGTCCAGAAAGCGTACTGGGGCATAGGTTCTGATACTAACACCTCAATATATGTGCCCATTGTATCGTTAATTCGAGCAACCAATGGTTATTCAACAGGATAAAACATGGAGATAGAATCATAGATGTGTAGGAGTCAGATGGGAATGCCCTCAACCCCAACCGAGGTGGTGAAACCAACCACATGACGCCCAGGAGACTCTGAACACAGAACTTTTCAGACTTTCCTTTCATTGAGATCAGTATGAAAAGGGTGGTGTTGAAAATTGGACATGATTAATCACCCGGCCCAATTGGATTGCAACCTCATCTTCCACCACTAAATCTTTTTCTCTACATGCCAGTGCCCTGGAGTTACCAATAGCCATCCCGCAGCTCTATACTCCTTAATAAATAAAGACATAAATATAAGTAAACTAGGCCTACTGTCTAAAATAGAGATCATGGATGTCCGCAATGTAGTTGCTAGATATCTGAAAGTGCATCACATTGCAAGAACTCATACTGATTTTTAATGTGGGATCTCAGTGGATTGATTTCTTTATTTGAATTGAATACAGTAAATCGAGGTATTTTTGTTTTTATAAATTGTAGATATGTTCCAATTCTTGGTGTGTTTCTGTTGACCGTATGGTGTCTTAATCAAAGTATACATTATAAAAGTCACTACCCTAAACCTGAATTAAATTGCTCCTTGAGAACAAAATGTCATAATAGCAGTACTGATTATTTAAATGTGCATTCTGCTTTGAGCCACAGGTTGAGTATTACAAACTCTAGATCTACGTCTGTTCTCCCCTTATTATTCATACAGAGGCACCCACGACTTATAAACTGGACATTGGTAACAAGTGCACCCAGTCACCATCAGACGTGTAATTTTGCTGCGGGAGTGGTAAACAAGGTGGAGTGAGCCATATTAATACCCGAGCGATATAAAAGTACACAAACAGAACCAAATTGGAAACAAATTAAAACACATAGTTGGACTGGCAGTTCGGGAAGTATTTCAGTGTAGCACTGTCAGATGAGCCAGCTTGAAAGAACTGGTGTGTGGCCGTTTTTTTTCTTTTGGGTTCCATGGGCCACGGGGGGACCAAAACACCAGCCCGCAAACTGGTCCTTTCAAGCTGCCCATCTGTCAGCATAAGACTGCTAGAAAAGATGGTCCAGCACTGATCACAAAGGAACACACCTAGGTTTAGTTTTGCGCCCTCTGTAGTCTTAAAGCCTTGTGATGTATGAAAAAATAACATTTTGTATCTGTTGTGTCATCACTCATTGGGCTGAACATAACACCTTAGGGTGGTATGGTAACATCACCTTTAATAAACTTGCTGTTGGAGATATTCATGATTAAGGTACCTTTAACACTCGTTTTCATTGATTTGTCATTTCCAGTTTAGGATACCAAGCTCTGGTTGACGTTGGCTATCACGCTTTGGTTGAAGTTGGCGCCATTTGCTTTACCTTGTTTCTAAGCATTGTAGGGGGCCTCTTAACAGGTTTGTATAACAGTATCTGAACTAAGAAAATGTTTAGATTTTGTAGGCCAGATGTACCATTTGTAAGAACAACCATAGTTAAGCAGATTTCAGTTGGCATACTTTGTGTGTTTTCCTGTTTTTCCTGCACTTTTGTATGACCTCCCAGGGGTGCCATGAGATGGGGTCTAGCGGATGGATGGTCAACTGAAGAATCAGAAATTAAAGTTTTAATCTCAGCTTTCCCAGTCGACCAAACGACATGGTTCTGGGCAAATCACTGTATCTCCTTATGCTAAATTGAGAACTTTTACTAACTGTCCCAGTCCAAGACGTATTATTCCTGCTTCGAACATAAATAAAGCGGGGCTTTCATATTTTCAAAAAGCTGACAGCTTCAACAGCACTATCAACAAACCGTACCTCATTGCATCGTCTCTGCACCAAAATCTATGATATTTATTGGTAAAGTTTTCTCTGTTAGGGACTATGTTAAAGCAACCTGGCACTTGACTTGAGAGTGGCTAGTTGAGACGAGGACCATGTCCACTGTGTTAGAACAACACATTTCCTGGAGCAGTTCTCCAAAGTTCAGTGTTCGCAGTAATAGTTCTATAGAACATAAGTGTCCTAAACATACTTTTCTTTTGCCTGATCTAGGTTCAGTGGGATTTGCAGCTCAGAGCACTCCTAGGTACAACCAACAGCTGCAAAAATGATTTAGAATAGGCAGTTATAACAAACAAGGTTCAGTGTCTGTTTCAGAATTTAAAACTGTTAAAAAATGGATGTATAGATTCTGATTCACTGATCCTTCTCTTGAAACCGCACAGTCACAAGTAGGAAAAAGGAAAGGATACCCTTTTCCTCCACACTTATTTGCAGGTCATTCATTGGCTGGAGCCAAAGAAGGAACACTCTGCTTGGTCAACGTGCCCTACGTTTAAACACATGATTCCTCAATGGATTCTCCATCATGGCAAGAAGGAATACTTCGCGTTTTTTCTCAAGATGCTTGCTATCATCCTTGCTCAGAAGTTGGCATGAGATGTTTGCTGTACTGGTGATGTTAAAACAATACCTTCTGAGCTCTTGTCCTAATCCATTCCACTCTTTTCAGTTGCATCCACTACAGCAATCAGAGAAATAATCTGAAGTCATAGCCAAAATCCTTGCATGTCTGCTTGACCTTGGTTTTTCCAGAACTCCCCTGTGTGCTACATAGATTGACAGCTTTCTAAAGATCAAGGGGCAGTTTGTGCATGGTTCCTTCTGAGGAGGGGTAGGCAGATCCATGCCCGATTTTCTATATATCACTGACAATTTTAATTACACCCATTTAGATTAATTATATGTAAAGGCACCTCCTGTGGATACCCCGCCAATTTGTCATTGATCAAATCCCATGCACTAATGTTGGCTAATCTTGAAAAAATCTGAAAATTATAAATCTTAACAATATAACCTCCTATGTAATGTTAGACCTTGCATTGTTAATAACCAAGAGATGGATGTACATCTTTCTTTTAAATTCTGCATTGGCCTTGAATAGAGTAAAATATGAAAGCCCCTTTGGAAAGTGGTAGAGAATGTGGTCATGCACACTAGTGCGGAGGGTACATCCCAAATCAGTTTTGACTGAATTATTTTCTTCCAGAGCCACAGCACCCTGGTAGCCATTAGGAAACATCTTTCTCAACTAGAAGGGAATTACGTCAGAGAAGTAGGCTCTGAAAGCACCTACTGAGAAAATACCACAGAAAAAGTATCTGCATCTAGAATTCCAAGAGTTTCTCTCCATCTTCAAAAAAGAGCCAGAAATTAGCTCAGCCATCTTGGAAGTATCAAGTGGCACTGTAATTGGAATGAAACAGTTACCTATAACAGTAATGCTTTACCATTGTGTTACAGACTTACCTGCAACTCTCTCTGCTATTCTTAGCATAAGGCTATCCTGGTAGTGCTTAAAAAAGAAAAATAAGATATTGCAAGATGGCACCATAGACAGGACTAATGTAGAATATCATTCAATAAAATGTGTCCACAGTATGGACTTATTGTTAAATTTAATGTTTTTGGCCTGTTGGATTACCACAGTTCAGCCTAGACCTGTAGTTAAGTCCAAAAAAGAATACATTGGAGATTGCCATGTCAACCCCTCCCATTCACAAACATTTTAGGTTGCTCAGTAGAAGTATGAATACATTGTTACTTATATGATATAACTTTAGATGAAAAAAAGTGTTTACTGCTACTTAAATGTTCTTATGAAAAACACAGTTCACAAAACTTTCATCAATGAGTGAAAACAAGAACTAACAACTGGTCCCAGAAACATGGCTGTATACCAAAAATCATGGATGGTGAGAAGCTTTATGTAGCTCAATTACTCCAAGCAGTTATTTTATGTTCCTCAGCATGATGGTTACCACTTACTACCACACTGATCAGTACATGCCACCACAACCACAGGCACATGTTCTCCCATCCATCTCTAGAGTGACTGACATGAGTTCCCATCTTAAATAGGTCACCTTACATAGTGTGAAAAAGGAGTGAGGTGTAACTCCTTGCTCGCGTCTGTGTGCCTCGGTTAAAATGTACCCTGTATGTTACACAGGGCTATCACTGATGTTGTGGCACTCATTACATTCACCTTTAGTGCACATCTGCCATTCACTACAGGGAAGTAATTTGGGCCCCCTTGTTACTATGGACTCTGCCATTCAGGCGGGACCCTTTGCCCAAAACCTTTGTGAAAGGTGATATGACCCAGATTGTGAGTCTTAAGCATTTTGACACACCATTTTCGGATTTGACGCCCATTTTCAAGTGAGTAAAAAAAGAAATGCATGGGTTTAGCCACATTCTTGATTCGCAGAATCAGACATTTATCATAAAAAATGGGATTCACCAATTCAGAGAGTCTACCAAGATGGTAGAATTAACATACATGCAAATGTGAGGTTAGTGAACGGTTTGTGGGCCTTTCTGGGTGGTTTGATGGCAAATGTTGGACATTAACTACAAATCTGCACGTCTGTGATTATTCACCAGCAATTTGAAGGTAGTTTCCCACCCTAACAGTGTAAGCACATGCGTGCACTTTTAGGGTGGGAATGTGAATACACTCAAAACTGAGGGGGTGTAGGAACGTGATTTCTCCACAGAAAATTTCTTTAGATAAAGGTGAAAGTTTAATGTGCAAAACTACAGTTGTGTTGCATTAGGAATTGTACACAGGTTTCAATTCTGCGTGCAGAAATACTTATGAATTTGAGTACGCCTGCAAATCTGTGGTAATACTTAGAATTCTTTGTGATTTCCAAATGATTCATAAATTTGCCTCAAACAGGAGTAACCCTGCAGAGCAAACTTTAACCTTCACTGCGGTTGTGGGGAATCAAAGACTCCTCGACCCATTTTACATTACATTACAGCTTCACACAGTACCATAGAGGGACACTTTTAGGTACACATTGCTTTTTGGACGCAAAGCTGTGTTAAATCTCAAAATAACTAAATATCACTGTGCTCACAGTGTACTCGGTGTGCTACTGGACCATTGTGTTGCATCCCAAACTAGTCTGCCCACGTCACTTAGGGTTCTGTCTTCTTGTTATCGCCTCTTTGGATTACTTTTTACAAAATTACAAGGATCTCCCTGTTTGCCATTCTTGCTAACAGCTGTATTTTTATTTGTAGGTATCAGTTTAAAGTGCAAAATCTGGAGCCCACCACAGGAATGGAATTATTTCGATGACCAGTGTTATTGGGAGGTAAGGTTCACATGGTGGGGAGATAGTCAGTCACACGTTCAATTGATACTTTTAGGTGCTTTCGAGTTCAGTAAAGCGGTAGTAACCATGGCTGTTTGTGGTAGGGCAAATAATTCTTTATCTAGTGCTCCGAGTGTTTAGGATTCTAAAGGTTTTCTGTAGAGAATGGTGTCCCAGAAAAAAAAACACTATCGCAGTAGTCATACCTTGAATAACATTTTGCATCAATTCATAGTTACATCAATTACCATTATGAATATGTTGCTATCTACAACTACATAGGTTCCTTCTTAGACCATGCCTGTGTAAGGCTCACTTTTGTTTTTTGTGCAATATTTACTTACCATGGTAATGGTGCATTAATTAAACTGTGCTGTGACAGCATTTTCTGTTTGTTTAACTCTTTCGTAATGGCTTCTGATTTTCCTACAGAGCATTGCTACATGCAATCTAGTGGAGGGACTAGGAGAACTAGGCAGAACTCTAGTAGGAACCCATTGATCCAATTCCCAAAGAGCGTTTTGGGAAGAGCCTGGAAGCTGTCTGCGGGTTTTGCTGGGTTTGACTAGGCGGCACCAGAGTTGTATTTTGAGACGGTTCCATGAGAAACGGTGAAGTGTGCCTCTTTGGGCTATTTGAAAACAGGACTGTTTGGCATTTTTCCATGGTTTTAATGATTAAGGGTCTGCCATTGTTTAGCACGACTCCAGCTTGCTGAAGAGGTCAACTGCTGCAGATGGCCGCCATACTATTTTTCATAGGTTCACTTTCAGGCTAACCGCCTGAGCAGATGGTCAGGTGAGTGACTCCAAACACAAGGAGATGATAGACGGAGCGCTGAAACTTTTCAGACACTCACCCCCAGTCACAGATCTGGGTTGAATTCATCATCGTTCTTTAGCTCACTTCGCCACCCCAGTTCAGACACAGCTATATGCAAATCAGTCTTGACCCTGTGCCTCATGGGAACAGTCCAGCCCGAACTGCCAAGCAATGTCTTCCCTGGACCGGATACAAGCATCCTGGGACCGGTTTCGGGCCAACAGCCCTCATCAGCCAGGCTAGCTTGAATCCAGTGGCAAAGTGAGCAAGGGACCCACGTCTGGGCACACCTTGCCCAACTCAGGGCGAACAAAGCAAACACAAGGAGATGATGGACAGAGAGCTGAAACTTTTCAGACACTTACCCCCAGTCACAGATCTGGGTTGAATCCATCATCGTTCATTAGCTCACTTCGCCACCCCAGTTCAGACACAGCTATATGCAAATCAGTCTTGACCCTGTGGCTCATGGGAACAGTCCAGCCCGAACTGCCAAGCCATGTCTTCCCTGGACCGGAAACAAGCATCCTGGGACCGGTTTCGGGCTAACAGCCCTCATCAGCCAGGCTAGCTTGAATCCAGTGGCAAAGTGAGCAAGGGACCCACGTCTGGGCTGGACTGTTCCCAAGAGGCACAGGGTCAAGACTGATTTGCATATAGCTGGGTCTGAACTGAGGTGGCGAGGTGAGCTAAAGAATGATGATGGATTCAACCCAGATCTGTGACTGGGGGTGAGTGTCTGAAAAGTTTCAGCGATCCGTCCATCATCTCCTTGGGTTTGCTTTGTTCGCCCTAAGTTGGCAGGGTATGCCCAGACGTGGGTCCCTTGCTCACTTTGCCACTGGATTCAAGCTAGCCTGGCTGATGAAGGGTGTTACCCAGAAACCGGTCCCAGGATGCTTGTTTCTGGTTCAGGGAAGGCCTGGCTTAGCAGTTTGGGCTGGACTGTTCTCATGAGTCACAGGGTTAAGACTGATTTGCATATAACTGGGTCTGAACTGAGGTGGTGAAGTGAGCTAAAGAATGATGAAGGATTCAACCCAGACTCGTGACTGGGGGTGAGTGTCTGAAAAGTTTCAGCGCTCCGTCCATCATCTCCTTGTGTTTGCCAGGTGAGTGACTGAACTGCCTGGTTGCACAAATTCTTGTAAAATGGGTGCATGTTTGTGCTCATTAAGTACTGCCCTTCTTTGCCTAAGAAGTGTGTAAGCGATTTTCTATACAGTACTCAGATAGTATGAGTGTCAGAATTCAGGCTTCGTCTCACCTGGTATTGGGTGGATTGTGTGCACGTGGTTTAAGGAAGAAGAAGCATAAGACATGGCACTGGTGGTGTCCAGTGATTCATTGGCGATGGAAACTGAAAAGGTGTGGCATTCTCCATGAGCAGCTCGGCTTTCATCCCTAAGCGGGCGGCCATTTCAATGTCCTATGCCCACTGTTTCCCATTCAAAGTTGGTGCACAACGTTTTGTGATGAAACTTTCATTTTATGAATGGCAGATGAGGCATAATGCCTGAAGTATGCAGTAGCAAGTTGCACGCTTCTCTCCGTCTTGGTGGGATTCCTGTCTCCATTCCAGTTTGCACCTTTCTCCGAGAGCTCACACCCTGGTTTGCTGTTTCTCTCCGGGTTTCTCCATACCCAGTGATTCTAGAGCAGTTTGTTCCTCCTGCATCGCTTTCAGAAAACTGCACAATACTTCAGTCCTTTTCTGTATTATCTTGTTAGATGGTGGTATTAAATCAGGCTGCTGGTTTTCTGAATACCATTGTTTCTCGCTTACCTACTCCTTCGTCTCTGTTTCCCTGAGTCCAATTTATAGCACTTTCTATTCTTGCAAAGAAGTGATATTTTTGGCTCTTGGGAGGCAGGGAAACTGACTGCTGACATACACCATAACCATAACAACCTTGAAAAGAGTGTGAAATTTACCTTAGGCTCTTGTCCTGTGAGGGTGGCTTGCCCTCACTTCATCAGCTTAAAATGTCAAATGTTGTGACTGTTAGAGATTGCTATAAGTAGACAGAACTTATGTTGCTGTGCCACGTGGCTGATTCTTTCTGGATGGCCTCTTGCTTTGTGAGGATCCCTTTTTACGTCGCTGCCTACCAGACAGCGCAGCTTTCTGGTTATGCAAAAGACATCTTGGGGACTTTCAGAAAGTTGACCTGTGAATGCATTCCACCCGTTGCTTGCTATTGGCTTTGTGGTTTGTAACTCATGTTTTCTGCCTTCCATTTGCTGGATTTATTTGCTTTAGACTCTGCAGCTTGAGTTCGTACCACCATATGCTGAAGCCGTGTTTACAGTATTCTTCCACAAACTCATTTTCTGTAATAAACAGGCATTGAAATCTTATCTTGTCACATTTATAATGGGCATTCAAAGACCAAGGTCAAATGTCAAGCTGTGTTTTCGCGGGAGCCTGGTGTTTATTTTGCTTTCGACTGACTTCAAAGTGAGGGCTTTTATAGGAAAGAGGAATGCAGCTTACTTTCTTCATGGAGCCTGCTTGTGCCTTTTTTTAAATTTTATTTTAAACATAGCCATCTCAAAAGTATCTCTTCCTTCAGTTGCACACAGCTTTTGCACATTTTTTGCAAAATTCCTCTTTTGAGTGAGTCCATTTAATTTGTGAAACTGCCTTTTTAGGAACAGAGTGCAAAACCGCATTTCAGTCTCAGCTTCAGCCTAATATATGGTGATCTTGGGCAATTTGAACTTGTTGTTTATGGCCCGTTCACTGTCAAGCACAGGATAAGATCTTTGCACAGGAAAGAGCCAGCCACATTGTAACACAATTTAACAATGCTTGGTTTTCACTTTGATGTGTAAAGCATTATTTATGATATCTGTGGCAACTCGTTTTGGAGAGTTGGATAAGTTTAAAGGCACTTTTTATAAAAAGCTTTTGTGTTTATGTTTAGCTACACAATTATTATGTATTATGTATTCAATCTGCAGCTGTGCATTTTTTGGAACACGTTTATTACTGGATATAAACGATTTCCTCATTTGTCCTTACTAGGGTTATGATTTCAATGGAGCAGCAGGTTTATTGGCACAGGGGCAAAAAGGTCTATGAAACTCACTAAACACCGATTATTGCTATATTTTACTATTAAACAAGCAGTCACAAGTACAGTTACCTTGCAGGCACTATGGTCATGCTATGAATGGTGCAGCAGGTGCAGTGGCACAGGGGCCAAAAGGTCTAGGAAACTCACTAAACACAAATTATTGCTATAGTTTACTACTAACCAAGCAGTCGAGTGCAATTACCTTGCAGGCTCTAGGGTCATGATTTGAATGGTGCAGCAGGTGCAGTGGCATAGGAGCCAAAAGGTCTACAAAACCCACTGAAGACCGATTATTGATATATTTGACTTCTTAACAAGCAGTCAGGTGTGCTTTTTTGGTTCTTTTGTAACCATTGCACCCAAAGTAACACATAGGGGCCGATTCCGATTCGGGCCGGAAAACGTACCGACCGACTCGGAGCCGGAATTAATACCGACCGACACGTACAGGTGCAGGCCGACCCGCAAAGTACGATGAGAAGCGTGCAAAATCCGACCGACTCAGTACGGAACACAAGCCGAACGACCGAGCCGCGCGGAAAACAGCCATACGGCCGGAAAACCACGCGAATCGAACCGACCGACACGCACCAGGAATGAACCCGAGCGAAGCGTACCCGCAAAGTCCGACCCGCGCAGTACGATGCAACGCGTGGAAAACACGACCGAGTCGCACGGAGCCCAAGCCGTACGACGGACACGCATCCAAAACTGTGAGCAGAAGCAACCCAATACACCGCGACCGACGCATACGCAGCATAGAAAACAGCACAAACACAGCGTGAACGACTCGGAGAAGCTCGTGCGAGACAACTGCAGGGTCCCACTCGGTCACAAGAACGTCTCCTACATGCACAAAAAGTACAAAGGGAAAAACACACAATAAAAGACCAATCAAGCAATTACAAAGCCAATAAATACTGGGGGGGTGGACAGGGAACAAAGACACACCCACAACTCCACCCATATAAAGGACACAAATCCCTACCATGATCCTTTGCAAATTCTAATGACCTGCCAGCACACAACAGACAGCAACCACCCACCCACCCACAGCTCATCCATCACACAAGCCACACACCATCAGCACCTCAACAAATAGCACCCTCACATACACCCAGCTAAACACACACTCACACACCCTCACCTGCACACCAACACACACATCACTCACCATCACCACCCATCACCATGCCCCCAAAGAAGAATCATAAGTTCCTAGATAGTGAATTGGAAGTCCTGGTAGATGAGATACTCAGGGTAGAGCCACAGCTGTTTGGTACACTGGTCCAACAGACACCCATGTTGCAGAAAACCAGGATTGTCGACAGGATGAACGCACAATCACCATGTTTGCGCACAAAGGGAGACATCCAGAACAGGTGGTATGACGTGCGCAGGAGGGTCAGGGACCTGTTGAAGAAGGACTACCTCTTGAGCCAACACACCGGCAGTGGCCCTCCTGCCAAACCAGTATACCTCAGGCCCTGGGAGGAGAAGGTGCGGGCCATCCTACCACCAGTGAGCGTATATGGACTAGAAAACATCCCAGAGCCTGGTGAGTACATAACAAATTTACACAATATTGTGCAACAATACACACACATCACTGTCAAGGGGAGAGTCAAACCATGCACCCTTAGCAAATACACACCAACCAGAACAGAATCATCCCAAATTCTGTATGTCAGTCAGATAAACACAACACATGCCATCTCATAGTGATATGTAACTGTGTCATCACATGTACAAACACAACTACAACTACAGCTAGGCAGTGGCAGTAATATAACTAACAAACACATCCAGACATGTAGGCACCACTACAACACCACCTCACAGTGAAGCCCACTGAAAGGAAGGAATCCTGTGTATGCTGGTCAAGTCAGTGTAGCCAATAGCATCATGGGAGTTGTAGTCACAGACATTGCCCACCCTCACAATGCGCACATCAACACCACCATGAACCATGCTCACATCACAGGGAGTGGAAAACAACTGACAAGATGGCTGACACTGGCTACTGCTGTGGGGAGCACAAGGTCCTGCTGGCAACTGTGCACCAACCAACAGCAGGACACCACTGACTGACATCCTGAAAGACAACTTGCACTCCCTGCAACGGAAGCACGTTCCATGGTGGAAAATCTGGCTGGGTGGGAAGGAGGACTGACAGCACTGACCATAGTTACCAGCAGCTCCACTCACACACACCCCTAACACAAACTTCACACAACTCACCTGGGAGAATGCATTGCCTCATACTCTAATCAAATAACCTACAAAGAACCACAACCCTGGGTAATGCAGTGTGAAGCACAGTGACACACATGTGACTTGCAGCAAAACTAACCCCAGGATAACACTGTCAGCCATCTTGTCAGCACAGGCACACAACCCCACAGGGAAGCAGAATCAAAAGGAAGTAAGCATGGGCATGCTGGGAAGTGGGGTGGAGGCAATAGCATGATGGGAGTGGTAGTCACAGCCCAACATCCCCCACCCACATGGCCCAGCAAGCTCACACCCAAGCATGCACACCTCACAGGGAGTCAAAAGCCACTTCAAAGATGGCTGACACTGGTGCTCAGTTGTGGGGAGCACATGGCCCTGCTGGGAACTGGGCACCAACCAACAGCAGGACACCACTGTCAGCCATCTTGCCATTGCTCTCACACTCACACACAGTGAAGTCCACCCAAAAGCAAGTAAGAATGGGCATGCTGGGAAGTGGGGTGGAGGCAATAGCATGATGGGAGTGGTAGTCACAGCCCAACATCCCCCACCCACATGGCCCAGCAAGCTCACACCCAAGCATGCACACCTCACAGGGAGTCAAAAGCCACTTCAAAGATGGCTGACACTGGTGCTCAGTTGTGGGGAGCACATGGCCCTGCTGGGAACTGGGCACCAACCAACAGCAGGACACCACTGTCAGCCATCTTGCCATTGCACTCACACTCACACACAGTGAAGTCCACCCAAAAGCAAGTAAGTATGGGCATGCTGGGAAGTGGGGTGGAGGCAATAGCATGATGGGAGTGGTAGTCACAGCCCAACATCCCCCACCCACATGGCCCAGCAAGCTCACACCCAAGCATGCACACCTCACAGGGAGTCAAAAGCCACTTCAAAGATGGCTGACACTTGTGCTCAGTTGTGGGGAGCACATGGCCCTGCTGGCAACTGGGCACCAACCAACAGCAGGACACCACTGTCAGCCATCTTGCCATTGCTCTCACACTCACACACAGTGAAGTCCACCCAAAAGCAAGTAAGTATGGGCATGCTGGGAAGTGGGGTGGAGGCAATAGCATGATGGGAGTGGTAGTCACAGCCCAACATCCCCCACCCACATGGCCCAGCAAGCTCACACCCAAGCATGCACACCTCACAGGGAGTCAAAAGCCACTTCAAAGATGGCTGACACTGGTGCTCAGTTGTGGGGAGCACATGGCCCTGCTGGGAACTGGGCACCAACCAACAGCAGGACACCACTGTCAGCCATCTTGCCATTGCTCTCACACTCACACACAGTGAAGACCACCCAAAAGCAAGTAAGAATGGGCATGCTGGGAAGTGGGGTAGAGGCAATAGCATGATGGGAGTGGTAGTCACAGATATTGGTCACCCCCACAACTGTCCCATCAACACCACCCTGAACCATGCGCACATCACAGGGAGTGGAAAAGAACTGACAAGATGGCTGACACTGGGTACTGCTGTGGGGAGCACAAGGCCCTGCTGGCAACTGTGCACCAACCAACAGCAGGACACCACTGACTGACATCCTGAAAGAAAACTTGCACTCCCTGCAATGGAAGCACGTTCCATGGTGGGATATCTGGCTGGGTGGGAAGGAGGACTGACAGCACTGACCATAGTTACCAGCAGCTGTTCTCACACACACCCTTAACACAAACTACACACAACTCACCTGGGAGAATGCATTGCCTCACACTCTAATTAAATATCCCACAAAGAACCACCACCCTGGGTTATGCTGTGTGAAGCACATGGACACTCTTGGGACTTGTAGCCAAACAAACGCCAGGACAACACTGTCAGCCATCCTGTCAGCACAGGCACACTACCCCACAGGGAAGCAGAGTCAAAAGGAAGGAAGTATGGGCATGCTGGGAAGGGGGGGGTGTAGGCAATGGCATGATGGGAGTTGTAGTCACAGATATTGGTCACCCTCACAATTGGCCCATCAACACCACTCTGAACCATGCTCACATCACAGGGAGTGGAAAAGAACTGACAAGATGGCTGACACTGGGTACTGCTGTGGGGAGCACAAGGCCCTGCTGGGAACTCTGCACCAACCAACAGCAGGACACCACTGTCAGCCATCTTGCCATTGCTGCCACACTCACACACAGTGAAGTCGACTCAAAAGGAAGAAAGTATGGGCATGCTGGGAAGGGGGTGTAGGCAATAGCATGATGGGAGTTGTAGTCACAGATATTGGTCACCCTCACAATTGGCCCATCAACACCACTCTGAACCATGCTCACATCACAGGGAGTGGAAAAGAACTGACAAGATGGCTGACACTGGGTACTGCTGTGGGGAGCACAAGGCCCTGCTGGGAACTGTGCACCAACCAACAGCAGGACACCACTGTCTGACATCCTGAAAGCAAACTTGCACTACCTGCAATGGAAGCACGTTCCATGGTGGGATATCTGGCTGGGTGGGAAGGAGGGCCGGATGTCAACCAATTACAACCAATGCAGACCATGTACACACCCCAACATTCATATAGAAATGCCCAAAGTATGCAGGACAATGTGCTACACCAATATCAACCTCTGACTGTCACAACTTAGGACAATGCAATGTACAGGCCCGCATCCAGAGGTACAGTCACAACTGTCATGTGTGTCAACCATTCATGCCTGCAGAAACATAACATACATTGTGTGTGTCTCCCAAAAACAGGTGATGATGGGGACACAGCAGCAGACGCTGAGGAGTCCCTGTCCCAGGCTCAAGGGGAAACGGAGCTCACTGGTGTGGAACAGCCTCTGCCCTCCTCGGATGACGAAGACCTACCTGGCACCTCCGGAGCAAGTCATCATGCAGCACCAGCAGGACCACCAGCTTCACCCCCTGCACCCACCCCTCCAACGACTGTCAACACACATACCACCCCTGCTGACACGGACAGACCAAGGAGCACCACCACCACCAGCACAGGGACCCTGGACCAACATGGGGCTATGGACACCAACACCACCAACAACCCCCAAGGGGGCCCAGGGTCACCTGTGCGTGCCACCTCAGGTACTGCACGTGTCGCCAGGGGTGGTGGGAGGGTGGGAGACATAGGTCACTGATCGCAGAGGGGTCTGGACTGCATGATGACCCACAACTGGTACGCATAGCCGATGCGTACCAGTCCAGCACCGGAGAGCTCAGCCAGGTAGTGGGGCTCCTCAGGGACATTAAACAGCAGCAGGCTGCCCATCATGCCCGCTTGGACACGCACATGTCCCGCGTGGGGTCCAAGTGGGACACACTGCAAGAGATGACGGCGGTGCATAGGGACATATTACAATGCCTCCGCCAGATGAGCAGCAACCAGTTAACACCTCCCTGTGTGCACACAACATCTGGTGCTGAAACAACTGCAACTGCCACAGGGAGGGAGGATGACTCTGGCGGAGAGTCCCCTGCACCGCAGCAGCCTGCACTTGAGGGCCCCCCCAAAGAAGAGGGGTCGACCGAGGAGGGGCAAGTGAGAGGCCGATGGCCATGTGCAACCCCCAGGAAGCCAAAACCTGTACTGGATAATCACCTTTGTGCGCAAACTGTTCACCCTGTTGACTGCAACACAACTCCCCCACATGACATGGGGAGTACAAGTTGGACCAATGTATCAGATGACTGTGGACTTTATTCTGGACATATCTGCTACCAGGACTTCCAATTCATCTAGGAACTTTGGATTGAAATCAAAATGTACAGCACCCACCATCCTGTGCACTATACACACACATGTATGACAATAAACACACTAATACACCATACCTGCCTCTGTTGTGATTCCAACGTGGTTCCTGTCATGGAGATGATGACCTGCGAAATTACACTGTGCATGCTAACTGCTACAGCAAGTACAACACAGGCATGTGAGTCATGGCAAAGTGACACATATGAGGGAGACACACCACCAGGGCTACACAACATATACACACCTAGCCCATCTGACTCATCGCCTACACTGATGTTGCCAGGAAATACGGTGCAATTCACAGACACAACACCTATTCACAGTCTCTGTCAACTAGCCCACTGGGGCAGTAAGCAAATGTCAGTCAGATGTGTGACCACAGACAACGCACATCACAAAGTGAAGCACAGGTTTATTACACATTTGCAACATGTTGTAACCACTACAGATCAATGTAAATACTCTAGGGCTACTTCAGACCATAAACCCTCACGCCATGAACGGCTGAGAAATAACTACAGTGACACTAAAAATTAGAAATGTATAAAAAAGTTTATTTATAAATTATCTTAAACCTATTGGTAGGTAACTATAAAAACACATAATAAGCATAAAGATATTCATACAGAGACTAACAATTATACAACACTCTGACCACATTCATTCACAATCGGAGACATACTACATACATATAATCAAATTGATATCCATGATTATTCCGTCCCACATGATTGGTTTAATACAAACTATAACAAACAAACAACGACAACACTTAAATAAGAAGATTGCATTTGTAGGGTGGTTTTGGAAGATGACTCTACGCGCGTTTCATTGTGAATGAATGTGGTCAGAGTGTTGTATAATTGTTAGTCTCTGTATGAATATCTTTATGCTTATTATGTGTTTTTATAGTTACCTACCAATAGGTTTAAGATAATTTATAAATAAACTTTTTTATACATTTCTAATTTTTAGTGTCACTGTAGTTATTTCTCAGCCGTTCATGGCGTGAGGGTTTATGGTCTGAAGTAGCCCTAGAGTATTTACATTGATGTCCTTTCCCTGTCTAGGTGTACTTCTCACTAGTGTCAGGGGGCCCCTTCTCTTTGCAATTATGTAACCACTACAGATGCAAGGCAATCCCACCTGGCAGCGGGCACACAGTCAACAAGTGTAGAAGGAAGGAAGTCCATGGGTGTGGCGCACATCACCTGTAGGGACACGACAGCTATCACCCTGGAAGTCGAATCACGGTGTCGGGGATCACAGTTGACCAAACCACTCTGAAAGTACCCTGTGAAGGACAGAAATGAAACACAGTCAAAAGCACTGAAGAACAGGACAGAACTGCAATACTCATGCCCAATACATGTCACAAGATACCCACCCAGAACCAAGTTAGCATGTCAACACTGTTGGGGAGTACAGACTACCTGTAAGGACACATCGCTACACGCATAAAGTCATGTAGCACATGGACACACTCAAACAGCACCAGCGCACCACCAACACATATCATGCATACTCACATCATTGACATGACATCTCTGGATACTCACATTCAGCTGAAGAAGTTGGTGATGAGCTGTGTGCGGACATCACCATCATCATCATCATCATCATCACTGGCATCGTGGTCCAGGCCAGGATCCTCCACAGGTGGCGGATGTTGGTCATCGTCATCCAGGATGAGAGGCAACTCCTTCCGCACTGCCAGGTTGTGTAGCATGCAGCAGACGATGACAATCTTGCACACCTTTGCTGGGGCATATGGGAGGGCCCCTCCTGTCTTGTCCAGGCAGCGGAAGCGGCTCTTCAGGAGACCAAATGTCCGCTCAATCACTCTCCTGGTCCGACCATGTGCCTCATTGTAGCGCATCTGGCCTGGTGTCACATGGTTCCTGAGGGGCGTCAGCAACCATGGCATGTTGGGGTATCCGGAGTCACCTACATACAGACAATTGCACATTAGCTGAGTTGGAAAAGAGGGTGGAACACTACATTGCAGAACACACACAATGGCACTAAGTCAGTACACACCAACAAGCCAGGCACGCTGGTTCCGCATCTGTGACATCATCCTCGGGATGCGACTACTCCTCATCACGTAGGCATCGTGTGCAGAACCGGGGAAACGGGCACAGACGTGTGAGATGCTCATATCTGCAAGACATACCACCAGTTCATTGACCGAGTGGTAGTGTTTGCGGTTCCTGTATGCCTGCTCTTGGGCCTGTGGTGGTACCAAAGCAACATGTGTCCCATCAATGGAGCCAATGACATGCGGCATCCTCCCCAGGGCATAGAAGTCACTCTTCACGTCAGTGAGTTGTTGGAGTCTAGGGAAATAGATGTACTGGTTCAGGTAAATCAACATAGCCTCCAAAACATCGCGGAGCACACGGCTGAACATGGTCTGTGACATCCCACCAGCAGTCGCCACAGTGTGTTGAAAGGTACCGGTGGCTAAGAAGTGTAGGGCTGCCATCACCTTCACCTTGGGGGTCAGCGCTGTAGGGTATGTCCGGCCAGCTTGCAAATGTGGGGCCAACCGCACCGTCAACACCTCAATCAGCGGCCTGGTGAAGCGGTACCGTCGGATGCAGTCCCGTTCCACCATGGTTGCAAGGTCAGGGAATGGTCTATGGACAGCTGGTGCCCTGCAGTGCATAGGTGAAGAAAGAAAGATTGTCAGTCACCCCACATATGTGGCATTGACCATACTCAATATCACATGATACATCATTATGAGGCACAAGTACATGATGTGTGCAGTTCCGTAAGGACATGTATGGCACATACATGGCCAACATCTAACATCACAGTTCAACAAGTGGCATCAACAAGTCCCAGGTTGTGCCATGGAATATCATGAGGCCGTGTCACAGTTCCCATCTCCTGCTGCCACGTTCCAAACACACCCCACAGTGACATGTGAGGACAGATGTGCCCCAGGCATCACAGCTCAACGACAGGTAGATTCCCAGGGACCCTGTATTGCCACATGGACACTGGCATGACATGGTGTATCATGAATACACCACAGCAAAACAACCATGACCCCCACAGGTAGTGGTCCCTGTTGCCTCGGCAGGACAGACATGGACGTCTGTGACACACACATGTACAACATCAAAGTCCATGCACAAACAACGTGGATGTGGAGACTGTCCCCCATTGTGCACATGGAATCAGAGACATTGTAAACACAACATGCACACAGACTGTGGAGGACCATCACCATTGTGGCAATGGGTCACCCTGGGATGTACATACCGTCACACATGGGACTCAGGGGGTATGTGACATGACATACACATACACCACCGTGAAATGTGACCATGCCACATGCACAGAAATGAACAGTTGCACATCACAGTGGTCATGTACATGAAACACCAAGGATTCTGTCCCCATGAACACGTGCACAGCCTGGGAGTGGCTGCCCCCAAGTGCCACCCACAGAACAACATGTTCACCCCCATACACGGAATAGGTAATGCAGCCTTACATGCCTCAGGATACAGTGTGGACAGGGTGTGGTGTTGTAGGTGTGCCCCTCACTCCCTGGGAAGTATATGTTGCTGGCATATATTCACCTGTGACAGGCATGGTGACATATGCCAGTGACTTGTACAGGGACGCGTTGGACAGCAATGGACCGATCGGTGCGCACACATTGGCCATTGCATTCAATGTGAGCGGGTACGCGTTGTATTCGCAATACGCGTTGGACAGCAATGGACCGATCGGTGCGCACACATTGGCCATTGCATTCAATGTGAGCGGGTACGCGTTGTATCCGGGTACGCGTTGAACAGCAATGAACCGATCGGTGTGCCCGGCCGGCCCATTGCATTCAATGTGAGCGGGTACGCGTTGTATCCGCAATACGCGTTGAACAGCAATGGACCGATCGGTGCGCACCCATTGGCTATGGCCTGGCCTGGTAACGGACACGTTTTCAAATCTTGAACGAGTCTGATGCTGGAAATTCAGTTGGTCACCCACAACAATGTTGCAAATTCATGGGTGTCATGAAGTTGACCTTTTGAAGGATGCTGTGGGCGTGTGTAAGTGGTGCAATTCCATGGATTGGCCAGATTCAGAAGATGCTAAAGACTTGGACCTATCACTTTGGACACATGGGATAGTATCTGCCTCTGCAGCACACATATAATGCTGGCTGTTCCCCTGAGAGCTCACTTGCCTGCACTACATGCTCCAGGACGACATCTGCCACCACCACTGCTGCTGTATCTGCACCCTCTGGACCCTGCAATGGCACGTACTGTGGAGAGAGCCCCAGCCTTCAGCACTGAGGAGAACCAGGCCCTGCTGGACAGCCTCCTTCCACAGTACAGCAAGCTGTATGGGAAAGCAGGGGAGCAGGTGAGTGTGCTGTCCACTGCCTTACTAAATGTGCATGTTGTCTGACTAGCAAGGCTAACAGTCTGCACGCCACTGGCTAGCAGGCTCACTGAGTAGTTGTCACCCCCATAGTGTGTAGTTACATGCACTGAACAGGTATAGTGCAGTGACAGTGCATTTAAACAAGGTTTTACTTCCCAGGCAATGATACCATGTAGTAACTGCTGGCATACTGTCCATAGCCATCGTTGCACTGCCTGTGTACATCATGTGCCCCTGTGATTGAGACATGTATATCCAACTGTGTAATGCACGGATATGTTGCATGCGTAGTAATGGCATTCTCACTTTGTCTTCCTCACAGGTTGATGCCCACCAGAAGCAGAAGATATGGCTGACCATCGTCCGGGCAGTGACATCCGTGGGGGACTACAAGCGCCGGATCCGCAACTGCCAGAAGAGGTGGCAGGACCTTCGGGCTGGACCCGGAGGATCGCACGGGTCCAGCTGAAGCTGTCGCCTCCTCGCAGGAGGGGCGGACACCGGACCCTGACCCCCCACATGCTCAGGATCCTGGCGGTGGTCTTCCCTGATCTGGATGGGCAGCTGAAGGCTAGAGAGCAGCAAGGAGGGGGTGAGTCCATGACTGCATTGTGAACTTTGTCTGCCATGCTATGTGCCCTCCTCTGGCCTGGTTGAACTTCCACAGTACATCAGTCATGTGGTCCAGGACCCATGTCCCTCGATTGTGCACTGCCCACTCCTCATCTGATACCCAGGTGTGGCCCTTGCAGTCAGGGAATTGTGTCACTTGGGTACTGTGTCCTTGCAGTTTGCTTGACTCAAGGTGGGGGACAGCATCTGTTCCCCTAACTCTGTGGTGGGCATCATGGGTGGGTCCTTTGCTTACACAATGCCTGTGTTCTGACATGTAATCTGCGTGTTACTTTGATATGTGGTCCAATTGCTGAGCTGATCCACCACATGTGCCTGGGGTATCTGGCACACACCCATGCTGCGGGTGGGAACAATGCTTGGGCCCCAGGAGTGTGTATATTACGTGTGTCACACATACTTAGCCAGCTGCCTACTGTCCAGGGCTTATCCCTCATTCATGTGGGGCAGGACAGTCATGCCTACTCCAGGCCATACAATACACTCTGTACTCCCACTCCCGTGCATCAGCTGACACGTTGTGCTCAGTGATATGTCCCCTCAGGTGTCTGCCTCTGTGTCAGTGTGCTGTGGCTTCCTTGTCATGACTGCTGGGGTGTCTCTCGGTTGGGGCTCAGCATGCCACCGGAGATGTGACCATAGGAGACGATACTTGGGTGACACATAGGTGTTTGATCACCTGACCGTGCAGACTGGGGTTTGCGAATGTGAAGTTCATGCAGCTGTTTCCCATTCACAGCAGATTGTGAGGTGCTCAGGTTCAGAGGGTTGTGTTACAGGTCTCCCATATGTCCAATCGGTATGACGTGGACAGATAAGGGTTCAGATGATGTGGTGTGTGGGGGATGTACATGTGCACTTGTTCAGCTCCAGGACTTGCATTCCCCATGACCTACTATTGTGACACAGTGCAGACTGTTGTTGTCTGGCTGCCCTGCCCATGTGACTGGAGACAGTGATGTATGACTTAGCAGGCATGCCTGTGCCATGGCATGTAACTTCCTATGAGTGATCCTGCAGGGGAGTGACATGTGCTACATGCACACCATTGTGGCAATGGCTATCAGGACATGGGTGCATCATGGTGTCTGTCGCTGGTATGCATCACATGCATTTCATATTTGACTCTGGGCATCCCTTTCATCCGGACACCTGTACTGACTCAGTGGCAAGAGTTGTGATGTGTGCATGTTCACATGCTTCACCGTGTTTTCTGCACTGTCCAACTACTGTGTAGGTGGTGCATGTGTCCACACTGGGGTATTGCCATCCAACAGACACCAGACAGATGTGTGCAAGGCCAGGAGGGATGTGAGTGCCATGGTTGACCATCAGACTGACAATTGGCTACTCCTATTCTGTTTGGGCACTTTTGGCAATGTTCAACTAAGGATGCCAGGGCTTGCACTGTAATGTGCTGTACTTACTGTGGTGTGTGCGTTCGGTGCAGGTGACTGATGTCTGTCTGTTTCCCTATTGTTTGCAGATACATCCACAGCCACAGGAGGGGACAGCTCCACGGACCAGGAGGAGCCGCAGAGCCAGACTGGGTCAGCAGCCGAGGAGTGGTCGGAGGGACCCAGTGGCACGGAGGGCGAGGGGAGCCACACCGAGGAGTCCTCAGCACCATCCACCTCAGCTGAGGACCACAGCAGCTCGGAGGATGACTCCCTTGTGGATGCGGGTGTCAGCAGCCACCACACCCCAGCTAGTGTTGCTGTCCCCGTCACCACCACCGCCCTCCCATCGGCTCCCATTCCCGAGGTCCGTGGAGGCTCCCATGTTCGGGAGCGTGTCTACTTCGGGCCAGGCACCACACCCCCTGCCCCTGTGTCCCCTGCTGCCCTGAGTGAGGAGTCTGTGTACCTCCTTCGCCAGCTCCATGTAGGGCAGACAGCGATGCTGAGTGTCCTCCATGCACACACCACTCTGTTGACTCAGCTGTTGTCGTTCATGGAGGGCATCTCATCGGGCATGTCTGCCCTACAGAGGGGCAATAGGTCCATGGACTCCTCCCTGACGGCAGCAGTGTCCCTCCTCCAACAGTCCCTCACCCCTCCTGCCTCTGCCCCATCCACACTCCCCAGCACCTTACCTGTCCCAAGCACACACACACCGGCACAGGCACACACCAGCACAGACACGAGCAGCACACAGACACACACACCACAAACAAGATGCACACGCACGCACAGTCAGGGGACTGAAACCACACTCACAGGGGATGGGGCCCAGGCACACACACACGCATCCACGAGCACTGCGCAGTCCTCAGTTGCCTCTCCCTCCAAAGCCCCCTCCCTTGCCTCACCTGCAACCCCAAAGACACAGCGGCTCTTCCTCAGTGACCTCGGCCTCTTCCCCTCCGATCCAGCTGATCCAGCATTCAGGGGGAAGAGGAAGCCCACCCACACGGAGTGGAGTGCCCCTCGCCCCCGGACACCCTCCCCCAGGAGCAGACCGACTGACGCCCCCATCCGCAAGTCCCCCCGGACCCGGAAGAGCAAGACCCCGCCGCCGCCCTGCAGCTCAGGCACCAAGTCTCCTTCCTCCATCCCTCAGGCCCCCACTCCACAGGTGCCACCACCACACCCTGCCCCAGGTTCCCCCACCCACAGATACACCATCCCCAAAAAGATCCGGCCTTCTCCCCCTGCCACTTGCGCTTCCGGCCCCACACCCCCGCTGCGCTTGTCTGTGCCACTGGTGTGGAGACGGTGTCCTCCCCCTCTGGGTTGCCCACCTTACCTGATCCCCATTCTCCTCCCCTGGAGGTAGGCACTACAGTGGAATCCACTACCACCCTGTCTGACTTGGGCACTGCAGTGGGGGATCTGTCCACTCCATCTGCACGGTCCACTGCAGTCGTGCTGGCACCCACACCATCAGTGTCATGCCCCCCAGTTGTGCCGGCACACACCATGTCAGACACCTCCACTGCAGTTGTCAGTGGCTCTTCAGCACCCACCACCCCTTCCCTGCCTCCTTCTGGTGAGCCCTGATCCTGTCCCTGCGGTGCCTGGCCTGCCCCCCGTATACCCCTCCTAGGGGATTGTCCCTGGTTTTTATCAGTGCAGGCATGCGTAGGGTGACATCTGCCACTGTCACCCTGTTTAGACTTTCAGGATGGACTGGCCATTGGCCTTTGTTTCTTTTTTACTGGACTTCAACTTTTGAACCCACATATGCTGAATAAAGCGACTTTCTGTTCTCTAGTGCTTTTGCTTCTGATGTACATGATGTTGATGATGCTAACCATGCCCTTGCTGCAGTGATGGTGATATTTGGTCTCATGAAAATGAAGTGTTACTGTTCAGGAACCCATGTGGTCCAGGGGGAATGTTTCCTATCCTGTGGTGTATCCATGTCATCCTTAGCAGCATCTGAGGGTGTCATATTTTCAATATTTGGCAATGGGATTTCCTACTTACATTAGCAATGCCACATCTGTGGCTTCCACCCCTGCACATCTGTTGTGCTTGCCATTGTTCAATTATTCTACTTCCCTGACCGTGTGGCCATCTCCACTGGACATGCAGGTTTGGGCATCAATGGGGAAGAACTCATCTGTGTTGTCAGTGCAACTTGCTATACATGTGTGTTGGATCTGTGCTGATGATTTCGTTGACACTCCCATGACCAGGCTGATGTGACGGGAGCCTTCATTTGGTGCAAATTGTTGACTGTGTGACCAAGTGTTCTGCTGACATGATGGAGCCCTACTGTGGCAACATATGGCACAGCTTTCCTCACACAGGAGTGGAGTCCCCTCATGGCAGTGTGTACTCCTGTGACATCGCCTGCGCCCAAGGTGTGTGTTGTATGAGCATGTCTGTGTGTTCACTTCCATTTTGCTGTGCATGCTGGGATCCCTAGTGGTGTTCCTGTTTGTGATGCTTGCTGAGTTGACCTATGTTCCCCCAAAGTCTTCTCCCTGGGTTCTCTGTGATGTGGGTGCATGGCACATTACTGGTCATCAGGGTGTCACCCATAGGTGTGTTGGCTGTGAGGGCTGAGTTTGTGGGCAGACGCAGATGGGTCACAGTCAGGATTCCCTTGGCACTTGTTGTTTACACCTGTCATGTGATTTCCAGTTTGTGTTAGCTTTCAGTGATTGTGACACGTTGTGTGAGTGACTGCTGGCACTCCTCAGGGTCAGGGCTGCAATGTTGGTAGTTGTCTATGTGTGTTCTTTGTGGGTGACCTTGGCTTCTTCATTGGTGTGGGACTGTGGCTGGGATCCCATTGGTTGGTGTGGTATTGCCGTCATGTCCATGTACAGCGTAGTGTGCAGTGTGTCAGACATTCAAGGGTCTTGTTGAGTGGCCATGTGTGATGTGTTTCTGCACCTTGGTTCCCACCACCACCCATGGGATTGTCATGGGTGCATGTGCAATGTCACCAGTGCATGTGAGCTTCACTGCTGCACATTGTTGGAGGTCGAGGTGTGTGGTGTTGAGTGTGTGCAGATGAGAGTTGTTGCACGGCTAGACCCCTGCCTCCATGTTGGCCTTGGCTTACTGGCCGTGCTGATTGATTTGTGCTTGTGTAGGTGTGATGGTAGTTTGTTGCTCAGGACACATGACTGTGGTTCACAGTGTGAACGACATCTAGCTTTGTCATCACAGTGGGATTGTAATGCAGCCCAGGGTCACCACATTGTGGGGACCCTGGGGGTAGTGTTGTGGTGTCTCTGTGTCTTGCTGTGTCAGTTGCTGTTCCTACATGCTTGTGTGACATGTGTGATTTGTGCTCCCTCTCATCTAACAATGCCTGATTGCCCACATAGGGGATTTGGATCCATGAGTTACCTTTGTGTGGCACTGTATGCACATCTGTGTAATTGGTATTCAGGCCTCATCATGTGTTGTGTGGTTGCCTGGGGACACTGGCACCCCCCCCTCACCTGTTGTGTTTGATGTGCAGTGTGGGTCTGCCTGTTTGTGTTTGTGCATCTGCTCCACTGCATTGGCATGTCTTTAGTGTGCCATTGGCTTTATGTTGTTTGGTGGGTTTCCCCTGCTGTCCCTGGGACTCCTAGGTCATCAGTCAGCACAATGATCATTGTTTGTGTGTCCCATTGCTGCCATGGTATGGTATCTGTTCACCTCACATCTACAGTCTCCACAGGGTATCTGCATCTGTGTGCCCATTGGTGCAAATATGTGGGTCTGCATTATCATGGTCACTTCTGTCATTGTGTCATTGATGAATGTTGACAGTGTCAGCCCCCATGGGTGATGTATGTCTGCACATGGACAAAGGTATGTCTTATTTGCACTGCAGTGTTTGCCTCCCCCAATCTATGTTGCTATGGGACACAAGCACTACTTTGCCACTGATGTGTTTGTTGTTCTGTGACCAGGAATCATCCATGCAGTTTGGCAGTTGCAGCTTTTTCAATGTCAACACTTACATTTTGGTCACTGTGATGATGGGGGTTTGAACCCCATTGCCACAATATTCAAGATGTGCTTCAACCATGGGCCCCACACTTACCTTTTGGTCACTGTGATGATGGGGGTTGGACCCCATTGCCACAGTGGTCATGGTCTGCTTGCATTGTGGGGGCCACACACATTTATGTGTGGCACATGTGATAGGGGGTCACATTGTATGTTCAAGGTCATGTTCAGTGTTCTAGCCATTTGACACAGTCTACACACGCTTGTCATGGTGTTGGGGGGATGTCTTTATGTTGCATTGTTTATGTTGGTGTGTGCTTGTTGTGTCATGTATTAGCCATCCTGTGAGTGGGGGTGGGAGTAGTGGTAGGCATCTGGCACCCCCTGGGTAGAGGTGGGAGTAGTGACAGGCATCCAGCCCCCCATGGGTAGAGGTGGTAGTAGTGGTAGGCATCTGGCACCCCCTGGGGAGGGGTGGGAGTAGTGGTAGGCATCTGGCACCCCCTGGGGAGGGGTGGTAGTAGTGGTAGGCATCTGGGACCCCCTGGGGAGGGGTGGAAGTAGTGGTAGGCATCTGGTACCCCCTGGGTAGAGGTGGTAGTAGTGACAGGCATCCAGCCCCCCATGGGTAGAGGTGGTAGTAGTGGTAGGCATCTGGCACCCCCTGGGTAGGGGTGGTAGTGGTGACAGGCATCCAGCCCCCCATGGGTAGAGGTGGTAGTAGTGGTAGGCATCTGGCACCCCCTGGGTAGGGGTGGTAGTAGTGGTAGGCATCTGGCACCCCCTGGGGAAGGGTGGTAGTAGTGGTAGGCATCTGGCACCCCCTGGGTAAGGGTGGTAGTAGTGGTAGGCATCTGGCACCCCCTGGGTAGGGGTGGTAGTAGTGGTAGGCATCTGGCACCCCCTGGGTAAGGGTGGTAGTAGTGGTAGGCATCTGGCACCCCCTGGGTAAGGGTGGTAGTAGTGGTAGGCATCTGGCACCCCCTGGGTAGGGGTGGTAGTAGTGGTAGGCATCTGGCACCCCCTGGGGAGGGGTGGGAGTAGTGGTAGGCATCTGGCACCCCCTGGGTAGAGGTGGGAGTAGTGACAGGCATCCAGCCCCCCATGGGTAGAGGTGGTAGTAGTGGAAGGCATCTGGCACCCCCTGGGTAAGGGTGGTAGTAGTGGTAGGCATCTGGCACCCCCTGGGTAAGGGTGGTAGGCATCTGGCACCCCCTGGGTAAGGGTGGTAGTAGTGGTAGGCATCTGGCACCCCCTGGGGAGGGGTGGTAGTGTTGGTAGGCATCCAGCCCCCCATGGGTAGGCGTGGTTGTGGTGACAGGCATCCAGCCCCCCATGGGTAGAGGTGGTAGTGGTGACAGGCATCCAGCCCCCCATGGGTAGAGGTGGTAGTAGTGGTAGGCATCTGGCACCCCCTGGGGAGGGGTGGTAGTAGTGGTAGGCATCTGGCACCCCATGGGTAAGGGTGGAAGTAGTGACAGGCATCCAGCCCCCCATGGGTAGAGGTGGTAGTAGTGGTAGGCATCTGGCACCCCCTGGGTAGGGGTGGTAGTGGTGACAGGCATCCAGCCCCCCATGGGTAGAGGTGGTAGTAGTGGTAGGCATTTGGCACCCCCTGGGTAGGGGTGGTAGTAGTGGTAGGCATCTGGCACCCCCTGGGTAAGGGTGGTAGTAGTGGTAGGCATCTGGCACCCCCTGGGTAAGGGTGGTAGTAGTGGTAGGCATCTGGCACCCCCTGGGTAGGGGTGGTAGTAGTGGTAGGCATCTGGCACCCCCTGGGTAGGGGTGGTAGTAGTGGTAGGCATCTGGCACCCCCTGGGGAGGGGTGGGAGTAGTGGTAGGCATCTGGCACACCCTGGGTGAGGTGGTAGTAGTGGTGGGCATCTGGCACCCCCTGGGTGGAGGTGGGAGTAGTGACAGGCATCTGGCACCCCCTGAGTAGGGGTGGTAGTGGTGGTGGGCATCCAGGCCCCTATGTGTATATGTGGTATTGGTGATGGCCATCCCGCCCCTATGGTGCTGCTGTTGCTGGTGTAAGTAATTTCTGCATCCCTCTGTGTGTGTGTGATATGTCGGGTACGTGTAGTTTGTTTTTGTGCTTGGTGTCTGACTTACCTTCTGCGCCGTACGCGTCCGTGCCTGTTCCGGTAGTAGATGTAGAGTATTGGTAGGATCGGCACGATGGGATTCATAGTTGGTTCGTCTCGTTCGTCTTTCTCTTTGCTTCGCCTCGTCCTCGTCGCTGGCGTGTTCGTCTCGTAGCCGTGGATCGTGTTGTGGCGCGAATCGGAGCTTATGTGCGCCTCTCCCGGATGCTTTGACGTGCCGTGCGTAGCGACGGGTTTGGCACGTACGGAAAGCGCATCGTACTTGTCCGGCCGGACGGGGCTGCATTTTAGCTTCCGTGCGACTCGATTCTGCGTTTACGGATCCGGCTCGGTCGGAGAACAGGACCTGGATTGGGTGAGTACGACTGGGTCGTAATCTATGCAGTTGTGCGCATCGTACTTGCGCATTCGGAAGAATGTGCGAATCGGTCGGGAAACAGGCATTTGCCTGGCTTTTTTCCCAGCCGAATAGTGTTGGGTGCGCCTCCGACCGAGATCGGAATCGACCCCATAGTCTAAAGCATCACTGTAATACAAGCTGTAACCTATTGGACTTTTCTGTCCACGTACAACTTATGTCACACTCAGCGCATTGTTATGGCACATTTTCACAGTTTTTGTATGGTCCTAAAATGCTTCTGAATCTGAACACACTAACACCTTCTTGGCAAGGACATTCTCCATTCCATAACATTAGCACTACAGCCATTATAAGTACTATATAGATACTTATAACTTACCATTTGGCATTCCATACCGATCTTTAGCAAAGCCAATAAGTCTCAGCTATGCGAGATCTATTGGCTTAGTCAATGTTTTTTTAGCCATATTATACAGCAGCGCTCGCTTCAGTGCAGCATAACTGAAACATTTTTAAAAGTGCTTTAACGGTGACAACGCTGGCTGTGTCAGACAGTTTTTTTTACATTACTTTCAGCCATTTGCAACCTAGCTAAAACACTTCCCCAATATGCTTTCAAACAGAAAGATGTTTTTAAAGCAGCACCAGTTCAAAAAAAGTTCCAGTTTGGGAATGCAAATGCAGGGATGGTGGTATGGTGGTCTGCTGTTCTTTGCAGGGCACCATGCCTGCGTTTATAGCCAATCACAGGGTGATTGCAAATAGCGACTTTTCTAATGAATATTAATGGCTGGTTATAATCTAAAACCACCTGTGATAATGGTCGTAAATAATTGTGCAATGTGTGACCACTATTTGTGACCAGTCTCTTTGTACAATGGACCCTTAATCCCTTTCGGATCTTCACCCTCATAGAATGGCAGTGATACACTGTGGCCATACAAAGACCTAGGGCATGCCATTGAAGGGTTGACCTAATAGGCCTATGCAAGTTATCTATAGAAAGAGAAAAAAAAGAGGAAAAGAGGAAGTGATGTGAGTTAAAAAACTAAGGCTGACTCTGGGCAACTGGAGTCAGTTGCAATACTATTGTAATATGCCACTGTACTACCAATTCATTCAAAAGTAAACATCAAAGATAAAAATAAAAAATTACTATTCTAAAAGATAGCCAAGCTGATAAAGGATTCTGCAAGAAAGGCTAAACAGGTTCTTTAACAAATGAAAGACTGTGGTGGAGTGGGAGTTGAGACAGACACTTAAGGCCCTAATCCACCTACTGCTCATGTGATATGTCTCCATGGTGGTGCCAGATCTTGCAAAGTTTCATGCTTTCCTTGATTTGCATTCAAAATGACCCCTCATAATACAGTTTCCTCAGGAGCAATATCAATAAAAAGAACATTACTGTCTTGAATGCAACATGGTGTAACTCCTCAATTACACACCCTGATTCCTAATTTATGGCCATCTATTACCACATCACACCAACAGAAGTTGCTCTAAGTCAGGACAATCAGCATTCGAACATGTAGATTACACATGGACCTCTGCTGCAGATGTTGTAATGATCTGACTTATTTCATTGGCAGTGGCACCTGCAGATTCGGCAACAACCCTGGGAACTATATTACTGTGTTTGGACCCTGAGACATTCAACTTACACCTAGATCTCTACTGAAAACCAATTACCTACTGGGCTGTTTCAGTGGAAATGAACTCTGTGCCCTGTAGGTTACGCAGACGTCTTTGTAGGAGTCACAGTAGCCTAATGGTGTTTTGAACAGGGGGTGGAGAGCCAGGCTTGCAGACTAAAATCTGATTCTAAAGCAGCTGCATTAATCAACTCATGGGTATTAATGGGCTTCAAACCTGTTTTTTTCATGATAAACGTTGATTGTGATAGAAGGCCCATTGATTGTGATAGAAGGCCCATTGATCACTTCATCTGAATCTGTGATGATCAGATCTCCACTGTAGGGCATTGACCACTGATTTACCTATGGTTCAAACATGTGGCGTGCTGGTTATTATCATATTTCTGCAGTGGATGCATTAACCTACAGAGGTGTTGTTTTGTGATAAAAATACATTTACCATGCTGGTTGCTTGAAGATCTAGGAAGTTGCAAAAACCCACCCAAAACCTGCCAAGCTATATTATCAAGAGACAAGAAATGGATCAATTTCTCCTAAATGAAAGCATTGTTTTGAAATAAAAATTCTGGTTTTGCCAAAGTAACCAGAGTAGGTGCATTAAATAAATTTCAAATTATCACTGTGGTCATCAGAGTTTATTTATAGAGCTGCTTTATGTGCTATTATCCAATAATCCAGTTCAATAACACTTTATTTCGGGTGTTATAGACACACATAAAAAGTCCAAACAATTAAAATAGAAACATATACATTATAACAGCTTTGAGTTACGGTAATGTACTGTGGATTTCAAAAATGAGCTAGAAGCAAAGCATACAAATTCATCTAAGAGCATTTGTAAAAAGCATAATGCATCACAGCACGTTCTAAAATTGTACTTTCCCAGTACGGGTAATTAAAAACGAGTAGTAAAGGTTTATAAAATGAGCAAAAGAAGGTAAAATGCAACAATGCCTGGTTGGAGGTACCATTGAACGGGCAAATACAAGTACCATTGTACGGGCAAATACAAATGTCTTCAGACTCTATTGTCCAAGAAGGAAGCACAATTGCTCTTATCTTCTTTAATGCAGCTATCGACGTTCAGGTATTTCAGCTTCCGACATATGACTCTCCCACAGCCTTGCTAGCGTTTCAGAAGAAATCCTAGCAGGCCATTTTCCTAATTTCCCTGTAGGTCTTCTATTCCTGGTGTCAAGTGGTAAAACATTCACTCATAATTCCCAGATGTTTTCTACCTCCCTCACACTAGTTGTCTATCCTCCAGGGTGCCTAGTCCTTCTGAATTAATGTTCCGTTTATGAATCTGTGTCCCCCGGGTTCTGGGCCACCAGAGATTCAAGGACCCAACAGTGTGTAAATGCCGAAATTCTCTCAAGTTACAAGGGCTGTGTAAAGCTAATCAGCTCCATTTCAACAGTGTCTTCCGTTGTTAGCAGAACATTATGTTCTGTGTATATTTTCAGCATAGTTGACTGAAAATGGCACCTTTCTTAATTTACTGAACTCATGCAAGTAACTTATAAGATCGCTATATTTAGGTCATAATAAGTATTTCATTCATACGTAATGTTGGCACAATTTTAGTTGTTCCTTCATGAATTTGCTTGCATTTCTGTTTTCCAACAATTTAGAGAATCTAATTAACTTTTGTTTTTACACATCTCGCCTTTGGATGAGCCCCGCAAAATAATTGTGGGTTAGAAATATACACTGATAAAATACTTCTCGTGGGTGACTAGCTCAGTCCTTTCTACTTTCTTCTCCTTATTTCATGTGCCACTTGCATCCTCTTCTCCATATCTGTTCTCGTTCTGAATACAATCTTCTTCCCAACTTCAGTTAGGGGACTCTCTCCAGGAGGGCAGGATGCTTGTCAGATGTTTAGGATAACCATCGACTACTTGAACAAGTTCCTTTTCCTATGTGATATGGGTTCGTCCCAACTGGACATGCGTTGGAAATGTCTGACGTAAACTGAGTTCGCCACCGGTGCCAGATTTTCAGAAGAAAACTGTTTTCCAGTTAGGTTGATTGTTTCTAAATTTATATTATGTGAATATCATGAGAATCTGACATAGGCAAGTCCCTCCTAGAGTAGACACTATATGATGCGCTTTTGGAATTCCTTGGTTCACGTTCCTACTTAAATTTCCTACATTGTCTTTCTCTTTTCTAATTGATTCATGATGTTTTTTTATTCAGGTTAGGATATAAGATGTCTTGCACAGTGTTTTAATGCTGTTTTTAGTGTTAGTAGGTAATAACAAGCATGGGTAGCACAAAATTAATAGAGAATATTTATCATATTCTAACACGCCTGCATCTCTTTCTGTTTAGCAAACATCCACATGTGAGAACAGAATTTATGAGAAAATACAAATACAAATATTTCTAAAATCGCTCGTGCCCCAGTGCAGGTAAACCCCATGCATAACAAGCATTAGCAAAGCCAACAGGTCTTGCCTTTGGCACATATTAGTTTTGCCAGTGATTTTTGGCAATGCTGTACATCCCTTGTAAGATCTTGGTATTGGACAATAGGTCTTTTGCAATTACTTACACTGCTAGTAGGCTCCACCTAAAAATCGATTCATTTTATGGCACATTTTGAACTCTTCCACAAGAATTAACAATAGCAGGTAAATGCTTTACTATAGTATGATAAACATAAGTACCTTGAGCACCAGAAATGCTATAATATCACACAGATATGGATCTAAACAGCAAAAATGTATCAAGTTAAATAGTGGTTAAGTGCAGTTTAAGAAAAACAAAAAAGTGATGAGTGGATTGTTTTAAGTCACCGGTAATTTTTCTAGGCCGCAATTCGTCACATCGTACAAGTGCATACTGAGAACCGCTGTTAATGAAACACAAGTTTAGCGTGAACACTGGGTTTGAAACGTTGCAGGCTCATGCCTTCAACCTACTTAACAGAGAGGGATGATAAGGGTGACCTTTCTCAGGCGCCATCTTTTCACTTCTCTGGGACTTATAGTTAGCAGTTTGTGGGATAGCTATGATCCAAAACAAGAAGGAAAACTTCGCCAGGAAAAACACAAGAGGAAAGTATATAAAGACTGAAAAGACAGTGTCAGAAAAAAAACTCTCAAGTAAATAACAATAACAAAGGCAGTAACCAAAAATAATGAAGTAACAACAAACAGAACAGAATACAAAAATACCAGCAAAATACAAGTGAATGCATCCCAAGGGGAGATGATCATGACAGCGAATGGTTTCATGAAAGGTTGCGGAGCAAGGCATTTCATCTTCTACTTGTCTTCTATAGTGAGTCAATGATGGCACGTCATGTTATGACCCACAAGTGCAAGTCGTCATCTTCGTATGGACTTGTGAACATTTTGTGGAGTATATTTACCATCATAGTTTGGAGAATCATACTGCTGAGTCCTCCCATCAGAAGAGGCTTCTCCCTGTTTACTTTTAGTTTAGTTTATTTAGTTTATTTAGTTTAGTTTAGTTTATTGTTCATAAAACACAGCAGTGCAAATTGTGGTGCGCTTTTAAAATTTATTTTATTTGCATTTGTAATTTAACTTTATTTAATTTCACGATATAGCATGTATGGGCAAAGGTACATCAGCAGTGCGGGTTACTTGAATACCACTTTAAACATCATGCTTATTACTGCTTCGTGCAAAGGCCCATCACCTCTTTGTTGTACTGTCATGACTTCTGTCAGGGGACCGTTCTCTACAATGGTGACATCACCTTATCCGTGGTGCACTTTTTAGTAAGGGGTTCTATAGCTTGGCTCCAGCAAGTTTACTAAACCTGCCACTCATTGTTTCATTTGTCTGTCCTGCCACCATTAACTTGGGGTTGGTGCTTGAGCAGAGATATCTCACCAATGTGGGGTGGGTGACTAGGACTTCCGGATATTTGGGTGTATGCATGATAATAATGTTTCCATATCAGGCACAAGCAGTGCTTAATTTGTAAAATCTTAAGTGCCAGGGCTCTGACCAGGAGGCCACTGCAGTTTGCACCACCCATTGCCCCTGTCATCGCTACCAAAACAACTACTAACCATCTTTCTCGCATGTAAATGCGACAGTTCAGATTATTTCAGGTCCCCATAGCTAAAGGAACGGCTGGAGAGGCAGGTATTAGACATTTTTTAATGTATATTGTTTTCCTAAACAACTGTTATACTGCTCATCTCTAAATTACATGAGCAGCGCCACCTTGTGGCAGACTGCCCTAAGTGTGGTGTTGACAATTAGGTGCCAGGGCCGAGCGCCAGAAACCAATTAAGTGCCGGTGCTCAGCACCGGAAAGCTCTGGCTCAAATTAAGCACTGGGCACAAGGCTCCAAGTTAGATTCAGTTAGGAGCTGCCTGCTAGTCCAATTGTAGGTTGATTTCTGTGAGATGATCATAGATTTTTTTACTCCAGAGTTGAAACTGATGGCTGTTTTGGACTGCTTGCATGTTGGGTAACAGTTTCCCTGAATATTCAGGTAGACAGCCATGCAGTTCTGGAGCCATGATACAATGTGGTTTGTATTAGAAAATTCCTCTGTTTCCAATTGCAGGAGTGAGCACACTTTTGAAATGGAATAAAGCCTGAAGTGAGCCAACTTTACTACAATCTTCGAAGGAAAGGTTGCTGTTGTAGAACACTTCCAGGTTTCTTACAACTCAATGGGAGAAGGTATAGAGCCTAAACAGGTGGACCAGGCAAAAGGCAGTGCTGCTGTACTTGGGCAGCCAAGAAGCAGGACTTCTGTGTTATTGCCATTTAGCAAAGTCATTTGTCCTTCATCCAGCACTGGACCATCCTATGACCGACACCCTAGCTGAGTCTCAAGAGCTCCCATGGAGATCAAGCAGAGTCTTATTGTCAATCAGCAGACAACTAACATTGGAGACCAAATCCCTTGATGTACTGGGCCAAGGGGAGTAGATATTGGCTGAATAGCAAAAAGGACAGGGTTGATCTTTGTGGGACACCATTGGTCACTGGAGACGCAGGGTTAGAAAAAGGTTCCCTTTACACACCTTTTGGGTCCTATCCGAAAGAAAGGATCTAATCCACTTCAAAGCCATGGCAATTGTGCATAGGTTTACCCACACCAATGCACCTTAATTTTTGGCCATCAAACGTTCTCTTTTCATCATCTTCCCATGCCCTCTGGTCAGCCAGGCTCTGGCCCCTTGAAGCCATCAGAGTCTGCTCTGTGACCTTTGCAAGCAGGCTCTTTCCATCGCTGCCACTAGACACTGGAACACAACTTGCTTCTCTTCAAGCAAATGCTAAAAACATGGCTTTTTAATTAGTAAAAAGAACAATTGATTGACGAAATACTGAACAATGTCGGCACTTACCCCCAGTCAGAGATCTGGGCCTAAATCCATCGTTTTTTTGCTCACCATGCCATTCCAGTTTGGACCCAGCCATATGCAAATTAGTCTTGACCCTGATCTCCATGGGAACAGTCCAGCCTGAACTACCAGGCCAGGTTCTACCTGGACTGGAAACAAGTATCTTAGGACCGGTTTCAGGGTATCACCCCTTATCAGCCAGGCTAGCTTGAACCAGGGATATGAATTTTTAAAGATTAAATACAAAAAAATGTGCTTTCTAGAGCCAAAAGCTTAAAGCGCCACTCGCGGCTATGTGGTTGTGCTGGACTGGGACAAAGTCAAAGTTTCAGGGGACTGCGATCAAGTGTGGGTTGGATACGATGAGTGCTAGGTCCCGGTCAAGATTTTACCTTCACACTTAGGCACATTTTTGGAGCTTTACTCTTGTCTCGTCGGCGGGTCCTCGGGTCTTTCGGATCCGATGCTCAATTTGGCAACAGCAGCCTGCTTCAGTGCGATGCCCTGGTGGGTCTCTGGAGGTCTTTGTTCCTCGATGTCGACAATGAGAAGCTCTGGAGCTTTCAGTGGTGACAAACCAGCATGGTCAGGCCAATTCTCGAGTCAACGATGGTGGCTTGACTCCCAATGTTGAGCCGGCCTTCTCCTGGAGCTTTTTACCAAACGTTTCTTCCCAAACTTTCAGATCGTCTTCATAACGGTTTCCTTTGGTCAGAAAATGCCCAGCAGCACCAGCCAAGGGTTCAGAGGCTCCGGTTTGCCTCTTGGGGCCTGGGATTCAATCTCCCACAATGCACCTGGTCAGTCCAGGAAAATCCAGTTGTAGTTTGTCAGCTGGAGTAGTCCTTTCAGCGGATGTTGCAGGCAGCTTCTTCCAGCACTGTTCTACGTGTGCTGCTCAGAGAGTCCACTCCTTTTCCTTTAAGACAATTTTCAGTTCCCATTTGACTTTGTTGGATTCGTTTTGAGTGTTTACAGTGCAGTGTGGTGTTTCACTTACCCAAGCGCACTGCCTTCTCATTAGCTTTCATGCCTTTCTCAAACCAGGTAGGGGTGTCCCCCGGTCCCTGGGTTTATAATGACACGCACTCTGGCTTGTCAGTTTTGTAGTAATTATTTCATGATTTAGACTACTCTTTGATGGTAGCCTTATCCATATCTTTGTTAAAGATCGGTGTACATATTCTGTTTCATTCAGAATTACTCCATTACATAAATAATTCTAAAGAAGAGGTAAGATTACCTCGACACATGTTGTTATTTCTATCTTCTAAAGATTGTGATTTATTAGTTGACATGATACAATCAAACAAGATTGGCAACCGTACCTATATATTTTTAACAATGCATTGAGTCATATTAATTTATACCTAACCAGTGCTAATAAATAAGTTAACATAGAAAAATGAACAAAAAATGTATATCCAAAAATATAAATTTATTAAGTCAATACATTAAAAAGCATGATAATAAGATCAATAGAAACAAGTCCCACCGCTTATTCAATCACGCTTGCACTATCATTCCTTCAAACAAACCGCAATCATTCAGAACCAAACATCATACATTTACTCAAATAATCAATCAGCATACATGTTTAAATAGATCCCCACAAAATGTCCAAAAACAATAAGACATGATATTGGACAAAGAACTGAAAATAACACAATACAATTAATATCATTCTGAAACATTAACCGTGAAGAATTCAATAATGCTACACCAGCAACAAAATGTAATACATAAAAAATTAATTCTGAAAGGGGAAATATAATAAACGCTCTAACAACGGTTAGATCAAGGAGCGCCGACGCGCGTTTCGGTGTATAACCCTTCTGTGGGCAAACACCTTCTTCAGGGCATAAATAGCGGTAAGTTCAAGCGGTGGGTAGGTTCTAAATTGAGAATGATATAAATCTCAATAGGTAGCAGACCAACGAACAGTAACCAAAGGTAGCAGTGTCGAACTGGATATAAAGCCACCCTTAGCGTCAATAAGAATCCAGACAGAGGAACGCCTCCCGGATAGGCAAGTAGCTAAATAGGCTGATCAAAAGGTAAAGAGCACGAATAGACCGGGATACTCAATGATAGAGTAAAATAACTGGTTCTGGAGCCGTCGCTTCTTAAATGGAGAATAGCTGAATCCAGTGAAATGTGGAAGAATCCTGGCCAGATTGAACGTTGAGTTCCCCATTTATAACAGATAAACCGATTCAGAGGTTGTAAATAACGTCAGGGTGCCGATTCTCTGGGTCTCAACGGGCGAGGCAATCGAGCGACATGATGTTCGGCCGGCAGAACATATTCACTGTTCCTTATCATTTGTGATTATGATTTGATTTCTGTAGGTGTCTACTTTTTCATGCCCTGACGAAGTCTTCGTTCCAAATTGAAACTTTGGGGTCAAAACGTCGACGTATTGATTGTTGACTTCAATAAATGATTGCTATAAGACGAACCCTGAATTCAGGGCTCCCCACACCACAAATGTGTGCAGTTTTAAGTCAACTTCTGTGTTTTTCTTGCATATGAATCACTGTGCACTTTTGTTCACAAAGTATCACACCATTCACTAACACTGTGCCGTCCATGAAGCGCACCTATGTTTTGATTCTGATATAGTAATTGTTTGTTTTGATATTTGTACCACATGTAATTGTTTATACCCTATGTTTGCACAGGTTTGTGCACACGAGTATATGGGTATTCATTAAACAGTTGGTCCTTTTTTATCTGTTTGCGACCACTACAGTCTCCCGCGCTCACGTAAAGAGGAACGCCACGTTTCACAGGCGCTGGCTACCACGGATAATTAATTAACAGCATCATAACTCAATTCAGCTTGCTCACCTATGTATGTCCTGATGAAGAACTCAAATAATTGAGTTCGAAACGCCGTCGACCCCCTACAACATGTACTCCTTTCACTCTGTAAAAATTTTCTAAGGAGTTCATATTACTGTTGTCAATGCAATGTCTTTATTTTAATACCACCCTCACTTATCATGTCACGCTTATTGTCACTTATTGTGAGAGCACCTGAATACTATTGTTTTGGAATAAACACCTGTCATAAACTGACCTACATATCCCTCTGTATATTACTTTCCGCTCCCTTTGAAGAATTAACTTCCTAAATTTCAATCATAGTGCCCCCCGCAGGGTCACTTTTGAATGGACCTTTAGGCCACACCAGAACCACTGTTTTCCCTAAACAGCATTCCACCCCAGGTTCACATATTGGGGTACCCTTGTTTTCTCTATTACTCTTTTTTCCTTTAGGCTTTTTCTACTAAGCGCACCAGACGGGCAGGCTTTTCACACGCTGTTTTCAGGGCTACGTAGCCAGGCACAGGCAGGGGGCAGAGCACAAAAACTGCTATCCACCCGTATTCTCTGTAGCTTTTCGCCTGCACATGCCTCGGGGAACTTCATGTCCGACTAAAGGTTGCAGTTTATTTTAAAGTTCTTCTCTCTATCACATCCACCATGGCCTGGGGTTTGCCATTGGCGGAGATGCTGATCTGTGTCAAGCTAGAGTTGTTTGTGAGGTTACGGCGGTGAAGCAATAGACTTCACTGAAAACGATTTGTGACCGGCGTTAGGGGCATGCTTAGTGGTCTATGTGGTGGAAGTAAAAAGCGTTGCCTGGCAATAACAGTATTTCCTTGCTCACAGTAGACATCTGACAGGCGCGTGTGCAGTGCGGATTTTGCTCTGAAGTGTGGTTGAAACGCAGTGCTGTATGTATCACTGCCCATTGCCCTGCTTGTCAGTCAGCTCAAGATGTCACTGCTTTTTCCTGTGCTTTTATGCTTTATCCCAGCACTTTGGGCTTGCTACACCCCAAGTTGGCGGTCCCTGGACGCACACCTGTTACCAGCCTGGTACGATGAGACCAAGTTCAAGATATTCCTGCACTGGGGAGTCTTCTAGGTACCTTCCTTAAGCTCTGAATGGTTTTGGTGGAACTGGGCAGGTGAGCAAAAGCTGGAGTACATAAACTTCATAAAACAATGTTGTGCCCTGGGGCCACGCACACTGACTTTGCACCTGGCTTCCCCACAGAGTTCTTCAGCGTGGGCTGAGCTCTTCGAGGCTGTGGGGGCCAAGGGAGTGCAGGAAATTGGTGAGGGTGGTGGGACGGGAGCAATACAATAAACCAAAGCACTCTGGTTACTCTACTTGCACCCCCAGCACCCACATACGTTGACAGTTTACATGCATCCATATATGAAAGGGAACATATCGCATACCAATAAGAAGCACATGGCAGAGCCAAGCATTTCATCATAAATCAGACTGCATAACAAAATATAAGTAATTGTATAGCTATTCAATACCCAGCAGCATTATAAACAGGCTAATGTGCTGCATACGTACACACTTATAAGGTCCCAAAGGCGAGACCTATTGGCTATGCCAATGCTTGTTTGGCATTCTAGTACCAGAATGCCATTGTCAGAATATTGTCTGACGTAAATACTGTGTCCTAAATATATTCATCCAAAATATTGCCCTTCTAAAGTTAATAGAAAGTCTACTACCAATTGGTGTGAGTTTCTGAAATCCACTTGGTGTAATAGATCTCTTTATCTTTATAATTTCTCTACCCTCGCCCCCATTCATGCACTTATGGTGGAGTCTGGCAGGCACGTGAGCAGGTAATGACCTCTGCCAATATGGAAGAGAATGAGAGCTTGCATTGTGAAGTGGTTCTTGCATAATTGCCCACATCTAAAAATGATTACCTTCACCAACCCTCAAATATGCATCCTTCTCACACCTCCTCGGTGAGCAGTCAGGCTCAATTTAGAAAACAGGTGTGTAAAGCATTTAATACAATGAAAACAGTAAATAAGTAACAGGCACAACACAAGAAAAATCCAACATCAATTTATAAACATAGAGAATATTGTTATCTTTCAAATGACACAAAAACTACAAAAATTCAATTTAGGGAACCAGAGATATGAATTTTTAAAGATTAAATAAAAAATTTGCTTCTATTGCCAAAAATCTTGAAGCACCACTCACGGCTATGTGGTTGCGCCGGACCGGGACAAAGTCAAAGTTTCAGGCCGACGGCGATGGAGTGTGTGTCAGATACGATGAGTGGCAGGTCCCGGTCAACATTTTATCTTTGCACATAATCACTTTTTTGGGAGCTTTTCTCTCATCGGCGGGTCCTCAGATCTTTCAGTTCTGATGGTCCATTCAACAAGAGCGGCCTGCTTCAGTGCGATGCCCCGGTGGGTCTCTGGAGGTCTTTGTCTTCGATGTCGACGAAGGGGAGCTCCGGAGCATTCAGCAGTGACAAACCAGAGCTTGTGTTTTAGGTAACATCAGGATATTAAGTTCTAAAACAACTTTATAATAGTTATAATAAATCTGAACTGGGCAAGTCGTTGGATTTATTGTAATTATTATTTTGATACTTTTAATTATTTTGCTAGCTAACTCCGATCAAAAGTTAGACTTTATTAAAGTTTAATAAAGCCTTCCCATGTCAGCCTGTGAAGCTAGCAGCACTACAATGGGCCAGGGCATATAGAACTTATTTTATAATGTCCCTGCTTTTTATAACAAGGCACCCTTCCCTTGGGGCATGTAGGGCAGACCTTAGGGTTGACTTATACGTAATAAAAAGGTAGTTTTAGACTTTGGAAATATTCTTAATTTCAAAGTCAAATTTGGACACCGTTATATTTTAAAACCAGCCTGCGAGGCAAGGCTGGCTTTAAAATTACACCAGACACCACAGCAGCGCACACTTGAGTGCATTACGTCCACTTGGGTTTCTAAACCTGCATGTCCTACCATTTACTAGGGACTTACAGGTAGGTTGTCTTGGCCAATTAGAATTACACCAATTACCATATACCTTTTTAGGACAGAGCACTGGCCTGGGGCCTGGTAAGCAGAGCCCAGGGCACTTTCAGAGTCAGTAATCAACAGCATCAGTAAAAAAATGGGAGTGATCAGGGCAAAAAGGACGACTTTCCTACACACCACACCTCATCAGCTGTATTTCAGCAGTGAACCATTTCCTTGTAGAAAACAAGTTTTTACTTTGTTTAGGAGCAACCTTATAAAACAAGTATTAAGGTTGATCGTCAGCTGCTTCATGACATCCATGAGTTCCCATGTGATATCCAGTTAGATACTTACATTGATAGATTTAGGGATAAGCACCTTGGGTGTCATAGTTTTAAAATAAATCTCAGGATTGAAGGTACATGGGTTTGCAGTACATTGTGGGAGTTTGATTGGTTAGCTTAATGTTCATGCAAAAGGGAATCAGCAAATTGTCTGACCAGAAGAAAAGTAATAGGCACACATTATTTAAAGGAATGTTAAAGCCTAGAACAAAGAGATTACTTAGAGTGTGTCAGTTGTCCCATTTTCCCTATGTAGAGTGTGTCTGTAGGTCTACACTCCAAATAGGGAGGATGAGACATCTGCTAATTGTGGCTGATGTACTGCATCCACCAGGCTCTAAAAACCCACCTAAGGTCGTCATTACAAGTTTTCTCAGGAGGGTGTGATATTTATCACACCTAATAAAATCAGGCCCCGCAGTGTTTCAAATGTATCAGGTGTGATAAAAATGCACTCATTACACGTTTTGTACTGAAAATGGGGTATAACATGGGGATTTTGTGTCTTGCCGCACCAAAATCTGCATGTTCCAGTAATTCCCCCACCTGTAAAATTCTGGCAGGTTAACCTGAATTTTACTACAAATATTTAATTATTAAAACAAAAAGCCGCTCTGAAAGTGACAGATTAAAATGCTTAAAATATCTGTTTGCAACAAAATCCCAAATTGGATATTTTGGTGCTTGTCTACGGTCTAGATTCCACATGCATTCAACATATCTGCAACTGGGTGAACTCCCCCAGCAGACAAAGCAAGAAATTAAGTATTAAAGAGGGAGTGGAAAAGTGGTATTGTGTGACCTTTGACCATGATGTACAAGAAATCTAGTGCCCTTTTCCAAACAGAACAATACAAATGCAGGTCATATCAGGGGTAAGGCTCTTGAAGGGATTCTGCCTATGGCTTATTTCATTTATTTGGTTACAGAACTCCTCAGTGACAATATGCTTACAAAGTACATTATGTAGAACTATCTTGTAAATGACGCAAATTAAATTGAGCCTGATGCGTGTTGGAAGAAGAAGCCACTGAAGCATTTATTAATGGTGAAGCTGATAGTCATACTTGTGTTGGCTGTTAATTAAATAGTGGCTGCAATAAGGACACAATTCAGGGGTGAGGGTGGAGTCTGGCAGGTCCGTAAGCATGCCATTACCTCGGTTACTGTCCACGAATATGAGAGCTTGCACTTTGGGATGTGGGGTGGGAGAAGGGGCTTGATTCTTCACAGGAGACACGTGATATCATGACTCATGAATTTCTTTTTCACTTTTCGCATGCTTTTTGAATAAAAAACCAGGGAGTGATCTACCATCCCAGGGACCTAGCCTTGGTAGACCGGGAGGGGGCAAAGTCATTTAATTCCATGTTATTGTTATTAAACCAACACTATATTCAGGGCTGGAGTTTGAGTCTGTTGATGGGATAAACTCAGTTTTTGTCAGATTTAGTTTGATACAGACTGCTGTTATCTTCGATTGGTTTCATTGGATAAGATCTAGCCAACATCTTTTGAGGTGTATGTCAGAGGGCAACAATAAACAGTTGTTTGGATGTTTTGTAGAGAAAGAGATGATGAAAGGGTATAATATGTTTATGGCATGAGATAATGGGAGGATGAGTTTTCTCAACAGTGGTAGTAGACATGAGGTAGACAATTTGGTTGGAAAATCCAAGGGCGTTATGTAGAGTTTGGTGGACTGGATACTCTGTTAAATCGCAGCAGATGTCCCGGCTGCCAAACATGCAGGTTGTGCTCTCTTTTTAGCTTCAGAACGTGCCATATTTCCATCAGCCGTCCATACGATGGTCTCACCGGCAGAAACATTTGATTGACAGCCCATTTGAGATTGGGCATTGGTCAGCTTATCTCAGACTGCTCACCCTATTTAGGTCAGACATTCTTATGTACATTTTACCTGTTCAGAACCGCCAGGAGGGAATGCCTACCAGTCCCGAACAGGAAATACAAGCAATGACATCCAACATGCTGGGAGAAAGCTCCCAGCATGTTGGGAATATTTATATTTGTGTTTCAATTTCAATCTACTACTTTTGGAGTCTGTTTCTGAAAAACAATAAAATTTTGCTTAGTGGCCACATTAAACATAGTGCCAGCTTAGCAAAACTTCAGTGCTTTCATCAGAGCCGCCACAAAAATGATTCTGCAAAAGGCACAGAATTCTCCACCTGCATGGCAAAGATCTCCAAGTATGGTGGTCAGTCTTCTGCTAGATCAGAGGAGTACATCCTTCCACTCACATGGTAGACTGGTGGATGGCCGCCATAGTATAAATGAGGGGCTAAGTTTCTAAATGCACTTGTTAAAGGATAGTTTATTTCCCTCTAAGGGTCAGTGTAACATTAATTAATAAACTGCTCAGTACATTTTCATGTTTCATATTTAGCTAATATTAAGATCTACTTGTCTCTTTACAGTTTCCACATTTAGCTAGTAAATTGTGAACAAAGAAAAGAAGACCAAGTAACAAAAGAAGATGCACGTGGGACCAGTTTCTCCTTAATGGACAAGCATAACATGAAATTTGTAAAGATCAAGTGAATTGGCCATCCTCGTGGGATATCTGACATGCCGTACTTTGGAATGTTCTTTCCAACTGATATTTGTTAAGTCAAACTTGACAACTAATGCCTCTGTTTGATGATCTGATGTACAAACATTGTGGAATCCACGTTTGTTTTTACCATTTGTGCTTCAAATGCATTGGTAACATATTAAAGAAATTGTAACTTTAGGTAGTTAAGGATCTGACAATAAAAAAAAAAAAAATGTCAATAGCCGACATCATTTTCAAAAACGTAAATTGCCCTATTCTTGGACCCCTTACTCTACTTTTAATTTAATGTAGATCCTTAGCTAATCTAAAAATATATATTTTGAATAGTTTTTTTGGGGGGGGGGCTCTCACAGGTCACAATTAATACTTATATAGTTTCCATGCTTTTATCAGACATATTCTGCACAAAAGTGAAACACAAGTGTTGCAGAATATAGAATATGCACCCATATTACCTGAGCAAGTAAAAAGCCCACCAGATGCGAGTAACTTTTCTCTGTTGTGGACTCTGGATTGGAACATATGTGTGTACCTAAACATACACCTAAAAAATAGGCAGGGTAGGTGGTGCATTTCAAGTTTTAAAAAAAAGACATGGAAACACAATTTTGGTGGGGTATAGAGGAAGAAACAAAAGAAGCGTGCAATTGTGTGTTTCTGTTCTCTGGACAATCTGCAGGCATAGAGGTAGGGCTGGGTAGCATATGACAAAGAAACTACGAAAGCCAGTTAACATAGTAGGTTTTGCAAATTCCTAAACTAAAGTAAATAGGAGCATATAGGCGTGGTCTTTTGCCAGTATGAATCCACTCATTTATTGAGAATCCGCTCCAACATGTGCCAGGCATAGTAATGAACTGGATACATAAGGCTATTAGCCCAAATCCAATTTTCTCAGAGACCTGAGGTATCCACGATACCCCAGAGATAAACGTACGCAAAAAAGTAAATCTGAATGGAAATCGTTAACATTGTTAGCGGTTATCCTTAAACTCTGTCCTGTACTAGTGCTCATGGACTGTGTTTGACACTCGCGCTGTAACCAATCCTTCAGCCTCTTTAATGGTGCTAGTAAATGCATTTAAAACTCTTCCAGTGATTAAAAAAAAGCAAATTATTTCTCAAAAAATAAAATAAACAATGTTTATGTGAATGTTGTAGTTTCATTCTGTTGACTACATTTCTAAGAACTATTATGGTTAATTGTATCAAATGTTTATGCATATGCTGCTATAATGTAATATGTATACAATCTGAAACTCAAAATTATTAAAGCTTTTTTTTTTTTAAATAATGTAACAGAACACAGAGCGTTACCAAGGTGCAAGAAAGCACCACAGGTAAATAACAATGCCATGCCTGGGTTATAGCAAGAACTGCAACATTAACAATACCTTTGCTGTACGTTTGTAAAGGGCTCTTTTGTCGCCGGGCCATGTCTGCGCTATATAACATCACAAAAATAAATAAATAATATGTTGGCTTTTAACTTCCCAAGGTATAAATGTTCATAAAAGATGTATTATTTAATGACATTGGGGAAATAAATAATAAATAAAATATACTCCTATAACAAAAAAGTAGTTTTCTGTACTTTTCCATTTGTTAACCCTGAAATATTTGCATCTTACTCCTCTTCTTTCTTGTATATTTCTGGATAGGTTTTCTAGAGTGTTACTGCCTTCCTTTTGGATCCTTTGCATAAGTTAGGTTAGGTAAAGGGAGATGGATACAAATAGGAAAAGATACAGAGGGGTAGACATACCTTGTAGACGATGGAGCTCTTGAGAGCTGGTCATGTCTCAATAGAGATCCACAGAATAATTTCCTTTTTAGTAGCCCTCAAATATATAAATATATTAAGCCTATCCTTAAGGATGGGGAGATTTCCAGAGTCCTGATGCAACCTTGGAGATAGCTTGGTTATTCGTCTCAAGTGCAGCGAGCAACTGAAAGCAATTAAGTTTATGCCCTGGCTTCAGGGGCAGAGGGACATGTTTGTTTGATAGGAAGAGAGGATTGATGGTAGAGGAAGTCTTGCGGGCGATACAAACCTGAGTCGGAACATATAGCCACACTGATCAACTGCAGACCTGATGGACAGTATAGTATTTGGTGACTTGCAGCAAGGCAAGATACAGGTTAAGGAGGCTGAACAGTACTGTTTTCTGGCAGTTTAGAGGCTTTGGGTGTCTAGTGCTAAATGAGTGGTGGGTTGGGGATGGGAATGCAGTCTCCTGCTCTCAGGTACTGGTGTGTCTTTTCTGAAATGTAATGATGTCCAGGAAAATCTTAATAAATTGACTTTCACAGATAAAAATGGGAGTGATTCTTTTCTGAAATAATTCTACCTCCCTGTCTGAAATGGTAGGGTTTTCTATTAATAGTAATTTATGGAAATCTGGTCTGCCTCTCTGTGGGGAGGTCCTTTATTTAAGGCTTGAGGGAGGCGGTGATTCATCATTGCCCTATATGGACCCTATCACCCCTTATTATGGCAGTGGAGCCAATAATAAATATCACTGCTACAGGTTCTAGAGTTGTAACTGGCGTACTGCAGTCCTCCGGTAAGAGATAGTGGTGGTTGACTCTCGACAGGAAATGACATTACAGCAGCAGAGGAACTGCAGCCCTCCAGAACAATACATGAACATTGTCCAGAAAAAAATAGAGTAGCTCTGGTAATTATTGAAAAAGGGTCAATAGAAGACACACATTTAAAGCATAAGTGAAATAATCGGCATGGGTGGTCAGAGACTCCATGCCAGAAGGCAGACCTGGCATGACCGTGGTCACAAAATAGAGGACCTACTCTGTGGAAAGTGACCAGACATGGAAGTTACTCTACCCAACATGATGGCAGCCGATCAAAGGCAGCTTGGAATGTGCATGGACTATGGGAAGGTGTCAGGGAGGCGGTTGGATGAACACCGAGCATAGACATAGCCACTTGTTCAATGACACCCTCCACGCCTGCTGACAAACAACAGCATCTATTGCGCTACAGATCCGCCAATGCATTGTCCAGTGATTTCTCCAGCAAGAGCACAGAGTTCAGTTCATGTGATCACCACAGGGATGCTTTCATGGCAATGCCAGTAAGACCTTGTAAGCCACCAAGATGCTCATGAAAAGCACAAATCCTCAATAACTAAATGCTAGGATAAGTGAAGCAGGGACATCTGGTGGACGATTGTGCCATGAAGCAGTGGCATCACGTCATGATCCCTCATTGTCTACGTTCCATATTGCATTTGATTGATGTGCAATAAACCATTCTGTTAGGCACATATGCCTCTATTTATATCTCATGCCTTTCATTAATTATTTGCAGCTCCATTACACAACAGACTGAAAAAAATAAAGTGCTGATGGATTCAGAATGCATTTCACCTATCTGGACAAAGAGGTTTCTCGTTAGATGGAGTGCTTCACAAAATTATTAAAGAATGTGAAACTTTTTTCACGCTTCAAGATTACAGGTTTCAACACATACGGGGTGATTTAGAACGCAATTGAGTATCCTGTCCGCCAGAAAAGGTTTGCCTGCCCTATTTACAGTTGGGAGGACTGTCAGCTTTGGCTGTTGTAGACTGAAAGCTACCTCTGATGGATTAGCGGCTGTCAGAGTGAAGCCATCACACTGCCCGCACTATTAAGAGTGGACAGTCTCCTTTTATGTCTGTCCGGCCAGGGAAAACCTGGCGGCGAGGGACAGAAAAAGAAAATAATGACCTCCACACCCTGGAAGATAACTCCCATGATGTGGAGGTCATTAGTTATTTGTTTTTTTGGTGGATTGCTAACAAAACTCACAGTAGCTGTCCACCAAACTTTTTGTTCCTTAAACGGAACCACCATAATGGCAGTTCCTCTCAATATACAGAGATAACTGCTTGGGCAGTGGTCATCTCTAAATAGGACAGACTACCATCTGTCAGGATGGCTGACATTAAGTCCTTTACCACCCTCACGGATGGTACTCCATCAGCCGGGGCTAAACACGCCCTGAGGAATACTTGAGCATATGATTGCACTGCACCTACCATCCTTGTGGGGAGGATCTAGCGGGTGGGTATATTTTAGTGACATCTGTTGTCTACACCCTTCTTGAAGGGGAGATTGGTCAGGCTCTTGCTTGGGTGAAGGGTCAGGTCTTTATTACCTTCCTGTACCAAGTGAATGCTGGTTGCAGGTGGGACACACCAGCACTCATTTCTGGGGACCTGCACTTATTTTTCCTCATCAGGCTTTGACCCAGAGTGAATCAGAGCAATAGAAAGAAAAATACAAAAAGGGAAATAATACGTTAGAGAAAGACCGAAATACAGTGACAAAACAGGAAAAAAAAAAGAACCTTCAAGGCTGAGATAGAGGGTGGGGACTGTATGGTGGTCTCTGAAATAGATATGAGTCGGAATCAAGACTTGACAACCTTGTTATTCAACAATCCTGACATTCAGTAGCACCAGCTGTGGGTTTCCGAACATCACTTTGGGCCCAACACTTTCTTTTTTTACTAAGCACTGCCTAGATGGCCCTGTGAACAAAGCAGAGTGCCTTGAAGAGGAGCATCTGGCTATGGGGAGCCAGTGGTGTGCTTGGAGCGCTGGTATGATGTGGTCATGCAGACAAAGCAGTTGCCTTGAAGCTAATTTTTAGATTATTTGAAGTCTTCAGAGTAGAGAGAGCTCCTAATTGTAGGATGTAGGGCATTACATATAGAGTGTTTCTGTGTTAGCCAGCTAAGTACGCACTTTAGAAATACCAAAACATGCAAAACGGAGTCTTCTTGAGTAATCTAGGTGTGGCAGGGCCAGGAGATGGTAGGCTGTACACTGTGGGAAACTTAGATCTGTGAAGATGCATGTACAGCCTTATGATTTGATTTACTTGAGGAATGAGTGATAATCCAGTTCCCCTGGTCATTCCCAGATTTTTTTACGGCTGTAGATTTTTGTCAGAGGTGGGCAAGTTCCTGTGGCCTGATTGTTGTAGGATGGTAGGTCTTTTTAGAGGCATTAATTAACCCCTATGGTGTATATTCCTGCAAATTCCCTCGCTTCTGGACGATCTGTGTGTAGCTAACTAAATCGTATCAAGTTAGATTAAAAGACATGGTGAGGCCTGTTAGGAGGCTGTGATAAGTGTCGGAGAGGTTATATGACCAGGTCCTTCAGAATGCAAAGCGTGGTGCGGACAGATGTTGATGTGAAAGGGTGACGTGAGATGATAAATATACTTGGCAGGAGGTCCATATTCCCTTAAAAATCTTTTTTCACCTTAGCCAATAGTTCAATACTTTCAATTATTCCATGATTTATAAATCCACTGTGATGCAACATTATTAACTTTTTCTTTATTGAAAATTCTTACAGTTGGTACAAAACATACACCTTCCCACAGCAAACACGTGTTTTGAGGAAGCCCTCTTTGTCAAGGCTCAAAGCTATTTGCCCAGTGACCAAATGATCTAAGCGATGGATGGAAAAATTCATCAGTATGAGGTAGGTCAAGGACAATGGCAGAGATCTACAGACCATTATGCAGACGTTGCTATGACTGGTCCACTTGACGGATGTCACATTGAGTTCACCAACCACAAAGACTTTCAGGGTCATAGTGTTTGATCCATGCCAATTTGTTGCAGTCCCTGAGCATAAGCGTTCTGTTAGGTTTGAAGATAATTTGTCTATTCATCAATGCAGATCCTAATTGAAGCAGTTGATAGCCCAGAGAGTGAAAAACAAACCAGATGGCAACTGATCTTTTGTTTTCGTAAACAATTTTGATGTACAAAAGATTCAGCTTCCCTTAAGTGAAGAACATGTAGGTAGTTAGATGGCAACACCAACCCCCGTATCCTCAAGGCAATGACAGTAAACTTTAAAGTGTCAGGTCTCCTGAAGTAGAGACCATAAGAGGTCTTGGTTTACTAAAAGGTCTGAGGGCAGTCTTCTGATTAACTGGCACCATTTGTATTGCACCAGAAGACCGTTTTCAAGTAGAGACCTAAGCCCTGAAAATTTCCTGAGCCCTCTGCCTGGAAGATCACATCTATCTTCGAGACTAAAAATAGCACACAATTGTTTTTACTGTAAATGTTTAATGCAAGTATTTTAGGCCTCTGTATGTCAATTGTTGTTGTGTTTTATTTATGTATTCTCCTAATTGTTCTTTGGTTCATATCCTGTTTGATGTACTATACAGGCATCACAAATTGGCCTTTTACCAGAATACTGATGTTTAACAAGGCTTATTGAGCAAAGTTACAAATATCTCATACAAGCACTGTCAAGAAGAAGACAGTACTTCAGTTCAACTTAGAGATGCACTGCTAGCGGAAATCTTCAGCACACCGCCAGAATGCATCAGTGGCAATAGCCACCAAAACAAACATGTGAAACCCAGAAATAAGAACATTAATTTTTAGACAAATTTCCCTGCACATCACCAATACCACCTCGTGACCAACACCTTATGCTTACAAAATGCTGTCTCTAATCTTGGTCATGAATACACCAACATAATGTATTCTATTCGTTGTGGTAATCTGTAGCCTCTTTTTGATCTTTCATTGATGAATAAGGCTTGTATTGTGCTGCTTCTCTAATGTGTTTAGGGCCAGAAAATTGCTAGAATAAATGTGGCTTTGCATATACCAGTTTTCAATACGTGCAGGGGGATCTGTTTTTAACAATAGAGACAATTTCCTTCCAAATACCTCAGTTGCCTTATGTGCTGGACATGCCATCACATGGTCACAAAGGACTCAGACCAAAGTATAAGGCCCCCTTAAAATACATGAAAATATATGTTAAGATCTATCCAATGGCAGCACCTTTTTTTCTTTCTTCTACTTCATTTTTTGAAGGTATATCTACATTTTGATGCTCCTGAGTAGGTATTCTAACTAGTAAGATTTTATCCCAAAAACATATCTTTGCAAAATGCAAGGCAGTATGGAATATTAATGAAGGCTTCAACAAACTAAATCCATACAGCCTATTTTGAGGAAGATCAGTTATGTCATATTCATAGCACAACTTCATCTTAGCCTTTTTACATCCGCAAACCCTCTCCAACTTAAACTCAGGCTCTGCTTATTTGACCTTGGTAGCCCTTACCAAATACAGCTTTGAAATTACTAAGCTGGATCGGAATTAGCTATTGGAGCACAAATCCAAAAATAACTGCCTGATCAACTGTCCACACTAAACAGTTGACCAGACTTTACCCCGTTCTCTCTAGAGTGACCTCTAGCAAAACCTATTTATGTTTTCTTAACTTTTCCTGTAGGATGTAATTTGATCTATCTGATGTCATTCACTTTAACGGAAAACCGGTAATCAATTTTTCCAGTTTTCTTTTGGTTATTTTTCTTGAGCTCACTCAGCTAATATTTTGTTGTTGTTGACTGGTTTAGATATTATCATTATTCTTTTAACGTGCTGCATATTGAATTGTGCACTCCTGCACCCAAACCAACTCCTTAATAAGTGTAGAGCTCGACCATATCTACTAAAGGTTGAGAGAAGGAAGGTTTTTATGGTCTACCTCAGTGGAAAAGCTCAAACACAGCTGGAGCACCCATCAAAGTCTCCTACCACTCACATGCCAGGGGGATTTGTTACAATGCAACTCATTGGACTATGGGCCTCATTTAAGCCTAGGTGGGATGCCCACCAGGTTGACAAAGGACCTACTCTTGTCTCCCCTGGTAAAGGACTGCCTGCCAAAGTTCAAGATCCCCACCTGCTTGGAAGGTACCTTTGTAATGAAAGTGCATCCAGTGGTATGGCAGATTTCATTAGTATTGAATGCCGAGTAAACCATCATTATTATGTGCCACGCTTGGCAGTCCCTTTCTGTTTCCCAACAACAAAACCCAAGCTGTGTCCTTCTCAAGACTGTCAATGCTCTGCATGGGAAAATAATTTATTGCTGCCCTGCTCCAAGTAGGATTCTGATGTGTTGTACATGCTAGCAAGCAACGGCAGATAAGTCTCAGCTGGCTACGGCTCTGCCAGTAAAAATCCACTAGTTATCGCACTTCTAAACAGGGTGGGGGAAATTGAGCTTGGCAATGCTTCCAAATCCACTGAACTCCAAATGACCCCATAAATCTCCTCAATGTACTTGCAAGCTTTGAGTGTTTGTAAAGAAGATCCAGTAACATTTGATTTTTTTTTTCCTGGAAAGAAAGAAGATTGGTTCAGGTGTGGAATAACATTGGGTTCCATGGACGTGGTCTTTGAAAGGCAAAATGTCTGAGTCCTTCCAAGCAGCAGCATGTTTCATGGATCTAGAGTAGAGTATTTTTTTGATGAATGAACCCAAACACCTTGTGAGTATTTTGCATTTTTTTGCTGAGATATTTTGGTGGTTTCCCATAGATACATTTGTGAGTATAACAGAAGTTTTGCAGGCAAGTAAGATATTGACTGGTCAACAGTAAAGTGATTTCAGTGTCAAAAGGATGGAGTCTAAGTTTTGTTGCAGTAGGGTAAACATTATCCAATTTGTTTTAATACTTATGTTTTTGAACCAGGCTTCCAGACTAACGGCCTCATTACGATGGCGGAGGGACTGCCACCGGCAGGCTGTCGGTGGCAGTCCCTCCGCCATTGTAACAGGGATTTCCAATCTGGCGGGCGGACGTGTGGTGGTCAGAAAAAACCGACCGCCATGGTCCCGACGTGCAGATGTAATCCGACCGCCTGTCGGACCTCCCTGTAGTTCCTGAATGGTGGCGGTGCCTGTCAAGCACCGCCATAGAGATTACAATATCCCTTTTCTCCAGTCGTTCTGTGGCGGTCAACCCGCCGCAAAACGGCTGGCAGAAACGTATTTGGGGGCACCTATGGTGCCCCCCTACATATCCCTGTACCATGTGGCAGGCACCGTATGGTGCCTGCCACGTACTGCAGGGATATGTCAACACCCTATTTTTTGTATTGCGGCGGGGGCTGCTGACCGCATCCCCGCCACAATACAAAATTTAGGGAATGCGACCGCCGTGGTGGCGGTCGCATTGTAATACGGTATGTGGGACTGCTGCCTTGTGGACGGGCGGTCCAAAATACGAAACGATGGGTAATCAGCCCCTAAATTCTTTTTTCCAGATAACTACAGGAAACAACTGACAAAATAAGTTCCTAGGGACAAAGCTGTAGTACACCAATTTCAATGCAATGATTTTTCCTTTGAGGAAAGGCAACTGATTGCTGGTTAGAAAACAAGCATAACATTATTGCAATATTCTGTTCTGGAGTATGTAGCTCGACTTTTTACCCCCACACCAGCCAACCCATTTAGTATCAGTCTCCATCCTAGTCAAAGGGTTTGAGTTGCAGGAATAAAAATAAATTTGTGCACCTCACAATTCTATCACGAGCAAAGGATACATGGTTAGCAGTGGAATCCTTTTTCAAACTGGAGGAGTAAAACTTTTTGAAATTACCTGTTTGATTAAGTCAAGATCAGACCGGCATAATAAGGCTCAATGGAACCCAACCTAAATTAACCTTGTAAAAGCCATGTGTTCTCTTATTGTTTGAAAATGGCAGTTACTGCCAGTTCAGCGACTACTGCAATATATGTTATCATTACTACTCTCTAATCTTCAATGAGTAACACCTGTGTTGCTTCTTTGGGCATTTCCTTCCCACTCTCATCATAGCCATATTCAGAAACAGAGGCTTGTATTGTATATGTGGGGCACACCGAGGTATGACAAGCATTCGCAAAGCCAATAGGTCTGGCTTTTGTTAGCGGAAGAGTGTTGTAGTAGTCTTTAGCATCTTTTGTGTTTGGGCATGGCTGTTCTATTAAGAAAATCCCATAATGAAGCAACATGTTAAGCTTCAATAATAAGGAAGTTGGGAACAAACTACATTAGCGGAGGTAAGCTATACACAGAAGAGTTTTATTAAAAGAAGTCAGTAGATAAAGAGTTTGTAAGTACTGAAATTGCATACACAGCAAAAGACTGCATAGTTGTTACCTTTTGAAAAAGGAGTCAGTATTTTCACTGCATCTTTAAGAAAACATATACATGCAAAAGTCTTTACTTTGTGATCAAAAAAGGTATAAAATGAATAACGTGTTATCAGGACAGCAAAGTAATACAATAACATGCTAGAGTGAGAATTTAGAAGCACATCAAATTAATGACAGGCAAAGGCATCTGAAGAGCAAGCTTTTTCGAAACAAAAAAGCCATAAATCAACAATTTGAATGTTTTTGTATAGACAAAGAAACACATTAAAAAAAGACAACACTGTAACAAAATAAATACTTAATACCCATCATCAAAACTAATCCGAAAATAAATGACACAATGTTACCATCCACAAAATGCCATGGCCTTGAGGACAAATAGTTCACGCAATGGGAACGCATGAAAAACCAACGGCTGAAGGGAGCTGACCCTAAGCTCACTACCTTCTTGCTACTTTTTTGAAGAATTGTTGACACAAGGTTAACCAACAGCTGCATCTGTCTGTAACTAGACCTAAAAAGTGAATAAACTTGAGCCATTTGGGTTAAATGAACCGGCAACAAGATGAGCCCGCTACTGTGAAATTGTATGACCTTTTGTAGTATGCTAGTCCACACGTTCAGGTAATGAAGTAGACGAGGTAGACGTAGCTGAGTAAAGTAGAAGGTTTATTCAGTCCATAAGTAAGATAACAGGAAGCAGAGGTCTGGAACAAGCAGCCCCACCAGGAGCAGCCTACTAGCTGCTCAGCCCATCTCCCAACTGACAACACTCACACCAGGCACCCAAGCATTCCATCCATGTCAATCACATTAACATTCTACCCGGAACACTCACACTGGCTGAGCAGCTAGTTGCAGAGGTGTAATGAAACATATGTATAAACCTGAGGATACTACATTATCCTCTTCCTCTCGAAATGAAAAACAAAAGAGAAACTACAATGAAGCGAGAAAACTATACACAGTAAAAATACAATAGAAGCAATAGATCCATAAACCCAGGGATGAAGGTGAGACCACATCGCGAGAGGGAAAACAGACAACAAAGAAAGAAGGAAGAAAGGAATAGAAAAACACTAACACTATCCTCCTCCTTTAATAGTGAACAAAAAAAAAAAAAAAAGTGAAGAAATAACTCACAAAGAACAAGTGAGCATGACCTAACGTGAAGAGGGTTTCCTCACGAAAGGAGACTGTGGCAAAGGGAAATGAAAACCCTACGCGCCACCCCTCATGTGAGGGACTGTGTGAATATGGGGGTAACCCATAACAAATAAGTGTAGCTGTAACATGGGACAAAACCCAAGAACACACGCAGCACGTGATGTTGCAGCACAATGTGGCGAACGCACACATAAAGTCAAGGTGAAGCACAGGGTGACTTACACACACAAGACGACGTAAGAGTACAAGGTGATGCGCGGGGCGGCTTACACACAAGACAAAGTGAGCCGCAGGACGACTACACACACAAGAGAACGTGATGCACAGGGCGACTTACACACGACAATGAAAAGTGAAGCGCAGAGCGGTTTACACACAGGACACAAGAGAAAGTGACGCGCAGGGCGACTTACACACAAATGACGTACAACGAAGTGATAGGACTAACACCAAACACACCCAACAGATCAAAGTGTCCAACAAACGTAGAAAGGGGATTATCACCCCAAAACCCAAGTATGAGGGTTAACAGCAAAGAAGCGTGGTAAATATGACCTTGAGATGGGGCTGACACACATCCCAAACTTGACAAGAGAAAAACCCCTTGACACAAACTGTGAAAGAGGGGACATGGGACTAAAACCCACTCCCATCCCTTAAGCAGGGATACGACAACTGTAATGAAGATGTGAAAGAGGGAACATGGGAGTAAAACCCACTCCCATCCCTTATGCAGCGATACGACAACTGTAAAGAAAAGAAAATAAGTCAAATACATCACTGTAATACAGTCGTGAGGGTGAGTACACCCAGCAGTAGAAATATGATACCAGCGAAAATATGACATGTCTGAGAAAAACACACACATTTCTTAAATGAATGAAACCACAATCATTTGGTAAATACAGTAAGCCAAAAACATGCATGTTGTTTAACCAAAGTCATAGGTGTGCCTGTCACCGCGATGATAGACAGGTGAGGCGTGAAACAGTTCTTGAAGACGTGCAAGAAGGTACTCTGCAACAGAAAAAAATGCCAACAGAAACAGAATACTTGGCAGCAGAACAAAGTACTTTGATGCAGGCATCATGCCCATAGAAGATGGAAAGACACCTTGGCTCGTAAGGAACAGAGAACTCACCGCAAGAATTGTAGGCAAAGACCGCTGACCAAAAGAAGAACTCACTGCCCACGTCGAGTGCAATAAAGTTCGTTTATGGGAAAACAAAAAAAACGTGGTTGGCAAGGCTCTCGATGCAGAATTAGGCATAATGCAATGTTAACCAATGCAGCCGCCAACCACAAGATAGCGGCACGCACGGTCACTGAGTGGCTCTCGGCAAGTACGTGCATGACTGGCACTGCCCCAAGCAGACTTCGAAGAGAAATGTCACAACAGGCTCCGGTTCCAACTTGGCCATCAGGATCCATGACACTGACGCAGGTAAGGTGGTGCTTGCAATGGTCTCGCGGCGAGCATTCAAATGCCGCAGCTCGTGGCACACATTCAAATGCCGGTGAGTGTAACGGCAAGTTTTAAAATAATAGTTAATGACACACCAAAATACTGCAATTTGCTGCCTGGAGGAACAGTTCCGCTGCCGTATAACAGGATGCACAATTAAACATGCCATTTGCGCAATAGTCGCCGAGGGTCTCAATTAAAGTTGACTTTCCATTAAAAATTATCTATAGTCTTTTAAATTTAAAAACGAGATGTGCAAGTAAACGCTACACACATGAACACCCTTCGTTGAGCACATGCCTTAGTTAATTTGATCTGTGCCGATGGCTGATATATAGATACTATAACAGTCTCAGAGAGTTGCAAATGAAGTTATGTCTAAATATTTAAATCCACTTCCAAACTCTGTTGGGTTGCAACTCACTCTGCACAAGAAACACAAGGCAGACCACATACCTTGGTTGTAGAGTAGTCGCTGTGGGAACAACATGTAGTTCTTTGATCTGCAGTTGAAATCAAGTTGGAGTAGATGTACTTGCCTTGAGTTGTAGCTTAAACAGACGCTGTAGGGACAGCTAGTACAGACCTTTAGTGAAGCTGTGGGAACAGCAGGCAGAAACTTGAGCTGCGTAGGAACTGGCGCTTTTGAGTGGAGGGCGACCGGTGGGAGGTCACTGGTGGGGCTGATGTGTGCCAGTAGTTGAATAAACGCAGCTGTGGTTTCAGAAGTTGCTTGAGGTTGAGAGTAGGTACTCCAGACTTGAAATTGAAGGCCTCAGAGGTAGCAGACGCAGATTCTTTGCTTCAACTCGTCGCCATAAAATGTGTAGTATGCTAGTCCACACGTTCAGGTAATGAAGTAGACGAGGTAGACGTAGCTGAGTAAAGTAGAAGGTTTATTCAGTCCATAAGTAAGATAACAGGAAGCAGAGGTCTGGAACAAGCAGCCCCACCAGGAGCAGCCTACTAGCAGCTCAGCCCATCTCCCAACTGACAACACTCACACCAGGCACCCAAGCATTCCATCCATGTCAATCACACTAACATTCTACCCGGAACACTCACACTGGCTGAGCAGCTAGTTGCAGAGGTGTAAAGAAACATATGTATAAACCTGAGGATACTACACCTTTACAGAGAACTGTATATATTGCAAAGCAATATTTTCCCCCCTGAAATGCAGCTCGTCTACGTGGAGCTGTACACATCTCACCCATCACAGCTGAACCCTTTTTCCTTAGGTTATATTGCAGAATGTAATATTGTGGAGCCTACAGATGAACAATACATAGCCTGACCTGGCCTCAGGAACACTCAGATGCCACCTATTCTCTCCCACCTTTCACTTCTGAATCTATGGAGATCACCTGCGGTGTCCCCCAGGGATCATCCTTCAGCCCCAAGCTCTTCAACGCATATATGACTCCGCTGGCCAACACTGTCAGATCCCACGGTCTCAACATAATTTCCTACGCAGAGGACACCCAACTCATCGTCTCACTCAGCGACGACCCCACCACCATCAGAACCAGCTTCCACAGTTGCATGACAAACGTCACCGACTGTATGAAGAACAACTGCCTGCAGCTGAACACAGACAAGACGGAAGTACTGATCTTTGGCAACAGTAGCAACACATGGTAGGACTTCTGGTGGCCATCAGACCTAGGACCTGCACCCACTCCCTCCGACCACGCCAGACACTTTGGAATCATCATAATCAACAAGCTCACCATGAAATCACAGATCAACGTCGTCTCCTCCCCCTGCTTCCTCACTCTGCGCATGCTACGTAAAATGTTCAAATGACTACCCCTAAACACGAGACGCACCGGGACACTAGCCCTTATCACCAGTACAGTAGCACCCTCTACGTAGGAAACGCCACACACCTCCTACAGAGACTTCAAACCATACAGAACGCCGCAGCCAGACCCATCCTCTGCCTTCCCCGACTATCCCACATCACACCCCACCTCAGGCAACTCCACTGGCTCCCCGTACAGAAGAGCTGCCAATTCAAGCTGCTGACCCATGCACACAAGGCTCTACACATCCAAGGACCCGCATACATTAACCACCGCCTGAACTTCCACCAACCATCAACCGTCAAGAAGACTATGCTCTGCCTCCCTTTCACTTGCCCATACTCCCCACATCTACCAAAGCAGAAGTGGAGGACGCTTCTTCTCCCACACCGCAGCAAAGACCTGGAACAGCCTCCCCACGCACCTCCGGACCATCACCTCACTTCCAGAATTCCAAATGACCCTCAAGACCTGGCTGTTCGAAAAAAGCCTCCGGGACATGCAAGCACCTGGATACGCTATTGGGTGATTAGCCGCGCTTTACAAATCCAGATTGATTCATTCTTATTCAAATTTGTCTCTGCGACAATGGTGATAGCTTTGCCAGTTTGGTACTGGTACTCTCTGATGTGGGTACATGTACAAGGAGCTGGCACTGCATCAGGCCCATTGAACCGAAAACATATCTGGTGTTATTGTGTTTGTGTTCCTCTCACAGGGGACCTAGCCTAGTAGTACGTGATGCACTGGCACTTTCAGGGTGGCACATGCCTTATTTGCATACTAATCGTCTCTTTCTTCAATGGACCCAATGAGCTCTGCCCAGATTAAGTACCGGTAATGAAGACTGAGTCAAGCATTCCATCAATCAGCCTTTTTAGGTCTCGCCTACAGACAGCTGATAGCTGTCTGTTGTTGAGAGACATCTTGTGGACCATACCAAAAAACGTCTCATGGGCTTTATGCCAACCCTCTGCTTACTATCGGTTGGCTTTCTTCTCGTTTGTTTGCTTCTTGTTTGATGGTGTCCCTTCTGCTTTCTCAGTTTCATCTTCCCCCGGAGTACAACTTTCTAAAGAGCTTTAGACTGGATGACTTGTATTCCTCCTATGTTCAAATTGAAGGCACTTATTTTACAATATCTCCCAGTTCTCCATGTACTTTTTTACTCTCCTCACCATATGCTGATTCCTCCCTCAAAATACCTGCCCTCCGCACAGTCCACATTGCTGAATTCTGCCTCCACCCCAGCTCATCCATTGCTTCCTCAAACTCTGGTTTTCTTTCTTACCGCCATGGTTTCAAGCTCCTCCGTTGCTCCCCCACCCAGTTCCATTATTTCCCTGCAATGACTTCTCCCTGTCCACTGCTCCATTGCTTCCTCCCCCCTCCCATTGCTCATCTTTAAAAACATTTTTTTAAAGCCGGCAACTGCCGGTTATTGCCACTCCATTTTAATAGGCGCTTTCACGCCCTCCCCCTAATCCTCCGTCACTGTCCTTTAAAGTTTTTCAAATTCTTTTCAGGACATGGGAACTGCTAATTGCTGTCCGGCTTCTTCATTTTATACACACACTTTTGCGCTTTAAATAATTTTTTTACTATACACCTCCAAGTGGAGTCTGTAACCTTTGAACCATAAATTAAAAAATAAATAAAATGGTAGCTGCATCATGTGTGGACGTACATCGTGACGCTGGGCCCACAACAGTGCCACGATGCATGCGCCTGTGTACATACCATCTTGCCATTTGTATTTCTTTTTTGGTGATACTGCACAGCACCAGCAAAAACCATTGGGAAAGGCAGTACGCTGCAAAGGCAAGACTTACTGGCTTTGCTAATGCTTGTTCAGTCTAAGTCATGGAAGTGGCGGAGTTCACATGTGTTTGATTTGTGCTAATTTAGCAACTCTGAGTCCTTTTTCACCCCAAAGGACTCAGTCTATTCAAGATAATCCCAGCAGAGTTTTGCTTTACAAAACACAAATTGGATTCTATCTTAGGCCATGTATTTTGCTGTCTACAATAACTGCCTTGCCATTCTGCATGTTTCCACATCCACCAGGCATTACTTTTTCAGGTGGTAGGGGGATAATTAGCGTTGTATAGTATTAGTACACACAGATACATCCATAATGTCAACACCAGTCGATGACCACTGCAAGAGTTTACCTTTAAGACAATTCATCCAAATGTAATTTTACTTAAAACGTGAAGGAGCTCCAAAAGGACTTAAAGGTTGACTTCATGGGCTACAATTGACTACTGCCTGTTTAAATTGGGTGACTGGTGCGCTAGGCGACCATAAGAACCGGCGAATTTGTAATGGTCTCACTGAATCAATGATTTAGAGATGGTTTAAGTCAAGCACTTTTACAGCTACCAAATACTCTACTGTTTGGGGAAAAACTACTACACCAGTGCAATCTGTTTTATGAGAGTTAAAAAACAGAAGGTTGGGTAAATTTTGATTAAAAATAGTTTATTACTACATGTATAGGTGTTGCACATGCAATCGAGATTACAACAATAGTAAAAAGAACGTGTAACATGATTTATGCCACGAGAACAGCTGCATGTACAGTTTACACCAAAAATGAAAAATGGTAATTTGTGGGCTTACACCACGGATTGGAATAGTATGAAACGCAGGTTATACAGTACGCAGCTAAATCAAACAATGTATACCATCGTTTAGACAAACGGAGCATTACTTTTTACATTTGTGATTACCCATTTTAGAAAAATCCCCCTTAGATATGGATTACAATGAGCTAAATCAAATCTCTAAATAAAACCCAGAAGCTGCAAAGCAGATGCTATTGATAAAATCATCACTCCAAAGTAGCCGATGTAGCCATATGCGCCCTGCATTCTTTTTTCTGGATCTGTAAATAAATGAATAAAAAGCAATTAACTCATAAGAATAATACTCAATTTGATCTCAAAGAAAGTTCTGCTATTATATGAACATGAAACATTACTAAAATAGCCTGGATGATACAATACACAATGCATTATCATGTATATTAGACTTAAGTTATTGACCAAATTATGGAAAAGGCTAGAAAAAAAATTCTTCGTTTCCTTGAACATATATGTTTAAGAAAAGTGCAAAATATTTTCCCTCAAAAAGCATAATTTTAATCAGCTGTAAGGCAACTGATTGTTGCAAGGCTACAATCGTCAAGCCTATGAGCTTCCAACTTCCGTCCTCGAGGGTCAAAATCATGTCGTGATTTCAGGAATCGTTTACATGGCTTGTGGTTATCTTGAGGATCTGATTTGATTGAGGGGCCTTGAGGACAGTGGCTGGACACCAAGCCTTCCAAAATTATTTTTGAAAAAAGCACATGATTTTCCATCTTCAAAATATATATATATATTTTTTTAAAACACTCAGTGGGGTCATTTAGAGCATAATGGGAGTAAAATGACAGATCACCCAATCACTAAACTCTCGATTCCCCTGTCTAATTGAGACGTGGGAGCGTAACCAGATTTCCAATTGCAAAGCATCAAATGGCTCTGCCGGGAGCAACCTCTTTCCTGCAGCTCATCCACCTCAGAGATGTTCGGGGCAATGCGGTGGAAGGCCCATCCCAACTAGGACAAGCCTTTTGGCTCATAGTTTTTCTGCCTGAGGGGAGCCATCACAGTCCCAAGCAGGAACAAGCATTGACAAAGCCAATAGGCCTTGCCTACGCAAGAGATATTGGCTTTGCCAATGTGTTTTAGCCAGGTTGTACACCAGTGTGGCTACTGTTTAGCATGACTAAATTTTAGTGGCATAGAGGAGAGAGTGGCGTGGAGTGCCATTGAGTGGAATGGCGAAGACTGGAGTACATAGTGGCATAGTGGCATAGTGTGGAGTTGCGTAGAGTGGCATAAAGTAGAGAAGACTGGTGTAGAGTGCATTAGCGGAGAGTGTTGCAGTGGCATTGAATTCAGTGGTGTACAATGCAGGGATGCCATGCAGAGATGCAAAAAGACGCCTCTGCGACTAATTGAATAGAAACTGTAGAAATTGAGAGGAGATGCCAGATGTATGGCTGATTATAAACGTGCCCGTGAGAAGAGTGAATTGGACATCAAGGAAGAAAAATGGGAGAATTTGATAGCCTCTTGCTCTATTAAAGACACAACCACCTTCTGTAAAATAGTTAAATCGGCCAAGAGTCGAACGGGGCAGCCAGGAGAGATAGCGAGGACTATGAAGGCTGAGCAGTGAAACATTTCAAGTCTATTTACCATCTAGTTCCTGTTGGGGAGCAGCCAGCAATGGACCTTTGTCCATCTTATCCCCTTTCAAACCAGTTTCAGGTACAGAAGGTAATAGCGGTTATCTCCTCAGGTCCCTCTGGTACGGTACTGGGCCCAGAGGGTGTACCAATGGACATATAGGTAAAACTAATGTCGACTTCTGGGCTCTCGTCATTACCAATGCACTTAACTCAACTTGTTGTAACAAACTAACTACCTCTTGACACACCGCCATCATCGTACTAGTGTTCAACAAGCACTGGCAAAGCCAATAGGCCTGGTGTTGGCGGCCAACCGTTTGCCTTGTTTTTTCACGATTTCTGCAAAACTTTATTGTTCGAGAAGCTGCCGGGTCCTCAAACTAAACAAAAGCATTGGCTAAAGGCAAAAATGTTGCTTTGGTATAAAAAAAGCACACATTGCCATGGTACTCCCTGGCACTGACGGGAACTACCTTGTGTGTTGATGGGCTTCATTTGAAAGAGCAGCAAGCTATAACTCATACAGAAGTGAGCCAATGGTTGAAGTGGGCTGACACACTGCCCGTTGATGCATGCTGGAGTGGATGGAAGAAAAATGTAAATGGCAGAACCACAGACTTAACGGATGAAGTCTGGCTGAAAGCCCTTATATAGGTAACTATATTATATACACAATTTTAGTACAATAAAAAAAGGTCTTTGCTAACACAGACTTAAAAAAAAAGCCAATAAGCCTGGCATTGGCTGCCAGCCTCTTGCCTTTGGGAAAGAAGGCAAGAATGCACAAATGAAAGAGAAAAAAGAAGAAAGAAAGACAGAAAGAGGATGGCAAGAAAGAAAGAAAGAAAGGATGGCAAGAAAGAAAAAGGCAAGAAAAAAGAAAGAAAGAGTAAAGAAAAAAGGAATGAAGGAAGAAAAGAAAAGAAAGAAGGAATGTCAGACAGACAGGGTTGCAAAAATAAAGCACCCTCATGAACTTGTATTCAAATTTCATGAGAGCTGCTGGTATGGTGTGAAAAATCAGCAGTCAGATAAACAAAGGCCAATTTAAATGGATTTTTCAACAGCATTGGCAGGAGGCAGGAACTGATAAAGCTGGAAAGTTCCTGGTGCTTTCTTCTGGTAGAAAGTCCTGCTATCACACCAGGTTCTACAAGCAAAGATAACACTAAAGTATTAATAAAGTAAAAACAAAAACACTGGCGCTGAAGAAAACTATCTAGAGTGCAGATGTACTCCTTGTGAAAGGGCTAAATGCAGTCAAAGTGAAGTTAGCTAGTGGCTGAAGCAGGATGACCCATTGCCCCATGCTGTATGCTGTAGCAGGTGGAAGAAAAATGTGAATGACAAGAGCAGACCAATTGATGAAGAAAGGCGGCGGAAAGCCCTTTTAAGTAACTATATTATACATATAATTTTAGTAAAGTTAAAAGGTATTGGCTAACGCAAGACCTAACAAGCATTGGCATAGCCAATAGGTCTCGCCTTTGGGACCTTATAAGTGTTTAGCCATGCAACAGTTTATGTTGTTGCACCAAGGATATTGTGCTGCATAACTAAATACTTATAAGGTCCCAAAAGCGAGACCTATTGGCTATGCCAATGCTTGTTACCTTCAGAGACTGTCCACGTAAACATTTTAAGTACTTTTCCCATTAATACCAGGTAACATCCTTTGTCTAATACGTATAGCTATTTTACTTGTGTATAGTGCAATAAAGTACTTTTATACTGATGAACCAACCTACTGGCTAAACAATGATTTATTAACAGCTGTTTGCTGTTTGTTGAGTTCTGAGTCTATAACCCCACTCAACTCCCTGAGTATGCCTTGGACTGTTCAACTATGCTCCACCGAGAGCCAAGCACTAAAGGGGTGTATTTGGTGCTCAGTTTTGGGTCCACCAGCACACTTGAGGCACAGTACACCAGTAGTAATAGGCCCTGAATCTCATGGTCTTCCTTCAGTAATCCTTGACTGACCCAGCACTCTTCAAAAAGTTCCCACATGTAGGAAAGGGGTAAATCTGGTAACATGTTAGGGTCGGTGATAGGGCACGGCATATATGGCTAGGTAGGTTATTCCTGAGACAGGGAGCTGCCGGAGAGAAATATTTGTCACTCCTGTTGTCTTTCATTTCCTCTTAGGTGTGATTGGAAAGCCGTCATCGGGAATGGGTAGGTTGTGAAGTGGTGTGTACTGTACAAAAAGAGAGACTTGAATGTGATTCTGTTCTTGAGTGGGAGCCCGTGCAGGAGTCGGGGTGCGCTGATACTGATTTCTGACTCTTTTCTATCTCCCCACAGAATTTAAATAGCATTAGTAGCCCAAAATGATTGGCATCAATTTTCATCAACAACCCCAGTCACTAACTTTGCATAAATGGGCACTCATTGTAAAGCGCTTTAATGGCTCACAGACTACCAAACAGGTTTGCTCCCACACCTCAACGAGCATTAATGGCCTTGCACAGTGACACCTTTAATGCCCTCACAATAATGGCCATACACACTAATAAACGTCGGAGTTTCAAGCAGTAGCGAGCACTGGCGCCCCACACAGTAATCCGCTTTAAAGTCCCACTCAGTGGCGTGCATTAACTTCTCCACATGCTAAAGAAATTAGTGACAGTCTACAACAGTGCAATTAGCAAACCGTTCTCAGAAGTGATTGTCCCGAAAAGAGAGTATCGCTGACATGGCAGAACCCGTAATGGGAGCGCCGAAACTGATAGTCCTTGAAGTGGCAGCCCCTATCCTGACAGGGCTCACAGCGACAGACATATTAGCGAGACTGCCGTTAACATGCTACCAAGAGTGTCGGACCCGACAAAGAGATGCTCTTTTGTCAGAGGGGCTTATTTGCAAGCCCCTTGCGCCGCCAGTGCGTCACTTTTAAAATGGGAAAATGTGACGTGCGGGCAGAGCAAGGGGCTTGTAAATGAACCCCAGAATCTTCATCATGAAAATCCTGATAGCAAAAGTCCTATTAGTGACAGACCGAAAAGTCACTGTCCAGTGAATGGCAGTGCTGAGGCAGTCTCGTTATTGACAATCAGTAGCGTTCATCCTATCAGGGAAGGTTCTTTTAGGGAAGATCATTTTACTGACAGTTCCACAAGTAACAGTGTAATTAGAGCCAGTGGACTGTGCCAGGCCTCTTTGTGGCAGTTCACAAACTGCTAAGTTCTTGTAAGTGACAACCCGATTAGTGACCATTCTGAAAGTAACTGTCCTACTGGTGAGTGTCCCACCAGAGACCATCTAATTCCTGGCACTCCGGTCAGTGACAGTATTAATAAAAGTTTCGTTGATTTGGCGGAAATCTGCGGGTAACAGGTGACAAAATGACACAGCATCACGAACATTTGACCATCCGCACGTGATTTCGCCAAATAACACCGCAATCGTAGAAAATGGTTTTTGTAAAAAAAGATATTTTCCTTTTCTCATACACGTTCAAAAAAATTGTAGGCGCACAAAGGGAAACAGAAACCAGGCTGCAAAATGAAAAAGAAATGGCGGCCGCGCGGTTTAAAAAAATAAATAAACAGTGGTGCGCGCGCACCACAGAGGAGCGGAGGGGGGGGAGGAGGGAGCGCGGCAGCCTGCTCAGCTGACCAGACGCTCGTGCGTCATGGCCTTTTGCCGGCATGTGTTTACAATTATCGCGCCCGCGTCTGGGCACGATAATTGGAAACACATGTTTGCCGCGCGTACCCATCCCAAAAAGGCCAGCCACGACGCACGAGCGTTTTTTGGACTGCTTTTCAAACTCACTTACTAAAAGTCTTCGCCTCTAGCAGCGCTTGCGCGCTACTCGAAGCTCGACCTAAAAAGGGCAACAAACAAGAACTGCTGTTATATAACCATCACCTTGCTAGACTCTACAGTTAAGGTGGTGGGTCGAATAGTTCTTCACAGAATAATGACAGGGGCAAGGAAATTACACAGTTTGGGGCTTATTACGAGTATACACTGAAGCCCACAAACAGTATTCAGAGTATGGCGGTCAGACCGCCACATGACCGCTGCGTCGGGCCGGGGATCCAGGATCCCGCGGCGGTCGCGCAGCAGTCAGGAGCAGGAATATACTGGTGGTGCCGCTGCTGCACTGCCAAGCACATTCTGAGTTCTCCATCTACTGCCCTTTTCATGGCCGTGAGCCCGCCATGAAAAGGGTGGCGCAGAGGCAACTAAGGTGGTCCTAACAGGCCCCCCTGCCGCGCCTGAGCCTGGGGGTGCATGCAGGGGTGGGGCACATGTTGTGCCCTTGTGGAATTGCACCCCTGTTACTGCAAGGTGTGGCATGCACGGTGGTGGTCTGCATGTTAGGCTCTCCTATGAGCCTAACAGACCACCGCCGTGAAACGGCCTCTGCACCACCTGCCCGACCAGGATTACACTTGTAATATGGCAGGCGGGTGCACCACGGCGCGGCGGCGCCGCCGCTGGAGGACTGCCAAAGTCATAATAAGGCCCTCTGTGTGAAGTACAATATGGGTTTAGAGAAGGATTCGGTATAAAGGAACAATGGCTTAACCTTCACCTGCTTATTAGTAAATACACAATGGTGAAACTGGGCCATCTAGACCGATCTATTATGGACCGCAGCAGTGCTATTGACCGAGTAAACTGGTCAAAGCTATGGGACAGTCTAACTGGGCTGCTGACTGAACATTTCTTGGTTGAATCTCTCTGTACCCTACATTCAGGTATTTCGGCATCTGTAAGATATAGCATAAGGGGGTGGGGCGGTTGAATGGTCCAATTCCATTTCCTAAGCATGTGGACGGGGGTCACACATGACAGTGTGCTTGCCCCAATTTTGTTACTAGTGTACATAAATAATCTCAATGCATTTTGTATTTCGAATGGAAAGAACCTGCCAAAGATACATTCCAAGTCTGTACAGGTCCTAATGTATGCAGATGACAATGTTTTATTGTCTTGGATCCCAAACGGTCTCAAACGTTTGATACATCACTGTCATTTTTATTTACAATTTAGACCTTGAGCCCAATTTCACTAAAACTTATGATATGTAATGTGGCCCTAAGAACTGCAAGTCTAGACCCATTTTCATCAAGGTAAAGAACATTGGGAAAGTAAGTTGTTTCTCTTACTTGGGAATTACCTTTGAGTCTCTTAGTTCATGGCCCCATTGCCTGTCAACCAGATCCTTAAGATGTATTCAATCTGTCGATGCTCTCTTTAATTTCGTACAGAGTATTGGAAACAAACCTATAAAAGCACTCACTGAAATCTAGAAGTGTAAATTCTACCAATTCTAACTTATGGGTCAGCCAGCTAGGGCTACAGTAAAATACACAGATTGCAGACAGAGGAAAACCAATTTTGCAGGGTTTGGTATGGCATATTTCATGCAGATTTGTCAAGGAGACGGTATATCAAAAAAAGTGACTTTTCCCATTTCAATTCCTATATGAAGCTTTTCTCTCCAATACAGACAAAAAAACGCTGAACAAAATGACACCAATTGGTATGAAAGTAGAACTTTACTCAAGGAAGTGCTTGGTATGGTGTAAGTACAGTTTTAGTACATACCAAATAAAGGTGCTTAAAAAATAACAGTCCAAGTTTTGGAGAATCAATCTGCTGTCACTGGTCTGATGTTTTCACTGGTATTCAGTGGATTCTTTTAGGACAAAAAAAAAAAAAAGAGGAAAGGAACTACCTAAATATCAATTTCCCTTGATCCCCCAAAATCATTGTACTGGCACGGGAAGCAGCCTTTACAACGCAACCGTTACAACGCATGCAGTTACATTGCATGCCGTTGCAACGAAAAAGGTGTGCAGCAGTGGGTAGAAGGTGTTGGATTTAACTCCAACACCTTCCCTACTGTTGCACACACTGGAGTTGGAATAGAAAATTAATCTATTCCAACTTCCAGCGCTCCCCCGACAGAAAGTCGGGGTAAAGTTTGGCGTTGCAACGGCATGCGATGTAATGGCATGCGTTGTAACGTCACATATCCTACTGGCACTCATTATAACAAGGCTTTTTTCTTCAACCTTGCTTTTTCTGCTTGTAGTATGTAACAAAAAATAAATCCATCACAAGAGTTTAGCGAGGGATGAGCACTCCGCGAACCAGTGGCTTGCAACTCTTCCTAAATACAGTGGTGCAAAGCAAAGGGGTTTGAGGCTAAAAGCTTTGTAAAGAACTCATTTGGAGCCAATGTACACAGTGTTTGAGAAATCCTCTAAACATACTCTTAGTTTCATTTTTTATTTCTTCCCTGTTGATCAAAAAAGAGCAATATTGGTAGACTTATTTTAAATGTTTGTCGCGCCAATGCTTACCTCACTCCTTTACCACCTTTGCTTTTCAGAGAGCCATACAAAGCAAACCAACAACATTCCATTTACTGAGGGTTGTGCCTTAAATATTACATGGACTTGTCTTTTTTTATGATTATGGTCTACTGGAAGAATGGTATGTCAACAACAAGGATCACTACAAATATTTAGGTAGGATTACAATATATGAATACCACACTTTCACAGTGGTAATAATAATTATAACTATCACAACAGCTTGCTTTCATAGAGTGCTTTACACCATATTTCTTTCGTTCCTAATAAAGAATGCCCTCCTAGTGGTATAGTAATACAAACCCAACCAACTGGACTACACTTTTATGAAAGAGCAACGTTTCAACAAGATGCCTAAAGGCACTGTAACAGGAAGAGGAGAAGCAAAACAGGGAAGACAAAGGATCTGGGCCCAAAGTAAGAAATACTGGTTGCAAAAAATTGGTTGCAAATTGCGACCAGTCAAGTTTTCTTTTTACAAATCTACTAATTGGTTGGTTCATAAAATTCCAATTCAGAGATGGATTTTAATCCAATTTTTTTTTTATTTTTTAAAGGAAACAGAGCTGCATTTATCAAACATTAGGCTAAGAATAATCAATAGTCTGCTAAGCCCTCATTTCATTAAGTATTAAAAGCAAAAGCACATTGTAACATTACTTTTGCAGCTTAAAGTTTATAGTCAAAATTGCTGAGTGCCCCAAATAATCTTTTAGGTCTTAAATGACGTCTACACTGTTGAACCATCTGTGAGAATAATACCCTCTCCCTTTGCAGGCCAAACTAGTGACTCAACCTACCCTTCAAGCAATGCAGACTAATGCAATGAACAAGGTTTGTGTTGCGAAGGCTAATGTAGGAGGAGTTATACAACGCAGTTAATGAACAAATTGGGCCTTTCTGCTTATCCAACCAAAAATATGGAGGTAAACAAGGAGAGTTACCAGAGCCAACATGCTTTTTCTTCATCCTGTATGACATTGCCGCCAAAAAGACATTTCTATTTTGCTAAATATTTCTTTGATATTTCTTCATTCCTTCGTGACCGAGGCACAATGCATAATCGGTTGCAGTCTGCATATACTCCTGCATCAGAGGGCTGCAGTGCGTTGGAGGATGTACACTGCTTTCAACATTACATATCACACAGTCAAGAATAGAACTTAAATAGGAATGGGTAGGTCAGAGTTTCCACCAAAAAGGCATTCTTTTTATCTTAACTTTGGAGCAGTTCTACCCTGAAATTTTCCAATAAAGAAGTTCATTGATTTGCATTTGACATGGCATGTTTCATGCTGATCTGCCAGGGGGACAGGAAACGGGGAGTTTGATGAAAAAAAATAGGTTTTTCCCACTTGAATTTGCATAGGAATTTTTGCTCTCTGATACATAAAAAAAACACTGTTTGGAATTACACCTAACTTGCAATAAAAGCAGAACTTTACCCAAGGAAGTGCCTTTGCTTGGTTTGGTGTAAATCAATTCAGTAGTTTTCAAGATATTAACCTTTAAAAAACAAAAATTGGGGATGGGCTTGAAAGGGTTAAAAAGCTAGTCCATTTCATGTCTGCGGACTCAAAAGAGAGAACCTTGATTTAAGGTACTTTTTGGCTGGCTGCATGAGAAATATTTCTCTTGCACTCCTCATTACAAGATGTGGGGCACGGCCTCAGCATCCTGACTAAAATTTGAAAAGGCCAAATATGGGGGCATGATTAGCCCACCTTCATCACCAGGCCTCAGCAAATCTTGAACCCAAGGCCAAAGCACACACTAACCCCCAGGGTTTGGTGGAGGGGGGGTGGGAGGGGGCGCCCACCGTATATAGAAACAGAAAAATACATAATTTTGATGGGAGTGGGGTGGGAGGTATCTGCGAACCCAGATAGCCCTGTCCTTCTTGCATTCGTGAAGATAGTCTGTGGTCTCAATACTGAGACTGCAGACTACTGAAAGGGAGCCCAACACTGGTTCATATAATCCGCAATCTTATCATTGAGGCTACAGACCACTGTATAAAAAAATGGCACCTATAGTCTGTATCTCAATAGAAGGTGGACCGTATTGACCAGTGTTGGGCCCCCTTTGAATAGTCTGCGACTCAATACTGAGAATGCATACTATCACTTGCGATCGCGGAGGGGATTTGGGGAATGGGAGTGGCAACTGTGCAATTCATGATCTGCAGCCCTCTTATCGAGGTCACGGAGAAAGAGCATCATTTTAGGTCTTGAGTCCGTGGTCTAAAAAAATAATGTGCGATCTACGAACACCTTTGTAAGGCGTCAGATTCAATTTTAACGAGGGAGTTTATAATGAACTCGTTTTTTTTTTTATTTTTAAATGCGCCTTGCCCGCGGTCTCAGTCTTGAGACTGTGGACTCAGCACACCTAATAACGAGGACAGAACTTCCTGCATAGTCCGTGGATTTCCTATCAAGTCTGCAGACTATTTTACATTTTAAAGGGCATTTGGAGCTAAGAACTTGGGTATCCTGAAACCACATGAAAAAAATGTCTTTTCTTGAAGACAAAAGACTTATCCACCATTTCTGATAAGCAGGATACCCGAACAGGTGCGCACTGGTCCATTTGACAAAACCATGGCAGAAAGAGCCCAGTAAGAGATTCCTGGACCATACGTAACTCGCACACATGGTGCCACATTATATAACCTCACAATAGTTATACCAATTTGTAACAACACCTAAAAGCACAACATAATTAAACAACAACACATACTCAGACCAATAACTAATAGAATATCTATAGTTGTCTCTTTCATAGTGTTAAGATTAATATTATATGTAATCTTATCTTCAAGCTTACTTACAAATTCTTTATTTCATTGGTTACATCAAGGGTGAGGGCATGTGCAGTGCATTTGGTGTGCGAGTTATAGTTTTCATGGCTGGTGTGCAACCTATGGATTGTTAAGCCAACCACAAATTAAGTACTTTGGTGGTTCTTCAATTTTAATTCGTAATCATAACTGTATTTAAACAGTGGTTCTTAAGTGAATTTCAGAGTGCTTTAAACATACATTAAGGTGTTAAAACACAAGAGAGAGAGAGAGAGAGAGAGAGATCGAGAGAGAGAGATCGAGTGTTTGCACAGACACACTATGGATGGTGTGAACAGTATCTTATCCCACCATTATGAATCTAGCAATAGAACATATTTGTGTAGGACCAGTGAAGAATCTGCAACACCAGTCATGCAGTAATGTGAACTTTTACTTATGCATTAAGGGCCGTCAGTTGCGGTCCAACCGCCATCTCCTGCTGCGGTCTGACCGACGCATTACAATGCCTGCAGAGGCAGCAGTCAGAGGGACCGACCAATGCTTTCCGACGGGCTCGACCCCGGTTGGTTGGAAACTCACCACATTCCCTTAAGGACGGCGTTTCAGCTGTCAGGATTATGAAGTCGGTTTCCGACAGCCATTCCATGTCGGCCTTTCCGACATGGAAAGGCTGTCAGAAAGCGACACTGGGGGCCTCTAGCAGGGCCCCGTCCCTCCGCTGCCTCTGCATTTGGGCCCCCCTAAACATCCCTGCACCGTGTGGTGCCTGCCACACAGTGCAGGGATGTTTGGAAACATCCATTTTTCTATGGGAGCTTATGCTGCTGGCGTTTTTTGCCCACCGCACAAGCTCCCATAAGAAAATGGATGTTTCCGACTGCACTGTGTGCGGTCCCATCCAAATGATGCGGTCGATTCCCAATCTGCACCGCCTGACATCGTAATCAGGGCTTTAATGTTCTACCATGAGTAAATATGTTAGTACATTGAACATATATGAAAATGTGATCTCATTCAACATTTAAAGGGATGCTCCAATATGTATATTTATAATCAACTTCGCTGTGGGAAGCCAATAGATTGGACCTCCGCCGCTCCTGTAGCACATTTACAATTCTATATCTTTAATTGGGCAGAAAGGAAAAAGGATAGAAAAGATGTTGGCTTAAAACTGATCACTTGAAAAATAGCTACTTTACTAAAGAAATTTACCTATGGTGCTATATTATTTTAAGACATTAAAGCTCACATAGCATTCACTGTGCTATCAAACATTTGTATTATGGTGTGGTAAATTCACAGTATCAGGTTAAGGATGAGGTTGAAGGACTTTTTCTTAGAAAGATTTCAACCTACAAGAGCTCAAAGCATCCTTATAGAAGTTTCTGCAAGCGCATGGCTTTCTCTGGATGTCTCAACACCATCTAGAGATTATACTGAATACTTCTGAAAGTAAACATTAGCAAAAGACAAGGTTTACGTTTCTGTAGCTTACTAAATGGCTATTGCACATAGTAATGTATTTATTACACCACAACTGAATGCAATATTAGTAGCTAAATTACGTTTGCAATACAGTGGATGACGCTTACAAAATTATGCTCTGCTCCCATTTATGAGTATCATACCTCCACTATAGTAACCTCGTGCATAGGAGAATCGGCTTGTAACCCAAAGGGCTCCAAGAATAGAGGCTGGTATCTAGATGGGGGAAGAAAAAGGAGAATGTGAAAGCTACAACCAAAATCCACAGAATTCTGAAACATTATAGAAACCGCATTTAGTTTGTGGCTTTAAACAATTGTTCTGCTACCTACAAAGGTGGTGTCTGTTAGAAATGGGATTTCTGGTTGGCTAGGGCTTGCGCCTAAGCCAGGCAGAAACCACTACTCTAGTCACGGCAAGGGAGTTACACGCTGAAGATAACCCCTGCTCACCCCCTTGGTAGCTTGGCACGAGCAGTCAGGCTTATCCCAGAGGCAATGTGTAAAGCGTTTGCGCAACACACACACAGCAACAACATACTAGGCACACCACAAAAGGAACTCCACACAAGGTTATGAATAAAACTAGCCTTTGTATTATCATAAACACATTAGAATAGTAATCACACAATATACACTGTGCGAACTGGCACTAGGCAATATTTACAGGGGATTATGTACACATGCCAGGGCCAATTGGGCCACTGTCAGAACCATCACAAAGTAACGATAGTAAATGTAGAACCAATAATAAACGTAGAACACAACCAGTAATTACTGGCAAATACTGTACTCAGCATTATCCTGCAACATAGATTATATTATGCAATCAGTATCACATCAGACGTAAAATACATTATGCGCCAACCTCATAAGCCTAAACATATTAGACCATAACCTCCTAACCATAAATCACATTAGGGGCATAAATTACAGTAGAGAACAACCTCACAAGCATAAACCACAGTATGCAAATAACCTTATAAACATAAACCACATTAGAGGCATAAATCACAGTACATGAATCACATTTCCTGCGTACCACATAAATCACATTAGGGCCTGGCGCCCTATCAACCTCACAGTCCCCCTGGCCAACTGGCCTTCTCAGAGGGCTCAAATGCCCTATGTCCATAATGTCAGGGCTGCCAATGCAGTAGAAACCAAAAGTGCGCAATTGCGCTGGGGCAGAGGAGTGCATCTCACTCCTGTCTCATTCAAAATGCCCCCAAAGAAATGATGGCCTAAACGTTGCAGCTGCCGCTAATTGCCGTGCAGCTGTGAAGCAAAGAAGGCCTGGCACCACTGTGCCCTCTCCTGTCCCACTCAGGGACTTCTATACCAATCTGCGCAAAACGTTGCAGCTGCCCTCTATCAGGCGGGGCAGCTGGGAATAAACAAAGTAAAGGGGCCCTCGCACATCTGTGCCTCTCCAGCCCCACTGGGACTCTATCACACAATGCCCCCATCGTTGCAGCTGCCCTCTATCAGGCGGGGCAGCTGTCACAAATACATCAGGCGGCCCTGGCACGCTGGGGCCCCGCTCTGGCGACGTAACCACATGGGGAGGGCACCGACAATGTGCCCCGACACACCCCCTGGTTTGGGAGTGAAGACAGAAGTGCCCCCAACGTTGGAGCGGCCCTCTATCAGGCGGGGCCGCTCAGGAACTAGGCACTGGCACTGTGCCTCTATCTCGCTCCCCCCCAGCCATCCCCACTCACCGGGCTCTCTGCTGGGGGGGAAGTCTCCTCTCTCGGGACTCCACTTGGCTGGGACTGGCACCGGCAATGTGCTAAGATCGGCCCTGCTCTCGGGGGCTCTTCTCCCGGTCTCCTCTGCCCGGCGGCGTCACAGCAACACGCGGGGCTCTCTCTTGCAGGCTCCGTCTCCTCTCTTCGCCCGGTCCCCCTTCCTGGGACCGGGACTTCAACGTGGGGCCTGCGAGGCTCCGGACTCGTCTCCTGGCAGCTCAGCAACACGCGGGGCTCTCTCTTCACTACGAGAGCCCCGTTGACCAGCGCCAGCATTTCTCCTGCACGCGGGGCTTCCCTCCGCTCACAGGAGCCCCGCCTGACCGCAGCCTTCTACTCGGCCGCGCTGCTATTGGCGGCCTCGGCAGCCTCTTCCTGTTCTGGGCCCCGCCCAGAGTCAGGCAAGGCCGCCTGGCTTCCGGGACGGGCCGGCGGCTCAGTTTCTCGGCCGCAATGCGGGGTGGGCACCCGCTCGAAAGATAAAACATAAAGCTCAAAAGGCACCATAATGCGGGTTGGGCACCCGCTATTTTAAATAATCATAAAGCGGGGTAAGCTCCCGCTAAGCAGGCAAAATGCGGGGGAATCCCCACGTCGGGATTCCCTCTGTCAATATCGCAGCTCAGCGCTGCAGAGCCCTCGTGCTCCTTTTTCTTGGGCAAGGCTGGGGTCCCCCTCTCTGGGGCACCAGCAATAAAAGTATAGCGCTCAGGGGGTGCAAAAAGTCCTTAAGGTTCCAGGGGCATAGCTGGGCCCAGGGAGGCCAGCACACAGGGCCCTCCAGCAGGGAGGCAAGCCCCCATGGCGGTTCCTCCTGGGCTATAGACAAGAGAAGTAGTATGCAGTTCCTGAAAAGTTCGTGTAAGTAACCGGCAGAGAGAGGCTACGAAAAGTTTAATTAGCCAGAAAGGGGACGGGGAATTCCTCCTTTCGGATAAAGTGCCCTCACACACCCAGCCCGCTGGGTGTCATGCTTCATCATCGGGCATGCTCCTCGTCGGGTCGGCGGTGCAATACCCGACGGGCACCCTCAGTGGGGGCTCTTTGGCGGAGATCTTTTTATCCTTGCCGTATGGTGCGTGTGTGTGAGGGGCTCTAAGGTGTAGAGGTGTAATATGTGAAGAAGTGCATTAAAACAGGGGACGGTGGTCAGGGCCACTTCTTTAATAATCCTGCCTCCTACCCTGATTAAAAAGGTGTATAGCGGCTAGCTACAGTGATGTTGCAGCTAGTGGCTATAATAAGGTCAACATGTTTCTTGCCTATCAGTCCCGAAACGGGATCAAGCGGCAATTCTTCAGGACCAGGGAATAAATAAAAAAACAAAAAAACACAGTGGTACAAGATCTACACTAGTGCTTGGTATGGTGGTGTAATAACCTAAAAATTACCAGTTCACTCGCACCATCGGTGGGAGGTCCGTAGGTGCTGTAGCCAATCTAGAAAAAAGAACATTTGTGAAAACAACCGGTCAATTATTAACAGAACATGAGCACAGATGGTATCAATTCCAGTGCTGTTGATTGTAATAGGCTCTGACCACATACGATCAAATTAGCCCCAGAAGGTCGTGTGAGTCATATATTGGACTTGATTCATTCACGGTTAAAAATTAATTAAAAATAGCAGCAGAGATAAAACCTACTGGGATGGCTATCAAGGATAGTAGTACATGGACTTCCATTTCGGCCACTCACCTAATCAGTAAGTGGAAATGGCCTCATCGGTCGTCGGCAGTGAAATGAGCGCGTTTAATCAACGCGTGGTTTCCTAAATGCGAGAGTGTAAAGATGCTCGTTGTAATCAAAACATTCTCAAAGAGTGAAAAAATGCATGGTGGACCCTGAACACGAGGTCTTATGGAAAGGTCTCGGTTTTGTCCCTACACCGAGACCAGACCATTTTAGAGACCACTGCGAAATCCATAATCTCTTTCGCAAAGTTAGACTAAACACCTTCTTCCATGACAAACCTAGACCGGAAAACATTGACACAGGACTGCGGAATCCATCTACCTTTACCCCAAATAGTAGTATGGTACCCAACGAGGTCCTCACCTTTGAGCAGGCTGTGCTCAAGGAACTTAAAGACATCAATCCAAATGTGCCCTTCAACAACCTGTCAAAAGCAGAATGGGCAGCCGTCAAGTCTCTAGCTGACGACCCTACTGTTACCATAAAACAGGCAGATAAGGGGGGTGCAACTGTAATAATGTCTACTGTCGACTATAACACCGAGTGTTTACGTCAACTTAACAATGAACGGTACTACACCCCTATCACTGAGAATCCTACTAAAAGACTATCTACCATAATATCGACGATGGTTTTCACTGCAGAGACAGAGGGGTGGATTTCAAAAAATGAGTCTGAATTTTTGATAACAAAAAATCCGAAAACACCGTACTTCTACATCCTACCCAAGGTGCACAAGGGCATTAGCCCGGTGCCCGGAAGACCTATTGTCTCAGGAATAGGATCTCTGCTGGAACCACTCTCTAAATTCTGTGATTATTTCCTGCAACCACTAGTGAAACAGACTCCAGCCTTTTTACTGGATACAACGTCGGTACTGCAACTTATCAATGACTGTCCCAACCAAAATGAAATTGACTTCTTAATGACCCTAGATGTGGAAGCGCTATATACCAACATACCCCAACGCGCCACTCTAGAGGTCATTGAGGATGTACTGAGTTCATCTGACTGGACATCGCCCACACCAATACCAATTTGTGATAGAATGTGCTACCCTGGCATTGACAGAAAATTTCTTTGAATATAACCAAAGCCTTTACCACCAAACACAAGGCACTTCCATGGGTAGCACATTCGCTCCGAGTGTGGCCTGTCTCTATGTGGCAGCCTTTGAATCTAGGTTCATTTTGCACCACAGCAACCCCTATGCCAACAACCTGGTTGTGTGGAAAAGATACATCGACGATATTTTGGTTTTTTGGAAAGGTGATAAGAACAGCTGTGACCAATTCTGTCAATGGATCAATACTTTGAACCCTTATCTAAAATTCACACATAACATCTCCAATTCAACAGTGCCCTTCTTAGACCTGAATATAAATCTCTCTTCAGGCACCTTAACTACTACACTACACAAGAAACCCACTGACTGCAATAGCCTTCTGCTTTTTAGTAGTCACCACCCAAGGGCTCTAAAGAACAACCTCCCATTAGGCCAATTTCTCCGGATTAGGAGGAATTGTACATCAGTGGATGACTACAAAGCAGAGGCTGCCAATCTAGCGTCAGACTTACGCAAAGAGAGTATCCACAATGCTCTGTGTCTGTGGCCATGAAAAGAGCAAGAAATAATAATAGAGAGGCACTGTTGGAAAAGAGTGAAAAAATCCCAACAGATGTAATAACATGTGTTACGTCCTACACCCCTGCGTCCACACAGATTAGAAATGCCATACGCAAACATTGGGGCATTTTGAATACAGGTAATCTCACACTACCAGCCCCGAGATTTGCATTCAAAAGAACGAGCAATTTGAAAGACCTACTAGTGCATACAAGACCCAAGCTAAAGACTAATCAAACCCAAAGAAACCTATGGGATTTACCACCTGTCGTGGGCCACTACCCCTGTGGGTCTTGTTCGGTGTGCCCCCAGACCAAACAGACTAAAGAGATATCCTTGAATGATAACTTCACTTGGCACATGAGGAGACACACTAACTGTAACACTGCTAACTGCATTTATCTGTTGTCATGCCCATGTGGCCTCCGATACGTGGGAATGACAACTAGACCTGTCAAAACTCGGATTACCAAGCATAAAAGTAACATCAGGTGCCGCAAAACCACTACACGATTGTACACTCATTTCCTAACCAACAACCACTCATGTGAGACCCTTAGGTGGGTGGTGTTGGAGGCTCACATTTCTATTAACCCCTCGGCCCTGTTTAAAATTGAACAACGCTGGGTCCATCGATTATGCTCTGACAAAAATGGCCTGAACGAAGACATCCCATGGAGCACTATTAATAACTCTCAAACGTGAGTGCCACAACTGCTACAATACTTTGTCACCCCACCATTTTGCCACTGCAAGTAGGGAGTGATTTACCACCTTTAAACGTCACCCCTTGATGGCGTCTTTAGGTCTGTTAGGACCACCATTCCCTTAAGCTATCCGTAATTTCCCATATTCAATACTGGAGCGTTCCTTCATTTTCATGCACCTCTCCAATATGGCGCCTAATTTTGACATGAGAATTTTCACTCACTCAAGATGGCCGCCACTTCTTACCTTCCACACGGGGGTGTCTTACATTCTAGCTACCGCGCTACGAGCATGATGCCGCCCAGACGCACCTGCTCCGTCATGTTATCTGCAGCAAGAACCGTGCTGGCAGTAACCTTCCGGGTCTGGCAGTCTGGGTTAGGTTTTTCCGCCGAGTGGGCGCGAGTTTCTGTAAGTATGCATTCCTTTCTGCTACGGAACCGATGACCAAGGTAAGACCCACCAACGCTCGATAGGAAGCAAACTTGTTGTCATCCCGTTAACCCCAACAAGCCTATACTGTTAAGGTACTAGTGATTACCTAGTCTCCTAGCGCCATTTGGCCTTCACCTGCCAATACACTGGGAGGGACGCGGTGGTGAGTCTGGGGAAAACGGGACACCTCCGACATTGGAGTATACTCTACCGCCACCGCTACGCCCGCTCTCATACCTGGCTGGGTGCATAGTGAGTTCCTGATGGTAATTCACCCGTACCTTGAAGAATCTGTGGGGCGATGCACCGCTTTTGTGATTATTGAACGCTGGGTCCTTCAGGGTCCACCATGCATTTTTTCACTCTTTGAGAATGTTTTGATTACAACGAGCATCTTTACACTCTCGCATTTAGGAAACCACGCGTTGATTAAACGCGCTCATTTCACTGCCGACGACCGATGAGGCCATTTCCACTTACTGATTAGGTGAGTGGCCGAAATGGAAGTCCATGTACTACTATCCTTGATAGCCATCCCAGTATGTTTTATCTCTGCTGCTATTTTTAATTAATTTTTAACCTTGAATGAATCAAGTCCAATATATGACTCACACGACCTTCTGGGGCTAACTTGATCGTATGTGGTCAGAGCCTATTACAATCAACAGCACTGGAATTGATACCATCTGTGCTCATGTTCTGTTAATAAGTGACCGGTTGTTTTCACAAATGTTCTTTTTTCTAGATTGGCTACAGCACCTACGGACCTTCCGCCGATGGTGCGAGTGAACTGGTAATTTTTAGGTTATTACACCACCATACCAAGCACTAGTGTAGATCTTGCACCACTGTGTTTTTTTGTTTTTTTATTTATTCCCTGGTCCTGAAGAATTGCCGCTTGATCCCGTTTCGGGACTGATAGGCAAGAAACATGTTAACCTTATTATAGCCACTAGCTGCAACATCACTGTAGCTAGCCGCTATACACCTTTTTAATCAGGGTAGGAGGCAGGATTATTAAAGAAGTGGCCCTGACCACCGTCCCCTGTTTTAATGCACTTCTTCACATATTACACCTCTACACCTTAGAGCCCCTCACACACACGCACCATACGGCAAGGATAAAAAGATCTCCGCCAAAGAGCCCCCACTGAGGGTGCCCGTCGGGTATTGCACCGCCGACCCGATGAGGAGCATGCCCGATGATGAAGAATGACACCCAGCGGGCTGGGTGTGTGAGGGCACTTTATCCGAAAGGAGGAATTCCCTGACCCCTTTCTGGCTAATTAAACTTTTCGTAGCCTCTCACTGCCGGTTACTTACACAAACTTTTCAGGAACTGCATACTACTTCTCTTGTCTATGGTAGTTGGGCACGTATGCTGGACCTTCTGATAAACGCCCATTTTCCTTGTGTCTCCCTTTTTTGTCAATATGGTTCCTCCTGGGCCCCAGCAGCAGCAAGCCCCCAACAAGTCAGGAACAAGCACCAGCACACCCACACATGTGGTCACAGCCCCTACATTTATACCACTTCTCTCCTTTGTCTGCAGTGTAGGGTTTGTGGGAACCAGATGCAACTGGTTCAGGGGGGATTTGGAGCACTTTGTTTACCAAGCTCCTCTTCCCCTTTGTCAGGTGGGGGCTAGGTGATCAGACACACCACAGGGGGCGGAGCCAGCATTGTCCAGGCTGGGCACAGTCCTATTCAGAATCAGGGGATTACTCCTCCCACTACTCCCAATGCAGATGTCCCATTCAGCCTAGCGCTGACTCACCCTGCCCCTCCTGGAGCCACACACACCTCCCAGCCCCTGTCATTCAAAAGCCAGACATGCAATTCACATCAGGCAGGCAGACACATAGCACACAGAAATGCCAACTTCTAAAAGTGGCATTTCTCAAATAGTTATAATAAATCTGCGCACACCATTGCACAGCATTTATTATTACAATTCCATACATACTAAACTCGACCACGCTGCTCCTCTCATCCCAGGAATTACCACTGACACACTTATCAGGGAATCCCCAATGCATTCCTATGGGAGGGCAGGCCAATCTGACCAAATGTAACACAGAGAGCGCACGCACTTTACACTGGACAGCAGTGCTAAAGTGCCCAGAGGCCTAAAACCACCAACACCATGTCAGAGAAAAGCAAAAAGTTTAGGGATGACCCTGCAAAAGGGCCAAGTCCAACAGTGTCAAATGCACCAACCTAAATGATTGCACATTTAGAAACGTGAAACATCGCCAAGAGTCATCGAAGGCGTTAGTGGAGGATCATGCCTGATTTTATTTACACAAATGCCCTTTCCTCTGATGCAAAATTACGATGGATGTTACAAAGTGTTTAACCTGTGCTTGACATCTGCCTTTGCTGTTGTACATGCCTTAGTTTATTTCTCCTGCACATTTTTAAAACAGACTTCATATTTTCCTTAGCAGTGCATCAAACGTTTCTTAATTGTTTGATGATTCGCCTTCTTGCTTAACATGAAGCCAAATACAAATATATACATGCATGACGCAGTTGCGAGTAACAAAATCGTCACTGACGAAGCAGTCATAAAATTTTAATGACGAATGCTCTGTAAGAGGGTTTCTTTTTTCTGTTTTGGGAGGTGCATCTGTATCCTCATTCTGCATTCGGCTCTGCATGGCAGCCTCCACTTTCACTAACCTCTACTCTTCTAGCTTTTGTTTTGCAGTTCATTAGGACTGGAGGGGCATGCACAGCAGATAATGACTCACCAGCAAACATAGGGCCATCCAGCAGTCAGCCCTCAGTCTTGAATGGCACCACGCAATCAGCACCCAGCTTCGCACAGTCCCTTGCAGAAGACTCCCAAGATGGACCATCGCATGCAGTGCAGCAGATTCTAACCTTTGCAATAAGACAGTATCAAGGGCACACTCCGCTCTAACACACAGCCCACGCGGGTGCTTTCACCCTCCTCTCCATCCTCCTAAGCCAACCTTTCACAGGGTGCTTCATCAGGTGAGAGCGTATGGCAAGCACATTTATGGAAATTTCTCTCAGGGACTTCCCATACATAAATAAGTAGCATTTTCTTGAGGACTGTTGGGGGGGGTGCGAGTCCTGAAATGAATCTCTAGCAGTAATTTACAGCTCACAAAAGGATAATCTAGGATTTAGCTGGGGCGACAAAGGAGCTGGTTGCCATTGTATCCCTGCTCCATGATGCCCAGGCCGGATCTTCCCACCCCTCCATTTTCATTATTGATGGCAAGTTTATCATTAAATGTTCAAAGGCCGGAGTATCTTTGAGGTTTAGCTACAATGATGTTGTTTGATAAACTTTCAGAGGGATGCAAATCCCCAAAAAACGACACCATTTTCAATAGTGATGTAACGGATCCAATCGATGAATCCTGCACCTTTTTATTCTCATAGCAGCATACAATATATGTCCATCACAGGGTGAGTCTTAAACACAGTTTCTGCTGAAGAACTCTCAGTCTACTGGCTACTGACAGCTGTCTACAAGAAGGTAAGTAACAGTAAAGGTGCAAAACGGATTCTATTTATGGTTTATTTAATAAATGTGCACCACCAGTCGGACCAAAATGTCACCCGTCCTCTTCATATTACTGTCAGAACAAGCCTGAGGGTGGTGAGCAACCACCACTGCGGGTCTAGGCCATGTGATCTACAGTCTGCGTGATTAGTTCTCTGTCGAAGGAGAGTGCTTCTTGGACTATTCATCTGGCGATCAGTGTGGTAATGAAAGTATGGAAGCACAGGTAAAAAGATACCCCCTTGGTAGCTTGGCACGAGCAGTCAGGCTTATCTTAGAAGCAGTGTGTAAAGCATTTGCACATAACCAACAGTAATACAGTGTAAGCACTACAAAAGGACACCACACCAGTTTAGAAAAATATCCAATATTTTTATATACTTAAGACAAGACCAAAAATGATAAAAATCCACAATACAGTACTTAAAAATCTTCAGTTATCAAAATATGCTTGAAAAACAGTTCCTTGATGTCGATAGCGCCGTCCGGGGCCATCACGGCGTCATGAGCAAACAAATCCAAACAGTTCTGGCTGACCGCGGCGTCGCGGGCCAGCTACGGTGTCGGGAAGACCAGCAAACAGTACCTTTTAGAAATGCATGGCGTCGGCGACCTCACGTTGAGCTTCCGAAAGCACGGCGTCCACAGGCATCGGTTCCAGAGGTGGGTGCAGGAGTCGTCGGGGCCCTCGAAGTCACACGCGTTGCAGATCTAACTCCTCTCTGTTGAAGTCAGGAGCGCTGGCGTCGGTGCGAAGTGCAGTGTTGCGGTGCCCTCAGGTCGCGGTGCGAGCAGCGGCTCGGTGGCGGCATCAGATGGCGTCGTCGGTGAGACCAGGGTCGTGGTGCGAAGTGAATGCGGTGCTCGTCGCGGTGCTGGCAGGTCGCGGTGCAAGCAGCGGCGTTGTCGTTGCTGAAGCGCTGTTCGTCGGCTGACGAACGGGAGTCGATGGCGCCGGCGTCGGGAGGCCAAGGCTGCGGTGCGGGATGAGGACGGTGCGTCGTGTAACTTTACGAGTGGTGCCCTCGAACCACGGTGCAAGCAGCGGCGTAGATTTCGGCGTGGAGCGGCATCGTCGGGGATACCAAGGCGTCATCGTGAAGCGAGGCGGAGTGCGGTGCCCACAGGTCGCGGTGCGAGCAGCGGCTCGGTGGCGGCATCAGCAGGCGTCGTTGGTGAGACCAGGGTCACGGTGCGGCAGTGCCCTCTGCGGTGCCTTCAGCACACGGAGTCGGCAGCGGCGTCGTAGACGGCGTCGGGTTGCTTTTTCTTCTGTTGCAGCACAAAACACACAGTCGCCAGTGCTGAGGGCAGAAGAACTTGAAGTCTTTGCTGTTCCTGAGACTTCTTGAACAGGGGGCAAGCTCTACCTCAAGCCCTTGGAGAAACTCACAAAAGTAGATTGCAGAAAGTCCAATCCAGTCCTTTCACTGCCCAAGACAGAAGCAGCCACTGAAGGCCAACACAGCAAAGCACACAGCAAAGTGGTAGTTCCTCCTCACAGCTTCTCCAGCTCTTCTTCTTGGTCCAAAAGAGTTCTAAAGTTCAGGGGTCTGGGCCCCAATATTTATATCCCAAAATCCTTTGATCGCTTAGGCAGAGAGTGTCTGTGCCCAGCCAGAACTAGTTCTGCCTTCTCTGGTGTGCCTTCCTGGCAGGAGGTGGAGACGGCCTTTGAGGTGCAAGGAAATCTCCTCCCCCTTCCCCAATTGCAGCCCAGGTCTATTCAGCCCTTTCGTGACCCACCTAGACTATCTGGGGCCACTCCTGCTCCCCAGCCTTCTGTCATCCAAAACCCAGACAGGCAATCCACATTTCAGCAGAGGCACACGGGATGACTGAGCAAGAAAATACCTACTTTCTAAAAGTGGTGTTTTCAAACACAGAATGTAAAAATCACCTTCACTAAAAGATGCATCTTTAGATTCTGAGTTCAGGCATACTAAACTTTATTTCCCTACCTAATTCCTCGGGCCAGTTATGTTTATAAGATGTTATAAACAAACTCCCCATTTTGTCCTATGGGGAACAGGTAGCCTTGCAATAGTGAAAAACGAAATTGGCCGTAATTCACTATCAGGACATACCACACACACCAGGGCATGTCCTACCTTTCACATACACTGCACCCTGCCCACAGGGGTACCTTGGGCCTACCTTAGGGGTGCCTGACATGTAAGAAAAGGAAAGGTTAGGGACTGGCAAGTGTGTGCACTGGCCAAGTCGACATGGCAGTTACAAACTGCGTGCAGACTCTGCAATGGCATGTCTGAGTTACCTTTTCAGGGCTACTCACGTGGGTGGCACAATCAGTGCTGCTGGCCCACTAGTAGCTTTTGATTTACAGGCCCTGGCACACTCAGTGCACTTTACTAGGGACTAACAAGTAAATCAAATATCCAGTCATGGAAACACCAATCCATAACACAGTTTACACAGAGAGCATATGCACTTTAGCACTGATTAGCAGTGGTAAAGTGCCCAGAGTCCTAAAGCCAACACAAACAGGTCAGGGAAAAATAGGAGAAAGAAGCAAAAGGTTTGGGGATAACGCTGCAAAAAGGGCCATTTCCAACACCTAGCTATTAACCTTGTCCATGGGAAACCCTTCGCCACACCTGCACTTTCCACCTGGCATAGGAGTAACCTTAGTTTACCTACAGATATATCCCAGCAGGTGAATAGCACCACCATTGACAACGAGGTAATGTGACACACCCTGCCCCCTATGTTACACCACTGTACCCAGGTGAGTACTGTCTCTGTCCATAAAAAGCAAGAAACCAACAGAGGACCGACAGCTGTCACTGTTATGAACCAGGCCCCGCCATCCACTGCTCGGAGGAGCCTCCATTTTGGGTCCTTGGGTAGGCCTCAAGTCCAGCCTTGGGGCTGGCAAAGAATCCTCCACTTGCTCCTGAGGTCTCTCTCACCTCTTAGGTTTCCCAGAGTGGGGAGGGGGCACCCAGAGGTGCTACAGACACTCCTTCCACTCTTTCTTCTGCCATCTCTCAGCGGTGATAACCTGTAGAGGGCCTTTCAGTTCAGGGCAGCCCAGGACTTCGTGGGGGCACATGCAATCTACAAGGGTGACACACTGTGCTGGTGTCCTCTAGGGGTCTGTCTGTTGCAGGCCTTCTGTCCTCTGTATATGTGAAAGCGCAAGTAGCACCTCCAGGACAGAGGTGTCCTCACCAGGGTCAGTTGGTGGGCGCACTCCTGAGAAGATAACCGCTGAACCACTGGCCCTCCCACTGTGGATTTCATCCACCTCCTACCACTTACCCTTTTTCTGGGCCACCATACCTTCCGTTTAGGGACAGGACTTTTTGGGGAGCTCTGGGCGACTGTCCCTTCCAGCTATTTTCTTTCCTCACCAGGGGAGGCCGATTGCTAAGGATGCCGTCCACGGGCATCTGGGGACTGACAATGACTTTAATCTACTCAAGTACCCTCCCCCATTACAGGAATACCGGTGCCATTGCTCGGAAAAATCTTGCCCATGGACCTGCGTCACCCAAAAAACCTGTCCTCCTGGCACATACTACTCTGGGAAAGCACCAGCCTTGCCATCACCATGGTCTGGCTAGCACAGGTATCTCCAAGAGCAGTGGCAGGGCCCCCATTCACTTGGACTTCCTGGAACTGATGTGTACTACCTTCAGGGATCATTAGCTTACCTTCTAGGTCCAGACCCCAACTAAGGGACACTAGGGCATTCTCTACCCTTTCCTCCTGGGAATAACCTTCCCCCCCAGGGCTGCACTGGCCACCCATTTGAAGCTCCCACCTGTGGGTGGTTTCCTGGGACATAGAGAGTACCCCTTTTACCCCTTCTCCCCCATCTGCCATCACTAGGGCGGATAAAAGGGTGCCCTGGGCTTCCCTCCATCAAAGCCTCCCCTTCTGTGATCTGAAGAGGCCTGGGACTCCTCAAAGCTCTTTTGGGGTGCATTTGGGAACTTCTCTGTATTATCCTGGCCTTCCCCTTCCCTCTGCGAATAGGAACCTGAACCACCATTCCTGTGGTCACTCCTGGGTGCCTTCTTTGACACTATGGTGCTCATCCAGAGGTCAGCTTCCTTCCTAAGCTTGCTGGCGCAACTCAGTAAAACAATTACTTGAAATGTGCTCCTTCATAACTAAATTGTACAGCCCATCATAATCATTTATTTTGCGGCCCTCATCCAACCATCCAATGAGCTACTAGAAGAATCCACAAAATCCACCCATGATGGGTGTGACTGCTTCTGGCTATTCCTGAACTTCAAGCGACACTTCTCATGGGGTCAGACCCAACTTAGAGATAAGGACTTTCTTCATGGGGGCATACGTCATCTGATCAGCTACTTCTAGGGCCCTTAAGGTATCCCTTCCGGCAATGGGCATGTGCTTCCACAAACTGCACCCCTCAAATTCCACCCTGGGGCCCTATGCATATGTAGGGCTGCCTCATATACTGCAAAGCACTTATCTATGTCACCCCCCACCACATAGTTAGGCACCAGGTGTTTGGGGATGAGGACTCTTTTACCTCTCCTAGGCACTTCACTGTCTCCCACCATCATTACTGGACTCAGAAGAACTCTTGGCTCTCAGGCCCTGCTCTCATTGGCTTCTCCCATGGGCCACCAGGGCCTTCTCATCCTCCAAGGCCAGTGTAAATTTCTTCTCCTCCAGTCTGTGCTGCTGTCTTCTCCTCAGCAGCCAGCTTTCACTCCTCCAAGTCTAGTGTAGCCAGCCTCAACTTCAAGTCCCTCTACGCCTGGCTGCCCTCCATCTCTGATTGGGACGCACTGTAAACTGCCACACTGCTGCATGCTCTGGACAACGCTGGTGAGACTGCCTCCTCACTGTCATCTTCATTCCCCTCTTCAACTTCATCCTCATTCTCCTGATGTTCACTGTAGCTGACAGACCTCCTCCCAGGCTCTAATGGCAATGTGATAATCCTCCTTCTTGGGCTGCTTGGTCAGCTTAATTCTCCTTTGCTTGCACATGCTCCTAAGCTCTGCCATGCTGGAGATTTCCAGTCAGGCCCACCTCCATATTCCCCAAAACTTAAGGTGCAAAAATGGAGGGCAAATCTGAATTTAGGAAACCGCAAGAACATGCTACATAATCAAAGAAGGACTCTTTGCCCTCCCTGGTCCTTACATGTGAAGCACACTCTTGCCTAAGTTTAAATTCTGGACACTGCCACCTGATCTTTAGAATCAAAAGTAAACCTTACCAGCTTAGTGATCCCCACCCAGCTTCACAACAAGTCTAAAGAGTGCCTCGAAGAAAAGAAGTGCCAAATGTTATATTTTAAATAAATTCACTCCCATGCTCGCTCACACACTCTCTCACTTAGCCATTCACTCAGTGTTGTCACTCAATACCCGGGCCACTCACTTACTCACCAAAATCACTCAGTAACCCACTCACTTGCTCAATCACTGATTTGCTCAATTAACTACTCACTCAGTCTTTCACCTCATTAACTCTCAAGTGCTCACTCGGCCCACCATTTCACTCACTCATTTGCTCATTCACTTTATCACTGTGCTAATTAACTACATTTGTTCATTTATCTCAGTCACTCACTCATCTATCTACTCACTTGCTCATCTCACTCATTTATCCAGCTCACTAAATTGGTTATTTGCTAAGTTACCTCACTCACTAAATCACTTGCACCTTTACTTTTTTGCCCACTGAACTGTCCATCCACTTGCTAGTTCACCTTCCTCACTTACTTGCTCAATAAGTGACCCCTGCCTTTCATACTCATATGTAAAACCCATCAGCTTTTCTAGTTACTTGCTCAATCACTCACTTATTCACTGGTCACTCAATCACCCACTCAACAGTCACACTCGCATATTCACTCACTCAGTTATTCACAGCTGCTTACTCTCCCAACTCAATTCCAATCCTTCACCCACCTAACTTGCGTTTAGTGCCTCATTCGCTAATTCACTAGCTCACTCACGTATCAGTCCCAATCTCCCCAGGGTCTCGTTCTATGCCACCTGCCTCTTCAATGACTCTTGTGCTAAAGCATCGGTGGAATCCAGATGCTCCGAGCCAGTGAGAGAACACCTGAGGACAGAAATGACTGCAGCAGCTTCAGCATTGTTTTACTGAAGACTTAGAGCAGGCAGACTACCCAACCCAGTCAGATGATTGGCTTTCTGCTTCCACCATGGCACTGATGTTGCTGTCACAAGAACAGTCTCATACGATAAATGCGGTGCTATTAGGTGCTTCAGGTCTGCCATGATAAGGGGCCTGGGAGAGAAACGTCATGTGGGACCAGCAAGACTTGAAGTGCAGTCCTGGGTCCCTATTCAATCACAATAGTCTACTTCAGAAGGATTCTGTGCCGAGACTGCAACACCTAGTGGCCAGTGGGTATTTTACTGGGTTTGTATTTAGCTTGTCAAAAGCAATGGTGCAGGAATGTAACCAGTCCCTTAATAAAAGTGTATTTGAGAAACTGCCCTTAAAATCATAGATACAGGAAGAATGCCTGCAGTTTGACAAATGAAGTTTGAAATTGGATAATTTTTTTGCCCCTACCGCTACACTCTTGCAAGTTTAAGGCAAATGATTGCTGTTAATAGCCAAACTGTTCATCTGTTGTGCGATTATGAGGGCCTGACTGAGGTAACTGGGGCCGGGAAGGCTTGGTGTAGGGAACTGGGTACTTGTTGCAGTACCCCCACTTTTTGCCTGTTTTTTTAAATGCAACTTTGACTGAGGCATACTGGGTCCCTGTTAACCAGGTTCCCAGTATCAGTGTTCTTTCCCTAAACTGTACCACAATTGGAACAACTTCAGCAACCCCTGTAAGTCCCTAGTGCAATGGTATCCCTGGGGCATTGGGACTGAAGAGGGTCCACTGGGGCTGCAGAACAAATTGTGCCACCCTAGGGACCCCTCACCAAGATCATGCACATTGCCATTGCAGGTTGTGCTTCTTGGTGCACAGAAAACTGAAGAGTCGACATGGAGCACATCTGTGTGCCATGCCTGAAGACACTGCATGCAGTATAGGCAAGACACCCCTACTGTAGGTCTTAAAGCCCTAAGGCAGGGTGCAATATACTTCAAGTGAGGGCATATCTGCATGAGCAAATATGTCCCTGTAATGGGCAGTTGGATTACTGCCAGTGCAAGTCAACAGTGAAGCCATGTTAAAACATTTGCTGGGCACTGGTGAAAACAAGTTCCCCAGCTACATGATGGCTTCACAGGAAATATGGATGTCTGATATCAAACATCTTGTATTGATGAACCCACACTGATTCCAGTGTTGGATTTATCAATACATGCACCCAGAGGGGACCTCAGAGGTGCCCCTTGAAACCGTAACAATTGCTGGTGGGCTGACTGGCTGGTTTTAGCCAGCCTGACACCAGAGACGAATTCCAGGACCCCAAGGGTGAGGGCCTTCGCTCTTTGGAGGCCAAAAACCAGGCCAGCTCTGGCAGGGGGTGGTCTTCCACCCCCCTCCCACGATATGACTTGCAGATTAACCTACCAAGGCAAGGGAGCTTCAAAGCAGATCCTCCGCCTTTGGTATGGGACGCTGGTTTCTCTCATAGGAGAGGATGACAACCCCCTTGTCCTGCTCCACTTTTGGTGGGAGGACAGGCGGCAAAATTAGTTCAATTAGTAGGGGTGCCCACATTCAGCCAGCACCACCCCTAGGATGGAGCAGGTGATGTGGACCCCTTTCTACAGATTACCCCATCTTGTCTTGGAGAGAATTAACGAACCAGGGTCAGGGTTTTGCCCACTTCCCAACAGAAGTAGTCATAGGGGAGTTTAGTCACCCTAAAGGTAAGTAACTCATTAGCTACTAGTTCCCACTCCCTCTAACGCCCCTAAATTCAGTATTGAGGGGAGTCCTTGGCACCAGAGAAGCATATCCTGGTGACCTAAGAGGAGAGAGCACTCCGAAGAGCTGCAAAAGGAGAGAAGACTGAAGAGAGCACCTGACATGGCCCCTGGCCCGCCGGCCAGTCTGCAGCCCTTGTCAAAAACGGCACCAAATTCGACTCGTCCTGCATCTTTTGACTCCAGAAACTTGGGAGGTCCGCCTGCCTTCGAAAAAGACTCAAGACCTCCTGTGAACAGTGGACCTGTTTTGAAGAAACCTCAAAGAATAGACATTGAGCCTCCAGAAGCGCCAAAACCAGACACCTGAAGCAACCACTGCACCCGCCGCCTCCGGCCAGAGCTGACATGGGACAACAAGGTTTCCCAGCCCTCCAGAGCGCGGGTCCATCGTGGTTTCACCCCTCCTGAACTCACCAGCATTGCCTGCAGCCTCTACACACAGGCCCCCTCTACCACAACTGCTCCGGTAAGGAAAAACCCGATGCCTAAAGACATCTCTGCACCCATCGCCACTGGGCCTTGGAGAAGAGGACCAAGTTCCCCCATCCCAGAGTATCGCAAGGCCTGAGCTCACTCGCTAGTTCAGCCAGACTGGCTGCAGCCTCTTTTTACAGAGGCCGATCACCATTGAAATGCATTGGACAGGCAACGCTGTTTTGCATCCTGCATCCAGCCGCCCTCGTACGGCTGGTGGTGTACTGTTGGTGCTGCCTTGGACCTTGCCCACCACTCACATTAACTCCTGGAGATTGGTCCTGTAAGTCAATGTACTATACCCGTTTGCAAAACTTTTGCTTTCTTCCATAGGATAACATTGCCAAACTCAGAAATTGTGCTGTGTCCACTTTTTAAAGTGAAAAAAATGTATATTTAAAAACGACTTACCTGAACGAGTTTCCACTGATGCCAAAACATATATAACAATACTTCCTATTTTTATAAATTGGTGTGGATCACCTTCTTGAGTCGTGTTATCATTTATTGACCACTGTGTGCAGTTTGCAAATGTCTTGCACTCCTCTGTGTTAAGCCTAAGGCTGCTCGACCACACTACCCCCTAATAGAGCACTTTGGGTCTGCATCGCAAGCCCCTGTTCACTAGTAAGAGAACCCCTGGAATCCTTGCATGCTATATCCGATTATTGATACATCACATAAAGAGCCAGAGTCCTACACTCTGCAACTAACAAACCTATGTGCACATAATACCCCAAACAAATAAAATGTTCTGAGGAGGCAGTGAGAAGTCACAACACTGGCTGTAATGATGGGAGTGCTTCGAGACCACTGTTATAGTTGGAGTACATGCTTTCACATATATGAAAAAAAATTGTCAGCAAAACTACCCCAACCAGGCAGTCTGCACTTACTGATGAGCACAGATGGACAATTTCACATCAGAAACCAAAAGAAAGTTCAGACACCTTTAAACCCCCAGCGCTCAATCTAGAGCAGATGTTTGATAGATAAATGGAACGCTAACCACAGTGGCAGTAACTCACGATCTAACCAGGTTTAATATAATCTATAATGATTACAAAAAAAAAAAAAAAAACCATTGATGACATGTTTCCTCCAAGATGCTGCTACAACAATACGTTGGACACAGTGACCATCTTGGTTTATGAGAAATCCCTCGGGAGCTCATGAGAGTGCAAGAAGCACTTTTTTTGCAGCAAGCACATAAAGTATGCCCAATCAAATTCTGTATTCCTGGCTCCCAGCATTTGGGCAGAGCCAAAGCCCCTCTCCTTACGATTCTCACATAAACGTCTGGCAACAACTACACTGTGAAGCCAGGCCTTAAAGAAAAAGCAGTGCAGGTAAAGGAATCGAAAGACAAGTAATAGGTCCGCGCTCCAGAGGAAAGACAAACAGCAGGAGAGTAAAGAAAGCCAACAGAGCCTGAAAAATAAAAAGCAAGCAAATGAGAGTGAAAATAAAGTCAGCCAATGGTAAACAATAGGCAGGCCCTAAGCTCCGACAGCATTACAGCTGTCTTACCTAAGACCTGAAAAATAGTTCCTCATCAGCGAGAAGTGGAAGGGCACAAGTCAATGAGTCCAACGACTGGTGAAGAGGGCATGCTCCAGGGGAAAGACAAACAAAAGATGAACAAAGAAAGCCATTAAATAAGAAGCAAGCAAATGAGAATGACAAGCCACCAATGGGAAACAACGTGCTGCAAGACCGTTCAAGGGCTTGGTGAGCGCACAATAGGCCTGAACTAAAAATGAAGGAGAAGATGGGAGTATGAAATGGCACATCACAGAAAGAAAATGCAGGGTGGGGAAGATCGAGGGAGGAAAGAGGTGTTGTTAAATAAAGTAGTCAAGGGAACTAACTCACCTACCTTGTAACCAATAAATTCAATATTGTCCTTTTTTATTTTCAAAATTTTAACTTGGAACTAGATGGGAAGTATTCAGTTAACGTGCCTGTTAATCGTGAAGGGTAATCAAAATGAATAAGGGAAAACAAAAAGAACGATCAATTCAACCTTTGCTTGTGTCTAAATTTATAATATCCTGATGCATTAACATGAATACACATGGCTGCAAAATCTTTTTCTTAAAGAGCAAGTTACAAACTTACCGGAAAAGCAAGCCCTGCTAACAGCTGAAAGATTAACCAGGTTGGTAACACTTCCAGGGTGTTCTGATGTGCTCGCTGGATGCAGTTAAATATTTGATCTTTATCCGAGTACATTTTAGGATACTGTAATCAAAAATATTTCAATTAATAGTTGTAGTCCACATTATAAATGAAACATTTTTTCAAGCATGTTTCTATTTATAACTTGCACCCAAACCACCACCTCCCCAGTTGATCAAGCACTCCTATGAAGCTCTTGTATTAGTGAGCATATATGAGCTTACCATCTTTTTTTTTTTAATAAACTAAAAATAGTCAAAATGAATAACGGTGAAATTGTTTTAAAAAAAGAAACCTGAACAGGGATACATTTGAAAGTGTTGCTCATCCAATAGGGATATGGGGAAACTAAACTTTCTTCCTCTCTCAAGACACCAGTCTTGCTTTTTGCTTCCTCACATTCCTGGTCTCCAATTTCTTTTGTCAAAGAATTATGTGGATGACTGAATGGGAAAATAATCCTGTAAATACATTTTTTCAATGCCAGCTTTCACCCACCCTCTGACCCACTCTCTTTAACATCTTTCTTTGCTCTTGCAGGCTTATGTGGATCTATATGCGCAAAGCTGCAGCAGAAATCGGTGCTCAGCGGCCACCTTAAACACCCAAAATGAGCCAATGCTGCAAAGGCTACTGCAAATTGTGACACATTTGAACGGTTTCTATTTTTAAAACCTTCTCTATCACATTTTTTCATATTAAAATTTGCTTCCCTTTATTGATCCTTTCCTCTGATTTGATATGCAATTTTCCTGACTTTTTAAATTTACGGGTTTTCCTTTTCAGTTGCGCTTTATTTGCCTCTTTTTGGTTATCCTGTAAGGGTTCATTGCATAGCATGCCACTAGATGTCACTGACAAGTCATCTCAATAGCTCACAGCACGTTTGTAAAACTGAGGTTTCTACATCATCCAGTTTTCCATTAATCCAAGATCTAAATGGAAGGGCAGAGTCACTGCATTTGCTAGAGGAAATAGTGACTTGCGGCAGAGAGAAAGACTGTAAGAGCCAAACTCAACAGAACACCGCACACCCAACCACTTGTATCGGGGACAGAAATGACTTCAAAACTGTTTCTTACCAATATGCTTGAGCCAAGTGATGAAGATATAACTCTAGTCGGAGAATCCCATTCAATCTTTAGCACTAAAAGATCTCCTAGAGTAGTATTCTAGGAATCAAAAAAGTAGGGGTTTAACTCTATTTTTTTGTTATAAAATCTTAGGGTCAGATTACAAAGTCATTTAGCTGTAGCAAACCCTGAGATTCACAAAAACCAATGGAATTGCGACCGCAAAATGGCTTTTTTTTATAATGTACTGAACCTATTTTGCGATTTGGATAACAGGTTATCCAATCACAAAATGCATTTAGAAAAGCATAACGAATTAAATCACTTTTTAGAAGGTATGTAACAATTGGTTCTGTAGGGAAGTGCTATATTTCTTTATAAATAGCCTTATTTAAATCCTAATCAACTAGGAATTGCTAACTGAATGGTACAACAAATACGTAGAAAATCAAACTGACACAAAAATTAATTTAAACACGTATATTATCAATCATATATCGTGGGGCAACACAGATAATGACATATCTAGAAAACACACAGGACTGTCATGTAATATATACAATAATAAAAATAAAATATTGGACAAAGTATATCAAACATAAAAGACATTAAATACGCAGGACATTAAACAACTGAACACAAAATACATAAATGACTCCATTGGGTGTCCGTTGAAAACACATATGTATGTTTAGGCATATATCCTCATTTCTTGGATGTGAAGTATGCTAGACACTGATACAGTGTCTTGCATACTTCACATCCTAGTGTGCACCCAACTGCAACATATATGCCTTAAAGAATTCGCAGGGGAATCCATTGGGGCCTAGGGTTTTACCTGGGCACCAGTCTGCTAGGGCTGTTGCTAATTCTTCTGCTGTAACAGGGGCATCTAATGATGTTCTCGCCGCGACTGATAGGGCCCTCGGAGGTAGATCATCTATGAACTTCGTGACTTGAGCAGCAGTTAGGGTATCTCTATTGGCATACAGGGCTTGATAGTAGCCGGCGAAGCAATCGGCAATCGCCGCAGGGTCTGTGTGCATTGCTCCATTTGCACCACGAATAGTAGGGATTTGAACTGGCCTCAGCGAGTGCATACACAGTCGTTGTAGTCATTTCCCGGATTTGTCCCCCCCACTGGTAGATCCGGCTTCGAGAGGCCAGCCATGCACATCTTGCCTCCTCTAGAAGCACCTCTTGGTACGGAGGAAAGGCTTTTTCTTCAGTAAAGTAATCATTTTTTCTGATCCTGGCTGCAAATGCAGGATCTCGTACTGCAGCTCAACCAATTAGCATCTTTTGCTTAAAGTTCAAGGCACATGTGTTTTTGTGATGCTCCATAATAAGTTTAGGTGACCCAGGAGGATCCCTCCTATAAAGGGTTCTTCCTGTGCAGTCCCTGTGAGCAGTGAAAAAACTGTGGGGCCTCTGCTGGAGTGATGCAAAGCCTAATAAAAAAGTTTTCCTCTGGGTTTAGCATAGATAAGAATACGCAAGGCTTTGTTTACCTTCCAAGAACAGGGTCACATTTTTACTTCAAGAAAGGAGTTATTAAATTGGAACAAGGCAACAAACTTCATATAAGAATGCTTCTTTTGAAAGAGGTTTTGTCAAAAGGAGGGACAGAAAAGACCTCCCCAGGGAGTTCAGGTTATTTCATTCTGATTGCTTTATTTTGGGTCCAGTCAATGAAAGGATTTTCATCACTGTCAAGAAATGCTATCTGCTTGCCACTGGGAGGTAGGGCATACTCAACCACAAATATGAAAAATGCTATTGTTTCTGGACTCATGCATTATGGCTTCCTCCTCAGAGAGGAGACTCAGTGCAAACTGAGCTGCCTCTGCAGAATGCTTACTTCTGGGTACTTTTCTTGTAGGTTTCTGTTTTTCTATTTTAGAATACTTGTGAGAAGGTGAAGTGTTAAACATCTGGTCTACCTCAGGCAATGTTCCTGAGTAGGGGCAGTAGGAGAATTTAAACTAAATGCTTTATTTTTGGAATCTTGAGGACTGAACAGCAGAAAGAGTAAACATAACTGTTAACTCAGGAGCTAGGTTAGCCTTCATAGGGACCCCTAACTGGAAACATGATCATCATTTGTGGCATGGACTGGTTAGTGGTACAACAGTTTGCATCCCATGCTCTAAGGATCTGCACTGAAAAAGTTGTTTGGTGCTTTCCCACCGGGAAACATTTATTACAACTCAGGTATTACATCGTAGTGCCTTTACAACGTGGTCTGTACCACGACTGTGACGTTACCACGAGTTCCATTACAACGCAAGTAATTACAACGACTTGCTTTAGGGAATGCGATGTTGGACTGGTGTTGGATTTTAAGTCCAACACCTTCCCTACTGATACACCGACTGGAGTTGGGATAGGAATTTAAACTATTCCAAAGTCCAGCGCTTCCCTAAAACAAGTCATTGTAATGACTTGCGTTGTAATGGAACTCGTGGTAATGACACAGTTGTGGCATTTACTGCGTTTTTAAGCCATGCGTAGTTTTGGCAAGCGTGGTAACAGATGCTATTCTTTCCCACCTCTTCAGGCAAACGAGAGATTCATGGGTCACATGGTGAATGAAGACTTCAGCAGATGACCATGGTTAAGGAATGTGCAGCTAGTGCTCTGCAGGAAAAAGGTTTAACTAATGATCAAGTGTAGGTACCCGATGGCCCCATGAGGAGGTCCCTATAGAGCCACATCTGCCCTCTTTCAACCCAGACATTTGTGGTGTGACTCAAAAGCAAAGTGTGGTGCTACAAATAACAATGCCCAACATGCCTTAATACTTTGCAAAAACTTGCCTTTTTGGTTCTATAAATAGAACAAGACCATTGCAAGATTTGTTGCTTGTCTTGATTTCTGGAGACAAGAATTGGAAAGTGAGGCTTGCAGGTGAAGGTCAGCAGCCAACTGGCAGAGTCTATACCTTTGGCTATGGATTTGTTACCTGCGAGCCAGCTTTGGGCTTTGTCCCCTAGGTAGCTGTGCTTCCACAGGTAACAATTCAAAGAAGGGTTGAATAAGGTACTTCTGGAAAACTGTTACCTCATTGTCTCCGGTAGGAATGGGGTGTGATGTTAGTAGATCCCCAAAATGAAAGTCAAAGAAGCAAGTGATCCAGACTCATAAAAATCTGCAGCATGTAAGTGATATCACGTATTCCAATCAATAGATTGATCACAGAACATGCATGACCAAGACATAAAGAAAAGATAGATATTGGGTACCACTCTTTACTATCTATTTAGGAAGGGCAGATTACAGTCACTCTTCCTACCATTGTCTGCCTACATTTTTTTTTTTACAGACTTTTACATTGCGCGAACTTGACCCGAAGGTATCAGAGCGCTTTACACGAGCACCAGTTGCGTTACATGAGGACACATTCATTTTTGTTAGGCACGTGGAGATTAGGTGATTTGTCCAGAATCACAGGATGTTTTTAGACAACAAGATGGCCGCCTAGCAGGAGCTCTCAACAGAAGCTCCGGGGCAAGGAATCACAAAGTTGTGAAAATTCCTGTATATGCCCCCCAGCCATCCGTACACTCGACACGCATCGATAGATGAATATCTCCACAACGGATCGACGATATCAACAAACGGTGAACAGCGGGTAATATCCTTACCTGATATCTGCAGCCGATTGACCCGGGAGGGGTTCGGAGCTGAGACCGGTCTGAAGTGGATGCCGAGCGCCGGAACGTCCAGTGGATGAGTGTTCGGGCTTGGTCAGCTGGCGGATCCGTGTCTGGAGCGTGCGGCCGATTTCCCCTCTGCTGCTGGGCTCACGGCTGACTCGGGTGGGAATCGGAGGTGATCCGGGCTGGTGTGAGTGCCGAGCTGTGACTCCGCTCTCTCTGGTGAGTTCCCCTACATCACGGGGCATCGCTGGTGGGGTTGCGGAGCCCTTGCGCTGTTGCCACGGGGTGAGTCCCCTGCCCTCATGGGACGTCGCTGGTGCTGATGATAAGCTCTGGCGCTGTGGCCGCCGGATGAAGCCCCCTCCCTCACCGGCCTCCGCTCCATGCTCCTGAGCCGGTCTGCCCCAGTCAGGCGGTCTGGAACGCCACGAATCTGGACTTTACTCCGGGCTATTTACGTATCCAGCTGGCGCATTCGGTGTCCCGGGTGTACCAGCGATTGAAGGTGGGCTGAGACGCTGCCTTCGGGGGTGGACTGATGGCGCCACGTTCTTGAGTGACTCCTTGCCGGGTTTGGTTGCCTTTGAGTCTCGGCTGAGTGCGGCATGTCGGCCCGACTCTAACCGGTGTGATTTTGAATTTTGTGCGGTCTGACTCGGTGAAATCCGATCCTGAATGGCCTTACCGCGCTCGAAATACATGAGGCTTGGTGCGGCGGAAAGGAGAGGCTCTTGGCAGTCCCTGATGATGTCTGAAGGGGGAAACACACTCAGGGTCCTTTGAGATGCTAGGGTCCTCGGCGTTACCCCTCCGCTGCTGCCTCCTCTGCCCTGATCGGGGGGACTCCTATTTTTTGGGTTGAACCAGCAGTCTGAGCCCTGACAACTTTGGCCTCCTGATGCGACTAGCACTCTCTGAGATGCAGCTAGAAACAGTCCAGTGACGGCGGTCTTGCTAACCTTGTCTTGTTTTTGGGACCCTGTCCGGGTGGTGGTCCTCACTCTTGGCGCCCATTTTGTTTGTTTTAGTTATTTAGCTCGCCATTTTGTCCCCCTTCCTCAGGCCCAGAGATGACGCCCCTTACCTTGGACCTGAGGCTTTGGCAGTAAGTGAAATAGAAAAAGGTCTTCCTCCTCTGCACTCCTAGGGCGGCCATCTTGGAATGGAGCCCTTTTATTCTAAAGACTATACCAATTTGACTGGTTCCCTTGTCAATTATCTCCGAAACCGAGATAGTTCCAACTGATACTGATTCCCACCCAATCTATTTTGGTAAGCTTGATCCTAGGCTTTCAATAGCAGCTTGTCCTTGAGCTTGTGGACTGCGACTCTCTCCAAAGCATCTCGATTTTTCTCCCCCATTTTGGGAGTTGGACCTACTACAGGAATAAACCAAACTATTTTAAGGCAGCCGACCTACTATCCTACACCACATTAATTTGAGGTGTTTTTACACCTTCTTGCTTGTCTAATATTTTTGACACGAGGCGATGTTTACCCCCTATTATGTCTTCTTAGGTCTGAGCGCCTCCCTTGTAATTTAGCCTGAATCAGCTGCAGGATATTATTAATCCTATGCTCTTTTTGCACCCTTACGGATTTACTGTATGTCGTTTCTCTATGCATTGAACATTCCCTGTAATCTAGCCTAAGCTGCCGTAGGACATTATTAGTCTTATATCTGAATGTGTATTGTAATTGTAATTTAACGTGAACTGCTGCATGTTACTTTTTAATCTTATGTTCTATATGCATTCTTACTGATCTACCTCTTTTGATTCTTTATTGCACTGAATGTTTCATGTAATGCAGACGGAACAGCTGCGGGATATTATTAACCATATGTTTGAAGATTTATGGTAATTCAATGTTATGCCTTTATGCTTCCTAACGGATCTGCCTCATTCCGATTCTTTAAGGCACCGAATGTATCTTTACATGCGGCTCGACAATCCAGTACAATACACTTCCGGTAGCTTGACAACGCATGCAACTTCACAGAACACACTCACCGCTCTGTGCTCCACTGAACTGTTAATGCCTGTAGTCTTTTCTAATCTTTCTTTTGCCTCCTTTTCTCATCTCACTCTTTCGTCCTGGCTTTTAATCAGGTTTTTCGCCCCCTCTTTCTCACATGCCGTATGGTTCTTCTTAATCTGCTAATCACCTTTCCTGATCCACCCCCATATCCCCGCTTTACTTTCCCTTGGAACGCCCCCCCCACCACTCACCCTCATAACTCAGCCCTCCCCGGGGGCTCACTCGAGTCCCTGGCTTTCTCCCATGTTTCCCCTTAGTTCACTCCCCTCCCCTCCTCTCCCCGCCCCATTCCTTTTTCCCTCCCTCACTATTCTTCCCTCCCCCCATGACCTTTCTAGAGGATTAACATGCCTCCCCGCAATCACCCCCTCGTGACACCGGATTCACCCATTACTAGACATGGCCCCAATTCATGGACCATCCTTTACCCCCCTAACCTCTCTAAAAATGCTAAGAAGAATTTTAAGCACAAATTATTAATACGTCACCAAGAAACCTTATTCGTCGATAACTACCTCAGTCTCACCTCCACGATAAAAACCAACTACATCTTCTACTCCAAACGACCCTCCAAATGGAAAAGTATCTTCCTCAACCACCTCCCCATCTTGAAATCTTGCAAAATCCCATATGGTCTGAAACTGTCTACCTCCCCTTCCCCTGCTTTTCAAGGCGAAATTGACATCTCTATTTTCAAATCTGGTAACATCCTCATTCAAGCCTCAGAAAAACACCTCACCATCTTTGAACACCATTACAGCACCTTATCTTATCTTCTATCGAAATCTCCCTCCCCGCCTCCCAATCACATGTGGACCTCCCTCCCTCTCTCTCTCCTACTTCCATACCTCCTCTCACTGACACTTCAACTGCCTTAGATGTCTCCGAAGGCCAGACGCACTATTTCCCTCCCACATCAATTACCGTCCCTCCTTCCGAGTCCCCTTCAGCCCCCCCTGCCACTCAAACTTTCCCTCCTCCTCTGGAGTGGTTACCTCCTTACTCTAATTCCCCCCTTTCATCTTCTCCTTCCTCCCGACTCCCTAAAGTCGATCTCCCCTCGGCCCAACTTCTGACTCCAATTCCTCCCTCCCTTAACTACCCTCCCCACCTTGACCAGGACGTCGGCCCTACTCACTCTCCGCACACACAATTACCTCCCCTTGACTCTCAACGGGCTCCAGTGAATCTCCTTTCTCTCCTCCCTCCCCTCCCTTCGTCCATCTACCGGAACACCCCTCTCAACCCCCCTCCTGGGCTCCCTCCCCGCCCTCACCCTAGACCTTCCGCCATGACTATCTCAGAACTCTCTCCTCTCCCCACCGACCCCCCTGCCCCCGTCCCTATCTCTCTTATAACACAGACACTTTTTCACATAGAACTCCATCTCGCTAACCTGTCGTTTGAACTCGTTTCACTCAGGAAAGACGTCAATTCCCTCTCCGCTCTTAACCGCCCCAACCATTCTACTTCCCGGGGCTCTGTCCAAACCAACACCTCATTCCACCAACAACGGAAATCTACCCCCCTCGGTAACGATACAGATAGTACCTTCCATGCCCCAAGCCATCTTCCCTCTCCTGAGCTCGGTGTCCTCGGTCACTCTTTCCCCCATAACCCTCTGATTACTGTCCCCCCTGTCCCCCACGCATCCATCCCTGTGATCCTTGGAGCTAACAGAATGCCAACCTCCCCAGCTTCTCCCAGGCTGCCTCCGCAACTTACCACTATCCATTCTATCACCCCGCCCAAAACCAAACCTAAACCCCTTTCCTGCATGCTGGTAAACTGCCGCTCTGCTGCTTGTCATGCGATTGAAATATCGGAAACTATCCTTAGTGAAACCATTGACATCGCCTTTCTAACTGAAACTTGGCTCAATGATCACTCTTCTTCCATTCTTGACCTGCTCTCTCCCCCTGGCTACTCCATCCTCAGAAAAGATAGACCTGGCAGAAATGGAGGTGGTCTTGCCATAATCTATAAAAACGAACTCCAACTCTCACTTGTGCAGAGCTCCGATCATTCTAGTTTTGAATACCTTGGAGCGGAACTTCAAGTGCATGGCTCCCCGCCAATTCGCCTTCACAATATCTACCACCTCCCTAGTGACTCACTTCCCTTTGTAGAAGAACTATCCGATCTTCTTTCTCAATCCTCGCTTTCCAATTCTAAAAACCTCTTCCTTGGGGACTTTAACCTCCATTGGAACAAAAAAGATGATCCTATGGTTAACCTCCTTACGGATCTACTTGACATTAATAACCTGGAACAACTCTGCCATTCGCCTACTCACACAAAAGGAGCCACTCTGGACGCTATCATTACAAGTACTGATCTGGCCTCCCTTTCCTCCATCGTACCCATTGACTGGTCTGACCATCACCTCATCCTTTTCATGATCTCTAACACAATGCTACCCCCTCCCCTCAAAATCATCAAACAGAAGAAATTGACTAGAAATTTCCATCTTATTCCCCCGGGCGAACTTGAGACTAAAGTCAAAGCACAACTTCGACTTCCTCCTCTATCCCAAAATGCTAATGACCTCACTGAGCACTTTAATAAATCCATCATGGTTGTCCTTGACCAAATTGCTCCAGCCAAACTTAAACTTCAGAAAAACACCTCCTCCAAATCCTGGTTTAATACAGATCTCAACAATGAGAGGTGCGCCCTTAGGTCGACTGAACGCATTTGGAGACAAAACCCTTCCCCCCCAAATCTCGCCCTCCTCAGATCCGCCAGGTTCAATTACAAAAAGCACATCCTTAATACTAAGGCTACCTTCTTCCGCTCACAACTGGACCGGGCCAAAAATAGACCCAGGGAACTATTCAGCATTATTAAAAACCAAACCACCTCTACCCCCCCCCAAGGTGACGGCCACTATCGTGAAATGTGAGGAAATTGCTAACTACTTCTCTGAAAAAATCTCCAAAATCGATCACTCCTTCGTCTTAACTCACCTTCCACATTGCACACTACCCCCCAAGATTTTTCCGCAAATCCTCCGGCCCTCTTAACTCTTCCTCATGACCCTTCATCTCTACCTCTAGTCGTTTCTCTTCCTGAATCCGACCCCACCAAACTTGAGAAAAAAAACAATGCTTCCTGGCATCACTTCCATCCAGTTACCGAGCTCGAAGTCCTCAAAGTCATGGCCAGACTTAAACCATCCTCTCACACCAGAGACCCTCTCCCTGCCAACCTAGTCCAAGATTTAAAACACATCATTGCCCCTTTTTGGACCTCTATCATCAACTCCTCCTTTGCCACGGGGTGTGTCCCTGTTTCCCTCCAACTTGGACAAATAACTCCCATCCTCAAAAATCCTGCTGCCGACCCTAATGACATTAATAATCTTCGGCCTATCTCTAACCTTCCCCTTCTCTCTAAAGCCCTTGAAAAATGTGGCTTGCGCCAATTAGACTCACACATCGACACATTCAATCTATTGGACTCGTTGCAATCAGGTTTCAGAAAGGGCTGTAGTACGGAAACGGCCATGCTCAATATAATTGATGACATCCATCACTCCCTTGACAAGGGCGAATCCTCCCTTCTCATTCTCCTTGATCTCTCGTCTGCTTTCGATACCGTGAACCACTCTACTTTACTTAACACTCTTCAAGATCGTTTTGGCCTCAACGGTTCAGTTCTCAAATGGTTCTCCTCCTTTCTCCAACACAGAACCCAGCAAATTAAAATTCACGACTGCCTTTCTAAACCAGTGCCTGTCTCGCTGGGTGTCCCCCAGGGCTCTATTCTCTCTCCCTCTCTTTTCAACCTCTTTATGGAACCCCTCACCCTTATTCTTAAGCATGCAGGAATCAAGTATCACCTCTACGCCGACGACACTCAACTTTATCATAAGATTCAATCCCGCTCTGACGTGCTACACCTCAATGACGCCTTGACTAAGATCCAAGCCTGGTTCCACTACAATCACCTCAAACTCAACCCAAAACAAGCATTGACATAGCCAATAGGTCTTGCCTTTGGGACCTTATAAGTGTTTAGTTATCCAGCACAATATCCTTGGTGCAACAACATCAAGTGTTGCATGGCTAAACACTTATAAGGTCCCAAAGGCGAGACCTATTGGCTATGCCAATGCTTGTTCTTACCTGTTTGCAGGAAATGTCCCAGAGTAGTATCCAGGTATACTACTCTGAGTAGAAAAAGTAATCTCAAAAGTAACTTACCTGTAATTTTACTGAAAAGCCCATCCAAGTCTATGTACTGTATTTACAAAGTATTGCATTTCTCTGAAACCATACTGTAAGTCAAAACAAAGTGCATATACAATTTCATTCAAACTGTATTTCAATTGCATTACTACTGTAAAGTATTTATTGCTTACCTATGCCAGGCTTGCTTGGTTCTAGAAAATAAAATAACTAAAAGAATATTTTTATACAAAAACAATTGGTCTGAAGTTTAGTCTTTGAGTGTGTGAATTCATTTGCTGACTGAGTGTGTACAACAAATGCTTAACACTGTCCTCTGATACTGCCTTACTGCTCGACCACACTACCACAAATAGAGAGTGAGGTGCTGTCTAACTTTACCTCCGCCTACCTTTGGGGATCGACTGGACTCTGTGCACACTATACCTCACTTTGGTATAGTATATACAGAGCCAGCTTCCTACAAGGGGTGAATCCATGAGTAACTCTAGCCATTGAGGGGAAAGGAAGAGAGCAGAATGGGGTCTCTGACCATATGAGGGAGCTGTCAGAGAGGTAGGAGGCAATCTAGCCGATGAGAGGGGCTTGCATTCCTGAAGTATCGAGTTGCCACAGTAATACAGAACAGTGGACCACGTAAAAGGCAGCAAAAAGGTATAATAGCAGAAATGTTGCTACTTCATTTGGATCCATTGTAGTCTGGCAATTATTGTAGATGACATACACTGAACAAGGCTGAACCTTGTTTGGAAGTCAGAGAAAAGACTATTTTCTTCTGAATACTAATAATTGTCTATAGGCAGCTCTTTCTTTCTGTTTGTGTAGAGTAGTCCTTGACATTAAATTAATTAAGAGGTGAGGGTAATGTCTGTGTGCTACTGCTAGTCCCCAATGCATTTATCATCAGGCTATTTATCCACATCTTTAGATTTGGAGATGAAGTGATCTGCTACGGAGTCTTGCAGACATAGTGAGCCATGAATTTTGGAGGATGACCATTCCAGATTCAGCAATATGGCAATAAATTTTGGGCAAGTAGCATCATGGCTAATCTGTGAAAAAACTATGAATTTTAGCATTTATGACTGTGGCTGCATAGATTGAGTGCTGTGTTGTTTTGTCGTTAACATTGTTTTTCTATTTCCACTGCTTTTCCAATGATCTTTATTAGATTAGAGAGAACTTAGTTCTGGGGTCTTCCAACTGACTTTGATGGGAGGATGTGGTGGACTTCATTAGGGTGCGTTAATCATGGATGTCAGCCAATGGTGGAAAGGTGGAACTACTGAACTGAGTGTAGAACATGGGAACGCCAAGTTATTTCTATGATCTGGTGGGAGTTTTAGGGAATGTGATGGTTTACTTTATAGGAGAAGAAGAGATGTGAAGGCTGAACTGAATTATAACATTTTCAATCCAAGTAACGTAATATTGACCGATCACCGTGATGAGGTAAATAATGCCTTATGTGTCTACTAAAAACTATCCTTTGAAGATGTCTAACTTGTAAATCAGCCAATTAGAAGCTGACTCCCGGCCTACAGAGGATAAAACTTAATAGCAAAATGATGGCCGATAATGCAAAACAATTAAAAGATGTCGGTAAATACAAAAATGACAATAAAAGATCGCTGTGTTTTGATATACTGTATACTGGGGAGAAATGGAAGGCGGCTCAAGCGGAATTAATTGAGACAAGGCTCAGAAGAGATAGACTGACACTCATATTAACAGTGACAGGTATAATAGGAGCTACTGAGCCCTACGCAGGGATAGAAGGCAAAAGAAAAACAGGAAAAGTAAGCCTGGAGAAATACAGAAAGAAATAGAAAAAAGAGAAATCCAAGTACTGGCAGTGAGAGGCGCAGATAAACAACCACAACAAGAGAATATGTGTGGATATATTGATGAACTAAAAGGTCGATATCCAGAGATCGTAGTTCTGAGTTTCACAGATTAATGACTGTGGAATTGTACAAGTATTTTGGAATCGTAATAGCTTTTCTGTTGCAGTCCCGCGATTCTTCATCACTCTATTTATAATGTTATTGTTGCATTCTAAATCTAGCAAAATCCATATAGAAAAGGGCAACAACAGCACTGAGCAATATTTCTAAAGTGGCAACCCTGTGACCTTCGACGTACAGCACATCTCTCTCTTCGTGCAAAATAGAGACAGTCCTGTCCAGTGGAAAAAAACACACGATTAATTACAGCTTTGTCAAAAACCTTTCCCGCTTTTCGACTCTCTGCAAAAACGTCTGATGAACTGGGCAGTTTCGATTCTGCTCTTAATAGAGTGCGCTGTAGCACACTGCATTATCTATTTTACTAAAGCCACAGTGGCTTCTCAAAACGCATGATTATATAAATAAAAAAACTATTGATTTTAAGAGGAATAAAAACATACCCTCGTTATAAAATGGAGCAGCGAGGCAAGGTCTTTCGAGGAGCGACAGTGCCGGGCACTAGAGGAAAAGTCACTAAATGCATTACTAGTCTGACAGCTAATGAAGGACTTGTGGGTTTTTAAAGAACAAATCAATAGTCTTCAGTGAACTGCCTGTGTTTTCAAAGGGACACTTAAAATGTGGCAGCCTCAGACCTCCTCCTCGTCAAGGAACCGTTACTGAAATGTTCATCAGTTCCAGGCGCCGAGCAAAGTACATAAAGAGAGCAGGAAAACTAAACAAGCATTGGCCGCGTGGCCGTGAAACTGACACGGCCGCGCGGCCGTGAAAGTAATCGCGAGCGTCCAGATGGCGAGGGAAGCCATATGGCGCCTGATCGCGCGTGCACGCTCGCGTGAACGCAAGCTGGTCGCCAGCAAAAGCCACTGTTTGCACTTCCAAAACCCACTTACTAAAACTCTCGCCAGAGCATCGCATGCGCTGGCTCAGGCGAGACCTAAAAAACCTGAAATCATTCTTTTCTCCCCTAAAAACAGCTCGCTCACCATCCAATCCTGGATCTCGGACCTTACAGCTCTCAACTGCTCTCTCACCTTATCAAATTCAGTTAAATCCCTCGGAATTAACATTGACCAGAACCTTTCTCTTATCTCCCACATAAAAACTCGGCCAAAAGCGCTCTCTTCACTCTATCACCTCAAGAAACTAAAACCCTTCATTCCTGCTGATGACTTTAGATCAGCTGTCCAATCGCTGGTCCTGTCTAAAATCGACTATGGCAACGCCATTCTCTCTGGTACACCTAAAGTCCACTTAGCCCCAATCAAATCTGTTCTTAACCTCGCTGCTAGGCTCATTACCGACCTCAATCGGTTCGATCACATCTCCCCTACCCTTAAAGCCCTCAATTGGCTTCCCATTGAAGGCAGATCTTCCTATAAGACCGCCTGCATTACGCATAAAGCCCTGCATCAACACACCCCGCCGTACCTCGCAGATAAACTCCTCAAAGCGGGCTGCTCTCGAACTCTGAGGAGCTCAAACACACTCGTTCTTGTCCCTCCTCTGTTAAACAAGAAATCCACTCAATCACGCTCCTTCTCCGGAAATGCGCCTACCATCTGGAATGCTCTCCCTAAAGAACTTCGTTGCAACCCCTCCTACTTCAGCTTCAAAAAAGACCTCAAATTATACCTGCTTGGCAAATTTTGGGGTCCTTAACCCCTTCTCTGGGCTCATATCCCAACCCGGTTTCCTACTTGATAGGAGCCTCCCTTCAGTGCTCCCGACGCCCTCTCTCCACCCCCTTTTCTTCACTTCTTTCTTTTATTCTCCCGCTTTCTCACTATTCCCTTTCTTAGGCTGATACACTTGATGTTTCCTTACCCCCCCCTCACAGCCTCTCGCCATTCTTACATCCTGCCCACCTACTCTCTTTCCCCCCCCCTTCCCCACGACAATCCTCTCTTCTCTTGTCTTACTGTTGAATATCGCAATTTGTTATTACCAGATCGTATTAATTGAGCTGTTACCTATTGTTTTAATTTGACTTGTATGCTACCTCATTGTATTTTTGATATTTTTATATCTACCCATGTGACCCTTGTAAAGCGCTCTGATACCCTTGGGTCCAGCCAGCGCTATATAAAACATTTAAAATAAAATAAAATCAATAAATGTTGCGCGCACTCATTTAGATCCGGTGTTTTAAGAATGACTGTAACGCTAAAGGGTTTATTTTGAGTAAGGGAGGAATTCTAGGACCCTCATTAAAAGTACTTCAGCAGCGCGAAAGACCAATATAAATGTTGGTGTCTGTACTTCCATAGTACTCTATGTAGTTAAAAAATACAGAGCAGAGAACCATAAAGAAATAATGCAAAATGGTGAGAAGAAACGTGCTGGACCTTAGTCCAGTCATTAAGTGACAATATTTACTTGCAGTTGTCGAGTGAGCGTAAAATGAAAGACAAACCCTTGTGAGCTTCCTTCGTGCATGAGCAGATTCTTGCACAGTTTCTGCAAAATAGGGTATGGTAACAAGTAATAGTGAATAACTTTATAGCTCCAATGTAAGAATACCAGGTTTTTAGCCCAGCTATATTTGGAAATAACAAAAACTATTTTAAAAATTCTACAAAGTGCAAAAGAAAAGCACTAAAACATTGTTAGTCAAACCCCGATGTAATTAAGCATATGTAGGCTTTAGCTACAGAAATCTACTTTAAAAACAAGGTTTTTGAATTAATTGTTTTACGGCTTAAATGACACCACACCTCGAGGCTGTATTTCAGAAGTGTGTCTCAATGCCAGTAAACCAGAAATTAATTTACTGATTTAAAATGTATTTTTGCCCCCACATTTACAATATGTCTTCGGTTTGTGTCCCGATATCGAATGCTTTTTACAAAGCGGTTTGGAACCGGCACAAAGGGTTTGTGTGGAAAATAAACCTTTGAAGCCTGTCAAAGGTTACTTGATATCTTATTTTCCATCTGTGAAACTGGTTACCTGAAAATTGCAAGTCATCGTTAGAATGCATGTGAACCGCACCCTAGAAGCCGCTTTCGTTGCGAGTCTACAAGTCATTATTTGCCACACACTCCATCCAACCTCCCTTTGAAAAACGTTCGAGAGAGAAATATTCCAGCTGGGGAGTTGGTGGAAAAATGCTTCTAATCACCGACAACCATCTTCCCTTACAGCCCTCCTTTATTCTAAATTCTGTCTGAACGTGGTCCTCTACCATTGGTAATTTTGGTAATCTAATATTAAAAGTATCTGACATGATGTAAGCAGGGGGTGGGGCCAGTGACTCATTGCTACAACGCCCCCCCCCACCATGTATAGGGGGTAGCAAAATGGAGACGACCTTTGGAGCAGTGTCCCCCATAAGTGTACCTACGTTACTTTACATTAGATCACCTTACACTCCTGTGTTGTAGGTGCGTTCTTCAGTATCTCCCATAAGGAAAAGTGCTGCAAGAGCACCATAAGAGAGGGAATCTGAAGTAAATAATCCCCAGAATAAAAGTTACATTTGTCCTTCTTTGGACCTGCCGTATTTATTTATTTATTTTAATATGACCCTTGGAAGGTCAAGTGGAGAGGAACAATTTAAGTAGAAATTACCAACTTGCTGCAAATTAATAATTGCAGATTAAAACAAAGATTCATTAAAACAAAGATTAAGTACCACACAAGCCAATACAGTCCCCAGCATGGAGCTCATGCCAGGCCACTCCTTATGTGTATATCGTACTATCAAGCATCTCCATACACTGGCATATTGACTTTTTCAGCCTCAATTCAAGTGGTATGGCACTATGGCGCTGGTTTATAAGGAATCCTATAATGGGAAAACTGTTTTACTGAGAAAGTTACTTATTTTCCTCTATTCTGACGTACTCTATGAAGCTATGCTTTCGGAAGAATACCACACAATGCTGAATAGAGAGATTGCTGTCTTCTCCATTGATACGTATCAGAGTTTTTTTCTCGTTCAACCACTGTGCTGCCTCAAACCGATTTAAATTCCAACAAGCAGTGACAAAGCCAATAGGTCTGGCCTATTCACGTGCGTGTTTTTTTTTGTTGCAAACATAGAACAGTCTTCAAAAGTATGAAAGTAATAAAAGTAAAAACGCCGCCATCTAAAAGTGGCATGCATAGGTTTGTAAACTAATAAATAAAAAATGTAATACTTAAATAAAAAAATCTTGTTAGCTGGCGCTCTTTGCTGTAAATACTTGTTAAATCTGGATTAGCAGCAAGGCTCTAGTATTCTGACCGCAGTCTTGTTAAGCATAGATTTTCAAAGAAATCATCATTCCCAACATTCCTGTGCACAAAATCACACAACTGGTGTTGATGTGTAAGATCAGAGAAGATTTTTTTTTCCCCACTAAAAACGTTGTTCTTCCTCCCAGTAACAACCCTGGACACAATAATCCTTTTTATGTCTGGCCTGACAGCATAGCTGTCTACATACCTATTGTTACAGATACTTTAAAATATACAAAAAGTGGGCTTTGGCCCTAACCAAAGGAGTATTACTCTCTCACCTCATGCTATTGGCTGTTCAGTGTATTATTCAACCTACTATTGAGTGCTTGCAATATATAAGGGACTTTTTTACACCTCAAAAGTACACTGAATCATCACACATCACATTGTTTTTCCAATTAGATGCATTGCATATAGTACAGAATCGTTTTTTTGTTTTTTGTCACTGCAGCAAGCCTTTGTTAATGTTTAATAAGGTATCAAAATGCAAGCCAGACCTACTGGCTTTGCCAATGCTTGTTTATATATTTATTTATTTCACCATCTTGTAGTTTTGTGGTTCTTCAAGTAACAAGTGCTACCATTAATCATCTCAGTTACGCTCAAATATATCAATGTGTGCAACTTTCCAAAATTTGACTGTCAGTCCATCAAGGATCATAAGGGTGCCACAGTTCTAAACAATAATATTATGGATACCGATGTAAAATAATTTCAAATAAGTAACCAATGTTTTTAAATGCCCTTTAAAAGAATGAGCCTGTGGAAAGAATATAAGAGGGAAGATTTACTATGAGCAGTAATGGCAGCAGTTGTGATCTACAGGCAAAGAATCAATTATTAACAGTCGTAACTGGTTCTGGGAGGTGTTTTGAAAAGTAGGATTTCAGTACCTGTCAAGAGAGCGGGTAGACAAAAACATTCTCTGAAGGGCAAGACAACCAAAAGGTTGCACATATGTAAAAGAGACCCCAATCACATGATCCACCTGCAATGAAAGGGGTAGAAAACAAAACCACAGGGATATGCAGGTGCTGAATGGGGTCCTTGGACGATATAGCTTTGTCTACATATTCTCAGTTTCTATGAATCACTTTTTAAGGGTTAACAAAAACGGTTTTACCACTGTGCATGTTCTGCGTGAAGGATGCTGAAGCAAAGCTCATTCAAAATTGGCAACATCGCACAGTTAGTATGAACAATCAACATATTAGTTCAATCAGCAGTGCAAACAGCCCTAAATAAAAATACAAGAACAGCTCAATTTACAAGAGCATACAATTATTTTGTTTCATTAACAAGTTGAGCATCTGTAACTTTCTGTCCTTATATTCAGTGGCACCACATTTCTAATAATTTGCTTGGTGAGGAGTTGTCTTGTCAATGTATGCTATAATAATGGGGTACCATCCTCAGTTAACATGCAGAAACAAAAAGTACAGATAGTTCAAGCTTGTATTTTTTTGGTTAACAACATGCTTTTTCAATACCTACAAGGCATACTCAACCTTTAACTCACTGCCCAGCAATCATCAGAACGCACCGAAACATTTAGGGCACTTTTCACAAATGCATTCTGTAATACGCGATGTTGTACTGCTGTAGTTCTACTTGCATACTACAAAATGCTGTTCACTAACTTACAGATGGAGACCACTGCCTCTCCTATCTTTTTTTATGCAGAGATCTCTGCAAATGCGGCATATATCTCGACGCATTTAAGTATGCGATTTAGGTGTGAATGTAGGAGCGACCAGGTTGAGTGGCAGGAAAATGGGAAACAGCTACCCCTAAACGGAAGGGGTTTAGGGAAATGTAATGATTGATTTAGAGAGGGACAGGTTAATACAAACACACGAAAAAGTAAGGAGCATAGCTATTCACAAACTACACTTACATTTTTAATACCCACTGCAAGACCACAAAACAGGTGTAAATGGACTCCAGACTAGCCTTGGAGTAAGTTTTGCATCACATACGACCATTCACATGTACTGCAGCACACCCTCATAGAAAACAACCATTTGCAATGCAATAGGTCTCGCATTTGCGAGAGTTTAAGCAACTCGCATTGTAAATGACAATGCATTTTATTTATGTGTTGTTTTTTAAAACATAAATAAAAAGCATTGTCATTTACAATGCAAATAGCTTAAACTATCGCAAATGCAAGACCTATTCAGATTGTTTCAGAGCAGATTGGCATAGTGTGCACCAGTGAAGAGTACAGTGCTGTAGAGTAGTGTGGGGGTAGAGTGCATTGGCATAGAGTAGAGAGGCGTTGAGTGAAGCGGCAGTGTGGAGTAGCGCAAAGTAGAATGCAGTGTTGTGGAGTTAAGTAGAGTGGGGTAAAGTGGAGTATGCATGGTGTGGTAGCACACTGCCATTACAGACAACACATTGTCAATTGAGAGAAACTCATTGCAGAAAATAGAGCTTACAGACTAAAGACAACGTACCTTGTAACAACCGAACTAAAAGGGCCATCCTCATGGGAGGTTACAAATGAAGACAATGAGGTACTTAGGAGGGACTAACAGGTCTAATAACGAATCAGAAGCCAGCATTTACGAAAGGACAATGACACAAGCCAATGACAAATATGGGCAGAGAGCAGGCGGGGCTCCAAGAACGTAGTCCACTACAGCATGGCTCGCAGAGCAGCGCATGCGCTGCCCAGGCTCGACCCAAAAGTGGGGCACAGGGGCTCATTGTCCCTGCTAGCATTACGGCAGAGTGCACCTTAGCGGCAAGAAGTGGGAGGTAAGGGTGCGGCAAAATGCAGGAATCCATTTATTCTCAGAAAGGGAAGACGACCTGTCATGATTGAAGTGATGGCCTGGCATTTTGTGGAAGGGGTGAAAAAACAGAAGAGGAGATGGTCCCCATACAGGGCCACAGCTATCATTAATGCAGCTGCTGCAGTTGCATTGTGGCCCAAGAGTGTAAGAGGATCTTAGCACCCAATAATGAACAGTGTTTTTGTTTGATGCATTTGTTCCGTTAGAAGTCTTAAATTTGTAGTGGATTATGACCTACAGGAAAGAGCCCATGAAATCTCAATCCCCTACCCATTGTGATGAGCCATGCCACTCCCCAATTTGACAAAGAGGGGGACTCTGTGTTAAAAAAAAAAATGTTTTAAGACCTCTGCCCTATAGGGACCGGGATTTAAGCCAAATGCCCTGCGTCATTCCCTCCTAGACCAGAGCCCATGTAGGGGTTCTCCTTCGCCCCACTTAAAACCCCGGCGTTGTTCCTTTTGCATACACGAAGCTAAACTGAGTTAGTTATACGTGACCTAAAAGAAAGAAAAGAAAAAAAAACTTTCAACACTTGACTTCTAAGACGCGTTTGGGGGGGACGAACTACGTGCACCCGGAAGCACACACTGGTCCAAATTTCAGCTTGCCCCATTTAAAAGGGCAAACATCGGGAAGTCGCCAGATGCAGCATAGGACAGATGTGGGATGGTGTGCAGGCAACCGCACAGCCGGTGGACACAGTACTCTGGTGGAGATTTAACAAGAAGGTAAAGGATGTTACGGTGCGAGGATACGGACATCCGGGGCAGAAAGACGTGCCGCACAGCGTTTCCCTGCGTGTTGTTTGCAGTGCGACATCGACTGGAGAGCAGAAAGAGACAAGGTCTGAAAAATAAATCGCTAACCTTGACGCGTTCAGATTCTAGCTTTGTTCAAGCTCTCGACATTGCGGCTCTGAAGCTTTGATTCAAGCTTTGATTCAAGCTCTCGACATTGCGGCTCTGAAGCCCGCGAGACGCCGTGCGTGTGCACGTCTGCTGTCCGGCGCCGGGCACAGCTGTGAAGCACACGAGTCAAATAGACGCCGTGCGTGTGCACGTCTGCTGTCCGGCGCCGGGCACAGCTGTGAAGCACATGAGTCAAAGAGACGCCTTTGCGTGTGCACGTCTGCTGTCCGGCGCCGGGCACAGCTGTGAAGCACACAAGTCAAAGAGACGCCGTGCGTGTGCACGTCTGCTGTCCGGCGCCGGGCACAGCTGTGAAGCACACGAGTTAAAGAGATGCCGTGCGCGTGCCCATGTGCTGTCCCGGACCAAGCTGATAGACACGCCGTGAGCGTGCATATCGGCTGTCTGGGAAAGTGCACATCTCCTGTCCCCCTTCCAAACTAAGTCGACGACAATATATCTCGCTAGCGAGCAGCTTCGCTGCGTCGCTAGGCGAGACCTAATAAAGGAGACAGGGAATTAAAATAATACTTCATAGGAAATAATATTACAAGAATTAAGTTATATCGCTTTTTAAATTATATACATATCTTTTTATGCTAAAAAAAATATAGAAAATTAATAATAAATATTCTATTTTAAAAGTTAGTTTATTTATTCCAGGAATCATTAAACTTTTATTAAGAATTAAAAAAATACACTGCACTAAACACAATGTTTAATTAAACATTTATGTTGGAAAGTTAATTTGCTATAAAGTATTAGGTCTCGGTTAAATAATTACTTTAAATGTTTACATTTAAATTTTACGTTAAAATATATTTTTTAAAACACTTTACTAATTTCCCCTATACTTTCCCATAGGGAGACAGAGATGTTCATCCATGTTTGAAAAGTTACTAGCAGTAACTTTACACTTAAATTTGGTCTTAGATGTCTCCAACCCCTGAACTGAGAGGGTGGAGAGATACAAGTCTATACTTAAGTGTAAATCTATAGTCAGAAACAGTAAATAGCAAAAAAGTGTAGAGTTCCACCTAGGTACAGTAGAAAATATACACGAGTGACTATACACACCTTTGTGAATAGGGTGCCTAAGTGGCGCTGGGGAGCACATTGTGACAACTTCCATAGAATTTTGTGTTGCATAAAAGTAGCCACTAACTTATTCATGTGGAATAAAGGTATATAATAACAAAACTAGATAAGCATACAGATAAACATAGTTTACATGTACCCATATTTTTGATCAGTGTCCCCTTTTCAAACTTTCAATGTATAGAAGCAAATAAACATAGATCTATTTTACTTGTTATATTTTCTAAAGTATTAAAACAGGTCGCCTAACAACTCCAGGGCAATTCGGTATATAATATTATTGGCTGAAACACAAGAGAAGTCGGCTGTGTGCGTACAAGTTATTCAAAGTTCAGATATGGGTTTCTATCGGGCATGTGTAGCCGTCACATGTGTAGAGACGTACAAATGAACACTCGGTTTTGTGTCACCAATGCTAATCCTAAATACTGTTTGGTGTAATCTCAGCATTTCTGTAAATAACGATTTACAGATAGATACATAAACAAATAAAATTAGTCTAATACAAAATGTGTAGTAGATTTTAAAAGTAAAACTTTACCACAGAACATCCCCACTTACAATATATTTTGAAACTTTCTGAGTGAAAAACAGGACAAAACTGACTTTAACCATTCATTTTCAAATAAACACGCAGCACCTACCTTGACATCGTATTTCTTCCTTCCCTGCATTACCTTGCTTGACAGGTAAAACAACATAACCTGAGCATAACAAAACGTAAGAATGACATATGCAAAATTCTCAGGCACTATGTCGCGGATCGAGGTTGACATGTTTCCGGCTGAACACGTTTCTCCCAAATAGATACTAGAAATGAAGCTACAGCGCTTATCACTGCTCTGAGCCGTCACTCAGCATAATAGGAGGGAGGAGAAAGCTGCTGCCAGAAATAGAAGTAGGACGACGCAAAAAAACCTCGGCTCATTGTTGTCATTTTTTTTATCGGAACTTTAGTTTTTTTTTTATTACAGCATGTTTTCGAACGTAAAAGGAACATTTTTAAATCAAAGTGGTAAGACAAAATATAGCGCATATTTTACAAGTCTGTAATTAGTGCAAATTAATATTTTTACAAATATTTTACAATAAATATATTGTGCCTTTTGAGCACGTAATACAAAGATTATTTTAAAAATGCAAATCTACTACTGTGCATTTTTGCAAATATTTTATCTTGTTCACTGCGAATGAGGTTTTCCAAGATGGTGGTTCGTTTAACCTATGCACAAAGATAAACCGACTTCTCTTTCTGGATCTGAACTGTGATAAACCTCTTTGTTTACACGCTAAATTGACCAATCCCCCAGGACTAGCTTGAAGCGCAGTTATTCAGCCATTCGAATTATGCTGCATTGTTGTCTATGGTTACACGCATACAGACTTAGGAAAGCAAAATAAACAAGCATTGGCATAGCCAATAGGTCTCGCCTTTGGGACCTTATAAGTGTTTAGCCAGAGCTATTGGCTTAGCCAATGTCTTTAAACTATGTTGTAGAGCACTGTGGCTGCTGTGCAGCATGTTGAAAAGTTATATTAAAACAGTGCTATAAGCATTTTTGTTTCCATATATATAAACAAGAAGAGATTATGTACAACTGAATGACTCTATTACATCTGAGTACTTACCTGTTACCTGGGGGTTGGGGGCTTTCAGGATACATAGGCCTAGGAGGTAGACTGGACTTTATGTTGGTGATTTTTATATTGCAATTTAAGACAAATTTATTTTGTCTCCAAGTTCTGTCCAACTCAATAGTACTCAGTTTATTAGGAGCAGTAGAATGAAGGACTGACATGGCCCCACCAATCTAAAAGCTGTTACTACAGGCTGCCACAGATCTCTGCGTTCTCTGCAGCGGGTGCTTAAATGTCACAGCTGCCCTGGGCTATCTTAAAGGGGCCACCCAGTGAATGATGTCACAATTGCTCACAAAACCATAGCAGGCTGTAATCAAACAAAGGAACATTCTGGAATGGCTATTGTTAGTGATTGTAAGCGATGCAGGCTAGGAAAAAAGCCTAGCCTGCAAAAAACCTTGGGGTGATTATTGACACCAATTTGCCCTTCGAAGGACAAATAAACCATATCACCTCCTCAGGTTTTTTCATCTTGAAAACATTTTCAGGAAAGTATTGCCTTATATTCCTTCATGCCTGCAGAAAAGGGTAGTTACAATTCTCATATCTTCAAAAGTTGATTATGGCAACGCCCTCTTTATCAATATTCAAAAGCGTTTTCTTCACAAATTACAAACATTACAAAATGCTGCTGCTCGGTTACTATTGGGCATTCCGGAACATAAATCAGCTTCCCAAGCATTGATCCAATTACACTCGCTCCCTGTGGATAAACGCATTCAGTTTAAGGCACTCTGCATTGCCTTCAGGGCTCAACAAGCTGTCGGCCCTGACTACTTGATACAGCGTTTTCAAAGCTATGTGCCGACTCGTCCCTTACGCTCATCCACAAGCGGCAATCTCGTGGCCCCCAGATTTAAAAAAGCTAACTGGGGAGGGAGAGGCTTCATTTTATGCACTTCAAGGCTATGGAACACTCTTCCTATAGAACTTAAACTCAGGACAGATCTGCTAGATTTCAGGAAACTTCTGAAAACCTGGCTCTTCAGTAAATAACTTGGGTTTTTCGGGATCTTCCTAGCCTAGTATCTGCTCAGCGCCTAGATGCCCCCGGGTAATTTGTTGCGCTTTATAAATTTTATTTTCATTTTCATTTCAAGGGGAACGGTTATTTTTCTAAATGGCCTCTTTAAGGCCGGGGATCTGTAATCTGATTGAAAATATCAAAACAGATTGACAATGTCCCTCAGGAAGACACATACCTATCTAAAGAAGCCTGGAGACCCTTAGCAACAGAAAATTGCAATACGGATGGGCACATGGGGTCCTTGATGGCCTATATGCAAAAAATAAATAAAAAGCATATTGGGGAAACAAGACGAGTGATTGGGCCCAGGTTGTTCTGAATATCATTGAAACGGGTACTGTTTTTTTTACAATCTTGGATTTGTAATCCTGTTTACCATTTATAAAATCAGGACTACAAGTCACTGAATGCAAAGGAAAAATCTCGACTGCTCTGCCGATGCATGGATTTGGGGAAAATGAATCTCTGGGGTGAAGGGGCACCGTCAGAGCGCCTTGTCAGTACTGGAACAGCTGAGAGGGTACAGCTGCACTGACAGAGCAGGCTGGGCGCCTCAGTACTGTAACAGCAACAGGGTTGTGCACCGCCTCTGTTGTGGCTTTGTTAAGGGGGGGGGGGGGTGAGAAGGCTACGAGGTACCAGTGAGAGATGGGGAGGGCTCACATTCCAGACTGGAGAAGTTTCTGGTTGGCTCCATCCATATGAAGTTGTCAGATGATACCACAGGCACTGATGAGGCTAAAACCCCCTTGGCTGTTTGAGGCGGACCTCACCACACTTGTGCAACACAGGGAAAGCGCAGCTGTGTGCGGTGTGACGCAGGGTTTTGGGCTGCATGCAGGTAGATCTGATGGCTGAATCTCTATCATCTGGGTACTTAGGGTGTGCAAAAATATAAAGGTTTTCTCCTCCAAGCTTCATGAACATTTTCTTCAAGCCTCCATGTACAAGCTTCCCAATGTTCAAGACGCTTGCTACGTTTAGCTTGCGAAAAAATGCTACATTTGTAGGTTTGGTGTGCAACGAATTCTCAGCATAAGGTCAGATTTCATTTTTTAACTTCTAATACCACTTTATTTCAACGTGGCTGCTTCGGGGTGAACCAAGATCCAGTGGAACCGAACATAGCTGAGTGGGTTGATGCACCCACTGTAGAGACCAAGCCCTCGAGTGCTATGATTCGTCGCTGTCTCTGTTGGGTGCTGTACCCCACTACACAAATTGGAAACCCCTCCTATTCTGCCATTTCCACACTCACTCTGCTCTTTGGCCCGAAAAAAATGGATAAAAAGAAAATACTGGTGAAACCTGCAGAGCACATTTCCAAGTCATGGTAGGGCACTCAGCCTTTCAGCACAGAGAGATTGATAACACAAGTATAACTGACCCGCCTTTTCAGCCCAGAGTAGCTGATAATTGTTTGCCATTGAGTTGGACCATTACTACACCTGCAGTTTACAGTGCCAAGGCGTCCCGTATCTGTGACAGCAAGCGCCACAGAAAAACAAGCCAGTTTCAAGAATGTTTTGCATGTTACAGCGTGAGCTCTAAATACAGTTGTTATCACTCACAAGGTGGTGATGGTGGTGGGGGGGCAGCAGCTCATAAAGACTTACCTCCAGCCCCGGGGGCCAGGCCGTTTGCAGGAACCGAGCTGCAGGAGAAGTCGGAGGAATGGTGCTTCAGGAACTCAGCCGCACAAACGCGTCCGCATGAACCGGGCCCTGCCGGCAAGAGCAGCGTCCACAGCCACTTCTGTCGTTCGGGCCCACCCGCAGAAACCTACAATAAAGGTCTTTGGGGCTGGAGGGAGTGCAGATGGGCCCAAGCACCTCACATTTCTGCTCTACAGGGTGATAACTGGCGAAAACTACGGAAGAAAACTGCCAGCTGCAGCCGTACATCCATGGCATTATATTACAAACTATTTGTTAGAAGAACGCATGCGCTCGAGGGACCTCCGGCACCATATTTCGTTATAGCTTCATTCACAGTTCAAGTTGCATAGCCCAGCATCAGGGTGCAAAGGCAACGGTAACGGGGCACATACACATACTCCAGGCCATGCACATGGGGTATGGGCACTGACTTCATGCAGCTGCGATCCCATGACTCACGAGTCACTACAACCACTGGGCCTTAAGGGGACTCACACGACCTGCTCCGCCCCACCCAAGGTCCTATATAAATTGGATGTGTGCATGCACTTGAGACACAAGCGACGCAAAAGAGATGCGGAGCAGGCGAAAACAAACATAATTGAATTTAGTGCCCAGTCCCCTGCTTCCCTTATTAGCCAGATGGGAGGGGGGAAGAGAGGCCATCACACGCTGTACTGTGTGATGGCAAACCAAAATGCTCTCTGAGTGAAATCGCCGGAAAGTGAACTAAACACACAAAGGCAGGACTTTTATAGAAATGCACCAATAAGAAGGCAGCATTTCTGAATGCCACAGATAGTAACCAATGGCAATCGGTGGGTTTGCCAAACCCCACAGAAGAGATATAACAGGTCAATCGACGCTCGACCTAATGAGAGGGGGCATTAAGAGGTGATTAATGCCCCATCTCTTTAGGTCGAGCTTCAATCCTGGGAATGGTTGGCTATTGTCCACAATGGATTCCAAACTTTTCACTGACAGCTAAGCCACTTCAAAGGCTTGCAAACAAGGATGTGTCGGATCCAGTCCCTTGGAATGATGAATGCATGCTTTCTTTTAATGAACTGCGAGAAAGTCTTTGTCGCACTCCAGCATTGGGGATGCCCGACTTTAACAAAAGCTTTACTCTGTTTTGCAGTGAGCGGGAAAGCTGCACACTGTCAGTACTGATGCAAATGCATGGTACTGCGCGTAGACCTGTTGCATATTTCTCGGCTACCTTAGATCCTGTAGCCGCTGCTTTACCTGCATGTCTTAAAGCTGTTGCTGCAACGTCTGTGAATCTGGAACAGTGTGAAAGCATTGTGATGGGTCTATGCATGAACAAGTGATTTTGGGGGCTGAAAATGTGACTTTGGTGAGATGCAGAAGTTTGAATCCTGCTACTCTGATGCCTTTGCCTGGAAATGGAATTGTAATTGATGAAGCAGATCATGATTGTTTGGATGTGACTGACTTATGCACTAAACCACGTTCGGATATCCTGGACATCCCTTGGACGAAATCAGATCATATGGAGTTTGTGGATGGATCATGCTTGCGAGACACTGGAGGAAACTTCATAGCTGCGTCTGCCATCTGCATTGTTGTGGGTGTGGTGGAAGCTTCCTGGTTGCAGGGAGTGTATTCCGCACAGGTGCTGGAATTGATTGCTTTGACGAGGGCTTGCAGCATTACTCATCAATTGAGAGTTACCATTTTCACCGACAGTCAGTACGGCTTTGAAGTTGTACATGTCTTCGGGCAGTTGTGGTTGCAGCATGGGTTTATGACCTCTGTGGGTTCGCCCATTAGAAACAGGGAAAGCGTGAGGAAACTACTGCTGTCATTACAACTGCCTGCCCAAAATTGCTGTGGTCAAGTGTCCTGCCCATCGACAGGGAAATGATTATGCCACAGTCAGCAACCGCTATGCAGTTGAGACTGCGCACTAATGCGCTCTTAATTCGTCCATTTTCAATGGAGATCCCTTGAGAGAAAAGACTGATGTCACGGAAAGTAGGATGATGTTGTCAACAGTAGACTTGGGAGGAAGTAAAAACATTACAAGATGAGGTACCAGATGCGGAAAAAAAGGTTGGATCAGAGCAGGGTGTATTCAGAGGCAAGAAGATGAGGTCTGGATATACACAGATGGGAAACCAGCATTACCGGATAGTTTGCTGTCGCCCATGGTGCGTCACTATCAACGTCCTGCACACGTTGGGAGAGATGCCATGTTGGGTTTCTTTTGTCAAACATGGTTCAATCTCAGATTTAGAGCAATTGCAGACGTTTTGTGTCAAAGGTGCATGGTGTGTCAACAACAAAATGTGGGAAAGAAAACATTGGTTACAAGGAGTCATGTAGGAAGATCTGGAGGACCCTTTAATCGGATGCAACTCGATTTCATCGAGATGCCTCCCTGCAATGGTCTAAAATACGTCATTGTAATCGTGTGTATATTTTCCAGTTGGGTTGAGGCATACTCAACTAGACAAAATGACAGCTTAACTGTGGCAAAGTTACTCCTTCGAGAACTCATACCGCGTTTTGGATTTCTAACTTCTTAGGAATCAGATAGAGGGACTCATTTTAATAATGAGGTCCTACAGATGTTATGTGCAGCATTACAGACTGAACAGAAGCTACATTGTGTTTACCGACCAGAAGCATCTGGCGTTGTTGAACAGGTGAATGGAACACTAAAGTCTGGGTTGGCGAAGGTGTGTGCTTCAACGTCTTTGAAATGGCCTGATGCCTTGCCTCTTGTGCTGATGAGTTTGAGAAGTACCCCAGACAGAAGAACAGGACTGTCCCCACATTAAATAATTATGGGGAGGGCTATGAGACAGCCTGCAGTCCCTGCTAACCAGTTGGTGAACATTACTGATGATTTGGTACTCGATTACTGTAAAGGACTGGCTGACGTGGTACGTTCTGTGTCTCAGCAGGTTGGGGAAGCTGCCACTTTGCCTCAACAGGAGCAGTGCCACAACCTTAGTCCTAGCAACTGGGTCCTGCTGAAGAAACGCGTATGCAAGTCGTGTTTGCAACCTCGGCCATTCCAAGTGATTCTGGTAACCACAACTGCTGTTAAATGTGGTGATCTTCCAACTTGGGTGCATGCCGCCCATACTCGCCGAGTCCCATGTCCCCTTGAAGATGCAGTACCTGTCATGGATGTGCCGATGGTTAGAGTGAGACACCCGACACAGGTCTGTCAAATAGTAGAGGGGGCTTCCGTTACTGGGTCTCAAAGCATTGGTCCTAGCAAGGGTCCAAGAGAGTCAGCTCTTGTAGGTACTGAGGGTCAAAGAGAGGAAGAGCTGACTAGGCAAGTAATCGACCCAATCGAAGACAACATTACAGCTGAAACGCAAGTGATAAATGGAGACCGTTGGCTCAAGAGAACAGACAAATTGAGGCAAATTCTAACTGAAGGCAAAGTACCACCAACTGTTATAGAAGTGTCTAGTCAGTCTGAACAAAGTGATGCTGATGATGATGGACCGTCAGTAAGAAGGTCAAAAAGAGCCAAGGTATGAAATCAGAAATACGTTGCACCTGAATGGACTTACTTGGCAGCAACCAACGACTGAGAGAAATCGTATCATGATTTTTGTTTCAACGAACCAAGCTCACATGAACCACCTTGAGGAGCTGTCGTAAGCAGAGCAAAGTTATCGAAGGAAAAATTAAAGGAAAAAAGACAACATCTAAAGTGACGAAAATACACTGATCTATGCTATATATGGACTAAACCTGCAAAGTCGTGAAATACCTGTGAACTGTGACAACACGAGAAGCAAAAGCTCTTTTAAGTTCTAACTTAATTCTTGCTGCAAACGCTAACTAACATCTAATATAAATTTTAACAGAGTCATGAAGTCTAGTTCTGGAGAAGTTGTGAATACAAAACCGGTATCAGTGAAGCACAAACGCATATGTGAATGTTTACTTGCCACATTTTCTATTATTATTGTTGTATTTCTTATTATTTAAATCTTCCTCATCGTATCTATGTAGAAAAACCTAAACCTACGTTTATTCCTAAACTGCCAGAAGGAAGAAATAATAAAATCAAACTAAACATGTTAGCTGACAAAACTCTTCATGTAGATCAATCCACTAGTGATTTTTCCTTAAATGTTTTTACTAAACTGCTTTATGAGTATGTGGAGACAATGGACGATTGAAATTGTTATGTGTGCATGCAGTTACCCACTTCCGTTTCAGAAGGGGTAACATATCATCACTTACCTGTTACCTATGGAATTTCTTGTAGCGTGATAACCAGTTTGTTTTATTGTAAAGGACAGTTTCAGTACTATTATTTCAATTATGATTTCATTTTTTCTGAAGTGCCTATTAGAAAACACATGAATGTTGTACCCGATACGCAAACAGCTGAGATGATGGGTGAATTCTTCCTACCCACTCAGAGCCTGGATATTGCTTATGCACATCTACACAATTTAACCTGCCTCTTGCATAATGTAGAGAAGAAATTTATTAATTCAGTTGAGGACAGACGAGGAGAAATAAAGACAAAGGCTGTGAGTCATTCAAAGACTCCACCTTGGGCACACAAGGATAATGAGATTAAAAAGACTGACACACAAGCTGCACTAGCTCTAGATTGGCAACACAAAGGAAAGCTTTGTATATTGTGACGTAGAACTGAATATAACAATAAATTTGTTGGTTCTAGTGAATGTGACCACACATTCCAAATTGTAGGTGGGTGGGGATTGTATCTTGGAGGTCTAGATCCTGTTTTCCCAGGGATTTACTGCATTTGTGGGAAAAATGACTATTACAGGCTGCCTAAACAATGGTATGGATGCTGCTATATTGGACTAGTGTTTCCAAAAATTTATCATGTGGGTCAATCAGAGGAAATCAATTAATTTAAACCCACATGCTTAAAGAGAGGTGCTAATGCTGCTGAAATAATAGGTGATATATTTGGCGCAATAATCCAGTCAGTTGGGGTAATTCTAAATTCTCACAAAATTCAAAAACTTTCAACTGTGGTTGATAGGTTATTGACTGATACAGCTGGAGGATTCCTTGCCATAGATACTGAAATGGTTGCTATCAGATCTATGGTGCTCCAAAACCGACTTGCATTAGACGTCCTTCTTGCAAAAGAAGGCAGAGTCTGCAGGATACTGAAAGTTCAACAATGTTGCACGTATGTCCCTGACAAAAGTAAAGATTTGTAGAGGTATATTACCAACATTACTCACCTGGAAAAGGATTTGAGTGGACTGAAAGCTGATGGTGCTTGGAAATCAATTGGGAAGGGATTTTCTGTAGTGGGAAAATGGTTCACTAATTTGGGAAGTGGTTTAGAGGGAAAAAGACTAACTCCAAAACTAACAATTGCTATTTGCATACTAATGCTAATCATTTTTATTAAAATTTGCAAACGCATGAACACAAAGAAAGATGCGATAAATATAAAGGTGTGATGGCTTGATTCGCCATCAAAGGGGGACTTGACAGAACAGAGATTACATCAAAAGGATTTTTACAGCAAAAGAAATTATTTATGACAGCTTTTGTGAGAAAACAGCAAACGTGTGCCAGTTACACGGTATGAGAAATGACACTATTATACAAAATATAGTTCCTGCATCGTAAAAGCATGCAGAAGAAAGGTAGATTAGATATATGTTATCCATTTGAATAATATAGTTGTGATTTCATTAATAAAAATACATCATATTTATTAACATGTGTTAGAATTATACAGAATGATAGATTCTCACGTTATGGAGTTTATAGCTAATCAACTTGATATTCATATATGAGTGTGAACAATAATAAGACTAAAATTGAAACAATAGGAATTAACTTGCTTTTCGTGCGAAAAATAATGAAAATTACATTTAATGTAATAACGTGTACACCAAAAATAACAAAAGTAAAGTAGGTGATACACAATCATCCTTAACCGTGCTTTCATGAAACTTTTCTAGGATGTATTTTACAGAAATAACAGTGGTTTAACTCATGAACGAAAATGTTTAGACAAATTATTAGTTTTATGTATACGTTGGTATTTACAAAGATTTATGAGTAGCCTATGCTTACATGTATTAACTTCAACCATAGTAAAATGATTATTAGTGTATTAATCATATATTTGAACTTACATGCTTTAATTTTCTTTCAAGTGTATGATTCACAATTAATATGAATTTGCCGTATATTAACTCAAATTCACGTAGCCTCATACTTACAGTGAGATCATGGACTTGTATAACCAAAGCGTATGGGAACATTCCACACTATTGCCAGTCGTACTGAATTGTTTCCTTTGACTTCTTCTGTACTGCACAGATCACTCGTTACAATCATTGCTACAATCTAGAGCAGCTGCCTGGGAAAGTGCCCTTTTTAACTTGTGTTGTCTTTTCCTCAATGTGCTGCATATTGAATAACTTAAGGAACTGCGTAATTGAGCCACCTAGTCTTCTTTACTGTCGCATCACACTCATCCTTTATGAACTGACCAACGGACTGAGTGGTCTGACAAACTGAAGTGATGCCAGGAGGTGTCACCCTGGAACTGACCGAGTATCATTTCCTATCTTATGGATTTTTTGAGGGACCTGAGATCTTATGCAGATCGATGCATGCGGAGCGAAGGGTCCCTGTTGTGCTGCTGTGACTCTTGCTGTGACGGTGGCCGACAAAGACAGATTACTGTCTTAGTGGACTAGACTGGCCACTTGGAACTTTGCTGAACTCTCCTCAGAGTCTTTGTGGAAGACTCACCTAGCTATCTATCCATACTGATGCATGCGCAGTATGTGCTTGTGGGGTCTACCTCAGCTGAGGAAGACTGCCCTTCTTTATCACCTTACTTTTCCTGAATCCTGAGCTTTGGTATTTTCATTAAATCTATCTTTATTTGAATTCTTGTCTGAATGCTAAATTTGTTTAAATGTAAAATGTTTCCATCTTAATCTGATAAACCAAATTAACTATTTTGATCTGACTCTGCTGTTCTGACTTGTCATTCCTTGAGTGAGTGAGTGCGTATTATTTCTGGAGGTTAGCGCTCCAGTGTTCTTCTAACCCACTGCCAATAAATGGCAAGGAGGAACGGGCCGCACAGCAGAGCATAGCTACAGTGTAAGGGCTGCCACCTACTGCTGTCTGTAAGCGCCGACTTCCTCATTCATTCTAGCACGTTTTTTAAACTTTTAAATTGACGCACGCTTACTTGTTTTCTTATATTTTTAGCCCCTGCTGGTAGCCTTTGCCTAGATGTTTGTATTGCTGCTACTATTACGAACAGGGACACTCACCTTAGATGAGCTCCCTTGACTCTCCGGTCCAACGCCGGAACACTACAGTTTGTGTGGAGAGAGCCAAGGGGAGGTACCAGTCAGCGCCGACCTACTTCCGGTCAGGCCGCCATTTCTGGAGGTCAGCGCTCCAGTGTTCTTCTAACTCACTGCCAATAAATGGCAAGGAGGAACCGGCCGCGCAGCGGACGCATGCAGCGGGCACGCCGCTGGCACACTGAAGGTGCACCAAGGGCAAGCCCGTCTTCACCCGTCCGTGGCCGGCCGGGGACAGGAGCCAGTCCCCCTGCCCGTTTCAAGAGCGATCAGCCCCTGAGGTATTCGGCAAAACACCTAAAAGACTTGGAGCCATCACTTCCAGAACTATGCCTTCATACTCTGACTGCTGAGGCAGACACATTGTGTTGCACCCACTGCCCGTTTAAAGCAGAAATATCAAAGGCAGGGCTCAGGCAGGAGCATAAACTAAAGTTCATACTTATTAATTGCAGGTCACTCAGCAAGCATAAGATTGAAATTCATGATTATATTATGGACAATCAGCCAGATGCTATGTTTCTTACGGAAACATGGCTGAATGAGGCTTCCGCCCCTGATATACTGTAAGCTCTTCCTCATGACTATGGCATCCTCAGACAAGATCGCCCTATTAAGCGCGGAGGAGGATTAGCCATTATTCATCAACTATCTTTAAAATGCACCATGGATACAGCAAATATAGAAAATTGTGAAGCAGCTTATTTCACCATAAGGGTGGCTAACGATCTTATGATTAATGGCTTTTTGATCTATTGACCTCCAGGACAGGTCACTAACTTTATTCCAAGTCTGGTGGAGACAGTGATGCAACCTGCACTACGTTATGACAATTTAACAGTGCTGGGTGATTTAAATTTACATTTTGAGGATCACACGAAGAGTGAAGCGCAATTCCTATGTCAACAATTAGCCGCCCTTCAGTTAGAGCTCAAATCCACGTACTGGACACATCAATCAGATCATGCACTAGACTCCATTTTTTCCAACTGCCGAGAGCTAGTGGCTGAAACCCTGATTCCAGTTCCTTGGTCCGATCCCCGTCTCGTGGTTTTTTCTATTCCACTAGCTAAGCATTCTTGTATACCTAGAATAAGCTCCACTACTCCACGTAGAAAATGGACCAGATTCAACGCCGAGAGCTTTACTCGAGCCCTACAGCAGAATCGACCCCAATTGGGAGAAGACATGAATGCCACCAACTTAGCAGTGGACAAGTGGATCACAGAGATACTGGATGTAGTTGCTCCATGGACTACCAATACCCCCCAGAGACGGTCTAAATCAGCACCATGGTTTGATGAAAAGCTAAGGACAGTTAAAAAATCTTGCAAATGCCTAGAGCGTCAATGAAGGAAAGATTCCTCCAATGTTAACAAATATGCTTATAAGTTATCACAAAAAAACTACCATTCTCTCATTAAAACAAGCATTGGCATAGCCAATAGGTCTCGCTTTTGGGACCTTATAAGTATTTAGTTATGCAGCACAATATCCTTGGTGCAACAACATCAACTGTTGCATGGCTAAACACTTATAAGGTCCCCAAAGCGAGACCTATTGGCTATGCCAATGCTTGTTATTCTAAGTTTCTCTGGGGAAATAATTTTCTCCCCTCTGTAAACTGTACTGTCATGTGCACTTAACTCGAGTCTGACCTCCCAGTACTTGGGCAATGATCCCGTAACTCTACCCTTATTTTCTGGCCAGCCTTGTACTATGTACTCTTTAAGCGAAACCATCTCATTATCGGCTAACAGACATTCTTCCCACTTCTGTTTGTTCATGCACGTCACTTTGAGTACAACTTCTCTGTCTTCCTCGATGTCAGAGCCATCTCCACCTTCTGCTGGAGTGATGCTCTAGTAGTGTTGAGTGATGCAGTGGTGATATGAATGATGCTGTGTTGGTGCTGACTGATGCTGTGGTGGTGCTGATTGATGCTGTGGTGTTGTGAGTGATGCTGTAGTGGTGCAGAGTGATGCTGTGGTGGTGCTGAGTGATGCTGTGGTGGTATGAATGATGCTGTGGTGGTACTGACTGATGCGGTGGTGGTGCTGATTGATGCTGTGGTGCTCTGAGTGATGCTCTAGTGGTGCTGAGTGATGTTGTGGTGGTGCTGACTGATGCTGTGCTGGTGCTGAATGATGCTGTAGTGGTGCTGACTGATGCTGTGGTGGTGCTGATTGATGCTGTGGTGTGTTGAGTGATGCTGTAGTGGTGATGAGTGATACAGTGGTGGTGCTGACTGATGCTGTGCTGTCTCTGATTGATGCTGTGGTTGCGCTGAGTGATGCTATTGTGATGCTGAGTAATGCTGTGGTATTGTCGAGTGAGAGAGAGAGTGAAGATATAATGCCCAATTAGAAAGGGTGGAGAGAAAGAAAAAGAGAGAAAGTGTGTACAGAGAATAAAGGGTGGAGCAACAGAGGAGAGAGAGAATTAGAGAGGGTGGAGAGAGAGAGAGAGAGAGAAAGAAAGGGTATACAGAGGATAAAGGGTGAAGCAAGAGAGGATAGAAAAAGAATGAGAGAGGGTGGACAGAGAGAAAAAGACAGAAAGGGTGTACAGAGAATAAAGGGTGGAGCAAATGAGGAGAGAGAGAGAATTAGAGAGGGCGGAGAGAGAGATAGAAAATGTGTACATAGAATAAAGCGTGTTGCGAGAGAGGAGAGAGAAAAAAATAGAGAGGGTGGAAAGAGAGAAAGAGAGAGAAAGGGTGACCAGAGAATAAAGGTTGGAGCGAGAAAGGATATAGAAAAATTCAGAGAGGGTGGAAAAAAAGTGAGAGAGGGTGTACAGATTTTAAAGAGTAGATCGGGATACAGAGAGAGAAAGAAGGGGAAAGAGTGATTTAAGGGGTTTGAAAGCGAATCAGATAAAGGGGTGAGAGAGAAAGAAAGGCTCAAAAATAGTAAAATAGGAGAGTTAATTAAGTACAGCGAGAATTAGAGAGGGAAGAAAGAGAGAAGGAGAGAGACAATAAGATAGTGGAGGGTGTGGGGTTTAAATACAGTGACGGGTGAAGTGATGGGTGAACAAGTAGAGATGAGGGGAACAAACAGCGGCTTGTGGAGCCTGGCATAGATAACAGCGGAAAGCTAAAACAGGGCTGAGTAGGTGAGAGGAAAGAGAGATATGGGGTGAGATAGGAAAAAGGGACAGTGAAAGGGAGCGAGAGAAGGGTGAGCATGAACAGAGAAGAAGGACTATGAAGATGAACAGGTGGATGAAGAGACAAGACGGGGTGACGTCGAAGAGCGAGAGGAAATGAGAGATGTACACATGGGATGGCGAGGAGGGAGAAACAGACAGGAAGGAATGGGTGAGAAGAGAACACTGGATAGACGAGGCATGCGGAGGAGCAGGAGACACGTGGATAGGGGTGGGGGAGACTGGATCTGGGGGCAGAATGAAACTGGAGAGACAGGCATGGGAGGGGAAGAAGATGGATACGCAGAAGACTTGAGAAAACAGAGTGAAAACTATGGGGAAACGGTAAAACTGGAGAGGCTGGAGGTGGGCACGGAAGACACAAATATACGGATGGAGGTGAGGCGAGAGGAAGAAACCCTAGGAAGCTGGGGATGCAGACATTTAGAAGGACACGGTCAGGCCACGCGTGGGAGAGAAGGCAAAGTGATCGATAAGGGGACACTGGAGAGACACATGGGGAGGGCTGAGAGAAATAGGGGCGGGGAAAGAAGGAGAGAATACATGTGGGGAAACGAGCTTTGAAGAGACACACGAAAGGGAAAGAGAAAAAGACGCGCGGCCGCGAGACGCGCTCTGTGGTGGGGGAGGGGCTGAGCGAGGCGCTTATAGAAGCGGGGGCTCTTTAAAGCTCGCCACACTGCGTGCGCGCGTGCCTGGAAGAGCGACGGCCCTGTGACATTTAAAAGCTTTGAAAATCTTACGGTCCTTCCTCTGCAATGCACAAAAGAATATCATCAAACGCAAAGCACTCGCTGCAGTATATAATGTAAATTTGGGATGAAAAAATGCACTGAAGATAACCCACGTGAAATAAACACTGAAAAGGTGTTCAGTAGAAGTACACCGGGTCGTTACGGAAGAAGCTGCATCTCTAGGATCCATTGCTTCTGCCTGCTCGCTCTGATATCAGATGCTTTTTGCCCGTTCGTGTTGGCAAAAGGGTACATTTCGCTGAGCAAATTTAAGTTCGCAAACGCATCTCGACTCTGTGACAAATGTGAAGCTTTCCCAGCCTGTTGGATAGGGACATTGAATTTGAGCAGGCGCTCCCTTGATACACACAACCAGCCTACAAGTTACAGGATCAAGAAACAGGCATGTTGCGCCGTCCTAACCTGGGCGGTCCATACTCTTGAATGACAAAAGCGTACAACCAATCACAGGCTACGCATGATGGTACAGCTTCCAGTGACACAAGAGTAGGTTTGGCTGAACCGCCCAGTAGCCGGACAGTCAGCATGAACTCACTTTCTGATTGGCTCTCTGTTTTTCAAGTAGCTCCAAACAGGAAGAAAATCCGGGGAGATGGTATTCGTGTGTTATTGACTAGGAGATGGTGTTATTTACACTTACGGCAAATTCTGTTCGGAAAGGCTGTCGGTACAAAAACCCAACAAAGGATTCTGAATGTTTAATAAAAGCGATAAAGAGGCAAATGAAGCTGACGAGGAGGGAGGGGGAGAAGGGAGGGGGTAGTGAGAGCGAGAGCAGAGAGCAAGGGGGTGGAGGAGCATGATTCACACGCTGTAAGGCTTAATGAGCCATTACAGAAAGCCAGATGGCAGCTGTGAAATGAAGCTGACGAAAAGGGAGGGGGAGAAGGGAGGGGGAGTGCGAGCAGAGGAGCCTGATTACAGCAACCCAGATGGCAGCTGTGCACGTGCACGCGATCGTGAATGCAAGCTGGAGGCCAGCAAAAGCCTGTGGGTAGCACTCTGAAAAGCCACCTACTAAATGTCTCGCAGAGCAGCGCATGCGCTGGCTCAGGCGAGACCTAAAAATGTGCGCCGCCTATTATAACGACAAAATAGAGCAGGCGGATAACTCTTCTAAACAGTTGGTTGCCATCCTTAAAGGCCTATCCTCCTTAGAGAGAATTATGGCTCCTGCCATTAGTTCCCCAGAGATGTGTAACCAGATTGCCGACTTCTTTGCTTCAAAGGTATCTAGAATATACAATTCCTTTCCTGATGAGGCCTGGAATGGCAACTGTTCTCAATTTGAGAAGCCTCCTATGGCTGGGACCAACCAACTTTTGGAATTCTTGACCCCCTCGCTAGAAGATTTGAGGGGTATGGCCCTAAGCATTAAATCTGGTTCACCAATAGACCCAGCGTTGCCTAAAATAATTAGGGAAGGGCAAGACACAATCTTACCCTATGTAAAGCAACTTTTGGAGCTATCCTTTCAACATGGTGAGGTTCCGAGGAAGTGGAAGCAAGCAATTGTTCTCTCCCTTAAGAAAAGACCATCAGCAGACCCAGGTTTGTTGGACAACCTACGTCCCATCTCACTCCTGCCTTATTTCTCTAAAATAGCAGAGAAGGTAGTGAACATGCAATTGGTTGCATGTATTAACCGGCACAATCTATTCCACCCCACACATTCAGGCTTTAAAGCCACTGTTAGACCTGGCACCATTGGTGTGGGTCTCCCTTCCATCTTTCGCTTTTTGTCTCCTCTGTGTTTGCTGGTGTTAGATGCTTTGGGCGCTGTGCCACTGCCATTCAGTGCTACAGCGCGAATGCTCCCTATTGTAAATTGACTGGATGAATTGGTATTCCCATAATTGGCTCAGTTAATTTACCTGTTAGTCCCTAGTATAGTGCACCGTGCGTGCGGAGGGCTGGTAGACCGGATGCTGCTGGTGGGCCTGCAGCGCTGATTGCGCCACCCACATAAGCAGCGCGTAAAGTGTGTCTCAGACCTCCCATCGCAGAGTCTGTGCGCAGTCCAGAACTGCCATTCTTTGACTGTAAAGTGAACCCACTTCCCAGTCCCTCAACCTTCCCTTGGCAACATGTAAGTCATCCCCATGGCAGGGTGCGTTGTATGTGAAAGGTAGGACCTGCCTTGGTCTGCGTGGCATGTCCTGATAGTGAATTACACTCCATTTCGTTTTTCACTATCGCAAGGTGATCTGTTCCCTTAGGCCAGAATGGGCAGTTTTGATTATTACATCCTATAATCATAGCTGACCCCAGGAACATGTTTTGAAAGTCGAATTTAGTATGCCTGAGCTCAGAGTATTAAAATACATCTTTTAGTGAGGATTATTTTTATATTCTGTGTTTGAAAATACCAGTTCTAGAAATTAGGTATTTTCTTGCCTAAGTCGTCCAGTGTACTCTGCTGTTATGTGTATTGGATGTCTGGTCTTGGAGGGGCAGGGCAGGCTGAGCCCGACCTGGGTCGAATAGCGAGATCTGCAGCTGGAGTATGGGGAGGGGTGACCCTTTGATCTGAGCAGGGCTGGGCCTGGCAAGGTGAATGATGGTTCCAGCCCCCACTGTGCGTCTGATGGCAGACCCCCTCTTCCTCAAAGGCAGGATGCAGCCTCGTAAATAAAGTGCTCCAGGACCACACCGAACTGGTTCTGGCTGGGTTCAGTGACTTGTGACTTTTGAGAACAAAGACCTGTGGGGTATAAAGATCTGCGCGGAAACCCCGACGGGGTGTGTTACTTCTGGATGTCAAGACGAACCTCTGTCCGTGTAACGAGAGGAAAAGGACTTTGAAACTTTCATCCCTCTTGCTGAAGCAACTACCCAAGGGCCTGATTTGAGCTTGCCTCCTGCTGAAGTCTCAGGGACATTAGACTTCACCCATCAGCCTTCTGAATTCCTATTGAGAGGGGTTCTACTCGCAGGTGAGGCCTCTGTCGAGAATTCCAGAGTTTCTGGGTCTACTTCGGGTAACGCGGGCTGAGAATCATCGCTATCGCTATTGTTATCGCTATTGTGGGCCGCCGCAGTTAAGGAGCTGTTGCCGCTGAGAGCCCGCATTTGTCTGTGCTACGAGAATCATTGCTATCGCTATTGTGGGCCGCTGCAGATAAGGAGCTGTTGCCGCTGAGAGCCCGCATTTGTCTGTGTTACGAGAATCATCGCTATCGCTATTGTGGGCCGCTGCAGCTGAGGAGCTGTTGCCGCTGAGAGCCCGCATTTGTCTGTGCTACGAGAATCATCGCTATTGCTATTGTGGGCCGCTGCAGCTGAGGAGCTGTTGCCGCTGAGAGCCCGCATTTGCCTGTGCTACGAGAATCATCGCTATCGCGGGCAGCTGCAGCTGAGGAGCTGTTGCCGCTGGGAGCCCGCATTTGTCTGTGCTACGAGAATCATCGCTATCGCTATTGTGGGCCGCTGCAGCTGAGGAGCTGTTGCCGCTGAGAGCCCGCATTTGCCTATGCTACGAGAATCATCGCTATCGCTATTGTGAGCCGCTGCAGCTGAGGAGCTGTTGCCGCTGAGAGCCCGCATTTGCCTGTGCTACGAGAATCATCGCTATCGCTATTGTGGGGCGCTGCAGCTGAGGAGCTGTTGCCGCTGAGAGCCCGCATTTGTCTGTGCTACGACAATCATCGCTATCGCTATTGTGGGCCGCTGCAGCTGAGGAGCTGTGGCCGCTGAGAGCCCGCATTGGTCTATACTACGAGAATCATCGCTATCGCTATTGTGGGCCGCTGCGGCTGAGGAGCTGTTGCCGCTGAGAGCCCGCCTTTAATCACCGCCCCAGGATCATTGTGAGTGCACGCCGCGGACCGCTGCAGCTGGGAGCTGCGGCCGCTGCGAGTCCGCCTGTCATCATCGCGGCTTCCTCCCGAAGCTGCATGCCGTGCCCCTTTAAACTTCAGGTACATTGTGCATCACCGGGTTGCGTAGACCCCGGCCTCGAACTAAGTTCGTTTCACCCGCTTTTGAGTGCTTTATTGCTTTTTCAGTGAACTCATATTAACGTGCATTGTGGCTGTTGATCGACTTCGAGCCTTGTGTTAAACTGATATAAAGCTACTCCGTTTTCTATAGTTACTTGTGTGGTGTCCCTTTGTGGTGTCTTCACTGCGTTATTGTGTATGGTCACGAATGCTTCACACACTGCCTCTGAGATAGGCCTGTCTGCTCGTGCTACGTTACCACAGGGTTGAGCAGGGGTTATCAAAGGGTGTAGCCCCCTTACTCTGACTTAGGAAGAAGGGTCCCTTCTTGGACATTGGCGCCAGCCATTGCCAACCAGAGATCCCCATTTCTAACATTGGTGGTCTGCAGTGAGGATCAGGACTTGCATTTGTGATCCACATACAATAACTGGTGTACACTACTAGTGAGTGCAGACTTAAACGCAACCACATACGTTTTTGATCTTGGTGTATTTTTGATCGTAATTGCCAGTTATGTCTACAATGGGTAAGCCAGCATCCAATGCTTCGGAGGATCTCACCTTTGAGGAAGAGAGGTTAGAAACCTACACTGCCAAACAGCTAAAGTCTTTTTGCAAGCAATTCACCGTCCCTATTGCAGGTCTCTCTAGGAAGGAGGACGAAGTGGATTTAGTGGGAGGTAAAGCACTTTCCAGTCCAGGTACTAGCGTGTCCTCAAAGGGCCTGTCTCCAGAAGAGATGGAGGACAGGGAGAGAGATAGGAGGCATAGTTTGGAGATGGCCAAATTAGAAGGTCAGAAGGACCTAGAGAGTAAAAAGTTGGATATTGAGAATAACCGGTTAGCATTTGAACTTGAGAAAATGAAACTGGAGCATGAGAGAGTATTGAGGGAGCTGGAGATCAAGGCTAAGAGTTTAGAGATCTCCCCTCTGGTGGCAGCATACCTTTAGTACCTACCGAGAGTAGAGTTTATATACCCAATGATGTCATCAAGGATTTCCATAAGAGTGAGGATATTGGGCAATGGTTTGCCGCCTACGAGATAGCAATGGTGTCCCACCGGGTCCCTGAGAAGGATTGGGGAGCGGGGTTGTGGGGACGCTTTGTGAGTGATGGGAGGAATACCCTGTTGGATCTGCCTGAAGAGAGCAGGATGGTGTATGCCCATATGAAGGAGGCCTTGATGACGCAATATGGTTTGACCCCAGAGATGTACAGGCAGAGATTTAGAACCTGTAAGAAGTTAGAGGGTACCACTTGGGTTGAATATGTGTCTTTTTTTTGCAGAGCAATGGATCGCTGGGTAAAAGGTAGCAAGGTGGAAACCTTTGAACAACTGTATGATTTGTTTGCGTGGGAGCATTTAGCTAGTAACTGTTTTCCAGAGCTACGCCAGCACCTTATTGATAGCAAGCTAACTAACCCTAGGAAGCTTGCTGAGGAGGCGGACCGCTGGGTGAGCACCCGGGTTCGCAAGGGTCATGTGGGAGACTTCGCCAAGGGGGGGGCAGGGTCCGCAGCAGAGAAGTGGGGGGGACATGGGTAAACAGAGGGAGTTCCAGAGAGGGCCCCAAAGTAATTCCCAAGGGAACCCAGGAGTGGTGTCCCAGTCTCCCCCTGAGAAGAAGCCAGTGCCCCCGACAGGTAGGCCTGTTCATAGGGGGCCCCTTACTTGTTTTAAATGTGGTCAAGTGGGCCACCGGTATTATGATCCCCAGTGTCCCCAGAGGGACCTCAATGCACCACCCCGTGCACCAACCCGCCAGCTTGCTAGTGTAGCCCTGGGAGGGGAGGAGATGGGTGACCCAGGTGGGTGGGATCCCGTAGAATTGACCCTTGTGTCGCTAGGAGACTTTTAGAAGGTCCCTAACCCCACGCTGCCTGATAACACTAAGAAGTACAGGCAGTGGGTGACCATCAATGGCCATAGGGTGGAGGCTCTGAGGGACACCGGAGCAAGTGTGACTGCTGTCAGCTCCCGGTTGGTGTCCCCAGAGCAGGTTGTCCCCCATGCATTCTGCCCAGTAGTGTCAGCAGACAACTCTGAGAGCCAGTGTGAGGTGTGCTCAAGTTCCCTTTGAGTGGCGGGGGTCTCAGGAACTCTTCAAGTAGCTGTGAGGCCAGCCATGCCGGTAGACTGTCTGTTGGGCAATGATTTAGAGAACTCCCCGTGGGCTACGGTGGAGAGGAAATCTCACTTGGAAATGTTGGGTCTGCCTGAGTGGGCATGCGCGACCACTCGGTCCATGGCAGCCAGTAAGGACGTTCAGAAGGAGCTGAAGCCTGAAAGTATGGCCCAGGCCCCTGCCTTAAAGAGAAGGGGTAGGGGGAGCGGGAAACCGGCCTCCATAGTTCCCACGGCCCAGGAGGGAGCAGACCTTGAGGGGGATGCCCTGAAGCCTACCGGGGAACAAGTAGCCGAACTAGGGGCCTGCCTGGGCTGACCCATTGGCAGCAGGAAGGAGGGCCCACCAGGGAGGAATTTTGTGAACAGCAGAGAACGTGCCCTTCTCTTGAGGGGCTGCGGCGACAGGCGGCCGCCCAGGCAGCAGGTGATCAGTCAGGGTCACATCTGATCTATTGGGAGAATTACCTCCTTTACAGCGAGCCTAAGGTTGCTGAGCCTGGGTCAGCCCGTGTGCTGGTGGTACCCCAGCGCTTCAGAGCCTTCCTACTGGGGTTGGCTCATGATGTGCCATTGGCAGGACATCTGGGGCAGACCAAGACCTTCGAGAGGCTGGTCACCCACATTTATTGGCCCCAGATGCGCAGGAGCTCAGATGCTCACTGCAGGACATGTGAAACTTGCCAGGCAAGTGGGAAGAGTGGGGGGAAGATCAAAGCCCCACTCCAGCCCTTTCCAGTTGTCAGTACCCCATTCGAGCGAGTGGGCATTGACATTGTGGGGCCTCTGGACCCCAAGACAGCCATGGGCAACAGGTTCATCCTGGTCTTGGTGGACCATGCCACCCGGTACCCTGAAGCCATCCCACTCCGGACAGTGATGGCCCCCGTGGTGGGACGTGCACTGATGGGGATTTTCTCCCGTGTGGGGTTCCCCAGAGAGGTGGTGTCCGATATATGCAGTCTCTGTGGGAGGAGTGTGGGGTAACTTATAAGTTTACCACCCCTTACCACCCCCAAGGTAATGGGCTGGTTGAGAGATTCAACCAGACCCTCAAAGGCATGATTATGGGCCTAGAAGAGTCCATCAATCAATCAATCAGGGGTTTGTTAAAGCGCGACTACTCACCCGTAAGGGTCTCAAGGCGCTAGGGGTGGGGGGGTGGTGCAGGTTGCATCCATCATGGAGGGGGTCTGTCGAAGAGCCAGGTTTTGAGGTTTCTTGCGAAGATGGGGAGCGATGTTGTCTGTCTGAGGTGGAGCGGAAGGGCGTTCCATGCTTTGGCCGCGAGGAAGGAGAAGGAGCGGCCTCCCGATCTGGTCTTTCTGGTGCGGGGGACCACGGCGTAGGAGAGCTGGGCTGATCGTAGGGTCCTTTGGGGTGCGTGGAATTTGAGTCGGCTGTTCAGGTATGCTGGTCCAGTGCCGTGGAGGGCCTTGTGTGCGTGGGTGAGCATCTTGAAGTTGATTCTCGCCTCGACAGGGAGCCAGTGGAGTGTGCGCAGGTGCTGGGAGATGTGGCAGTGTTTTGGCAGGTTGAGGACCAGTCTTGCAGCGGCGTTCTGGATGTTCTGTAGCGGGTGAGGTTTTTGTTTATTCCGGCGTAGAGTGCATTGCCGTAGTCGAGTCTGCTGGTGACCAGGGCGTGAGTGACGGTCTTTCGGTGTTCGAGGGGGATCCATTTGAAGGTCTTACAAAGGAGGCGGAGGGTGTGGAAGCAGGAAGACGAGACAGAATTGATCTGGCGGTCCATTTTGAGCTCGGAGTCCATGATGATTCCCAGGTTGCGTGCGTGGTCTGGGGGGGTTGGCGGGTTTCCGCGGGCGGGGGGCCACCAAGTGTCGCTCCAGGCCTCGGGGTTTGGGCCCATGATGAGTACTTCTGTTTTGTTGGTGTTTAGTTGTAGGCAGCTGTTTTTCATCGATTTGGCGACGGTTTGCATGCCTTCTCAAAAGTTGCGTCTGGCGGTGTTGGGCTCGTTGGATAGGGAGAGGATGAGCTGGGTGTCTTCTGCGTATGACACGATGTTGAGTCCGTAGGTTCTGACGATGGGGGCGAGTGGAGCCATGTAGACGTTGAAAAGCGTCGGGCTGAGGGAGGAGCCCTGGGGGACTCCGCAGGTGGTAGGTGTGGGGTCCTAGAGGAAAGGGGGGAGTCTGACCCGCTGCATCCTGCCAGAGAGGAAGGAACGGATCCAGTCGAGGGCCTTGTCCTGGATTCCTGCGTCGTAGAGTCTGCATATTAGGGTGCGGTGGGAGACTGTGTCGAACGCCGCTGATAGGTCGAGGAGGATGAGGGCTACTGCTTCTCCTTTGTCCAGTAAGGTGCGGATGTTGTCTGTTGCGGCGACGAGGGCGGTTTTCGTACTGTGGTTTTTTCTGAAGCCGGATTGGGAGGAGTCGAGGATGTTGTGTTCTTCAATGAATGTGGCGAGTTGGCTGTTGATGGCTTTCTCGATGACTTTCGCTGGGAACGGGAGCAGGGAGATGGGTCTGTAGTTTTTGAGGTCGGTGGGGTCCGCTGAGTCTTTCTTCAGGAGGGGGTTGACCTCGGCGTGCTTTCAGTCGTCGGGGAACGAGGCGGTCGCCAGGGAGCGGTTGATGGAGTGGCGGAGCATGGGTGCGATGGTGTCGGCGGCTCTGTTGAAGATGTGGTGGGGGCAGGGGTCCGTGGGGGCCCCTGAGTGGATTGACTTCATTGTCTTCAGTGTGTCTTCGGTGGTGAGGGCTGTCCAGTCGTCAATCGCTGGTTTCCAGGTGTCGGGGGTGGTTGGTGAGGGTTCAGTGTGTTGGTTGTCTTCATCGAAGTTGTCGTAGATGCTCTTGATTTTGTGGTGGAAAAAGGTGCTGAGTTTGTCGCAGAGGTCTTGTGAGGGAGGGATGTCGGTAGACTCGCTAGTGGGTTGGGCGAACTCCTTGATGATGCTGAAGAGTTCCTTGCTGTTGTGCGCGTGGGTGGAGATTCTGTCTTCAATCGCTTTTTTCCTCGTTTCTCTGATGAGTTGATGGTGGGCATTGGTGGCGGCTCTGAAGTTGTTGTGGGCTTCTGTGGATTTGGTGTTCCTCCAGGCCTTTTCGAGGCGGCGGCATGTGCTTCTGGACTCTCGAAGTTCGGTGGTAAACTATCTGGCTTTCTTGGCGCAGGTATTGTTGTTTTTCTTGAGGGGGGCTATGGTGTTGGTGCTGTCCGAGATCCATCTATGCAGGGTTCGGACTGCGGTGTTGGGGTCGTTGTTTTCCGCGATGGTTGGGGTGGAGTTGTTGAGTGAGGAGGTGAGCTGGTCGTCGGTGATTTTGGTCCAGTTTCTTCGTGGAAGCAGGTGCTGGTGTCTGTGGATGGTGGGTGTTCTGAAGGTGAAGTGGACGCAACGATGGTCGGTCCATGGGAGTTCGGTGGTGTGGCTGAAGGTGATGGAGTTTCCTGTAGTGAAGAGGGGGTCGAGGGTGTGTCATGCTGAGTGCGTGGGCTCGGTCCCGATCTGGCGCAGTCCAATGTTGTGGAGGTTGTCCAGGAGGGATGTGGTGTTGGGGTCCAGTTGGTTGTCAAGGTGGAAGTTGAGGTCTCCCAGCAGGGTGTAGTTGGTGGATGCGATGGCCTGCGGGGAGATAATGTCCGTGATGGAGTTGGCGAAGGGTCCGCGGGGTCCAGGGGGTCGGTAGCTGAGGGTTCCTCGGAGGGTGGCGGTGGGGCTGGCCAGTATCTTGAAGTGAAGGTGTTCCATCAGTTCTGTGGGCTCGTCAGGGAGTGTGCTCAGGCGGAGGCTGGATTTGTGGACGATGGCGATTCCTCCTCCTGGGCGGGTGGGGCGGTCCTTCCTGGAGATCTTGTATGCTTGGGGGATGGCGATGTCCGGTCCCGAGGTGGTGTTGGTCCAGGTTTCGGTGAAGAACGCTACGTCCGGGGTGGTGCTGTCGAGGAGGTCCCAGATTTCTGTGGCATGTTTGTGGAGGGATCGGACGTTGAGGAGGATGCATTGCAGGGTCTTCAGTTCGGTTGTGTTCTTGTGGGCGGGTTGTGCTGGATCCGTGTTCTTGGCGGTGCTGCAGGTGTGCCGGCAGCGGTGTCAGCTGAAGGGTCCGTGGGTGTCGGCTGGTGATGCTAGCTTGCAGTTGTTGTTGCGGCCTGGGTTGAGTGCGTGGAGTGCTGCTGGGTCGTAGTGTGGGCGGGGCGGAGGTCCAGCGTTCCTGGCGCTGGTCACGGTAGGGTCGCGGACGGGCGCAGACGGGCTTGCCTTTGACGCGCCAGCGGCGCGCCCGCTGCCTGCGGCCGCTGTGCGGGCGCGCAGTGGACGTCATTAAGTAGGGGTCGGGGAGGGCTGGACAGCTGGGAGGTGGGAGCGGGGAGGGGAGCTGGATTGGGCCGGTCGCGCTGGGGGGAGGGGCCACGGGGGCAGCAGCGGCAGGGAAAGGTAAAGGGAGGAAATAAAATAGGCAGAAAAAAGGCACAAAAGAGCAGAGATGCAGAAAAGTGCAGAAAGGTGAAAGATAAAAAAGGGTAGAAAAACGAGTGAAAGAGCAGAGTGAGAGGAAGGAGACAGAGGTCCACTGGACCACCAGGGATGAGGCGCAGGGAAACCTGCGGGTGGAGGAGGGCCTCGATCACCAACACTCGAGAGTGCAGGGGCAGGCCTCACTTAATGGTGGAGCTGCGAGGGTGGGAGAGCAATTTCACTGACAATGAGTCAGTGGTCTTGCTCGCCTGTCCCTGCAGCGGCCGCCATTAAGTAGGGGTCGGGGAGGGCTGGACAGCTGGGAGGCGGGAGCGGGGAGGGGAGCTGGATTGGGCCGGTCGCGCTGGGGGGGAGGGGCCGCAGGCGCAGCAGCGGCAGGGAAAGGTAAAGGGAGGAAATAAGGGATAAAGAAAAAAGGGAAAATAGGCAGAAATAAGGCACAAAAGAGCAGAGATGCAGAAAAGTGCAGAAAGGTGAACGATAAAAGAGGGTAGAAAAACGAGTGAAAACGAGTGAAAGAGCAGAGCGAGAGGAAGGGAAAATGAGCAGAAATAAGGCACAAAAGAGCAGAGATGCAGAAAAGTGCAGAAAGGTGAAAGATAAAAAGGGTAGAAAAACGAGTGAAAACGAGTGAAAGAGCAGAGTGAGAGGAAGGAGACAAAGGTCCACTGGACCACCAGGGATGAGGCGCAGGGAAACCTGTGGGTGGAGGAGGGCCTCGATCACCAACACTCGAGAGTGCAGGGGCAGGGGAAGGCCTCACTTAATGGTGGAGCTGCGAGGGTGGGAGAGCAATTTCACTGACAATGAGTCAGTGGTCTTGCTCGCCTGTCCCCGCAGCGGCCGCCATTAAGTAGGGGTCGGGGAGGGCTGGACAGCTGGGAGGCGGGAGCAGGGAGGGGAGCTGGATTCGGCCGGTCGCGCTGGGGGGAGGGGCCGCAGGCGCAGCAGCGGCGGGGAAAGGTAAAGGGAGGAAATAAGGGATAAAGAAAAAAGGGAAAATAGACAGAAATAAGGCACAAAAGAGCAGAGATGCAGAAAAGTGCAGAAAGGTGAAAGATAAAAGAGGGTAGAAAAACGAGTGAAAGAGCAGAGCGAGAGGAAGGGAAAATGAGCAGAAATAAGGCACAAAAGAGCAGAGATGCAGAAAAGTGCAGAAAGGTGAAAGATAAAAAAGGGTAGAAAAACGAGTGAAAACGAGTGAAAGAGCAGAGTGAGAGGAAGGAGACAGAGGTCCACTGGACCACCAGGGATGAGGCGCAGGGAAACCTGCGGGTGGAGGACGGCCTCGATCACCAACACTCGAGAGTGCAGGGGCAGGCCTCACTTAATGGTGGAGCTGAGAGGGTGGGAGAGCAATTTCACTGACAATGAGTCAGTGGTTTTGCTCGCCTGTCCCCGCAGCGGCCGCCATTAAGTAGGGGTCGGGGAGGGCTGGACAGCTGGGAGGCGGGAGCGGGGAGGGGAGCTGGATTGGGCCGGTCGCGCTGGGGGGAGGGGCCGCGGGGGCAGCAGGGAAAGGTAAAGGGAGGAAATAAGGGATAAAGAAAAAAGGGAAAATAGGCACAAAAAAGGCACAAAAGAGCAGAGATGCAGAAAAGTGCAGAAAGGTGAAAGATAAAAGAGGGTAGAAAAACGAGTGAAAAACGAGTGAAAAACGAGTGAAAGAGCAGAGCGAGAGGAAGGGAAAATGAGCAGAAATAAGGCACAAAAGAGCAGAGATGCAGAGAAGTGCAGAAAGGTGAAAGATAAAAAAGGGTAGAAAAACGAGTGAAAGAGCAGAGTGAGAGGAAGGAGACAGAGGTCCACTGGACCACCAGGGATGAGGCGCAGGGAAACCTGCGGGTGGAGGAGGGCCTCGATCACCAACACTCGAGAGTGCAGGGGCAGGACTCACTTAATGGTGGAGCTGCGAGGGTGGGAGAGCAATTTCACTGACAATGAGTCAGTGGTCTTGCTCGCCTGTCCCCGCAGCGGCCGCCATTAAGTATGGGTCGGGGAGGGCTGGACAGCTGGGAGGCGGGAGAGGGGAAGGGAGCTGGATTGGGCCGGTCGCGCTGGGGGGGAGGGGCCGCAGGCGCAGCAGCGGCGGGGAAAGGTAAAGGGAGGAAATAAGGGATAAAGAAAAAAGGGAAAATAGGCAGAAATAAGTCACAAAAGAGCAGAGATGCAGAAAAGTGCAGAAAGGTGAACAATAAAAGAGGGTAGAAAAACGAGTAAAAACGAGTGAAAGAGCAGAGCGAGAGGAAGGGAAAATGAGCAGAAATAAGGCACAAAAGAGCAGAGATGCAGAAAAGTGCAGAAAGGTGAAAGATAAAAAAGGGTAGAAAAACGAGTGAAAACGAGTGAAAGAGCAGAGTGAGAGGAAGGAGACAAAGGTCCACTGGACCACCAGGGATGAGGCGCAGGGAAACCTGTGGGTGGAGGAGGGCCTCGATCACCAACACTCGAGAGTGCAGGGGCAGGGGCAGGCCTCACTTAATGGTGGAGCTGCGAGGGTGGGAGAGCAATTTCACTGACAATGAGTCAGTGGTCTTGCTCGCCTGTCCCCGCAGCGGCCGCCATTAAGTAGGGGTCGGGGAGGGCTGGACAGCTGGGAGGCGGGAGCAGGGAGGGGAGCTGGATTCGGCCGGTCGCGCTGGGGGGGAGGGGCCACGGGCGCAGCAGCGGTGGGGAAAGGTAAAGGGAGGAAATAAGGGATAAAGAAAAAAGGGAAAATAGGCAGAAATAAGGCACAAAAGAGCAGAGATGCAGAAAAGTGCAGAAAGGTGAACGATAAAAGAGGGTAGAAAAACGAGTGAAAACGAGTGAAAGAGCAGAGCGAGAGGAAGGGAAAATGAGCAGAAATAAGGCACAAAAGAGCAGAGATGCAGAAAAGTGCAGAAAGGTGAAAGATAAAAAAGGGTAGAAAAACGAGTGAAAACGAGTGAAAGAGCAGAGTGAGAGGAAGGAGACAAAGGTCCACTGGACCACCAGGGATGAGGCGCAGGGAAACCTGTGGGTGGAGGAGGGCCTCGATCCCCAACACTCGAGAGTGCAGGGGCAGGGGAAGGCCTCACTTAATGGTGGAGCTGCGAGGGTGGGAGAGCAATTTCACTGACAATGAGTCAGTGGTCTTGCTCGCCTGTCCCCGCAGCGGCCGCCATTAAGTAGGGGTCGGGGAGGGCTGGACAGCTGGGAGGCGGGAGCAGGGAGGGGAGCTGGATTCGGCTGGTCGCGCTGGGGGAGGGGCCGCAGGCGCAGCAGCGGCGGGGAAAGGTAAAGGGAGGAAATAAGGGATAAAGAAAAAAGGGAAAATAGACAGAAATAAGGCACAAAAGAGCAGAGATGCAGAAAAGTGCAGAAAGGTGAAAGATAAAAGAGGGTAGAAAAACGAGTGAAAGAGCAGAGCGAGAGGAAGGGAAAATGAGCAGAAATAAGGCACAAAAGAGCAGAGATGCAGAAAAGTGCAGAAAGGTGAAAGATAAAAAGGGTAGAAAAACGAGTGAAAACGAGTGAAAGAGCAGAGTGAGAGGAAGGAGACAGAGGTCCACTGGACCACCAGGGATGAGGCGCAGGGAAACCTGCGGGTGGAGGACGGCCTCGATCACCAACACTCGAGAGTGCAGGGGCAGGCCTCACTTAATGGTGGAGCTGAGAGGGTGGGAGAGCAATTTCACTGACAATGAGTCAGTGGTTTTGCTCGCCTGTCCCCGCAGCGGCCGCCATTAAGTAGGGGTCGGGGAGGGCTGGACAGCTGGGAGGCGGGAGCGGGGAGGGGAGCTGGATTGGGCCGGTCGCGCTGGGGGGAGGGGCCGCGGGGACAGCAGCGGCAGGGAAAGGTAAAGGGAGGAAATAAGGGATAAAGAAAAAAGGGAAAATAGGCACAAAAAAGGCACAAAAGAGCAGAGATGCAGAGAAGTGCAGAAAGGTGAAAGATAAAAAAGGGTAGAAAAACGAGTGAAAGAGCAGAGTGAGAGGAAGGAGACAGAGGTCCACTGGACCACCAGGGATGAGGCGCAGGGAAACCTGCGGGTGGAGGAGGGCCTCGATCACCAACACTCGAGAGTGCAGGGGCAGGACTCACTTAATGGTGGAGCTGCGAGGGTGGGAGAGCAATTTCACTGACAATGAGTCAGTGGTCTTGCTCGCCTGTCCCCGCAGCGGCCGCCATTAAGTATGGGTCGGGGAGGGCTGGACAGCTGGGAGGCGGGAGAGGGGAGGGGAGCTGGATTGGGCCGGTCGCGCTGGGGGGGAGGGGCCGCAGGCGCAGCAGCGGCGGGGAAAGGTAAAGGGAGGAAATAAGGGATAAAGAAAAAAGGGAAAATAGGCAGAAATAAGGCACAAAAGAGCAGAGATGCAGAAAAGTGCAGAAAGGTGAACGATAAAAGAGGGTAGACAAACGAGTAAAAACGAGTGAAAGAGCAGAGCGAGAGGAAGGGAAAATGAGCAGAAATAAGGCACAAAAGAGCAGAGATGCAGAAAAGTGCAGAAAGGTGAAAGATAAAAAAGGGTAGAAAAACGAGTGAAAACGAGTGAAAGAGCAGAGTGAGAGGAAGGAGACAAAGGTCCACTGGACCACCAGGGATGAGGCGCAGGGAAACCTGTGGGTGGAGGAGGGCCTCGATCACCAACACTCGAGAGTGCAGGGGCAGGGGCAGGCCTCACTTAATGGTGGAGCTGCGAGGGTGGGAGAGCAATTTCACTGACAATGAGTCAGTGGTCTTGCTCGCCTGTCCCCGCAGCGGCCGCCATTAAGTAGGGGTCGGGGAGGGCTGGACAGCTGGGAGGCGGGAGCAGGGAGGGGAGCTGGATTCGGCCGGTCGCGCTGGGGGAGGGGCCGCAGACGCAGCAGCGGCGGGGAAAGGTAAAGGGAGGAAATAAGGGATAAAGAAAAAAGGGAAAATAGACAGAAATAAGGCACAAAAGAGCAGAGATGCAGAAAAGTGCAGAAAGGTGAAAGATAAAAGAGGGTAGAAAAACGAGTGAAAGAGCAGAGCGAGAGGAAGGGAAAATGAGCAGAAATAAGGCACAAAAGAGCAGAGATGCAGAAAAGTGCAGAAAGGTGAAAGATAAAAAAGGGTAGAAAAACGAGTGAAAACGAGTGAAAGAGCAGAGTGAGAGGAAGGAGACAGAGGTCCACTGGACCACCAGGGATGAGGCGCAGGGAAACCTGCGGGTGGAGGATGGCCTCGATCACCAACACTCGAGAGTGCAGGGGCAGGCCTCACTTAATGGTGGAGCTGAGAGGGTGGGAGAGCAATTTCACTGACAATGAGTCAGTGGTTTTGCTCGCCTGTCCCCGCAGCGGCCGCCATTAAGTAGGGGTCGGGGAGGGCTGGACAGCTGGGAGGCGGGAGCGGGGAGGGGAGCTGGATTGGGCCGGTCGCGCTGGGGGGAGGGGCCGCGGGGACAGCAGCGGCAGGGAAAGGTAAAGGGAGGAAATAAGGGATAAAGAAAAAAGGGAAAATAGGCACAAAAAAGGCACAAAAGAGCAGAGATGCAGAAAAGTGCAGAAAGGTGAAAGATAAAAGAGGGTAGAAAAACGAGTGAAAAACGAATGAAAAACGAGTGAAAGAGCAGAGCGAGAGGAAGGGAAAATGAGCAGCAATAAGGCACAAAAGAGCAGAGATGCAGAGAAGTGCAGAAAGGTGAAAGATAAAAAAGGGTAGAAAAACGAGTGAAAGAGCAGAGTGAGAGGAAGGAGACAGAGGTCCACTGGACCACCAGGGATGAGGCGCAGGGAAACCTGCGGGTGGAGGAGGGCCTCGATCACCAACACTCGAGAGTGCAGGGGCAGGACTCACTTAATGGTGGAGCTGCGAGGGTGGGAGAGCAATTTCACTGACAATGAGTCAGTGGTCTTGCTCGCCTGTCCCCGCAGCGGCCGCCATTAAGTATGGGTCGAGGAGGGCTGGACAGCTGGGAGGCGGGAGAGGGGAGGGGAGCTGGATTGGGCCGGTCGCGCTGGGGGAGGGGCCGCAGGCGCAGCAGCGGCGGGGAAAGGTAAAGGGAGGAAATAAGGGATAAAGAAAAAAGGGAAAATAGGCAGAAATAAGGCACAAAAGAGCAGAGATGCAGAAAAGTGCAGAAAGGAGAACGATAAAAGAGGGTAGAAAAACGAGTAAAAACGAGTGAAAGAGCAGAGCGAGAGGAAGGGAAAATGAGCAGAAATAAGGCACAAAAGAGCAGAGATGCAGAAAAGTGCAGAAAGGTGAAAGATAAAAAAGGGTAGAAAAACGAGTGAAAACGAGTGAAAGAGCAGAGTGAGAGGAAGGAGACAAAGGTCCACTGGACCACCAGGGATGAGGCGCAGGGAAACCTGTGGGTGGAGGAGGGCCTCGATCACCAACACTCGAGAGTGCAGGGGCAGGGGCAGGCCTCACTTAATGGTGGAGCTGCGAGGGTGGGAGAGCAATTTCACTGACAATGAGTCAGTGGTCTTGCTCGCCTGTCCCCGCAGCGGCCGCCATTAAGTAGGGGTCGGGGAGGGCTGGAAAGCTGGGAGGCGGGAGCAGGGAGGGGAGCTGGATTCGGCCGGTCGCGCTGGGGGGGAGGGGCCACGGGCGCAGCAGCGGTGGGGAAAGGTAAAGGGAGGAAATAAGGGATAAAGAAAAAAGGGAAAATAGGCAGAAATAAGGCACAAAAGAGCAGAGATGCAGAAAAGTGCAGAAAGGTGAAAGATAAAAGAGGGTAGAAAAACGAGTGAAAGAGCAGAGCGAGAGGAAGGGAAAATGAGCAGAAATAAGGCACAAAAGAGCAGAGATGCAGAAAAGTGCAGAAAGGTGAAAGATAAAAAAGGGTAGAAAAACGAGTGAAAACGAGTGAAAGAGCAGAGTGAGAGGAAGGAGACAGAGGTCCACTGGACCACCAGGGATGAGGCGCAGGGAAACCTGCGGGTGGAGGACGGCCTCGATCACCAACACTCGAGAGTGCAGGGGCAGGCCTCACTTAATGGTGGAGCTGAGAGGGTGGGAGAGCAATTTCACTGACAATGAGTCAGTGGTTTTGCTCGCCTGTCCCCGCAGCGGCCGCCATTAAGTAGGGGTCGGGGAGGGCTGGACAGCTGGGAGGCAGGAGCGGGGAGGGGAGCTGGATTGGGCCGGTCGCACTGGGGGAGAGGGGCCGCGGGGGCAGCAGCGGCGGGGAAAGGTAAAGGGAGGAAATAAGGGATAAAGAAAAAAGGGAAAATAAGCAGAAATAAGGCACAAAAGAGCAAAGATGCAGAAAAGTGCAGAAAGGTGAACGATAAAAGAGGGTTGAAAAACGAGTGAAAGAGCAGAGCGAGAGGAAGGGAAAATGAGCAGAAATAAGGCACAAAAGAGCAGAGATGCAGAAAAGTGCAGAAAGGTGAAAGATAAAAAAGGGTAGAAAAACGAGTGAAAACGAGTGAAAGAGCAGAGTGAGAGGAAGGAGACAGAGGTCCACTGGACCACCAGGGATGAGGCGCAGGGAAACCTGCGGGTGGAGGAGGGCCTCGATCACCAACACTCGAGAGTGCAGGGGCAGGCCTCACTTAATGGTGGAGCTGCGAGGGTGGGAGAGCAATTTCACTGACAATGAGTCATAAGTGGGACGTCCTCTTGCCATGCCTGTTGTTTGCTTACCGTGAGGTGCCACAGAAGTCCCTAGGGTTCAGCCCCTTTGAACTACTCTATGGTCACCCGGTAAGAGGTCTTCTGGGTCTGGTCAAGGAAGGCTGGGAGCAGTCTCCCAGGAAACCTCCCCAGGATGTGTTTAGCTACATGCTGGCCTTCAGGAACCAGACTCGGCATTTCAGAAAGCTTGCTGAGGCAAATCTGGAAGCCAGCCAGGAAGAGATGAAACGTTGGCACGATCAGAATGCCATTCTGATTGAGTTTCAGCCTGGTCAAAAGGTTTGGGTCATGGCCCCAGTGGAGCCCTGTGGGCTCCAAGATAAGTGGACCGGACCATTTGAGGTGGTGGAGCGCAAGAGTCCTGTTACCTACTTGGTGGACTTGCGTTCTCCCAGGAACCCCTTGCGGGTCCTGCATGTCAACCGCCTGAAGCCCCACTTTGAGAGGTCCGAAGTGGGCATGCTCATGGCCACAGATGCTGGGATGGAGGAGGAGAGTGAGCCTCTTCCTGACCTCCTGTGTGCAAAGGAGCAAGATGGGTCAGTGGAGGCTGTGGTCCTCTCCGCCACACTGACCCCTGAGCAGCAGAGTGATTGTCGCCAACTGTTGAGACAATTCAGTGATATGTTCTCCCTGGTGACTAGTGTCACTGATTGGTGTGTCCATGAAGTGGACACTGGGGACAGTCCTCCTGTTAAGCACAAGGCTTACCGAGTGACTGAACGGGTTAGGGCATCCATTAAGGAGGAGGTTTTCAAAATGTTTGCTTTAGGGGTGATTGAGTCCTCTAGCAGCCCTTGGTCCAGCCCAGTGGTCTTGGTACCAAAAGCTGCAGTGCCTGGTGCCGCCCCAGAACTTCGGTTCTGCGTCGACTAACGAGGTCTCAATTCGGTCACAAAGACTGACGCGCACCCCATCCCCAGAGCTGATGAGCTCATAGATCGGCTAGGGGCTGCACGGTACCTCAGCACGTTTGATTTGACGTCTGGGTATTGGCAGATCGCCTTGACTGATGGGGCAAAGGAGAGGTCAGCATTCTCCACACCGGATGGGCACTACCAGTTCTGGGTGATGCCCTTTGGGATGAAGAATGCCCCTGCCACCTTTCAGAGGTTGGTCAACAGGGTGTTGGTTAGGCTGGAGGATTTCAGTGCCGCCTACCTGGATGACATTGCAGTGTTTAGTTCCTCATGGGAGGACCACCTGCGCCACCTCTGGGAAGTGTTGATGGCACTGCGAAGGGCAGGCCTCACAATCAAGGCAAGTAAGTGCCAGATTGGGCAGGGTTCTGTGGTGTACTTGGGACACGAGGTTGGGAGCGGCCAGGTGGCGCCCCTACAGCCCAAAATTGAAACCATCCTGGCTTGGGAGCCCCCGAAGACCCAGACACAGGTGAGAGCCTTTTTAGGACTCACGGGTTATTACAGGAGGTTTGTCAAGGGGTATGGCAACATTGTTGCACCCTTGACTGAGCTGACTTCTAAGAAGCAGCCAAAGATTGTGAAGTGGACTGACACCTGTCAGAAAGCTTTTGACGCCCTGAAGACTGCCATGTGCACAGCACCTGTACTTCAGGCGCCCAACTTTTCAAAAGAATTTGTTGTCCAGACAGACGCTTCACAGCATGGTGTGGGGGCTGTTCTGTCACAGATCAATGAGGAGGGCCTAGACCAACCGGTAGCCTTCATTAGTAGGAGGTTACTTCCACAGGAACAGAGGTGGAGTGCAATTGAGCGTGAGGCCTTTGCTGTGGTTTGGGCACTGAAGAAGCTGAGACCATACCTGTTTGGGACTCACTTGCGGGTTCAGACGGACCACGGGCCCCTTAGATGGTTGATGCAGATGAGGGGTGAGAATCCAAAGTTGTTGAGGTGGTCTATTTCCCTGCAGGGGATGGACTCTACGGTGGAACACCGCCCGGGTACAGAACACGCCAATGCTGATGGTCTGTCCAGATTTTTCCGCCTTAGTGATGAGAACCCCCAAGTGGGTGGGTAGTTCTCCCCACATTTCAGCTGGGGGGGACACGTGTTAGACCTGGCACCATTGGCGTGGGTCTTCCTTCCATCTTTCGCTTTTTGTCTCCTCTGTGTTTGCTGGTGTTAGATGCTCTGGGCGCTGTGCCACTTCCATTCAGTGCTACAGCACGAATGCTCCCTATTGTAAATTGACTGGATGAATTGGTATTCCCATAATTGGCTCAGTTGATTTACCTGTTAGTCCCTAGTATAGTGCACCGTGCGTGCCCAGGGCTGGTAGACCGAATGCTGCTGGTGGGCCTGCAGCGCTGATTGCGCCACCCACATAAGCAGCCCGTAAAGTGTGTCTCAGACCTGCCATCGCAGAGTCTGTGCGCAGTCCAGAACTGCCATTCTTTGACTGTAAAGTGAACCCACTTCCCAGTCCCTCAACCTTCCCTTGGCATCATGTAAGTGATCCCTATGGCAGGGTGCGTTGTATGTGAAAGGTAGGACCTGCCTTGGTCTGCGTGGCATGTCCTGATAGTGAATTACACTCCATTTCGTTTTTCACTATCGCAAGGCGATCTGTTCCCTTAGGCCAGAATGGGCAGTTTTGATTATTACATCCTATAATCCTAGCTGACCCCAGGAACATGTTTTGAAAGTCGAATTTAGTATGCCTGAGCTCAGAGTATTAAAATACATCTTTTAGTGAGGATTATTTTTATATTCTGTGTTTGAAAATACCACTTCTAGAAATTAGGTATTTTCTTGCCTAAGTCGTCCAGTGTGCTCTGCTGTTATGTGTATTGGATGTCTGGTCTTGGAGGGTCAGGGCAGGCTGAGCCCGACCTGGGTCGAATAGCGAGATCTGCAGCTGGGGTATGGGGAGGGGTGACCCTTTGATCTGAGCAGGGCTGGGCCTGGCAAGGTGAATGATGGCTCCAGCCCCCATTGTGCGTCTGATGGCAGACCCCCTCTTCCTTAAAGGCAGGATGCAGCCTCGTAAATAAAGTGCTCCAGGACCACACCGAACTGGTTCTGGCTGGGTTCAGTGACTTGTGACTTTTGAGAACAAAGACCTGTGGGGTATAAAGATCTGCGCGGAAACCCCGACGGGGTGTGTTACTTCTGGATGTCAAGACGAACCTCTGTCCGTATAATGAGAGGAAAAGGACTTTGAAACTTTCCTCCCTCTTGCTGAAGCAACTACCCAAGGGCCTGATTTGAGCTTGTCTCCTGCTGAAGTCTCAGGGACATTAGACTTCACCCATCAGCCTTCTGAATTCCTATTGAGAGGGGTTCTACTCGCAGGTGAGGCCTCTGTCGAGAATTCCAGAGCCTCTGGGTCTACTGCGGGGAACGCGGGCTGAGAATCATCGCTATCGCTATTGTTATCGCTATTGTGGGCCACCGCAGCTGAGGAGCTGTTGCCGCTGAGAGCCTGCATTTGTCTGTGCTACGAGAATCATCGCTATCGCTATTGTGGGCCGCTGCAGCTGAGGAGCTGTTGCCGCTGAGAGCCCACATTTGCCTGTGTTACGAGAATCATCGCTATCGCTATTGTGGGCCGCTGCACCTGAGGAGCTGTTGCCGCTGAGAGCCCGCATTTGTCTGTGCTACGAGAATCATCGCTATCGCTATTGTGGGCCGCTGCAGCTGAGGAGCTGTTGCCGCTGAGAGCCCGCATTTGCCTGTGCTACGAGAATCATCGCTATCGCTATTGTGGGCCGCTGCAGCTGAGGAGCTGTTGCCGCTGAGAGCCCGCATTTGCCTGTGCTACGAGAATCATCGCTATCGCTATTGTGGGCCGCTGCAGCTGAGGAGCTGTTGCCGCTGAGAGCCCGCATTTGTCTGTGCTATGACAATCATCGCTATCGCTATTGTGGGCCGCTGCAGCTGAGGAGCTGTGGCCGCTGAGAGCCCGCATTGGTCTATACTACGAGAATCATCGCTATCGCTATTGTGGGCCGCTGCGGCTGAGGAGCTGTTGCCGCTGAGAGCCCGCCTTTAATCACCGCCCCAGGATCATTGTGAGTGCACACCGTGGACCGCTGCAGCTGGGAGCTGCGGCCGCTGCGAGTCCACCTGTCATCTTCGCGGCTTCCTCCCGAAGCTGCGTGCCGTGCCCCTTTAAACTTCAGGTACATTGTGCATCACCGGGTCGCATAGACCCCGGCCTCGAACTAAGTTTGTTTCACCCGCTTTTGAGTGCTTTATTGCTTTTTCAGTGAACTCATATTAACGTGCATTGTGGCTGTTGATCGTCTTCGAGCCTTGTGTTAAACTGATATAAAGCTACTCCTTTTTCTATAGTTACTTGTGTGGTGTCCCTTTGTGGTGTCTTCACTGCGTTATTGTGTATGGTCACGAATGCTTCACACACTGCCTCTGAGATAGGCCTGTCTGCTCGTGCTACGTTACCACAGGGTTGAGCAGGGGTTATCAAAGGGTGTAGCCCCCTTACTCTGACTTAGGAAGAAGGGTCCCTTCTTGGACATTGGCGCCAGCCATTGCCAACCAGAGATCCCCATTTCTAACATTGGTGGTCAGCAGTGAGGATCAGGACTTGCATTTGTGATCCACATACAATAACTGGTGTACACTACTAGTGAGTGCAGACTTAAACGCAACCACATACGTTTTTGATCTTGGTGTATTTTTGATCGTAATTGCCAGTTATGTCTACAATGGGTAAGCCAGCATCCAATGCTTCGGAGGATCTCACCTTTGAGGAAGAGAGGTTAGAAACCTACACTGCCAAACAGCTAAAGTCTTTTTGCAAGCAATTCACCGTCCCTATTGCAGGTCTCTCTAGGAAGGAGGACGAAGTGGATTTAGTGGGAGGTAAAGCACTTTCCAGTCCAGGTACTAGCGTGTCCTCAAAGGGCCTGTCTCCAGAAGAGATGGAGGACAGGGAGAGAGATAGGAGGCATAGTTTGGAGATGGCCAAATTAGAAGGTCAGAAGGACCTAGAGAGTAAAAAGTTGGATATTGAGAATAACCGGTTAGCATTTGAACTTGAGAAAATGAAACTGGAGCATGAGAGAGTATTGAGGGAGCTGGAGATCAAGGCTAAGAGTTTAGAGATCTCCCCCTCTGGTGGCAGCATACCTTTAGTACCTACCGAGAGTAGAGTTTATATACCCAATGATGTCATCAAGGATTTCCATAAGAGTGAGGATATTGGGCAATGGTTTGCCGCCTACGAGATAGCAATGGTGTCCCACCGGGTCCCTGAGAAGGATTGGGGAGCGGGGTTGTGGGGACGCTTTGTGAGTGATGGGAGGGATACCCTGTTGGATCTGCCTGAAGAGAGCAGGATGGTGTATGCCCATATGAAGGAGGCCTTGATGACGCAATATGGTTTGACCCCAGAGATGTACAGGCAGAGATTTAGAACCTGTAAGAAGTTAGAGGGTGCCACTTGGGTTGAATATGTGTCTTTTTTTTGCAGAGCAATGGATCGCTGGGTAAAAGGTAGCAAGGTGGAAACCTTTGAACAACTGTATGATTTGTTTGCGTAGGAGCATTTAGCTAGTAACTGTTTTCCAGAGCTACGCCAGCACCTTATTGATAGCAAGCTAACTAACCCTAGGAAGCTTGCTGAGGAGGCGGACCGCTGGGTGAGCACCCGGGTTCGCAAGGGTCATGTGGGAGACTTCGCCAAGGGGGGGCAGGGTCCGCAGCAGAGAAGTGGGGGGACAGGGGTAAACAGAGGGAGTTCCAGAGAGGGCCCCAAAGTAATTCCCAAGGGAACCCAGGAGTGGTGTCCCAGTCTCCCCTGAGAAGAAGCCAGTGCCCCCGACAGGTAGGCCTGTTCATAGGGGGCCCCTTACTTGTTTTAAATGTGGTCAAGTGGGCCACCGGTATTATGATCCCCAGTGTCCCCAGAGGGACCTCAATGCACCATCCCGTGCACCAACCCGCCAGCTTGCTAGTGTAGCCCTGGGAGGGGAGGAGATGGGTGACCCAGGTGGGTGGGATCCCGTAGAATTGACCCTTGTCTCGCTAGGAGACTTTTAGAAGGTCCCTAACCCCACGCTGCCTGATAACACTAAGAAGTACAGGCAGTGGGTGACCATCAATGGCCATAGGTGGAGGCTCTGAGGGACACCGGAGCAAGTGTGACTGCTGTCAGCTCCCGGTTGGTGTCCCCAGAGCAGGTTGTCCCCCATGCATTCTGCCCAATAGTGTCAGCAGACAACTCTGAGAGCCAGTGTGAGGTGTGCTCAAGTTCCCTTTGAGTGGCGGGGGTCTCAGGAACTCTTCAAGTAGCTGTGAGGCCAGCCATGCCGGTAGACTGTCTGTTGGGCAATGATTTAGAGAACTCCCCGTGGGCTACGGTGGAGAGGAAATCTCACTTGGAAATGTTGGGTCTGCCTGAGTGGGCGTGCGCGCCACTCGGTCCATGGCAGCCAGTAAGGACGTTCAGAAGGAGCTGAAGCCTGAAAGTATGGCCCAGGCCCCTGCCTTAAAGAGAAGGGGTAGGGGGAGCGGGAAACCGGCCTCCATAGTTCCCACGGCCCAGGAGGGAGCAGACCTTGAGGGGGATGCCCTGGAGCCTACCGGGGAACAAGTAGCCGAACTGGGGGACCTGCCTGGGCTGACCCATTGGCAGCAGGAAGGAGGGCCCACCAGGGAGGAATTTTGTGAACAGCAGAGAACGTGCCCTTCTCTTGAGGGGCTGCGTCGACAGGCGGCCGCCCAGGCAGCAGGTGATCAGTCAGGGTCACATCTGATCTATTGGGAGAATTACCTCCTTTACAGCGAGCCTAAGGTTGCTGAGCCTGGGTCAGCCCGTGTGCTGGTGGTACCCCAGCGCTTCAGAGCCTTCCTACTGGGGTTGGCTCATGATGAGCCATTGGCAGGACATCTGGGGCAGACCAAGACCTTCGAGAGGCTGGTCACCCACATTTATTGGCCCCAGATGCGCAGGAGCTCAGATGCTCACTGCAGGACATGTGAAACTTGCCAGGCAAGTGGGAAGAGTGGGGGCAAGATCAAAGCCCCACTCCAGCCCTTTCCAGTTGTCAGTACCCCATTCGAGCGAGTGGGCATTGACATTGTGGGGCCTCTGGACCCCAAGACAGCCATGGGCAACAGGTTCATCCTGGTCTTGGTGGACCATGCCACCCGGTACCCTGAAGCCATCCCACTCCGGACAGTGATGGCCCCCGTGGTGGGACGTGCACTGATGGGGATTTTCTCCCGTGTGGGGTTCCCCAGAGAGGTGGTGTCCGATATATGCAGTCTCTGTGGGAGGAGTGTGGGGTAACTTATAAGTTTACCACCCCTTACCACCCCCAAGGTAATGGGCTGGTTGAGAGATTCAACCAGACCCTCAAAGGCATGATTATGGGCCTAGAAGAGTCCATCAATCAATCAATCAAGGGTTTGTTAAAGCGCGACTACTCACCCGTAAGGGTCTCAAGGCGCTAGGGGTGGGGGGGTGGTGCAGGTTCCATCCATCAAGGAGGGGGTCTGTCGAAGAGCCAGGTTTTGAGGTTTCTTGCGAAGATGGGGAGCGATGTTGTCTGTCTGAGGTGGAGCGGAAGGGCGTTCCATGCTTTGGCCGCGAGGAAGGAGAAGGAGCGGCCTCCCGATCTGGTCTTTCTGGTGCGGGGGACCACGGCGTAGGAGAGCTGGGCTGATCGTAGGGTCCTTTGGGGTGCGTGGAATTTGAGTCGGCTGTTCAGGTATGCTGGTCCAGTGCCGTGGAGGGCCTTGTGTGCGTGGGTGAGCATCTTGAAGTTGATTCTCGCCTCGACAGGGAGCCAGTGGAGTGTGCGCAGGGCTGGGAGATGTGGCAGTGTTTTGGCAGGTTGAGGACCAGTCTTGCAGCGGCGTTCTGGATGTTCTGTAGCGGGTAAGGTTTTTGTTTATTCTGGCGTAGAGTGCATTGCCGTAGTCGAGTCTGCTGGTGACCAGGGCATGAGTGACGGTCTTTCGGTGTTCGAGGGGGATCCATTTGAAGGTCTTACAAAGGAGGCGGAGGGTGTGGAAGCAGGAAGACGAAACAGAATTGATCTGGCGGTCCATTTTGAGCTCGGAGTCCATGATGATTCCCAGGTTGCGTGCGTGGTCTGGGGGGGTTGGCGGGTTTCCGAGGGCGGGGGGCCACCAGGTGTCGCTCCAGGCCTCGGGGTTTGGGCCCATGATGAGTACTTCTGTTTTGTTGGTGTTTAGTTGTAGGCAGCTGTTTTTCATCCATTTGGCGACGGTTTGCATGCCTTCTCAAAAGTTGCGTCTGGCGGTGTTGGGCTCGTTGGATAGGGAGAGGATGAGCTGGGTGTCTTCTGCGTATGACACGATGTTGAGTCCGTAGGTTCTGACGATGGGGGCGAGTGGAGCCATGTAGACGTTGAAAAGCGTCGGGCTGAGGGAGGAGCCCTGGGGGACTCCACAGTTGGTAGGTGTGGGGTCCTAGAGGAAAGGGGGGAGTCTGACCCGCTGCATCCTGCCAGAGAGGAAGGAACGGATCCAGTCGAGGGCCTTGTCCTGGATTCCTGCGTCGTAGAGTCTGCATATTAGGGTGCGGTGGGAGACTGTGTCGAACGCCGCTGATAGGTCGAGGAGGATGAGGGCTACTGCTTCTCCTTTGTCCAGTAAGGTGCGGATGTCGTCTGTTGCGGCGAGGAGGGCGGTTTTCGTACTGTGGTTTTTTCTGAAGCCGGATTGGGAGGAGTCGAGGATGTTGTGTTCTTCAATGAATGTGGCGAGTTGGCTGTTGATGGCTTTCTCGATGACTTTCGCTGGGAACAGGAGCAGGGAGATGGGTCTGTAGTTTTTGAGGTCGGTGGGGTCCGCTGAGTCTTTCTTCAGGAGGGGGTTGACCTCGGCGTGCTTCCAGTCGTCGGGGAACGAGGCGGTCGCCAGGGAGCGGTTGATGGAGTGGCGGAGCATGGGTGCGATGGTGTCGGCGGCTCTGTTGAAGATGTGGTGGGGGCAGGGGTCCGTGGGGGCCCCTGAGTGGATTGACTTCATTGTCTTCAGTGTGTCTTCGGTGGTGAGGGCTGTCCAGTCATCAATCGCTGGTTTCCAGGTGTCGGGGGTGGTTGGTGAGGGTTCAGTGTGTTGGTTGTCTTCATCGAAGTTGTCGTAGATGCTCTTGATTTTGTGGTGGAAAAAGGTGCTGAGTTTGTCGCAGAGGTCTTGTGAGGGAGGGATGTCGGTAGACTCGCTAGTGGGTTGGGCGAACTCCTTGATGATGCTGAAGAGTTCCTTGCTGTTGTGCGCGTGGGTGGAGATTCTGTCTTCAATCGCTTTTTTCCTTGTTTCTCTGATGAGTTGATGGTGGGCATTGGTGGCGGCTCTGAAGTTGTTTTGGGCTTTTGTGGATTTGGTGTTCCTCCAGGCCTTTTCGAGGCGGCGGCATGTGCTTCTGGACTCTCGAAGTTCGGTGGTAAACCATCTGGCTTTCTTGGCGCAGGTATTGTTGTTTTTCTTGAGGGGGGCTATGGTGTTGGTGCTGTCCGAGATCCATCTATGCAGGGTTCGGACTGCGGTGTTGGGGTCGTTGTTTTCCGCGATGGTTGGGGTGGAGTTGTTGAGTGAGGAGGTGAGCTGGTCGTCGGTGATTTTGGTCCAGTTTCTTCGTGGAAGCAGGTGCTGGTGTCTGTGGATGGTGGGTGTTCTGAAGGTGAAGTGGACGCAACGATGGTCGGTCCATGGGAGTTCGGTGGTGTGGCTGAGGGTGATGGAGTTTCCTGTAGTGAAGAGGGGGTCGAGGGTGTGTCATGCTGAGTGCGTGGGCTCGGTCACGATCTGGCGCAGTCCAATGTTGTGGAGGTTGTCCAGGAGGGATGTGGTGTTGGGGTCCAGTTGGTTGTCGAGGTGGAAGTTGAGGTCTCCCAGCAGGGTGTAGTTGGTGGATGCGATGGCCTGCTGGGAGATAATGTCCGTGATGGAGTTGGCGAAGGGTCCGCGGGGTCCAGGGGGTCGGTAGATGAGGGTTCCTCGGAGGGTGGCGGTGGGGCTGGCCAGTATCTTGAAGTGAAGGTGTTCCATCAGTTCTGTGGGCTCGTCAGGGAGTGTGCTCAGGCGGAGGCTGGATTTGTGGACGATGGCGATTCCTCCTCCTGGGCGGGTGGGGCGGTCCTTCCTGGAGATCTTGTATGCTTGGGGATGGCGATGTCCGGTCCCGAGGTGGTGTTGGTCCAGGTTTCGGTGAAGAACGCTACGTCCGGGGTGGTGCTGTCGAGGAGGTCCCAGATTTCTGTGGCATGTTTGTGGAGGGATCGGACGTTGAGGAGGATGCATTGCAGGGTCTTCAGTTCGGTTGTGTTCTTGTGGGCGGGTTGTGCTGGATCCGTGTTCTTGGCGGTGCTGCACGTGTGCCGGCAGAGGTGACAGCTGAAGGGTCCGTGGGTGTCGGCTGGTGATGCTAGCTTGCAGTTGTTGTTGCGGCCTGGGTTGAGTGCGTGGAGTGCTGCTGGGTCGTAGTGTTGGCGGGGCGGAGGTCCAGGGTTCCTGGCGCTGGTCACGGTCGGGTCGCGGACGGGCGCAGACGGGCTTGCCTTTGACGCGCCAGCGGCGCGCCCGCTGCCCGCGGCCGCTGTGCGGGCACGCAGTGGCCGCCATTAAGTAGGGGTCGGGGAGGGCTGGACAGCTGGGAGGTAGGAGCGGGTAGGGGAGCTGGATTGGGCCGGTCGCGCTGGGGGGAGGGGCCGCGGGGGCAGCAGCGGCAGGGAAAGGTAAAGGGAGGAAATAAGGGATAAAGAAAAAAGGGAAAATAGGCAGAAAAAAGGCACAAAAGAGCAGAGATGCAGAAAAGTGCAGAAAGGTGAAAGATAAAAGAGGGTAGAAAAACGAGTGAAAACGACTGAAAGAGCAGAGCGAGAGGAAGGGAAAATGAGCAGAAATAAGGCACAAAAGAGCAGAGATGCAGAAAAGTGCAGAAAGGTGAAAGATAAAAAGGGTAGAAAACGAGTGAAAACGAGTGAAAGAGCAGAGTGAGAGGAAGGAGACAGAGGTCCACTGGACCACCAGGGATGAGGCGCAGGGAAACCTGCGGGTGGAGGAGGGCCTCGATCACCAACACTCGAGAGTGCAGGGGCAGGCCTCACTTAATGGTGGAGCTGCGAGGGTGGGAGAGCAATTTCTCTGACAATGAGTCAGTGGTCTTGCTCGCCTGTCCCCGCAGTGGCCGCCATTAAGTAGGGGTCGGGGCGGGCTGGACAGCTGGGAGGCGGGAGCGGGGAGGGGAGCTGGATTGGGCCGGTCGCGCTGGGGGGGAGGGGCCGCAGGCGCAGCAGCGGCGGGGAAAGGTAAAGGGAGGAAATAAGGGATAAAGAAAAAAGGGAAAATAGGCAGAAATAAGGCACAAAAGAGCAGAGATGCAGAAAAGTGGAGAAAGGTGAACGATAAAAGAGGGTAGAAAAACGAGTGAAAACGAGTGAAAGAGCAGAGCGAGAGGAAGGGAAAATGAGCAGAAATAAGGCACAAAAGAGCAGAGATGCAGAAAAGTGCAGAAAGGTGAAAGATAAAAAAGGGTAGAAAAACGAGTGAAAACGAGTGAAAGAGCAGAGTGAGAGGAAGGAGACAAAGGTCCACTGGACCACCAGGGATGAGGCGCAGGGAAACCTGTGGGTGGAGGAGGGCCTCGATCACCAACACTCGAGAGTGCAGGGGCAGGGGCAGGCCTCACTTAATGGTGGAGCTGCGAGGGTGGGAGAACAATTTCACTGACAATGAGTCAGTGGTCTTGCTCGCCTGTCCCCGCAGCGGCCGCCATTAAGTAGGGGTCGGGGAGGGCTGAACAGCTGGGAGGCGGGAGCAGGGAGGGGAGCTGGATTCGGCCGGTCGCGCTGGGGGAGGGGCCGCGGGCGCAGCAGCGGCGGGGAAAGGTAAAGGGAGGAAATAAGGGATAAAGAAAAAAGGGAAAATAGGCAGAAATAAGGCACAAAAGAGCAGAGATGCAGAAAAGTACAGAAAGGTGAAAGATAAAAGAGGGTAGAAAAACGAGTGAAAGAGCAGAGCGAGAGGAAGGGAAAATGAGCAGAAATAAGGCACAAAAGAGCAGAGATGCAGAAAAGTGCAGAAAGGTGAAAGATAAAAAGGGTAGAAAAACGAGTGAAAGAGCAGAGTGAGAGGAAGGAGACAGAGGTCCACTGGACCACCAGGGATGAGGCGCAGGGAAACCTGCGGGTGGAGGACGGCCTCGATCACCAACACTCGAGAGTGCAGGGGCAGGCCTCACTTAATGGTGGAGCTGAGAGGGTGGGAGAGCAATTTCACTGACAATGAGTCAGTGGTTTTGCTCGCCTGTCCCCGCAGCGGCCGCCATTAAGTAGGGGTCGGGGAGGGCTGGACAGCTGTGAGGCGGGAGCGGGGAGGGGAGCTGGATTGGGCCGGTCGCGCTGGGGGAGAGGGGCCGCGGGGGCAGCAGCGGCGGGGAAAGGTAAAGGGAGGAAATAAGGGATAAAGAAAAAAGGGAAAATAGGCAGAAAAAAGGCACAAAAGAGCAGAGATGCAGAAAAGTGCAGAAAGGTGAAAGATAAAAGAGGGTAGAAAAACGAGTGAAAAATGAGTGAAAGAGCAGAGCGAGAGGAAGGGAAAATGAGCAGAAATAAGGCACAAAAGAGCAGAGATGCAGAGAAGTGCAGAAACGTGAAAGATAAAAAAGGGTAGAAAAACGAGTGAAAACGAGTGAAAGAGCAGAGTGAGAGGAAGGAGACAGAGGTCCACTGGACCACCAGGGATGAGGTGCAGGGAAACCTGCGGGTGGAGGAGGGCCTCGATCACCAACACTCGAGAGTGCAGGGGCAGGACTCACTTAATGGTGGAGCTGCGAGGGTGGGAGAGCAATTTCACTGACAATGAGTCAGTGGTCTTGCTCGCCTGTCCCCGCAGCGGCCGCCATTAAGTATGGGTCGGGGAGGGCTGGACAGCTGGGAGGCGGGAGCGGGGAGGGGAGCTGGATTGGGCAGGTCGCGCTGGGGGGGAGGGGCCGCAGGCGCAGCAGCGGCGGGGAAAGGTAAAGGGAGGAAATAAGGGATAAAGAAAAAAGGGAAAATAGGCAGAAATAAGGCACAAAAGAGCAGAGATGCAGAAAAGTGCAGAAAGGTGAACGATAAAAGAGGGTAGAAAAACGAGTGAAAACGAGTGAAAGAGCAGAGCGAGAGGAAGGGAAAATGAGCAGAAATAAGGCACAAAAGAGCAGAGATGCAGAAAAGTGCAGAAAGGTGAAAGATAAAAAGGGTAGAAAAACGAGTGAAAACGAGTGAAAGAGCAGAGTGAGAGGAAGGAGACAAAGGTCCACTGGACCACAGGGATGAGGCGCAGGGAAACCTGTGGGTGGAGGAGGGCCTCGATCACCAACACTCGAGAGTGCAGGGGCAGGGGCAGGCCTCACTTAATGGTGGAGCTGCGAGGGTGGGAGAGCAATTTCACTGACAATGAGTCAGTGGTCTTGCTCGCCTGTCCCCGCAGCGGCCGCCATTAAGTAGGGGTCGGGGAGGGCTGGACAGCTGGGAGGCGGGAGCAGGGAGGGGAGCTGGATTCGGCCGGTCGCGCTGGGGGGGAGGGGCCGCGGGCGCAGCAGCGGCGGGGAAAGGTAAAGGGAGGAAATAAGGGATAAAGAAAAAAGGGAAAATAAGCAGAAATAAGGCACAAAAGAGCAGAGATGCAGAAAAGTGCAAAAAGGTGAAAGATAAAAGAGGGTAGAAAAACGAGTCAAAGAGCAGAGCGAGAGGAAGGGAAAATGAGCAGAAATAAGGCACAAAAGAGCAGAGATGCAGAAAAGTGCAGAAAGGTGAAAGATAAAAAAGGGTAGAAAAACGAGTGAAAAAGCAGAGTGAGTGGAAGGAGACAGAGGTCCACTGGACCACCAGGGATGAGGCGCAGGGAAACCTGCGGGTGGAGGAGGGCCTCGATCACCAACACTCGAGAGTGCAGGGGCAGGCCTCACTTAATGGTGGAGCTGCGAGGGTGGGAGAGCAATTTCACTGACAATGAGTCGTAAGTGGGACGTCCTCTTGCCATGCCTATTGTTTGCTTACCGTGAGGTGCCACAGAAGTCCCTAGGGTTCAGCCCCTTTGAACTACTCTATGGTCACCCGGTAAGAGGTCTTCTGGGTCTGGTCAAGGAAGGCTGGGAGCAGTCTCCCAGGAAACCTCCCCAGGATGTGTTTAGCTACATGCTGGCCTTCAGGAACCAGACTCGGCATTTCAGAAAGCTTGCTGAGGCAAATCTGGAAGCCAGCCAGGAAGAGATGAAACGTTGGCACGATCAGAATGCCATTCTGATTGAGTTTCAGCCTGGTCAAAAGGTTTGGGTCATGGCCCCAGTGGAGCCCTGTGGGCTCCAAGATAAGTGGACCGGACCATTTGAGGTGGTGGAGCGCAAGAGTCCTGTTACCTACTTGGTGGACTTGCGTTCTCCCAGGAACCCCTTGCGGGTCCTGCATGTCAACCGCCTGAAGCCCCACTTTGAGAGGTCCGAAGTGGGCATGCTCATGGCCACAGATGCTGGGATGGAGGAGGAGAGTGAGCCTCTTCCTGACCTCCTGTGTGCAAAGGAGCAAGATGGGTCAGTGGAGGCTGTGGTCCTCTCCGCCACACTGACCCCTGAGCAGCAGAGTGATTGTCGCCAACTGTTGAGACAATTCAGTGATATGTTCTCCCTGGTGACTAGTGTCACTGATTGGTGTGTCCATGAAGTGGACACTGGGGACAGTCCTCCTGTTAAGCACAAGGCTTACCGAGTGACTGACCGGGTTAGGGCATCCATTAAGGAGGAGGTTTTCAAAATGTTTGCTTTAGGGGTGATTGAGTCCTCTAGCAGCCCTTGGTCCAGCCCAGTGGTCTTGGTACCAAAAGCTGCAGCGTCTGGTGCCGCCCCAGAACTTCGGTTCTGCGTCGACTAACGAGGTCTCAATTCGGTCACAAAGACTGACGCGCACCCCATCCCCAGAGCTGATGAGCTCATAGATCGGCTAGGGGCTGCACGGTACCTCAGCACGTTTGATTTGACGTCTGGGTATTGGCAGATCGCCTTGACTGATGGGGCAAAGGAGAGGTCAGCATTCTCCACACCGGATGGGCACTACCAGTTCTGGGTGATGCCCTTTGGGATGAAGAATGCCCCTGCCACCTTTCAGAGGTTGGTCAACAGGGTGTTGGTTAGGCTGGAGGATTTCAGTGCCGCCTACCTGGATGACATTGCAGTGTTTAGTTCCTCATGGGAGGACCACCTGCGCCACCTCTGGGAAGTGTTGATGGCACTGCGAAGGGCAGGCCTCACAATCAAGGCAAGTAAGTGCCAGATTGGGCAGGGTTCTGTGGTGTACTTGGGACACCAGGTTGGGAGCGGCCAGGTGGCGCCCCTACAGCCCAAAATTGAAACCATCCTGGCTTAGGAGCCCCCGAAGACCCAGACACAGGTGAGAGCCTTTTTAGGACTCACGGGTTATTACAGGAGGTTTGTCAAGGGGTATGGCAACATTGTTGCACCCTTGACTGAGCTGACTTCTAAGAAGCAGCCAAAGATTGTGAAGTGGACTGACACCTGTCAGAAAGCTTTTGACGCCCTGAAGACTGCCATGTGCACAGCACCTGTACTTCAGGCGCCCAACTTTTCAAAAGAATTTGTTGTCCAGACAGACGCTTCACAGCATGGTGTGGGGGCTGTTCTGTCACAGATCAATGAGGAGGGCCTAGACCAACCGGTAGCCTTCATTAGTAGGAGGTTACTTCCACAGGAACAGAGGTGGAGTGCAATTGAGCGTGAGGCCTTTGCTGTGGTTTGGGCACTGAAGAAGCTGAGACCATACCTGTTTGGGACTCACTTCCGGGTTCAGACGGACCACGGGCCCCTCAGATGGTTGATGCAGATGAGGGGTGAGAATCCAAAGTTGTTGAGGTGGTCTATTTCCCTGCAGGGGATGGACTCTACGGTGGAACACCGCCCGGGTACAGAACACGCCAATGCTGATGGTCTGTCCAGATTTTTCCGCCTTAGTGATGAGAACCCCCAAGTGGGTGGGTAGTTCTCCCCACATTTCAGCTGGGGGGGACACGTGTTAGACCTGGCACCATTGGCGTGGGTCTTCCTTCCATCTTTTGCTTTTTGTCTCCTCTGTGTTTGCTGGTGTTAGATGCTCTGGGCGCTGTGCCACTGCCATTCAGTGCTACAGCGCGAATGCTCCCTATTGTAAATTGACTGGATGAATTGGTATTCCCATAATTGGCTCAGTTGATTTACCTGTTAGTCCCTAGTATAGTGCACCGTGCGTGCCCAGGGCTGGTAGACCGAATGCTGCTGGTGGGCCTGCAGCGCTGATTGCGCCACCCACATAAGCAGCCCGTAAAGTGTGTCTCAGACCTGCCATCGCAGAGTCTGTGCGCAGTCCAGAACTGCCATTCTTTGACTGTAAAGTGAACCCACTTCCCAGTCCCTCAACCTTCCCTTGGCATCATGTAAGTGATCCCTATGGCAGGGTGCGTTGTATGTGAAAGGTAGGACCTGCCTTGGTCTGTGTGGCATGTCCTGATAGTGAATTACACTCCATTTCGTTTTTCACTATCGCAAGGCGATCTGTTCCCTTAGGCCAGAATGGGCAGTTTTGATTATTACATCCTATAATCCCAGCTGACCCCAGGAACATGTTTTGAAAGTCGAATTTAGTATGCCTGAGCTCAGAGTATTAAAATACATCTTTTAGTGAGGATTATTTTTATATTCTGTGTTTGAAAATACCACTTCTAGAAATTAGGTATTTTCTTGCCTAAGTCGTCCAGTGTGCTCTGCTGTTATGTGTATTGGATGTCTGGTCTTGGAGGGTCAGGGCAGGCTGAGGCCCGACCTGGGTCGAATAGCGAGATCTGCAGCTGGGGTATGGGGAGGGGTGACCCTTTGATCTGAGCAGGGCTGGGCCTGGCAAGGTGAATGATGGCTCCAGCCCCCATTGTGCGTCTGATGGCAGACCCCCTCTTCCTTAAAGGCAGGATGCAGCCTCGTAAATAAAGTGCTCCAGGACCACACCGAACTGGTTCTGGCTGGGTTCAGTGACTTGTGACTTTTGAGAACAAAGACCTGTGGGGTATAAAGATCTGCGCGGAAACCCAGACGGGGTGTGTTACTTCTGGATGTCAAGACGAACCTCTGTCCGTATAATGAGAGGAAAAGGACTTTGAAACTTTCCTCCCTCTTGCTGAAGCAACTACCCAAGGGCCTGATTTGAGCTTGTCTCCTGCTGAAGTCTCAGGGACATTAGACTTCACCCATCAGCCTTCTGAATTCCTATTGAGAGGGGTTCTACTCGCAGGTGAGGCCTCTGTCGAGAATTCCAGAGCCTCTGGGTCTACTGCGGGGAACGCGGGCTGAGAATCATCGCTATCGCTATTGTTATCGCTATTGTGGGCCACCGCAGCTAAGGAGCTGTTGCCGCTGAGAGCCTGCATTTGCCTGTGCTACGAGAATCATCGCTATCGCTATTGTGGGCCGCTGCAGCTGAGGAGCTGTTGCCTCTGAGAGCCCACATTTGCCTGTGTTACGAGAATCATCGCTATCGCTATTGTGGGCCGCTGCAGCTAAGGAGCTGTTGCCGCTGAGAGCCCGCATTTGTCTGTGCTACGAGAATCATCCCTATCGCTATTGTGGGCCGCTGCAGCTGAGGAGCTGTTGCCGCTGAGAGCCCGCATTTGCCTGTGCTACGAGAATCATCGCTATCGCTATTGTGGGCCGCTGCAGCTGAGGAGCTGTTGCCGCTGAGAGCCCGCATTTGCCTGTGCTACGAGAATCATCGCTATCGCTATTGTGGGCCGCTGCAGCTGAGGAGCTGTTGCCGCTGAGAGCCCGCATTTGTCTGTGCTATGACAATCATCGCTATCGCTATTGTGGGCCGCTGCAGCTGAGGAGCTGTGGCCGCTGAGAGCCCGCATTGGTCTATACTACGAGAATCATCGCTATCCCTATTGTGGGCCGCTGCGGCTGAGGAGCTGTTGCCGCTGAGAGCCCGGCTTTAATCACCGCCCCAGGATCATTGTGAGTGCACGCCGCGGACCGCTGCAGCTGGGAGCTGCGGCTGCTGCGAGTCCACCTGTCATCATCGCGGCTTCCTCCCGAAGCTGCGTGCCGTGCCCCTTTAAACTTCAGGTACATTGTGCATCACCGGGTCGCATAGACCCCGGCCTCGAACTAAGTTCGCTTCACCCGCTTTTGAGTGCTTTATTGCTTTTTCAATGAACTCATATTAACGTGCATTGTGGCTGTTGATCGTCTTCGAGCCTTGTGTTAAACTGATATAAAGCTACTCCTTTTTCTATAGTTACTTGTGTGGTGTCCCTTTGTGGTGTCTTCACTGCGTTATTGTGTATGGTCACGAATGCTTCACACACTGCCTCTGAGATAGGCCTGTCTGCTCGTTCTAAGTTACCACAGGGTTGAGCAGGGGTTATCAAAGGGTGTAGCCCCCTTACTCTGACTTAGGAAGAAGGGTCCCTTCTTGGACATTGGCGCCAGCCATTGCCAACCAGAGATCCCCTTTTCTAACAGCCACGTACTCTATGGAGTCAGCGTTACTCCTCGCCACAGAGATATTACGCAGGCGTGCGGATGCTGGTCAGACTGTAGCTTTGGTCCTGTTGGACCTCAGCGCAGCCTTTGACACGGTCTCCCACAAACTGCTCCTGCAGCGACTCTGGTCAGGTGGACTGGAAGGAGCATCTCTAAAGTGGATGACCTCCTTCCTACAGGATCGTAGCTTTCAAGTTGCACAGCGTCCACATATGTCCAAAAGCACACCACTCTCACAAGGGGTCCCACAGGGCTCAATTCTGAGCCCAACTCTTTATAATCTTTACATCAGACCCCTGGCAGAGATTGTGGAAAAACACAAGGTGACCATTGTGTCCTATGCGGACGACACACAGCTAGTTGTCACTTTATCCCACAACTCAGAAGATGCAGCTAGCCAGTTTTCTTCCTGTCTGAAGGACCTTGCTTCCTGGATGGCAAGCAATTGCCTCAAGTTGAATGGCAGTAAAACTGAGGTCATGGTCGTAGGGAAGTCCCTTTCCATCTGGTGCCCAGATAGCAGCTCCTAGCGCGGGGACACACCAGTTGGTGTAACCAGGCGCTTTATAAATGATTTTATTATTATTTTATTATTATAATTACCCTATGACTAAACAGAAATGTAAGAGGGAAGTTTCTGATCATCAAATTCTGATGCTATTATTTCTCTTAGCTGTAACGGAATTTCTGGTGTGTATGATTCTTGCTCGCCTACATTTCTTAAGGAGATTTGGCTTTGCAGTGATCATATTTTATATCTACGGTATCTGTTTGAGAATTATCTATATGAGTTTAATCTCGAGTTTGTAGATACAGTTATCCTATCCCTGGTCCTAATTGGATAACTGCCCATTCCCCGAATATCCAACCCCTTTCAGCACAGAGCAAGATCCATCAGAGGACTAAAGATTGGAAAGTAAGTAAGGGCCCAGTCTACGCTACAACACTCCTTTGACCAATGTCAGGCTGACTCCCTGTATGCCCTCAGTAAGTTAGTATAGAAAAAGTGCAAAGCACCTAAAGACAAATTACAATTCTATCTTTCCCGTGTTTGCTATCTAGGTCATGACATCTCAGTGCAGGAGTGGCACCTGGATGAAACAAAATTGTAAAAGTGATCTCTATGAAGTGTGCGTGGACAGCACTAGGAGAGCGGTGGCCGCGAAATTTATTCTTACTGACCTTGCTCAACTGTATCATGTTATTGACCTTGTCGGACTGCATGACTCATGCCATAAGTACCCACTGATTTTCTCCATCTTTCCCTTCTGTTTCCCAACAGTAATGCCACTCCTGTGCTACTTGCCAAAAAAATAATTTAAAAATGAACTTAAATAAAGAAATAAATATATAATAAATAATATTTAACTAAATATGTCATTTTTATAAACATAAAATAAATACTAATAATATTTAAAAAAAATATATATATACACTTAGAATGCAAAATTGATAACAAATTTAAATGAAACAATATCATTACTAAATAATTAAAATTACATTTTACAAGCACATTAAGATTAATATTACTCAAAAGAACTATATAAAATAAAAGTATTAAATTACCCAAAAATATATAATGTAAAATAAAATCACAAAAATATGGTGAAAACAAAATTTACATATAAAAAACTACAGCAATTATTAAAATAAATATACCTCAAAATGGAAAAATATTTGAAATGCTACTTCCAAAGTATCAAACATAAAAATTTGAAAATAAATATCAAACAAACAAACTCTTTAACAATTTCAAAAAATATGTTTTAAAAATAACATTTACCACTCATTCAACCCAGAAAACAGTAGGAAAAGTATTGCACTTTAAAAAGATCAAGTGTACTAGTCTGGCTCCAACCTAAGCTACAAAAGAAAAACATTGGACTTTGAAGAGGTCAGAATAACTATTCCCACTCCAACCTAAGCAACAGTAGGTAAGGTTTTGGACTTTGGATGGGTCAGAATTACTATTCCCACTTCACCCTAATCAACAGCAGAGAAAGTGTTTGACTTTGAAGAGGTCAAATTGACTATTCCAACCTGAGCAACAATAGGGAAAATTTTGGACTTTAGATTGATCAGGTTTACTGTTCCCAATCTGTCCTAAGCAAAAGTCAGGAACGCCTTGGACTTTGGTCGGATCAGGTTTACTATTCCCACTTCAACCTAAGGAACAATAGGTAATACTTTGGGGGGCAAATTTACTATTCCCACTCCAACCTAAGCAACAGTAGGGAAAGTGCTGAATAAATATCTGATAAATATTATGAAATAAATTTGAAACTTTACAGTAACAATTAATATAAAAAGATCAACAGAATTCATTAAAAAGTTCGAGTTTTATTTAAATATAACCACATTTCTATAAAGAACCAAGAATGACATTAGAGATCGTTTTAGTGCTTAGTTCGTCCTCATATTGCTCTCTAGCCATGTTCCATTTCTTGTCTCATCAGAAATAGAGAATCATTTTCCTCCTTTTCTTTCAAGAAACCTGAGCCTGATGACAACTTAGATGAGAAATCTGATTATAGGTCTCAAGAGTATGTTAGTAATGATGTGTCCCAGGAAGTCACTTGGTTAAGGATAATTAGTTTGCCTTAAAGGTTGCACAATAAAAATTTGCAGAAGGGATGGTTTGTGACATTTACAAAAATTTGCCTTAGCCTAACTAACTGCTGCAGCCATCTTTCAGCTCTTGCTAACCATGCCTTTACGTTGTATGCATGTGAGAATTATAAAGGCTGACTTCCATGCTTGGTATATGAGGTGAGAAATTTCTTACTAGCTTGCTCAGCAATGAGTTTTAATTTCTGCCTCCATTTGAAGGTTGCTTGAATACTTTCTTATGACTTCAGAATCCTGCACCTGTGTAACGTCTTTGTTTCAGACTCATCACGTGATCTCTATGGAGCACACTGTATACAAAAAACTATACATGTATGTCTTGCCTCTGTTTGGGCAGTTTATGCCCATTTGTGTTGCTGGGTTATGCCCTTGTTGGCCGCCTATGTGTCTTACAGATATTTTTTTCTTTGGTTAATTAACACTTTTAGACTTCGGATTGGCGTGCGGACAGATTTATTTAGCATTTAGTGTAATACTAACTAAGGTTGTAGCAAGTGTAACAGCAGCAGCCTTTGAAACCTGCCTTAAGCACATAATAAAATATAGTCCACTAAGCTCCATCCTGCCAGTGCTTAATCTGAGCTGGCGGTTGCCAGTAGGGGCCACCAGCACTTACTTTTAGGGGCCGGCACTTATTTGTCCACATCATATATTTACCGAGAGAAAGTATGGGAAAAACACGCAAATTGGAAAGAGGGGAGAAAAGAAAGACAGTAAAATAGTCACGAAGAGAAAAGCATGAACCTACAAGAGTCCCGGAGTCTCTGGTAGTGGAGTACAGAATCTGGTAGTGGATTAAAGAGGCATGAGGTGGATTTTAGAATACGACCGGGTGTTCAGTTTACCAACGTGTGTGTTAACGGCTAGAGCGGTCAACTCGAGTCTGGCGAGAGGCTGAAACATTCTGTGATTCTGGCCAAATCACTTAATCTCACAGTGCCAAAAAAACGAATGTGTCCGTCTGTAATGCAACTGGTAAAGCGCTCTAATACCTTCGGGTCGAGTTCGCACTATATAAATCTGCAAAAAATAAATTGCATGGACTGCGTGCTTCTGAGCAGATCTTCGGGCAGCAGCAGTCTTTCTTTTACAAATTAAGCACTGCATCTATCATTATAAATGAGGCCCTCTTTTTTAGTTGGCATGGTTGTAGCATGACATCAGGTCGATAAATTATGTTATATCGATAAGTCTATTCAATGCACGTGATCTGTATATAGGTAGGCACAGGCGCGCAATGCCCATTGGGCTCAAATGGCTTCAGCCCCCCTCCCCCCGTCGTGTGTGTCAGCCCGGGCTGAGACAGCACCCCGGGCACACACACAGCTGCACCGGAGTACTTCACAGGCCTTTAAAAGACCATTTGCTTGTTCGTGAGGCTTTGTTGTTTTTTCACCCCTTCTTAGAGCCCCTGCATCTCCATTCTGCCTTATGCTGGAAGAATTAGCCCCCCCCCCCAAAAACATTTCTTAACCCCCCCAAAATGTGGCTCTAGTTGCTGTTGTGAGGCGATTGGGGTAATGAAAGACGGACCCAGGTTCTGTGTTTCACTATTTTATTGCTCTCTAGCAGGAGCGCCGGGAACCTCTGCTGGCTTCACAGCAGCCAGCCGACAAATCCCAAAATGGCCGTCCGCGCTCCCAGCATTCCCGGCCACACGTGACCTGGGAACGCTAGAGCGCGACACTACATATCTCCTCCCTTTACAATATAATGTCACACAAGACAGTGTCTCTGGAAGACTGAATGTACCGGGTAGTTATATCTCCACTTCATACTCACGGTACTTCTTGGGAAACACCATGGCTCTACCTGATCTGGTGTGTCTCAGTGGTGTCTTGATGTTAGTGTCTCTGCTGTCCCTGGGACCAGTAGCTCTAGATGAATTATGAGTGAGACTTCTTGCCTCCGATCTTCCATCCACCTGACTCTCCTGCAGCCCCTGATGACTCTCTTCTCCACCACTCTCCGGTGTGTCCCTGGTACTTGTTTCTCCTGCCTTGATGTTCACGGTGCTTCCACCTGTCATCTCTGCTTTGGTCGTCTGGTTATCTGCGTCTTGATTATCTTCTTCCTCACCTCCTACTGGTGTGTCTCCTGCCTTTTCCCATTGCAATATTTTGTTGCATCGTGTCATCCTGTCTTTGGACCATGTCTTCCCATCACTCAATAAGGCTGATCTTGCGTATGCCTCACGCACTCTTAAAGGTGTACTGAATTTGCTTTCGCCTTTCCTCTTCAGTTGAGCCAGTTTTACTCTGACCCATTCTCCTCTTTCCAAAGACTCTTCCTTTACATTGTGCCGTCGGTTGTAGTGATCCGTGTAGAGCCTTTGGGCCTTCTCTAAGTTGCTCCGCACCACTGCAGGTGACCATTTACTTTGTATTGTCCTTTGTTTCCACTCTATATTATCCCTAGTGAACGGGTCACGACCCCTTAAGATCTTGAACGGACTGTACCCCGTTTGCGTGGGAGTGATACGGTAAGCCCATATGGTACGTTGGAGTTCTATTTCCCACTTCTTTCCTGCATTGATGGCAGACTGCACAGACCCCATCACCACTCTGTTAAAGCGTTCGGCTAGACCATTGCCCGCTGGATGATATACCGGAGTGTGCTTCGTCAGGATCCCATTCCTCTCCATGAATGACTTCCACTTGTCAGACGTGAATTGTGGTCCGTTGTCGCAGGTTATGACTCTGGGGATCCCTTCTCTCAGAAAGAGGGAAGTGAGGAACCTCAGTACTGTGTCTGTGTCCATTGTGTCATGCATTTCCACTTCTGGCCATTTGGAATATCGGTCCACCAGCACTACAATGTACGTGGGTGTACCCTGTGCGTTCAGGATGGGGCCCAGGATGTCAATCGCCACTTCATCCCATGGATTGACCGGTTGGTGAAACTTCCCCAGTGGCGGTCTCATCGTGGTTTGGGTCTTGTCTGCATTACTGCACTGTGCGCATTCTCTGACGTGCCTTTCCACCTGATTGTCCAGTGCAGGCCACCAATATGCTTGTTTCGCCCTCTGTTTTGTTTTTACTATGCCTAAATATCCCTCATGTAGTATGGCCATTATCATTTCACCAGCACTTCAGGAGGCACCACTTTGTCTCCTCTTAGTAAGAACACATTCTTGTCCTCTTCTGACAGTTCTTCCCGTACTTCATAGAATTTCCCCTGTTCCGATGTTAGGTGTTTTTTTTCTGGCCACCCTGAGATCACGAAGCCTTTTACTTCCGTGAGACACGCGTCATTTGCATATGCCGTCCTCCACTCTTGTGCACTTATTACTGCTTCTTGATCTTCTGCGAAGGCGATGGTGTAGTCATCATCTTCCGTTGGCTGAGGTGCGTCCTCCATGGCTGCCGCTCTGCTCAGGTAATCAGCTACTTTGTTCTTGGCACCCGGAATGTATTCCACGTCATACACATAGTCCAACAACTTCAAAGTCATCTTTGCTATGCGCGGGGTGGCACTCGCATGGCCTCTGGATGTAAGTACCTTGATCAGAGGTTTATGATCCGTCCTTAGCAAGAACCTTGAGCCCCACAGGAATTGACGGAACCGTTCCATTGCCCATATAACAGCCAGCATCTCCTTTTCCACTACACTGAATTTCTCCTCTGTGGTGGACAGTGATCTTGATGCGAAGCTGACCGTCGTCAGTGCTCCATTCTCTGACCTTTGCATGAGGACTGCCCCCAACCCTCTGTCGCTGGCATCCGTGGTAAGAACCGAGAGTGCGTCCTGGTCAAACCCCTGTAAGGGTACTGCTTCACAGATGTCCTCTTTTATTTGGCTGAATTCTACATCCGACGCCTCTGTCCACACAAAGTTTGTCTTTTCTCTTAGTAACTGACGCATGCTGTGTGTTTTGGTAGCGAAGTGGGGTACAAACTTGCTGTAGAACTCCGCCATACCTAGAAAGGACCTGACGTCGTCTTTGTTCCTTGGAATGGGTGCGTCCTTGATGGCTTTCATATTGGCCGCTTTGGGGTGATTCCTCTGTCACTAATCTCGTGACCCAGGTACGTCACAGCCGACACTCCTAACTTGCACCTGTCCCATTCTGCCGTGAGGCCATTGTGCTCCAGGATGCGCAGCACGTTATTGAGTTTAGTATCGTGATCTGTTTTAGTCTTTCCCATGATTAGGATGTCATCCTGGAAGTACTGTACTCCATCAGTGTCTTTAAACAGTTTATGCATCAACTTTTGGAACACAGCCGTGGCGGACGCCAGCCCAAAGGGCATTCGCCGGAATTGATAGCACCCGAACGGAGTGATGAACAATGTCAATTTCTTACTCGTCGGATGCAGTGCTACCTGATGATACGCTGAGGTCAGGTCTATGGTCGAGAACCACTGGACGCCCTTCGTCTGTGCCAACATTTTGTTTATCCGAGGTAGCGGGAATTTGTCCACGACGATGTTCTTGTTGAGTTCTCGTAAGTCGATGCACAAACGCACCTTGCCGTTAGGTTTCCTGGCCACTACCAGGGGAGCTAGCCATTCTGCACTCTCTATCGGCTCTATTACTCCGTTCTCTTCCAGGCGTTGTAGTTCGTGCTGCACCGCTTCCCTGCTGTTGAACGGAATGTTCCTCACCTTGTGGCTCACTGGCTGTGCACCCTCCTTGAGGCATATTTTGTGCGTGAACTTTGCCAATTTGCCGATCGTGCCTCCGAAGACTTTCGGGAACTCCCCTTCCATCTGTCTGCTTCATATCCCTGCGCTTGGTCGGTCATCAGCACTTGGGTCAACCCTCCAGGATTGAGTTGGATTCCTAGTCCTCCCTGGTCCATCCATCCCAACACCGATGGCCCCTTCTCTGCTACGTACAGCTTCCCTTCTGTCGTGCGGCCTTTGAATTGGAACAGCAGTTTCCGGAACCCTACCATTGGTATGGGTTCTCCCGTGAAGGTGACCGGCTTGATATCGGGGGGTAGAAGGTGCATGCCAATCACTTGGGCGAAGTCTCTATCCCACACTTTGCGCTGTATGATGGTATATGGTGAGCCTGAGTCCGCCACCGTGGCGACTGGGTTTCCTCCTATTGTCACTTCGCACAACGGCTTGCTTGTGCGGGAGCCATCCACGCCCAATACATGTTCTTCGATGCACAGTACTTCCTCTTCTTCTTCTCCCTCTTCTCCCCCTTCCGGGTCAGAATCCTGTGTCACGTACTTCACTGTCGCCTTCTTGGGTTTGCGCCTGCAGACCTTCTCAAAGTGTCCCATGATCCCACAATATAGACATTTGGCTCTGAAGGCTGGGCACCGTCTGTCAGATGCTGCATGAGCGATGTTACCGCATCTGTAACAGCCTTTCTTTACGTCCCGTTGGAACGGTGTGTTCAGTTGCGTCCTCGTCTCAGGTCTATGTTGCCACCCTGGGTTCCTCATGGCCTGCGGCTTCCTTTCATGTAGCTGGGTCTCTGTTGCTTTCCCTACCAGTGGTCTGCTGGTTGCTTCCCTTTTCACGGCCTCCGCGCACCGCTTGGAGAGTTCCGCTTTCTTGACCAGAGCTACGATCTCCTTAAGAGGAGAGTCGCCACTGACCCACAGCTTTTCCTGTATGGACGTGTTCACCGTGTGCATGATGATTTGATCCCTTATGAACTCATCATGCAGGCCTCCAAACTTGCAAGTGATGGCTAGACTCTTCAACATAATCATCCACTGATTCTCCTACCCTCTGCTTCCTTTGAAAAAAATTGAAGCGGTCAATGGCTGTGCACACTACCGGCTGATAGTGGCTATCCAGGTCGTCGATGGCGTGTTGGAATACGTCCGTGTCTTCTGGCAGACGGGTCTTCTTTACCAGGTTCCTGTATACCCTGACACCTTCAGGGCCTAGATTGTGAAGTAGGATCTTTTTTTTTCGTGTACTCGGGAAGACTTCCTCCCCTTCATCCTCCAACGCAGACAAATAATTAAGGAAATATTCCTTCCAATCCTCCCATTTCATCGCCGGTTCCCCTGGGTGGGGCAGGAACGGTAGTGGATTTGTGAGGGAGAACTTTTGAGCACACATCCCTGCTTGCCTTACGGTTGGCGCGTCGTCTACTCTGGGTGGGGGGCTCCCCGGAGCGCTCTGCCCTTGTAGATCTGCCACCTCTTCGTGGGACGACGTGGCCGCTCCTGTGCGACGTAGCCCTTGTTGAGCCAGGTTCACGCTCCCTCCCTGCCTGTTATGTTGCTGGGATTCGGTGTGCGTGTTGGGGTGGCACTCTGCTCTGTTTCCCCCCCTTCGGCGGCTAGGTGATCTTGAACGCCGTGGACTGGGCTAAGATGATCGTTCGTGTGCCGTGATATGGCACCAGGATGGCTGTGGGATGTCCGGGCTGGGCGCTATGGCGGGGCGCTGGTACCTGTGAGTTGTGCTGCTCAGGAGAGCGTGTTGCTGACGAGGTGCAGCGCCGAGCATATGAGGTCTGGACCGGAATGGAGGTACTGCGTCCCTCCTGTTGCCCTGAACCACGGGCACTCCCCTGCTGCCTGGCTCCTGATGCGTTGAGGTCGCGCTCAGCGGAAGGTCGTGCAGGCGATGACCGGGCCCCTGCCACGCTCTCTGCTAGGTGTAGGTGATCGTGATGTGCGCGCTGCGCACGGTGCGATTGCTCCTCGGGTCGCCGTCCCCCAGCCTCATCGCCAATTTGTTGTGAGGCGATTGGGGTAATGAAAGACGGACCTAGGTGCCTTGTTTCACTATTTTATTGCTCTCTAGCAGGAGCGCCGGGAACCTCTGCTGGCTTCACAGCAGCCAGCCGAAAAATCCCAAAATGGCCGTCCGCGCTCCCAGCATTCCCGGCCACACGTGACCTGGGAACGCTAGAGCGCGACACTACAGTTGCGCCTCTGGGTCGGCATGTGTGCTAGTATTCTGCATTCTGTAGGGATTATTTATATGAGGCGTTTAGGCACAGGCTTGAATCTAAGCATAGGTTACTCAGCCGTTCTGCATTCTGAGATTGCTAAAGTTAATATCACTGAATTGACTAATAGAAGCACTTGATATTTACGGCGCTACAGACTAGCACAAACCGCCTTGCAAGGTCACCATCAACCAGTGCTTCATTTGTAAAAACACGTAAGTGCCTGGGCCCGGGATATTTCCCAGGAGTCACCTTCAATAGCTCCTGCCACTGCTACGAAATGCAAGCGGCAGCATTACCTACTAAAGTTCACACTCAAACACGTGTGCTATTTTAAACTATTCCAGGTCACCTCAAACTGTAGGAATGGGCCTGTAAGTGCTAGTTTTATCATTTTAGCAGTATATTGAATCGTTAAAACACGCTACTGACGTACTCTGCTAAAAAATCATCAGACAGTGCCACCATGTGGTGACTCTCAGAAATACTGCCAGTGTTAAGAAATAGATGCAAGCACCGTGCACGGGCAAACACTGGCTTTAAGGGCAGTGTGACATTTGCCAGCGGTGCCGCTGTACCAGGTAGGTGGTAGGAGCAGTGCTTTAAATGGGCCGGTATTGAGTACCGGCACTTCTTGAATTTATCACTCCGAGTACCGGCACTTCTCTACTGCCGAGGAGAGTACCGGTACTCGAGTGCTGGTGAGCCGGAGTGGAAGGTGTCTGTCGCAGCCAAGGCGCCGCTTCTGCATCCCCGATCTGAGCCCCAGCTGAGCTATTCAGCTGGGCTCATTTGAATAATGTCCGGTGCTCACCATCACGCTGTGCTTGACAGAGCAGGGTCCGTTCAGGCCCTGTGCTGTCAATCACAGTCTCATTATCGTGTGCGTTCGTGCAAGCACAGGAATCATGTCACTGCCCTGGCAGTGACAATCAGGCTACGGGCAGTCCGGCCTGGTGGCAATTAAAAAAGCCATGGTAGGTGAAAGGTATAACATGGCTTTTATCATACCCAAGTCTTTTGTGTACCTGCTAAGTTTGTGTGTATGCCTGTTTTTTGTAAGAAAAAAGTGAGAGAACGAGAGAGAGAATCAAAACACTCTCAGGAGTTTTTTTAAAGAAAATGGGTGGCACTTTGTACATGTGTGCTCTGCGACAAAGATCCATACCTAACGTAGTAGGGAAGGTTGGTGGGTGAGTGGGTGAGTGGATGGATAGATGAGTGAGCAAGGGTGGATGTATAGATGGATGGATGAATAGATGGATGAGTGAAAGCATGGATGGGTGGGTGAAAGAGGGTGGATGATTGGATAAAAGGGCGGATGATGGGTGGATAAGTGAAAGATTGGATGGATGAATGAATGAAAGGGAGGGAGGATGGATGAAAGGGTGGATGATGGATGAGTGAAAGGAGGTATTGAGTGAAAGGGTGGATGGAATGAAAGGGTGGATGTAATAAAGAAGTGAAAAGGTTGATGGATAGATGAGCAAAAGGATTGATGGATGAGCGAAAGGGTGGATAAAGAGATGGATGAGTGAAAGGATGAATGGATAGGTTTGGAGATGGTTGGATATGAAGGGTGGACAGACAGAATGGTGAAAGGCTGAATGATGGATGAAAGACTGAATAGACGACAGAATATAAAGGTTAAATGGTGGACATCAGCAGGCAAATGGTAGGATGAATGGATAGATCGATGGAAGAGACGAGAGATATCTTCTGGGGAGGGTCATGATGATTTGCTTCATTTGCTTGGTGCCATAAGAACTTTGGATCGAAGTGGAGTATTTTCAATTTCTTCCTACTCACATGCTCAAAAATATGTACAATTGTGCCAAACAGCAATTAACAGTATGGCATTAAGAAGGTGCAATTATTGCAAAAATAGGAAATGTTAACATATTGCACTTCTCTTTCGTTTTGTGTAATGAGTTAACCTGCTTTGTTTATATAAACACATTTCTCATGTGTTTTGGTATGTGCTGCAACTAATTAGAAGTCGTTAAGTATCATCATGTCTTGCCCTTAGCCCCGCCCCTTGCCCCGCCCCCTCACTACACCTGTAGCTCATTTTAATGAGTACCTGCACTTATTTTTTTCCATTTAAAGCACTGGGTAGGAGGATCAGAGGGACACCATTTGCAAATTCATTTTAAAAGCGCGTGTCATTGGGACGTTTGATCACTGAATCAAATGACCACTGTTGGCCGTTTTTCATTTGTAAGACCATTCCTGCCAACTTGAAGAACAATCTCACGTGTGAGGAGGGGGCGGGGCCTCGTGCCGAGAAGTACCTACGATTTTATGTCAAAGGGGGTATGGCCCTAAACGACAACTAGAAAGGGCCAACTATTAGAAACACCACGAAGATCTAGTCTTCACATTTATGTTCAACAATTCTCATATGGCAAACCAAGAAACAATCATATGGTTTGGAGCATTTATTTACTCAATTATTCATATTTTTCTTTGAGCATAGTTATTAGTGTCTAAGTTCAGAACAGGGGAGACATTAAAGTTCAAACAGTAAACATAAACTTTCACAATTGACAAAAAAACATTATAATGCACATAACAATACATGAACCTTAAAACCAGTCATGGTTTCAGAAAGAAAGAAAACGCAACCTAAACGGTAATTTGTTAACCACATTCCATTACAAGTTGCTAGGTTGCTACCAGAGGGAACACACATTTATTACATCCAGGGATAACCTTATTTACACAAACAATTATTCCCTGCGATAGGGTACAAATCCAAAGAAGGTGTCCCACTGGTGAAAGGTGTCAACACGTTTCGAACCCCCACACAATTTATGGGATTCTCATCAAGGCCGTGACTGGGTATAATCTGCATTGGATACTTGGAAGGAGCCTTTGTAGAAGTTCCTGGGTATAGGGCTAAACTGCGTTTTTTCTCAGTAAGCGTAGATGTTGTTATTTAATGAATAGTATCCAGGTCACAAAGTATCACGATTTTTTTGTTTTGTAAGCGTAGCAGTTGTTATTCAAATTACCATTATCCGGATGACAATGTATCAAGCTTTTCGTTCGTATCGCTTCTGTCTCCTCGGCGTTTCCTTTGTCGAACTGCAATTCGACGAAGGAAACGCTGCGGAGGCAGAAGCGATACGAACGAAAAGCTTGATACGTTGTCATCCGGATATTGGTATTGGGTCTGTTGGAATGCATGATCCATATAAAATTGTTTTTTGTAAAACACAGGCAGGCTGCATACTCTGTGAGATGTGCACAGGTGCTAGATGCTGACAGCAGGCCTCTTTAAAAAGATTAGTTCACTCTGCAGTGCTACCCACCAGGTTGGCACTGGCACACCTTACAGTGGAGTACTGCGCAGGCCACACACGAGCCTATAAAAGCAGAGTCAAAAACATAGCAGCTTGGCGCAGTTGACTCTGCTATGTACCTACCTCCTGTCAGCAGCAGCTCGTCCTTAAGGGCAGAGTGGCCACCCCCCACCTTTTTCCTGACATAAAGTGACAGACTGTGTAAAGGTCAGCCTGACAGATACTCTTTATGTTCAGGTCAGGCAGCCAGGTGATATACATATGCTAAATGCGCATGTGCCTGGCTGCCTGATTTGTCATGTGATCAAGGCCGAGGACGGCTGAAACGCGTAATGGCGGATAGCTCAAGTCAATAAACAAAGTATGCACTGCAATTGTGGTCCGTGTTCATTTGTCCGTACAAGGGAGTAATGAGAAAGCGGATCTTTGGATATATATATATATATATATATATATATATATATATATATATATATATATATATATATATATATATATATATATATATATATATATATATATATATATATATATATATATATATATATATTTTTTTTTCAGTGATACTCAGGTACCATATTTAGACCTACTAGTCTACATTAGTCTACATTAAAGACAACACACTACAAACGACATTATATAGGAAACCCACGGCCGCAAACAGCACTTTACATGCAGGAAGTTTTCACCCGAGAAGTGTGATTAGTGAGGTCCCATATGGGGAAATAGTGAGATTAAGACGCAACTGTTCCACAGATGAAGAATTTAGGAAATCAAGAAATGAGGCATTCAACAGATTCAGAGAACGAGGATACACTGAGGGAGTATTGAGGGAGGCAGAGAGAAAATCAGAAAATTTACAAAGAAAAGATCTGTTAATGACAACAGGTGAGAACTCAGGACAGAAACAGAACAGGAATGGAGTAATCAGAATCATAACAGAGTATACCACCAGTTCTTCTGAGGTTTTCCAAATCTTCCGGAAAAATTGGAGGATTTTAAAGGCAGATAACATCGTAGGGCCACATATCTCACAAAATCCTCTCATGACATATAGGAGAGGTCCAGCCTTAAAAGATCAGTTGGTGAGAAGCCATTTTACGAAAGGACCCAAGAAGAGAGACATGGTAACAGGATTTTATCCTTGTATGAGCTGTAAGGCCTGTAAGAACAGCAAAAAAGTAAAAGAATTTCAGATACCAGGTAGGAAAACCAAACGGAAAATCAGTAGATTAATGAATTGTAACTCTGACTACAGCGTATACTGTCTAACCTGCCCCTGTGAAATGAATTATGTTGGGAGCACGATTCACCCAACAAAAAAACGAATCCTTGAACATATGCGTGCAATAAAAAACCGGGATGCAACGTATCCGGTGGCACGCCATTTCCAAGAAAAACACAATTCGAATCAGAATCTTTTAAAATTCTTTTGCATAGATCAGGTCCCAAAAGAGGAGAGGGGAGGAGACAGAACCAAGAAACTGAGAAAGTTGGGATCCAAATACATGATAGAGTTACAAACGAAAACACCAGGAGGTCTCATTAATGTGAGGAGTTATGGGTTCACATTCCGTAATTAAGCAACAGATTAGGAAATAGTGGAAGTACTTGAGACATATCCCAGTTAGGCAATTAGAATCATAACATTTATGTAATTATATATAAAAAATCTTTTTGACAGTGATTTAACATGAGCAGACCAGTCGCAGGGTGTAATGATTATGGGTAATACATAGGATTCGAATAATTTTGGTTTGCCTAAAATATAATTTTGAATTGATCTCTAGAATAGATGTTTTGAAGAGATTGCCCATTCAGGGCTAAATTAAACAGTGATGAACAGACTGTGAATTAATTTGACTTCTGCAACATGCATGATGTAAAGCATATACTGGATTCAATGAATTATAGAATTGATTAGACAGAATCATACAATTTTGATAAGTTGCAGAACAACGTTTGTCTGTACATTCGAATCAACATGGAAGATGTGTATATATACTATTTGAACCATTGAAAGATGGCGGCCATAGAAACCCTGTGAAGTTGTACATATGGACAAGACCTTTTTCACTGTCAGTGACCTGATTGAACTGCTTCCTTTCTTTATGTTTACTATAATTTTAATTTAAAAAATTGTGATTTTGGTGACCCCACCGACATTGAGAAAGGCGTGAAGCCGAAACGCGTCTGTCTGGTGCTGTGGTTGTGTGGCAAATAAATTTATGAAGCTATCTCTCCATTGTGCGCCTCATTTGTGACCGTGGAGTGGAGGTCACTGTTTGGGGATATATATATATATTTATAAAGGCTCCGGTGTCACCCTGTCTGCTGAACGCTGGATGGGTGCTTCTGTTTCCGTGAACGTGAAGGGTGAAATCACGATAAAATAAAGGCTCAAATATGGAGCACTCACGGGACACTATTAATTTTATGTTCAATCATTTTTATTAACGGAATAATCAAGCGATGAACACAGCTTACTGCCTACAACTCAAAGCCGGCAGAGCGAAGCCCAATATACATTTCAATTCTTAACTTCACAACCCGGGGGCCGGGCATGACTGTGTGCCGTGCGAAGGCAGTACTATAATTCCAATTTCCAAAATGTTACTAAAAACCATCTATTTAACTAAACAAAAACCAAATAAAATACAAAACCAGAACAACAACCCCCCTCCCTCCTCCCTGTTCCTCCACCCACCCACCCTCCTCCGCATCAGCTTCTTCTATCAGCACATACTAAGGCCTGAGAACCCTCATTCCTTTGTTGAGCCCAGTTACTGTATTCACGATGAGGTAGAGCCCGGGGGATCCAGGGGGATCAATCGCAGGATCTGCAGGTATTTTGGACATGTCACTTCTCTGAGATCTTTGGTAAGTAAGCTTATGAAGGGCCTCCACACTGTTGGGAACTCCCGCCCCGTCCCCTCCACTGTCATGGACATTCGTTCCATAGCTAGCAACTGCCATAGTCTGTATACCCAAGCTCCCACCTCCGGCTGCTTAGTCGTGCCCCACGAAGCCAAGAGAACTTGTCTAGCTGCCAGAAGCGCCAGCGCTATCTGCCTGCCCTGCATAGTGCGCAGCGGGAAACTTTTCGCATGCGGGAGACCCAAAAGCGTATACTCTGGTGAGCGGGGTAGCGCAATCTGGAAAACTGCATCTATGTCATTTAGGACTGCCGTCCAATAGCGATGTAGTTTCGGGCAGTGCCATAAGAGGTGTGCTAGCGTCCCTGTCATTCCGCAGCCTCTCCAACACTGGTCTGTTTTGTTTTTGTTCCAGGCGTGCACACGAGCTGGAGTATAATACCAGTAGGAGGTCACCTTGAATGCTGCCTCCGCGCCCGTCGTGCTGTGAGCAGTGTGGTGCGCCCTATAGAGGATGTACTCCCACTCTTTGAAGGTTAGGGGCTTACCCAGTTCTGTCTCCCATCGCACCTGAGCTTTCGTTCTGTGCTCCCCAGGACGCTCCTGCAGCAGAGCATATAGCTCCGAGATCAGCCGCCGGTCGTCCGTCTTACCCACCACCCATCGCTCAAACGCCGAAAGGGGCCTAGACATGTGTGTATAGTTAGCAGGCTTAGTGACCCAGTGACAAACCTGCGCGTAAGCAAAGGCATCTTTCGCCGGGAGGTCATAATCTTCTCGCAGCTGTTTAAAGGGAATTACTCCTTCTAAGTCGAATAGAAACCCTACCCTTTTACATCCTGTTTCCCGCCATCTGTGAAACACTGTTGAGGCTTTCCCTGGTACAAAGTCCGGGTTATCAACAATGGGGGTCATAGGCGAGGGGAAGGTCGTCCAGCCCTTTGCCACCGCCACCCTGTCCCAAACCCTGAGGGTGGGTGAGGTCACAGGTGAAGAATACAATCCCCACGCCCTGTGCTTCCGAGGCAGCCATAGCTCTCTCCAAATATTGATACCTGCCACTGTTTGATCCATAAAGTTCCAGTGCTTACTGGACTCCGGCCTGTTCCATTCAATGAGATACCGGAGACAGGACGCTTGATAGTAGCCTTCTATTAGTGGTAGTCCCAGGCCCCCCTTCGATTTCGGGCTAGCCATCTGCTTCAGGGAGAGCCGGGGTTTCCGTCCCTCCCAGACAAACCTATTAATGAGGGATTGTAATTTCTTAAGCGCCCCTTGTGGTGGTGTTAGCGGTAGCATTTGAAATAAATACAGGATACGTGGCAGGATCGTCATCTTCACCGCCGCTATCCTCCCGAACCATGCCAGCCGAAGCCGTGACCAGGCGTCCAGCGCCTTGGCCGTGTGGTCTAGCAGCAGGGCATAAATCAGCGCCACCGTCCGTGCGATGGTCGGGGCAAGCCGAAATCCCAAGTAAGTGATGTCGGTCTGCGTCCATTGGAAGGGGAAGTCTCTCTGCAGGGTGTCCACGTCAGCCTCATGGAGCGACAGATTGAGAATCATCGATTTGCTCAGATTTACCTTGAATCCGGAGGTTGCCCCGAAGGACGCAAATTCTGTCATCAGAGCAGGGAACGACAGCCGGGCCCGTGTCAACGAGAGAATGACATCATCGGCATATAGACTGATCTTATGCTCGTCAGCTCCAAATTTTAGGCCCACTATGTGTTGATTAGCGCGAATGCGCTGCGCGAAAGGCTCCATGTAGAGCGCAAATAACAATGGGGACAGAGGGCATCCCTGCCGTGTCCCCCGAGCTATGGGAAAAAATGCCGACCTATCTCCGTTAACTCGCACAAATGCTTTCGGGGCATGGTAGATGCACCCGATCCACTTCAGGAAGTTGTCCCCGAACCCAAATTTGCGTAATACTCCGAACAGGTAGCCCCACCCCACGCGGTCAAAGGCCTTCTCCGCGTCGATTGACAGCAGGAAGGCCGGTTTCCCGGAGCGCTGTATACTGTCAATGAGGTGTAGTAATCGCTTTGCATTATCCCCTCCTTGCCGTGTGGGGATGAACCCTGACTGGTCTGGGTCAATAATATCAGTCATAAGGGGGTTCAGGCGGGCCGCTAAAATTCCAGCAAAAAGTTTCGCATCAATGTTGAGGAGCGAAATCGGTCGGTACGAACCGCAGTCCTTCGGTTCTTTTCCGGGTTTCAAAATCACAGAAATCGCTGCCTCCGCCATTGTCGGTGTAACCGCACCGGTCTCGAGAAAAGAGCTAAACAACTTCGTTAAAAAGGGAGCCAGCTCCGCACAGAATGCTTTATAAAATGCTGCCGGAAAGCCATCAGGGCCCGGGGCCTTCGCTACCTTCAATCTCGCTATAGCCGCGATGACCTCTTCTACACGGATCTCCGCATCTAGCTGTTCTGCCGCTACTCCAGAGATCGGAGTTATCTCGCTCATATCTAAGTACTCCTTTGGGTCATGCGGTGGAGGGTCTTGCTCTGTGTATAGCTGCTGGTAGAAGTTCTGGAAAGCTTCCACTATGTGTGCGTCCGTGGTTTGTTCCGTCCCCCTTGAGTCTCGTACCGTCTGAATGAGAGACTTGTGTGATTGAGCTCTCAGCCTATGCGCCAACATTCTCCCGCATTTGTCGCTACTAAGGAAAAATTTGTGTCGCAGCCGCAGCAGTGCATGCTCCGCTCTGTCTATATCTAGGTGCTTCAGCAGCCGTCTACGCTTCTCCAGCTCCCGCCACACTCTCTGTGCCCCTGTCCGCTTGTGTATTGTTTCTAGTTCCCCTACCTCCCTTTCCAACTCTGCACGCTTTGCCCTGCGCATTGCATTGTACCTGGCCGCTATCGCAATAAATTCTCCGTGCACCACTAATTTCAGGGCTTCCCAAACCGCCGCCAATGGTGTGGAACCGATATCATTTTCTTGAAAATAATGCACTATCGCCTCCCTCACTCGTTTACACTGATCTTCGGAGTGCAGCAAGCTTTCTCTAAGTCTCCACCCTGGTGGCAACGTACGCCTATACTGCACTGGAAGCAGAACGGTAAGTGGGGCGTGATCGGACAGTGTGCGCGGTTCAATAGTAGCAGAGCCCAGGCTAGACATTAATTCTGTAGAGGCTAGGAAGTGATCTAACCTAGCGTAAGTTTTGTGGGCAGCTGAGTAATAAGTATAATCCCTCTCCAATGGATGTTGTGCGCGCCATACATCATGCAACCCATGTTCCTCAAGCCACCCTTTGCCTACTGGGGACAGGGTCCCTGACTGGTGCACTCTTAGGCCCGACCTGTCTAACCCCGCCTCCATCACAAGATTCAGATCCCCCCCCCACCAAAATCGCTGCATCCTGCGAGGTGAGGACGTCCGACAATGCTGACAGAAGGAAAGACTCCTGCTTCTCGTTGGGGCCGTATATTGACCCTATAGTGAGATGCGTGTCGCCCCATTGTACTCTAAGGACCAGCAGCCTCCCCCTTATCTCAGCTACAGTCGAGATCACTTTGCATGGGCACTGGGCCCCAATTAAAATTGCCACCCCGTTTTTTTTGACGGCCCTGTAGACCATACCTGCTGGGGAAATCGTCTGTCGCGCATGCGTGCGGTGTCCTTGCCCAGCAAATGTGTCTCCTGGAGGAGACAAATGTCACCTCCTATATTCTCAAGAAGGGAGAGCACCGCTGCCCTTTTCACCGGGTTGTTCAGCCCCCGAACATTGAGGCTCACAACCTTAAGCTCCCTACCCATATCTTAGTCTTGAGCATGTTACTGCTATTCCTTTCATTAGGTCCCTATCTTGTCTCGTCCCCACAACACGATTCATGGTAGCACACCCGTATGGAGTGTCTATAAGCAGGCTGATGCGGAGATCCCCCAAACCCTTAACAAAAAAACATTTCCCCTTATAACCTACCCTTATAAAAACAAAAACCACCCACCAATAAAGAAAACACATGACGAAAGTCTGTCACAGATAAAGAAAGTCAGGGGGTCGCAGCAGCTTCTCACGGCCCTGGCTGGCCGAACGCACCTCCAACAAGTCGCAGGAAACAGATGTGGAGATGGTGCAGCACACCAGTCCGTCCCCCCGGCACCTCTCTGTTCGCCCGTCCCGAGAATATCAGTCAGCAAAATATACACGCACCTCAAGGGGTGACAGGCCTCGCTGATGTTTGAGAAAGGGTAGACAACACATCCTCCCTCTCCCTCTCTCTCATAGCTTGGTCAGGTTTTGTGGCCCACACCCCCTGCCCACCCTCTGCCAGTCCCCAGGTTGCTTCAGACGTTGTGACCTGGGCAAGTCCACTTCTTCTGACGCCACTGCCTGTTCGAGCCCCAGCACCTCCACAGCTTCCGCAACTGACCGAATCTGTAGCAATTTCCCATTGTGTTTGAAAATGAGGCGAAAAGGATGCCCCCAGGAGTATGGGATCTTGGACTCCCGCAGGTGCATGGTCACCTCCCGGAAGGCTCGCCGTTTGCTGAGCGTGGAGGCCGCCAGATCCTGAAAGAGAGCCGGCCGATGACCCCTAAAAAGAGTAGGCTGAGAGTCTCTGGCCTGACGAAGGATTTGTTCCTTCAGCTGGAAGTCATGGATGCACACCAGGATGTCTGGTGGGGGCGCCTTCAGACCCCGGGGGAACCCCACTCGGTGGGCACGATCCATCTGGATGTCTGTCTCCTCACCTTCTCCCAGAAGCTGTTGGAACAGTGCCCTGACATAGGCACGGAGGTCGTCCCCTCCTCCTTCCACGGAACGCCTCGGATGCGGATGTTATTCCTCCGGGAGCGGTTCTCCAAATCCTCGGTGTGGGCCTGCAGATCGAGGTTTTGCTCCCGGAGGCGCAGCATCTCTTGTTGTAGTTGGTGCACTTCTTCTGCCCTGCTGATGTCGTGCTCCTCCAAAGTCGCAACTCGCTCCCCGACCTCATCCACGTCGCGCCGCACCTCTCTCAGGTCCGCCGCCAGCTGTGACTTGATTTCTTGGATGTCAGCTTTCATGGTCGCGAAAAGTTCAACCATAAAGGCTTTCGTTGCGGGGGTCTTGTCGCCCTCCAGCTGGCCTGCTCCTGCCTCACCCGAGGTCCCAGGTTGACCCATCGGCTTGGAGAGGGCATCCTTCAGCGCCTTATCCTTACGGCCCCGTGGCACTGCCATACCCCTCGAGCTCTGTTCCGCTGGGCTAGTCCGCTCCAACGCCGTCGTCAGGGATGTGGGATAGTCCACCACCTCTACTCACCGCCGCACCCATCCATCCCTTGCGTTCTCTCTTGTGCCACCCCTGGTACATGTGGGGGAGCAATCCCAGCCCCGCAGCCTGAGCCCTGCAGCTAGCCTCCCGCAGACCACTCCGTAGATATCCTCTCCTCAGCTGAGCAGGGATGCGAGGGGCCCCACTTACACCACCGCTGCTCAGTATGCCTCCGTCGCCATCTACTCCGGCCGCCAGCCAGCAGTTATCAGCGGTCCCTGTCCGCCACCCTCACCTCCTCACTGGGTCGGCGGGCGCTCTGGCGCAGGCAATCTCATCGGGGGGGCACCTGCCCCAACTCTGGCTCTGATCTTTACTGCGCAGCAGGGCTTCGCGGTCACCGCCGGCACCTCCACAGCCCCTTTAGCCACCCGAGTGCTAGCTATCACACGCTGGGGCACATTCCGCCCGGCTTGCCCTTGATCTGCACAGTGCACTGTGGGGCCCAGCTCGTAGTTGGCCCGGTCGGAGCCCCAGGTCTGCTATGCCCAGCCGCAGCTCCTAGGGTTCCAGGCCGATGGTTCACCAGGCCTGGTTATCCAGCACGGCAACTCCTCTCTGCCTCCCGGCGGGATCCCGTTGTGAGGGGGCAGCCACTCTGGCACAGGCGCAACACCGCTGGGCGCCAAGCTCTCCTGCTCCCGCTCTTGTGCCCCCTTAGCTCTGCTCCAGCCCGACCTCCAGGCACCCCGAGGCCTCTCGGAACGTCGCCTCAAAATGGCGGCGACCCGCCCTCCGCAGCACCGTCTCAGAGGTCCCTCCGGTCTTGCAGCTCTCCTCCCACCGCAACCGGGGCCGTCCCTTACCACCGGTGCAGCGTACAGCGCCTCGCGGGGGCTGGTTAGCGTTCCCCGGCCTCACCCTTCCGTAGACGCCTCACTGCACCATAGCCGTGCGTCGCGCCTTCTCGGCCTCACAGGCTCCGTTCACCCGGGCCCGCACCGCACCTCACTCGTGCCGATTTCGGTCCCAGGGTCGCACCAGCATCACCCCCGGTCGATAGCGGGGACGTCCACCGCCACAGGCGGTCCGCTGATTCCCGGGACAGGCGCTATTACGAAGCTAAGTATCGGCGGTGCCGGAGGAACACGATTCTGCGTCCTACCGCTCCGCCATCTTGGCCACGCCCCCCACTATTAATTTTAATGAGCAAATGCATTTCGGCGTGATACCTTTTTCAGTGCTCAGCTACAGTTGCACCATGATTCCCATTTGTTTAAATTGCGTTGTTTGAGCATTTCCATTGGAGAATACAACCATATACAGCAACAAGGGACTGTCTCCAATCGGTGTCCAATTCACAGAATAAACGGCTGCCATCTTAGCGTGCACTACACAAATCGTTTTTTAATTGTTTAAAGTTCATCAGTTCCCAAATGAACACTTTCTGCATTATGTCTCAGATAGACAAGAAACGTAAGTATTTGTTTTCACTTACAAGCTGGCAATCCGTGCAGTCCCTTGTAAAATAACTGTGTAAATTACTCCAAGGAGGGTGCAAGTTTAATAGTCTTTCCGTCCCTCGCTGCTGCTGATGTTTTCTTTTTGACAAAACACTGCAGGTTAAAGTCTGTTGACCGCCCCATCAATGTGTTCACTGACAACCTTCATGGTTGGCAGGGTAATGCTCCAAGTCAAACTTTAAACAATTAAAAAACGATTTGTGGGACCCGTCTCATTTGTGGCCGGAGCTTCATGGGAAAATGCTTCACAGCTTGTTGGCTCCAAGGGATTGGACATGCTTTGGCCCCCGTATCCAAGGACAGTGAAATGCTGCTGTTATTTTCAGGCCGTGACTTCACGGTGAGGCAAGCTCATTGTAGCGGAATCTCTGGCATCACAGGACTTGGGCAATGCGGTGAGACGTGAGGGGGCCAGAGAGTAGCGTGTGTTCAGTAATAATACCGGGACATTTTAATAAGCACCTATTTCGTTTTGTCAAGATCACCAGCACTCACTTGGGGTTTTACCAGTCGACGCAAAAACACTTACCAAGATGGTGCTCTCTGGGAATCGTAGTCTGCTGGATAAGGCTGCGATCATGTGTTTTCAGGAACCAATCGACTGAGCTGGGTTTCCACCAATGGAAATAAAATGGAACATTTTAAAAGCGACTGGTGTGAGATACTGGTACAGGCATATGATTAAGGCACACAAGCCGAAACCGGTCATGCCGTTTTTGCTGAATAAAACAAATCTTCCTGGCTCCCCGTTGTGTCCCTCCGGTCTCTTTCCTTCGGGTGAAGAAATCTCTTGTGTGGATATATAAATATACATATATATATATATATATATTCACTGAAAAAACCATAGGTTTCAGACACGTTATAGTTAGAAATTAGCATTTAAAAAACCTTTGAAATTCACTGAAAAAACCATAGGTTTTAGGGACAGTTATAGTTAGTTGGACATTGCACTCGTACAAAACCCGTGAAATTCCCCCGTTATAGTTAGTTCAGGTAACTATAACTCGCGCCCGCAATGCACTGCTGATGACGTCACATATTACATCACTCATGACATGGTCAGTGACATCACTGATGACATCACTGAAGAATGTGCTAGTATTTGTATGAGTAAGTGAGTTGGTGTGTGTATAACTGTATAGGTGAGTAAATGGGTGTGTGCTTAATTTTTTGCATGACTGACTAGGTGTGTGAGTACCTCTATGGATGAGTGGCGGTGTGTGAGTGTTTATATAGGTGTATGAGTGCATATAATAGTCCTGTACTGAGTGACTATAAGTATGAGTGACTGTACGGGTGAGTGAGTAGATGTGTGTGTGTAGACCTAAGAATCAGTGAGTGTGTATATAGTAATTGGTGTTGGAGTGTCTATGGTTTTGACAATGGCAGTCTGTAATTTACAGTGGGTGTATCAAAAGTTATATTAGGGTGTGAGAAGATGCATCAAATTATCACATGGATGATGTCATCAGTGATGTCATTTGAGATGTCATCAGTGATGTCATCAGTGATGTCACTGACCATGTCATGAGTGATGTAATATGTGACGTCATCAGCAGTGCATTGCGGGGGCGCGAGTTATAGTTACCTGAACTAACCATAACGGAGGAATTTCACGGGTTTTGTACGAGTGCAATGTCCAACTAACAATAACTGTCCCTAAAACCTATGGTTTTTTCAGTGAATTTCAAAGGTTTTTTAAATGCTAATTTCTAACTATAACGTGTCTGAAACCTATGGTTTTTTCAGTGAATTTCAAAGGTTTTTTAAATGCTAATTTCTAACTATAACGTGCCTGAAACCTATGGTTTTTTAAGTGATATATATATATATATATATATACATATATCATTTTTTCTCATACCAATGCAGCTCCCAATAGGAGGCTAAACAATGTAATTACACACATAAAGACTGTATTTGCCAATACATAAAAACACAAGAGGGCAAGTAGCACTTGAACTCTGTTTTTTAATGAGCAAAGCACTCCTAAAGAATAAAAACTGCAAATAAAGTAGACATTGTTAGCCTACAGGCTGCATTTTTCCCTCCAAATGTCTCCTTTGCTCTGTGCTAAGATCTGTATGTTAAGCAGTGCACCCCCAGCGACCATCTTGTGTTAACAAGTCAGTGAAACCAGCCCCCCCCTCCCTCCTCAGACAGCAGTAATGTGCTGTAAGCTGTTTAAACTGTGTTTAATAGGGACTGTGCACTTCGTTTTTTAGCCAGGAGAGGGAGTAAAGTTTTATACAAATAGTGTTGTTAGAGGACAAGTTTGTTGGGGCCTTACCTGCAGAAGTCCAAAGTGTGGATTGAGCCGGTCTGTCTCCTAGGAGATTTCTGAATAGAGAAGCAGCTTCCAACTCCCTGGCCAGCAAACCTTGTCTGAAGTAGCTGGGACCTTATATAGTCTGATATTGTTTGGTACATGTGTACACTGATTGGTGGTTGTATCTGATGTTTCTATTGGATTAGGGTTAGTGTCCTCATTGGTTGCGTATTTGAGGGTTCTGATTGGTTTCTGGGTCTGTGATTCAATCAATGTAGGGTTGGGACTAGGGCTAGGGTTAGTATTTCTATTGGAAGTAGGGACTAGGGCTTCCTGTGTTATTGGTTGTTGGGACTAGGGTGGGACTAGGGCTAGGGTTAGGCCTTTAATTGGAAGTAGCGATTAGGGCTTCTGGTGTTATTGGTTGCTGGACTAGGTGTGGGACTAAGAGTAGGGTTAGGCTTTCTATTGGAAGTAGGGCCTAGGGCTTCCTGTGCCATTGGTTGCTTGGACTAGGGTTGAGACTACTGGTAGGGCTAGGGCCTCTATTGGACGTAGAGATCAAGGGTTTTTGAAACTGATTGGGTGCTTGGACTAGGGCTGAGATTGGCTTTAAGGTCCTCGTCTCCTATTGGTTCTAGATTTTAGGGCTAGTGCTGCGATTGGATATTGTTAGGGCTAGAGTTCCCATTGGCTGAAGGGGTCACCTGACTACTAGGGCTATAAACGGCCAAGGCTTAGGGCTTCTCAGCCCGGGCGTCTCAGCTAAGGGTGGAGAGGACAAGGGTGAGTGCCTGTTTGAGCCTGTTAAGGGTGGAGAGGACATGGGTGAGTGCCTGTTTGAGCCTGTTAAGGGTGGAGAGGACAAGGGTGAGTGCCTGTTTGAGCCTGTTCGAAACTGGTCGGGACCAGGGCCAGGAATGCTGCCCATTTTCCCATTCATTAATACCCACCCCATGTATTTGTCCCTCTGTACATAAGCATTGATTTTCACTGTAGATATGTGCCTATCTTCGTGTATTGCTTTGTATAAACATGTACAATAATTATGTTGTTCTAAAAACAAAAAAACAAAAACAAAATCTTCTTTGGTCTACATGTACTTGCTTCCATTGGGCATCTATGTACCTCCATGTACTTGGATCTATGTGTCTGTTACTTTTCTCCTGAAAAAGCATATCCAATGCACTACCCTATTTCTCATCCGCTACCTCTATCAATATCTTTAATCTGCATATACTTACCTCCTTTATGCATCTATATACTTTCAATGTACTTATGGATCTATATATTTATCACTTTCTTCTAATTTAGCATTTCCAATGCACTACCCTATTTCTCAGCCTATACTTCCCTCAATATATCTTCTAGCCCAACTTTCTGACTCATCTCAAACTTCTTTCTACTACTCTTTCCAATTCACTACCCTATCTCACCCTATACATCTATCATTATATCCTCTACACCCACTCTCTCATTTATCCCAAACGCCATACCACTACTATGTTCCCCAAAATAACCCTTTCTTGACTCTCTCCTACTCTACCCCTCCTTGCATCTTCTGACACCTCCTTTACTGTACCGATCCCCCAAAACAAACCTTTCTAAACTCTTCCCTCTGACTCTTCCCCTCCAAAAACCCTTTTTACTCATCCAAAAGCCTCCTCCTACTGCTATGACCTAAAAAAGAAATCCTTCACTCTTCTATCCCTCCACTATCCTTTTCAATCAAAATAACAGACTAGCATGTTCACTTCTCTAATTCCATATTCCACTATACTAATTCACCACTAATCCTTTATGGGTTCCAGAGTAGCGTGCTACTCGCCAACAAAGCGTTTCAACACCTCATCAGGGTTACAAGCGCTATATAAATGCAAACCTTTTTTCCTTTTTTACCCCTCCCTAAACCTTCTCAATCCAAATAACTGACTAACATATCCACCACTCAAATTACTTCATATTTCACAATACTAATTTTCAACACTAATCCTTTATGGGTTCCGGAGTAGCCTGCTACTCGCCAGAAAAGCGCTTCAACACCCCATCAGGGGTAACAGGCGCTATATGAATGCAAACCTTTCTTTCCCTTCTACCCCTCCGCTATCCTTCTCACTCCAAATAACTGACTAATACCCACCACTCAAATTACTTTCATATTTCACCATACTAATTCACCACTAATCCTTTATGGGTTTCCGGAGTAGCGTGCTACTCGCCAAAAAAAAAGCGATTCAACACCCCATCAGGGGTTACAAGCGCCTTATAAATACAAACCTTCTTTCCTCTTCTATCCTACTGCTATCCTTCCGAATCCAAATAACTGACTAACATATCCACCACTTAAAATTTACTTGCATGTTTCACTATACTAATTCAACACTAATCCTCTATGGGTCCCGGAGTAGCGGGCTACTTGCCGAAAAAGCGCTTTGACGCCTCGTCAGGGGTAGTAAGCGCTATACAAATGCAATTACAATACAATACAGTACATTGTAAACCAATAGCATAGAAAATGAAAGCATTTTCAACAAAAACTGGCACCGTGCCTTTAAAGCAGCCATGACCCCTAGCTTCCCATCATGCCTCAGGGGTGACAGTTAGGTCAGTTGTTCTTTGCATAACCCTGAAGGTCAGGGCACAAAGATAGTCTAACACTTCAGAAACAATCTCATTTGCCTGGGGAGGCGGGTGGGTTGCTTATGACTTTGATGAGGATACCCCTGGAAGAGAACTAGGATTACAGGTAAGTAACTTATCCTTCTCTTCCAGGGGATCCTCATCAATAGTCATAAGCACTGAATAGATTAGCAAGCCCATCAACCACCTGCAGGCAAATGAGAAACAAAGTGACCCAATTAACAACAACCGAAAAATCAGCTGTTGAACAGATTCCTCAAGGAGGCTTGACCTACTTGAGTGTCCGCTCTAGTATCCGAGTCAAGACAGTAGTGTCTTGTAAATGTGTGTACTGATCTCCAAGTGGCCGCTTTACAGATCTCGGAGAGCGGTACATTATTGAGAAAAGCAGTCGTAGCTGCTTTTCCTCTCGTGGAATGAGCTTTGGGAGCGGACAAAAGAGGCTTCTCTGCTAACTGGTAAGCCAATTTAATGCATGAGACTATCCATCTGGAGATGGACCGCTTTGATGCTGGGAAACCTGTCCTGCCTGAACCATAATTAATAAATAGGTGATCAGACTTTCTCAATGGCTTCAACCTGTCTAGATAAAACTTCAAGACCCTTTTAAGGTCCAATGAATGCAGCGCCCTCTCAGCTGGAGTGGAGGGGTTGGGGAAAAAAGGTCGGAAGAGAAATGGTTTGATTTACATGAAAATCGGACACCAACTTCGGAAGGAAGGATGTGTTCTGAGGACTACCCTATTGAGATGGAAGACCAAGTAGGGCTCTTTGGAACAGAGGGCCTGTATCTCACTCACCCTACGAGCTGAGGCGATAGCCCCCAAGAAAGCTACCTTCCACGTAAGGTGTTGCAAGGTTGCTTTGTGGATTTTCTCAAAGGGTGGACCCATCAATTTTGACAGTTCCAAGTTCAGCTCCCAAGGAGGTGAAGGAGGTCGGACCGGAGGGTAGACCTTCTTAAGACCCTGCAGGAAATCCTTCACCACTTGTAACTGAAAGAATGAGGGTTGAGAAGGAGAACGCCTGTACGCCTTAATGGCAGCGAGGTGCACCTTAATGGACGAGAATTTTAAACCTGCTCTGGCTAGGTGAAGCAGATAGGGCAAGATTACGTCTTCCTGCCCCTTGGTGGGACTACAATTATTTTGCACACACCATATGTAAAAACGCTTCCATTTGCAAGCATAAGAGTGCCTTGTTGAAGGTCTCCTTGCCTCCTTCAATATGGACATGCAGTCTTGAGGTAGATCTAGATGTCCATACTGGAGGACCTCAGGAGCCATGCTGCCAAGTTCAGTGATGGAAGGTTGGGGTGATGAATCCTTCCGTTCATCTTGGACAGCAGGTCCGGTCTGCATGGCAGCCTCATGTGTGGCTTCACTGACATATGTAGAAGGTCCGGGTACCACCACTGCCTCGGCCAGTCCGGAGCAATCAGTATCATCGTGGTGTACGAGTGTGACAGCATGGTCACCACCTTCGGGATGAGAGGCAGGGGTGGAAAGGCATACACAAATGCCCCTGACCAGCTGAACAAAAGGGCATTCCCCTTCGATCCTGGTCGGTAGTACCTTGAGGCGAAGTCTCGGCATTTTGTGTTTTCTTCGTCCGCGAACAGATCTATGCTTGGACGGCCCCAAGCCTGGAAGATGTCGTCGACCACTTCGTCGTAGAGAACCCAGTCCTGCTGTTCCTCGAAGTGGCGACTGAGGGCATCCGCTTGAGAATTCTGCTCTCCCGGCAGGTGAACTGCTGTGATGGATAGCTTCCTCGCCAGTAGCCAGTGCCAAAGGGACTGCGCCTCCCATGACAGAGTCCTCGAGCGAGTTCCCCCCTGCTTGTTCAGGTAGTACATTGTGGTGGTATTGTCCATCTGTACTAGGATGGAATTCGCCTGAATCGAAGGGAGGAAAGCCTTGAGAGCAAGATGAACAGCCCTGAGCTCCAGCATGTTTATATAGTACAATTGCTCTTTTGAGGACCATAGGCCTTGCGTCTGGAGAGAACCCATGTGGGCTCTCCATCCTTGTAGTGATGCGTCTGTGATCAGAGTCTGAGAGGGAGGAGTTTGATGGAACGGAACTCCTACTTCCAGGTTGCCCCTCTTCATCCACCACGGAATGGATGCTTTGGCTGCGTGAGATAGACAGATCTTGTCTTCCCAGCCAGAAGACCGTTGATCCCATTTGTCCTCCAGATCCTGCTGCAGAGGACGCATTTTTAATGTGGCATTGGGTACCAGAAAAAGGCAGGATGCCATCGATCCTAGCAAGGAGGCGATCTGACGTACCGACAACATGTTGCTCTTTAAAATCTGTCTGCCTTTCTGAATGAGGGATAATTGTCTCTCCTCCGAAGGAAACAATTTTCCTCGCTCGGAGTCTATCAGCGCCCCCAGGTAGTGGATTGTTTGAGTGGGTTGCTGTGTCGACTTCTGGTAGTTCACGTGTAGGCCCAGTTTTTGACAGAGCCCTAGACACTGCTGGAAATGGCTCCTCACACTCTGGGGAGAGGTGCTCTTCAGCAACCAATCGTCCAGATAAGGGTAGACGAAGATGCCTCTGCGTCGCAGAGCAGCTGCCACCACTGCCATGCACTTCGTGAATACCCGGGGAGCTGATTTCAGTCCGAAGGGCAGCACTTTGAATTGATAGTGGGATGTTCTGACTATGAATCGTAGATATTGCCGGTGATACTGATTTATCGGTATATGAAAATAGGCATCTTGCAGATCCAGCGAACACATCCAATACCCTTTGTGGCGGTGAGGATATATTTGGTGGAGAGCCAGCATGCGAAATTTTTCTCGTTTGATGGACTTGAGTGCTCGCAGATCCAAAATGGGTCTGTATTCCGACTTCTGACCTTTTTTCTTTACCAGGAAGTATCTGAAATACACTCCTCGACATCTTTATGACCGTGGGACCTTCTCTATGGCTGACTTTTGGAGAAGGATGCCCACTTCCCTCTGTAGCATGTTGACATGGTAGCCTGATGATGGTACCGGAGGGATTGAGGGAGGACGACGTCGGAAACGTAGAGAGTACCCATTTTGCAGCGTAGCCAGCACCCACTGATCCTTCGTGATGGCCCGCCACTCTTGCAGATGATTTGCAACACTTCCTCCTACTGGAGTGGTGCACGGTACTGGAGGAAGCAGAAACTCATTGCTTGGCTAGAGTTTTCGTCGAGGTAGAGGACTGAGGGTTCCCTCCTCTTCCCCTGTTGGATCGCCGGTTTTGGTACTGCGATTTCTGCTGACCCTGCTGGTTTTGGTTCTTTTGCCAATGAGGGGTTTGAACCCTCTGTTGGAAAGATCGGCGATCAGTATTGCGGTAACGGCGACAAAACTCTTTTCTCTTCTCCAGCCCTACCGCCTTCAGGGTATCTAGCTCGGTCTTCATCCGTGCCATCTCTTCATCGGTGTGCGAGCCAAACAACGATGAACCGGAAAATGGCAGGTTGAGAATCCGGGACTGCGCCTCTGGCTTCAGAACTGTAAGGCGAAGCCATGAAGATCTTCTGGCACAAATTCCGTGGGCGTAGGAGTGTGCTGAAAGTGTAGCTCCATCCACCGCAGCACTAATGACTTGGTTCACCACCAAGCTGCCCTCCTGTAAAACTTCCTCGAAGTCCTTACGGTCTTCCTTGGGTAGCTTATCTGAAAAACGCTTTAGAGAGTCCCACAATGCTCTATCGTAACGCCCCAATAGAGCTGACGCACTGGAGACTAAGTATGGATGCAGAAGTGCCACATACTTTTCTCCCCCATGAGTCTTGCGCTTTGCTCTCCTTGTCTGGTGGTACTGTAGACGAGGAGGCCACTGAGTGGGTCTTTCTGGCGGCAGCCACAATTACAGAGTCCGGTTTTGGATCTGACTTCAAAAAGGAGGGATCCTCCTCCGACGGATACTTTTTTAGAATTCTCGCCTGTGCGGTCTTGAGAGTGGCTGGCGTAAGAAAAATTTCCATAACTGGTTTAAGCAGCCCCGGTACCAGAGGCAGTAATGGGCGAGAGGACGTCTTCTGGTTCAAAGTCTCGAAAATGACCGAAGAAATACTCTGCTGAACAGGCATGGGAATGTTCAGTTTGGAAGCCCCCCTGGCAAGCACGTCCTGGAATGTGCTTACATCGTCCACCGGAGAGATCCTCGACGGTGGACTATCAGTAAGGGTGGGCGAGTAGTCCCTTTTTTGAGGAGTATGTTGAGGAGGTGGAAGGCGTTGGAGACCTGTGTCTTCTCCTTCTGCTGCGTGATCTCGATCTCCTCTTAGATGTTGGTGCAGGAGAGCGAGTACGAGCTCTTCCTCTTGGAGGAGAAAGATCCGCATCTTGTGCTAGGCGAGCCAGAGGGGACCTGTGAGCCGGACTGGGCTCCCGTCTAACACCTGCTGCTTGTGTATGATCAGCCCATAGATGTAATGGTTGCATTCATCTGGGATAGAGGTGAATGGATGGAGACCCCTCTGCTCTAACAGGAGAACGATGTGGAGATTTTTGTCCTTCCTGATGAGCCTTTTCTACTGCATGATGATGACCAGAGGGAGAGACCTGGCTACTTGAAGATGAAATAACCACCTCCGGAGATCCGGACCTGGTGATGGAACGGTGGGAGCCTGCTCTTGACGTCGATGAAGGAGACGGAGAGAAGCTTACTGGAACTGACACCGACTGAGACCTCTGCCTCGACGTCGTTTGCGACGGAGATCTTTGTCTCGACGTCGATCTTCTCGATGTTGGCGAAGGCATGTGCCTCGACGTCGACTGCCTCGACGGAGACCTGCGTCTCGACGTCGATCTCGATCTTCTGCTCTTCGACGGAGTATGCTTCTACGCCGAGAGCCACGTCGACGGAGACTCCTGCCTCGACGTCGATCGTGCTCGCTTCGACGGAGGGCTGTGCCTCGACGTCGATCGTCTTCGCTTCGACGGAGGGCTGCGCCTCGACGTCGAGCGCGTTTCCTTCGACGGAGGACTGTGTCTCGACGTCGGCTGTGAAACCGACAGAGACTGCTGTCTCGACGTCGAGTGTCTTGCTGATGCCGACGGAGGCCCCTGCCTCGACGATAGGACATCCGACGATCTCTGCTTCGACGGTGATCTGCGCTGAGACGCCGGCGTGGACTTCGGTCTCAACGTCGAAGATGATGACTTACGGCTCGGCGTCGATGATCTGTGTCTTGACGTCGATCGTCGCTGAAGAGTCGACGGCAGAGGATCGTCTCTCGACGCCGGACGCTGTTCTAACGCCGATAGAGACTTGGCTTTAGAAGTTGAAGAGCGGCGCTCCTGCGCCAAATCCCTCGACAACGACTCTGCCGCCGGTCACTTATCGGGACCTTGCTCCTTGACGTCGAACGCGCCCTCTTCTTTGTCTTTACATGAGACCTACCTCTTTCTGAGAGGCCATAAAGACGGATTCTCTCCCTGTCCTTGATGGTTCTTTTAGCTAACTTCCTGCAGTGTTGACAGGAGGCAGGAGAGTGTGATTCAGGAAGGCAGAGAATGCACACATCATGTGTGTCTGACTTGGCCTTCTTTTTGCCACAGGCAGGGCAAGGATCGAACAAAGAAGGCATTTTTGACAGAAAAAAACTCTTTGTCACAAAAAAATGGTTTAAACCTCACTCTATTATCAAAAGACGTCGAGTGAAGTCAAGAAAACCACAATAAAACAAGATATTTTTGACAGAAAAGTCAAAAAAGTAGAGAGCTGTGAATCCAGGGTCCTGACAGAAGGAGCCGGAAAGAACAACTGACCTGTCACCCCTGAGGCATGATGGGAAGCTAGGGGTCAAGGCTGCCTTAAAGGCACGGTGCCAGTTTTTATTGAAAATGCTTTCATTTTCTATGCTATTGGTTTACAATGCAGCCTGTAGGCTAACAATGTCTACTTTATTTGCAGTTTTTATTCTTTATGAGTGCTTTGCTCATTAAAAAACAGATTTCAAGTGCTACTTGCCCTCTTGTGTTTTTATGTATTGGCAAATACAGTATTTATGTGTGTAATTACATTGTTTAGCCTCCTATTGGGAGCTGCATTGGTATGAGAAAAAATGATATATATATATATTCAAAGGTTTTTTAAATGCTAATTCCTAACTATAACATGTCTGAAACTATGTTTTTTTTCAGTGAATTTCAAAGGTTTTGTAAATGACAATTTTTAAATGTATTAATTGTTATATTTATTTTGTTGATACTCATTTACTACATTTTTTTAAACTATTTATTTTTACATATTTTATTTTTTAAATTACATTGTAATTACATTATACATTACATTACAAAATATACTTTCTCAGAATGAATTACTTTAGTTTAAATACTTTGCAAATAGGCAATAGACTTTTAAGTACAGTAGTTACAGTTGTTGCAATGGGCAACACAATTTCAAACACAATGCAACATTGAGCTCAATGTGAATTTCTAGTTAAATGCAATTAGTTACTTTATGGATTACTTTTCTAACCACAGGACTGGATCCTAGATTCAGTCCTGAGACATCTCCTGTAAACAGTTGAGTAAAAGCGTTTTGGTTACAGTAGTGATTTTTAAGGAATATTATTGTATTTTAAAAGTTGACACTTAGAAACTTTTTCACATAGAATCACCAATATTATCCTATGGGAGGAAATTCACTTAGCAGGTAAGTAGTGTTATCGTTACTTTTTCTTACTCAGTGGTGGATCCTGGATCCAGCACTGGTGCATCTCCTGTAAACAGTTGAAAGAATGCGTTTAAGTCATACAGGCGATTTTTAAGGAATATTTGTAGTTTTTGAAAATCGACACTTTGAAACTTTTCTGCTGAAAACCAGACAATGGATTCCTATGGAAGGAAATACAAGTTACTGGTAAATATGGTTAGAATTACTTTTCAGGGTCAGTGCTGGGCTAAAAGATGCAGCACTGGGTTCTCTCCTGATAACAAGTGAGTAAATCGGAATTCGTAGTTCGGCTGATTTTAGAGGAATATTATAAAGTTCCAAAACTCCACACTTAGAAGAATTTCCAAGTGAAACCAGTCAATGTTAGCCTATGGAAGGAAATTCAAGTTACTGGTAAGTACGGTTAAAATTACTTTTCATGATCAGTACTGGGCTCAAAGATGCAGCACTGAGGTCTCTCCTGATAACAGGTGAGTAAATCGGAATGGCACATGGCACAGGCACACAGCACATAAAAATACAGAGGAATAATGAATAAAATTTAATCTGAGAAGATTTCTAAAAGAATAGTTTCCCCTGTATTGATTTGGGATACTGAATATAGACGCTTTAAGAGTTTCAGGATTAAAATTGAGATTAACAATTGTGATATATGTATTGGATGTGATATATGTATTAGATTTTCTTTTTTGTAAAAGTCACACACTGATTTATGTAAATATATGTTGTATAGCACATTTATGTCTAGAATTTTTGATATGACCAGACACATGTTTTTTTCTGATCAAAAAAGCAGCAAAAAATAAGAATCTAGTGAAAATAAAAAGGTTAAAATAAAATACCTGCTCAAACTGAAATCGATGGGTTTGACTATTTAGTGAAATTGTATACTAAACAAAGAACGCAAGGTACAGGCTCATTCTTTTTTCAAGGGCTAAAAGATGCAGCACTGGGTTCTCTCCTGATAACAGGTGAGTAAATCGGAATTCGTAGTTCGGCTGATTTTAGAGGAATATTATAAAGTTCCAAAACTCCACACTTAGAAGAATTTCCAAGTGAAACCAGTCAATGTTAGCCTATGGAAGGAAATTCAAGTTACTGGTAAGTACGGTTAAAATTACTTTTCAGGATCAGTACTGGGCTCAAAGATGCAGCACTGAGGTCTCTCCTGATAACAGGTGAGTAAATCGGAATTCGTAGTTTGGCTGATTTTAGAGGAATATTTGCACAATGGTGAAGGAAGGGGTGGGGCCTGAGGTGACATGTCTGCAAACACGCCCTGTGGCGCGTTTTAAGTTGGAGAATTAATTCCTGATAACAGGTGAGTAAATCGGAATATTTGTATGTTACAAAAATCGACACTTAGAAACTTTTTCAGCAAAAATCAGGCAATGATATCCTATGGAAGGAAATTCAAGTTACTGGTAAGTACGGTTAAAATTACTTTTCAGGATCAGTACTGATCTCAAAGATGCAGCACTGTGGTCTCTCCTGATAACAGGTGAGTAAATCGGAATTCGTAGTTCGGCTGATTTTAGAGGAATATTATAAAGTTCCAAAACTCCACACTTGGAAGAATTTCCAAGTGAAACCAGTCAATGTTAGCCTATGGAAGGAAATTCAAGTTACTGGTAAGTACGGTTAGAATTACTTTTCAGGATCAGTACTGGGCTCAAAGATGCAGCACTGAGGTCTCTCCTGATAACAGGTGAGTAAATCGGAATTCGTAGTTCTGCTGATTTTAGAGGAATATTTGTGTTTCAAAAATCGACACTTAGAAACTTTTTCAGCAAAAAGCAGGCAATTATATCCTATGGAAGGAAATTCAAGTTACTGGTAAGTACGGTTAAAATTACTTTTCAGGATCAGTACTGGGCTCAAAGATGCAGCACTGAGGTCTCTCCTGATAACAGGTGAGTAAATCGGAATTCGTAGTTCGGCTGATTTTAGAGGAATATTTGCACAATGGTGAAGGAAGGGGGTGGGGCCTGAGGTGACATGTCTGCAAACACGCCCTGTGGCGCGTTTTAAGTTGGAGAATTAATTCCTCCTCAATACCGAGGGTCCCTAGGGGCCAACTAGCCCACCAGATACCTCCAGTATGCGCCAGAGAGCTGCGTTGCAGAGAGGTGTTCAGAGGCCATGCCCCGTTTTGCACCTCTCTGCAACGCAGCTCTGTGGCGCTTTCTGGACGTACCTGGTGGGCTAGTTGGCCCCCAGGGACCCTCAGGATTGAAGGGGATTTAATTCCCATCTTAAAACGCGCCACGGGGCCTGTTTGCACACATGTCACCTGAAGCCCCGCCCCCTCCCTTCACCACTGTGCAAACGCGCCCCGTGGCGCGTTTTAAGTTGGGGGATTAAGTCCCCTTGAATCCTGAGGGTCCCTGGAGTCCAACTAGCCCACCATGTACCTCCAAAAGCGCCACAGAGCTGCGTTGCAGAGAGGTGTAAAAGGGGCGTGGCCTCTGTACACCTCTCTGCAACGCAGCCCCTGGCGCATACTGGAGGTTCCTGGTGGGCTAGTTGGCCACCAGGGACCCCCAGTATTCAAGGGGAATTCGTTCCCCCTCTGCAAACGCGCCAGGGGGCGCGTTTGCTAAGTGATAAAGGAAGGGGGCGGGGCCTGCGGCACGGTCGTTTTTTTTTTTTAATTATTTTTTTTTCCCCGAAGGGGGACTGTGTGGCCCCCCTTCCTTTTTCCTTTTTTTGGGCCCTGGGGACCCCATCCCCCAGGGCCTTACCCCTTTTTTTAAAAAACGAAACGGGAAGGGGGCCGCGTGGCCCCCTTCCCATGGCCGATTCCGGCCCTGGGGACCCCATCCCCCGGGGCATGGCCACACTTTTTATGATTTTTTTAAGGAGGGGGGCTGCGTGGCCCCCCTCCTCAGGCCTCCTTTTTCCCTGGGGACCCCATCCCCGGGGCAGGCCTTTATTTTTTTTTTATTTTTTTAATTATTATTATTTTTTGGGGGATGGGGGCCACGTGGCCCCCCTCCCGGGCCACTACTTGCCCCGGGGACCCCATCCCCCAGGGCTGGCCCTCTCTGTTGGGGACTGTGGGGGGGTCCCCAATCCCCCCACGGTCCCGCCAGCTCCCCTCGTCCCTCGGGAGCCGGCATTGCTTTTCCACATGGGGAGCTGCTAAGATGCAGCTCCCCGTGTGGAAAAGCAATTTGCTTTGAATTTTGGAAGAGAGAGCAGGTTTCCCTGCTCTCTCTTCCAAAATCCAAAGCAGTTTGCTATGACAGGACGGGAGCTGCGAGGCTCCCGTCCTGACATAGCAAACTACAGTGTCCCGCGGGTAGGTACCCTGGGACACTGCAGGAGCCGGCCCTGGGGGGTGGCAGTCCCCAGGGCCACGACAGCCTCCAGGAGGGGGGCCGCGCGGCCCCCCTCCCTTCAATTGCACAGCCCCGGGGAGGTGGTGGTCCCTGGGGCTTCGGGGGTCCGAAAGGGACCCCCACATTTGTTTTCTAAGTGCCCCGGGGAGGTGACGGTCCCCGGGGCGTGTGGGGGGGCTGGAGCCCCCTGACACAGGTGATTATTTAAAATAAAAAGAAGCCCCGGGGGGTGGCGGTCCCCGGGGCTGCGGGAGGGCGGACAGCCCTCCCGCACCATTTTTTATTTAAAGCCCCAGGGGGTGGCAGTCCCCGGGGCTTGGGGGGCCTTAGAGGCCCCCCACATAAAACATAAACCCACCCCCCGCATGCCCCCGGGACTTGGGCAACCCGGGGGCAAAATAGCATCGAGGCGCGGGAGACCGCGCTTCGATTTTTTTTTTTATCGGCGGGATCCGCGCACCCTAAGCGCATCCCGCCGATTTAAAAAAAAACAAAAAACTTTTTTCTGCCCAGGGGGTCCTTGTGGGACCCCCTGAGCAGACCTAGGGGGTCAGGGTGTTTCTACCCTGCCCCCTTTTTGCGCTTTGCGCACTTGTTTCTGTCCCTCGGTTCTACCGAGGGACAAAATGGCTGCCAACACTTCCTGATTTGGAGTGTTGACAGCCACTTGACAGCCAATTAGCATGCAGCTCGTGATCGGGAGGGTACGCGGACCCTACTCGGCCATAGATATATATGTGACTTTACTTTTGATTTTCTCAGGAACTACTGAACGGATTTACACCATTTAAGCAAAAGGCACGACATTGAACCAAGGGCTACCTCTTTGCCAAATTTGGTGTAATTCCGTTCAGCAGTTCGGGCTGTAGCTGCGACTAACGGTTCCTATGGAAAAATGAATGGGGAAAACACGTTTTGGGACCCCCCTTTTTTCTCAGCGCCCGCTTGACGAATCACCCCGAGACTTTCAGGATAGGAGCGGACCGGAGCGCCCCAACAAGTTGGAAAATTTCGCGAAGATTCGTCAACCGGCGCCAACGTTATTTGAAATAGAATGTTGCGGATTTCCTATGGAAAATAGGTCCTAACTATAACTATCTACTGGCGACCGCCAGTAGATAATATATATATATATATATATATATATATATATATATATATATATATATATATATATATAAATATATTTATATTCACTGAAAAAACCATAGGTTTCAGGGACGTTATAGTTAGCTGGACATTTCACTCGTACAAAACCATAGAAATTCCACTGTTATAGTTAGTTCAGCTAACTATAACTCGCGCCCCGCAATGCACTGCTGATGACATCACATATTACATCATTCATGACATGGTCAGTGACATCACTGATGACATCTCTGATGACATCTCAAATGACATCACTGATGACATCATCCAGTGAATGTGTTTTTCTTTAAAGTTTAAATATGTATTATATATATATCAAGGTGTATTGAAGAATGAGTGGGTGTATAAGTGTCTGGATGAAGGATTTAGTAGGTGTGTGACTGACTGTTTAACTGAGTTATTACATGTGTCTTACTGAATGCATGGGTTAGTGACTAAACTGTGTGAATGTCTATATCAGTCTGTTTGCTGTTGTATAAGCTGCTGCATGGGTTGGTCAGTAGCTACATGAGTGTCTATATGGGTTATTAATTGGTTGCCAGAGTATTTGTATGGGTGCCTGAGTGTGTGTGTGGGTGCGTGGGAGGTGTGTGACTCTGTGCATACATGTTTGAGTGGTTGATTCACTGGGTGTATGGGTTCAAGAGTGCATGTGGAGACAGCTGTATGCATGGGTGAGTGTGTGTATGGGTGTGTTAGTGAGTGAATGGATGTCTCAGTGGTACATGTCCAACTAACTACATATGTAAAAGACAGTGTATGTGAGAGTTGGAGTATATAAATGACTATACGTGAGAGTTAGTGATTGTGAGAGTGGCTGTATGGATGAGTGTGTACTTGTATCAGTGATTGTATAAGAGAGTAATTATGCGTTTCTTTCTGTTTGAATAAGTGATGTGTTGTGTGTATAACTGTATAGGTCAGTAAATCGAAGTGTGATTGATTATTTGCATGACTGACTAGGTGTGTGAGTAACTCTGGATGAGTGCTGGTGTGTGAGTGTCTGTGTAGGGGTATGAGTGCATATGATAGTGTTGTATTGATGAGTGACTGCATGTATGAGTGATTGTATGGGTGAATGAGTGGATGAGTGTGTAGACCTAAGAACCAGTGATTAGATATGTAGTAAGTGGTATTGGTGTGGCTATGGTTTCAAAAATGGTATTCTGTTTTTTGGAGTGGGTGTATCAAAGGTTATATTAGGGTGTGAGAAGGTGCATCAGATTGTCACATGGATGATATCATCAGTGATGTCATTTGAGATGTCATCAGTGATGTCATCAGTGATGTCACTGGCCATGTCATGAATGATGTAATATGTGATGTCATCAGCAGTGCATTGCGGGGGCGCGAGTTATAGTTAGCTGAACTAACTATAACAGTGGAATTTCTATGGTTTTGTACGAGTGAAATGTCCAGCTAACTATAACGTCCCTGAAACCTATGGTTTTTTCAGTGAATTTCAAAGGTTTTTTAAATGCTAATTTCTAACTATAACGTCCCTGAAACCTATGGTTTTTTCAGTGAATTTCTAAGGTTTTTTAAATGCTAATGTCTAACTATAACGTGCCTGAAACCTATGGTTTTTTCAGTGAATTTCAAACGTTTGTTAAATGCTAATTTCTAATTATAATGTTCATTAAACCTTTGGTTTTTTCAGTGATTTTAAATTATCATTCCATTCTCAACCTAGTGAAAACAGCCAATATCGCTAGTTTTCCAACAATAGCTTCCGCAAAAAAATTCGCCACAAATGGAGAGCGACAACTAACGCTAATAATATGCAGAGTAGGCGTTCCCGTGCAAAAATAACACTAAAACACCACTTCCCGATATTTTCAACGAGCAGCCAAATCTGGGGTGCGATCCAAAAACAGGCGATAAGCTGCGTTAGCAGTAGGAATTTAACATCTGCCTTTTACTGGTGTAAAGCAGGACGACTACCTACAGTGTGAAAGGGAGCCCAGCCCAGAACCACATCTGAAGACCAACACATGTCATAGAGCTACTGACCATGCAGCTCCGACACCCAAGAAGGCCACAACACCCACTGCCATCACCCTCAGGACCTCCCCCGGACCACCCCCTCCCTACTACCACCGAGGCAGCGCAGAACAGGACAGCGGACCTCCCAAAAACGGCATGGTCCCTCAGCCACACAATAGCTGAATCTTGGGAGATGTGGCAACCAAGTATGTGTGAAGGACGCAAGTCACCCATCAATAAAAATGCACACAATACCAAGTGTAGCGGTGATGTGGTGGACAGACTTCACTATGCAGAGCACAAACCTCTCCATGTGGGCATATACTGCTGGTGCTTGTAGTGTTGTGGACAATAGACACTACCATGTTACCTCAGGCAGTGGGGAAGATCTCGGTCATGTAGCTGTGTTGTCCCCCCCTGGAAGCGGAAGCGGAGTGTGCTGGTCCAACGTACGCCACTCCAGCGTAGGAGTATGAATAAATAGGCTGGGGCTCTGGGCGTGGTTCACTTGTGGGAAGGACAAAGCGTCTGCCAGGGCGGCAGCCCTCACCCTGCCACGAGGCCTCCCCGTGACCGCCGGCCTCCTCGACACAGGCCCCCTGCGAACCCTGCAGCAGAGCACCACAGACTTATGTCTGTACAGACTACTGCCTTCGATCTACACTGCGGACAGCAGGGCTCACAATTCAGATCGAGTCGCGATTGCAGATTACGCACTCCAGTAGGGAAGAGACATTGATCCCAGTGCAGCCCGCCGGACCACACATCATCGCAGACTGCGCACACACTGAGTGCTTCAGGTGCCACTAACTCAGTGCACCACAAGTCAACGCCACGTGGACTTATTAAGACAGAATTCATTAGGCAAAAGACATTGCTACCAGTGCGGCCCAGCCCGGACCACGCATCATCGCAGGCTCCACACACGCTGGTTGCTTCAGGTGACACTAACTGTACAGCTCAACTCAACGCCACGTGGCTGTGGGCCCTTGCTGACCGCTGCCTCCGGCCTACACTGCGGTCATCAGGGCTCACATTTAAAATTGACTCTTGATTCATTAATTGCAGAGTCCAGTAGGCAACTAAGTATTACGTCCCTAAAACCTACATAATATCCTTTTAGTATCCTTGCTTCAAGAACTTGTTTTATATCAGTTATAGCTTTAGTACAATGACCAAATTCATCTTGCAAGTCCAAAGGAACACTGAATGGCAGTCTACACTGCGGACAGCAGAGCTCACAATTTGAATTCAGTCTTGATTTATTAATTGCAGACAGAATTGTACTCTATGTCCTCGAATTTTGTCAAGAGGAAGTGACAAAAAGCATTCCTTGATGTCTGTGCTGACTACTGCCTTCGATCTACACTGCGGTCAGCAGGGCTCACAATTCAGATCGAGTCGCGATTGCAGATGACGCAGTCCAGTAGCCAAGAGACATTGCATCATCGCTGGCTGCGCACATGCTGAGCACCACACCTACCACTAACTCTATGCAGCTCAAGTCAACGCCACGTGGCTGTGGACTCTTCCTGACCACTGCCTCCGGCCTACACTGCGGTCAGCAGGGCTTACAATTCAGATCGAGTCGAGATTGCAGATGACGCAGTCCAGTAGGCAACAGACATTGCATCATTGCTGGCTGCGCACACGCTGAGCGCCACACCTACCATTAACTGTATGCAGCTCAAGTCAACGCCACGTGGCTGTAGGCCCTTCCTGACTGCTGCCTCCGGCCTACACTGTGCTCAACAGGTCTCACAATTCAAATTCAGTCTTCATTCATTAATTTCAGAGTCCAGTAGGCAACTAACTATAACGTCCCTGAAACCTACATATTTCGACAATGTATTCCATAAATGTCTCATCTTTTGTTCCATACACCTACACTGCGGTTAGCAGAGCTCACAATTTAAATTGAGACATGATTTATTTATTGCAGAGAGAATTGTACTCTATGTCCTCGAATTTTGTAAACAGGAAGTGACTAAAAGCATTCTTCGATGTCTGTGCTGACTACTGCCTTCGATCTACACTGCGGATAGCAGGGCTCACAATTCACATCGAGTCGCGATTGCAGATGACTCAGTCCAGTAGGCAACAGACATTGCTCCCAGTGCGGCTCGCCCTCACCACGCATCATCGCTGGCTGCACACACGCTGAATGCTTCTGATGCCCCTATCTCAGTGCAGCACAACTCATGGACCCTTTATGATAAAATGTTTTGTGTATAATTTCACATCTGCTGCCCCTACCTCAGTGTACCACAAGTCATGGACCCTTTACGATACAATCTTGTGTGTATTATTTCACATCTGTTGCCCCTACCTTAGTGCAGCACAAATCATTGACCCTTTATGATTGAATCTGTGTGTCTGATCCAATGATTACTGTTGTACTTGTTGCCAGCACCAACCATTCCCGGACGGCTGGCTTACACTCACCCCACACGCCTCCAGCTCAGACGTCACTGGACATGTGACCCTGGTAATAAAAATGAGTCGAGCGCACATGCCCGTACCCAGTTCCACTATCTATCCGTGTCCGTGTGTTCATTATGTATGCAAGATGCCGCCCCTGGGCCCTACCACATTACATTGTGCTGTGGACAGCGTATGCAACCATGTTACCTCTGGCAGTGGGGAAAACTTCAGTTATGTAACTTTCTCTCGGTCATTGTACAAGTACGTACGTAGGGACTGGATCATGTCCCGGCACGTGGTTGGAGACACACCGGTGATGGAAAGGTGAGCTGTGAGGGTTTTGTCCACAGTGTGGGCACTCACTGTCCCTCTCCATCTCTTCCTTTCTCTCCCTCACACTCTTTCTCTCTCTCTTCCTCTCTCTCTCACTCTATCTCTTCCTCTCTCTCACACTGTTTTTTTCTTTCTCTCTCTCTACCTCTCTCTTTCTCTCTCTCTCACTCTTCCTCTGTTTCTCTCTTCCTCTTTCTCACACTGTTTTTCTATTTCTCTCTCTCTTCCTCTCTCTCACTGTTTCTCTCTCTCTTCCTCTCTCTCTCACTCTTTCTCTCTGTCTACCTCTCACTCTTTCTTTTTCTCTCTCTTCCTCTCTGTCACTCTTTCTCTCTCTCTCTCCTTTGATGGACGCATGACGCACAATGTTATCTTGCTTTTTGTCTAGCAGGCTGTGATTCACAGATTGACGACCCCCCCCCCGACACGGACCTCCCGCCACGAGGCGATGACTTCAGTTCCACTGAGTTAGTGCCACCAGAGCTGAGCGCGTGTGCAGCCTGCGATGATGCGTGGCCATCCTGCAATCAACACCCACTTTGAATTGTGAGCTCGGCTTGACCGCGTGTACGCAACGCCTGAGGAGGTTGCTTGGGCACATGGTGGACCATCTTAGACACACGCCGGTGGCGGAAGGTGAGCAGAGAGGCTTGTTTCCGCAGCAGCGAGCAGTCACCTCTGGGCGGTGGGAGTGGATAGTGTGCAGCACCCTGGGTGCACAAGAGCGGGCAGACACCTCCGAGCAGTGGGAGTGGATGGGGTGCAGCAGCCTGGGTGCACAGGAGCGGGCAGATACCTCTAGGCAGTGGGAGTGGATGGGATGCAGCAGTCTGGGTGCGCAGGAGCGGGCAGTCACCTCCGGGCAGTGGGACTGGATGGGTTGCACCAGCCTGGGTGCACAGCAGGCGGCAGACACCTCTGGGCAGTGGGAGTGGATGGGGTACAGCAGCCTGTGTGCGCAGAGGCGGGCAGACACCTCTGGGCGGCGGGAGTTGATGGGGTGCAGCAGCCTGGGTGCGCAGGGGCGAAACAGAGAATTAGGCGTGTGCAGTTGTATGTACTCTGCCATTACTGATTCTATACTATGTTTCAGATGACTAAACTTGAAGACTGCACTATGTCCCGGCATGTGGTTGGAGACACACCGGTGGCAGAAAGGTGAGCTGTGAGGATTTTCTCCACAGTGTCAACACTCACTCTCCCTCTCCATCTCTTCCTTTCTGTCACTCACACTCTTTCTCTCTCTCACTCTCTATCTCTTCCTTTCTCTCTCTCACACTCTTTCTCTCTTTCTATGTCTTTTCCTCTCTCTCTCATTCTTTCTTTCTCTCTCTCTTCCTCTCTGTCTCACTCTTTCTCTCTCTCTCTACCTCTCTCTCACACTGTTTCTCTCTTTCAGTCTCTCTTCCTTGTATCTCACTCTTTCTCTCTCTCTTCCTCTCTCTCTCTCTCACTCTTTCTCTCTTTCTCTGTCTTCCTCTCTGTCTCACTCTTTCTTTCTCTGTCTCTTCCTCTCTCTCACTCTTTCTCTCTCTCTCTCTCCTTTGATGGACGCATGACACACAATTTTATCTTGCTTTTTGTCTCGCAGGCTGTGATTCACAGATTGACGACCCCCCCCGACACGGACCTCCTGCCACGAGGCGATGACTTCAGTTCCACTGAGTTAGTGCCACCAGAGCTGAGCACGTGTACAGCCTGCGATGATGCGTGGCCATCCTGCAATCAACACCCACTTTGAATTGTGAGCTCGGCTTGACCGCGTGTACGCAACGCCTGAGGAGGTTGCTTCGGCACGTGGTGGACCCTCTTAGACACACGCCGGTGGCGGAAGGTGAGCAGAGAGGCTTGTTTCCGCAGCAGCGAGCAGTCACCTCTGGGCGGTGGGAGTGGATAGTGTGCAGCACCCTGGGTGCACAAGAGCGGGCAGACGCCTCCGAGCAGTTGGAGTGGATGGGGTGCAGCAGCCTGGGTGCACAGGAGCGGGCAGACACCTCTCGGCAGTGGGAGTGGATGGGATGCAGCAGTCTGAGTGCGCAGGAACGGGCAGTCACCTCCGGGCAGTGGGACTGGATGGGGTGCACCAGCCTGGGTGCACAGCAGCGGGCAGACACCTCTGGGCAGTGGGAGTGGATGGGGTACAGCAGCCTGGGTGCGCAGAGGCGGGCAGACACCTCTGGGCGGCGGGAGTCGATGGGGTGCAGCAGCCTGGGTGCGCAGGGGCGAAACAGAGAATTAGGCGTGTGCAGTTGTATGTACTCTGCCATTACTGATTCTATACTATGTTTCAGATGACTAAACTTGAAGACTGCACTATGTCCCGGCACGTGGTTGGGGATACACCGGTGGCAGAAAGGTGAGCTGTGAGGATTTTCTCCACAGTGTCAACACTCACTCTCACTCTCCATCTCTTCCTTTCTGTCACTCACACTCTTTCTCTCTCTCTCACTCTCTATCTCTTCCTTTCTCTCTCTCACACTCTTTCTCTCTTTGTATGTCTTTTCCTCTCTGTCTCACTCTCTCTCTCTCTCTCTACCTCTCTCTCACACTGTTTCTCTCTTTCTCTCTCTCTTCCTTGTATCTCAATCTTTCTCTCTTTCTCTCTCTCTTCCTCTCTCTCTCACTCCTTCTCTCTTTCTCTGTCTTCCTCTCTGTCTCACTCTTTCTTTCTCTGTCTCTTCCTCTCTCTCTCTCACTCTTTCTCTCTTTCTCTCTCTCCTTTCATGGACGCATGACGCACAATCTTATCTTTCTTTTTGTCTTGCAGGCTGTGATTCACAAATTGTCGAGGGATGACACGCCATACCTGTACCTACTTTTATTTTGTTGTTTTGTTTAAATAAAATGTTTTATATGTAAATCCATAGATGACTGAGATTCTTATTTGTCCAACCTCACATGCATCTTCTTTACTATAATTGTGCGACATCAGCCAATTTGTTACGTTCCAGATTTCCTAAGGTTGCTGTCACATTTGTTTGTGTGGGGGGGGAGGTGAGGGGGAGATGGCGGACAAGGGGCTGGTGGCAGGGGGTGTCGGAGCAGTGTTGGGTGTCCGAGCTGCATGATCGTTGGCTCCATTGCATCTGTTGACATTCACTTTGAAAGTTAAAAATATCGTCTCAAATACTTAACCACTACTACAAAACACATAACACACCTTCTTAATTTCTAATTTACCTTCGTAGTTGGTATGCAGATTTCAAATGTCACAAACGCATGCAATTCTTTTCTTGTCACACAGTACATGTAATGCACCGCTTTCATCAAGGATGGAACCAGTAATGGCACAATTTCCCTGTTGCTCCACACATAAATACATGTAAAGAACAAATCAGAATAGTTCCTTATTTTTTTTAGATTACAAAACCTCTCTTTATTGGTTATTTTTGAACTTTCCATATAAACAGTTTTTTTAAGGACACATACAGGTGAAAAGTTCAAGGTATTGTATCAACACTTTCTAGAACATTCTACGACACGTGCAGGTTAAAAGTTCATCATTTTTTTAAACCTACCGATATTGTTTTTTGCAACATTTTCTCCAACATTTAACGGCACGTGGAGGTCAAAAGTTCACCATTCTTTCAAGTTTGAACTGCACCTTCCAAATACAATTAGCAGGTGTGGTTGAGCTGAGCAAATTTCATCCTATAATATGTACTCCACGTATAAACTGCTTTTTATTAACCAATCACAAAGATGCTTTTCATCAAAACTAATATACACCCTACTTTTTAGGACACAATACATTTCATCTCCCAATCGGTTAACGTTTTGTATGTAAAAAAAAAGTAGTTCCCCATGTTTAAACATATCTCTTATTCTACGAACGGACTGCATGAGCTACAGACATTTATCCATATCTTCTAGCCATACCTTCAAAATGCTAGTGTGGATTGTAGGACATAGCTATGTTTTCTGGTGCAAGAGGTATGCAGAACAGAGACGTATTGACTTAGACCTAGGTTTACAAAATGTGCACATTAAATGGTTTGCACAGAGAGGATTGAAGTGGCACCAATTGCTCCCTTTGGTTAAAACCTGTTTGCATCTCCAACACCCTGATCTCATGATTGTACACTGTGGTGGTAACGACCTAGGCACATTGACTGGGGTAGGTTTGGAAATGCTTATGAAGGACACCTTTGGACAATTGATGTTACTTTTGCCTCAAACTGTCTTTGTATATTCCAATATATGCCAAAGACAGAAGTGGAAATGGTCAAACTAATTTTGTCATAAGATTGAAAAATCTAGGAAGAATGTTAACAAAGCTGTGTCTGCATACCTCAGAGACCATAGAATGGGATCGATTTACAACAACAACATATGTTTTGATATGGCTGATATCTACAGAAGTGATGGAGTACACTTCATAGATGAGGGAAACCGAGTTTTCCTGATTAACTTGAAGCTGCGCATTCGCACTTACATGTAGCTCCAACTAATAAACACAAGGGCTCTTTTTAGAGCCGCCTTATATTCCCAATTTTGGCTCGCAGAGTGTCAGCTGCAGTTCGGCTAGCAGAGGGACACCTGCGGGCCGTCGGGCAGGCTCGCAGAGGAAGAGCTGCGGCCCGTGGGCTCAGCTCGCAGAGGGAGCCCTTCGAGCCGTTGGCTCGCAAAAGCACAGCACTGTACTGGCTCGCAGAGGGAGAGCTGTGGCCGGACTCGCAGAGGGAGACCAACGGGCCAACAGGCCTGCTAGCAGACACACAGCTATCAGTTAACAGGCTGGCTCGCAGAGATACAGCTGCGAGCCCTTCGAGCTGCAACCCGACGGGCTAACTCGCAGAGGGAGAGTAACGAACCGACGGGCCTGTTAGCACAAACACAGCTACGAGCTAACGAGGTGGCTCACAGAGGTAGAGCTGCGGGCCCGACAACTCGCAGACACAGAGCTGCGAGCCGACGGACTGGCTTCTAAAGGCATAGCCGCGAGCCGATGATGTGGGGAGAGGGAGCGTAAAAGGACTATCTCGCACAGACAGACCTGCGGGATATTTTCAGTATTGCCTCGCAGAGGTAGAATTACGGATGCGATGCCTTTTAGAGGGAGAGATGCGAGCTGACGGACTGAGTCACAAAATGGCTCACAGCTCGCAGTCGCAGAGCTGCGAGCCGATGGACTGGCTTCTAAAGGCATAGCCACGAGCTGGTGATGTGGGGAGAGGGACCGTGAAAGGGGTATCTCGCACAGACAGAGCTGTGGTATATTTTTAGTGTTGCCTCGCAGAGGTAGAACTACGGACCTGATGCCTTGTAGAGGGAGAGTTGTGAGCTGACGGACTGAATCACAAAATGGCTGCCAACACTTCCTAGTTTCAACAGTTCGCAGCCAATGAGCCGCAAGCTCGTGCTCGTAACGCTTCAGCCAATCAGATGTCAGAATTCTTAAATATCGATATCTGGAAAATTTGATATTTCTCTAAAACTACTGAACGGATTTACCCGATTTAAACAAAAGCGTGCTTTCTGGACCAAGACCTTTCTCTGTGCCAAATTTGGCGTAATTCAGTTCAGCAGTTTGACCTGTAGCCTTGTCTAAAGTTTCCTATGGAAATTGCATGGAGAAAACATGTTTTGGGCCCCCCTTTTTCTTAGCCCCCCATGACGAATCCCCCAAACTTTTAGGATAAGAGCTGACCTGAAAAGAGGAACTTTTTGGAAAATTTCGTAAAGATTTGTCAAACGACGCCAAAGTTATAAGCACATCAAAAAATGCTTTTCCTATGGAAACGTGGCCCTAACTATAACTATCTACTGGCGACCGCCAGTAGGTATATAATATATATATATATATATATATATATATATATATATATATATATATATATATATATATATATATATATATATATATATATATATATATGCCAATCGAAAGTGCCCGAAGGAGGAAGGCGCCACACACAACTAGATTTCACCTTTTTATTTGAGCAGACAGCAGCATACCCAGCGAAGCCTTCACAGCCAAGTGTCCTCTGCCAAACGTGTTTCGGGTTCCAAAGTCCCTTTTTCACTGGCCGACAACATATATATATATATATATATGAAACGGCTCCAAAACAAAGAGTGGAAACGGAAATTTTCTTAATTGCAGGTGACGTGTATATATATATATTCACTGAAAAAGCAAAGGTTGAAGTAACTTCATAGGTATTGAAATAAGGTTTAAAATCACTAAAACTCACTGAAATTCAATCAGTAAACTATAACTGGTGAATTTCTGTTTTTTGTTTTATAACAGTAGTTTTTATCTCATTTCAACACCTAACTATAACATCACTTTAACCGTCATTTTTTCAGTGAATTTCTCTTTTTTTTTTTTACATAGGGTAAGATCTTATTACCACACCTAACTATAATGTCACTTTAATGTTTGTTTTTTTCAGTTGGTTTCTGGGGTTTTTGAATCATGTTCAGCCAATGGATTGAATGCAGGGTCTTGCCTTGGGCCAGGCCCTGTGCCCAACATGCTACAGACATACTACCCACTGCTGGGTTTGGCCTTCACCCCAGCCCTGCACCCAGCCCTCTGTGGCTAAAGGCTGTGCATAGAGGGTTATTGGTCATAGTGCCTGACTTCTGGCCAATCCCGTGCATGCAGCTATCCCCCTACTGCACGTGGCCTTCCACAGTACCCCAAAATCTATTTCCACAGTCTGACTGACCCATGGAGAACAATGGGAAGCAGGATTAACTATTAATTCTGCTATCTCTGGATTGGGACCAGCTACACATATGATTAACCTACTGGCAATCATAGCATTGCACACCGAAGCCTGGGTGCAAGTTAAAATATGAAATGGCAGTCGAGTCACGAACAAAATCGCCACAATAAATGGCCTTAAACAAGGATGCGTTTTGGCCCCAAGTTTGTTTAACTTATACCTTGCAGATCGCAAAGGAGCCCTCCCACAGAACAACAGGCACCCTCCAATCCTGGTTTCAGAGAAATTAGGATGCCTGCAATATGTGGACGACATCGTCCTATTGAGTCAAACAACAATAGGCTTCAAATGTAGCATGAATGCCCTAAAAAACTACATGGGCGAGCAAGGGCTAAAGCTAAACTTGAATAAAAGTAAAGTGGGCCAGTTGGTTGATTCCAAATTCAAGTCATTCACCTGGTTTCTAGAAGGCAAAAAGGTTGAGATGGCTACCACATATAAATATCTAGGAGTCAACTTGGAACATCAAAAGACTTTTAAACATCATCTAGCCACTATTCAGGCTAAAGCACAGTTATTAACTTTTGGGTTCAAACTATTAAAGAAGAAATTGAGTTGTCCATCTTTTAGTCATCTTCTTACCACAATGTCCGCACAGTTAATGCCAACGGTGACTTATGGCACTGAAATCATGTGGGGTCGTGAAATAGTCACTCTTAATAAGATCCAAATGAAAGTATACAAAACTGTGTTTTACATTCCAAAATCAGTCTCACCAGCCCAGGAACGCCTAGAGTTTGGTTAAAAAATCAATCATTTCAAAGCAAGAGTGCTTTTATCAAACTATTTTGGAGACTGCTTGCTTCCGAGAGGGGCTCTATCAACAATTTATGTTGGCTGGAAATCGAGCAGCAACAACACAGTAACTTAACAGGCTCATGGGGAAAACTCTTAAGCCAGGCTATTAGGGAATTAGGCATGCAAGATGCCTGGGCTGCCAGTATGGGAAAATCTACATTTAACCGAGTAACTAACGCTTCAACTCGGATCTTGTCCCATTTAACAGACAAAAATGCCCTCGCACGAAGAGAACATGCTTGGTCCATGATCAACTCATATACCAACTTGAGACCCCAGGAATATCTTTCAGCGCACTTTTTCCGGGCCTTAAAGCATCAGTTTATGCTACTTCATTTCGGGATCATAGTCCCCAAAGATCTCATTCCAGCCTGGAAAAATCAGTTGCAAAATCAAAATTGCTGGCTTTGTGGATACAATCAAGATTCGTTAGTATGTGTTTTTGGCCTATGCCCGGTGCCCCTGGCTCAAAGGAAAAAACTGCTAAAACCAATATTTGTAAACCTGCACATTCCCTCCTGCAGGCAAGCAGTAATTACTTGGTAAAGTGCACTTCAATACCCCTAGCCTGCAAGAGGGTAAAATTCCTAAAACTGCTCCTAAAAGAATTGGACAAGTGAACAAGCAAGGTCAGGCCCATTTAGGAGCATTTTACCAGCACAAACTTCCAAGGTCAGGCAACTTTCAGGAGCACCCAACAACATAAGTCACCGGCACTTTACATCCTGCTCTAAGAAGGTCAACAAAGCAGCAAAGTTTGGCTATTTTTAATAATTGCTGGTTTGCACAAATCAATAGCAACTTTAAATTAATGAGCAAGGCCTGGCTATTCTTTGGGACAACTAACTGCACAAGCAATCTGCATTTTACAATCTGCTGCTAGAGGGCAAATGAAGCAGCAAGGACTGGCTACTTGAAAGACCGCTGGTTTGCACAAGGTACATGCACTTTACCCGCAAACTGAGTTAGGACAGGAGTGATATTGGGCCAACGATCTGCTGCTAGGAGGCAAATGAAGCAGCAAGGACTGGTGATTTGTTAGACCATCGGTTTGCACAAGGCACTTGCACTTTACCTGCGAACTGAGCAAGGACATGCGCAATACTGAGCCAACGAAAGTCCCAGGTCTGGCTACTTGCACTTTATTTACATTGACATTAATTAATTGCAGGCCAAATTACAGAATAATGGGGTTCACTGTATAACAGCGGAAATCTTTAGATGAGGTTCTCCTCATCAAAGTAAAGGTTTTTAGAATTGTTTTCTTTGTATTTTAAACAAATATATTAGAATTGGTTTCTTTTATCTTTATAGTAATGGTATGCAGTGGTTTTAATGTACTATTCAATTAAACTTTACTTTGATTAACCCACTCCTTTTCATATTTATTAAAAGCCCAACTCAATGATGAAGACATATTTTTCAAAAATATTAAGAAAACACAACTTTTGGAAAGTTACCTTTTCCATGCCTGAAGCTCATGGAGTCTTATTTGCATTCGCTCTCCAGCAGTAGCCCAGTGAGCGATTCATCCTGTTGAGGTGTGAAAACTGCTCAAAGAGCAGAGACAGTGAGTTTGGTGTGGGGAGGTATTTTCTTTTCCCCTGGCAGGAAGACCAGTTGGGGTGTACATAAAAACTTAATTTACTTCAAAAGGGCCTTCCCTGTCACTAGCAATTATTAGGTGACACCTGGAAAGGCCCTAGCATTTATCCTCTCAAAAAGCAGGCACCAAACCCAGTGGGGGGAAAGCTGCCCCCACTACTGGTTTAAAGTGACAACATGGGAGGGGACTACTCATTAGCATGGCCACGCCTCTGGGTAGGCACACAAGCTCAGCAAAAGGGGAGAAAGGTTTGAATTTTAGAAGTGAAGGGTACTGTGGGATTGTTTTCAGCAGGGCAACAGAAATTGATACAAACGTATGTAGGTTTACCCATAGAATCTTTCACCCCATTGGTTAGGGAGGAGCCACCCCCCATTAGCTGGTGCTAGGCATAAGTGGCATCCCAAGGCACCCTCTTCAGAACACTTTCTGGGGATGCAGAGGAATGGAAGAGGACTGGCCCTGCTGGCTGTAACCTGAGAGGACTGGATCTGCTCTCCCTTGTGCCAATGACAACAAAGTGGACCCTAGGATCCATTGGATTGCCTCCTGTGTAGTACCAGGGCCACAACAAGGGCAAGAGCCTTCTCCTGGAGTGCTCAGCTGACCAGTACCACCTGGACACAGACATGCACTTGATCCAGCGCGGCTAATATAAATTCTTCTCCTTCTGATATGACATCCAGGTGAAATCACTCACATCCACTATACCATATGACGGTGGGGCCCATAACACCGCATATCATATACTCACTCGTTCCCTGGATCACACCCACATTCGCTAAGGAGAAAAACGAGTTGCTGGAGGAACAGAATACCTTATTAGATTTGACAGATTATTACTTTAAACATTCTATACATTCAGTTTTAATCCTGTCGGCTCTAAAACATCAAGATACTCCGCTCTTTGGTCGATGGACCAACTAGTAGAATAAGTTGATGGTGATCGAGACCAGCTCAATCATTTAAAACCTTAATAAATGTCAAATTTTATAAATGAACTAAAGAACCACAGACTCAATTTAATTAGAAATAAATGTTATCTAAATTCAAAATTTGCATGAGTGAGATTCTTAGTTTATTAATCACCTTAATACATTCTTTTACATTTATATAGGAAATTCTGTAAAGAAAAACGAAATTATGCATTACCTATTTAGATGCAGAATAGGAATGGTTCACCAAAAGAAGATGAACCGTAAATCACAGAATGGACTCCCAAACTGACTGACTGTCCCTCTAGATGGCCTCCTCGACGGGACCTCCCATACAGATTTCCCGCAACGGTCTCGTTCCTTCCCCAGTCAGGTTCGAAGTCAATGGCAGCATCCGTATTAACATCAGCATCAGTATTTGCAATAATAACAGCATCGACTAATAGCCAGGTCCCTCCCATAAGAGCAGTCCTTCTTATACCCTACTTCTAGCTTACTACACAAAACGTTGCAATGTTTGGGGGCAGGAATCACGCTAATTGGTCCATTTGAGGGGTGGCGAAGATTGTCTCATCGCCTTCCTTGTTCAAACTGGTTTCGAGGAATGGGTAAAAGTTCACTGTTTCCCATGCTTTTTGGGTAAAAGCAGTCCAAATTGTCTATTCACTTTGTTGCAATTTTGATGGTCACATTTTGGACAGTTCTTTGTCTCCCAATACATCCTTCTTTTCCTTTCTCACGGATACGTGCAGAGTCTTTCTTGGCACTCTCCTCATAAAAGGTTGCTCCGTCCTTGACTTTTCTCACTCCATACACAAGCCGTACCCACGTGGTCCAGCTTCATTATTTCTTTCGCTTAGAGGCCATCTTTCGGTTTCTGATATGACCTCATCTATGCCGGCAGCCATTTTCGCAGCCTGGCCTAACAGGCCCAAACGAACTATCATAAAAACAAACACAATCGTAATTAAAATAAAGAAAATAAGCCTTTCTGTTTACCACCCGTCATTCTAAGAACCCGTGTTAGGTGTTACCTAGCAAAAGCGACATTTAAAGCCATTTTACTTACCATCCGTGTTCTTTGCCACAATACAATTTACACTACACAGCACAAATCATGCGATTTTACTCTGATTAGTACGCAAATCACAGTTCTTAATATTAGAATACTTCACAATGGTAAATAAATTAGATTTTTGCACAAAAAGGGCAGTTACCATTTATGTAAATGTTTATTAAGATGCGTTTTGTTGGTTAATTCATCAAACAATTAGTATCATTAGTTTATTATTCTTATCAAGGGGGTTCCAAAAATTTATTTCGTTTACCTTGCTCCATCAACTCCCCCCTTTGGTGATTTTTAATATCACCACAAAACCCTTGTTATACAATTTATTAGATAAATGTTTCTTGTCCATTTGCTTTTTGGTTAGTTCACACAACAGTGTCCTCCTCATCTTGTCTTTTTGATCTTTTATATATGTTCTCTTTTAGTTCTTCTAATTCTATTTCTCCCATTTCTCGTTCTCTTTCTTTATTTTTCTCATTTTCTCTTTTTATTCTATTTTGTGTTTTTCTCCTCTTAATACACACATATGCTAATTTTGCTGACAACATTACCATTATTACCACTGTTACTGATATTAGTATTTTCCCAATAAGGGAACCACCTATTTCTGTAAACCATTTCTGTATTGAGGAAAAACTCTTACCAAGTTTCTCCCAGGCACCTTCAACCTCCAGTGGAGCAATTTCTTTGTGCAAATCAGTAATATTCTTTATATACTTCTGTATATTTTCACTTTTATCTGGAATGTAAGTGCAACAATGTTGGACTTTCAACATTCCACAGACTCCACCCTCTTTTGCCAAAAGAATGTCAAGGGCAAGTCGATTTTGCATTACCATAGCTCTCATGGCAACCATTTCGGTATTTACCATCAAGAACCCTCCAGCAGTATTCGTCGATAAACGATCTACTACTGTGGACAATTTCCGAATCTTAAATGCATTCAAAGATATACCCACTGCTGGTATCAATGCTCCAAAAATGTCACCTACTATTTCTGAAAAACTTTCCCTCCTTCTACGTGTTAATGTTTTACCTATCTCATGTATTCCTTTTTCTCCTCTCTCCACATGGAAAATCTTTGGAAAGACCAGACCTAAATAACATGACCCATACCAGTGGTCCGGCAACCTATAATAAGCTCTGTTTCCACATATATAATAGATCCCTGGAAATATTGGATCTTTTCCTCCTTTGAATCCCCATCCTCCTAAAATTCTATATGTATCTCGGCATTCACTGAAACCTACAAAATAATTATCATACATAGTCTTATTTCTACTAATACACAACTTTCCCTGTTGGGGCCAATCCAAAGTCATAGCTGCATTTGTCTCTCCTTTGTCATGATTTTTCTCTTCAAACGCCCAAAGTGGTGTTTTTGTCTTTTCTTCTACTATCTTTCTTTGAAACTTAACTCTTCTGTTTTCTACCATCTCCAAGAAGACCTTTTCCTCTTTCTTTAATTCACAGGTAAGATTGTGTCTAATTACATACTCTAATGTTAAATCTTTATTTTCTAAGAAAAATTCACCAAACACTTTTGCTTCTTTCACCTTATTTAGTTCAGGAATTATAGGAACTTTCGCAAAAACAGTGTTTATGTCAGTATAATAATATTCTAATCTACCTATTTTATAAAATAAACTAGCTAGAACACTACATGTTATCCCATACGTCAAAGGAAGGTGATGATAGGTCACACCTTCTGTGACAGACGCAGGTAATTGCATACAGACATAACAATCCCTTACATCCATTGTCTCTACATACTCATACAATAATTTCGTGAAGACATTCTTGGAGAAGTCAGTTATAGACTTATCCTTATGTAAATCAGTACTATCTACTAATGCTGCAGTGTTTTGTGTTTTAGCTTCTTTATCCCTTTTCGTGTTATTCCCTATTACGGATGTTTCTTCTACAACTAACCTCAATGGAATTGTTATTGCTAAAATAAGCCAAATAAACATTATCAATCCTGTACAACAGAAACACATTCTACACCATCTACGTAAGAAATCACATCTAGATTTTCTATTCTCAGTGTCTACCATTTTGTACTATTACCTAGCTATTTATATATTTATACAGAAAATGTGTCACCACACCTCAGAATGACTTCTCAGCCACTCTACCCTTTTCCTGTGTCACGTTTGGGTCTTTCTTCAGCTCCTTTCAGAACTCTTTCTTGTCTCGTTCAGGTTTTTGTGTCCAGTCCGGTTTCTTTCTTTATCTTTTCAGGTTTGTTGCACTTCACTTCCACCCATTTGTTTACAGCTTTTGTCTGGGCTCTCGTGAGTGTTATCCTCTTCTTTAATGTCAGTCAAAGCGATGTATAGCCACTCAGGTGACTTATATTTCAAATTTGGTCTCTTCACTCTTTTTGTTTTCTGTGATTGTTTTCCACTTTGTTTTCCTTGTCCTTTTTGACTTGTTATTTCATTTACTTGTTCCGCCTCATTTCTGTTCAAATTTATTATCTTATATCTCAGTCTTTTAACTTCGTGGGGCCAATTGTCTCCTTTTCTTGGCCTTTTTGATTCACTTTCCTTTTCCTCTCGTTCAGCTCTCCAAGTTCTTTTCCTTGGTCCTAGTCTTTGCTTTCTTTCTTCTTCACTTTCTTCTGATTCCGTTTCAGACCTTACTTCACTTCCTCTAACTTTGAACTTTATGATTTCTGTTTCGTTCTCTGAATCTGAACCTTCTTGTATCTCTTCTGTTGGGACGTATGATTCTATCCCTCCTCGATTGTCTTCCGAATTTTTATTAATCTTTCTGTCTAAATCTAAATTTCCCTGTGTTTCTTTTAATTGTTGATCTGTCCCTATTACTCCTCGGGTTTCTTCCGCTTCCTCTATCTCTCTATCTGTATCTAAGTCTCCCTCAGTTAGTTCAACTATTTCTGGAGGAATTCTTCCATAACTTGTACTTGGTTGTTCGTTATCACTGTCTCTTGGTTCAGTTTCTTCGCTTATAATGTCTGTTCTTATCTTTCTCTTTTGTCTTTCATTAAATTCAGGTTGGTCTGTTTCAGATGCTGAACTGGTATCTGATATTTCCAGATGTCGACTTACAGGTCGAGCTTCAAAATCTGGATCTTCAATTGGTTCAGGTTCTTCTTCAGTTGTAAAACTTGTACCTTGTTCTTCCAGATGTCGACTTTCAGGTCGAGCTTCAAGATCTGGAATTCTGCTTATTTCAGGTTCTGCTTCGGATGCTGAGCTGGTATCAGATATCTCCAGATGTCGACTTACAGGTCGAGCTTCAGGATCTGGAACTCTGATAGTGTGACTGGCATGCACCCAGTTTTTCACTCCTGCACATTTGACAGCAGTTGTTGTCACCAGGATCACTTGACGTGGCTTATCCCAGCGAGGAACCAAACAGTTTCTTCTTCTGTGGACTTTTATGCGGACCCAGTCTCCTGGATTCAAATCATGAGCAGGTTTTCTTTCAAGAGTGGTCGCATCCGGTCCAACCTGATGAAACACAGAATGTACCACATCAGCCAATCCTTTGCAATAGTCCAATACAAGATCATCAGTTATAGTCAGCAGTTTGTTGACAGGTACATGTGCTTGTCTCATTGCTCATCCCATGATTATTTCATGAGGACTTAGACCTGTTTTTCTGTCAGGTATGCTTCTGATAGTCATCAACACCAATGGTAGGGCATCAGGCCATTTGAGTCCTGTGGCTTGACACATTTTCCCTAACCTATTCTTTATTGTTCCATTTACCTGTTCTACCACTCCAGAAGCCTCTGGTCTGTAAGCACAGTGCAATTTCTGTTGTATGTCAAGAGCTTCACATATCAATTGGATCAGTTCATTTTGGAAATGTGTTCCTCTATCTGTTTCAATCGTTACTGGAAAACCATATCTCGGAATGAATTCTCTCAGTAGGAGCTTAGCTACAGTAACTCCATCATTCCTTCTTGTCGGATAGGCTTCCACCCAACGAGAAAACAAACAAACGACCACAAGAACATACTTCAGTCTATTGCTTGGGGGCATTTCAATAAAATCTAGTTGCATTCTAGTAAAAGGACCTCCTTCACGTCCTATTGTTCCTAGACTCACTACTGTTTTCCTTCCTGGATTTATCTGTTGGCATGTAAGACATCTTTGACAGAGACTCTCAGCTATAGCTCTGAATTTTGGGTTGTACCAAGTCTGTCTGAAAAGTCTAATCATGGCATCCCTACCAATATGAGCTTGTCCATGGTACATCCGTGCCATGTTAGAAATCATGCTATCAGGCATAACTGGTCTTTCATCTCTATAAACCCAAACGTCATCTTCCTCTCTTTTCCTGCAACCTGCTTTTATCCAACCATCTTTCTCCTCTTCGTTTGCTTCTTCCTGTAATTGTCTTACCTCATCCCATGTTTCGACAATGTTAGTAAACAGCAATGGACATGAAACATTTTCTTTTTCTCTCCTCCTGTTTAACGAGACCATATTTCTGGCACAGTATTGGGCTATTTCGTCCGCATACTGATTTCCCATAGTAATATAGTCTGTCCCATTTTTATGTGCAGCGCACTTCACCACTGCAATCTGTTTAGGCAGCTGTATCGCCTAAAGCAATTTCTTCACAAACTCACCGTTCCTAATTGGAGTTCCTGCAGATGTCAAGAAACCTCTCTGGGACCAGATCTGTCCAAAATCGTGGACCACTCCAAAGCCATACTGGCTATCTGTGATCACCGTAATTCGGACATTCTTTCCCAGTTTGCACACTTGAATCAGAGCAATCAGCTCAGCTACTTGGGCTGAACGTATCCCTCTCAAACAAGATGCTTCCATTATGGTTGCTACTGTACACACAGCATACGCAGCACTTAATACTCCTTCACTCGTCCTCAGACATGATCCGTCCACAAACATCACATAATCTGATTCTTTCAAAGGCTCATCCTTAATATCCGGTCGAGGCTTTGTGCAGAATTCAAGCACGTCCAAACATTGGTGATCGACTTCATCCTTAACTCCTACATTTTCTTCGTCTGGCAGTGAAGTTGAAGGATTCACACTTGTGCATCTATCAATGGTTACATTGTCTGCACTCAAAATCACCTTTTCATACCTAGTCAGCCGACTATGTGTCATGAATTGGGTTTTGGTTCTGGTCAGAAGAATTTCAACAGAATGTGGAACATATACTCTTAATGGATATCCCATCACAATGCCTTCACTCTGTTCCAGACTCACACAAGTAGCAGCTACTGCTTTCAGACAACCAGGCAACGCCTTTGCTACTGGGTCTAAAACAGCTGAAAAATAAGCAATGGGTCTTTTCATTTTTCCATGCCTCTGCACTAGAACTGAAAGTGCACATCCATCTCTCTCACTACAATACAGCTCAAATTCTTTTTCATAATCAGGCATTCCCAATGCCGGTGCTTCACACAGCTTCGTTTTTAGTTCTTTGAAAGCTTTCATTTCTTCCTCATTCAACTCAAACGGATCTTTAACATCTCTTTTGTCAATCGCTGTAAAGGTTTTGCAATCAATGAAAATCCACTTATCCACTGTCGGCAATATCCAACCATTCCAAGGAACATTCTCACCTCTCTCTGTGTCATTGGAGCTCTCATTCCTCGGATAATCTTTATTCTTTCTGTTGTTACCTTTCGCATCCCTTTTTCAATCTTATGACCTAGGTATTGTACTTCCTGTTGACAAAATTGCAGTTTTGACGGAGACACTTTGTGCCCTCCTTCTGCCAAGTGATTCAATAAAGCAATTGTGTCGGTAACACATGCTTCTTTGGTCTTTGATGCCACTAACAGGTCATCAATATATTGGACCATCACAGATTTTTCAGGCATTTTTAAATCTTCCAATGATTTCTTTAGGATCTGATTAAAGATTGAGGGGCTTTCTGTATACCCTTGAGGAATTCGGCACCATGCCAAAATACGCTCTCCGAACCGGAACGCAAATAATGGCTGGCTATCCGGATGTAACGGAATAGAGAAAAATGCATGGCACAAATCAATAACTGTGTACCATTCGGCATCATGTGGAATCTGATACAGTATCACAGCGGGGTTTGGCACAATTGGACAACAAGGAATAACGATTTTATTTATTTTCCTCAAGTCTTGCACTATCCTATATGTCCCATTCGGCTTTTTCAAACCCATTATAGGTGAATTACATGGGCTACTCATTATTTCTTTCAAAATTCCCTTTTCAATCATTTTATTAACTACAGGTGTTATTCCTTCAATAATTTCTGGCGTTAATTTGTACTGTGGAGTATTTGGGTAATTTGTTCCTTCTCTTACAGTGATTTTTACAGGGTCTACTCCTCTCATTAACCCAATGTCTTCGCCTGTGAAATCCCATACATCAGATCTGACTGTTTCTTTTAATTCAATTGGGATTTTCTCCACGTCAAACACAGGAAACATGTCATTTACTCCTGGTTCTAGTTCTGCCATTGTCATTTTATACAGAACATCTTCATCTGGTGTCTGAAATGCAATACCATCCGGGGTACAATAGATGGTGCAGTTCATTTTACAAAGCAGATCGCGTCCTAGCAAGTTTACAGGACTGCAATCACACACCACAAACCGATGCATTTCACTGAATGGTCCAACTTTCACCTCTACTGGTTTGGTAAGAGGCGCTTTAATCTGCTGGTTTGAAACACCCACAACTTGGATATATTCTCCTGAGAGAGGAAGGTTTGGAATTTCTACTGATCTAACAGTAGAACGGGTAGCTCCAGTGTCCACAAGGAATGTAACATTTATACCATTCACTTCTCCATCCACAAATGGACCTGACTGATCTACCTCTAGAGTTGCGCCAAGCACGCACTCTTCCTCCTCTCTTAGGCACCGTCATAAACTTTCATCCGATTCATTTCCATCCTGCCGTAACCAATACTGCGATATTGCAGCTGCGCGCGGCAATTTTGTTACCTGCTCTCCTCCGTAGAATCCTGTTTCTGCACTGTATCTCTGGGGGTTTACACTCTTGGGAAGAGGTGGTTGTGGCACCTGACTCTGTTGAGTAACTACCTGCGGTTGCTGCAGCTGTTGGTAACTCACCTCATTCTGCACCTGTGGATTTAATGATTGATTTTACTATATTAGCTTTTGGAGGAAATTTACACTCGTTTCTCCAATGCCCTAACTTTCCGCAATTATGGCATGGCCATTTCTTTTTAGCTTCTTCTATACTCATTTGACCCTTTCCCTTACCTATATTTGGTTTGGATTTAATCTGTCCTGCCTCACCAGTCTGATTATTCATTTGAGCTTCTTGTTTTTCTGCAACCTTTACTTGTGCCCACATCGCCTTTTCTTTTAATTTACGTTGTCTACACTCAATATCATCACTACAGTATTTAGCATACCTTAGTACTTCATCTACAGTGCTATTTTGCCAGCACAACATGTTCTGCTTAATCATTTCACTTATCTCTGGCTTCAATCCATATACAAATCTATATACAAAATGACTCATGTCCTTTTCACTCAAAGTCTCATAACCACTATACTGTTTGAAAACCAAAAGTAGCCTTTCATAGTAGGCATGTACAGATTCCTTACTCTCCTGTGTTGTTCTATCAATCTTTACCCAATCTGTTTCTTTTGGTGGGATTTTATTTTTCAAAAACGTGATAACCTGGTCATACTTTCTCATCACTTCTGGACCTGGCGCTCCAGTTTTTGCATCTCTAGGATATTCTTCTGTTGGCCAATCAATCGTAATCTTACATTCTGTCCATAAATCTGCTGGTACTACAATATCAAACAATCCATCCAGATCTACCCACAACACCTTCGAAACCTTTACAAATCTTTCCACTTGTCTATACCATTCTACAGGTTTCTCTCTCAATTTCGGAAAATCATTCGTAAATGACAATATATCTTGTCTAGACCATGGGACATGCACATAGCTTCCTCCTGGAGTTTCTCTCATTGGACATTCCATCACTATTGGTTCCTTTGCTTTCACTGTAAAAGCCAAAGATGCTTTATCTGTCATTCCCTCTTTTCTTTTCATCCACCTGCTCCTCCATCTGTCCACATCTCCCCATTTTCTCAATAACACAATCAGTTCTTTTATCTGTGTTAATCGTCCTGATGTGTTCAGATTTTCTATATCCTTTTCACAAAAATCTACTCTATACGGTTTCTGCAAACTTCTGATTTTTCCAAATTCTACTCCTAGTTCACTCGCTGTCTCTTCTAACTTTTCATGCAAATTTCTAGCTCTCCAAGTAATGCTTTTACACAAAAACATAATCTCTTCGTCCTGATATGATTTCAATTTTTCTGTACCAATAGTCCCTAAAATCAACTCCTCCATGTCTATCTTTAGTCTGATTACATCCAACGGTTGTGGTTCTGCATCTTTCTTCTGCAAATTCCTCATCCACTCATTTAATTCTTCTGGAGTCGGACCTACAGGGGTACTATTTATTTCTATCCAATTTGTGCTTCTCTCTGGGGTCTCAGTTGCTGACTCAGTTCCCATAGGAATCCTTCTTATCTCACTCTCATTTACTGTCAAGTTAGTAGGTGGACTCGATCTATATGAGTTAACCAAATCTCTTGTCTCTCTAGTTTCTGTAATTATCCCTTCTCTCATTCTTTGCATATTCGAGTTCATTGGGATGGTCAAGGAATGCTCATCTATTCTTTGGTTTTCAAATACAGGTATTACTGGTCCTATTGTCACTGGCACAGTCACGGCTTCCATGTTCATAGTTAGTTCCCTTATTTTCTCAGTCAATTCTCTTGTGGTTCTTGTTAATTCAGCTGTATTACCACTGTCAGTCTTTTCATTCTGTGGAGTCTCTGATTTTTTATTTAACCTATTTATTTCATAACTTCGTTCGCAGCCTGGCCTAACAGGCCCAAACGAACTATCATAAAAACAAACACAATCGTAATTAAAATAAAGAAAATAAGCCTTTCTGTTTACCACCCATCATTCTAAGAACCCGTGTTAGGTGTTACCTAGCAAAAGCGACATTTAAAGCCATTTTACTTACCATCCGTGTTCTTTGCCACAATACAATTTACACTACACAGCACAAATCATGCAATTTTATTCTGATTAGTACGCAAATCACATTCTTAATATTAGAATACTTCACAATGGTAAATAAATTAGATTTTTGCACAAAAAGGGCAGTTACCATTTATGTAAATGTTTATTAAGATGCGTTTTGTTGGTTAATTCATCAAACAATTAGTATCATTAGTTTATTATTCTTATCAAGGGGGTTCCAAAAATTTATTTCGTTTACCTTGCTCCATCACACTCCACTGGTGTGATGAAGGTGTGCCTAAGACAAGCCTGCCTCCGCCTGTCCAAACCCCTCCCCCTCATCCCGCTCCACTGGGCCGTTGACCACACCTGGAGCTAGGGACCCTGGCACTTTGGCCCCAATGGCCAAAGCATCACCTATGACGCTCAAATCTTAGGATCTCTTGTGCCCACAGGTAAGCCTTGCAGCTTCAGTCCTATTGCCATGAAAACCCTTTTGGGCTCCAGCTCATGCCGGTGCTGCAGATTGCCTATTTTATTGTCCCCTATTAATACCTTTTCCTCTACTTGTCCCCCACATAACTCTCTTCCTCCTTCCCCAACTCTGGCTGCTATATGCTACCTGATAAATGCTCGATCTCTGCCCAGACACCATTTAAATGTATTTGACTTCATCTCCACTCATGATCCCGATGCTGTTTTCTCGTAACTGAATCATGACTGAAAGGTTCTGCAGCCCCTAATGTAGAGTATGCCATCCTATCTGAGATCTCTGTTCTCCACGGAAATCAGCCTGATAAGCCCAGTGGCATCTTGGTTATTATTTTTAGGGTCTCTATGTCCTGTTCTATCATTAATTCCCACTGTTGCCCCATGTAGAATCCATTTTCTTTCAACTTGATCTTAACCTCTTATTCTCCTTCACATTGTTCTGTCGACCACTGGGTCTTAGATTGAATTTCAGCAATGACATAGCTGACTTTATTGTCCCATTCTGTTTTAAAATACAACAACTTTTCTTTGTTAGGTGATAATTTTCGTTTGGACGACTACTCATGCTCAGTCACTACTTTCCTAATTGATTCACTTAACAGCCTTGGACTGTCCCTACTAGTTATCTCTGTCACTCATAAGGCCTGCCACTTTCTCGATCCACTGTTTATCAACTCTTTGCATATTAGCATCTTGGAACCTCTTACCCTAGAATGGAAGGACCATTTTGTGGTCCCTTTCTGTATCACCTATTCTTGTCACCCAAACAGCCCCATCGACCATACTGAGCGCACCTCACTCAGGGAATGGTCTGGAATCAGTCAACAAGGCCTCAAGAACTTTCTAGATAGTCATCCAATGGAATTGTCCCAAGATATGACCTCGGCCATTCAATAGTTCTATGAGTGGATATCTGAGGCAGTAAACACTCTTGAACTCTTAAGGCTTAGCGCCTTTACCATTGCCGCACACCTCTAGCCCCTTGGTACAATTAAGTTTTACTGTGCGCCAAACGTAACTGCAAATGCTTAGAGAGTATCTGGACGATGGCCTGTGGTACATATACATCAGCTATTAAAAGGTATATGCACTTATTTAGAAGCGCAAATATCGATTTCTTTGTACAGGAAATCAACTCATTCTAATTAATCTCGATCGATTTTCCTACATTGAAATGCATCTACACCTTTCGGCATGCTCATATGCAATCCCTTCATTTTAGGAGCTTTGCTCTAAAATCGCCTCTTTAATTTCAGACAAAATAGTCAATATCTAAACCTCTTTTCATCCTCAGCCATGCAGTCAGTCTCCCCTTCCCACGATGTCTTGCTAGAGACGTATACTAATCCTCACCTTGAAGACTTTGCTGAGCTATCCCTCATTACACCCTGAATTTACTCCAATATGTCAAGTCTGGGTTACCTCTAGACCCTTGCCCTGCTCCCATCTTATCGATTGGAGATGATATTTTAAGCACTACCTCTGCAATCTTACTCTAGGACAGCGCCGGTCACGCCATGCTGTAAACGTGATCAGGTCATTCCTATGCTTGAAAAACCTTATTTTTATACTAACACTCTCGGCAACTTTAAGCAGATTTCTGGGCTGCTCCTGCCAGTAAAAATTCTCGAAAAAGCAGTAAGCACGAAGCTGTCCTATGTTTTGGAAAAAATGGCACCCTCAACTCCGCCCATTCTGGATTGTGGGAAGATCACAGTACTGAAAACTGGTCTGCTCCTTATCACAGATGACCTTTGATAATGGCAAGCCTGTGGCCCTAGTCCTATTGGGCCTTTCCCTTGCATTCCACACGTCTCCCTCTCCGCCGTCATGAAGTCTCTTCAGGCTGAGCATCTGCAAGAAGGCTCTGAATTGGTTTTGTTCTTACTTGAGTGAATGAACCCAACAGGGCACAAGTCCTAAGCAAGCATTGGCATAGCCAATAGGTCGCGCCTTTAGGACCTTATAAGTGTTTAGCCAGAGCTATTGGCTTTGTCAATATCTTTAAGCTTTGTTGTAGAGCATTGTGGCTGCTGTGCAGCATGTTGAAAAGTTATAATAAAAAAGTGTTATAAGCATTGTTGTTACCATGTCTTTAACCAAAAAGACATTATGTACAACTGAACGACCCTATTAAAAAAAGAATTTAAAAATGTCTTCTAATTTTTTTGTCCTTGAAATGCTGGCAACTTCTTCCTGCCTGTTCTAATGCTCGTTTGTTATAGCTTTTTTTGTTGTTATGGGGGGACATAAACAACAGGAGGGTGGAGGTTGGGAAATAGTACCTAAATTACAACACGCGCAGCGGATGGACACTAGGGGAGAATCAACTGATTCCAAATTCAGAGGACAGACTGAGGTGGTGCTGAATGATGCTGAGGTAGTGGTGCACTGGTGCGGAGGTGATGCTGTGTTGATGCTGAGGTGGTGCTGTGGTGGTGCTGAGTGATGCTGAGTTGGTGCTGTGCTGAGATGATACTGCGCTGATGCTGAAGTGGTGCTGCATTGGTGCTGAATTGCTGCAGAGGTGGGGCTGCACTGGTGCTGAGGTGGGGCTGCGCTGGGGGTGGTGCACTGATGCGGACGTGGCCTACTGAATTCTGCATAAGCGTTCCCACAAGTCAGCCCTCAGGTATAAAGTTATAAATATACGTGAAATTAAAGTTGGCAAAACAGTATTCAATCTTCTTAAAATGGCACAACAAGGGTTCTCAAAATGCAAATATTCTACCCATAGTATTTTTCAGAGGGTGTAACCAACAGCCAAACCGTAGCACACTATGCCAATACACAACACCCTTTGTAACGAAATACATGCCTTCAATCACTAGCACAGTATTAAATATCCACTCTTAAAGGCTTATTGACTTCAACAAATACTTTTCACAATAAACAAGTTAGACATAATACTGCCTTTGTCATAATTTTTCATAATAAATAGATCAGGCTTATAGCCTCCATCAATAGCTTGTCACCAATGTTCTCTCTAATTTACTTTCTCCAGGTGCAATAAGAGCCTTTGTATGTGCGCACAATTCACTTAATCATGTGCCTGTGATTTCACTATGTCTGTGATCTATCTTCTTCATGGCAGTCTAGCTGTTGGCACACAACTTCTGTCAAATCAAAATATGTACTCAAGAATAGCAACGTTTGAGAGGGGCCAAAGCCCCTCTTTCAGAAGTGCTTTTTAAAGCACTTTTTCTGTTGACCACATAAGGTCAACCGAAAGCTGCACTATGAAGAAAGACATAACAAGGCATGTCAATTACGATAAATATAGGTACAGTACTGGTCTAATGGACCCCAAAACGCAAGCTCTAACGTCCTACATAATTTTTTTCACAAAATAGTGCATATCTGGGGTCATGTCCCCTCACTGATCTATTCAGATCAGGGGTTAGCAGAAGTACTGCACCACTGGAGATAGGTTTTTAAGATATTTAGAATATAAAAACATTTCCATTTGTGTGCATTATTATGTTATGTAACGCTATGAGGATTTGAATAGCGAAGAGATGTGGTCTAAAGGCTAGAGCGCTGATCTTGTAACTGGGGAACTAGGCTAGAGTCCTGGCCTCGGCTCAACATCTTGTGATTTTGGGAAAATCTCTTAAACACTTTGCGCCTAAAAATAGAGTGATGTAATCTGGTGCTCATTTAAAGAGCCCCAATGCTTTTGGGCCAAATTCACACAGTATAGAAAAACTGCAAAAAAAAATAAAAAATAGTGCATGTTTCTGGGTTTTTTAACCGATCACAGTTACAGTGACAGGGTGTCGTAGTATGTGTTCTGTGAAATGATGGATTTGTTCAGTGTAGTGTTTAGTGATGGTTCCTAATTGCCTAGAAGGAAGACAACTCTGGAGTCTTGTTGAGTTTGAATGGAATCTGTGTGGTTTTACATGCTTCATGGAACCAGAGGCGGGAGTGTGGTTCTGAGTATGTGGAGGCCACGCACTAGCGGTACAATTAAGTGATAAGCAGGGTCACTGGAATAATGGGATTCTGCGGCTGCTGCTTCTTTCACATAATTATGGATTTGCCACATAATCCATCATCTGCTGCATAATCTGCAGATTGTAACAAGCAAAATTTTCAAAGGTTACTTAAAAGGCAGGGACATGTGTTCGCGCACAGTAGAAGGCCTTCGTAAAGGTTAACTGGCCATCTTTCATTTGCTTATTTCTATATTTAGTTCTTCACCTGACACTAATAAGGTGAAATATTTGCCCAGACAGTATTACCATGTGTAAAAATGAATTAATGAACTAAAGAAAAATGGGCTGCATCATTTGGCATCTCACTGCATAATTTAGTCAATCCTATCGCATAATTTGGTGCTCCTCTGAAGCATAATTCCAGTGGCCCTGGTGATAAAGCACTTAATCTTCTGAGGGCTGACCAGCACAGCGCGATGGATGGAGAGTTGAAGAGGGAGCTCCCAGCGGACAAAGGGCCCAACTGAGCTTTAGCATTAGGAGCAACTGCCGGGGGTATTTCTGCTCAAGAAAAAAGTGGCAACTGCTCAGTATTCTGGGGGTTCGAACTCTTAAAAAGAGGGTGGGGACGTTGCTTAGCAATACTGATAAAGTAATAATTAATATAACATACCGGGCAAAATAGATTACATCCATAGCGTCTGCTCAGTAAACAGCCAAATTCCTTTACAAAGAACTGTACTATTTTCAGCATTGCTAAGTAACCACACTCGCCTTGCCACAGAGGAACTGAGCTCCACCATTTCAGAGCCAGTTACTGTAAAGGACTCACTCCTTGCTTCAAGTTCACGACTGACTCCATAGTGCACAGAAATTACCTGTTGTGGGGCTCAAAATCCAGTGCAGCCCCGTCGTTCTGTTTGGCATGAGATTCTTGTTTTTAAAAGTTTAAAGGCGGTAAACCAAACATTAAGGGGTGTGCAAAATGTTCATAATTTCCTTTCAGGTAATTATGTGGAATTCTGGAAAAATTCCAAATTACACAAAATGCGAATCCATCATTTACCCCATATTTCAGCATGAAATGCATCCTCACATCACTTCGACGCAGACGCATTTCTTGCTTGAAAAAAGCACAAAAAACAAGTGCCACGAACAGCTGCTCACAGTATGGTTGTTCATGCCGTTTTGTGCTCAGACACTATAATTTTGCCAAAAACTGTGGCAAATTGCACAAGTAGTGTGATGGTGTAATCTCAGGAATGAAGCAGAATGCGAGATTACTGAATTAAAGCAAATTATGCTGGCGTAGTTTACATTTCACCCAGGGCAAATTCGTGTAAAAACGTATTCGTTTTTCCCCAAAACACCACAGCCACACTATGCCCCTGTCTAAGTAAGGATTCAACAATTTTATATATCTAGAAAGTAAATATGAAATGTCTAGCAACTCCAAAGCTGGCACTGCCCATGTTCAGCCATGCCCTATTAGCTGAGGGCTTACAACGAATTCATTGCCTACCAGCCTCAAAAGTGGCATCAGTGGTCCAGCGATCAAGGTCTTAGCAGGCTAGAAGATTGGTACGAGAACAGCTTATCAAAACGATTACCAAAGTGAATACAATGGATGGTTCGGTCACTCATTTACGTTTAAGGGGTAATAATGTCACTTAGTAGTCAGCCAAACAATGGTGAAGTGTAGAAAAAATACATAAGATACCTAGGTTTGCTGCCATAAAAAACTATTTAAAAAGGTTAACAGATCTAGTGAGAAATGGAACACCAAAGCACAATTACTTTCTGGTGCACAAAGGCCACTTTATTTAAAATACGAAAATATGTAAAATCATAATTAGAAAGAAGGGTCATGGATGATGATTAACTGTTAAGTGCGCTCAATTAACTATTTGTGTCTTGGGCTGTACCAAATTTAGGTATTAAGTCATCAATAAGAGACCATTTGGAAGTCAGTCTATGATTTTCATGAGCCAACATTATACTTTTCTCGCCACCAGACTGAACATGATGCCACCTACATTCTTGTCAACAAATTGGCCACGACGTTCCTTACTTCTTGAAAGGTAATGAACTAACCCTTTCATTATTGCAGTTAGTGTATGCACACATCCGTGTAGCAGATTTTTAATTCAAAATGTTGTTGTTATATCGTTCAATACTTTGTACCTCCACACACCATGCATTTTGGCACGCTGAACATGTAACAGAAAATGTGTAGATTCCTTCATTTTCTGCATGCCCTTGAGTTTCGCAATATCAAACGTGTGGTTTACAAAGGCGCTTTTGGTCTGCACAGACACTTTTGTAATGTTAGTATGTATAAACAGGAATAAAACGCAAAGGAATTTTTTAACTGATGAGGGGGAAGCAACATGGAGTCAGGTGCAGGAAGCAATACTGGGTCGCAGGTGGGGGAAGCAGACGACAAAGCGAGAAAGCGCAAAGTGGAGCACAGAGAGGGGAGCAAACTGGAAAAAGAGAGTAATGTGGGGCAGGCGGGGGAATGCAACAGGGGAAGCACGTGAGGCAGAGAGCAACACAGAGGGGGACAGGGAGAAGCACAAAGGCGACAGAGCTACACACAGCGGAGGGGAGAGAAGTACACGAAAAAGATATCTGTAAACACAAACACTCAAATGAAATACCAGCATTTGTAAAGCGCACAGCTACCTCTGGAGAGGTGTCCCGGTGCTCGGGTCCCTCGGGAAGATTAAGCGAACTATTGCCCAGAGTCACATGGTGCTGGGCTAACCTGCCGCCAGCACCCGGGTTCGAACCGTGAACCCCGTGGTCTGGAGTCAGGCACCCTGGCCGCTGCCCCACCCCTCTTTCACCAAATGGAGTGCTTAACCCATTCTAGTAACCTTACTGGTGTCCACATCTGCTGACCTCGCTTTTTTCGCGTTCCAGTTTTAACAAGAAAGGCACGCCGGAGTGGATGCCTGCTTGTGCCCCGAGGGGACCGTAGACTGCGTGCTAGTACAGGAGCACTCTAGTCAATCCCTGCGTGTGCCCCCGGGCACTGTAAAGTGCAAGTTACGAAACTTCAATGCCGAAGACATGCACTGCGCTAGAAATGGAAAGGCAGGGATTGCGTGCCTGTTGCAGCTCGTTCCCGTGGCAATACTCCAGGGGAGTCAACTTTTTAAAAAAGGTGGGACATGCACCAACCATTAGCCAATTGGAGGCTATGATTTTTAAATGATACATAAAAAAGCCAATCAAAAGCATGGGAGGAGTCAGATTCCACAAAACAGATACAACAGATCACCTAACAGCGCAAGCGCTGTAGATGCTCGACCTAAAAAGAAGTGGGAGGCCTAACCAAGTTAGGCAGTATTCAAGTGACATCATGGCATGTGACATCACAGTGCATGACTTCACAGCGCATGACATCGCACGTGGCATCACAGGAAGTGGCATCAGAACCCATTACCCCAATGGAAGTGATATCAGATCTTAAGACCCCACATATCTTTAGTACGTCTATCATGAGTACATTTGAGCACATTACAATATTTAATAAATTAGATTTTGCGTTGTGGTTGTGCCAAAAAACTTGATCCAACCCGATGCAAAATCTGGGCCTCAACTTATACATTTCTTTTTTAAAATCATGCCACAAACAAATTGGCAACAAGGAGAAATGTGGTAGTAAATCTGTTATGCTTAATTGGTGGCAAAGTCTGTATTTTAAAATATCCTTATGAGGTTAAGGCACCTGCTGCAGAGATCTTTGTGCGGCAGTTAAATCTCAGTTAATAATAATGGTAAGATAACTCTGGAGGATAACATTTTTGCTGGAGAGATCTGTGTTTTGTCTAGTCCCAGTTTTGAATCAAAGTAGCATAGAGGGTTAACATGTCTCCTGCAAAGCACATTACGTAACATGCAGATGACAGATTGTTATTTTATATAAATGGGTAAGTGGGTTACTGCTTTTTAAACAGAGTTCATTTTGTTACTTGCAATTCATAAAATGTAATTCTTCTACCATGACACAGTGAGCTATGAAGGACATGTGGCTCCTACACCTTGTAACCCCTGATCCAGCGTTTTCTGGGCCCACTTGCTTACCATTGGTCCTTTGACGAATCTTTTTCTCCAACTGAGAGGTGATGGTAGTTAACATTTACATCAATCAAATTCAATTAACAGTACAACCCATTTGGCTACACAATGAGGACCAGTAATCGGTAGCCAAGTTTAGGAAGGTTTATTACAAATTCAAAATCAATTTAAGATACACGGTTCTTAACACCATTGTAGGAAAGTAGGATCTGCTTCTATGGTTACCCCCCACTTTTTGCCTGATGCTAAGCTGTTATTGACTAGTCTGACTGGGATCCTGCTAATTAGGACCCTCTCCCTAAATTGGTTATGTTCAGTACTTAGGTACATCCCAGATTGGATACTGGAGAACCCTTATAAGTCCCTAGTATATGGTACTAAGGTACCCAGGGCATAGGTACCCCAGAGGTCCCCCATGGGCTGAAGCATGCATTATGCCACCCATGGGAGATCATTCAAAATGGAACTACAGGCCTCCCATTGCAGCCTGTGTAAGCTGGTGCTAGCACCACTTACTAAAGATATAGGTTTCCTATATCTAGGGTCACGGCACTTAAAACCTATAAGTCACCCCTATAGCAGGCCTTTACAATCCTGAAGGCAGGGTGCTTGGTTCTAAGTGAGAGGGTGCCCCTGCATGAGCAGGACACCGTTACAGCCTATGGAGTCCATTCTCCCGGGTTGTCAGTGAAGCAGCCATATACCATATAGAGGGGCACCGCGTAAGTACGCGATCACCATCTCGAAACTGGCTGCAACGAATCCTATCATGTTTGGTATCAAACATGTTGGAATCATACCCCCACACTGTAAACGGTGTGGAAGGTATGATTCCAAGCCCTGGAAGAGCCGTCCATTAGGCTCTCCATATCCCCGGTACCAGTCTTCCAGACCCAGACATCACAAAATGGTTGCTGCCGGCCAGAGACACGATTCTGCCCTCCTGCTGCTGAGTCAAGCTCAAGCAGGGGAAGGCAGAACAATAGGCATCCTGTCACAGGGAGGTGTGACCAGCTCCCAGACAGGATTTAGAGTATTGGGGCAGGGTGGGTGCGCTTGCCAGCGCCACTCAGTCTGCATGTGGGGCACATTTGGTGTCCCCATGCATAGTCGAGTTCAAACCAGTCCTGGGAGCCATTGGCACCCACTCTGGCACGAAACTAAACAAAGGACAGGGGAGTAACTCCCCCCTGTCCAGATCCTCCCCTGAGAGGGCCCCCTGAATCATCCCAACCCTTTCCCTAGGGTACTTAAGGGCTTACCTGGGTGTAGGTCCCTAGATTCGTCGTGGGATGAGATTCAGATCAGACACCACTTCTTCTTCTACCATCTGGGCACTCTGGGGACTTTGCTGGACTTCGTTTTGGGCTCAACTTCGTCTCCCTTCCAGTCTGCTGCATTGTCTGTGCCTGTGCACCATACAGGAACCTTCCAAGGCCTGTGGGCATCAAAGACACCTGAAAGATCTCCCTTGGAGTGAAAGAGTCACTCCCTTGCATTCGCAGGCACTGCAACTAAGTCGACCAGTCTGCTGATCCTGAGCTCCCCCAGGCTCCAAAAGGTTCTGCAACTTAGGTGGTGGTTTTCCACAGCTCTTGAGGCCTGCCCTGCCTTGTCACCAAGTTTGAGGCTAGTATCCCTCGTGGGGGTTGCAATAACCGAGCCCCTGTGCACCACGTCAACTTGCAGTTGCAAAGGCTTGTTGAATTCCTTCCAAAAAGATCTTCAGGCTCCAAGTAGCCCCAACCTCGAGCATCTCCTGTGACCACAATCTTCAGCCACACCGCATCGTGTGCATCGTGGCCTGCATCTTTTGGTGAGCTGCTTGAGGTCCTCTCGTGACTCCAGTGCCTCCGGCCTGTGGGTCCATTTGAGGGTCACCTTTGCTTCTCTTGGGCTCCCCTGATTGCTCGGGGCCTGCCCTGACTCTCCTGCTGGTGGTGAGTCCCCTGGACCTTGCTGGTCCCGACGCTGCTCCTTCTTCAGCTCCTGCGTTGTTTGCATTTGCCAAGGCTTGTTGGTGGTCCCACTGGACACCGACCCCTCAGCACTCGACATCCTTCATGGGACAACTCATGCATGGCTCCTGGTCTTCCTCAGCATCTCCTGGTCCTCACAGCTGCAGAGTCAAGGTCCTCGTCAACTCTCCTGCAACACCCGACATCGGAGGGCATTCGTCTTCCAAGTCTCCTGGTCACTCCTGAGTGACATACACTCTGTCCCCTCTGTTTGCAGGTACTTCTCATCTAGAATCCACCTTTGGATTTCACCGGACACTTTCTCCTCTTCCAGCAGCGACACTTTCCCGAAGTCCTCCATTGGGTTCGACTGCGGTTTCCGACACCTCTTCACATCTATGCACCCGGCTTCCCTGGTGTAGGATACGTGGTTACTAGGGTATCCATGGGTGGGGTGGCTCTCCAACCTTCTGTCTTCCACGGGGTTTCTTCAGGGTCCACTGGGAAGGGTCCATTATCTTTAAAAATCCAACCACGACTTACATGTAGACTTGTATGAAGCACGCAATCGTGTTCCCACACTGCACACGCTCTCCATGGGGGTCCTAGTCACTCACCTTGGGTGGTTCCTTGGAACCCCAGCACTTCTACGTCCTCTCGACATTGTCTTGACCCGAGTCGTGGTTCTTATATCACTTTCTTAGCATATGGTTTGGTTCCCCCCTGGGGCCCACTGTGTATTTCGTGCTATTTACTGTTTTTTTTTTGCTAAAGTATTGTGTGCATTGTGCATATCTCTGGGTAGGAGATATTTCTATGTGTTAGAGAGTATTACATAATAAATACATATTTTTATAAATACCTTGTGCGATTCTTTTTCACTTAATCTATACTATAAGATTGTATTCTGGTAAAACAAGCTGCTTTACACTCCTTCTGGACCAAGCCTGAAGGCTGCTCTCCACAGCTACCACTTAGAGAGCTTTCTAAGGTTGTTTAAGACCTCTTAAACCACCATAAGGGTTGTCTGGACTGGTGCAAGGTGTCCACTTACATAAGTGTACATCATATACCAGGCCAGCTTCTCACATCCATGTTATAAGTATACAGAATAACAACTGGGAAACCCAAACTCCTAAAGAAGTTTAGGTGTACCAGTATTAAAGAAACAAGCAATTCATGTACGACAGTACAAAAGAGCAAGACAAGTAGCTGATGCTCAGATAAAAGTCTCATGCATAGGTAAATTTAGAGTCACTTAGATTAAAGTCCAAGCTGACTGACCGCAGGTCAGAGGTTTTCCGATCGACATCCTTGGTTTGACTCTCGACTGCCGTATTACGATTACGGCGGTCGGAAGTTAAACTGGCTGGTCATTCCGGCCGGCTTCCAATGGCCCAAGGAGCCCATCGGCCAGCCGGAATCCCCAACATAATCCCTTATGGACGGCGTTTCCGCCGTCAGGATTATGATGTCGGTTTCAGACAGGCTTTCCATGTCAGGCTTTCCCTAGCAGGGCCCCCATCCTTCAGCGGCCTCCGGTTGAGGGCCTGGGGGGCACCCATTTCTCTATGGGAGCTTGTGCTGCAGCCGGTTTCATCGTAATAGGGGGTGCGGAACTGCCGATCTATGGTCGGTCAGTTCTCACACCGAGACATCATAATAGGCCCCTAAGTTATAACACACAGGTATCTTCTTCAGCAACACCCCTTTGTACACATCATCAGGGCTCCCATCGTTCTTTTCCACTTCTCACGTTGTAGACTGTATCATTAGCAAAAGATCCCACATTGAACATAGGAACAATATCACCTTCTCACACACAAGCCAGGTTAAAACATTTGCTGAATAGGCCTTTCAGTTAATGCTCTAGTCCTCCATGTTCTTTCATCAAGGGCTTCTTCTCAGGCTCTTTCTCTATCTCTAGTACAGTAATGTATCAGTTCTCAAACTAACATGCATGTGAATACACACAAGAAATGTCAACGTTAGTAGAAAATGAAAACCAGTATTTGTGCAGCATGGTGAAATACAGGCCTAGTCAGGGCAAATTAAAGCGTTAACTCAATGGTGCACATTTAATATGCGTGTGCACGTTTAACACAAATGAATATACGTTTCTAATGCATTAGATTCATATTACATGTAACACAAAGTAAATCGTTAAAAAAATCATGCATAAGTATGGCTAGGAACAACATTTAAATCTAATATGTGTCGCATTAGTGCACACCTTACATAAATTCTTTATCGTTTTAAGTGAAATCACATTCTGCATCTCTGAGGATGGTTTCTATTTAGTTTGCTAATCAAGACATTTAATTTAAGTATTAAAGCACTCATTATGAAAGTGATTTTCATCTATATAGTAATTACATTATCTACTAAGTAAGGATGGTTTATAACTTTCTCATTTAGTACAGTTAAACACACAGTTTAGGTAAATTCACTAATCCTATAGTGAATGCTCTCTTCAATAATGATAACAAGTGCAACACTTGCATTAATCGTTAAACCACACAAGAAACATGTGCTAAGTGCACGTTCATGTCATGTATCTATTAAGTACTTGTGATGTATAAAGGAAGGGCAATTTTGCGCTCCACCACCCTCACTGTCTTATGTAGCATATCCTGTACATTGATTTACACACACATGATTTATTGTCAATGTATAATGTGTACGTGTGATGTAAAGCTCTCTTACACCCTGCATTGGGATGAGTAGTGCTAAAGCGCTATAAAAGAAATAAAACAAAATAGTGGTATTTAAATTGTTATTTGTGTAAATATTGGGTAAGACCAACACATCTGACATTCTTACAGTGCATGCATATCTCTTATATACAGGGACTGAACAAAGTCAAAAGCATGCCTCTCTTAAGTACCTGTGAACTAATAACAAGCTGTAAGACTTTGTTTCTTCTCCATTGCATCTAGGTATGAGGCTCCCGATAGCTCCCAGGCAATATACTCAACAAAAGGAGGCCTGGTGGCACCTTAACTTTGGTTTTTGTTGTGGATGAGTTGGAATCTGATAAGTCCCTTCCTCGCCTGTACATTGCTGCTCGAAACACTAGCAGACAATGTGCAGACGCTGCTGAAATTGTCCTGATGTCTGGAAATTACAGCAGGACAAGCTCAGAATATTTCTGCGGGGCTCAACCTCTTTGATAGGGAGATGGTGTCAACCCTGTGAAAATAGTGGTTAGATGCTGTCTACTCATGTGCACACTCGACTTGTACCCTGGCACCCAAGCTGTTTCTCTTCCCCCTTTTCACTATTGCTATCCATCCTCATTCGTATAGGGCGTTTCAGGGATCATCGTTGCGCCCCACTGTATTCAATATTTACATGAGAGCTTTGATCGCCATAATTTGTTCGTTCAGCATGGACACAGGGGCATATTTACAAGGAAGTGGAGGAGCGCTGCGTTAGCCTCCTTGGCTTTATGCAGCGCTCCGCCACTTCTGAAACACAGGACTGCACCGTATTTACAAAAATACGGTGCAGCCTTGTGTTTCCCCCCTACGCTGGCGCTAATTTAGTTGCCTAGCGCCAACACAGGCACCCTTGCACCATAGTGCAAGGGTGCCTGCATTGAGGGGAATGATTGTTTATGTGCAGGAAGGTGTCCCTTCCTGCACATAAACAATGTGAAATGGCGTTTTGAAACTTCTATGTGTGCTGCTTAGTGTCACCTTCCTGCACATAAACAATCAATGGTGATTTGCTGTTTCTATGTGTGCTATACAATGCAGCACACATGGAAACAGCAAAAACGAGGAGAAATTAAACAAATCTGCTCATTGATCCAGGGTAAGACCAGGTTTTCCCTGGTCTTAATTTTGGTGCTGTCCCATATATACGCCATCCTTGTAAATATGGAGCAGTGTCAAAATCAATGGGTCAACACCCATTGACTGCAACAGTGGAATGTCTACCACAACACCCATTGCCCGCCCCTTTCACGCTAAGTATAGCGTGAAAGGGTGCCTTATTTACAAGGCACCGGTAAGCCACGTTAAGTGGCATAACGCCGCCTTGTGAATAAGGCAAAGCCCCTATCGCCACCACAACATCGAGAAAAGTGATGTGGTGGCGATAGGGGCTTGTAAAAACGCCCCATAATGTCCTAAATGGGTGGCATACAGATCTATTTCTCAATCTCTGAAAATCTATCCAACACCACACCAGCTCTAATTCCTGCTCTTACATGAATCAATAGCCAACTGAGTGAACCAGAACTGTCCCAAACAAAACAGAGACAAAACAGAGAGATACTGCTCTTTGGTAAAAGGGCCATCAGCTGGCCTCCATCCTGGTAGCTGCAAAAATTAGGTCCTACTCCGGTCCCCTATGGGTGTTTGGAGAATATATCGATTTAAAAATATTGGCAGACAGAAATATTGGAAATTAAATATTGTGACACACAAATAGAGTGATGCACAAATATCATTGACAAGAATATTGTTTTTTTGAGGTAATATCTGTGGTAAATAATATCAATGCTTTTGATATTGTTTTCACTAATATAGTGGTTAAAAATATTGTTTAACGTGTTTTAGTTGATATATTAATTTTAAGTTGTACTATTGTTTATATAGATGTTTTTGATTGTTTTTAAAATATAGCTTGTGATTTAGATTTTTTTATTAAATGTTAATAGTAATTTATAGTGTCATAGAGGGTTGTTGTAGGGGGATAGGGTGGAAAGTTAATTAGGTAATAATTAATTAAGAATTATGTAATATATATATATATTTTTTTATAAGTGTATTTTTTTTTATAAACAGATTTTATTGAATTTAGGCCACCAAAAGTGGCAAAGATGAACAGTTGACACACATGCCTCACAACACAAAGTAAAGTGTTGTAACTGTGCAAAGCAGCAATACTCAAGCAGTACATCATAATTAGGATAATCAATTTCCAGGAATCTATATCGAATACATTCTTAGATAAGTTGACCCGACCACTTCTCCCAAATCCGTCTATGTTTGTGGGGGCAGGCCCTAGCCTCGTAGACCACATGTTCTTGTTGTGCATTCCAATCTACACCTCGCCTCCACCTTGATAGGGTTGGGTGAGTAGGGGACATCCATTGTGCAGCAATGTTTCATTTTGCAACCAGGAGGGCCGTACCTAGAAATGACCTCTCATATCTCGTGCCTTCAGATCCGTCAAATACACCAAGTAGTATTAAAAAGGGGGAGAGGGAAACTTCCCACCCAGGGACATCTGATAAGTTTCTTGTTACCCTGGTGCAGTAGTTCTGCACCACAGGAAAGGACCACACAATGTGATAAAAATCTGCCCGGTCTATTCCACATCGGGGACAGGAGGGATTAAGGCAAAGGCCTGCCCGGTACAAGTAGATTGGAGAGAGATATGCCAAATAAAAGTAATATGCTTGTACCAGTTGTAGTCGAGAGGAAATGGTAAGCTCACAATGGGCCATCAAAGCATCTCGCCAATTTTCGTCCTCCATGGAAACCAACAAGACTTTCCATCGGGTTCTGGAGTGTTGTAGCGTGCCGGGTAAGTTGATTATTCGGGTACAATAGATCTGGGAGATTCCTCCGCGGCCTAGGTTTCTCATGAGAAGTTTAGCTTTTAAGGGGCCGAACTCTGGGAGGGCCTCAGATGATGGGATATGAGTGTAGAGAGTGTGTTGGAGCTGAAGATATTTATACAATTGGGTATTTGCAAAGTTATATATGTGTTGAAGGTCCTGAGAGGAGTGTATATGTGTCCCAGACCACATATCTCCCAATTGTGTGATACCAATGAGGTCCCAGATTCTAAAACCTTGAAGAGCTGCGACTTTCCTCAACCAGGTGCCATGCCAAGAGGGGTCTGTTGTGTGAGCTTAGCCTCCCATTGCACTTTGTGAAGTGGTGCTCTCCAGGCCAGGAACACCATTCTAGTTACCTGAGGTATGGCAAGAGAAACTGGGGATCCATAAAGCATGGCCTATAAACGAGGAAAACCCAACAATGAGAGTTTAAGTGCTAAGCAGGATTGGACAACCCCCCATTAAACCAATCGTGGATAACAAGAAGGTGGGAAGCCAGGTAGTAAAGGTAAAGATTGGTTATTCCCAGGCCACCATCATAGGGGCCTCGTTCACAGTGTGTGAAAGCAAGGCACGGCCTGAGTCTCCGCCACAAGAATGTTTTTGCAATTCCATCCAGATCACGAAACCACAACCGAGTCAAGTGAACTGGTAAGTTCTGAAAAATATACAGGAACCTTGGAAGGATCATCATCTTATATAGAGCAATACGACCCATAACATTCAGGGGAATGGTTTGCCATCTAGCGAGATCAGCTTTAGTCTTCCGTATTAAAGGATGAAGATTGAGAGTCCTGGTAAGTTCCAGGTGTAAAGTGACCCATATGCCCAGGTATTTGAAGCTGAGGTGGCAGAGAGGGATGTCCGTCTGCCAATCAAAACAGTCTCTAGATGGGGCCAGGGGGACCAGTACAGACTTAGAGGGGTTTATCCTCAGGCCTGAGGCTGTCTCAAAGCTTTTAAAAAAATGTAGACAATGGGGACTACTTATGGCAGGGTTCACAAAATATAGAAGGACATCGTCCTCATATAAAGTTATGCAGTCCTCATGGCCATCGCTTCAAGTCCACCACGGACAAGTTGAGCCAATGGCTCTATTGCCAATGCAAGGAGGAGTGGGGATAGAGGACAACCCTGCCTAGTCCCTCGCCCTATGGGGAAAGTTGCAGAAAGGACCCACTGATCTGTACCTCAGCCGTGGGATTAGCATACAGGGCATGACCATTCCACGGAATCGAGGTCCAAAGCTAGTCCAGTTCAGCACCAATTGGAGGTAGCCCCAGTCCACCGAGTCAAAAGCCTTTTAAAAATAAATGAGGAGTAGGGCTAAATCTTGAGTCAATCGACGACGGTGGGCCAGGGCCGCGTAGAGTTTTTGGAGGCAGTGTGTCATGCTCCGGGACGGCATAAAGCCACATTGGTCTGGTTGTATAAATTTGGTCAGGACTTGTTTGAGTCGGTTAGCCAGTACCGTGGAGAAATATTTTAACTTCACAGTTAAGGAGTGAAATTGGGGGATCATCCATACATGATGTGGAGGGAGGTTGCGTCATGGGAATTACTACTATAGGGGCCAAGTTCCGTTCCGAGGGAAAAGGGCTGGTGCAATAGACCTCCTTAAACAGAGATAAAAGATAGTGGTGAGAATTTCTCAGAACGTGGTGTAATATTCCATAGGAAAGCCATCTGGGCCGAGAGTCTTTCCAGACACCAGACCAGACAATTTCTCCCCAACCTCTTAGTCCGTGAAGGGCTCCTTGAGTATGCGAGATTCAGTGGGGGACAGGCTAGAAAGAGGGACTGCATCAAGGAAAGGACCCGGAGAGACCACATTTCAGCCCACTGGAGTCGAATATAATCTTTTATAGCATTGAGCAAATGTCTGTGCAATCTCATGAAGGGTGTGTCTCAATCAGCCAGTTTCGTCTGTGATTTCAGGGATGATCCTATTCATTTGTTGATGGGAGGCAAGCCAGTAGAGCAACTTCAAGTTTTTATCTACCCCGCCATAGATTCTGGCCGTTGTGGCTCGCCAAAGGTGTTTGGCTGCCTCAAGGGAATGCTGACGGATGTCCTCGCGGAGAAGACCTAATTGACGGGAGACATCTTCCTGGGATCTGACGCAAGGCGTTGTTCCAAGCGAAGTGTGCGTGCTTCTAGTAGGGTGATAAGGGAGGAACGCTCATGCTCCTGGGCCCTAATGCATCTCTTTGTGAAGCCCCATAGTGTCGCTTTACTAGCAGCCCACAAGATGCCAACTCGTTGCGACCGACCCTTCATTATTATGAAAATAAGTTTGAAGTTCAGTACGAAGTGACTGAACAAATGTCTTATTCTGAAGATAATAGGCATTGAGACGCCACATGGGGCGTAGGCCTGATGTAGGGGGTCCAAGATGAAGGAATAGAGAAGAGTGATCCAAAATCCCATGTGGTAATATTTGAATTTGTGTTAATAATCGACAATCAGGGGCGGGCAATAAAATTAAATCTATTCACGAGTGAGTATGAAAGGCCATTGAGGTGTATGTAAACTGGCGAAGTCACGTGTGCCACGTCTTCAAGGCATCACAGAGACCTAGGTTAGAGGTCCAATCAGTGAGATGGCGCCCCCAAGTTTGTCGAGAATTGGTGGGGGATCCAGTGGTATCTAACCGTGGATTTATCACGGCTTTAAAGTCGCCCACTATTACTTCCTGTGGGAGATGCAGAAGAAGCTTAGAGAGGTCTCGAAGGCAGGCACCAAGAGAAGCAGGCAGTGCGTAGACGCACACCAAAATAACCACTTGTCCCTCCAACATTCCTGTCAGAGCAATGAAGCGTCCTTGCAAGCCACGCGTTTCGTGGGAAACTGCGAGGGGGAAGAACATCACAAGAGGATAGCAACTCCTCTGGCCCCGCAGGAATACCCTGCATGAAAGACCCTGTTGTATCCCTTTTGGGCCAGGAAAGAGCAACGCTCTCCCATAAGGAGAGTCTCCTGAAGTAATAGCACCTTGGGGAGATTGCAACGGGCAAAGGTGAAGACCGCGGCTCGTTTCACTTGAACCAGTAGACCGTTAACATTCCTAGACACTATTCGAAATGTCATGTTTATGGGGGATGGGAGTGATTGTAGACAGTGGGCAATACAAGGTCGAGACCTGTCAAGGTCCGGTATTTTGGCAAAGAATATGACAATCAATCAATCAGGGAATTGTAAGCGTGCTACTCACCTGTGAGGGTCTCAAGGCGCTGGGGGGAGGGTTAGCAGTTCCATTCAGCCGAAGAGCCAGGTCTTGAGAGTCTTCCTGAAGGTAATGGTAAGCTACGAGGGTTTGCCACTGCAAAACTGCATTCACCGTTATTTCAAAAGTGTGTGTCAAAACCTAAAAGGGAGAAAAAGGGGTGAACTAATATGCAACGCATAAAATAACACTGAAGAAACAACAACTTACAAATAAAACCCAGCCCCCCAACTGCTACCCCTTCCCACACTTCTACCCTAGAAGCATCTGTCATCCTGAAAAAATGGTTCATTAAGAAAAACAAAATACACTCCAATGTAGAAACATCAAAGGGAGCAACCTCATCAAAGATAAAGCGTGAGGAGTAGTAGCCGCCATTCTATTTGGAAAGAGTGTCCATAGGAAGAACCTTTGAACTACTGGGTAAATGTTCGAGTGAGCATGTCTGGGAAACAGCTAAGACAATTCGTGGAGCCTTATTTCATGCAGTTGTCAAGATTCAATCCCAGTCAGATTGCAGAGCTGTGGGAAAGATCAGGATCCGTGTGAGGAGCAGCTGGATCAAAAGACAACGAGTCAGAGGGTTTGTCTATCTTCAGTCCCTATTCCTCAGCCTTGGAGGCAGGGTTCGAAGCAAGCAGAGATGGTGGCAGTGGCTGTATCTTGGGGGATCGCGAGGGTAACTCAGATCTAAGAGTGCTACGTCTTCTCTGAGACCGTGTGCGTTGCTTGCGGGGCTTAGGCAACAACCGCGATTCCAGATTGTCAGCAGAGTCCGGTCAGGGTAAAGAGAAGGTAGTGGATCCATATAGTAGACGATCCTCTGTAAGCCACTGCCATGCAGACTCTGGAGTATCAAAAAACTATGATTTGTTGACATGAATGGCACGGAGTCTAGCTGAGAATAACAGAAGATATTGAAGTCCCATGGCCCTGAATTTCTGTTTAACCTCCATGGAGGAACGTCGCCGCTGCTGCAGCTTGCGGGTGTAATGAGGAAAAAGGAGGACTTTAGTGTCACCACACCCGAGGTCTGAGTGCTGTCAAGCCTCCCTGAGGATAGCATCTCTATCTCTGTAATTAAGAATGTGAGAAATTATTGGTCTAGGCGAGGCTCCCAGCAGAGGCATAGGGGTCAGGGCTCCGCGCTCCCTCTCAATCGCAAACCAGGAGGACAAATGTTCAGAGGGCATCCAGGATTTAATCCAGCGTTCCACATAGTCCGCTATCCGTTGGGGTTCAACACCCTTGGCTTCTTCTGGAACTCTAATGATGCGTATATTGTTACGTATGGAGTGGTTTTCAGCATCTTCAGCGCGTCTATGGAACTCTGTCATGCCGGTGAGTAACGTAGAGACTTGGGTCTTCAGAGTGGAAACGTCATCTTCAACCGTGGAGATCCGAGATTCAGCTTCCATTATACGTACAGTGCTGTTTCGAAGATCCTGATGCAGCAATGCCACATCCATCATCACCTTACCGATTTTTGTCTCCACTGCGGCCTATGATGTCTGGATAGCTTGTAAGATAGCAGTAAGTTCACTAGACGGAGAGATTGATTTATCACTTTCAGGAGGGCATGGGGGGCCGCCGGTAGGTCCAGTAGTGTATGGAACCATGCGTGTCTGTGAGGAAGCAGAACGGGTGGGTTTATCCTTACCCATTGCAGATCCCAGAACAGACAGGGCTTGAGGGGGGAATGTGAAGATCGCAGGTCAGTGCATTGGTAAACCCAGTGCATGACAAGAGTTCGGGGTGGTTAGGAGAGCTCCTATGATGTTCTGTGCACTCAACCACCGCAGGCCTCTGACTCCCGAATAGGGTGGGTAGAGCGCTCAGATACAGGGTGTCTCTTACGGCTTCAGCTGCGTCGCAGTAGGTGGGAGGCTGCACCAATTTTTCCAAAGACCAGGTCTGTGGGCATCCGAGCCTCCACCCAGGTTGAACCAGTATGCTGAAGCCAGTGCCCAGAGAAAGATATAAACTAAAAGAGGGGACAGCCACTTGGCTAAATGAGATCATTGGTCATTTGAGGGGTCACCTGTGGGAGTGAAACAGTATTGGACATGGAGGAAGCATGTGAGACACCCGTATCTGAAATGGTTGATGACTGGTCAGACTGATCCAAAGGAGCATCTTGAAAGGACGCCACCACCTCCAGGGCAGACAAGCGGCCGTGCTGGAACTGCTCAGGAGAAGGGGAGCGCGGGACCAGGGGACGACCTGGCCAGCCGTACCCAGAGCGACGGCACCATCCAGTCCACTGCCCAGCTAGCCCCCGTCGATCCGTCGGAGCAAGTGAGTTAGTCATCGTGGCTTCCAACCAGCCCCAAGCCTCGGACAATTCTGTGAAGAAGAACAGGTTGGTGTCTCAAATTACTTTCAATTTGACATGGAAGAGTAAAGCAGATTTCAGGCCCAAGTCTCTCAGTTTATGTTTGACTCCTAAGAAGGAGTAAATAAAGGATACGGTGGTTGTCTCAGAGAACCAGGGGGGACAGGCGAGCCATTTGAAGAACTGCATCCCGGTCTTTGAAATGTAGGAGTTTAGCAACAATTGATTGGTCCAGGTGTGCCCGTTCAATGGAGAAAAACAGGGTGAGATCCTCGGCAGGCACCAGCTCCCTGAACCACTGTTCCAGGTAGATGATCATGTTTGGGCCCCCGCAGCCCTCTGGTAGGCCAATAAGTCATATATAGCTTTGTCTACCTCAGCCCTCCGCATCAGAAGCTCTCGTCTCCAGCAGTTGTACTCCCTCCTTCAGGTCCCACAACTGTTTTTGGTGGTCAAACGCCTGGGCTTGAGGTCAGTCAGGGAACACTCTGTGAGGGTGACCTGCTCAGTGAACTTTCTCTGGTCCTGTCGAAGAAGGTTGATGTCCTCAGTGACTGCATCCACTTTTGCTTCCAGGAAAATCCACAAGTCTCAATTGCCATCAGGATAGCGTCAAGCTTGTCTGGGAGTGGGGGGCACCAAGTGTTCCTGGGCCCGGGTCTGGGGACCGCGCAGGCAGTGTTGACATTTTGGTTGTTTTTGTATGCCCTATGGTATCTGGTAGGTAACACTCAGGCCCGCTTGCTCCTGCTCTCCTACCAGGGGGAAAGGGAGGCGGAATGAGCAGGCCAGTGAGTGTGATGTTGCCGAGACCTCAAGTAATGGTTTGTCCATGAGGAGGGACCTGCTTACCCTGCCACTGGTGCTCTCCTGTGGGGCAGGGCAACACAAGCAGCCCCTGTGTGTCCAAGAGAGAAGGGGGTGAAAATGTGTTAAACCCCTACCGATGTCACTTCAGGTAGGGCTTCTGGCCTTCACTGGGGAAACGGTAGAGAAGTGTTTTTCAAGGGCTACCTCAACTGCAGGTGTACGGATTACCAGAGGGAAAACCCATACGAAGAGCAGGCAGTCTGGCCAGACTTCACAAGCCTCCCTCCGTGACTAGCCGTGTGGTGGCCTCCCAGCACGTTCAGGTGGCACGCTCCAACACCCCACAACCGAGGATCCTTGTCCTTATTAATAAATTTAACATAAAATAGCGAAAAATAATAGAACGTAAAATGAATATTTTTATTAGTTATGTCACATATATTTTCATATTAATAAAGATTAAATATTAAAAAATGAATATCATGTAAAATTAATATTTTTTAGTAATTATGTTACACGATATATATTTATATCAATACAAACATATATGTATGTGTTTGTGTATTTATATAAGTATTTATATATAGTATTAAATATTAGTGGAATATATTTAATTTAAATGATATTAAATGTATATATTGAAATATTTAACATTTACTACTTTAAACTCTACATATATTAAACAAATTAATATTTTTGTCTTTTTCTGAACGACAGCGTCAACAATTTTTTTTCCTGATATTTTTGTAATCATCATTATAAGTGTAGGAGTATGATATTGTGGTAAATGATATTTATGAGATGATATTTTTGTCGACGACATTGTTTAACATGATATTGTGTCAGTGACTCCCCCTCAGAGTATGTAAAAAATCTTGGGTCTTGATGGACCAAAACCGTCTCTCCCCAAACAGATCAGCCAGGTTTCCACTACTTGTTTTGCTTTAATCAAAAGGCTGAGAAAAATATTTCCTCTATTACCCGCCGCCATGCATAACACAGTCATCCATGCCCTTGTGACCTCCAGGCTAGACTACAGGAAATCCCTATACTTGGGCATCCCAGAACACCTGATGCAGCACTTCGAGGTTGTGCAAAACACAACTGCTAGACTAGCCCTCAATCTTACCCCCTCCTCGCCAATCTCCACTATGCTCAAAGATCTTCACTGGTTACCTATTAGGAAATGCTCTATCTTCAAATCTTTATCTTTGGTCCATAACACTATACACAAGAAAGGGCTGCTTAATTTACAGGAGGCACAATTTCACATTTATATGTCCAGCAGCTCCCTCCGCTTTTGGTCCAAGTTTCTGCTATCCACTGCCTCTGTGTATCACTACAGGGTCAGTGGCTCCTTCCACTATCTCGCCAGCAAGTACTGAGATGCCTTTCCCTTTTCCATATGTTCCATCTCCAACCTTGCGGTCTTCAGAAAGCTCCTCAAAGCTTGGCTATTCTAGATTCTCTCATCTTGCACCTCTTCTCCCAGTGTTTCTTCTTTTAGCACCAGGACGTCCCTTGGGGCAACTGCCCTGCTTTACACACTTTGACATAACAAAACAAAATATAGCATATAGTAATTTATATAACTTGGAATTTAGTAATTTTTAAAACACACCTTAAGGGTCTGGTGAAAGTGTCACCCCATGATTTTTTATATTTACAGTTTTCATCCATTTGAGTACACATTATGTGTAATAAATATGTACGGCACACAGAATCACCAAAGAATTCAGTGGTCCTAGAAAACAACAATGCTGTGTGGGTAGCAGAATGTACAAACATTTGCTTGCAGTGTGTACTACAATTCATGTTCTTTTCTTCTTTCCTCAGACCATCCAGATGTCCCTGCCAGACGCCGTCACCCTGAGTCCCAGGTATGGAATTCTGGCATCAATGGGAGCAAGCTGCTCAATTGCCCAAAAGAAGGTGGCACCCATAATGGTTGATTTCTGTCAGTGGATGGATCTGCAGGAGGAGGAGGGTGCAGTTGCAGCCACCTCCTCTGGTGCCCAGCAAAGAAGCCAGCATGCACCACCATCGTCAAAGTCACTGCAGGCGGCCAAGAGTATCGCCGTGCCCCATAGTAGCCAACGCCCACAACTACAGAGGTCCTACTCTGGGATGTCTTAATAAAGCCTGGAGGAAGTGAAGGAGGCCCAGAAGGACATTTTAAAAAGACTAGAGGAACCTAGTAACGAACTGAATTTTGTAGTATGTTAGTAGTAGCACTACAGTACTACTAACATACTACAAAATGCTGCTCATTCACCTACATGTGGAGGTCTTTGCCTCCACCTCTCCTATCTTTATTGTGCAGAGATCTCTACCTCCAACTACGAATATTTCTGCACATTTAAGTTTACGTTTTAGTAGTAAATGTGGGAGGGACAGCAGAAGTGAATGGAAAATGGGGAATACTTACTACAAAATAGGGGAGGTTAAGGGAGGAGTAAGTAGGGTGTTAGAGACATGTACTCACCCACAAAAGAGTATTGAAGAAAAACAACACTTTACTCTGGTAATACTAGAATACACGTTTATTTAGACGGGTCAAGGATGTGTGTTGACTGATGGAGAATATCAGCCACCATACACTTCCTGAGACTGAAAACACAAGCAGTATATATGCAAATTTCCAAGGTCAGATGTCATTTGGTTCCCCGTACAAACAAAATGTTTTACATCTTATGAGGTGTGTGACATAATTTAAGCAAGGCTTGCTGCAGTTAGAAACATGCTATCCTCCTAAAACACGATAATAAAATCCTTAACAGTTTAGCCTTGTACAGTGATATATGGTAAGCAATGTGCGGGGATAGCAAATGTCTCAAACCAAAAACTGCTATTTTGAATTCTTCCAGGGTTAACAGGGACGAAAAGTGAACAGCTTGGTGTCGAAAAGAGGAGCACTGGTCAGGAGGTCATCTGCACACACATTTAAATTTTGTTTTTCTCGTCATCGGCACTGTCGTGTTTTTCATTTATCTTACACAACAGAAAACCCATTGCTATTCACAAACTGCCATTCTATAGTTACTGCAGCTTAAAAGGACCCAAAAAAGTGGTTAATATACACCAGTTCAGGGCTGGAATATGTCTAGCACTGCAAATGGCCACCACCGGTACTGGAACACCCTCCCATAGTGAATAATGCAGACAAGGACTTACAATAAAAGCCCGCAGCTTTAACATTTTCAAAATATAAATAAATGTTATTTATTGTTAACAAAAATGATCTATAAATAAAACCTGATTATTAGTTTATTATAAAATATGTTACTATTTTTGAAATAATTCAACTAATTTAAATTAAGTTTATACATTACTTCGAATATTTATTACTACATAATAAATAAATGTACATTTTATACTTCAGGTGTTTTTTTAATTAAACCTTAATAAAAGTAATTTTAATTGAATTTAGTATATTCAAAATAATTAAATATTTAATTCAAAACTAAGTTAATACTGTACCATGTTTTTTTTATTCTACTTTAAAATAAATATCTGTAATTAATGTACATTATTAGTAAAAAATATGCTTACTATTTTTTAAAGTTTAATAAACTTTTAAACCTTACCCTATACCTTACCACAGGGAGCTCTCCTCCTCAGTGACAGAGACTTCTACCTAGATGTGAAAAGCTACAAACAGTAACTTTAAACTTGTATATTAGGATTTACTCCTGAATTCAGGAGGAGGGGACATGTAAGTCTACACTTTTGAGTAACTTTACACTTGTAAATGGCGAATGGAAAAAAGTAGTAAAGTAACTCAAAAGTGTACGAGTAAATATAATTCAAATCTACACATGTAAATGTGCATTTGCGAATAGGGCACTGGTTGTTTTAAATGGTCATTTAAATTATCATTAGGGAGGGGAAGGCTTGTTTCGAGTGCCATGCATGTTACAAGTTGCAGGCCAAATTATGACTTTTGGCGGAGTGGTGGCGCGGCGGTGCTAACCGCCACGCCACCGCTCCCCCGAAGGTCGCTGCCGCCGACTTGCCAGATTATGACCACTTTTGTGGTCTGGCGGGTGGGAGGAGTGGTGGTCCTGCTGCAGTGTGTCTTTCAAAGGTGGCAGTGCCTTTGAAAGAGGCACCGCAATGGGAACCCCAAACGGAATTCCTGTATGGCATGGACTCAAAAGCCCATGCCATACAGGAACCTGGGTGCATGCACACAGGGAAGCACATGTTGTGCCCCCCTGTATGCATCCCCAGGCGGAGGGGCACAGTAGGGCCCGCTTCGTATCAGCACTGCCAGCCTTTTCATGGAGGAAAGACCTTCATCAAACCGCTGGCTGTCCTGAAACTTGTAATATGCATGACGGTGCCACAGCGGCACCACCTGCATATTACATAGCCCCTGATCGCCGTGCCACCGCCAGGGATCGGCGGTTCCCTGGTGGAGCGGGCGGTCCAATTATGGTCTGACCGCCCAAGTTGTAATTGGGCGGTCAGACCGGTGGTGTGGTGGTGGGTGGACTGCCACTGCTACTCCACCACGGGTCTGCAAGTCCTTGGCCTGCCAGACTCGTAATTTGGCCCTTAGTGATTTTTAAGGTTTAGGGAGGGGGTGAACCTGTTGTAGGTGGAGGTTTTTTTTTGTGTGAACTATTTTTTTGCTATTATTGTTATTAGTTATTTTGTTTGTTTTACTGTTTATTGTACCATCCACATTAATTAAAATGTGGATGCTCCATCTACCTGCCAACAGAGTCTGAGCCCCGAAGCTGGCCCATTACAAAGAAATTGTCCACCCTCATTGTCCTCACTCTAGTCTTTACTTGACCTGAACTCCCTTACACGGTTAACCCGATTTAGGCCTCTAGTCTACTCAACTTGAGTAACAGTTGGAAAACTGACTATGCATAACCCTTACCTCCCTCCTTTATGACTGGATGTCACATGAGCACCGAACTTCACATCAGAAATAATATCTGTGCACTGCCCTACTCTTTGAAACGTGTCAACCCTTACCACTATGGGATACTACTTACAACAACCATGAAATAGAGATGAGGGGGGCGTGGCCAAGCAATATGGATGACTAGATGCTCCTTAACGGCGCTACCGTTGGCAAAAGAAATATCCTGCATTAATCCGCACCCATCAGGGTCGTCTCTGCCCCCACATCACCGCAATAAGGCCTGCATTACTGGGACCGGGGCCACGGACAGTAAAAACTGCCCTGAGTTCCCGGGTGCACCACAACATAGGGGCCGAACTAGGCAACACTGGGCCTCGAGATCCTGTCACCAAAGGAAAAAGGCAGCAGGGTAAACAGCAACTGCACTATCTAGGCTAGTCACAAGTGTGATTTACACTCGTATTGCCCACCTCATATGGCCAGCTGCCACATGACCACAAATGAATACAGAAGAAAAGGCTGATGAGAGGCAATACACAAGATCAACAATAGTGCAGTACACAAAAAATAAAGTTAATTTAGCAGGCGTTGTTGGTTTCTGCTTTTTATTTTTCAAAATCCTCTGTACAAATATGGAAACAGCCAACGCGTTTCACCCTTCACAAGGGCTTCTTCAGGGCAAAGAGAGGGTAACGAAAATTTGCATGTCAACGTTATGAATCCAGCGGTACACGTACTTGCGATGCATCCCTATTGGTGGACGATGTCTCCAGAAATGAAGGCCTTATGCCGCTAGCGTGTACCCTTAAACCCGTGGTCCAATTTCAACATCCGTTGCCTCCAAAAGGTGGTGAAGTAAATCCTATGGCACTATAAAGCCTGCAGTGTAATCGGTTATTGTGCTTCAAGTATCCAGGTATCAGTAATCCTGGCGAGCCCTTGTCCGGCAGCAGCAGTCCGACCGATCCGAGATCCTGCCCTGCCATAGAAAGACGCCGTGGCCCTGACCGAGAGAGTACCTCTGAAATAAGCCCTGCTGTCTTAGAGCAGGCGGCTGCGGGTCTAGAGGACTTCCTGCTGGCCGCAGCGGGAGACATGGGCACGCTCGGATGGGGCCCTGGGTGTGGCTCGTGGGCTGTTTGGCCGAGATGCCTTGGACCCGCTTGAGCTGCGGGCCGGCCATTGCGGCACTGGCCTGAGCACCTCTCAAGTGCTGGAACAGTTCCAGCACGTAAGGGGATGACCTGCAGGGTCACAGGCAGAGCAGGTTCAGGGCCGCAGCTGTGTCGCTGAGGGCCTGGAGGCCAGGGGACCCCATGGGATGACGGAGAGCATGCGCATAACCCCGACGGGTGCCATTTAGATTCGGGTGCCTTCCTGGCTAGATCGGCCCACCATGCAGTGTCCAGCAGACTTGGGGCCCTGAGAGAGTGTGTCAGGCAGCAGTGATCACCTTCTGGAGTGTTGACGTTGCGACGCGTCCTTGTGATATGAACTGTGGCCTCTTGCCCCGTATCGGGGCATGAAACATATGGGGAGCGTGATGAGGCCCTCAGGTGCTGGGTGCTTGTTGGCCTCCTACAACACGAAGACCCTTTTTCCCTGATTGCGGTGCTCCCAGCGCACCCCCACGGCAAGAGATCACACCCCAGGCCCCTAGGATATATAAGGACTGCGGCTTCCCCCCCGGGGGTACAAATTTATTGACTGCTGCCTAGTGGGGAAGAGAGCACCCCTTAAACACTACTAGGGCCCATACAAATGATGCCAGAATACGAGGCCTAATATAAAGGACAATGTGAATGTGCTGCTGTCGCAGAGTGCAAGTGCAGCTGCGGCGCGCCCCGGCTGGGAGCCCCGATGCCTTAGCCCAATGGATATCACATCAGCAGCAAGCACCGCTTGAGACAACAACTGCGCAAAGAAACCCGCCACTGGCCACTCTGGGCCAGTGAGATCGGAGACTGCTGTTGGAGGAGAACTGCTCAAGCTACCCGTACAAGGGTGGGAGTCCCTGTCTCCTGTCTCGGGCACGCTTCTCCTGGCTTCCGTCATAGGGGTCAGGGAGTTGGAGCGCTAGAAGCTTTGGAACCCCCTCCGTAGAGCCTGGGACACCCAGGGGTAAGGACATCACACACACAGTGGTGCAGGTGGGGGGCTCCTGGATCCATAATTTAGGCTCCCGGAGCCATAGAGAAAGACAAGCTGACTAAACCAGCATAGTTCAATAAGACTGTGAACTATACCCACACCATGCACACCACATGCACCCACACCATGGAACCCAAGGTTCCACCACCAAGTGCGGAGAAGGTGCTGGCAGAGGGAGACGGAGTGGTGACAAACCCTGCACCGACACTCACAGATCTAATGGTGGTGATACAAAGGTCAAGAACCGAGCTGGTTACAAAAATAGACTCAGTCGCAATCTTCTTTGTACTGATCTCCAGAAGGTGGCAGACCGTGTCACCACCGCGGAACAGAACGTGGATGCCTTACAACAGGAGGTCCATACCCTCTGTGGTACAGTTTCCGCCCTCCAGAAACTGACAACTCATCTCGATGAACACATAGAGGACGCTAAGGGCAGATCCTGAAGGAATAATTTACGATTTGTGGGTTACCTGAGAAAGCTGAAGGGCAGTCGATGGAATTGTTCCTCTAAGACTGGATCACCAATACCTTGCATCCTAAAAGACTGTCCAAATATTTCACCACAGAGAGGGCACATAGAGCTCTGGCCCCCGCACCAGGTGCCCATCTGAGAGCCATGATTGCTCGTCTGTTTAATTTTTATGATCGGAAACCTATACTCCTGGTTGAGGGGAAACCCATCTCAATTTTTCCCGCCTATACACAAAAAGTCCAGGAAGTGTTATATTTCATATAGGTACCCCGATATAGGTCCAGGTAACATCATAACCCTTCACCTACATTCTCTCCTATACTACATACATAACGGATTTGAGGGACTTACCTTTTGCCTAGTTACAATACTATACACAGTACGTAGGGTTTTCCCTGAACACTGGCCTCATAAATTATGCATGAGGATTCTTAGTTTCTTGGAACACAGCAGGACCACCATCTCCTGCATAATAACTGTGTATAAAGTTCATTCCTGAAGGCATCCTAAGTCCGACACTGGCACAGCAAGGTAGAACACCTGGGGATACCGTAGGGTCAGGTAATGGGGTTGGCTTTATCCTAGAGGGATTCTTGGCTTTACACCTACTCACATGCTAGGTACATTTAGGTACATCTAGTTAGGGTGCATCGTAGGAGTACACATTTTATTGCCATGTATTTTATATACTTGCCTGCAGTTATGATTTTAGCAAAATGGTAGAAACCTACCATCTGTTTACTTTCTTAGTGCTGCTACTCATTTATATATGCTACTGTCTACTGGTGATTTCAGTACACTTATGTTATGCAAGAATAACAACTGTTCAATAAATGCTTATTGAAAAACGTCCCAACCGTTTATTTTGTGTATCTCTCTGAGAACAAGTGAGCACGAGTGACTGAGCGAAAAGTAAGTTACTGTTTCCACGGTCCTGAGGGATCAGGGTTGTCATGTTCAATAGTTGCCAAGAACTATTCTCTCCTTGGTAAGAGGAGGTTATAGTGGCATTGCGAGCTAGCTGGTACACAGGCTAACATACCCGGTGGGGGTGTCTGGAATCAGTCTGGACATCAGTCCCGCAGTGTATGTTGTCTAAACGCGCAGATCCTATATTGGTCTTATAGGAACTACACGACATGGCACTGCCAACGTTGGTATTGGCACTTATTTAACAGTTAAATCTGAGTAGTTCAGTCGTGCTATTCTCAGAGACCCCTACTCACATTTCCCCAGAGACGTCTGGAGTGGGAGGGAACAAAATCCGCCGCAGCTAAGTATGAAAATTCCTATGTATTGGCTGTTGGTTTAATCAAGCTTGAAGTGTTCCTAATTGTGCATAACACCTTATCCCAGTTCCCTTGAAACGCTCTCCTTTCTAAAAATAATGACTGAGCAGGGAGACATAGATGAAGGGAATGCACTAAACTTCACAACAGAGGAAGATGATGCAGATGCAATACACATTGCAGACAATGTTAGAAATGCCGTCATCCTAAAACTAGTAGCATATGGTGTTACAATTAGGGGTGGGCAAGTGACCTTCGTGATTGAGGCACACGAATCATATAGAACAGAGGTATTCTATTCATGGATTAGATTCCCGTAGGCAAATGCTTTGACAAAAACATTTCACTACTATGTCGAAGATGACATACCGAATGAATACAGTCCATATGAGGACATTAAAATTCCACTCACTTACCACGAACATTTTTACTGGTTTAAAGGTGCCCTCCCCCATACAAGAAATAGAGTAAGACTCGGCCCGCTCGGACGAGACGGAGCAACATGGCCAGTACTAGCGGTCTACACACCACATCCTGACAATGATACAATGCCAGGAGGAGACTTACTAGTACAGCATAAAGAATTAATAAGACTTTACAGAAACATGACACAGTTTGTGATGAGAACACTCACACTTCAGCCAACACCGGCTACACAACCAGGACCAGTTCAAAATAATACAACCAAAATTACACTCACAAACACTGCACGCAGTGATGGGTAAAATGCCCACTAAACGTGAACAAATGCCCTTCTGGATAGCACAAAAAATAACACAGCTGGAGGCAGTGTTTCCGCACACTGGTCCTAAGGAAAAGCATAGAATACTGATGATTTGCTTGCCGATGGGGATAGCTCCTCTATAGAAGATTGTACTTCTTGGGGTACAGTTTTCGCTGCAATATATACCAGGACTCATGGTATCCCTTCTTTAGCGGTAATACCAGATGTATTAAGACAAATACAAAACGAGTATGGAGCAGAACCTGCTCTAAACTTAGGGATGATGTTGTTAAATAACTTTGCCCAGGTATATATGCGATAATATTAGCAAATATTAAAGGGAAAGCATCATCAGTGGCAATACGCCAACGTCTTAGAGATTTCACTCCATTACAACAGGAGACAGAGCTACCTAAAATAATTGAAACTGCTTATGCGGAATTAGCTAGAGACAGTCTGGGAGCTAGACCTGTAAAACCTCAACTAGTGGGAGGTACAGATAAAGAACAGGCAAAGCAAACACCGGTTTCTTCAAAAAAGAAATGGGACAATAATAAACAGCAAAAGAACAGATCTCACTCCACAACAGGAGCCCCCAGAAAGGAGATACAATCTTAGGAATAGAGATAACATTAAAAAACTTGACAGGTATGAGGACACTGATACACGGTCCTCTCGTTCCTTTCAGGGTTCATCAAAAAACTCTGAGAGGGAAGGACGGTCAGAACAGAGACAAGAAGAGAGTACAAAGCCCAGAGACAGGCAACGCACTTCGGACTACGCTTCAAAGAAAGAAGAAAATCCCAAAGCAAAACCTCAATTTAAAAAGAAGAAGGTAGCAGGTCTCAACGTTAGACATGCCCAGAATTCTGAGGACTCAACTACTGAACGGGGAATGGGCTCTGACGATGCTAGACAGCGCAGCAGAAGTAACAATAGCTCGCCGGAACCTGATGGAATTTCTGGTGACAGCGGAGTTGAGTGAGTATATCACGGTGGAAACACCTGATACTAGGGTGTTTGTCCCACACAAGTTACATGAAATAACACTCCAAATGGAGGGAGAAAAGCCTAGACAAGTGAAGGGTCTCTTTTGGGAGAACCTGACTTCTGGCTACGATATCCTATTAGCAGAAAGAGATTGGCCGCCTACTATTGTTATGGAATGCCCAAAGGAAGAAACTGTAATTTTTCCAGCTTTCTTCGACCTAGTCCCCATACACCTAAAACATACATATGCACAGGAGTGGGCGGTAGCCGTTGCTCCAGCATTATACCGCAACCACGTTGGGTGGGATAAGGAGTCACCCCACCACATAATTCCAATTAAAACAAACCCAACTCCACAAAGACAGTATCCTATAAAACAGGAAGCTAAAAAACAGGTCAGGGAGATCCTAGATCAACTTAAATACCAAGGTGTAATTGAACCATGCACCTCGTCAATGAATAATCCTTTGTTTCCGTAATGAAACCCGACAATTCATATCGTCTAGTTTTAGATTATAGACACCTGAACTCATGTACAAAGACATTTGCAGTTCAGAATGCACACAGTGCCGCATTAATGAATAACATTGTGCGGAAAAAATACAAAACAACATTGGATATCTCAAATGGATTTTTCTGCCAAAACATAGCACCTGAAAGCAAATATTTGACAGCCTTCTCAGCGCTAGGGTCACAGCGTCAATTTTGTCGACTCCCCAAGGGTATAAGAATAGCCTGGGGTTATTCTCAAGAAGGGTAACAGAGTTACTACAGAATTTGGATGAGGAAGCATTATCCTATGTAGATGATATTTATCTGTCAGATGATGACTTAGAGGAACACTTGAACAGGGTGAGCACCATAATTTTGGGTTTCGCCTCTGAGGGCTACAAATTTAATTTAAAAAAATCAAAAATAGCCCACCTCAATGTCCTATTTTTGGGATATGAGCTTTCAAGTGAAGGCAAAAGCCTGGCAGCCCATTTTTTAGAAAAGTGCGTGCTGCTCCAGCCTCCAAAATCATTGAAAAATTTAGATTCCATGCTGGGATTTCTGAATTTTGGCAGGACATACATTTTGGATTATGCAGAGAAAGTAAAACCTTTCTACGACCTCATAAGACCTGACTTTTCAGTTAGACAATGGACACAGGAACACACAAATATACTTCGTTCCCTACAAGCTATGATATCATCAAAACACTTACAGACACGCGTAAGCGTACGCAACCTGGTGATCTGCGTAGTCGCAGGTCAATCAGGGTACACTTACTTAACCTTCAATGAAGGCGAAACAGTACCACTTGCATATAAATTGCATTTGTACACAAACGCTGAAATGCGTTTTGCGCCCACAGAAAAAATTCTGACAGACTGCTGTAATGAGAGAAAGAGCACTGGCTCAGGTGAAATGAATAATTGTCATAACCCAGGTACCGGCCTTAGAGGCTGCCACAAAGGCAAATGTCCCAAATGCGAAAGCATTACATCCAAGATGGATACAGTGGGCTAATTCTCTCACTGCAACAGATGTAGAATACAGATATGACCCTAGTCTAAAAACACAAGCATTCCTGCAAAACGAACAAGAATATCCTCTACCAAATGAAATAATGCCTCTAGATCGGTATGAATACATTATTTACACCGACGGATCTGCTCAACCGACCATTGGAAGTAAGGAACAATACAGTGCAGCATGCACTATTGTTAATGGTAGGATGCAGGACGGCAAGTTCCGTCCAAGCTGTACAAAAACGCAGTCTCTTGTAAACTGCACGGCTCAGTTGGCAGAATTAAAAGCACTACTACTGGCACTGATAAATACGGATCCAGAATTCCCCACACTGATAGTGTGTGATTCCTTTTACTGTGTCCAGTCATTCAACGAATACTTCCACTATTGGGGACAAAATGGGTTCAGAGATTGAAAAGGTGGCACAATCAAACATAGGAAACTATGGGAACAGGTAGCAGAGTTGAAGAACGAACTACCAAGAGCTCACGTGATACACACGTTGAGTCATCAACGTGATGGCGTCTCACGTTGAAGGGAATTCATTGGCTGATGAAGCCGCAAAGGGGCAGTACGCACTGCATCCGTAGCTGCAATCACTCGTTCAAAAACTAGGGTAGACGGTAGCACAATGGTAGCTGTGATTGCTTCACGCAAAAACAGCAAAGCACTACCAAAAGGTTTTCCGCTCAAGTACTCCTACAAGTTAGATGCAAACAACGTTCCATTTGCTCAGATTCCTGGAGTGGGGCATAGAGTAATACCAAACATGGATCGCAGGTTAGGTTTAATCTTGGCTGCACACGAGGGTCTGGGTTCTGCGCATACAGGAATTACGGCAACAGTTTCATTATTGAAACAACGCTATTGGTGGCCAGGGTTAACAAAGCAGACCAAAGACTTCGTCTTAAAATGCGATATCTGTCAACAGATAAAAGGGTCCACCGTAGCTCGTCCCGCACAGACACCTTTGTTAAGATCAGACAGACCACTCGCGTGCGTTTACCTGGGCCACTGCGGCCCCTTACATTCTGATGGGGCTTACAAGTATATCATGGTTCCAGTGGATTCCTGTTCAAGATTCTTATGGGTATGGCCTCAGCGCTCGGCTGACGCTCGAACTGTTATAAAAGATTTGAGAGTCTTCATAAGGACATACGCAGTTGGCGCATTACATTCTGACCGTGGCCCCGCGTTCAGCTCTCGGGCTTACAAGGAAGCCATGAGAAGTTTGGGTGTAGCATTGCAGTACTCCTCTCCGTACCATCCAGAGGGAAATTCAGTTGTGGAGAAGAAAAACCGGGACATAAAGCAATCTATAACAGCTAGGGTATTATGCTCTGGTGGTAGTTGGGTCAGTCACCTATATGGGGCCCAGCGGACCCTTAATAACCAGCCAAGAAGCTCTCTGGGAGGTGCCACTCCATACGAGGTCCTGTTTGGGACAAGAATGTGGGTACCTGATCTCGATTGTGAAAGCACAGTGGCGGATGAAAAACTATTTTACATCAATAAACGCTTGGCTGTTTTACAGGATCTGAATGAATCCAGAGCCTCTTTAAGTAACGTTGAGACAAAGAAAACCGCCACTGGGGAAGTCAAGTCAGCCATGGCAAGACCTGCCTGGATTCCTAAAGTTGGGGATCTGGTCAGAGAAAAGATTGTGGAGAAGAAAGAATTCAGGCCATCCTATTGAAAGCCTGTACCTGTCCTGGCAGTTGAAGGATCAAGAACTGTACTTCTACCGCCCCGTGCCGGAAAAGAAAAGAGATTCGTCTCAATCGATCTGATCAAACCACACTATGTGGCCGATACTGAATAGTAGGCCTCGTGGGCTCCTGAGTAGCTGACGTCCTCCTCTCGCTACAATACAGGAAGTTCAAACAGAAAGACTCATAACATTTGAAGAGTCACCTTTACAAAGCAACGGAATAGATAACAATGCAATGGAACTAGTTCCCCTTGACACAAACTTTCCAAATCAAAATGAAAGACAAATTTCAATTCAACCGGACAAGGATGTCTATGTCAACATGCTGCGACAAGAGCAATCGACAAATTCAACAAAACCTGCGGAGCTACCAAAAATAGACCGAACTGCATCTGGCTATTTCATCAACTTCGATACCTTTTCATTGGATCCAAGTGAACCTGAAACGACGCCAGCCCAACTTTCTCTCAAACAACGGATCAAAGACTTTTTTAACTTTCTCAGAAAGACTTATTTAGTATCACCTTGGCTAGAGCTTTGGATAATCACGGGTATACTATTTCTTCTTTTTTGGATAGGATCAGTAATTGTTTTCCATTTACTCATCAATGGAACTTATCTTCAACAGAGCTCTGCAACATCAAAAGTAAACTTAGTTTTAAAACCTCATGTTTCATCTCATCGTGAACAAAGAGAATTGTCCTTCGTGAACATTTCAGCAGTTCCTATACCGGATGTTATAGTGTGGGAGAAAGTAAATTATGATATATTTGGACCGACAGAGCTTTTAAAGATTCCACATTTGTTTTGGCTTTTTACTTTTTTTCGAAATTCCAAATTGAAACCTTTTGACCTGCATGGCTTTCAGATGCTTGTAGTTGTTCGGACTATATAAACGGACACTTTAGAGCCAATACTTGAATGATGTTATTTTGTAGAACACTTTTAAAGGGTTTTTTAATGCTTTTTAACTTCTCTTAAAAATGTTTTTATTATTTGTTGCGTACAAACCTCTAGACGCCTTGGTAGTACACTAGAATTTAGTTATGTCGTTGAGTCAGATGAGGAGTGGATGTTATATTTCATATAGGTACCCCGATATAGGTCCAGGTAACATCATAACCCTTCACCTACATTCTCTCCTATACTACATACATAACGGATTTGAGGGACTGACCTTTTGCCTAGTTACAATACTATACACAGTACGTAGGGTTTTCCCTGAACACTGGCCTCATAAATTATGCATGAGGATTCTTAGTTTCTTGGAACACAGCAGGACCACCATCTCCTGCATAATAACTGTGTATAAAGTTCATTCCCGACGGCATCCTTAGTCCGACACTGGCACAGCAAGGTAGAACCCCTGGGGATACCGTAGGTCAGGTAATGGGGTTGGCTTTATCCTAGAGGGATTCTTGGCTTTACACCTACTCACATGTTAGGTACATTTATGTACATCTAGTTAGGGTGCATCGTAGGAGTACGCATTTTATTGCCATGTATTTTATATACTTGCCTTTAGTTATGATTTTAGCAAAATGGTAGAAACCTACCATCTGTTTACTTTCTTAGTGCTGCTACTCATTTATATATGCTACTGTCTACTGGTGATTTCAGTACACTTATTTTACGCAAGAATACTGACTGTTCAATAAATGCTTATTGAAAAACGTCTCAACCGTTTATTCTGTGTATCTCTCTGAGAACAAGTGAGCACGAGTGACTGAGCGAAAAGTAAGTTACTGTTTCCACGGTCCTGAGGGATCAGAGTTGTCATGTTCGATAGTTGCCAAGAACTATACTCTCCTTGGTAAGAGGAGGTTATAGTGGCATTGCGAGCTAGCTGGTACACAGGCTAACATACCCGATGGGGGTGTCTGGAATCAGTTTGGACATCAGTCCTGCAGTGTATGTTGTCTAAACGCGCAGATCCTATATTGGTCTTATAGGAACTACACGACAGAAGAGCGGAAAACTTCATATCAGTAAAGAAACAAATGAGAGACTTAAACCTGAAGTATAACCTAATATTCCCTGTGAATCTATGTGTTCTCCAGGGAGGGAGAGTGTTCTTTTTCTTCAACCCAGGAGAGGTCTGCGAATGGTTGGACACTCTGAAGGGAAAAGTGGGCCAAGCAACGAACAGGGAGGGGACTCGATGAGGCAGAGCACACAAAGGCAATCTGCCTGCATTCGACGGCGGAATAACCACAGGAGAATCCTTGTGTTATGTTTCATATAGGTACCCTAATATAGGCCCGTGTAACATCATACCCTTTCACCTACATTACCTCTCCTACATTACACACTAACGAGCCTTTTAAGGATTGAACGTCTTTTATGGACTGAACCTTTTACCTAGTTCTAGGCCTGGGTGCAGAAGGAGGGTTTTTCCCGAACAATAGTGTTCTATGACTTCATCTTTAGACTGACACTGCATGAATAAAATATTCATGAGGCTACTTGGAAACCAGGCAGGGGCTATACACGACCTTCCTAATATCTACGCACAAGGTTCACCCCATACGTCATCCTCATACCCAACAATGGCTAAACACAAGAACAAGGGATAAAGGGACTCTATATACTTTTCTGTATAAACACAGCACCTCTTGCTATCAGTAGTTAGAGGGAACCGAGACTTCCAGGCCGACACACTGACCAGAGACGCTGAGGCTCCTGCATGCAGACGCTCCAGCTGACAGTGGTCTGAACATCCCTTGCGGGGTGTCCAGCTCGAGACCAGGAGAGGCTCCTACATTCTCACTTCAGGTAATGGGGTTCGACCAAATCCTAGAGGGATTCTTGGCTGCACACCTACTCACATGCTAGGTACACTTAGGTACATCTAGATAGGCATCGTAGGAGTACGCACTCTCTTTTATCAATGCATTTTATATTCATGTATTTATTCATGCTTATTGCAAGATGATAGAACTGTACTATCCTTTTATATTCATAGTACTGCTAATCATATATCTCTGCTACTGTCTAATGGTTGTTTTAGCTCATATACTTTACACGAGAATAACAACTGTTCAATAAATCCTTATTGAAACGCCCAGACTGTTTATTCTGTGTACCTCTGAGATAAACTAAAAGAGCACGAGTGACTGAGCGAAAAGTAGTACATTGTTTCCACGATCTTGAGGGATCAGGGTTGTCATGTTCTAAGGTTGCCAGAAACTAATCTCTCCCCGATAAGAGGAGACACTAGTGGCACTGTGAGCTAGCTTTTGCAAACAGGCTAACATTTCTCGGTGGGGGTGTACAGAATCAGTCTGCCACCAAGCCCACAGTTTATGTTATCCAAACGCGCAGGTCCTGCATGGGTACTATAGGAACTACACGACATGGCGCCACCAACGATGGTTGGGTTATTTAACAGTAGAATCTGAGTAGTTCAGTCGTGCTATTCTCAGAGACCCCTACTCACAAAACACCAGAGACGTCTGGAGTGGGTGGGCACAAAACTCCGCCACAGCTGAGTAGGCGAGAAATCCTATTTATTGGCTGTTGGTTAATCAAGCTTGAAGGACATTTAGTTCCTAAAATTCTGCATAACACCTTATCTTAGTTCCCTTGAACAAAACTTATCCTTTTACAAAATGACTGAGGAAAATAACCCAGTAGTAAATATACACCTCTCAGACGAGGAAGAAGATACAAATGCAATACAAATTGCACAAAAATTCAGACGCACTATCACCCTGAAACTAATGGACTATGGTTTAACATCTAGGGGTGGCTTAGTAGCTTTCGTGATTGAGGCACACGAATCAAACAAAACAGAGATATTTTATTCGTGGGTTACATTCCCAGCAGCAGATGCAAGAACACAGACATTTCACTACTATACAGAAGGAGATGCACCACGGGAATATGGTCCTTGCGAGGACACAGAAATTCCACTCACTTACCAGGAACACCTATACTGGTTTAAAGGCGCCCTACCCCATATAAGACACAGAGCAAGATTAGGTCCGCTCGGAGGAGACGGTGCAACATGGCCAATATTAGCGGCCTACACACCACATCCTGACATTGACACAATGCCACAGCCAGACTTACTCTTACAACACAAGGATTTAATCAAAATCTACAGAAACCTGACACAGTATGTCATGAGGACTTTCACAGTCCAACCAACATCAGCTGCAACAAATGGAACTCAGTTTCAGGGTACAGCAACTAAAATTACACCACAAACATTACACGCAGTAATGGGCAAAATGCCCACGAAACGTGAACAAATGCCATTCTGGGTAGCTCAGAAAATAACTCAGCTAGAGGCAGTATTTCCGAATACTACCCCATTTGAAAAACACAGAATGTTAACAATCTGCTTGCCCATGGGGATAACACCACAAGTAGAGGACTGCACCTCTTGGGGTACAGTCTTTGCTGCCATATATACCAGGACTCATGGTATTCCTTCATTAGCAGTAGTACCAGACGTATTAAGACAAATACAAAATGAGTACGGAGCAGAACCTGCCCTAAACTTAGGGATGAAGTTATTAAATAACTATGACCAGGTATCAGCCATAATACTAGCTAATATTAAAGGGGAAGCAGCTTCAGTGGCAATCCGCCAACGCCTAAGGGAGTTCAGTCCGTTGGATCAACAACACGAACTGCCCAAAATAATTGAAACTGCATATGCAGAATTAGGCAGAGACAGTTTGGGTGGGAAAGCATTAAAACCACAACTGATGGGCAGTCCTGAAAAGGACACTACAAAGCAGACACCTGCTTCTTCTAAAAAGAAGTGGGATAATAAAAAACAACAAAACTTTAAAAACAGATCTCAATCCCGAGGCAGATCTCCTCCACAGGAGCCCTCTGAAAAGAGGTATAACCTCAGGAATAGGGATAATATTAGGAAACCTGACAGGTATCAGGATACTGATACACGTTCCTCTCGTTCCTTTCAGGGCTCGACGAAAAACTCAGAGAGAGAAGGACGGTCAGAACACAAAGAGGAGCGTACAAAGTCCAGAGACAAGCAGCACGCTCAAGACTATACTTCCAAAAAGAAGACAAACCAAAATCAAAACCACAGTTTAAGAAAAAGAAAGTTGCAGGCATAAAGATCAGACATGCCCAGAATTCTGAGGACGCAGCTTCTGAACGGGGAATGGGCTCTGACGATGCTAGACAGTGCGGCAGAAGTAACAATAGCTCGCCAGAACCTGAAGGAATTTCTGGTGACAGCGGACTTGAATGATTACATCACGGTGGAAACACCAGACACCAGGGTGAGCGTCCCACATAAGTTACACGAAATAACACTCCAAATGGAGGGGGACAAGCCCAGGAAAGTCAAAGGTCTCTTTTGGGAAAATGTGTCATCCGGTTATGACATCCTATTAGCAGGGCAAGATTGGCCGCCAACATTCGTCATGGAGTGCCCCAGGGGAGAAAATGTAATTTTTCCATCATTCTCCGACCTCGTTCCCATACATCTTAAACATGCATGCTTATGCACAGGAGTGGGCGGTTGCCCTAGCTCCAGCACTGTACAAAAATCATGCCGGTTGGGATGAGGATTCAACCCACCACGTGTTCCCGTTAAAAGTTTCACCAAATGCTCAGAGGCAATACCCAATAAAGCAAGAAGCTAAAAAACAAGTCAGGGAGATCTTAGATCAACTTGAATACCAAGGGGTGATTGAAACATGCACCTCAACAATGAAAAATCCTTTGTTTCTAGTATCGAAACCAGACAACACATATCGTCTAGTTTTAGATTACAGACATTTAAACTCATGCACAAAGACATTCGCTGTCCAAAATGCACACAGTGCCGCATTAATGAATAACATTGTGCGAACAAAAATACAAAACTACATTAGATATCTCAAATGGATTTTTCTGCCAAAATATAGCGCCTGAAAGCAGGTATTTGACCGCATTCTCAGCGTTGGGGTCCCAGCGGCAATTTTGTTGTCTCCCCCAGGGGTATAAGAACAGCCCGGGGGTCTTCTCAGCAAGAGTAACAGAGTTACTCCAAAATTTTGATGAGGAAGCATTGTCCTATGTGGATGATATTTATCTGACGGACGATGACTTAAAAAAGCACTTGACCAGGGTGAGCACCATTATAATGGGATTCGCCTCTGAGGGCTACAAATTTAATTTAAAAAAATCAAAAATAGCCCACCTCAATGTCCTGTTTTTAGGATACAAGCTTTCAAGTGAAGGGAAAAGCCTGGCAGCTAACTTTTTAGAAAAGTGTGCGCTGCTCCAGCCTCCAAAATCATTAAAAAATCTACAATCAATACTGGGATTCCTAAATTTCGGCAGAACATACATTTTAGATTACGCAGAAAAAGTAAAACCTTTCTACGACTTAATAAAACCTGACTTTTCAGTCAAACATTGGACACAGGAACATTCAAATATCCTACGTTCATTACAAGAAGACATGATTGCTTCCAAACACTTACAGACACGCGTAAACGCACGCAACTTGGTGATCCGTGTAATAGCGGGTCAATGCGGGTACACTTACTTAACCTTCAATGAAGGAGAAACCGTACCAATCGCATACAAATCACACCTGTACACAAACGCAGAAATGCGTTTCACTTCAACAGAAAAAATCCTGACAGCAGTTCAGACCGCTGTAGCAAGAGAAAGAGCTCTGGTTCAGGGGAAACGCATAATTGTCGTAACCCCAGTACCAGCTTTAGAAGCTGTTACAAAGGCTAGCATTCCAAATGCAAAAGCTTTACATCCGAGATGGATACAATGGGCTAACTCTCTTACTGCAACGGACGTTGAATACAGATTTGACCCAAGTCTAAAAACACAAGCATTTCTGCAATACGAACAAGAATATCCTCTACCTAATGAAATATTGCCTCTAGATCAGTATGAATATATTATTTACACTGACGGATCTGCTCAACCGGCCGTAGGGAGTAAGCAACAATATAGCGCAGCGTGTGCAATCGTTAAAGGTCGCATGCGGGATGGGAAGTTCCATCCAAGTTGCACCAAAACGCAATCTCTAGGAGACTGCACGGCTCAGTTGGCAGAGTTAAAAGCACTGGTACTGGCACTTGTAAATACGGATCACGAATTCCCCACACTAATTGTGTGTGATTCCTTTTACTGTGTGCAGTCATACAATGAGTATCTACATCATTGGGAACTAAACGGGTTTAAAGACACGAAAGGTGGCACAATTAAGCATAAAATGCTATGGGAACAGGTAGTTTAGTTTAAAAACGACCTACCTAGGGCTCACGTGATACACACACTGAGTCATCAGCGTGATGGCGTTCACGTTGAAGGGAATTCATTGGCTGACGAAGCCGCAAAGGGGGCTGTACGCACAGCTTCCGTAGCTGCAATCACTCGTTCAAAAACGAGGATAGACGGTGAGATTATGGTCGCTGTCATTGCTTCAAGCAAGAACAGCGGTGCAGTACCAAAGAAATTTCCACTCAAGTACTCCTACAAGTTAGATGCAAACAACATTCCATTTGCTCAGATTCCTGGAGTGGGGGACAGAGTAATACCAAATAAGGATCGTAGGCAAGGTTTAATATTAGCAGCACACGAGGGTTTGGGCTCTGCACATACAGGCGTTACAGCGACTATTTCATTGTTGAAACAGCGCTATTGGTGGCCCGGTCTAACAAAGCAAACTAAAGACTATGGGGCCGATTCCGATCTCGGCCGGTAGGGCTCCGAATCGGAGTCGGCATTACCGGATCCGATTCGGAGCCCTGTTTCCCGACCGAGTCGGACGTGCGTCTGGGCGAGCGAGTACGATGCGAGCGTACGCAAATCGCCGACCGACTCGCTCGCGGACCCAACCGCTCCGACCGACTCGCACGGGACACGACTCGCACCGCGCAATGGAGACGTTCCCCGGCCGGGTAAGTACGATGCGTGCCTCGAGCAGTCCGACCAACTCGCGCCGTCCGGCTCGAAAGAGCAGTCAGAGCCGCAGTTTGGGGGTCCGTGTCGGACCCCCCTGTACGCCTAGCCGCGCGAGTCGCACACAGGGGGGACCCATGGGTCCCCCCTACCTGTGCATGTACGGCGCGACCCGCTTCGACGCATACTCACTGTAGGGGGCGCCCTTGTTCGCCTCGCACCCATTGAGTCAATGGGAGCCCGCGTACGCGTTGTACGAACGGCTCCCATTGACTTCAATGGGAGTCCGACCGAATCGAGTCCGATAGCATGCGAACGCATCGTACTCGTTCGGTCGGACTGATAGGGTCCGGTTCGGTCGGAAATCTCTCCGGGTCCGGCTCGGTCGGAGAGATTTCCGGCCTGAATCGGAATCGGCCCCTATGTCTTGAAATGCGACATCTGCCAGCAGATGAAAGGCTCCACCAGAGCACGCCTGGCGCAGACACCATTACTAATATCTGACAAACCTCTCGCATGTGTGTATTTGGACCACTGCGGCCCCTTACAATCTGATGGGGCTTACAAGTATATCATGGTTGCAGTGGATCCCTGCTCAAGATTCCTATGGGTTTGGCCTCAGCGCTCGGCTGATGCTCGAACTGTTATAAAAGATTTGCGAGTCTTCATCGGGACATACGCAGTTGGCACGTTACATTCTGAACGTGGCCCGGCGTTTAGCTCTCAGGCTTACAAAGAGGCCATGAAAAGTATGGGCGTTGCACTGCGGTACTCCTCTCCGTACCATCCTGAGGGAAATTCGGTTGTGGAGAGGAAAAACCGGGACTTAAAGCAATCTTTAACAGCTAGGGTATTAGGCAAGGGCGGTAGTTGGGTCAGTCACCTTATGGGGTACAAAGAGCACTAACAACCAGCCAAGAAATTCTCTAGGGGGTGTCACTCCATATGAGGTCCTATTTGGGACAAGAATGTGGGTAGCTGATCTTGAGTATGAAGGCACAGTGGCGGATGAGAAACCATTTGATATCGATGATCGTTTGGCTGTTTTACAGGATCTAAATGAATCCAGGACACAACAAAGCAACGTTGTCCAGAAACAGACCGCCACTGAGGAAGTCAAGGCAAACACGGCAAGACCTGTCTGGATCCCAAAGATCAGGGATCTGGTCAGAGAGAAAATAGCGGACAAGAAAGAATTTGGACCATCATACAGAAAGCCTGTACCTGTCCTAGCAATTCAAGGAACACAAACTGCTCTTTTGTCTCGATTGACTTAATCAAACCACACTATGTGGCCAATACTGAACAGTAGGCCTCGTGGACTCCACAGTAGCAGACGCCCTCCTCTCGCTACAATCCAAGAAGTTCAAACAGAAAGACTCATCACGTTTGAAGAGCCTCCTGTGAGGAATGAAGGACTAAGCAGCAATGCTATGGAACTCGTTCCCCTTGAACCCGAAGTTCATCTACAAAATGAAACTCAGAACAACACTCAAGTTGCAATCAGACCAAATACAGATGTCTACGTCAACATGCCTCAACGAGAGCAAAATGCGATTTCAACAAATCCCGATGCAATTCCTACAATTGATCGAACTGCTTCTGGCTACTTCATGAACTTTGATACGTTTTCCCTGGATCCAAGCGAGCCGGAAACGACGCCAGCCCAAAAATCACTCAAACAGCAAGCAAAAGACTTTCTGAACTTTCTTAAAAAGACTTACCTGGTATGGCCTTGGATTGAACTTTGGGTAATTACTGGGATTCTATTTTTTCTTTTCTGGCTAGGCTTAGTGATAACTTTTAGCATGCTTATTAATGGACGATATCTTCCACAGAGCTCAACAGCCCCGAAAGTTAATTTGATTTTAAAACCACATCAATCGTCTCATCGTGAACAGAGAGACTTGTCATCAGTGAACATCACAGCGGTTCCTATACCGGATGGTATAGTTTGGGACAAGGTTGATTTCGAAATATTCGGTCCGACTGAACTTTTAAAAATTCCTCATTTATTTAAAATTTCATTAAGTGATATCATTACCTCCAGTACATTTTCTGATGATTGGGACACTGAAACTGTTGATAACATGTTGTCTGATTTAGAGAAAACTGCTGCATTTCCGAACACTGAAATGTTAGAAAGTAATTCAGACTATGACACTTTGTACTGTTACCAACATTATGGTCATCATTTCCTGCACAAATCTATTTCGCCTAGAAATGTGTTTGAATACCATCAGTGGGAACATTGCCCTACACCACCAAAGGGTAGTTCGCAGGCATTTGCACAGAAATGTTCATATTTTTCAGGTTTTAACACCACTGACCCAACCTCATACTATTATAAGGTTATACCAACATCAGCACTGAAAATTATGTTAACAAATACCAAACAGATTTACTCTGCTTCCTTTATTGCCCAGCTGTCTGAACAGGGTTTTGACCTATGGAAGGACACAATAGACTTAAAATCAGTCTGGGGTTCTAGGGACTGGCAAGTCCAGGGAACAGAAGCGCTATTTCGAGCATGCCTCATTCCACAGCAGATGATATTTCTAAACAAAACTGTGCAACAGACATCCTGTCTTGGGTTAGCCAAGGTAAAGGACCTAAACACACCTCGATTTCCAACACCATCACAGATGGAAGGGTGGCAAAATTTGACTTCACAGGAAGGGGCAACAGTAGATGACATTTTAAAGTACAATAGATCAGACCCAAATTGGGAAAAATGGGTGGTTTGACCCTTAGACACAAACATATGTCATAAACGATTCTTGGGTGTTTCCGAAGGGTACAGTATCCACAGGCTAGACCCACGTTATGTACAAAGAGAACATCCAGGGGTAGTGACATCCTACAGTGTTGGGAAGTTGTGCCTTGATTGGCTAGATACCTCAACACTAACAGAAGTGAAACAACACTTAACCTTACTCTCACAAGACACGGATCTTCTGGATTTTTTACTAGGTCCCAGGAAACAACGTCAGAAACGTTTCATATATGCTGGCATCTATGCTGCCTATAATGAAGAGTGGAAAATATCACAACAAGAGGCTGCACAGACAATACGGGAAATAGACCGTATTAACTTAGAAAAATCATTGGCTGTGGTAGACAATGGGTTAACAACTTTGTCCTCCAGAATATATTCTTTGGGCAACATTGTATCTTCTGCGATAGACATCCTAGAACAAGATTTGGCCATACTACAACACGGGCAATCTCAATTACATTCTATCATGTTATTAAGCTAGACGCTGCAATCTTTGCGCACAGGCTTTGTGCCTTGGCGTTTTATAAACAGTACGTCTCTGTTTTCTGAATATAATCTAACAGATAAACAGGTTGAAATGGCACAAAGGGGAGCTAAATATACAATGTTGCGTATTGAAAAACTGGACCGACTACCATTTACAGTGGCGGAAGCGCCGTCTACTGAATGGCTGATCCATGGCCACATAACTCTACCGGTCACTACTTTTCAGTTTCAATATTGCCTTGAACAACGGCAGGTGGGCAAATATGAAAAGATGGGTAAGGGGTACATTAGGGAATCCTGGGATTTACCGGATAGATTTCGATGCCGGAGTAGGGATCGAGAAGTGTTTCTAAGTGGTAGTAATTGCAAGAACGCTTTGAGCGGTGCTCTCATGTGCCGGGACATTACATTGCACGGAGCATGTAATGGTTCGATAGCAAACTTGTCCTGCCACATGAAAGGGACTCCAGCTGCCGTGATTAAGCCGGTATTCGAGCTGCTCTCAAATGGGAGTTACTTGATGCTGAACGATCAAGGTTGCTGTGTTATGCATTGCCTATCTTGTCACTGTGAACTCCAGGATTACTTGCTGTATGCAAGTATTGTTTCCCCCAACAAGTACAGTCAGGGAGGCACTGTTATGGCCTTCGTTGAATGTTTCCTTTATACGAATTGATACTTTAAGCAGACTGAAAGCCATGCTTTTACAGCAGACCGTACCCTTAACCTCCGCTCGAGAGACCTTTGAACTTCAAATCGCAAGGACCTCGAGTGAGATACAGGCACTTACACGTACAAACTGCCCCATTCATTTCGCAGAAATGGTGGGTCGTATCTTTAATATGTCTGATCCGAGTGGTATTGTACACCTATTTAAGACCACAGGGTCAGGACTTCTTAGCACCTTTCAGACAATCCTCAGAGTTATCCCGAACTTTATACACTCCGTATTTGGAAGAATTTTCAGAGGTGTACCTCTGATCCTGCTATCAATAGCGGTAGTCCTGATTGTCATTTACCTACTACGCAATGGACGGCCCAATTACCAACGAGATGGCAAAAGCGCTCCTGGAGCGGAAATACCGTGAACGCATGGTACAGCATCTGGGCACACCTTGCCTCTTGGTTCCTATCGTTCAGACCAGTCTGGATGGACTGCATTTTACCTATTCTTCGATGCCTGTTTTGCGGTGAAGAATGGGTGTTGGACCTCTGCCTGACACTTGCAACGGACACGCCTGCGGACTTGAATACCCGGCTGGAACCCTTGAGGGCCCACGCTTGGCAATGTCCCCAGCGCATTCCCATCTTGATGGCCACATTTCTCGAGAATCCGCAGGTGCCTTTTACAACTGGGTTAAGCTTTAGCTCCACCATTAGCACCGAGGTATCGACCGAGGTATCGACGGCAGCACCGGCTGCCTCTACACCAGCCATTGGCAGTACTGAATATCATCTGTGCTCCATTGACGTGCTCTGCGAGGTGTTACAAGGACTGTCCCCTGCAGCAGTAAGCAGCGATGATGTTGCGTCTCCCAGCCAGGACATTTAATCTGTAATTGGCTCATCGTGTGCTGGGAAAGAATTCGGATTTTCATTTTTCTCTAAAATTAACTACATTTGGAACACTTCCTGAAAATTGACACTCTCTCGCTGAAAAGCATGGCCTTTTGACGCTTGTAGACATTCAACTTATATAAACGAACTCAATTAGGACTGTGGCTTAAAGTGACAATTCCAAAACAACTAATTTTCAAAGCAAGATTTTTTCATTTTTACCTTTTTAAAATGTTTTTAAATTGATTTTAAACAGGATTTTAATGAAGCTCATTGAAAAATGTTCTATGCGCAACTATCTAGTAAAGAGAATAGTCCACTAGCATTTTTATCATTGTTGACTGTTCGGAAGAGGAGTGGGTGTTATGTTTCATATAGGTACCCTAATATAGGCCCGGGTAACATCATACCCTTTCACCTACATCACCTCTCCTACATTACACACTAACGAGCCTTTTAAGGATTGAACGCCTTTTATGGACTGAACCTTTTACCTAGTTCTAGGCCTGGGTGCAGAAGGAGGGTTTTTCCCGAACAATAGTGTTCTATGACTTCATCTTTATGGTTAAATCGTGTTTATTGACGGAAAAGAGGATAGTGTCACACAGCTGGCTGCCTACATCCTTCGGCCGGCAGAGCGTACAGTTATTGAATATACACAGCGTGTCCGCCACAACCCGGAGGTCGGCCGCGTGAGATTGTAACGTGTGATTGTGAAACTTTGTGTTTTCCATTATTATCCCCTGCATTTGACCCCTACAAATACAAATTAAAACTAACATTACCCCAACGCCCCCCATCCCTCCCCGAACCGATGTGCTATGTGATAGTCCTGAGTGGTGTCCTCTTCAGGGGTTGCGGCCCTTCCTTGTGGATCCTGATTGGAGAAAGCTAGACCAGCATGTATCTCCTCCCTCATCCTCCCAACTAGGGTCCCCTGTTGGTGAGCATCAGCCTATCTCCGGGGCATCCTGTGTGGAGGACCCCCGCTGTCTCTCTCGTGTTGGGGCTGCAGCCTCCTCTGTACTATCCGTGAGTCGGAGAATACGTAAGTATCTAGGGCATGTGAGTTCGTTCAGTTCTGTCGAGAGTAGGGACAGTAGGGGTGCCCACAGCGTGCGGAAAGAATCGGAGGAACCCGTAAGGGTGGCTTGGATTCGTTCCATTCCGATTGTGTACCATAATTTGTGCAACCATCCTGTATGTGTCGGTCTGGACTGTTTGCCCCACAGCGATAGAATGTGTTGAACTGCAGCTCCCAACGTTAGGCCCATTTGCTTCCCCCGAATTGATTTTAGAGGGTATGTGAGTGCGTTTGGTAGCCCTAGTAGCGTGTATGCCGGGAAGCGGGGTATCTCTGTCTCGAAGTGTCGGTCTATGTCATCTAAGACCGCACGCCAGTAATCTGTTAGTTCTGGGCAATCCCGTAGGAGATGTGTCAGGGTCCCCTCCGCGTCACAACCCCGCCAGCATGTCGGGCTTCTGTCTGGGTTCCCCCTATGCAGTCGCGCTGGTGTTAGATACCAGTATGTAGTGACCTTAACCGCAGCTTCCCTACTGGCTGTGTTATGTGCTGTGTGGTTAGCTCTAAAGTATATATCCGTCCATTCTTTCTCTGTTAATCCTCTCCCTATCTCCCGCTCCCACCGTTTCTGTCCCGCCGACGGGGAAAAGGGAACCTGAGGTCTCAGCATATGATATAGTTCAGAGATCAGTCGTTTGTCCGATGTTCTAGTAAGGAGCCACCGTTCGTATGTCGTGAGTTTCCTGCTAGCCCCGGGACATATCTCCGGATGTAGGAGCTAGTGGCGAAGTTGAAAATATTGGTACCTTTGCGGTGCTGCAATATTATACCCTTGTGTCACCTCCGTGTAAGGGAGGAACCCCTCAAGGTCAAATAAGTGTCCCGCTGATTTACATTCCGTGGCTTTCCATTGTAGGAACGCCCTCTCCTCCATTCCGGGTGGAAACTCTGGGTTCTCGAACAAGGGCGTCATCGGGGAGGGAAAGGATGTGAGTTCTCTCTTGACCGCTACCGAGTCCCATACTCGCAGTAGTGTGCTCGTGATCGGGGATCCCTTCAGGTTCGGTGGCCTGTCCGCGCGTTTTAGGAACGGGACTTTCCATAGAGACATTTTTGCCAAGGCCCGGTCTTGGAACAACCACCGTTTTTCAGAGGCCGGTCTGTTCCATTCCACCAGGTAGCGAAGTTGGGTTGCTTTAAAATAATCGAGGAAATTAGGAATACCCAGTCCGCCTGCGTCGGGCGGTTTATGGGAGAGTTCTCTGCGCATCCTGGGCGTGCTCCCGCCCAGATAAAGTGTTGTACCGCTGTCTGTAGCTTTTGTAGGGACCCTCCCGGGGCCAAGTTGGTATAGTTTGGAAGATATAAAGTGCTTTGGGCAGGATATTCATTTTTACTGCCGCTATCCGGCCCAGAAGTGACAGCTGATGTTTCTGCCAGCGTCCAAGAGCCGATTGTGTTTGAGAGAGCAGTTTAGAGTAATTCAACGTGACTGTGTGTGCTACCGATGGCGCTAAGTCAATTCCTAAGTAGGTAATCGTGTCACAGATTTGGAGCCCACCAATCGCCAGGGTTCCCGTCCTGTGTGCTTCTTCACAGCTGCCCAGGGGTAGCACCATTGACTTACCGACATTAATCTTAAAGCCAGAGACACGACCGAAGGAGGTCAACTCCCTTAGAAAGGCCGGGGCCGATCGTTCGGGGGACTCCAGGGTTGCTAAAAGATCGTCTGCATACAGGCTAATCATATGCCGCTCCCCTCCGAAAGGTATGCCGAGAATATCAGGGTTATCCCGTATTCTTTGTGCAAGAGGCTCTATGTAGAGAGCGAAGAGGAGGGGTGATAGGGGGCACCCTTGTCTCGTTCCTCGTTGGATGTCAAACGGCTTTGAGACCATGCCATTCACTCGTATCGTGGTGGTGGGCCTACTGTAGCAGCTCGCAACCCATGCCCTGAATCGATCGCCTATCCCGAAATGGGTCAGTGCGGCTCCCAAAAAGTCCCAGCTGATGCGGTCGAATGCTTTCTCAGCATCAATCGATATTAACACTGCATCCAGTTTGGTGCGATGGGCTTTGTCGATCAGGTGGAGTATCCTCTTGGTATGGTCGCTACTCTGACGGGTAGCGACTAAACCACATTGGTCCGGCTCAATGATGCCGGGCATACATGGCCCCAGTCGGGCCGCCAGAACCCCCGTGAAGAGTTTTAAATCAAGATTAAGCAGGGAAATCGGGCGATAAGCTCCACATTGAGTTGAATCTTTCCCGGGTTTTGGGATAACTACTATATCGGCAGCTAACATGTCCGGAGGGATAGTCCCAGGACCCTGAAAGGAGTTAAAAAGGCGCGTTAGTATTGGGGCCAGCTGTGGGCAGAAGGTCTTGTAGAACCCCGCCGAGAATCCATCTGGGCCTGGCGATTTCAGGGCTTTGAGTCGGGAGATAGCGCCGACCACTTCCTCCACTCGAATGGGTGCGTCTAGCGCATCCCGTCCCACAAGGGCTAGTTTTGTGATGGCAGCACCCTGCAGGTAGGTTGCTGCCTCCCTCGGTGTCCGCGAGGTCTCTCTATACAACGTGGAATAGAAGTTTCGAAAGGCCTCCGCTATATCCTCGTCACGTTCCACTCTCTCTCCCGTATGAGACTGTAGCCCCTTTACTCTTGCGCGCTCTTCCCGTGCCCTGAGTTTGTTCGCTAGTAGCCGCCCTGCTTTGTCCCCCTATATAATAGGTGTGTTTAAGTCGCAGGGCCGCGTACTCAGCTCTGTCAATATCGAGGGCCGCTAATTGCGTCCTGGCCGCTTTGAGTTGGCGCCATATCTGTGGTGCGCAGGTGCAGCTATGTATTCGTTCTAGTTCTGTTACCTGGGCCGCGAGGAGCGCCCTTTTCTCTGTCCGTTCCCTAGCATCTGCTGCGCTGATGGCGATAATTTCGCCTCGAATCGTAGCTTTAAGTGCACCCCATAGTGCTGTCACGGGGGTGTCCGGAGAGTCGTTCAGCTCTAGGTAGTCCGTGACCCGGTTTCTAAGTTGTTGTACTACTCCCGCCCTCTGTAGCAAATTCTCCCTGAGACGCCATCTCCCGGGTGGCTTCCGTGTTGGAAGGATGGTCAACGTCAGCAGCACTGCGTCATGGTCAGACAGTGGGGCCGGAATGATGGACACTGTCTCCACGGTCGACAACATCTCTGTCATCCCTATAAAATGATCTAGCCACGCGTATGTATTATGGGCATGTGAGTAGAAAGAAAATTGTGTAGTGTTGGGGTGGACCACCCTCCAGATATCCTCCAGCCCCCTTTCCTTGAGCCAATCCCTCCCGTTAATTGATAGGGCCCCCGTGTGTCCATATCTGTGACCCGATCTGTCTCTGTCCGTGTCCATAACCAAATTCAGGTCACCTCCCACCGTGATTCGCCTCCCAGGGGCGTTCAGCACCTCCAACATAGCGGTTTGAAGGAATTGTTCTTGGCCCGTGTTAGGTGCGTATATAGAGCCCACCACCATAGGAGCGCCCCCTACCCATAGTGTGTATGCCAGGAGTCGTCCTCGAATCTCTGCCACCTTATCTCCCACCGTGCCCGGGAATGTTTTAGCAAGCAGTATAGCAACCCCTGCTGTCTTGGTCGACGTGGATGAGAAGAATTGTTGGGGAAAGGCTCGAGATTTCATCCGGTGCCAATCTTTAGGGAGGAGGTGAGTTTCTTGTAAGAGACATACCGATGCTCCCGAGTTCTCTAAGTAAGATAGGACGGCTCTTCTCTTTTTTTTAAACAAACTTTATTGACAACCACAATGTGAATGCAATATATCCTGTCGAGTACTTATGGTATTTTTGTTTTTGTTGTTTGTTATCCCATCTTTACCGATAACAACTTTACACAGACTTTGAATCACTTCACATCATGCAGTATATCATCATACAGTCATTACATGTGGTAGATATTGGAAATAACCACAATGTACAATATATAATATAATCACAGGAAGAAATTGCATTTTGTACGTTAAATTTTATGTTGCAAACTGAACCGTCCCCCTCCCTCCCTCCCCCACCCACTTCCTGGTCTGCCCGTCTTTCACCACCTGTCCTTCCTGGTACACCTAATCTGCCATCTCTGCGCCCCCATTGCTGCTGGTGTGCATAGCCTAATCAATAAAGTCTGTGTGGGTGTTTGGTGTTTATATACTCTTTTTGTCAGGGTTGTTCATGGGGTAGGATTAACATGTCTGGGTAGGAGATCTAGTCGTTTGAGTTCTTCTAGCATGATGTCCCATTCCATAGCAATGGGGTGTTTTCGTAGCCCTCGCGCTTCTTCGCGCCTGAGTGCCGCGCTTTCGGCGCTGCCCCACTGAGCTACCTCGTCCCTCCATACTTGTGGTGAAGGGCTCCTAGGGGATTTCCATCGCATAGTAATTGCTCTAATGGCCAAAATAAATGCAAGGTCCAGGAAACGTAATTGAACCTTCATGGCACTAGTACGCTTGCGCAGACCCAATAGACATTCCAATATATTGTCTGTAATTGTGAGGTGTGTAATCTCCCCAAGGATAGTCTGGATCTTTCTCCAATAATCTCGAAGATGGGGGCATGCCCATATCATATGTATGAAGCCCGCCTCCTCCTCTTTACATCTTGGACAGTAGTTTTGGGCTTCAGGGAACATGCGCCGTATTCTCTTCGGGGTTAAGTAAGATCTATGGAGAACCATGTTTTGAATAAATTTAAGTCTGACATTACGGGAGACCCGTTTAGGGTGTTCTAATATATTCTCCCATGCTTTATCCGTGAGTTCCGTGTCAGTGGTCTCAGCCCATTTCGTGCGGAGGTCTGTAAGAGCTATGGAAGCTTGTGCTCGGATGCCTGTATATAGCCAGTGGACCAGGTGGCCGCCCCGCCCCATATAATAAAGTAGATGGACTAATTCGTGTCGTGGAGGTTCATTTCGTTGAGGCGCCCATGTCGTCCTAATGTAGTGTGCTACCGCTGCATGTAACAAATAAAGGCGGTCTGGTGCACCAGTAACCCGTACAAAAGAGTCATGATCTAAGAGGGTGCCATCCCCAAACAAGGATCCAACCTCCTCCACGCCAGCCTCCACCCAGTCATGCAGTCTGTTCATCGTGAGCCTACCCCCGGCGATTGGTATTCCTAGTAATGGGATATTGCTCGCGTACGGAATCATGCCGGAAGTATAGTGCAGGGCCTTTTTCCAACAGTGTAGTGCTGTTTTTAATAATGGGGGTCCCTCCGAGGGTATTTTTGTTTTAGGGAGCAATAGGTTGTGCAGTGTTCCGCGTTCCAGGTCACGAGCGGTATATCCTATTTCCTGTAGGTTCCTACCTGCCGTCCAGTAAGACAGCCATTGGAGCTGACATGCATAGTAATATGCTCGGAAATCGGGAACCCCTAACCCGCCCCTATGCGACGCTAGTTGCATCTTTCTAAGGCTAACCCTCCTTCTTCCCTTCCCCCAAATAAGCTTCCAGCAGGAGCGTATCAATAATGCGAAAGGTTGATTGTGGCACCAACAGGGGCAAATTAACAAAGAAGTATAGTAGGCGAGGTAACATTACCATTTTAGAGATGGCAATCCGCCCCATTACTGATAATGGCAAAGATGTCCAGAAAGAAATGCTGGAGCGTAGATTAGAAATGGCCTTCATGAGATTACCCTCCAGTTGGTCCACCTGCGTCCTATATATGTGAATTCCTAAATATTTGAATGTATTATGTGCTACGGGTAGCGGGTATGCGCCGAAGTGGAACACATCTGGGCGCAGTCCTTCCCGGAAATAAAAGGCATTAGATTTCCTGCGTTAATAGCTAGACCCGATATTCTCTCAAAAGAGGAGAAAATATCAGGAAGGGGTTCGGCCCTCGCCGTCAAATCTCGCAGGTATATTAGGATGTCATCCGCATATATTGAGATTAAGTGTGTGGTGTCGCTTATTGTAATCCCCAGGAGTTCTGACGCCTGTCTTATGGCTATGGCGAGCGGCTCCAATGCTAGAACAAATAGGAGGGGGGAAAGTGGGCACCCCTGCCGTGTGCCTCTATGTATAGTATATTCGCAGGAGATATGGCTCCCAGTACGTGCCCTAGCAGTGGGATTAATGTATAGTAAACGTACCCATTGGAGATAATACTGGGGAGGCCAAAGCGCTGTAGGGCCGCAAACATGTATCCCCATGTTATCGAATCAAAGGCCTGACGCAGGTCCAGCGCCAAGCATCCCGCATTATCGTATTCTGCAGGGGTGGCCATCATGATATGATGAAGTCTCCTAGTGTTTAGGGAAGTGCTGCGTGCAGGGAGAAACCCGCATTGGTCTCTATGTATGAGGGTGGTAAGGGCAGGTAATAATCGGTTAGCGAGGGCCTTACTTAGGATTTTATATTCGGTTGCTAATAATGACAGGGGTCTGTAATTAGATAAATCGGTTCCTTCTCGTCCCGGCTTGAGGAGTGACACTACTAGTGCTTGCAAAGTGGATTGGGGCAAGTGGCCGGTGTCCCACGCCGTTTTATAGAGTTCCTCCAATTTCGGGACTAGGATATCTGAATATGTGGCATAGAATTCAATGGGCAGGCCGTCTAGACCAGGGGCTTTGTTACGGTTTAACCCTTTGATTGCAATTCTTATTTCATGTTGGGTAATTGGTCCTGAGAGGCCTTTTCGTGCATCCTCCGTGATTGCTGGGATTATCAGGTCTTTTAAGAAATCGTCCATTAGTCCATCATTAGTGTGCGCGGGTGCCGCGTATAAGTCACTAAGGTAAGTACAGAATGCCTCATTAATTTCCAGTTGAGTGTAAACTAGGCCCTGTTGAGGTGAGCGTACACTAGTGATTAGAGGCGCTTCTGGGCTGTCCCTCAGTAACCGGGCCAGTAGTGTACCAGACTTATCGGCCTCAGTGTGTTTCCGCTGAGTGTAAGCCCGGTGGTCTATAAGTCGGAGGGTTTCTAGGGTCTCCGCATGTTTAATGCGTGCCTCACGTAGGGGTTCCCGTTTGTCTGGGTCTGTCACCGCGGCTTGTTCTAGATCCGTCAGCAGAGTTTCTACATCTATAAGGCGTTTATGCGCCTCTTGTCTAGCCCCTACCGTGGCACCGATTGCAGGACCCCGCACCACCACCTTAAGCGCATCCCAATCTACAAGGTTGGAGGAGGCTGTGTTCCAGTTTTCAGTTAGATAATTGTTGATGGTGGTAGATATCGTGGCCCGGAATGGTGCATCCTCCAAGAGTTGGGGCCATAATTTCCAGATCGGGACTGGGGTTGGGACTCTACCCCACGTTAGTGTAAGTTCCAGGGGTTATGATCCGAGAAGGTTTTGGCCAGGTAGGTGGACTGTTGTATATGTGTGGCAATGTTGTGGGAGCAGAGGAACCTATCAATTCTGGTGTGGAGCTGGTGAACCGGGGAATAAAAAGAGTATTCCTTATGGGTGGGATGCAACCTGCGCCATGCATCCTGGAAGCCTCCAGCCCTGTATCCATAAGTTTAGAAGCTCAGCCTGTTTGCGGGCACCGGCGCTATGTAGTGGGGGATGGGATCTATCTAGGTCTACATCAAGGACAGCATTGCAATCGCCTCCCAGGATCCATGGAATAGTGTCCCACCCCACCAGGGCTCTGCCTAGGCTTTGAAAGAATTTGTCCTGATCATAATTCGGGGCGTAGATACTTCCTAAGACTATGGGCAGGCCATCTAGTGTGCCCCTTAACAGAATTTATCGGCCCTGATCGTCTGTACGACGCTCTAATTCCAGAAACGGAACCCCATGGCGGATCCATATGGTCACCCCTCTAGCAAAGGCCGAATAGTCAGTAGTAAATACGTGGCCCCTCCATTTTTTACGGGTCTTCATTGCCTCTGACTCCATCAGGTGCGATTCCTGGAGAAAGACAATGTGTGCCTTCCGCCTAAGGAGGTAAGCATGGACTCGGTGCCGCTTATGTACTGCCCTAAGCCCTCGCACATTCCAGGTCAGCAAGTTATAGGATCCTACGGTGACTTTATTGCAAAGCATGGGTATATATTATGAACTATGCTCCGTACAATTTGGAGCCAATGTATGAACACAGACCAGGAATTCCCTTCCCTTTAGAACTAAACATACTCGGCGCAGCCCTTAAACGTTGCTGTGCCAAACAAATAACCATAACATACAAATTCCTTAAAACTGTGCATTCGCTTTGGGGGCGTTAAAGCTGCCAACCATACTACACTCTGCTTGGCTGCTGTGCTCCGGTAGCTCTACAGAGAGCCCGGGGGAAAGTTTAACATATTTATCTAAACAGATCACAGAGAGAATCGCCTTATGCATTAAAAATATGGCCATGCCCCGTATGTAACGAGAACACTTGATAGTATCTAAGAGTCCGTAGTAGGTGTTATGTGCAATGTTTACCCATAAACACAGCTAAAATTAAGGTATAGCATTGCATAGCATATTGTAGCACTTAGAAATACAACACAATTGTTAGTGCACCAATTACATTAGAAAGGGATACTGGTTGACTTAGTGTAGCATTCGTGCAGCTGAATTGTCCCAGCCGGTGCATGTATATAGTGCGAGAAGTCAACTCTTTACAATCAATTATCAAGTAAATCATCCACAGTCTGGGGCGTTACTGAGGGAAACAGAGTGATGCTGCGGTCCGAGTCGGATTGAATCGTGCTGTCCTCTGAGTCCGTCACCATCTTGGAATTATCCTCACGAAATGATCCAGCCGCCGCCAGCGCCTCCGCCCTGCCCTCCACCCTTTGAGCTTGAGTCGGGCCAATTTTTGTAAGGTTCCTCAGGACCAGTACCACGGGTCCGCGGTTGTTGAGTCTTTACCGGACTTCGTCTTCCTGAGCCTGATGATTTATCCTGACTCTGTTCCAGGCCCATCACCTCGAGCCATTCTTCCACATCATCAGGGCTGCCGAAGAAGTAGGTTTTCCTGTCGTGTATAATTTTTAGTCTGGCTGGGAATAGTAGAGCATATTTCAGCTGAGCTACCCGTAACTTTTTCTTGACGGCTTGAAAGGAGGTCCGTTGGCGCTGAACCATTATGGTGTAATCTGGGTAGAGAGAGATCCGCTGATTTTCGAATTGGATTTGCGTTTTTCTCTTGCTTTTTGTAAAAGCACATCTCGATCTCTATAGTTTAGTATTTTGACGATCAGGGGCGGGGCGGCGCTCTGGTCCTTGGCGCCCCAGTCGGAATCCGGTGCGCTCTCTCCACGCAGAAATATGGAGATAAGCCGTCTGGAGCTACATATTCTCGGAACCAAGCTTCCATGAAGTCCGCAGGTTTAGCGCCTTCGCTGCGTTCCGGAAGCCCAATGACTCGTATGTTGTTCCGGCGATTCCGGCCTTCCGCGTCGTCAATACGGTCCTGGAGACCGTTTACTTGGTGTTGCAGTTGTTTTATTTGCGTAGCATGCTCAGAGAGCTGGGGGTCTATGCTAGTCAGGGCCTTCTCGTGCTCGCGTACTGAGTCAGCGAGTTTCCCGTGATCTGCTCTCAGGAGGGTAAGGCCGTTTGTAAGGGCTCCGATCTGTTGTTCCATTAATTTCCTAGAGTCTCGGACTTCTTTGAGTATCAGGTCTAATTTGTCCGAGGGGGTCTCGGCTATTCCAGTGACTGAAGCACTCGGCGATAGGTCTCTAGCATTGGTTTCGGGCACCCCACAGGGGCCACCCGCATTCAGGCCGCTGTCCAACACCTTTCCTTTAAGTCTACCCATCGTGGTTGCCAGCCAGTCGCTGTTTCGGTGTACCAAGCGACTATACAGGGACTCTGTTGCTCCCCCAACGCCGTGCAGGCTCAGTAGCACCAACCCACCATGCGGGGAAAGCCGCCCTGCCAGGTCACCGCAGATAGCTCTGAAACGTCGCCTCTGAGCTCGTGCACCAGCAAGTGTAATAATGGGTCGAGGTGCCTCACAACCCGATGATAACCCCAGACACTGTCCTAGGTAGGTATTACGAATTAGGGCTGGGGTGGTGGAGGGGGGCTTAAGGGGAGCAGGAGGGGGGTTGATGTTGTGTTACCGCTCCACGGCCTTCACAGCGGGACTCCGCCACCGCGCTGATTCTCACTGTGCCCCCCAACCGGCACCCCCCCAAGGCGTCGGCAGATTCCAGCTCTGTGCTTCACGTAATTATCAGTTACACAGTGCAGTGTGTTATTCTCTGGTACATTTTACTGTCCACAGCCAATTTCCCGCTCCGCTGCTGCTGCGCACTGACATCCACCGTCCTCCAGAGGGGCCAGTCGCAGGGGGCCCGTTATCTGCACTTATATGTATGAGGGGGCCCCTCACTGGCTGTTGATCCCCCACGCCGGGGCGTACGACAATACTTCTCTCGGCGTCTCTACAGCGCGGTGAGGACAGTGGGGGCCGGCAGCGCTCCACTCAGGCAGGATCCGTTCACCTAGCCGGGCATGGCCTCCCACCCCATGCCCTCAGTCCCTCCGTGATCGGCCAGTGAGCGCCCGTGCCCCGGCTATCCGGCCGCTCTCTTTATCTGCGTCCGTGTCGTTGAAAGGGAGGGGGGGAAAGACGCCCCGCACTCGGCCCAACCCCCGCCGCAAGCCGTCCGCTCTCACCGTCGTTGTGTGCAGTCCCACCGATGCTGTCCCGGTGCCGCAGGTCCGCACTCAGCAGATTCGTGCCCCTGGCATGGCCCTCTGCCTATTCAGGGACAGCCGCCGTCGTCGACAGGGTCGCCGGGCGCTCCGACCTCCAGGAGCAGGCAAGGGCAGCACGCCAGCCCCAGCCGATCGTCGCAGGTAGGCCGCTCGCCTCGCCCTCGCCAATCGCCGCTGATCAGTGTATTGCCGCAGCTCCTCTGCATTAGCCCTCCCGGTCCGTGATCATCAGTGCCCAGGTTCTGTTAGGCGGTATGGGAGACTTGCAGCTCGGTGAGTCTTCAGGATAGTCCCCCCCGGGTCCGGAGCCTCACCAGATTGCGTCCACCATCTTAGGCGGTTAGCCACGCCCCCCATGGCTCTTCTCTTAATGGGGTTATTCAGCCCCTTCACATTCAAAGTGAGGATCTGTATCTCTGGTGGTGTCATCGAGGGAGAGAGATACCTGGCCGCTTGTGTATGGGTCTGTCAAGAGTATGGATCCTGGTTGGCCCCCTTAAGTGATAGCACATCGGTTCCTGTCCCCCCTCCCTAGCCCTTCCAACCCCCAGCTAACAACATCCCCCCACCCTCTCGCGCCCCTCCCCAACCCCGCCCTAACCCCCTTTCCCCCATTCCCACGCTCCCCCGCCCTTCCCTCCCTAACCCCAACGTTGTGAATCCCCCTGCGTAACATAGTCCAATGCCCATTGTCCTTTGGCGTGGGCATCTGGAATCCTGAAGGTTGGGTTGCACTCGTGGCTCAAGAGGTCTCGGCTCCCCACCCCCCGGCCCCCCGGCATATCAAGGCTCAGTGTTTACTTGCCCCCCCATGATTGCTATGACTGTCAGTCTGGGGTTGGTGAGGTAGTGTCTTTCGCCACTGCTGCCACGGCCTCTCGCCTCTCCTGGGACATAGTGTCTGGGTTTGGCCGTTGGGCAGAAAGGGGCTTACTTCCGCGTTGTATTCTTTGCCAGCCGGTCCCGGGGGGCCCCCTTGGTCGAGTAGGGGACGCATCAGGGCTCTCATGTGTCAGGCCCAGAATCTCACGTGCTTCCTTGAGGGAGCGCAGTTGGTGCATACGGCCATTCCACTTGAATATCAATCGGAAGGGGTGTCCCCATGAGTAGGCCACCCCTTGCCCTCTCAGGTGCGTCGTCACCTCTTTAAATGCTCTCCGTTTCTGCAGGGTTATGGCGGCCAGGTCCTGAAAAAGAGCTATTGCGTGCCCTTGGTGGGTGAAAGGTTGCTTGCGGCGGGCCTCCCTCAATATACGTTCTTTAAGGGGATAGTCCGGTAGGAAGGCCAGCATGTCAGCCGGGGCGCCGGTGCTCGTCGTGGAGGGCCCACTCGATGCGCTCTATCAATACGAATTTCAAAGTCTTGGTCCTCCCCCAGAATGTCCCTAAAAGCCCCCGTAGGTAGCCGGCTACGTCGCTCCCTTCCTCTTGAGACGGAACCCCTCGGACGCGGATGTTATTGCGGCGGGACCTGTTTTCGAGGTCCTCGGTGTGGGTCTGGAGGTCCAGCTGCTGCTCCTGGAGGCGTATCACTTCTTGCTGTAGTTGCTCTATTTCTTCGCTTCTAGATAGTTCACGTTCTTCGACGGCCGCCACCCTCTCTCCAATCTCGTCCACGTCTCGACGAATCTCACGGATTTCTCCCTTCATTTCCTGTTTAAGCGTCTGAAAATCCTCCCGTAGGACATTAAAAAGGGATTCCAGGAAGGTTTGTGTGATAGGCATGTCCCCTTCTTCCAGGTTCTCTCGTGGTGGGGGGGGGGTCGAGACCTTACGTCCCTGTTCACCTGATGGGGAGCTCTTGGCCAGCAGGTCTCTGATGCTGCGATCCCCCTTCTTCCTCAGCGCGGCCATTGTGATGATCAGGTCTATCAATCCCATCAGCCTCTTATCCTAGGCCACCGGGGTATCCAGTCGGGTGGCTCCACCTCTCTGGGTCGCTTCTTCCAAAGCGGGCCCGCAGCCCTTCTCCACCCCTTTGTGCACCTGGGTGAGAGCCCCCCTGGATCTTCGGGTCTTCACCCACTTTTCAGCCCCCACCGATGGAGCCCTCTCTGCTCGTGTGGACGTCTGTTTCGGTGCGCCCCCTCGGGGCATCCCCTCCGCTTTGTCGCCGCAGCCCCAGGGTACTGTCGGTATGGCCCCGTTCCTCTACAGCGCAAATCACTCCAAGCTTTCGCCGACTGCGTGGCGCTCCTGCGTTATAGTGTGCCCCCAAAGGACCACAGTGGGGTCGTGTCGCCGCTCCACAGCTCTCAGGACCTTCGCCAGCAGACTGTCGGCCCTGAGGGGGTTTTAGGGGCTCGCTCGATTTCAGCCCTACCTCGGTCTGATGTAGGTGCTCCGCTACTCCTGTATGAGTCGCCCTTCGTTTCGGGCCTGTGGTGGTCAGGGTTCGAATCCTGTCTCCCCTCCCAGATCCTCCGAGCCCGGTGCTAAGCTTCTACATAGGAGGGCCTCTCCTTCGCCGACTTAGCCAGTCCACCCTCTTAGAACCCGTAGGGTGCTCTACTCCCAGGCCCCAGGCACTCACCCCTTTCTTGCAGGGACGCCCGGCGTAGTAGTCAGCCGCCAGCCCAGCCGTCGTCGGTATCCCGTCGCGGGCTCGTCTCGGGACCACAACAAGTGGTTAGTGCTGAGTTATGGGGATGCACCTCCCCTGTGCACTGCGCTGCCGGCCCCGTCCGCAGCGCCACCAGGCCCTCGAGCCTCGGCCTCTCGTGGCTGCCACCGTCTCTCCTGGTCCGCGGGCTGCCGGTTGTCGCTTGTGCCCCTCCTCTCCGGCCGCTGCGTTGCTCTGGGCCTGGTCGCTGGTGTCGGGTGCCCCAGCGCTCGCAGGTGGAGCTCCCGGCTGGGTCGCCGATGCCTCCGTCGCCTTCAGAAATGCTGTGTTTCAACGGCGCTCACACAGCTCCGCTGCTCCGGGGAGAGGCGCCATTTTCTCCGGCCGCCGTCTAGGATATTTCGGTGCTGTGAGGGGGTTTTCGCGGAGCGTACGCCCCGCTGGTACTTCTCAGTTGGCGGCGACTCTTCCCCCAGTGAGTGTGCTGCCAGCTCCTTGGATGGAGGGGCGATTGTGCTGTGTTAATCGGGGAAAATGGGGCCAGGGGTGAGGAGCCTCCGAGCCGTGCGCCCGCTCAGGTCGCCATCTTGGCCACGCCCCCCATGACTTAATCTTTAGACTGACACTGCATGAATAAAATATTCATGAGGCTACTTGGAAACCAGGCAGGGGCTATACACCACCTTCCTAATATCTACGCACAAGGTTCATCCCATACGTCATCCTCATACCCAACAATGGCTAAGCACAAGAACAAGGGATAAAGGGACTCTATATACTTTTCTGTATAAATACAGCACCTCTTGCTATCAGTAGTTAGAGGGAACCAAGACTTCCAGGCCGACACACTGACCAGAGATGCTGAGGCTCCTGCATGCAGACGCTCCAGCTGACAGTGGTCTGAACATCCCTTGCGGGCTGTCCAGCTCGAGACCAGGAGAGGCTCCTACATTCTCACTTTAGGTAATGGGGTTCGACCAAATCCTAGAGGGATTCTTGGCTGCCCACCTACTCACATGCTAGGTACACTTAGGTACATCTAGATAGGCATCGTAGGAGTAAGCGCTCTCTTTTATCAATGCATTTTATATTCATGTATTTATTCATGCTTATTGTAAGATGATAGAACTGTACTATCCTTTTATATTCATAGTACTGCTAATCATATATCTCTGCTACTGTCTAATGGTTGTTTTAGCTTATATACTTTACACGAGAATAACAACTGTTCAATAAATCCTTATTGAAACGCCCAGACTGTTTATTCTGTGTACCTCTGAGATAAACTAAATGAGAAAAACGCAAAAACAACAGTTGATGGACAGAATGCAGAACAATGTCATACATTCACCCCAGTACAGAGATCTGGGCCTAAATCCATCGTTTTTTTGCTCACCATGCCATTCCAGTTTGAACCCAGCCATATGCAAATCAGTCTTGACCCTGTGCCTCATGGGAACAGTCCAGCCCGAACTGCCAAGCCAGGTCCTCCCTGGACTGGAAACAAGCATCCGAAGACCGGTTTCGGGGTTTCACCCCTCTTCAGCCAGGATAGCTTGATTCCAGTGGCATGGAGAGCACGGAACCCACGTCTGGGCATACCCGTCCCACTCGGGGTGACAAATGCAAAAACAACAGTTGATGGACAGAATGCAGAACAATGTCATACATTCACCCCAGTACAGAGATCTGGGCCTAAATCCATCGTTTTTTTGCTTACATGCCATTCCAGTTTGAACCCAGCCATATGCAAATCAGTCTTGACCCTGTGCCTCATGGGAACAGTCCAGCCCGAACTGCCAAGCCAGGTCCTCCCTGGACTGGAAACAAGCATCTGAGGACCGGTTTCGGGGTTTCACCCTCTTCAGCCAGGATAGCTTGATTCCAGTGGCATGGAGAGCACGGGACCCACGTCTGGGCATACCCGTCCCACTCGGGTGACAAATGCAAAAACAACAGTTGATGGACAGAATGCAGAACAATGTCATACATTCACCCCAGTACAGAGATCTGGGCCTAAATCCATCGTTTTTGCTCACCATGCCATTCCAGTTTGAACCCAGCCATATGCAAATCAGTCTTGACCCTGTGCCTCATGGGAACAGTCCAGCCCGAACTGCCAAGCCAGGTCCTCCCTGGACTGGAAACAAGCATCCGAGGACCGGTTTCGGGGTTTCACCCCTCTTCAGCCAGGATAGCTTGATTCCAGTGGCATGGAGAGCACGGGACCCACGTCTGGGCATACCCGTCCCACTCGGGGTGACAAATGCAAAAACAACAGTTGATGGACAGAAAGCTTTACACGAGAATAACAACTGTTCAATAAATCCTTATTGAAACGCCCAGACTGTTTATTCTGTGTACCTCTGAGATAAACTAAATGAGCACGAGTGACTGAGCGAAAATTAGTACATTGTTTCCACGATCTTGAGGAATCAGGGTTGTCATGTTCTGAGGTTGCCAGAAACTAATCTCTCCCCGATAAGAGGAGACACTAGTGGCACTGTGAGCTAGCTTTTGCAAACAGGCTAACATTTCTCGGTGTGGGTGTACAGAATCAGTCTGCCACCAAGCCCACAGTTTATGTTATCCAAACGCGCAGGTCCTGCATGGGTACTATAGGAACTACACGACACTTGATGAGGCCCAGTCACCAGGGAGAATCATGGTGTGCTCAGATGGCACTATACGCGACACCAAGGTTATCCCGGGCTCTAGAGACTCATTCCAGAGTCGTTGGAGTGATCCTGGTACAGCCAGCGATAGCACAGAACTGGGTCCTGCTTGAACTCTGTCTACAAGACTGTAAGTACTAACAAACCTGAAAGGCACTGGGACTGTCCGAGTGGTTGAGGTGCCCCGCTGAGGGGACTGTAGTTCCAGCGGACATGGCACGAGCTATGAACAATTGGGTGCAGGGAACTTTGATATATGTTGTTATTGGTGTGGGCGAGACGACTTACTGTTATATAATGGTGTCACACTCGCTGTTTACATGTATATGCCAGCAGGAGGTCAGGCTGAGAGGGGCACAGACACAGCGGAGGAGCTTGAGTGCTTTGGACTCATACCTCCACTGGGGACTGCTCACTAGCAAAGTGCACAAGTTTTTCTATCAGACTTAGGCTGTTCTTACACTTATATATGTTTTTGGGATTGGGGCGGCGGAAACCGATTCTTGCCTGGCCTGTTGCTAGACTGGATAGTAGGGTTAAGCTGCCCAAGGGGAGGGGGAAATTGGTGGGACATACGGTCTTTAAAAGTTCATCGCGTCTGGGAACTATGTGCTGCTCTTTTACAATGTGGTCTGAATTTTTGCTCCCATGGGGACTGGACGGGTGGCGGGAGGTAGGAATCACTTATTGGGTCGGAAGTCACCTAACTATTATTGGAAATGGTGGGACATGCAATTAAGTTCATGACATGGAATGTCAGGGATATTGCTCAGTATGAAAAGCGCCGCAGAGTGTATGCATATTTGAAATGTGTCCATAGCATTCCTACAGGGAGCATATGTGTGGGGGGGACTGTATTCCTTGCCTTTCCAAGAGGTGTAGAGGACAACTCTATGCCACATCTTATTCTGAGTTCGGCCGTGGTGCATTGATATCGGTGGCTGCAGGGATCCCCTTTCACTACAGAGGCCATGTCCTCGACCAGGAAGGTAATTACGCCATCTCACATGTCGATTTGAATGGTCGTGAGCTCTGTCTAATGAATATGTATCCACCAAACATTGACTGTCCAGACTACTACAGTGACCACGGCCGCATCACCATGCTGCGGACATTATAATGGTGGAAGACTGTAACTGCCTTCTTGATGGAACACTTGACAGAGACCCACCCAGACACCATACTAAGCCCAACATGACTAGGACCTTACATGACTCAATGCAGGGTCTCCACCTCTTAGATGTGTGGCAAGAAAAACACCCGGCAGAGAAAATATACTCCTGTTATACGTCTACTGCGGGAACCCACAACCAGTTGGACTACTGTTTAGTCTCCAATGGACTGGCATAAGAGGTTCAGGAGATATCCTATTTAGCCCGATATATATCTGACCATTCCCCAGTTTTTATGAGCTTTGTGGGAAAACATGGGTGCACCGCAATCCCGCTGTGGTGGTTGAGAGCGGAGATGTAGTGTCGCAGCTGTGATGCGAACAGCGGCGACAGTGCGGGCGCCCCATGTGGGTATTCCCAATAGGGGAATATCCCGATACACCCCTATCGTGACCGGGCCGTGTGGTATGGTCCCGGTCACGTGATGACACGGCAATAAAAACGCCTACCGCGGATGCGACGTCACGAGACGCGCGTACGCGGTGGCAGTATCCAACATATCTACTGTCTCCGTGTCATTATTATAAAAGGCCTTGCCACAGAGATTTGGAGTGCCCGCTCACCTGTGCAGAGGTAGCTGGGCACGACATAACACTGGCGACGAGGGCGGGCGTGTTCCCGTCGCGACACTAACCAGGGGCGGCCGCGCGCGGTTGGAAGAGGCCCGCGGTGCTCGTGCCCCTACGTCTGGCTGCGGGCGCCCGAAGAACAGCGGAATCGGTGGAGCGAGCAGGTTAGGTGCGTCCCCGATGCCGGAGGCGAGAGCTGTGCTCCACGCGCTGCCGGAGAAGTGAACTTCACCGTGTCCCCACAGGCGCTGACGGTGCGCTCCAGGCCCGCGCGGCTGGGAGAGTCGCGCGCAGGCGCATTACCCCGCTCTACGAGGGAAGGTCTTGACTGCCGCGCTACCGCGCTTCCTCACGCGGTATTAACCCTGTGGCCCCTGGATGCCTGAGAGTGCGGAGAGGGAAATTCCTCAGCTGTGCTGCCGCGTTCCAACACGTTGTGCTCCTCCTGTGGCCCCTGGATGCCTGAGAGTGCTGCAGGGAGGCAGCCAACCACACACTGACATTGGCAGCAGTAATATCACCCCCATATGAGTTCAGCCAATTCCGGTCAGCCTACAAGTGCTGTGGGGGTGTGTCTGGCCTGCACACAGTGACAACAGGTAGGCCAGCAGCAGGATTCTGGGTTTCATCTACGTCTTCTCCAGGGAAGGAACATATTGGGAGGTGCAGTGTCGAGTCACCGCAGCGGGCTGCCCTAGGGAAGGCTCGTCATGTCCACCATCCCCCCAATTGAGCCATTTGTGATAGAGGGGTCCCCCTCTGCCCAGGCGTCCAGATGGAAAGAATGGGTAGAACGCCATATCATATTCTTTGAGGCCACGAAAGTGCACAAAGACCAGAAGAGGGCCATGTTACTCCACCTACGAGGGAAGGACATTCACCGCATCACGAAGACTCTGGTAGAGGCGACACCCAAGACTCACATGACCCTCATCAACGCGCTCAACGGCCATTTTGAACCGATGGCCAACCAGGACTACGAGCGCTTCATCTTTCGTCAAGCTAGGCAGCTACCGGAAGAATCGCTCGACACATTTCACGGCAGGCTCAAGCTCCTGGCATCCACGTGTGGATTTAGAGACGAGACGGAAGAGATTAGAGGGCAAATTATCCAAGGGTGTGCCTCGGTGAAGCTTCGCGAAAGAATATTGGAAGAGTCGGGCAAGCCATTAGCGGACATTTTAACTCTGGGACGCACGAAAGAGCTGTCTAAGGCCAGGGCAGCGCACATGGAGGCGGCGCTGCAGTCACCCGTCAAAGCGGAACCGGTCAATGTGGTCACAACAAAGCCAGCGGACCGTCGCAGCAAAAAGCCGTTCACCAGTGGCCCACAAGGGGGTCAACGATACTCCGGGTACTGTGGTGGTCCACCTCACAAAGCAGCTGATTGTCCAGCGAAGGGCAGGAAATGCACAAGTTGCGGCCGATTCAACCATTTCGAAAAGGTATGTCGTTCCAAGCAATACCGAAAGCCCAAGCAAGCAGTTAATACGGTACCCGAAGGAGGTGGTGAGTCGAGTGACATGGACGATGATGAAGAGGAGGAAAAGGCAGTTCACAAGGTGCACATGATTGGAACCGCGTCGAACAGGAGCAGGAGTCTGCCCCAATGCCGCATTCAGGTGGGAGCACAGGAGGTCACTGCCGTCGTGGACACCGGAGCCACCATTAATATAATGGCAGCCGCTCTCTACAGATCCATGCACCCGGCACCCGGCACCCATTCTACAGCCCACCAAAATCACGGTCTTCGCGTACGGACAAGACCAGCCGTTGGAAATGAAAGGAAAATTTAAGACTACCGTCACTCATGAAGACAAATCAGTCAGCACCATGGTGTACGTCACCAAGGATGGACAAGGCATGCTCCTGGGATGCCGAGCGGCTGAAGACCTGGGCATCGTATCATTTGCATTCGGAATCCACCAGGAGTCAATCCAGCACATACTCAAGGAGTTTGCGTCGGTCTTCGACGGCATTGGAAAGTACAGAGGGAAGGAAATCCACCTTCATATCGACAACACAGTACAACCAGTGGCTCTGAGACACCGGCGTGTGGCTTTTCATCTACGCCCATTGGTGGAGCAGAAGCTGCTCAAGCTGGAGCAGGCGGGCATCATCGAGAAGGTGTCGGGTCCCACACCCTGGGTTGCCCCAATCGTTGTTGCCCGGAAACTAAAGCAGCCCGGAGCTGTCAGGATATGTGTCGATATGAGATTGCCGAATGCAGCCATAAGAAGAGAGCGACACATCACCCCGACGATTGATGACTTGATTGGAGAAATGGCAGGGGCGCGTTGGTTCTCGAAACTCGACCTACGGTCAGGATACCACCAACTAGTCCTTGATCAGGCATCCAGGAACATTACGACGTTCTCCACTCATGTAGGACTTTGCAGGTACACTCGGTTGAGTTTTGGAATATCCAGCGCTGCAGAGGTGTTCCAGAATGTCATCCACGAGCTGATCATGGACATCCCTGGAGTCATCAACGTGAGTGACGACATCATGGTACATGCCAAGTCCATCCCGGAGCACCACTCTCGCCTGGTGCAAGTCCTCCAGAGAATAAAAGATGCTGGACTAACCCTGCATCGAGAAAAATGTGAATTTCTCAAGACCAAGTTGCAGTTCTTCGGGTACACCTTCTCGGCTGAGGGGTGAATCCTGACCCCGACAAGGTCCAAGACATCAAAATGCACCGGCCCCCGTCAATGTCACGGAAGTCCGCAGTTTTCTGGGCATGGTGAACTACTGCGGGCGTTTCATCAGGGACCTCACGACCCTCACCCAGCCCCTGAGGGAGCTCACCAAGGACTCAGTCCCATGGGTGTGGGAAGAATCACAAGACAAGGCCTTCCAGGACATTAAAGATGCTCTGTCGGCTGCCACTACTCTAGCATTCTTTGACCCACAAAAGCTCACAATGGTTGCAGTGGACGCAGGCCCAAAGGGACTGGGCGCAGTACTAATGCAACGCAGCACGTCGGAAGAAGACTGGGCCCCGGTGGCATTCGCCAGCCGCTCGCTCACGGACACCGAGCAGCGGTACTCCCAGATTGAAAAGGAGGCTATTGCGATTCACTGGGGGTGTCGCCACTTTCACCTTTACGTCTACGGTAAGCCGTTTGTGGTGGCCACGGACCACAAGCCTCTTCTGCCCCTGTTCTCCGGCACCTCTTCGAAGCCTCCGCCGAGAATAGAGAAATGGATGCTGCAATTGCAGAACTACAATTGTCGCATTGAATATCAGCCAGGGAGTCGTAATCCTGCGGATTATATATCCAGACACCCAAGAAGTGCTACGGCCCAAGAGGAGGAAGATGCCGCCGACACAGAGGAGTATGTCAAATGCGTCACGGAACGGTCATGCCCAATTCCCCTCTTGATGGGTGACCTGAAGAGTGAAACTGACAAGGATGAGTGCCTGCAAAGAATCAAGAAGGCGATGGAGCACGGCAACTGGCATAAAGCTCGCGATGAATGGAAGATACTCACCGCAGAGGCCCGCAGAATACTGGAGAGCTTACATCATGTTCGGGAAGAGCTGGCAGAAGACACCACAGGCTGTCTCATGCGAGGACACCGGCTGGTAATTCCGTCCTCATTGACTGAAAGGGTCATTCAACTGGCACACAGTGGACATCAAGGAATGGTTAAAACCAAGTCGAGACTACGGACCAAAGTGTGGTTTCCCTTGATGGATGAGCTTGTGGAGGCCGCCGTCCGGGAGTGCCAGTGGTGTCAAGTAACCGGCGGAAGCCCCAAACCTGCTCCGGTGGTCATGGAGCCAAGGCCTGCTGGTCCATGGCTGAGCGTCAGTCTCGACTTCGGGAGTCTGCCGGACGGAAGACACACTTTCGTGGCTATAGATGACTATTCCAAGTATCCTGAAATTGAGATCGTGAATACCCTAAGTGCCGCTGAGATAATCCCGAAGCTAGAGAAGGTGATGGCGATGCATGGCATTGTTAAAGAACTCAAGACTGACAATGGGCCACCGTTTCAAAGTCAGAAGAGCTGGCAGAAGACACCACAAGCTGTCTCATGCGAGGACACCGGCTGGTAATTCCGTCCTCATTGACTGAAAGGGTCATTCAACTGGCACACAGTGGACATCAAGGAATGGTTAAAACCAAGTCGAGACTACGGACCAAAGTGTGGTTTCCCTTGATGGATGAGCTTGTGGAGGCCGCCGTCCGGGAGTGCCAGTGGTGTCAGGTAACCGGCGGAAGCCCCAAACCTGCTCCGGTGGTCATGGAGCCAAGGCCTGCTGGTCCATGGCTGAGCGTCAGTCTCGACTTCGGGAGTCTGCCGGACGGAAGACACACTTTCGTGGCTATAGATGACTATTCCAAGTATCCTGAAATTGAGATCGTGAATACCCTAAGTGCCGCTGAGATAATCCCGAAGCTAGAGAAGGTGATGGCGATGCATGGCATTGTTAAAGAACTCAAGACTGACAATGGGCCACCGTTTCAAAGTCAGGAGGTAGCCACCTACCTCGCCTCGCTGGGCATCAAACATCGGCGGATTACCCCTCGCTGGCCACAAGCCAACGGGGAGGTGGAGCGTTTTATGCGTACCTTAAACAAGGTCATCCGCATCGCACATGAACGACACCAGACCCTGGAACTGGCCCTGTTCACGTTCCTGAGAAATTATCGACAAACCCCTCACACCACAAGAGGACTGGCTCCCGGACATCTGTCAATGGGCCGAGTGATCACGGACTCGATTCCACATCATCCCAGATGGTGTCCCGAAAACCCTGATGATCGCACGATAGATGACCAGAGGCGCAGGGCACATGAGAAAGTCAGTCATCGCCGAGGGGCTCAACAGGTGCAGCTGCAAAGAGGAGACAAGGTGCTGCTCAAGAACCGCATGACCAAAAGCAAGTTCCATCTTCCCTATGAAAGGCGCCCCTGGACTGTCATCAGAGTACGAGGAACAAGAATCGTTGCTCGGAGGTGTAAGGAAGTTGTAACAAGGAACATTTCCCACTTCAAGAAGTGTCATTTTGCAGAGGCCAGTGCGTCCAGCCCGGGTGCAGAGAGCCAGCCCCTAGTCCCTGTGAATGACCCTGTTCTCCATAGAAATGGGGAAGAAGCGGAGGGTGCATCATCACCAACACCGGGAGGCGATCCCCGTCTGTCCATGGACACTGACCCCGTGGTGTCAGGGCATGAAGAAATGCCAGAGAGCTCCGAAGAATCATTGCCCCCGACATCGAGCGAGGAGACTGGAGTCGAGACCAGTGGGCGGGGACGTTCCCAGTATCAGCGCCGACGCAACCCTGAGCCGAACCGGAAGCTGAGAGACTATTTTATGTAAGATTGTTCCTTTTTATATTAGTGATTTTGGTTATGTCAGTGTTGGGGTTATGTCACCGGGGATGAAGAGTTGCGGTAAAGTTTCATGGACTACTGTTGGACTATGTTTTCTGTTTTTGGGAGGAATGTAGTGTCGCAGCTGTGATGCGAACAGCGGCGACAGTGCGGGCGCCCCATGTGGGTATTCCCAATAGGGGAATATCCCGATACACCCCTATCGTGACCGGGCCGTGTGGTATGGTCCCGGTCACGTGATGACACGGCAATAAAAACGCCTACCGCGGATGCGACGTCACGAGACGCGCGTACGCGGTGGCAGTATCCAACATATCTACTGTCTCCGTGTCATTATTATAAAAGGCCTTGCCACAGAGATTTGGAGTGCCCGCTCACCTGTGCAGAGGTCGCTGGGCACGACATAACAGGAGACATTATCAGACCCCCCCCGTTTGAAACCACGGTTCACGAGACGTTATCACATTACTTTGGGGAGAATTGGGGCAGTGCGAGTACCAGAGCACTGCACTGGGAGGCATTGAAAGAGCTGCTCTGAGAGGTTTGCCTCACAAACAACATATGGGGTCAGACAACAGCTGGAAAGGGACATTCAGAAACATGAAGGAGACTTAGATGCTATAGAAAACAAGCATTTGCAATGCAATAGGTCTCGCATTTACATGCGTTTGAGCTATTAGCATTGTAAATGACAAAGCCTTTTATTTATGTTTTGAGTTTTAAAACGTAAATAAAAGGTATTGCCATTTACAATCCTAATAGCTTAAACTCTCGCAAATGCGAGACCTATTGTATTGCAAATGCTTGTCTAAACATACTTCGGACGCCGTTCCCTCACTGAGCCCATGATTTGTTCCTAGACCTAGAGGATGGAGACCGGATGCTGCTGATTATCTAGCGACTGGAAAACAGCAACCACCTGTCCTAGGAGCAACTCACCCAACATCAGCAGTGAGGAGCTTCTGAGGCCCATTCGCCTCATCTAAAGAAACGTCCCATTGATCTGCATTTATCTGCATAGAAAAAGCATGAGTGACAAATAGGAAAACTGTCAGAAACAGAAAGCAACAGAGCGAGGTCAGGCACAAAGCAGTTGCAACAGAAAAGCGGGAAACTATGAGAGATTCAATGAAAGAATAAACAGAGAGAAAATGGGCATATCATGGAAGGAAAATGAGCTGGGAGGCCAGAGTGGAGTTAGGGTACATATGTAGTTCCTGGGTAGAACAAAGGTATGAGAGACAGGAGCTATGGAGACTGAGGAGACAGGCAGAAACAGAGAAAAACAATAAACCAAGAAAAAGAAACTAAATAGGAGCAGATCGAAAGAAGTACTTGGAAGATGAGCAGTATCTAATGGGATATTTTATAGACGAAAAATTAGTTATCTCGGTTTTAATGTAGCAATAAAAGAACATGCAGATTTTTATTTGTGAGCTATGTGCCTGCAGGAATGGGCATCGTATGCCTCTACAAGAGATACTGTGAGTAGATATCCAGTCACGCACTTTTCTCTTCCACACATGAGCATAGCTGTGAGTGGATCTCGACACTTTCAGGAGCAGAGTTTTGAGAGAATCTATGCTTTTTGCAGAAGTAATATTTGGAGTATTATTTTCAACATGATCCGGATATAGGCACTGGAATTAGGGGTGCAGGTGGAGCTGCAGCACCCCAAAATACCTATGCTGGAGTTCAGAACGTGATTGAGCAATAAAGATGTATTTAAAATGTATTTTTATCTTGTTTCATTTGTGTCTGTTCAGTTAATACTGATTACTTAACGCGCACGCACACACACTGCAGACAGCCACCGCACGCACACACACACACCGCAGACAGGCACTGCATACACACACACTGCAGACGGGCACCACGCACACATACAGCAATGGCATACCATCTACCACTACCCTACAGCTCTGTGCCTCCGGTTTGCCCTGGGTCATGCCCCGAAGAGCTTCTCCAGAAAAATGCAACAGCTCTGAGGGCCGCACCTCTAGCAGCTGCATTAGGGCAGGTGCCTCGGTCAGGACAAGAACCTGCTTGGCTATCGTCCCTGCACCGTCACGGCACGGCGCCATTAGCTCCACGGCAACCGGAGTCACGGACCAAAGGAGAGCAGCTTTGACTCCACCCACACAGTCATCAGGAATAACAATCTCCGCGCACCTACAAAAAACGAATGTTTTCATCTGTAACGTATGTGGTGTGCAAAGCGCTGCAATACCTACATATCGAGTTTGCACTAAATAAAAAAAAATGCAATTAACTGACAGCGCCATTGGTACGCACTGGCTACAAACACACAACAGCAAATCAGTGCGTGAAGAGAGCCTGTTCCAAGCAGTCTCAGTTTCTGTCTCTAGCCATCTCTTCTCACTACTGCGATGTGCTTAGAGTCAGCTCCACAAGTCAACATTTTGAGCATACGACCAAACGGCTGCACGTCCCTGATCATGCACACGGCTCATGTGCAGGACACGCCAGCCAAACCCCATTTGTCAAAACGTCTCTTACATAACTCATACCTCACACAAATCCACTTGATGTGAAACAAAGCACAGACATGACACCAATCATAGACAAACCGCATCTGGTGCTCATATGCACAGAAATGCAATGTTTACAATAAACAGGCACATGCAGAGCACATCTGCTCCTTCATTCAAGACAACACACCCGCCCCCGCGGATGTCAAGTTTCCCAGGTCCATGTGTGATGAGAAACTCTAGTCCAGGTTTTTTATTTTAATTCTGGGACTTGTGGTCTTGTTACTCCATTTTAAAACCAGGACTACATGTCCCAGAATTCAAAGGAAAAAACCTGGACTGCAGCAACTTCTTACGCATGTACCTGGGTATCTTGGTAGCTATGGATCTCAAAGACTATATATATGTCGTGTCTCTGACTTGGAGCGTCTTCGCTCACTGCCCTATGCATTCTGGTAATTGTAGTTTTACCTTTTGTGTCAAACTAAGAGGCAAGTCCTACTTGACGATACTTATATCTCTGCGTGGCGTTTAGCGGTACTGAGATGGTACAGCACAGATACCGAATGTGCACGGAACACAATTGTACACGAGTTGTTGCCATTGGTTTAAAGCTTTAACCCGGAAGTGACTCAGGATAGCAGCGCCCACGTGTATCGACCACCCACACCTGGGGCAGCAACCCAGGAAGTTCCCACACTCAGATCTGATGCAGGTGTTGCCGAGTTTGCGCTCGGCGTTTCAGAACAAGGGGACAATGTTCCTATATCTCTGTTCCTAATCAGTATCACAAAAGGAAAAGTTGTTCAAAGGCCCCGTCAAAAGCGATATGTAGCTGTTTACCGATGTTTAATTAAAAATGCGTGCAGCCGCAATACTTAGATGAGGCTGCGGCTCGAGCGTGAGGCAAGGACACAACGCACGAGCAACAGACAACGGGTGGGGAGATGAGGCTGCGGCTCGAGCGTGAGGCAAGGACACAACGCACGAGCAACAGACGACGGGTGGGCGGGGCCCGCTACCAGAAAGCTGTTTCCCGTCCAGGCGCGTGCACATCTTCTGTCTTGACTCGCGAGCAACAGATGACGGGTGGGCGGGGCCTAAGGGCGACAGGGCGGACACCAACCCCGCTTCCAGAGAAGCCGGACACAAAAGCGATGTGCGTTGCATGCGCGCTGCATGCACGCTGCAACGCAGGCGAGACCTAAAGAGCTACGCACACACCCAGAAAGATTGGAAGACTGTGGGAAGGGCTGGCTAGATGACTGGCGCCAGATTAAGAAGCATACCTATACAGCATATCAACAACGGTTGAATGCAGAGAGTGACAAAACTGGGGCGATGCTTGCCAGATTGACCTAACAGGAAACCCAACAGGTCCCGATACTGTCAATCCGCGATGTTCAGGGGTCCCTGGTTAGCACCCAGTGAACCATTAATAAGGTATTCAAGCACCATCTAAGACGTAGGCAGCTCAGAAAGAGGGTTCGGAGACTCGCCTAAATGGGTACCTTGCGGAAATACTGCTTCCAAGCTTAGATCCTGATGACTGTGATCACCTAGATAGCCCCATCGCCTGAGAAGAGATTCTCATGGCAATCAGGAAGATTAAAACTGCAAAAACTCCAGGCAGTGACGGGCTACCCACTGAATTCCACTGCCGATATACGGACCAAATGACTGATAAACTGTTAGAGGTCTATCAGGAGGCCCTCCAAAAAAGGACCCTCCTGCAAACAAGGCACGAGGGGTTAATCATAATGATACAAAAACCAGGCAAGGACCCTATGGAGACCTCCTCATACAGACCAATATTGTTATTAAATGTGGATGTCAAATTGCTTTGTAATATGCTGGTGGTGTGCCTCCTCCTTCATCTTCCACGTCCAATCCACATAGACCAGTCAGGTTTTATTCCTAGGCGGAGTACCCTCAATAATCTAAGACTACTCTCGCTCGTGTACCATGCTCCAGAATTACGAAGGGATGCCTACGCCTTAGCCCTCCTTGATATCGAACAGGTGTTTGATTCACTAGATTGGAATGACCTGTGGCAGGTGTTGTGGAAGATGGGCAAGGGCCCTAAATATATACAGTGGGTTCAACTACTGTACGCTGCCCCACGTGCCAGAGTAAGGTCCGGAGGAGAGGTGTCAGATGCCTTCTTGCTACACAGGGGAAAGAGGCAGAGGTGCCCATTGTCACCCCTCCTCTTCGTGCTCGCAATGGAACCAATGGTGGAGAGGCTGCGCAGAATTCTGCAACCCTGGCAGAGAATACTCATGTGGTCTCCCTCTACACCGACGATGCTCTAATATATCTGAGGCAACCAGAATATTTGATCCCGATACTCCTAAATGTAATGCAGGAGTCTGGTGAAATATCGGACCTTTGCGTTAATCCAATGAAGTCCAAGCTGTTTCCACTAGGAGAACTGGCGGATCTACCGTTGGAGGCACTTCCACAGGTGGGACTCCCTTTGGAATCAGATGGAGTACAGTACTTGGGAATCAAATTGGCCCATACAGAACTACATTTTCTGGACCTTAACCTTGGGAGGGTGATTACTGGACTCAGTATGTTTTTAGAAAGAACTCCCCATCTCCCAAATGAATAGGGTAGCTATCGTTAAAATGATTATACTGATTGTCCTCCAGGGCACTCTATACACAATCCTAGACACTATTTTAAAAGCATAGACAGCCTAGTGGTGGAGTTGCTGTAAGCTAATAATGACAGCGTGTCTGCCTGTCAACCGTTAAACGGACCTGGGATCAGGGGGGGCTTGAAGTCTCTCATATGGAGCTCTACTATATGGCTTGCACATTTGCAGCATGCAGTCCATTGCTTGGACCAAGATGATAACTGGGAGAAGAAACTCCTACAAGGCTCCCATAAAGGGAGAACACTCCCCGTCATATTGATGGGAGGAGCCAGGGTGCCTCCGCATACATCAAACATAGTACGCCGGGTGTGCGAATTGTGGGAAGGGGAGGTCACAAGAGTGGTACGGAGAGCATCGTATGCACCAGGTATGCTGCTATGTTCCCTCCAACCCTTCTTAAAAATAGCAGAATTTATGTCAGTGCAGAAATGGAGAGACAGGAGGCTGTAACACACTTGAGGACCTTATACTCTGCAGGACAATTTATTACGCAAGCTGCCGCTACAGAATCCTTCACACTAGGAGTGGGCCAATATCTGCAATATACAAAGATCTTGGCAACTGCCCAGGACCTTTGGCCGACTTTTCCAGACTTTTCCCTCCGTACCCTGGTGACACTGCTGAACATGGCAGGGGGGACGCAGACTGATTTCTAATATATACAAGGCCTTGCAAGCCAACATTCCCACTGTGACGCTCCGAGTCCAGACCAAATGGGAGAGTGTACTGGAGGATCCCATGACCACAAAATAATGGATACAGGTACAAGAGGGAGTGAGGCTAGTTAGTTCCAACGCCAGGTTTAAATTATTACAATACAATTATGTGCACCAAACTTACCTATCTCTCAAAACACTGCACACCATATACAATACCCATAGTGATAGCTGCCATAATCTGGGGGATTAGAAGTGGACTTTATTCATATGGTGTGGTCCTGTGCAACGCTGGCACCCTACTGACTAATGGTGCTGAGAGATATTAATGGATCCACTGGATGGATTATGCAGCTAACGATGAAGCAGGTTCTGCTGGGGCTGATCTCCTCTCTAACTCATATAAAACTTAGCAAAAGGTTGATTTTTCTTAGTCTGCTGTTGCTAAAATGCTGCATAGCTATAAAATGGCTAGGATTGGATCCTCCGAAGCACTCAAACTGGCTTAGGGATGTTTCCGCATGAGCAACCGCGGAGGAGATATGCATGAAACATGTCCGCAAGGATGAAAAATTGGAGGATGACTTGAGAGCATGGTTTGCCATGCTGCCTGATTTAAAAGAACCCCGAGATGCTGTCCTCTCGGTGGAGCCAGTAGAGTGATGCTCCCAGGGGCCCAATTGCCACCACATCCGGGGGAAGAGTGTGAGGCCCTAGTGTGGGGCAAGTTATCCCTGAAACCACTTCACGGCCCATCCAAACAAGAGTATCCCTTAATACTTTTTGTGAGATCTGACACAAGAGCTGTGTGGGGGGAGGAAGCAGAGTTTGTTGGGGATTTGCTGATCTGTCAATACTGAGGAATGCATTATGATTAAGGCTCCCGGTTTTCCGTTTAAACAGATTTTTACATATAAATACAGACGGAAAAATATTTTTCTTCTGTCTGTATTTATAAATAGAAACGGAAAAATATGACCAAATCGGATTCTCGGATTCCGAGAATTGTTTGGCAATCCGTGCTCCAGCCCATGGTTGCCTCGCCTCACCCCTCCTCCTGATTGCAGTGTATGCCTGGCCACTTTAACACCTGCTGGGCCATTAATCTTTGGTAGGCACGGGAAAATGAATGTGAACCAAAAAGGTCAGAAAGACCGGCGGCATAAACACATTAGGGTAGCGTTCCTTTATTACAAAGCTCAAGCTTTCACAAATCTCCGCACCCTTCAGCTTCAACTTCATTCTTTAAACTGTAAAATTTATAAAAGGCGATTGATTCACATTATCCTTTACTAAAATAATGATAAAAAAGAATCTTAAATAAAAAGTACAATAGCTCTAAAACAAAAAAGAAAAACGTATTTTGTCAACTGGAACTGAGCAAGGGTTCAGAGGGGGTCTGAAACTCCCAGCCTCGGTAACTTGAAGTATTTCACTTTGGCCGAGATCTCAGAAACTATGATTGTTCTACTCTACAAATGTGTTTTACTTTAGCGAAAGACTTAGTTTAAAAAAATGTGAATTAAAAGCTGCCAGCTCACGTGGGTGTTGTTGGATATTTTAGGCCTCAGATATGTGAGGGAAATAGTGCCCGGCAGGACTAATGCAAGGGCCTTTAATTTATTTCTGAAATGAGAGCTTGCTGCTTCAGAGGAGGTTGTTTGCTCTCTCAGCTGTGGATAGTCAACACGCACCACAGAGCATGCTGCAGGGAGGAGCATGGAACTGACAATAAGGAGAACGAGGCATCCAATATCTCTAATTTATCACGAAAGTAGACAGCTCTTTCATGCCGTCTTTGGCCAGGTCACTGAAAGTGCTCAGGTGCACTCGTCTAAATTCAAATTGTGTTTACATCTAATAATCATGGCTAGTGACAGTGTTTTCAATATTGTAACACAGCAGCAGCTCACTGATATTACTGCAAGTAATCTCTGTGACACCACTGTGACTTGTATTACAATGGCAAAGTTTTCAGATGACTGTATTGTGTTGACTTAATTTGGCGCATATAAACATATAACTAAACCTATAACAACCGTGTGCACTGTCTATTTAAATAAATGTGGAAAAATACTAGCTGCAACGTCTTTGTTTGCTTGCAACAAAAATAAATGCAGATATATACAGATAAAATGACATAAAAATAAATATGGATAAATACAGATGGAAATGTTAAAAAAATAAATACCATAAAACCGGGAGGCCTAATTATGATGTTGAATTCTAAATCAATCACTAATTATAATTACATCTTGTATCCTAAGAATCCTCAATAAAGATCATTTAAACAAATCATTAAACCATGAAATAGAAATGTAAAATAATCACATTAGGCATTCTGCAACCCCAAACCCAACCACACCCTCCTTCCAGCTCTTACCTGAACAGAAATGTATTGTCCGGCACCACCACCAATACCGCTGGGTATCTGTTGATGGTTGTTTGGTTTTTCCAAAGAGACTAACTGCTGATGGTCCTAATAGGCCCAAACAGGACAGATGCCGCTGGAAAAACAGGATTCTTCTTGTTCTGAATGGGGCAGAAGAATCAGCAAAGAATGGTTCTGTTTCTGCACCATTAAAACTAAAAGATTAGACAGAGTGGAAAATCTAAGACAAAGGTCAACATAAATCGACACAGTGTAAGAATCATTTACTAAACAAAGTGTAATGAACATTTAAGTCTCTGAAGAAGGTTACTTCTGAATAATCCTAAGGTAAATTGATTATCTGTGGTACATAGATTATGGCAAAAGTACACACTAACTATCCATGGCCTACCCTTGTTATAAATTTAATTATACACTATGATGTCCCTTTTTGGCCAGGGTGTGGAGATGGTAAAGGTAAATGTGCAATTTTTTTGTAACCTCCTCCTGTAATTGTCTAGCGTTGCTCACTCTGCATCTGCCTTATGGTAAGTAGACATAATATCGAGTTTAAAATATTGTTGTATGATAATATCGTGTTTTTAATGTCGATAGTCAAAAATATCGTAGTATGGAATATCGATGTCAAGAATATCGATTTAGGGGTCGATTCCGATCTCGGTTGGATGGCCCTCCCAAAGCCATCCGTAGCCTTACCTTCCGACCAACTCGTTCCCGGAGCCGGTCCGTCCAAACGGGGAAGTACGAAACGCAAATGTGTGCATTTCCCGAGCGACACGCACGCTCCGAATCGAGCAACATTTCCCGTACGAGCAGGCTCCGTCAACGCAGAATGGACTCGCCCTGAACCATTACCGTAGCAGTTTCCGGCTGGGCAAGTACGATGCGTACTTCCTCCGCGCCGAACAGGTCACCACCTCCAGCACGTCACAGCATCCGGAAGAGCAGTACATCAGGTCCGATTTGCGCCACAACATGAACACCGCGTACGAGACGAAGCTGCCATGTAGCCGATCGCGCATGTCATCCCTGTACTCTACGCCTATGACCGAATCAACAACCGGAACCGACGCGTACGTCGCAGACGGTAAGTCAGACACCTACCACCCACTAATACGTGACGATCCCGCGAAAGCCAAAACACACATATGGGGTGGATGCCCACACCCCAGCACAGTCCACCCCAGAAGGGGTAGATGCCCATCCCACAGCACAGTCCACCGCAGAAGAGGTGGATGCACATCCCCCCAGCACAGTCCACCCCAGAAGGGGTGGATGCCCATCCCCCCAGCACAGTCTACCCCAGAAGGGGTGGATGCCCATCCCACAGCACAGTCCACCCCAGAAGGGGTGGATGCCCATCCCCCCAGCACAGTCCACCCCAGAGGAGGTGGAGGGCAAACACTCCCCCCCTACTCCCATGCCAGGTTTGTGTATTGTGTACAAACATCTAGATTCAGTGACACATTATGCAAACAAATGCTGTTACATCCATCACTCTAGTGAACAAAGGCCGATTGTGGGGTACAAACCCCCAGCATTGACAAGCACATAGGGTAGATGGGGTATCACCCCCCCATCAGTGTGGTGCCCAAATGATGAGCATGGGGTTCAAACCCCAAGCTTTGCCAAGCACATAGGGGAAATGAGGTATTACCCCCCCCCCCCTCAGTGTGGTCACAAAAAGGTGATAGGGGGATCAAACACCCAGCATTGCCAAGCACATAGGGGAGATGGGCTATCAACCCCCATCAGTGTGGTGCCCAAAAGATGAGCATGGGGTTCAAACCCCCTTCTTTGACAAGCACATAGGGGACATGGGCTGTAACACCCTCATCAGTGTAGTGGGGTTCAGACTCCCAGCATGTGCAGACAATCAGGTATGACTCTCTGAGGCCTAAAACCACTACCAATGTAGTGACAAAGTAGCGGTTGTGTGCAAAACGAACACATATCTATTGAGGCAGACATAGTTGGGCCTTACAAAGAAAAACATGCCATGTGGAGACAAGCATTGCCATTGTGGGCTAACACTGCCACCAATGTTCATTTTGACAATGGAAGAAGTGACCATCTAAATGCATAAACACGCATTTGTTCACATACAGACACACATACAAAGGAATTCCGCAAGAAACTAAAGTGTAGACAAGATCCTGTTCCACACTGTGGCAGCAATGGCAAATCAAGAGCATGATGAATGGCCAAATTGAAGATGTTCGACTCGCAGGGACAGTAGCTAAACAAACAAAACTATACATCGAATCACTGCTCACAAAGCCAGTAGAAATACGCGGGTCAAGATGTGCTAATACAACCAGCCAACCACACACTGCAGAACAAACACAAGATGTGTGTGTGTGTAAGTGTCCCTACGCTCCCCCCCACACAATGGTGGTCTAAACTCCACTGAGACATATGCGTCATGAGTATAACCCAGATGCATCTCCACCATTGTGTCACAGACTATTGGCAATTTGGCATTGTTTGATGTGCAGGTCAACAACAGTCACCTGTGGAACAATCTTGGTGGAACTCCAAACAACACATCAGGAGACTGACTCACCATCCCTGGTAACCTCAAGGCCACTACACTGTGGTGACAGTATCCTGTATGATGACCCACTGTGTTGCCAAATCATGATGTGGACCATACTCTTGCGCACACTCACTCTTGTGCACTGTGTTACGTGTCTTGTCAGAACACCTTCCCTTACACATACCCAAACATCACTCACAGGGCATGCCCTGTAATGTAAGGCCACAATGGAGCTAGGGGCCATGCCAAGAGGCGAGTCACATTTGGCCAATCGAAACACCACACACCTTGATCACACACAATGTGCAGCAGCTAAGCCTCCATTGAATGGTGACATTGCACATGCACCCATGACAATCCTAGGGGTGGTGATTGGATCTGTGTTTTACAAACACAAGACACATAGCTAGGCATAACACATGATTGAATTTGTCACTCCACTTAGGACTGATGACATGTGCATAACATGAAATGTAACAGACACATAGCGAAACCCAACACTGTCCCAGAGCAATGATACACTCAAGGACACCTACAAATAAGACACGTTGACATCAGGTGACAGGGAAGGGAAGAATCTGCTGAGTGTGAGCAGTCATACACACATACAAGTGGCAAACGCATGAAAACAGAAGAAAGATAAAAAACTTGCTAATGTTGGTAGCACAGATGTGAGTTGTGGAATCCTAATTATGTCTAATGTGAGTTTACACACAGCGCAGGCACTTAGAGCAACCAAACCATGGCGGTCACCAGATTGAATCATTTTGTCCCATGCACCCACAGCACGGACACTCACATTAAAATAGGCTGTCAAATCAATGGACAATTTTGCAAGCCTCGCTGACAGGAACATCTTCAGGGACTACAGTCTTGGTAGAAAAAGGGCTTTCGACATCACAAATTAATGCTCACAGAACACATACCATGGGCTTAGGAAAGGTCACAGAGTAACACACTGCCAAGAGGTGATTTCACTACTGTTGAAGTTCTGCTGTGTCAAACTTGGTCTTGGCATGTGTCTGCCTTGTCAGAATGAGACTCGGACATTGACTAAACTATTACAACACACAGAATAATTTGGTCCCATCATCCTGTGTACAGGTGTGTTTCCCAAGTTGGCGACACGTACTCAGAATCCATGTATCCAAGTGGCACCAAGTACACAGATGACTTGTTCATCATCGATGCGCTAATATGCATGTCCATTGGAGTGGTGCATACCATTAGAAACAGTAAAAATGAGTATAAATGTCAAGCCCAACATATGTGCTAAAGTGTACGCCAAAGATGGGAGAGGTTGTGAAAAGAATGTCACACTCCTTGTCAAAAACAATGTTGCTCGTGACAACAAGCCATTTCAGCCTACAACAACTCCACAACATACTGTACTAGGACACATATCACATGGACCTCAGGCAGTCCATCACATTACTCTATCATGATTTGGCCTAAAACAATGTTACAACAGCATTTGCAGTACAATAATCAGCAACATTATGTACACACAAAAAATTAGCCAAAATAACAAAACATTGCTTTATTCAGCATTTAAATGTGAAATCACGATTCTCGCAAATAAACAAGGCCAATGGCCAGTCCACATCAATGAGTCCTTCAGGGGCTATATAGGATGAGTTTTAATACATTGCTTGCCTGCACTTACATCACTAGGGGACAACTCCCCAAGGAGGGGCATCTTCTGGGGCAGGCCAGGCACCGCAGGGACAGGATTAGGGTGTAGCAGGATGGGTAATGGGAGGATTGGGGGCAACTGGAGTGTCTGTAGCAACTGCAGTAGACAAATCGGATTGAGGGGGTGCTGGAGCTACTGCAGTGGACATGTTGGACTGAGGGGGTGGGGGCTCCACTGCAGTGCCCATGTCAGATTGTGGGGGTGGGGGATCCACTGCAGTGCCCATGTCAGATTGTGGGGGATCCACTGCAGTGGACAGGTCAGATGGGGGGCCAGGGTCTCCACTGCAGTGTCTGGAAGTGAGTGTGTGGTGTTGTGGGAGTGGAAGTGCCTGTGGTAGGGGGTGAGGGCCTAATCATCTTGGGGATGGTGTGTGGGTGAACCGGGAATGGCTTTTGGTCTGTGAACTTTGGGATGGGTGGTCTTGGGTTGGGCGGATGTAGCTTTGGGGGGTGAAGTGTGGGATGGTGGTGGTGTTTTGCCTTTCTTCGTCCTGGGGAGGTACGGTTGGGGGCCTCAGTGTTCCTACTCTTAGGGGAAGGTGTGCGTGCGGTGGGGATCTCCTCTCTGTGCGTGGTGACTTCTTCTTCCCCTTGCGAGTTGGAACTGATGTGTCAGTGGTGAAGTGGCCTAGGTCACAGAGGAAGACCCTCTGGGAAGGGGGGGTTGCAGGAGAGTCAAGGGTAGGGGTTTTGGAGGGAGAGGTAGCTGAGGAATGCGCAGTGGTTGTGGATGGGTGTGTGTGTTTTTTTGCCCTATCCCCTGTGTGTGTGATGTCAGTCCCCTGAGTGTGCATGCGTGTCTTCTTGGACTTTGTTTTGGGTGGCTGTGTGCTGCTTGTGTCTGTTGGTGTATGTGCATGTGCCTGTGTGAGTGTGCTTGGGTCAGGTAGGGTAGTGGGGACTGTGGATGGGGCAGAGGAAGGAGAGGTGAGGGACTGCTGTAGTCAGTGTGGAGGCCATGGACTGATTTGTCCGCTGTAGGGCAGACATGTTTGATGATATGCCCTCCATATATGACACCAATTGTGTCAATAGACTGGTGTGTGCATGGAGGACACTCAGCATGGATGTCTGCCCCACATGTAACTGTTTCAGTAAGTCCACAGACTCCACACTCAGGGCAGCAGGGGTGACAGATGCAGGGGTTGCGGTGCCTGGTCCAAAGGAGACATGCTCACTCACACGGGAGTGTCCACGGACCTTTTGAATGGGAGCAGCTGGGAGGGTGGAGGTGGTGGCGGGGACAGACTCTGTGGGTGCGGCCTCCGCTCTGGTAACACCCACCACCACAAGGGAGTCATCACTTGAGCTGGATGATTCATCAGCTGATGTTGATGTGGTTGAGCGGGCATCAGTGTGGCTCCCCTCACCCTCTGTGCCACTGGGTCCCTCATCTTCCTCCACAGTGGACCCCGTCTGGTTAGCTGCTTCCTCCTGGTCCGTGGAACTCTCTCCTCCAGTTGGCGTTGATGATGCTGTGAACAAGGAGGGGAAACAGATTCACATAAGTCATCTGCATATACTTGACACTAGATTTCTGTTCCCAACACATCACAGAGCAAGGCCTTGCATAATGTCAAAGCCACTATTCCTTTACCTCACACATATGTAAATAGGTCACCTGTCAGTCTGCCTGTGAATCATGGTTACCAAAAACATGTTGGCAATGGAAACATCTGTTAGATGTATCTCAATTTAAACTAAGTACATGCCCAACAGGGCACTGTCTTGCCTGTTGTCTGATCTGTAATGCTCCTGAGTGTCAGGGCTTAACACAAACATGTCCCATCTCATGCAAGGGAGTCTGGAATTGGGCACGCAAATGGGATGGACAAATACCTAAGTTTACATGATGAACATACTCCCATCCACAGTAACCAATATGGGCTCATGTCGTGAACTCCAATGCTAAAAAGGTCTGCATGCAGGACAACTGACAAGTACAAAACTGCATCTTAAACTTTTTCATGTGCCACACTATGCAACAGTCCTGTCTGCCTAAACAGTCTGTACTGACTCTTGTTACCGGGCAAGTGAATCAAGATTTAACAGTCACCACCAGGTCACACTCAAGTATACACTGTGCAAGTAACATCTGTAGTGCACAAGTATACATGTCCCCTAGGTGCTACATAGAATTCGAACACTTTGACAAGCTCATGTTGACATTTGAGTATTGAAGTCTGATATCTCAATACAGGAGCATTTTGCATACTCCCAAAAACAAAGCAATGCAGCATACACATATCTGTTTAAGCCACCAATATGCACAGTCAAGGGATGACACACACATGATTTGTCCTGTGTATCTGAGCCAATTGACATACATGAGATTTCTGTCCATATCCGATACATTGGCCACATGTGCCATCAAAATCGCTCGTCCTGTACACACTGACACAGAGTCAGACACATGAATCTTCATTTGCAATGGTTACAGTGTTGCCTGACACACAAAAATGGGATATGACAGTCTCCCTGATGGCCTGAGTTGGCATACCTGTCCTAGGTCCATGTGAAACATGGGATTAGTGGGAGTACGAGGCTGCTTACCATGCATTATTTAAGCAAATACAGTTCATTTGTCTGAGACACTAACATTAGTCTTACCTGCTGCACATGTGTGCAGTATTCATGTCACAAACCTGTGTTTACCCCGATCATCTCATCGTCCATTTAGGTATGTACCACACAGAGTGCAGGTCATATGTTTGTCAAGTTGCTGACACATGTCAGACAAGCACATCACTCATGACGGTCAACTCAATGCACCTGTCGTACATAGTGCTGTACACAGTGACCTTGGACTACAGCTCATACACAGGAGTCTAGTGACACATGTCACAGACGGAAAGGGACACACCTGGGCATCAGATGACAATGGGGCATCTGTACATTTTGGCACACAAGTGTTGTCTCAGCAGGCACACGACTTGTGATAGTGTTACCAGGCTGAGGGAGTGCAACATGCATGTCAGACATAGTACAGCTAACTGGCTCAAACTCACCCCCTCCTTGCTGCTGTCTGTCCTTCAACTGCCCATCCAGGTCAGGGAAGGCCACCGTGAGTATCCGGAGCATGTGGGGGGTGAGGGTCCATTGTCCACCCCTTTTGCGAGGCGGTGACAGCTTCAGCTGGACTCTAGCAATCCTCCGGGTCCAGCCACGGAGGTCCTGCCACCTCTTCTGGCAGTGGCGGATGCGGCGTTTGAAAGACCCCCACAGATCTCACAGCCCGGACGATGGTCAACTAAATTTCCTGCTTCTGATGGGCGTCGACCTGTAAGGATGACATAGTGACACACCATTACTACACATGCGACATGTTTGTTCATCACACACGTGGACATATAGGTCATTGGTAGTAGGGCAGAAGATGTATTAAGGAAGTTCAAGTATCAGCAGGGGCAGTGTCTTGTGTGTAAGCCTGCCTTCACAACATGAAGAATTACAATGACTATGTGTGCATGCATGTCCTTGGTGATCAGAATGCTAGTAGTGCCTGTTAGGAAACATGGTGTACTGAGAAGTCAGTGCAATCAACACTCACCTGCTCCCCTGGTTTCCCATACAGCTTGCTGTACTGTGGAAGGAGGCTGTCCAGCAGGGCCTGGTTTTCCTCCTCTGTGAAAGCTGGGGCCCTCTCCACAGTACGTGCCATTGCAGACTCCAGAGGATGCAGAGACAGTAGCAGTGGTAGGTTGTGATGTAGGCAAGTAGCATGTTGTGCAGGCAAGTGAAGTCTCTTGGGAACAGACAGCCTTATATCTGTGCTGCAGAGGCGGATTCTGTTCCAGGGGTCCAAAGAGATAGGTCAGAGACGTTCGCATTATCCGAATTTGTCCAATCCATCACATTGCACGCCTCGGACATGCCTACCGCGTCCTTCAATTTTTCTGCATCATGACACTATAGATTTGGATACATTGTTGTTGTTGCCCAACCGAATTTGTGTGCACGCGATTTGTACACGCTGCTAAAACGCGTCTGTCCCCATGACGACCAGTATCCAATGTATGCGTCCGGCTTGGTCTTGCAGTGTACGCCGCGCCTTTTGAATAGTCACCCGCGTCTGTCCCCATGACGACCAATATCCAATGTATGCGTACGGCTTGGTCTTGGAGTGTACGCTGCATCTTTTGAATAGTCACCCGCGTCTGTCCCACAGAAGGCCAATATCCAATGTATGCGTCCGGCTTGGTCTTGCAGTGTACGCCGCGTCTTTTGAATAGTCACCCGCGTCTGTCCCACAGAAGGCCAATATCCAATGTATGCGTCCGGCTTGGTCTTGGAGTGTACGCTGCATCTTTTGAATAGTCACCCGCGTCTGTCCCACAGAAGGCCAATATCCAATGTATGCGTCCGGCTTGGTCTTGCAGTGTACGCCGCGTCTTTTGAATAGTCACCCGCGTCTGTCCCACAGAAGGCCAATATCCAATGTATGCGTCCGGCTTGGTCTTGCAGTGTACGCCGCGTCTTTTAAATAGTCACCCGCGTCTGTCCCCATGACGACCAATATCCAATGTATGCGTCCGGCTTGGTCTTGGAGTGTACGCCGCGTCTTTTGAATAGTCACCTGCGTCTGTCCCACAGAAGGCCAATATCCAATGTATGCGTCCGGCTTGGTCTTGCAATGTACGCCGCGTCTTTTAAATAGTCACCCGCGTCTGTCCCCATGACGACCAATATCCAATGTATGCGTCCGGCTTGGTCTTGGAGTGTACGCTGCATCTTTTGAATAGTCACCCGCGTCTGTCCCACAGAAGGCCAATATCCAATGTATGCATCTAGCTTGGTCTTGGAGTGTACTCTGCATCTTTTGAATATTCACCGGCGTCTGTCACCATTACAGAAAACAGCCAAAGAATGCCATCCACACTATTTTGGCTGAGCCTCAGGTGCTCTACACCAATCAACAAGCCTGTCACACAGTATAGGAAACCACATTTCCTGCTTCATTACATGTGTGGGTACATAGCTTCACATGTCATAATGGACAGAGCTCTTTGTAGCACACACTCCCATGATGAGCCATGTTTCATGGGGACAAAATCCATTGTGTGTGATGCACATCACAACTGTGAGTGACAACTTTGCAGATCACCACCATAGGCTTGGACACAGTTCCAGGGGCCCATTGTGTGATCACATGTTACATACACCCTGAATTACAGCTGTAAGGGACTGTGTGTTACAAAGTGTTCCTGAGCTACTATTGTGGGGTTAATCCAGAGTACTTGCGTATTGTGCTACGCACATAATTCTTTTTGTATGTTGTAGATGTAAATCGTTTCAAACATCCATCTGTATTTGGCATGTGAGTTGCTGTTGTGTCTGTGTGTCACAGACATACATGTTTGCCATGCAAACAAATTTGGGAGCACATCATGTATGTTTCATGGGTGTGATGGTACGTGTACGTCAGACGTTACCTAATGACAGTGTCCATGTGGCATTACAAGATCCCTGTATGTGGACCTTACAAACACCTGTCATTTGGACAACACATCTATCTTCACTAGTCACTGAGGTGTGTGTTTGGTATGTGACATTTGTTCAGATGTACTGTGACAGACCCCATAGATTGTTCACAGCACTGCATCGCACTTGTTGTTTGACCATCAGGAGCTGAAATGTTCGGCAATGGGCACATAGCTGGCATATTTGTCCATGCTCAACAGCACACACCTGACTTAATTGAGTCTTGCTATGATGTATCATGTGATATTTTGCATGTTCATTGCCACATATGAAAGAGAAATGATAATCTTTCTTTTCTCACCTATGTACCGCAGGAGACCAGCTGTCCACAGACCCTTCCCAGACCTAGAAACCATGGCTGAACGTGACAGCATCCGACGTTACCGCTTCACCAGACCACTAATTGAGGATTTGGCAGAGCAGTTGGACCCACATTTGCAACCTGGACGGCCATATCCATCAGCGCTGACCCCCAAGGTGAAGGTGATGGCAGTCCTACATTTCTTTGCCATGGGAACCTTCCAGTACACTGTGGCTACTGCTGGTGGGATGTCACAGACAATGTTTAGCCGTGTGCTTCGTGATGTTTTGGAGGGAATGTTGAATTTGCTGAACCGGTACATCAAATTCCCAACACCACGACAATTTGCTGACATCAAGAGTGACTTTTATGCTCTGGGAAGGATGCCACATGTCATTGGCTCCATAGATGGTACACATGTGGCTTTGGTACCACCACAAGCAAATGAACAGACATACAGGAATCGTACGCATTTTCACTCCATCAATGCTCTGGGGGTATGTCTGCCTGGCATGACAATCTCACATGTCTGTGCACGTTTCCCCGGATCCGCACACGATGCATACATCATGAGGAATAGTAGGATCCCATAGATGATGTCACAGCTGCAAAATCAGCGTGCCTGGCTTGTCGGTGTGTAATGTCTGTTTACCTTGTGTGCTTTTTGTATCTCGGACTTTACCCTCTTTTCAGACCCATGATATGTTTGTTTGTTTGTATGTAGGTGACTTCGGATACCCCAACATGCCGTGGTTGCTGACACCACTCAGGAACCCTGTTACCCCAGCTGAGATACGTTTTAATGAGGCACATGGGCGGACCAGGCGAGTGATAGAGCGGACATTTGGACTACTGAAAAGCAGATTTCGCTGCCTGGTCGGACAGGAGGGGCCCTCCAATATGCACCAGAAAAGGTGTGTTGGATCATCATTGTGTGTTGCATGCTACACAACCTGGCAGTGAGGGAAGAGCTACCTCTCATCCAAGATGATGACGACCAGCAGCCTCCAGCAGGGGAGGATCCAGCCCTGGGTCATGTTGCCAGTGATGATGAGGGTGAGGGGGATGTTTGGACACAGATCATCAACAACTTTTTCTCATGATTGTGAGTATACAGTGATGAGTTGTCTAAGCTTTTTCTTTGCCTGATATGTGTATGTAGTGCAATGTCTCTGCATACGTGTGGCTGCATGCTACTTGACATGATCCTTGCAGTTATGTGTCCGTTGAGTTAGTATGTTCACCATTACAGTGTTGACATGAGTCCTAGGTTGTTTTCACGAATCATGAGACTTGTGTATGGAATGTCTATTGGAGATGTATGCAGTTATTTTGGTATTTCAAGACTGTTGTATGTCTGTCCTTCACAGGGTCCTTTGGCTGTTGTCTGGTGACATGTGACCTCCAAAACACACAATGCTGTTACAGAGTGCAACTTTTCTTGGAAACAGGAAGCGGTGCCACACACCCAAGTACTGACATTTCTGACCATCTTGGTTAATTTGTGCTCATTGTCACGGTGAGGTTACCTTGCATCTGTTGTGTAGGCAACATGTTGTGATTGTGTAATAAACCTGTGCTCCACATTGGGGTGTGCCTCGTCTGTATACACACATCCAACATTCATTTGCATACTGTACCTGTGGCCTGATTGCCACTTTCTCAGAATGAGTTTAGTGTATGTGCATTTCAGTGTCTTTTCAGTTCACAATAGTGGAGGCAATGAGTATGTGTGCCATGGGAATTTTGTGTTGTGTTGACCTTGTAGTGTGTATCTCTCATATGTGTCACATCACCATGACTCACAAGACTGTGTTTTTATTGCTCTAGTTGTTTTCCTGCACAGTCTTTGTTTAGCAGGTCATCATCTCTATGTCACAAACCAAGTTTAATTCACGACAGAGGCAAGTATTGTGTGATTATGATTTAATTTAGATGCATGTGTGAAATAGTACACATAATTGATAGTGCTGTACAGTGTGATAGAACTCCAAAGTTCACAGAGGAGTTGTTAGTGTTAGTAGATTAAATTTTCAGAGCCAAGTCCACAGTCATTTAAGTCATTGTTCCAACTTAGACCCTCCATCACATGTGGGAGAGTTCAGTGACAGTCAACAAGGTGAACGCTTTGCACACAATGGAGGATATCAGGAGCAGGTGTTCACTTCCTGGGGGTATGCATGGCCATCTGTCTCTCACTTGTCCTTCTTCGGACGACCCCTCTTCTTCTTTTGAGGGGGACCCTCAGGTGCAGGCTGCTGCGGTGCCGGGGACTCTCCGCCAGAGTCCTCATCCCTCCCTGTGGCAGTTGCAGATGTTGTGGCAACAGATGTAGTGGGCACACAGGGAGGTGTGGTCATGTTGTCAGCAATCTGGCGGAGGCATGTGAGTATGTCCCTGTGCACCGCAGTGAGGTCATCCATTTTGGACTCCATCCTAGACATGCAGGCCTCCATCCTGGACATGTGGGAGTCCAATTTGGAATGATGGGCAGCCTGCTGTTGTTGCATGTCCTTGAGGATCCCCACTACCTGGCCAAAGTCTCCGGTTTCATTCTCGGTATGCATTTATGATGCGTCCTAACTGTAGGTCATCTTGTGCAGCAGCACCATCTTCAGGACGTGACCTCACCCTGCGCACCCTCACACCGCCCCTACCCACACGAGCAGGACCTGCCGTTGCAGACACAGACAACACTGAGCCTCCTTCACTGTTGATACTGGTGTTGTTGTCCGCCAACTCCAGAGTGCCCTGTGTAGCTGTGCCGTCGGTGTTTTCTTGCCTTGGTTTGTCTGTGTTGGTAGAGGTCATCTGGGTGTTGGCAGATGTACCAGGAGTGGTAGCAGGGGGTGTTGAAGTTACAGCTGCTGGTGCTGCATGCTGATCCACACCGGAGGGGCCAGGTCGTTCTCGTCATCCGAAGAGGACTGAGAGACATCCACACTGGAGAGATCAGGGTCAACCAGAGTCTGGGACTGGGATTCTTGTTCTGTTCCTGCAGTGTCCCCAGCAGGCCCTGTGGGTAGGAGAAACACACAATGTATGTTGTGGTTTTGCACACATCAACGGATCACACACATTACAGTTGCTATTGTACCTCATGATGAGTGTATGTACATTGCATTGTCCTCAATTGTCACAGACAGAGGCCTATATTGGTTAAGAACATTGTAATTACAACCTGAAGCGTTTTGATGAGCACGTAGAGCTTTGTGCATGAACAGCTCATGTATTGATTCATTGACTGTACATAGCCATTGAAACTCAAGTGCCACCCTGTTCCTGACACAGGTGTGTTGTTCTTTTCAACATTTGTGCTTTAACAATGACATACGTGCACTTCCTCTTATGATGTGTTGCAAGATTATTGCATGTGTGCTGGCATTTGTGCATGTCTTTTTGAGTCACATTGGTGTGTCTAACAACATAGTCACAGTCCGGTATGTACGTGATCAATTGAGATATACTATTTTGTTATATGTGTTCCTAGTTCTCATCTCATTGCACACATGTGATTGTGTTACCGTAGCAAATGATGTTGCTGCTGGGCTTTGTACGTGATAACATCATTTATCTTGTCAATGTCCTCCATGGGAAGATGAGTTAACCAAGGCTGCTTTCTTGCTTTTCCATGCTCATAACAGTGAGTTCCAGAGGTTTGTGTGTTTGAGTTATGCTGCTGTAAATTGTACGCCTCCTCCAACCCAGTCCAGATTACTCCTTGTGTTGAAAGTGTCAATGACAGTGAGGGGAGTGTAGTGGCAAGGATGCTGACAACGCTGAATGATGTAGGAGTTGAAAGCAGCTCACAACAGCGCTTTGTGTAAATGACACCATGCAACAGTGTCAGCTATCTTTCTGTGGCCATTCCATTCACTGTCAGGTATCCCTTGTCAATGATGTATATGTAGCTTTGTGTATGTATATTGATGTGTGCTATGTCTGCATCTCACCACTTGTCCTGTACTCCACACACCTTCACAGCCAGCCCAGGGAGCATCCCTGGGACAATGCATCCCCAGACAGTGAGTGGAAATATACAGTTAAGATGGCTGAGAGTGTGAACGTGTGTGAGAGGGCCAGTGCCTAGGTGTGACTTGTGGCCAATTCATACATCAGGCCCATGTTTGACTGGTCCCAAGGGTGCTATTTGTTCTGGCTGAGAAGGTGTGTGTAGAGCAGGCCTTGATAGCAGTTGGAGTCATTGCAGGACCTCCTCCTCCCCCAGAGCCCAGATAATCCCCCATGAACCATGCTTCCATTACAGGGAGTCAAAGCTTACGTTCAGGATGTCAGCCAGTGGTGTCCTGGTGTTTGTTTGAGCACAACTCCCAACAGGGCCTTGTGCTCCCTACACCAGTGCCCAGAGTCAGCCATCTTGGCAGTTCTTTTCCACTCCCTGTGAGATGAGCATGGTTCAAGGTGGTCTTGATGGGCCATGTGGTAGGAGGACTGTTGGCTGTGACTACCACTCCCATCATGGTTTTGGCTACACCCACCTTCCCAGCAAACCCAACCTTCCTTCCTGTGAATCCGCTTTCCTGGAAGTGAATGTGTGCAAACAAGATGGCTGCTGCATGTGACTGGTGTTTGGATCCCATTGCCTTGCTGTGAGTTAGTGCTAAGTTTTGAAATATTTGTACATGGTGAGCTTTCCTGTTACATTACAGGTATGTTGTTAGTTACAATCTGAATTTAACACAGATCCCACCATGGACTAGTGCTCCTCACACCAGGGCCCAGTGCCAGGCATCTTGGAAGTAGATTTACCTTGAGTCTCAGGTTGGGCATAGTCCCAGGTGTGGGGTTTGGTGTTGGTGGGAGGGGTGTGTGTGTGACAGGGCCTGCTGGTAGATGTGGTCAGAGCTAGCAATCCTCCTCCCACCCAGACCAAATAGGCCACCATGAACCATGCTTCCATGACAATGATTAAACGTTTACGTTCAAGATGTCTGACAGTGGTGGCCTGGTGTTTGTTTGTGCACAACTCCCAACAGGGCCTTGTGCTCCCTACACCTGAGCCCAGTGTCAGCCATCTTGGCAGTACTTTTCCACTCCCTGTGAGATGAGCATAGTTCAAGGTGGGCTTGATGGGCCATGTGGGAGGAGGATTGTTAGCTGTGACTACGACTCCCATCATGCTTTTGGCTACACCCACCTTCCCAGCAAACCCAACCTTCCTACCTGTAACTCTGCTTCCCTGGTAGTGAATGTGTGGCAACAAGATGGCTGCTGGATGTGACTGGTGTTTGGATCACATTGCCTTGCTGTGGGTTGGTGCTAAGTTGGTACATTTTTGTGAATGGTGAGCTTTCCACTTACATTGCAGGTATGTTGTTAGTAAACATCACTTTTTGAACACATATCCTAGCATGGACTTGTGCTCGCCACACCAGAGCCCAGTGTGAGGCATCTTTGTAGGAGATTTTACTTAACTCTCAAGGAGTGCATAGTCCCAGGTATGTTGTTTGGAGTTGGTGGGAGGGGTGTGTGTGTGACAGGGCCTGCTGGTAGATGTAGTCAGAGCTAGCACTCCTCCTCCCCCCCAGACCAGATAGGCCACCATGAACCATGCTTCCATTACAGGGTATCAAAGTTTACGTTCAGGATGTCAGCCAGTGGTGTCCTAGTGTTTGTTTGAGCACAACTCCCAACAGGGCCTTGTGCTCACTACACCAGTGCCTAGAGTCAGCCATCTTGGCAGTTCTTTTCCACTCCCTGTGAGATGAGCATGGTTCAAGGTGGGCTTGATGGGCCATGTGGGAGGAGGACTGTTGGCTGTGACTACGACTCCCATCATGCTTTTGGCTACACCCACCTTCCCAGCAAACCCAACCTTCCTTCCTGTGAATCAGCTTCCCTGTGAGGTAGTGTAACAGTGCTGGCAAGATGGCTGACAGTGGTGTCCTGGTGTTTGTTTGGGCACTTCTCCCAACAGGGCCTTGTACTCCCCACAGCAGAGCCCAGTGTCAGCCATCTTGTTAGTACTTTTCCACTCCCTGTGAGCTGAGCATAGTTGAAGGTGGGCTTGATGGGCCATGTGGGAGGAGGTCTGTTAGCTGTGACTACGACTCCCATCATGCTTGTGGCTACACCCACCTTCCCAGCAAACCCGACCTTCCTTCCTGTGACTCAGCTTCCCTGTGAGGTAGTGGAACAGTGCTGGCAAGATGGCTGACAGTGTTTGTTGGTGTTTGGAGGCCAAAGCCTTGCTGTATTTGTTAGTAAGTTTGTACATGTTATGACATAGTTACATATTACTCTGAGATTGCAGGTATTGTGTTTATCTAACTGGCATACACATCACAGGATAATTAGCTTTCGGTTGATATGGCTTTGCTAACAGTGATTGGTTTCACTGTCCCCTTGACAGTGATGTCTGTGTGTGTGTATTGCCTCACAATATTGGCTAGTTGGTTATGTACTCACCAGGCTCTGGTATTCCTGTTAATCCATGGATGCCTTCCGGTGGAAGGATGGCCTGCACCTTCTCCTCCCAGGAAGTGACGTGCATAGGTTTTGCAGGAGGGCCACCGCCGGTCCGCTGGCTCAGGACATGGTCTCTGCCAATCAGCTTCTTGACCCTCCTTCGCACATCATAGTACCTGTTCCTGATATCCTCCATTGTGCGCAGGCAAGGTGCTTGTGCGTTCACCTTGTTGACAATCCTCTCCCACATCTTTGTTTTCTGGGACATGGGGGTCTGTTGGACCAATGTGCCAAATAACTGTGGCTCTACTCTGAGAATTTCATCTACCATGACTTCCAACTCACTATCTGTGAACTTTGGATTCTTCTTTGGGGGCATGGTGATGGGTGGTGGTGGAGATGGGTGTGTGTGTGAGTGTGAAAGTGAGGGTGAGTGAGTATAAGTTAAGCTGGGTGTTTGTGAGTGTGCTTTTTGAGAGGTGCCAATGGTGTAAAGGTGGTGTGGTGGGTGAGTTGTGAGTGTATATCTCAGTGCAGTGTAGTGGTGTTCTCTGTTGGCAGGTCTGTTGAATTTGCAAAGGATCATGGTAAGGATTTTGGCCCTTTATGTAGGTTGAGTTGTGGGTGTGTCTTAAATATTTTTTTTGCCTTTGACAATGCTTGTTTGGTCTTTTTCTGTCTATTTCTATTTGATTTAGTTGAGCATGACGGAGACGTTCAGTTGACCGCAACGGATGCTTTTAGCAGCATTTGCGGGGTAGTCCGAGTCTGTCCCACTCATATTATGCTATGTTGCAGCGTTCGCGTACGAGTCGGTCGCGTCGGGCTCTTTTATGGCCCAGTCACTGGTTTCCGTACGTGTTGGTCGTACGTATTGTGCTCCATGCGAGTCGGTTGTATTTCACACGCATTGCATCGTACTACGCCTGTCGTACATCGCGTGTACGTGTCGGTCGGAATACAGTCCCGGTCCGTGTCGGTCGGAATGGTTTCCGACCAGGATCGGAATCGGCCCCTTAGTGTGTTTAGTGTGTTTTTTAAAATATCGTTGTCAAAAATATCGACGTAGAAAATATCGATTTTATAAATGTATGGTTTTTTTAGTATATATTTGGAAATATAATAATATTTGTATTTAAATTGGAAATGTTTTATAGTAAAACTGTTTTAGGTGCGTGATATTGGGTTTATAGGGGATAAGGGTGGGGAGTGTTTAAAAAAGAAAAATATAAAATGTGTTGCACATTTTAATTTATAATAAAGATTTTCATAATTTTTTACAAATATTTTGAAAAATTGTAAATTAAATTTGTGTAAAATTAAAAAAAAAAAATAGGAGCGGGATGTTGAGTTTATAGGGGATAAGGGTGGGGAGTGTTATAAAATTAATTTAATAATATTTAGAAAAATTGTACATAAAATTTATAAAATTAAAAATGAATATTTGGGATCTGGATGTTGCGTTTATAGGGTATAAGGGTAGGGAGTGTTGAAATAGTTTAAATTGTAAAAAAAATTGTTAATTTTTTTTCCTTTTATTTTAAAGAATAGTGGAATTTTGTGTGTATAAATGATGGGGGTGGGAAAACTTTTAAAGAGGTATTGTAAATTATAAAAAAAAATCAAATTTAAAAAATATTAAAATAAAAAAAAACATTTACAGTGTGATTTTGTGGTTATTGGAGATATTTTTTTGTGTAAATTTAAAAAAAAAAAAAAATTGAAAAAATAAAAATTAGAAAAGAAAATTTGTAAAAATTTAGTAGTTTGATGTTGTTTTTATAGTGGGTAAGAGTAGTGATAAATAAATAAATATTTAATACAAAATAATTTTAGACAATTTTTAGTTAGTGTGTTGTATTTAAATGTGCTAAAATTGGTGTTTTTGCTGGAAAATGTGTAATATTATCTTTACATTTAAAAGATTTAAAAAAAAAAAATTGAGGAGGTGTAATGTTTGTGTTTACATTTATTAATGTTATTTAAATAAAAAATTGTTGGGAATGTTTATTATTTAATAAACAATTTTGTAATAAATTTTTTAAATTTGTATAAAAATATTAAATTAGATAGTAAATATTTTGTATTATATTATATTCTCCCCAAACAATTATTATAAAAAAATTGTATACATCTTTTCTTGAAATTATTTTAGGAGTGGAAATAGGATAATATATATGTGTAGTGTGTAGCAATTTCTATGTGTTTATGTACTTTATAGGTGGAATATTACATTATATGAGTTCATTAACTAGTACATTCTGTGTGCTAATGTTGTTTGTAGTAGGAATAATACTTTTTATATGTTTAGTTACCAGCACATTCCCTGTGGTATTGTAGTTTGGAATGGGAATAGTATATTATATATGTTTAGTGTACAGCACCTCCATTGTTTTAAGTTATTTGGAGTAGGAATAGTATAATTTATATGTTTATTGTCCAGCACTTTCCCTCAGTTAATATATAGTTTGGAGTGGGAATAGTAAATTATATATGTTTACTGTCCAGAACCTTCTCTGATTTAATGTAGTTTGGAGAAGGAATATTTAATTATATATGTTTAGTGTCCATACCTTTCCCTCATTAAGGGGCTCATTATGATGGCGGGTGGACATCAGTCCGCCCGCCATCATAACGGTGATGGGACCGACCGCCAGACGTGCGGCGGTCCCACCGGCCCAATTAGGATGCGCCCGCCATACTGGCAGGCGCATCCTGGCCTTTTACCATTGCGGACGGTGCTGCTGGCTGCAGCACCGTCTGCAATGGTAAAAGGGCATGCACAGCATTTCCCTGCACCACGTGGCAGGCACCACGCGGTGCCTGCCACTTGGTGCAGGGAACTGCAGGGGGGTACCATGGGTACCCCCCAAGTGCACCCCCCACCCCCTCCAGGGGGCCCGCTACGGGCCCCCAAAGCCAATATCCGCCAGCCTAATATGGCTGGTGGTGCCTGCTAGGCACCGCCACCATTTCAGTGGCCCAGCTCCGCCCGGCCGGCAATTGTAACGATTGCCGACCGGCGGAAAAGCGGCGGACAGACTTTGCGTCCGCCGCGATACCCACCGCCATCATAATATGGCGGGGGGTATTTCACGTTACGATGGCGTAACGGTCGCCACCGCTGGCCCGGCGGTGGCGAACGTTACACCATCATAATGAGCCCCTTAATGCTGTTTGGAGTGAGAATATTAAATTATATATGTTGAGTGTCCAGCACCCTCTGTATTTTAATGTAGTTTGGAGTGGGAATAGTATATTTTATATGTTTAATGTCTAGCACATTACTTGAGTTAATCTGGTTTGGAGTAGGAATATAATTTTGTATATGTTTAGTGAGGTGTGCTTTTTTGGGTTAATGTAGTTTGGAATGAGAATAGTAAAATATAGATCTTTTTTTTTTTAGCAACATTATGAAAGTAATGTATGTTTAAGTGGTAGTAGTATGTAATATATGTTTATTAAAATAATAATTTATAACCATTATTAAATGTAAGACATTGATATTATTGCAAATATAGTATAAGTGAAATGACATAGAAAGTAAATAAATATCAATACGTCTGGATTGTTTTTGGTGCCTGGATTTATTTACAGCTACAAGAACGTAAGTTATTTTAAATTATTTTCAGTGGGAGGGAAATGTTATTTCTATAATTGTGATTGATGTTTGTTAAGATATAAAATATATTTATTATGTCAAATATTTTTATAAAATTTAAAAAATATTTGGCATTATATTTATATTTTAGATGTTGCAAAAAAATGTTTACTTACCATATTACTTTTCAATTAGGATTTTTCTGTGTTTATATGATAATGTTTTAAATTAGGGATTTTGCTATTGTTTCTAAATATTCTAACCCTTTCATGTTTGGGTAGAGTCTTACTTTATGTTGTAAATACTCGTACATTGTTATAGTTTGTTTAGTTAGTTTTGGACATAGTTGTGTTACAGACTGTTCTAGTCTTAGTTGTTGGTAGCTTTGTTGTTTTTGGATTGATTCTAGTAATTTATGTAGTGTTGGTTGGGTTCTGCCTGTTGTGGCTTGGAAGGCATTATGACATCCTTCGACAGGTTTATGTTTTTGCTTCTTTGTTTCAGGTACTGTTGTATACATTCCACCATGGAATGTGGTATTTTGGCTGTCTTCTGTGTCCAGATTTGTGTAGCCTTCCCACCCAGGTATCCTCAAAATAGTCTAGTAGGGGACTTAGTTTATGTTAATTTGTTTGGTAATAGGGGCTTTCTATTAATAAATTGTAGTGTTCCACTACTTCAGTTATTGGGACGTAGGCTAGTGCAATAAGCTTTTTAATTTCATAAGCAAAATTGCTGTTAGTTGCATATTCTACACTAAGGGGCCGATTCCGATCTCGCTTGGTAAGCCCTCCGTACGAATCGGACCTGGTGGGATTTTCTAGAAAAACGCGCTGTGCGAGTCCAACTGAGCGAGTACGATGCAACCGCATGGTTACGGACTCGGTTCGGCCGGACTCCTATAGCACTCTATGGGAGCTTGTGTACGGACGCGTACACAGGCTCCCATAGCAAAAAAAGGGGTGGGTGGGGAAAAGCATACATACCGTGGTGGGCACCCCATTTTGCCCGCAACACTGTGCATGCTTTGATCGGGGGGACCCATGCGCACCCCCACATGATCGATTCGGAGTGCTCTGGGTGAAGGGGGCTCTGCTCTGGCCCCCCGAAGTCCGATTCCGACAGCTGCTTACACTCGCTGAGACCGAGTCAATACAGTTGTCCGATTCGTGCATCATACTCGCCCGTTCGGAATCCGGCTCCATTGCGCGGCACGATTTGGCTCCGTACGAGTCGGACGGATAGAGTCGGGTTTGTAAACGATTTGGTCGGCGCAGATGCGATCTTCGCGGAAAGATAGGCTCCGAATCGGATTTGCTCTTTACGAATCCTGTTTGGAGGCTTTCCTTACGAAATCGGAATCGGCCCCTAAGGGTAGATTTTTGAAAGTGTCTCCATATGCATTGATTAAAGTGGTAATAGCAACCTTGTATTGTTGTGTGAGGGTAATTTTTCAGGATGGCTTGTATCATTGACTGTTCGAAGTGTATGATAATTTTTTGTGGGTAGTAGTTATTAGTTTCTTGCTTTACTTTTGTTAAGAGTCCTACACAGGTTATTGTTTGTTTATTTGGTAACAGGGCATATATAAAGGGGATGTTGCTATTGTGATATTGTCCATGGATTGTGTATAATTGGTAAAATGGTTTGGGACATATTTTAAATGTTCCATCCATCATCCATGTCTCACAATTTTGTAGTTTAAGTAGGTTTGTGGGAGTTGCAAAAACTAGAATCCTTTTTCATTTGATTTATTATCATAAAGAAGGAATTGCCCTTCATTATGAGTTAGAGTGTGTTCATGTGGTATTTGAACTTCACTGAAAGTTTTGGGGGCAGGTGGGGTGTTACTAGTTGTTTTTTTCGTTCTAGCTATTAATATTTTCAACGTTGGAATGGAATGGAGGGTAATTGGCCAGTTACGTGTTCTGGAACTCATGGTAGGATGTCCTTTAGTCTTTGAGTTGTAGGTTTTTGAGAGCTAGTGCTAGCTTCCCTAAGAGTCTCCAAAACATCTCTAACTTCTATTTCTGCTATGTTAGGGGGTGGTTAAGTTCTTTAACATTTAATACAGTAGTTTATTTTGTTGTAGCCCTCCCATAACATGTATTTGAATAATATTTGCTGCATTTCCTATTAATTTTGTTGCCTGTTTGTTTTTCTTGGGTGTAGACATAGCCCATATAGCTTAATAAAAGCTTTCCTTTTTGAGAAGTAATGAATTTTGCACCTTAGCACTAACACTGCACATTAAGGGAGTGCAGTGTTAAGTTGGGACAATGGATGCATCCAGAATGAGAGGCATAATACATCTTGTTTGTGCGGTGCATATGTCCAATGAAGGCTGACGAGTTTGTTGATTGCCGTCGCGCTGCTGGGTGCGCTTCGTGATCTATTGGAGGGAGTGTCTGCTTTGCCTGGGGTCACTGGAGAGCAATTTGATTTGGTATACTGGACAATTTTTGTTTTATTGGTCCAGTAGACAATAAAAACGCTGCATGACCATACTGTGTGATCCTGGGCACACTTTACAAATTCTACCCCCATCCAGTGGCTGAACTGCAAACTGTAACAAGCATTTGCAATGCAATAGGTCTCGCATTTGCGAGAGTTTAAGCTATTGGCATTGTAAATGACAATGCCTTTTATTAGTTTTAAAAACCAACACAAATAAAAGGCAGTCATTTACAATGCCAATAGCTCAAACTCTCTCAAATACGAGACCCTATTGCATTGCCACAGTGAAAGCGTGCTGGTAATACATAGAAGCGGCCACCATTGCTGGCATCCTGCAAGTGCTGTGGGGCGGGGAGCAGCCACAGTGAAAGCACGCATGGCACGCTGCTACTATATAGAAGCAGCCACCATTACCGGCGTCCCGCGAGTGTGGGGGGGAGGGGGAGTCAGCCACACTGAAAGCCCCCATGGCGCACTGCTAATACATAGAAGCGGCCACCATTGCTGGCGTCCTGTGAGTCCTATCTATATTAATTAAGTAAATACTTCTCCAAACTTCTAATGAAAGCTCCCAAGTTAGGACACATGTAAAAGGGCCAGTCCTAATAGGAGGTAACAGAAGACAGGGAGGTACTAAGGAGGGACTAATAAGCCTATCAACTAATCAGAACCCAACATTTACAAAGGACAATGACACAAGCCAATGAAAAATATGGGCGGAGAGTGGGCAGAGCTTCAAGTCCATACCTGAATACAGCATGCCTCGCAGAGCAGCGCATGCGCTGCCCAGGCTCAACCTAAAAACAAGCATTTGAAATGCAATAGGTCTCGCATTTACGCGAGTTTGAGCTAGTGACATTGCAAATAACAATGCCTTTTATATTTGTTTTCGTTTTAAAAACATAAATAAAAGACATTGTCATTTACAATGCCAATAGCTTTAACTTGTGTAACTGCAAGACCTATTGCATTGCAAATGCTTGTTTTTTTAGGTTTGAGCCTACCAGACAGCACAGCTGTCTGTTATGCGAAAGACATCTTGTAGAGTTTCAGAAAGTTGACCTGGGAATGTGTTCCACCTGGGCCTCACAGAGAGCCTCTCAGAGCAGGCCCTGACCCCAAACCTCGCCTGAGATATGAAGAGCCTGGGAGCTGCAGTACTTTAATCCAGGCTTAATCCCACTCCACTCTTTGTTTGGTTTCTCGTCATGTTGGTTTATATAATTTCACGCCATACCCGTATACGAGGCCCGTGTCTACAAAGGAACCTCGGGGATCGGGGGAGTGGTGGCAGAGGGTGAGGCATGAAGTAACAGACCCCCAACACTTCCAAATAAAGGGAATCAGAAGGGGTTTAAACAAACCACTTTACCTCGGCACTCTTCAAATATTTCACAGTTGTCATATAATATGACACAATTATAATTCAGCAAATAATGTGATTACTCACAGGAAACCAATCCATAAAATTAATCCGCTACACAAAAACATTTAATATCAAAAGATGACATTACATACAAATTTACACAACCAATAACCAGGGTGTAGTCCAATACACAAACATATATTTGTTAACAAAAGATTCTATTATCATTTAATAAATCCACGGAGGTCAAGATCATATGGCCTCTCTGTTGGAAATGATGGATAACAGCCGACACGTGTTTCGTTACATAGCAACTTCTTCAAGACTGCAAATGATTTAAATATCAATCAATAAAAGCGTTTTCTTTAGACAGAAAGTAAACAAAATAAACTCACACAAACCCAATTTTTTATAACCATTATAGCATAAGCCACCCTATAACCTATAGTGACATAAAAAGAAGAAAAGAGTAAAACCAAAGAAAGGGTATAAATCAAACACCCAGTGAAAATAGTATTGGAACCTGTTAGCTACAGGAGAGCCAAATAAATATTATTTAATACCAAACACCTGGAGAATCCGATAGTGTCTAAGTGTAGACGAAATAAGTTTAGAAATCAGAGGTTGGAAGAAAGATAACCATCTATCCAGTGATGTAAGAAGGCTAATAATATGGGCCAAGCAACTAATAACTGATAACCCTAGCCATAGTCAACACTAGTAAGTGACTATATCTACCTTAGCGTATGAAAGATTGTAGATCCCAGTAGCATAGAATTTTTGTTAAAGGACTAATATCCTATTCTGTTGTAACATTGAAAGTTTTGAAAACCCTGAAAAAAGGAAAAAAGGAGTATAAGAAGTAATAAATGGAAGAACGCAACATCATATAAATAAATGATAACTAGCCTAATAATACGTGTTGATTTAGTAGACAAGGGGGTCGATTCCGATTCGGGCCGGAAAAAGCACCGACCGACTCGGATCCGGAAATAATACCGACCGACACGTACCGTGGCGCACGACACGCCAAGTACGATGCAAGGCGCGAAAAATCCGACCGACACGTACCGAAACCAAGTCGACCGACCGAGCCGCACGGAAAACAGCAATCCGGCCGGAAAAACACGCGAATCCAACCGACCGACACGCACCCGGAACAAATCCGACCGAAACGTACACGCGAACTCCAAACCGCAAAGTACGATGCAAGGCGCGAAAACCACGAGCGAGTCGGACGGAGGACAAGCCGTACGACCGACACGCATACAAAACCGAGCCGAAGCAACACAAAACACCACGACCGACGCGTACGCAGCATAGAAAACTGCACAAACACAGCGTGAACGAAACGGAGAACACTGTACGAGACTAATGCAGGGTCCGACTCGGTCACAAGAACGTTTCCAACATACACAAACAGCACAAAGGAAAAATCACCCAAAAAAAGGCCAAACAAGCAATTACCAAGCCAATAAATACTGGGGGGTGGGGACAGAGAACAAAGACACACCCACAACTCCACCTATATAAAGGACACAAATCACAACCATGAGCCTTTGCAAATGCCATTCCACTGCCAGCACCCAAGAGAAAGCAACCACACACCCACAGCTCATCCCTCACACAAGCCACATACCATCAGCACACCAACAAATACCTACCTCACATACACCCAGCAAAACACACACTCACACACCCTCACCTGCACACCAACACACACATCACTCACCATCACCACCCATCACCATGCCCCCCAAGAAGAATCCCAAGTTCCTAGATAGTGAATTGGAAGTCATGGTAGACGAGATCCTCAGGGTGGAGCCACAGCTGTTTGGCACACTGGTCCAACAGACCCCCATGTCGCAGAAAACCAAGATGTGGGAGAGGATCATCAACAGGGTGAACGCACAATCACCATGTCGGCGCACAAAGAGCGACATCCAGAACAGGTGGTATGACGTGCGCAGGAGGGTACGGGACATGCTGAAGAAAGACTACATCAACAGCCAATACACCGGCAGTGGCCCTCCTGCCAAGCCAATATACCTCAGGCCCTGGGAGGAGAAGGTGCGGGCCATCCTTCCGCCAGTGAGCGTATATGGACTAGAGGACATCCCAGAGCCTGGTGAGTACACAACAAATGTACACAATATACTGCCACAAAACACACACATCACTGTCAAGGGGAGAGTCAAACCATGCACTCATAGCAATTACACAGCAACTAGAACAGAATCATCCCAAAATGTGTATGTCAGTCAGATAAACACAACACATGCCATCAAAAAAGGCACATCCAACTGTGCCAACACATGTACAAACACAACTACAACTACAGCTAGGCAGTGGCACAAATAGAACTAACAAACACATCCAGACATGTAGCCACCACAACAACACCAACACACAGTGAAGACCACTCAAAGGAAGGAATTCTGTGTATGCTGGCCAAGTCAGTGTAGCCAATAGCATGATGGGAGTCGCAGTCACACATATTGCCCCCCCCCCCACAACTGTCCCATCAACACCACCATGAACCATGCTCACATCACAGGAAGTGGAGAAGGACTCACAAGATGGCTGACACTGGCTACTGCTGTGGGGAGCACAAGGCCCTGCTGGCAACTGTGCACCAACAAACAGCAGGACACCACTGACTGACATCCTGAGAAACAACTTACACTCCCTGCAATGCAAGCACGTTCCATGGTGGGATATCTGGCTAGCTGGGTGGGAAGGAGGACTTGCAGCACTGTCCATAGTCACAAGCACCTCCCCTCACACCCCCAACACAAACTCCACAGAACCCACTTGGTAGAATGCAATGCCCCCCATCCTAACACAAGATCCCACAAAGAACCACCACCCTGGGTTATGTTGTGTGAAGCACAGGGACACTCTTGGGACCTCTAGCCAAACAACTGCCAGGACAACACTCCCAGCCATCCTGTCAGCACAGCCAGTCCACCCCACAGGGAAGCAGAGTCAAAAGGAAGGAAGCATGGGCATGCTGGGAAGGGGGAGGAGGCAATAGCATGATGGGAGTCGTAGTCACAGCTCTACATCCCCCACCACATGGCCCAGCAAGCTCACACTCACGCATGCACATCCCACAGAGAGTGGAAAGGCCCATCAAAGATGTCTGACACTGTTGCTGTGTCGTGGGGAGCACAAGGGCATGCTGGGTACTGCACACCAACCAACAGCAGGACACCACTGTCAGCCATCTTGCCATTGCTCTCACACCCACACACACTGAACTCCCCACAAAAGCAAGTAAGTATGGGAATGCTGGGAAGTGGGGTGGAGGCAATAGCATGATGGGAGTCGTAGTCACAGACATAGCTCACCCCCACAACTGTCCCATCAACACCACCCTGAACCATGCTCACATCACAGGGAGTGGAGAAGGACTCACAAGATGGCTGACACTGGCTACTGCTGTGGGGAGCACAAGGCCCTGCTGGCAACTGTGCACCAACAAACAGCAGGACACCACTGACTGACATCCTGAGAGACAACTTACACTCCCTGCAATGCAAGCACGTTCCATGGTGGGATATCTGGCTAGCTGGGTGGGAAGGGGGACTTGCAGCACTGACCATAGTCACAAGCACCTCCCCTCACACACCCCCAACACAAACTCCACAGAACCCACCTGGTAGAATGCAATGCCCCCATCCTAACACAAGATCCCACAAAGAACCACCACCCTGGGTTATGTTGTGTGAAGCACAGGGACACTCTTGGGACTTTTAGCCAAACAACTGCCAGGACAACACTCCCAGCCATCCTGTCAGCACAGCCAGCCCATCCCACAGGGAAGCAGAGTCAAAAGGAAGGAAGCATGGGCATGCTGGGAAGGGGGTGGAGGCAATAGCATGATGGGAGTCGTAGTCACTGATATTGGTCACCCCCACAACTGTCCCATCAACACCACCCTGAACCATGCTCACATCACAGGAAGTGGAGAAGGACTCACAAGATGGCTGACACTGGCTACTGCTGTGGGGAGCACAAGGCCCTGCTGGCAAATGTGCACCAACAAACAGCAGGACACCACTGAGTGACATCCTGAGAGACAACTTACACTCCCTGCAACGCAAGCACGTTCCATGGTGGGATAACTGACTGGCTGGGTGGGTGGGAAGGAGGGCCGGCTGTCAACCAAACACAACCAATGCAGACCATGTTCACACCCCAGAAAATACATAGAAATGCCCAAATAATGCAGGACAATGTGCCACACCAATATCAACCCCTGACTGTGACGACTTAGGACAATGCAATGTACAGGCCCGCACCCAGAGGCACAGTCACAACTGTCATGTGTGTCAACCATTGATGCCTGCAGAAACATAACATACATTGTTTGTGTCTCCCAAAAACAGGTGATGATGGGGACACAGCAGCAGACGCTGAGGAGTCCCAGTCCCAGGCTCAAGAGGATGCCGAGCTCACTGGCGTCGTACAGCCTCTGTCCTCCTCGGATGATGAAGAACTACCTGGCACATCCGGTGCAAGTCAACATGCAGCACCAGCAGGACCACCAGCTGCATCACCAGCAGGACCACCAGCTGCACCCCCTGCACCCACCCTTCCAACGACTGTCACCACGAATACCATCCCTGCCGACATGGACAGAACAAGGAGCAACACCAGCACAGGGACCCTGGACCAACCTGGGGCCATGGACACCACCACCACCACCAACCCCCAAGGTGGACCAGGGTTATCTGTGCGTGCCACTGCACACACTGCACATGTCAGCAGGGGTGGTGGGAGGGGTGGGAGACAGAGGTCGCTGCTTGCAGACGTTGCTGGTGTGCATGATGACCCACAACTGGTACGCATAGCTGATGCGTACCAGTCCAGCACCGGAGACCTCAGCCAGGTAGTGGGGCTCCTCAGAGACATGAAACAGCAGCAGGCTGCCCATCATGCCCGCTTGGACTCCCACATGTCCCACGTGGAGTCACACATGTCCCGTGTGGACTCACACATGTCCCGCGTGGAGTCCAAGTGGGATGCACTGCATGAGATGACGGCGGTGCACAGGGACATTTTACAATGCCTCCGCCAGATGAACAGCAACCAGTCCACACCTCCCTGTGTGCCAATAACATCTGGTGCCGAACAAACTGCAACTGCCACAGGGAGGGAGGAGGACTCTGGCGGAGAGTCCCCTGCACCGCAGCAGCCTGTAGTTGAGGGCCCCCCCCCCCAAGAAGAGGGGTCGTCCGAGGAGGGAAAAGTGAGAGGCCGATGGCCAAGCGCAACTCCCAGGAAGCCTGAACCTGTTCTGGATGTTCGCCTTTGTGCACAGACTGTTCACCCTGTTGACGGCAACACTACTCCCACACATTGCATGGGGAGTACAAGTTGGACCAATGTGTCAGACAACTGTGGCCCCGATACTGGGGATCCTGTCTACCAGGACTTTCAATTCACCTAGGAACTTGGGATTGCAAGATTTATGTACAGCACTACCCATCCTATGCACTATTAACACAAATGTATCACAATAAACACACTAATACACCATACTTGCCTCTGTCGTGATTCCAACGTGGGTGCTGTTATGGGGATGATGAACTGCAAAATTACACTGTGTATGCGAACTGCAACAGCAAGGACAACACAGGCATGTGAGTACAGGCAACGTGACACACATGAGGGAGACACACCACCAGGGCTACACAACACATACACACCTAGGCCATCTGACTCTTGCCTACACTGATGTAGCCAGGGAAGACGGTGCAATGCACAGACACCACACCCATTCCCAGTTGTAGTCAAGTAGCCCACAGGTGCAGTAAGCAAATGGCAGTCAAATGTGTGACCACAGACAACGCACATCACAAAGTGAAGCACAGGTTTATTACACAGTTGCAACATGCCGTAACCACTACAGATGCAAGGTAATCCCACCTGGCAGCGGGCACACAGTCAACAACTGTAGACGGAAGGAAGTCCATGGGTGTGGCGCACATCACCTGAAGGGACACAACAGCTACCAGCCTGGATGTGCAATCACGTCGTCGGTGGACACAGTTGACCAAACGAATCTGAAAGTACCCTGTGAAGGACAGAAATGACACACAGTCAAAAGCAATGGAGTACAGGACAGAACAGCAAAACTCATGCACAATACATGTTACAAGATACCCACCCAGAACCAAGTTAGCATGTCAACACTGTTGGGGAGTACAGCCCACCTGTTAGCACACATCGCAACACACATCCAGTCAAGTAGCCCATGGACACACTCCAACAGCACCAGAGCACCACCCACACATCATGCCAACTCACTTCATTGACATGACACCTCAGGATACTCACATTCAGCTAAAGAAGTTGGTGATGAGCTGTGTGCGGACATCACCATCATCATCATCATCATCATCGTCACTGGCATCGTGGTCCAGGCCAGGATCCTCCACAGGTGGCGGATGTTGGTCATTGTCATCCTGGATGAGAGGCAACTCCTTCCGCACTGCCAGGTTGTGGAGCATGCAGCAGACGATGATAATCTTGCACACTTTCGCAGGGGCATATGGGAGGGACCCTCCGGTCTTGTCCAGGCAGCGGAAGCGGCTCTTCAGGAGACCAAAGGTCCGCTCAATCACTCTCCTGGTCCGACCATGTGCCTCATTGTAGCGCATCTGGGCTGGTGTCACAGGGTTCCTGAGGGGTGTCAGCAACCACGGCATGTTGGGGTATCCCGAGTCACCTACGGACAGACAAGTGCACATTAGCTGACTTGGAAAAGTGGGCGGAATACTACAGATCAGATCACACACAATGGCACAAAGTCAGTACACACCGACAAGCCAGGCACGCTGGTTCTGCATCTGTGCCATCATCCTGGGGATGCGACTACTCCTCATCACAAAGGCATCGTGTGCTGAACCAGGGAAACGGGCACACACGTGTGTGATGGTCATGTCTGCAAGACACACCACCAGTGCATTGACCGAGTGGTAGTGCTTGCGGTTCCTGTAGGCCTGCTCCTGGGCCTGTGGTGGTACCAAAGCCACATGTGTCCCATCAATGGAGTCAATGACATGCGGCATCCTCCCCAGGGCATAAAAGTCACTCTTCACGTCAGTGAGTCGTCGCAGTCTAGGGAAATAGATGTACCGGTTCAGGAAGAGCAACATTGCCGCCAAAACATCGCGGAGCACACGGCTCAACATGGTCTGTGACATCCCACCAGCAGTCGCCACATTATGTTGGAAGGTACCAGTGGCAAAGAAGTGTAGGGCTGCCATCACCTTCACCTTGGGGGTCAGCGCTGTAGGATACGCCCGGCCAGGCTGCAAATGTGGGGACAACTGCACTGCCAAATCCTCAATCAGCTGCCTGGTGAAGCGGTACCGTCGGATGCTGTCCCGTTCCACCATCGTTGCCAGGTCTGGGAATGGTCGATGGACAGCAGGAGCCCTGCAGTGCAGAGGAGAAGTAAGCAAGATTGTCAGTCACCCCACATATGCGGCATTGAACACACTCAAGATCCCAACATACATCATTATGAGGCACAACTACATGAAGTGTGCAGTACCGGAAGGACATGTATGGTACATACATGGCCAACATCTGTCAACACGGTCCAACAGGTGGCATCAATTAGTCCCAGGTTGGCCCATTGGATATCATGAGGCCGCGTCACAGTTCCCATCTCCTGCTGCCGTGTCACAATAACCCCCACAGTGACATGTGAGGACAGATGTGCCCCAGGCACCACAGCTCAACGACAGGTACATTCCCAGGGACCCTGTAATGCCACATGGACACTGGCATTACATGGAGTATCATGTATACACCACAGCAAAACAACCATGACCCCCACAGGTAGTGGCCCCACTTGCCACGGCAGGACAGACATGGACGTCTGTGACACACACACGCACAACATCAAAGTCCATGCACACACAACGTGGATGTGGAGACTGTCTCCCATTGTGCACATGAAATCAGAGACATTGTAAACACTACATGCACAAAGACTGTGGAGGACCATCACTATTGTGCCACTGGGACACCCTGGCTCAAACATACCGTCCCACATGGGACTCACGGGGTATGTGACATGACATACACATACACCACCGTGAAATGTGACCATGGCACATGCACAGATATGAACAGTTGCACATCACAGTGGTCATGTACACGTAACACCCAGGATCCTGTCCCCATGAACACGTGCACAGCCTGGGGGTGGCTGCCCACAGGTGACACCCACAGGACAACATGTACACCAACATACACACAATAGGAAATGCAGCCTTACATGCCTTATGATAAAGTTTGGACAGGCTGTCGTGATGTAGGTGTGCCCCTCACTCCTGGGAGCTATCTGTGGCTGGCATATGTCCATCTGAGACAGGCATGCTGACATATGCCAGTCACATGTACAGTGATGCGTTGTACTGCAATGGACCGATCGGTGCCTCCGGCCGGCCCATTGCATTCAATGTGTGCGGGTACGCGTTGTACCCCTGTGCGCGTTGTACTGCAATGGACCGATCGGTGCCTCCGGCCAGCCCATTGCATTCAATGTGTGCGGGTACGCGTTGTACCCCTGTGCGCGTTGAACTGCAATGGACCGATCGGTGCCTCCGGCCGGCCCATTGCATTCAATGTGTGCGGGTACGCGTTGTACCCCTGTGCGCGTTGTACTGCAATGGACCGATCGGTGCCTCCGGCCGGCCCATTGCATTCAATGTGTGCGAGTACGCGTTTTACCCCTGTGCGCGTTGAACTGCAATGGACTGATCGGTGCCTCCGGCCGGCCCATTGCATTCAATGTGTGCGGGTACGCGTTGTACCCCTGTGCGCGTTGTACTGCAATGGACCGATCGGTGCCTCCGGCCGGCCCATTGCATTCAATGTGTGCGGCATACGCGTTGTACCCCTGTGCGCGTTGAACTGCAATGGACCGATCGGTGCCTCCGGCCGGCCCTTTGATTCAATGTGTGCGGGTATGCGTTGTACCCCTGTGCGCGTTGTACTGCAATGGACCGATCGGTGCCTCCGGCCGGCCCATTCCATTCAATGTGTGCGGGTACAGCGTTGTACCCCTGTGCGCGTTGTACTGCAATGGACCGATCGGTGCCTCCGGCCGGCCCATTGCATTCAATGTGTGCGGGTACGCGTTGTACCCCTGTGCGCGTTGTACTGCAATGGACCGATCGGTGCCTCCGGCTGGCCCATTGCATTCAATGTGTGCGGGTACGCGTTGTACCCCTGTGCGCGTTGAACTGCAATGGACCGATCGGTGCCTCCGGCCGGCCCATTGCATTCAATGTGTCGGGTACGCGTTGTACCCCTGTGCGCGTTGTACTGCAATGGACCGATCGGTGCCTCCGGCCGGCCCATTGCATTCAATGTGTGCGGGTACGCGTTGTACCCCTGTGCGCGTTGTACTGCAATGGACCGATCGGTGCCTCCGGCCGGACCATTGCATTCAATGTGTGCGGGTACGCGTTGTACCCCTGTGCGCGTTGAACTGCAATGGACCGATCGGTGCCTCCGGCCGGCCCATTGCATTCAATGTGTGCGGGTACGCGTTGTACCCCTGTGCGCGTTGTACTGCAATGGACCGATCGGTGCCTCCGGCCGGCCCATTGCATTCAATGTGCGGGTACGCGTTGTACCCCTGTGCGCGTTGAACTGCAATGGACCGATCGGTGCCTCCGGCCGGCCCATTGCATTCAATGTGCGGGTACGCGTTGTACCCCTGTGCGCGTTGTACCGCAATGGACCGATCGGTGCGCACCCATTGACAATGGGCTTGCCTGGCAACGGACGCGTTTCGAATTTCGAACGAGTCGGTTGCTGTAAATTCAGTTGGTCACCCACAACAATGTTGCAAAATCATGTATGTCATGAAGTTGAAGATTTGAAGGATGCTGTGGGCGTGTTTTGGTGCTGCTATTCCATGGATTGGCCAGATTCAGAAGATGCAAACGACTTGGACCTATCACTTTGGACACAAGGGACAGTATCTGCCTCTCCAGCACATATATTTTGCTGGCTGTTCCCCTGAGAGCTCACTTGCCTGCACTACATGCTCCAGGACGACATCTGCCACTGCACTGCTGCTGTCTCTGCCCCTCTGGACCCTGCAATGGCACGTACTGTGGAGAGAGCCCCAGCCTTCAGCCTTGAAGAGAACCAGGCCCTGCTGGACAGCCTACTTCCACAGTACAGCAAGCTGTATGGGACACCAGGGGAGCAGGTGAGTGTTCTGTGCACTGCCTTTCTGAATGTGCATTTTGTCTGACTAGCAAGGCTGAAAGTCTGCACGCCACTGGCTAGCAGGCTCACTGAGTAGTTGTCACCCCCATAGTGTGTAGTGACTTGCACTGGACAGGTATGGTGCAGTGACAGTGCATTTGAACATGGTTTTACTTCCCATGCAATGATACCATGTAGTGACGTCTGGCAAACTGTCCATGGTCAGCTTTGCACTGCCTGTGTACATCATGTGCCCCTGTGATTGAGACATGTATATACAACTGTGTCATGCACGGATATGTTGCATGTGTGGTAATGGCCTTTTCACTTTGTCATCCTGACAGGTTAATGCCCATCGGAAGCAGGAAATCTGGAAGGACATCGTCCGGGCCGTCCGGTCCGTGGGGGTCTACAAGCGCCGGATCCGCAACTGCCAGAAGAGGTGGCAGGACCTTCGGGGCTGGACCCGGAGGATTGCACGGGTCCAGCTGAAGCTGTCGCCTCCTCGCAGGAGGGGCGGAACACGGACCCTGACCCCCCACATGCTCCAGATCCTGGTGGTGGTGTTTCCAGACCTGGATGGGCAGCTGAAGGCCAGACAGCAGCAAGGAGGGGTGAGTCAAAGACTGCACTGTGAACTCTGTATTACATGCTTTGTGCCCTCCTCTGGCCTGGTTCAACTGCCACAGTGCAGCAGTCATGTTGTCCAGGAGCCATGTCCCTCTATTGTGCACTGCCCACTGCTCATCTGATACCCAGGTGTGGCCCTTACATTCAGGGAATTGTGTCACTTGGGACTGTGTCCTTGCAGTTTGCTTCACTAAAGGTGGGGGACAGCATCTGTTTCCCTAACTCTGTTGTGGGCATCATGGGTGGGTCCATTGTTCACACAACGCCTGGGTTTGGACATGTGATCTGCGTGTTGCTTTGATATGCGGTCCACTTGCTGAGCTGAGCCACCACATGTGCCTGGGGTATGTGGCACACGCACATGCAGCGGGTGGGAACAATGTTTGGGCCCCAGGAGTGTGCAGATTACGTGTGTCACACATACATAGCCAGCTATCCACTGTCCAGGGCACATCCCTCATTCATGTGGAGCAGGACAGTCATGCCTACTCCAGGCCATGCAATGCACTCTGTACTCCCACTCCCGTGTATCAGCTGACACATTGTGCACAGTGATTTGACCCCTCAGGTGTCTGCCTCTGTGTCAGTGTGCTGTGGATTAGTTGCCAGGACTGCTGGGGTGTTTCTTGGTAGGGGCTCAGCATGCCCCTGGAGATGTGACCATAGGAGACGATACTTGTGTGTCACATAGGTGTTTGATCAGCTGCCCGTGCAGACTGGGGTATGCGAATGTGAAGTTCAGGCAGCTGTTCCCCATTCACAGCAAATTGTGAGGGGCTCAGGTTCAGGGGGTAGTGTCACAGGTCTCCCATATGTCCAATAGGTGTGACCTGGACAGATGAGGGTTAAGATGATGTGTTGTGTGGGGGATGTACATGTGCACTTGTGCAGCTCCAGGACTTGCATTCCCCATGACCTACTATTGTGACACAGTGCATAGTGTTGTTGTCTGGCTGCCAAGTCATACATCACTGAGACAGTGATGTATGACTTAGCAGTCATGCCTCTGCCATGGCATGTGTCAACTTATTGGTGGTCCTGCAGGGGAGTGACATGTGCTACATGCACACCATTGTGGCGCTGGCTATCAGGACATGGGTGCATCATGGTGTCTGTCGCTGGTATGCATCACATGCATTTCCTATTTGACTCTGGGCATCCCTTTCATCCGGAAACCTGTACTGACTCAGTGGCAAGAGCTGTGATGTGTGCATGTCCACATGCCACACCGTGTCCTCTGCACTGTCCAACTACTGTGTACTTGGTGCATGTGTCCACACTGGGGTGTTGCAATCCAACAGACACCAGACAGATGGGTGCAAGGCCATGTGGGATGTGAGTGCCATGCTTGGCATCAGACTGACAATTGGCTTCTCCTGTTCAGTTAGGGCACTTTTAGCAATGTACAACTAATGATGCCAGGGCTTGCTCTGTAATGTGCTGTGCTCACAGTGGTGTGTGCGTTTGGTGCAGGTGACTGATGTCTGTCTGTTTCCCCATTGTTTGCAGATACATCCACGGCCACGGAAGGGGACAGCTCCACGGACCAGGAGGAGCCAGAGAGCCAGACTGGGTCAGCAGCCGAGGAGTGGTCGGAGGGACCCAGTGGCACGGAGGGCAAGGGGAGCCACACCGAGGAGTCCTCAGCACCATCCACCTCAGCTGAGGACCAGAGCAACTCGGAGGATGACTCCCTTGTGGAGGCGGGTGTCAGCAGCCACCACACCCCAGCTAGTGTTGCTGTCCCCGCCACCACCAGCACCACCACCGCCCTCCCATCGGCTCCCATTCCCCAGGTCCGTGGAGGCTCCCATGTTCGGGAGCGTGTCTCCTTTGGGCCAGGCACCGCACCCCTGCCCCTGTGTCCCCTGCTGCCCTGAGTGAGGAGTCTGTGTACCTCCTTGGCCAGCTCCATGTAGGGCAGACAGCCATGCTGAGTGTCCTCCATGCGCACACCGCACTGTTGACTCAGCTGGTGTCGTTCATGGAGGGCATCTCATCGGGCATGTCTGACCTACAGAGGGGCAACAGGTCCATGGACTCCTCCCTGACGGCAGCAGTGTCCCTCCTCAGACAGTCCCTCACCCCTCCTGCCTCTGCTCCATCCACACTCCCCAGCACCTTACCCGTCCCAAGCACACACACACCGGCACAGGCACACACCAGCACACACACGTCCAGCACACAGACACACACGCCACAAACTAAACGCACACGCACGCACAGTCAGGGGACTGAAACCAGACTCACAGGGGATGGGGCCCTGGTACACACACACGCATCCACGGGCACTGCGCAGTCCTCAGTTGCCTCTCCTCCAAAGCACCCTCCCTTGCCTCACCTGCAACCCCAAAGACCCAGCGCCTCTTCCTCAGTGACCTCGGCCTCTTCCCCTCCGATCCAGCTGCCCCAGCATCCAGGGGGAAGAGGAAGCCCCCCACACGGAGCAGAGTGCCCCTCGCCCCCGGACACCCTCCCCCAGGCGCAGACAGACTGAGGCCCCCACCCGCAAGTCCCCCGGAGTGCTAAGAGCAAGACCCCGCTGCCGCCCTGCAGCTCAAGCACCAGGTCTCCTTCCTCCATCCCTCAGGCCCCCACTCCACAGGTGCCCCCACCACACCCCTGCCCCAGGTTCCCCCACCCACAGATATACCATCCCCAAGAGGCTCCGGCCTTCTCCCCTGCCACTTGCTCTCCCGGAACCACACCCCCGCTGCGCTTGTCTGTGCCACTGATGTGGTGAGGGTGTCCTCCCCCTCTGTCCAGCCCACCTTGCCTGTTCCCCATTCTCCTCCCCTGGTGGTAGGCACTGCAGTGGAGTCCACTACCACCCTGTCTGACTTGGGCACTGCAGTGGCGGACCTGTCCACTCCATCTGCAGGGTCCACTGCAGTCGTGCCGGCACCCACAACATCTGAGCCATGCCCCCCAGTTGTGCCGGCACACACCATGTCAGACACCTCCACTGCAGTTGTCAGTGGCTCTCCAGCACCCACCACCCCTTCCCTGCTTCCTCCTGGTGAGCCCTGATCCTGTCCCTGCGGTGCCTGGCCTACCCCCCGGTTGCCCCTCCTAGTGGATTGTCCCTGGTTTTGTGCAGGCATGTGTAGGGTGGCATCTGCCACTGTCACCCACTTGTGACTTTGTTGATGGACTGGCCATTGGCCTTTGTTTATGTTCTACCGGACTTCTACTTTTAATGCCACATATGCTGAATAAAGCAACTTTCTGTTCTCTAGTGCTTTTGCTTCTGATGTACATGATGTTGATGATGCTAACCATGCTCTTGCTGCAGTGATGGTGATATTTGGTCTCATGATAATGAAGTGTTACTGTGCAGGAACCCATGTGGTCCAGGGGGAATGTGTCCTATCCTGTGGTGTATCCATGTCATCCATAGCAGCATCTGAGGGTGTCATGTGTTCAGTATTTGGCAATGGGATTTCCTACTTACATTAGCAATTTCACATCTGTGGCTTCCACCCCTGCACATCTGTTGTGCCTGCCATTGTTCAATTCGTCTACTTCCCTGACTGTGTGGCCATCTCCACTGGACATGCAGGTTTGGGCATCAATGGGGAAGGACTCATCTGTGTTGTCAGTGCAACATTGCTATACAAGTGTGTTGGATCTGTGCTGATGATTCCGTTGGCACTTCCATGACCAGGCTGATGTGACGGGAGCCCTCATTTGGTGCTAATTGTTGATTGTGTGACCAAGTGCTCAGCTGACATGGTGGGGCCCTACTGAGGCAACATATGGCACAGCTTTCCTCACACAGGAGTGGAGTCCCCTCATGGCAGTGTGTACTCCTGTGACATTGCCTGCGCCCAAGGTGTGTGTTGTATGTGCATGTCTGTGTGTTCACTTCCGTTTAGCTGTGCATGCTGTGATCCCTAGTGTTGTACCTGTTTGTGATGCTAGCTGAGTTGAGCTATGTTCCCCCAAAGTCTTCTCCCTGGGTTCTCTGTGATGTGGGTGCATGGCACATTACTGGTCATCAGGGTGTCACCCATAGGTGTGCTTGCTGTCAGGGCTGAGTTTGTGTGCAGACGCAGCTGGGTCACAGTCAGGTTTCCCTTGGCACTTGTTGTTTGCCCCTGTCATGTGATTTCCAGTTTGTGTTATCTTTCAGTGATTGTGACACGTTGTGTGTGTGACTGCTGGCACTCCTCAGGGTCCGGGCTGCAATGTTGGTTGTTGTCTATGTGTGTTCTTTGTGGGTGACCTTGGCTTCTTCATTGGTGTGTGACTGTGGCTGTGATCCCATTGGTTGGTGTGGTATTGCCGTCATGTCCATGTACGGCGTAGTGTGCAGTGTGTCAGACATTCAGGAGTCTTGTTGAGTGTCCATGTGTGATGTGTTTCTGCACCTTGGTTCCCACCCACCAGCCTGGAATAGTCATGGGTGCATGTGCAATGTCACCAGTGCATGTGTGCTTCACTGCTGCACATTGTTGGAGGTCGAGGGGTGTGGTGTTGAGAGTGTGCAGATGAGAGTTGTTGCCCGGCTAGGCCCCTGCCTCCATGTTGGCCTTGGCTCACTGGCCATGCTGTTTGATTTGTGCTTGTGTAGGTGTGATGGTAGTTAGTTGCTCAGTACACATGACTGTGGTTCACAGTGTGAACCACATTTAGCTTTGTCATCACAGTGGGATTGTAATGCAGCCCAGGGTCACCACATTGTGGGGGCCCTGGGGGTGGTGCTGTGGTGTGCCTGTGTCTTGCTGTGTCAGTTGCTGTCCCTACGTGCCTGTGTGACATGTGTGATTTGTGCTCCCTCTCATCTGACAATGCCTGCTTGCCCACATAGGGAATTTGGATCCATGAGTTACCTTTGTGTGGCACTGTATGCACATCTGTATGATTGGTATTCAGGTCTCCTCATGTGTTGTGTGGTTGCCTGGGGACACTGGCACCCCCTCACCTGTTGTGTATGATGTGCAGGGTGGGTCTGCCTGTTTGTGTTTGTGCATCTGCACCACTGCATTGGCATATCTTGGGTGTGCCATTGGCTGTATGTAGTTTGGTTGGTTTCCCCTGCTGTCCCTGGGACTCCTAGGTCATCGGTCAGCACAATGATCATGGTTTGTGTGTCCCATTGCTGCCATGGTATGGTATCTGTTCACCTCACATCTGCAGTCTCCACAGGGTATCTGCATGTGTGTGCCCATTGGTGCAAATATGTGGGTCTGCATTCGGATGGTCACTTCTGTCATTGTGTCATTGATGATTGTTGACGGTGTCAGCCCCCATGGGTGTTGTTTGTCTGCACATGGCCAAAGTTATGTCTTATTTGCACTGCAGGATTTGGCTCCCCCAATTTATGTTGCAATGGGACACATACACTACTTTGCCACTGATGTGTTTGTTGTTCTGTGACCAGGAATCATCCATGCAGTTTGGCAGTTGCACCTCTTACTTTGTCAACACTTACCTTTTGGTCACTGTGATGATGGGGGTTTGGACCCCATTGCCACAATGTTCAAAATGTGCTTCAGCTATGGACCCCACACTTACATTTTGGTCACTGTGATGATGGGGGTTTGGACCCCATTGCCACAATGTTCAAAATGTGCTTCAGCTATGGACCCCACACTTACCTTTTGGTCACTGTGATGATGGGGGTTTGGACCCCATTGCCACAATGTTCAAAATGTGCTGCAGCTATGGACCCCACACTTACCTTTTGGTCACTGTGATGATGGGGGTTTGGACCCCATTGCCACAATGTTCAAAATGTGCTGCAGCTATGGACCCCACACTTACCTTTTGGTCACTGTGATGATGGGGGTTTGGACCCCATTGCCACAATGTTCAAAATGTGCTGCAGCTATGGACCCCACACTTACCTTTTGGTCACTGTGATGATGGGGGTTTGGACCCCATTGCCACAATGTTCAAAATGTGCTGCAGCTATCGACCCCACACTAACCTTTTGGTCACTGTGATGATGGGGGTTTGGACCCCATTGCCACAATGGTCATGGCCTGCTTGCATTGTGGGTGCCACACACATATATGTGTGGCACATGTGCTAGGGGTCACATTGTATGTTCAAAGTCATGTTCGGTGTTGTAGGCATTTGACACAGTCTACACACGCTTGTCATGGTGTTGGGGGATGTCTTCTTCTTGCATTCCCTAGGTTGTGGTGTGCTGGTTGTGTCATGCATTGTCCATCCTATGAGTGGGGGTGGTAGTGGTGGTAGGCATCCTGCCCCCCTGGGTGAGGGTGGTAGTAGTGGTAGGCATCCTGCCCCCTGGGTGAGGGTGGTAGTAGTGGTAGGCATCCTGCCCCCTGGGTGAGGGTGGTAGTGGTGGTAGGCATCCTGCCCCCTGGCTAAGGGTGGTGGTAGGCATCCAGCCCCCTGGGTGAGGGTGGTAGTAGTGGTAGGCATCCTGCCCCCTGGCTAAGGGTGGTGGTAGGCATCCAGCCCACCCTGGGTGAGGGTGGTAGTAGTGGTAGGCATCCAGCACCCCTGGCTAAGGGTGGTGGTAGGCATCCAGCCCCCTGGGTGAGGGTGGTAGTAGTGGTAGGCATCCAGCCCCCTGGCTAAGGGTGGTAGTAGTGGTAGGCATCCTGTCCCCCTGGGTGAGGGTGGTAGTAGTGGTAGGCATCCTGCCCCCTGGGTGAGGGTGGTAGTAGTGGTAGGCATCCAGCCCACCCTGGGTGAGGGTGGTAGTAGTGGTAGGCATCCAGCCCCCTGGCTAAGGGTGGTGGTAGGCATCCAACCCCCTGGGTGAGGGTGGTAGTAGTGGTAGGCATCCAGCCCCCTGGCTAAGGGTGGTAGTAGTGGTAGGCATCCTGCCCCCTGGGTGAGGGTGGTAGAGGTGGTAGGCATCCTGCCCCCCCTGGCTAAGGGTGGTGGTAGGCATCCAGCCCCCTCTGGGTGAGGGTGGTAGTAGTGGTAGGCATCCAGCCCCCTGGCTAAGGGTGGTAGTAGTGGTAGGCATCCTGCCCCCCTGGGTGAGGGTGGTAGTAGTGGTAGGCATCCTGCCCCCTGGGTGAGGGTGGTAGTAGTGGTAGGCATCCTGCCCCCCTGGGTGAGGGTGGTAGTAGTGGTAGGCATCCTGCCCCCTGGGTGAGGGTGGTAGTGGTGGTAGGCATCCTGCCCCCTGGGTGAGGGTGGTAGTAGTGGTAGGCATCCTGCCCCCCTGGGTGAGGGTGGTAGTAGTGGTAGGCATCCAGCCCCCCTGGCTAAGGGTGGTAGTAGTGGTAGGCATCCTGCCCCCCTGGGTGAGGGTGGTAGTAGTGGTAGGCATCCTGCCCCCCTGGGTGAGGGTGGTAGTAGTGGTAGGCATCCTGCCCCCCTGGGTGAGGGTGGTAGTGGTGGTAGGCATCCTGCCCCCCTGGGTGAGGGTGGTAGTAGTGGTAGGCATCCTGCCCCCACTGGGTGAGGGTGGTAGTAGTGGTAGGCATCCTGCCCCCCCTGGGTGAGGGTGGTAGTGGTGGTAGGCATCCTGCCCCCCCTGGCTAAGGGTGGTAGTAGTGGTAGGCATCCTGCCCCCCCTGGGTGAGGGTGGTGGTGCGCATTCAGGCCCCTGTGTGCATATGTGGCATTGGTGATGGGCATCCCGCCCCTATGGTGCTGCTGTTGCTGGTGTAAGTATATTCTGCATCCCTCTGTGTGTGTGTGATGTGTCGTGTACGTGTTGTATGTGTTTTGTGGTTGGTGTCTGGCTTACCTTCTGGGCCGTACGCGTCCGTGCCTGTTCCGGTAGTAAATGTAGAATATTGGTATGATCGGGACGAAGGGATTCATGGTTGGTTTGTGTCGTTCGTCCTTCTCGTTGCTTTGCGTCGTCCTCGTCGCTTCGCCTCGTCCTCGTCGCTTCGTCCTCGTCGCTGCCGTGTTCGTCTCGGAGCCGTGGATCGTGTTGTGGCGCGAATCGGAGCTTATGTGCGCCTCTCCCGGATGCTTTGACGTGCCGTGCGTAGCGACGGGTTCGGCGCGTACGGAAGCGCATCGTACTTGTCCGGCCGGACGGGGCTGCATTTTTCCTTCCGTGCGACTCGATTCGGCGTTTCCGGATTCGCCCGGTCGTGGAACAGGACCTGGTTTGGGTGAGTACGGCTCGGCCGGATTCTTTGCTGTTGTGCGCATCGTACTTACTCGTTCGGTGTGCTGTACGGATCGGTCGGGAAACAGGCTTTCGCATGGCTCTTTTCCCGACCGAATGGTGTTGGGTACGCCTCCGACCGAGATCGGAATCGGCCCCAAGGTGTCTTAATTTAGACAGAAGTATGAGTCTCTAACCAAACATATAAAATAGTTACAGATATGGAATTTATTTGAAGAACTAAATGGTTTCGATATTTCGCATAACCCCAAATAATGCAAAAAACCTATATATTTAAAAAGATGAGATTTCATTAAAAACCTGCATATGCAAATATAAAAATTAACCGTATAATTCCAAATAGTAAGTGCCATTAAAAGACATAATTTTGAAGTAAACAATCAAAGATTGGAGTCCCTATTCTATAACACCCAGATCCCAAAAATCACATGCTATGATAAACTATCCAATACCTGTAAAGAATCCCCAGAAAAGGGAGTATTCCCCAATGGTACAATTATAATAATGTGGTCAAATGTAAGTTGGAGCAACGCATGTTTAAAGTAAAGTCAAAGTAAATATAAAATAGGTACCTCTCCACGACATTTCTGAAAAAATAAGTAATGAAAAAGTTTTTGACTCACAATGTACTAGTATCTCACTTTTAGTATGATGAAAATAGAAAAGGAAGCACAGTTGCGTTCATCTAATAGTCCTAAATGAAGAAAGAAACATAAATACTAAGAATCCTTATAATTTTAGACTCAAGCCTGACTTCGTTATTACAGAAGTGAGTCTAGTTACAGATAATTTTGTAACAAATATATATTAGAATATCATAGTCATTAAGATCTAATGTTGTGAATATTTATTATAAGCATCGTCATACATGTAAACCCGGAAGCAATCTAAATAGGTAGCGCCAATTTATGTTCCACACACACATTTTAAAAGCATACGGAAAACCCCCAAAATTTACGAGTTAAAAATACGAAAGTACTATCACCAACCAAGTTGGCCCGAAATAAATAGACAAATTACATAATATAAGAAAAAGTATAGTGTAGTGGTAAACTTACTCACATTCAATAAAGTAGAAGGCTGTGATAAGCCTCTATGGGAATGGCGCGCGGACCGTATTTCGGCGTCGTATCCCCAAATATGTAAGAGAACAAATGACACGCTATCCAGTATTTATATGATGATGTCTCACCATATTCCTCTACATTTCGGCAAAACTCGCGCCAAGCAAAGCCTGTAAACTCCCATCCGGGAGTGGTTCCGGTTTGAAAAACGACTAACGTTAAAAACAGTCGACGGACTAAAGGTCTAACGTGGATGGCGGCCATATTATGTATGTATCCAAACACAGTGAAAGGGCTAACCTCTTGCGGATGACCACAGATGGCAGCCATATTGGAATAGGTCCAATTTACCACAATTTGTAGATATAAACGGGCCCGACCTATAGTTTCTAAATTTAGAAGTTAATTTCAGTACAAATTTTCAAAAATAAGAACCAATGAGGCATTCTTACTAAGAAAGAAGATGCGAAGAGAAAAACGGAAAAATATAGAAAAGAGCTCCTCATATATGAGGAAATGCCAGTAGGGGAATCGTGATACAGAGAACCCTTGTGTCAACCTTAGGTCTAGTTGCTATAAAGTTATTAAATTTACAAGCAAAAAATCTGTTACTATGAAAATCAACATAACATAAAAACTAAAGATTGGTACTATGTTTAACATTGCCCTCATGGACTGTATATCAAATCTAGTAGATATTTTTTTGACAATACAACATAACAAGGAAAAATGGGCATAGAAGTAATCCAATGATAAAAACTTATAAATACATACATAATGTTACCAATACATTACAATAAAAGCTGATACAGGCTCATTACCAAATACATTTCTTCTATTTCATAAGACATTATAAATTCATCCAATAACGGATTCCATCTGTCTAATCGGTAAGAAAGACATGAAGTTCCCTGTCGATATTCAGACCCATCTCTACAGCACGAAGTCGCAGAATCCATTGTGTTTCTGCTTTTCTAAGTGCTCGTATTCTATCTCCACCCCTTTGGTCAGTGCGTGTCTGAGCAATACCATGAAAGCAAATACTAGCCATATTCAATTTCGGATGGCAGGTGTTAAAATGAACCGCTAGAGGATAGCTCGTATCATTGTTACGTATTGCCCTCATATGCTCCTGAATCCTCTCCTTAAGAGGACGTATCGTGCTCCCAATGTATATGAGTCCGCAGTGGCAGCGTATACAGTACACAACAAATCTAGAGTTACAGTTGATAAACTGTTGGATTTGATACATGATGCCTGTGTTGTACTTAAATTCCTTGATCTTATTACATGCAAATGAGCACATATTGCACTGAGTACAACTGTAGAAACCTTTTGGTTGACTAGGTAACCATGTATTTCCTAGTGGCTTTGGGGGAAGGTAGCTTGAGCACAAGATGTCTCTAAGGGTCTTACCTCTCCTATGCACTATTCTTGGTTTGTTAGAAATGTATTTTGCCACTGATCTATCCATGGTCAAAAGATGCCAATGTTTCAGGAAAATCTTATATATAGCATGGCTATGAGTATTGTACCCTGTCACAAGGCAGAGTTTGTTGTTATATTTCTTCTGATCCCTCTTATTCTTTGTACTTAATAACGTACGTCTAGATGTCCCTAGAATCTTTCTTTTAGATTGTTTGAGGACTGTAGCCGAATATCCCCTATTTTTGAAACGATCCTGTAAAATGTCCAATTCTTTATGGAAAACATTGTCTTCACTGCAATTTCTTCTCACTCGGGTCATTTCACCCAGCGGAATCGCATTGATCTGTGTCGATGGATGTGCACTTGAAGCGTGTAGTATGGAGTTACACGCTGTGGGTTTCCTATAAAGTCGAGACATTATTTTGTTGTTTTTAACCTAGACAACTACATCTAAGAATTCTATTTCCAATCTATTGTAATTAGAAGTGAATCTGAGATTGTATTCATTATCATTGAGATAGTCAGTCAGAGTACTAAACTCTGATTCAGAGCCCGCCCATATGACAAAAATGTCGTCTATGTAACGTCCCCAATAGACAATCTGTCCAGTCAGCTGTGGGGGGCCTTTGGTCCATAGATGTTGGGCTTCAAATCTACCCATATACAGGTTCGCAAACGATGGGGAAAATTTGGAGCCCATCGCCACACCCATGGATTGTTTATACCATGTGCCTAGATGTAAAAAGACATTGTTTTCCAATACCAGTCGTGTGAAATCCAACAGCATTTCTGTGTGTTCATATAAAGTAGCGTCCCTTTGATATAAAGTGTCCCTAAGAGCCAGTAGTCCTTGTTCTACTGGTATACTAGTATATAGTGAACACACGTCTAGTGTGGCAAAAGCAAGTTCCCCTGTCCAGTCTATGTCCTCTAGTTTATTCAAAAGGTCCCCAGTGTCTCTCAGGTAAGAAGGAAGATTCTGTACCAGGGGCTGTAGGAATGTGTCAATATACTCAGATAGATGTTCTGTAGGGGACCCGATACCGGAGACAATTGGTCTCCCAGGAGGAAAGATACCTGTTTTGTGTATCTTAGGGAGTACATAGATACAAGGTGCCCTAGGAAGTGGGATGAATAGAAATCTGTATTCTATATCTGAGATAAGGCCTTGTTGTTTCCAAAAGATAAGTCTTTCCTCGATATGGCTAGTGATAGCTTTTAATGGATTAGCGGTGAGTTTAGTATAGGCTGTTAAGTCCCCTAATTGTCTCTCAATCTCCTTGATGTAATCTACATCCTGCATCACCACAATGTTGCCACCCTTATCTGCTTCCTTGATTATAATATCAGAGTTTGCAGCTATTGTTTTAAGGGCAGCATGTTCATTTTTAGTAAGATTGAAAGTAGATTTCTTTCTAGAAATATTGCAACTATCCTCCAATGTATACAAATCTTTTGTCACAGCCCTATAAAAGCAATCTATTAAGTTGTCAGAAGATAGAATAGGAACAAATTTCGATTTGGATTTACATCCACTAGCCACTTCAAGGTTGGATACAATCTCAAGATCTGATAGCGTATCTAACATGGTGTCTGAATCATCTTCTAATGACAACAAAAGATGTATATTTTGCACATCATTAATGGTTTTATTACAAAGTGGAACATCACTGGACACAGATTGAGCAGGCATAGGGTTTTCCTCAAAATACTTTTTCAGTTTAACACGACGAGTAAATTTGAATAAGTCAATATGTAAATTGACAAAATCAGGTCGTGTGGTTGGACAAAACCCAAGGCCTTTAACAAGAACGTTATTTACATCTGGAGAAAGCACAAGATTAGATAGATTCACTATGTTCACATCATTAGAAGATACAACATTATCATTTTCAGTATCACATGTGTCAGTACCAAATGTAGGGTTCAGTTCTTCACATTGCGGGTTAGTGAGCGGGTGTTTGTTGCCCCCTCCCTTACATTTGTTGTGGCGCCCCCCCCGTCTAGTTTTCTTGGATTTGCCCTGTTGAAATTGTCTCTTGGCCCTTTGCGGAAGCGCGTTAGTTCCTCTAAAAAATAAGAAGCGGTAGGGTCACGTGCAATCCCCGTGCTAACAGACTGCAATGCTGCACCGCCACTCGCCTCACTGTGTACACTAGAGATGTCTGACTCGCTTGTTGAGGCTGTCATCACAGAGGGATTGATTATGCCACTAGATATAGATGGTCGTGGTTTGACCTCATCAAATCTTTTGGCAAAGGTAAAGACCCTTCCATTTTTATAATCATTATCGTCACGTTTCAGTTTTCGCATCTTCTTTTCTTTAATATACACCTGATGTTTCGCTAAGATATCTTTAAGTATCTTATAATTTTTCTCAGTAGCTTCCGGTAAATTTAGTTCTTTTATTTCCTTCTCCAACCTCTCTATGTCATTAAGAAGAATACATCGTTTCGTTTCTGCATGACGGATGAGTACATCCATCATTTTGTAAGAGGAGGTCAATATAAGATCCTCCCATTCTTTCAATAGGTCGGGGTCTAGGTCCTCAAAAGAGGGAAAAATAATTACCCGTAGTCCCCTTGGTATCTGTCTGATATCTAAGTACCTCTTAAGTATGGTGGCGTCCCACCACCTGGACAGTTCTAATTTTTTCAAACGTTCAAGTTTAATGAACTTCTGTTTAAGGCCCTCCTGTCCATTGCCCTGTTGTTGTTTGGATGTTGTATCTGAGGTTCCCGTGAGAAGCTCTAAAAGGAGCTTGTCTCTCTCATCATCAAATGTAGCCATTTCTTGGCTCGGCTAGTCCAACAAGGCTAATAAACCCACAATTGTGAAAAACTGAGTGCAATCCTACCATACAAAATTCAATAAAACGTAGAAGGTAGTGATGGTTTAACAGGATTGCACATCAGTCAAGAACAATAAATTAATTAGATTTCTCAACAAATGCCAAAAGTGTTGGTGCCCCTCAAGGTAACCGTATAAAGACACCCCACTACCACAGATGTCACCCTACAGGAGTTACAAAGAGCTCCAGTACAAAGCTTTAAACAAACCACTTTACCTCGGCACTCTTCAAATATTTCACAGTTGTCATATAATATGACACAATTATAATTCAGCAAATAATGTGATTACTCACAGGAAACCAATCCATAAAATTAATCCGCTACACAAAAACATTTAATATCAAAAGATGACATTACATACAAATTTACACAACCAATAACCAGGGTGTAGTCCAATACACAAACATATATTTGTTAACAAAAGATTCTATTATCATTTAATAAATCCACGGAGGTCAAGATCATATGGCCTCTCTGTTGGAAATGATGGATAACAGCCGACACGTGTTTCGTTACATAGTAACTTCTTCAAGGCTGCAAATGATTTAAATATCAATCAATAAAAGCGTTTTCTTTAGACAGAAAGTAAACAAAATATACTCACACAAACCCAATTTTTTATAACCATTATAGCATAAGCCACCCTATAACCTATAGTGACATAAAAAGAAGAAAAGAGTAAAACCAAAGAAAGGGTATAAATCAAACACCCAGTGAAAATAGTATTGGAACCTGTTAGCTACAGGAGAGCCAAATAAATATTATTTAATACCAAACACCTGGAGAATCCGATAGTGTCTAAGTGTAGACGAAATAAGTTTAGAAATCAGAGGTTGGAAGAAAGATAACCATCTATCCAGTGATGTAAGAAGGCTAATAATATGGGCCAAGCAACTAATAACTGATAACCCTAGCCATAGTCAACACTAGTAAGTGACTATATCTACCTTAGCGTATGAAAGATTGTAGATCCCAGTAGCTTAGAATTTTTGTTAAAGGACTAATATCCTATTCTGTTGTAACATTGAAAGTTTTGAAAACCCTGAAAAAAGGAAAAAAGGAGTATAAGAAGGCTTGACCGCACGGTTTGTGGGCTAGAGGGGTGTGACAGAACATAAAAATATATGCTCACCAGTGGCGGCTGGTGACTCTTGAAAATTGTGGGGCATTCATTTGGGTACTTGATGCTGTTGCATTGGGCATTATCTCTTTCCCTTTGATCGCATCTCCTTTAGGCCACTCCCCCGAAACAGAAGATTTGTTCACTTTTACAGTCATTACGTATTATAGTGGATGCATCGTGGATCGGTCAATCCGTTAATGCGCTGGATCTTGATGGACAGTCCAGGGCTCAACACGATGCTTCCTGCAGTTCACACAGAGACCGGTAGGCGTATGGGGCTCGCGTAGGGCATTTCACACTTTATTGTTTAAAGAATCTGTGTTTAGTGAAGCGAGGCTTCAATGTTGGGGCTTTTCATGCTCACAAGTCCAAACTTGTAAAACGGACAAGATCTGCACAGCCCTTCGATGCAACATTAGAGGCAGCAATGAGCTTTACATATGCACAATAGAGTGGAATGGAATATAATGTAGAAACCTAATGCACTCCGGGAGCTGTAGTTTTGTTTGATTTCAATGGATCCTTTTTTGGAGAGTGCTGGCTGATTTTAAAGTGAAAGGCCGTGGCTACACAGTTGTGATCGCAGTGACACCCAGTTACCTGGTAAAAGTGTTTCTTGTCTGGATTCAGGGGTCAGACCGGGATGACTACCTCACACAATAATACATATACAAAAATAATACAGCACATACATCCGATCTCAGTAGTTTATTTGTGTGCACAGGTCGCATAATTGAAAGGATTTGCAAGCATGTGTTTAAAATGAAATATATATACACATCATGTACTACTAGACATACGTTTGATCATACTGGGTCTTGGTAAGTATCGACTTTCTGACAATCTGAAACAAACGTTATTTATGAAATCATTTTATGTGGCGCTGATGTGTGTATTGTGTCAATGCAGTGCAATTCCAGGCAAGATCTCGTTGAACTTTTACTGACATGAAACTGATGGTGAAACAAGTCTTGTGTAACATGCAAATATGCACTGTGAGAATGTTCTTGTGTGAATTTGGACGTAAACCGTTTATAGTTAAACTGTTGTTATGCAATACGTAACGATCCTTATGTGAAAACATTCTTATACAAACTGCTCTTTTGCAGAACGAAATTGTTCTTATGTGATACCCGCTGGTGCTTATACGTGTTGCACAAAAATGCTAAATAGATAATACATGATCGTATTTGTATGGAATAAATTATGTAAAGTAAGCAAGACAAACAGTGTCTCATAATCACATGCAACATATCAGTCAGCACGCATTGAAAATGCCTGCGTTGTGTCACTGCATGTTCACTCTTCAACCAGTTTGTCACCGTGTCGTGCGCACTGACAGCATAACAGGGAAGTAACGACGACAATGAGCATCGAACAAATATGCATTAATTTAGAAAAAGACGTAGCTTAGGTAAAGATATGGAAAACGTGAATATGGCCACAAATATTTACAAAACACACGCACGAAAGAAAACACGAAATGCAAAAAAATGAAAGATAAACCACGATCTGAAAAGCAATAGCGCGTAATGATTAGTGGAAGTACAGGAATAAATCACGCGACGGCAAAGAAAACAATGGCCGGTGTTATCGGGAATAATTACATTTATGTTTGGTTTGTGAAGCCTCGGAAAGTTAAAAACATGTACTGAGGACGGAGCAACCAACGCACTGACGAGCGCAACTCTCGGTAGTTTGCTTTTGGGTGGGGGGAAGGGAAGGGAGGAGCGGGTACAATTGCCAATGAGGAGCCAGCTTGTAGCACACCCGCTTCACGGCTGTTGTGAAGACGTTTCTCATCTGCTTGTTAAATAAACAAGCAGATAAGAAAAGTCTTCACGAGTTGCACAAAAATGCTAAATAGATAATACATGATCGTATTTGTATGGAATAAATTATTTAAAGTAAGCAAGACAAACAGTGTCTCATAATCACATGCAACATATCAGTCAGCACGCATTGAAAATGCCTGCGTTGTGTCACTGCATGTTCACTCTTCAACCAGTTTGTCACCGTGTCGTGCGCACTGACAGCATAACAGGGAAGTACCGACGACAATGAGCATCGAACAAATATGCATTAATTTAGAAAACGACGTAGCTTAGGTAAAGATATGGAAAACGTGAATATGGCCACAAATATTCACAAAACACACGCACAAAGAAAACACGAAATGCAAAAAAATGAAAGATAAACCACAATCTGAAAAGCAATAGCGCGTAATGATTAGTGGAAGTACAGGAATAAATCACGCGACGGCAAAGAAAACAATGGCCGGTGGTATCGGGAATAATTTCTATTTGGATCTGAGCGTGTCCTCCCTGTGACCCCTTGTGCCTCTGAGCTCTGTGCCTGCCTGCCGCCAACCAATCACAGAGCCGACTGGTGCATGCTCCAGGCATGAAGGCAGCGTGGTTGCAGGAAGCCCGGAGCACTGGCTCGCGTGCTTCACAGCTGTCGTGAAGACTTTTCTTATCTGCTTGTTAAATAAACAAGCAGATAAGAAAAGTCTTCACAACAGCCGTGAAGCAGGCGAGCCAGTCCTGGTGGGCTGGACCAAAAATCCAAAGGAAGGCAACGAAAAACCCTCCTTTCCAATGGGAAGCCAGCGCTTACCATAAACCCTGCGCTACCCAATGGAAATGAGGGGCGGGGCTTCAAGCCCTTTCGTAAAAGTCCTCATTAACAATAAATCTCGCCGAACGAGCTGCGCATGTGCGCAGCAACGCTAGGTGAGACCTAATGATGGCTGTCAACTCCTAATATGGACTACCCAATACCAGTGATGGCCTAGCAGTTTGGGTTGCACTGCTATTACTGGTGGGACAGGAATGGTCTTGCAAAAGCCTGAACCCCTCCAGCATTGGCAAAGAAAGTGTCTCCGAGGAGGAGCTTACAGCATCTGATAAGTACATGATAAAGCATTTCCAATCAACTTTATATATTTAGTAAAGTATCAATAAACCACTTCAATGTAGTGATTAAAAATCAATTAAACAATGCATAATAAAAAAGCGGGAAGAATAAAACCGCACACTGCTAAAACATAGCTTTAATTAAAAAAACATAACATTAGATACTACATATGTACATATTTCACATCTACCAACATTAGGGTCAATGCGTTGCTAGAGAAAGTAAAATATGGCGCCTCAAAGACCGTGTACAAACGGATTAAAAACGGCCAATAAATGGGAGACTCTGTACTGAGCATCAAGTATGCATTTGGCCAAAAGAGGGCATCCATCACGTTTGGGACTGTAAATCCATAGTCACAGAAACAAAAAGCACCAGCTCATCCACACCACAGGACTGTGCCCAAGGAATAAAGAAAAGAAACTGCATTGGCAGAATGGTCTGATGCGGTTTGCATCTCTAGGCTTTGGCCTGAAGATTGATCAGGCATATTTGTAGTACTAAACTGTGTATGCCTTTTATTCCAGTCGGTCAATACATCAATATGCAGTGCACATTGTGCGCTAAAAGGGTTTCAGAACTGGGTAGACAGATGTACCTTCACAAGTACTGTTGAACAACTAGGCAAATAAATTCGTAGCTTAATGCACCTGCGTCGATAGACATGTGCCTGATTTTTTGGGTTTGTTTTGCATCGTCACCTCTGCTAGTAGGCATCAGAAATTCCAGCAGTTTGGTCAAAGTTCTACAGGAATGTGAGAGGGATAGAAAAATCAGTGGGACCACGGGATGCTTAAACCAGATGATGACAACTTCCATGACGCAGAACGGTTTTCTTCTGCCTCAGGTTACACTGTACTTATTCCCCAATGTCAATACACAGGGGTCCGGGGTTCACAGCTTCTCCAACCCAAACGTGACCTGTTTAAACAAAGGCAACACTTGCATCAAATCCTGGAATTTGCAGTTCTCTTTTCTGAAGTCCTGAATCTCACAGAAACACCTAAACATGGCAAAAGTGTTAAAGAGTTGTGGAGTAGCCACTCGCACCTTCAAATCCTAGAACACCATAGCCTTCAAGTAACTGCACAGCTACAGTGCCTGGCATGTTATAAATCCCACATTTTAATAAAGAGAAATGCACTTCTACCTTTTTTTATTTAGCTGCTTCGCTTCAGAAAACATTATTGATTGGGTTAAGAAATAATTGTACTCTATAATAGGTTGGAGGAAAAATATAGTCCTCTTTGATGCACTGTTTACCAAAGGATTGATGTCCTTGTTGTCTCCACATGCCCCCACTGAAGGTGGTTTAACCAGTGATAAAAAATAAAATAACTTAAAATTTGACAATAGGAGTTTTCCGCTCTGACAAGTACCTCACCTCGTCCATAATAGTACAATGGCACGATTAAAAATCAATGCCTTAAATATGAAATTAATTCAGTATTACTAGTGTCATGAAGTGCATGTTTCAGGGGTCTACATACTCTTGATTAATTACATGCATTTACTTTGATGGGAAGCCTCTCTCCAAATGGCTACTGTGCCCAAAACTGTAGCACAGTTACACAAAAAGAAATATTAGTAATTTGATTTGAATCAAAATTGTGACATGGTTGTCAAAATGTTAGGCATGTATGGATTGGCTAGTGTTACCTTGTTACAGAATGTAGCTAAGAGTTCAGATTTTGTGAGTTTTCCTTATTCAGCTTAGGGGGTTCCTTCTCTTTGGTCAACCTCAGGTTCTCTTCCTTGAGACGCTCTATTTCACGCTCCAACTCTTGCACTCGGCGCTGGTCCGCAGAAACCCTCCGGCTTTGCTCCTCACTCAACTTTAACAAGCGGTTCTCCTCCTCCTTTACAGACAGACACCTCTCCAGTTCCAGGTACTCCTTGATCAGTTCCTGCTTGCTCATGTCCTCTAGGCTCTCTGTGTGTAACCTCTCATAGGTCTCAGAAAAATCCCTCTGCAAGAACTCTCCTCCTCCATCCAGGTCATCACTGGACATTCCCTCCCCTTCTTCATCATTGAAGTCATCCTCGCTGGTGTCCTCTCTCCTGACAGCTGCTTTTCTTGGTGTGCCTTCCCCGGTCTTTAAATCTGGTTCTTTCAAATCATGGTCCTCCATCAGGAACTGGGTGGTATTATAGGGAGCAATGGGTTGACCCTTTGCAAACCTTTCTGCTCGGATCCTTGCTGCCCGTTGGGACTCCTTTTCCTCAGGTAGTTTCTTCTCTTCCCATGTCAGCTCCACATAAGGTCGCCAGCGCCTCATTTTCCGATGAGCTCTTCTCCTGCGTTTGCGTTTTGATCTCCCTTCATGACAGTTGTCACCTTCGCTCAAGTTTTCGTTTGTCTTAGGGTCCATAGATGTAGGAAGCCAAGGTCCCCCATTTTGGCAGGCCAGCTCAGCAATATTAGGTAGCTTTGGTTGGAATCCTTTCCCAGGTCTGGAATGGTTTGCAGGTCCCTGGTCACAGGAAAGGCTGTCATTGGGTCCATAGTCTTGCGGGTGTGCCATAGCAAAAGAACAATCGCTGATGGTATAAGTCAAAGGATGAAAAGGACACCGGGCTAGTGGTACATAGGAGTAAAAAGAGAGAAAGAAAAGGCAATCATTACTACTTAAAGGATGGGTTGGCTCTCTAGAGTATCAACACCAACAGAACAAGACATCATAACTTGTCATCAGTTAAGATACATACGTTTATTTGTGTAGCGCATGTTCAACTGTTGGGGCACTTTGATGGTGAAACAGATGTTTGTCATCCAACTTAGCGGTACTCACATACTGCAGAAAATGTATAGATATAGACAAATCCTGGAAATTGTGGCAGGATTAGCACATTGACCGGTTGCTGTGGGAAATGCACCAAATGGGGATCCAATCTGAGGCTGTCTGGCATACAGGTGCGTGCGAGATTTTCCATGACTCAGCAATTATTAAAACTAAAAAATGATAAAAGGCAATAAGGATTTTTAGATTAAAGTTTGGGTTGTATTTGGCTTTCTCTCATCTTATGTTTAACTACTGAGGTATTCGTTATTATGTTAACTCTTACTCATATCATTTATAACATAGCACAAATTCGAAATCATTATAAAACAGCAACGTGTGTGCGCTCATGTGAAGGGCAGTTCCAGGTAAGCAGGGCCGGACTGGCCATAGCGGGCACCGGGCATTTCCCTGGTGGGCCGCTAGGGTGGGGGCCGATTTTGGGCCCCTGGGGGCCGTTTTTGCAGCATAGCTGCAATATCGGCCCCTGTAACAAAATCGGCCCAAACCGGCCCTGGCAAAGAGCTCCGCCGCACCCCCCCAAGCCCCGGGGGGGGGGGGCTGGCCGAGCACTTTGCCAGGGCTGATTTTGGTTCTCAATCCGGCCCTGCAGGTAAGGCTTCTCCGTATCTTACTTCTGACCTGTTCCTCCAGTTCTAAGGAAGTCTGCTGCACCTAAAAATAACTTGTCTGCTAATTATCAGCACACGTTTTAGTTACTTTTGAGCACTTGGATAATCAACCGACGGAGATTTCCCAAAATATCAGGTTCTCCCAAAATAATTCTACTAGGGGCGAAGTACCTAAAAAAACTGGCCACACAACAATCCAAATCAGAAAGTGTTCAAATTCTCCTCAAGCCAGGAAATGTGTCCGCTTTTCCAACTGAGGTTTGTTCTGCTCATAGCAGCTGCCAAGGATAATACCTGCATCATTAGTAATAATGTAGGAGTCTTTATATACAATGGCAACGCCAGTAGGGATTACCATCATTAGGGGGCAAACTCACATTCACAGTGGGGGCAGACCTGGTCTAAACAACGGAGGTGTTGCAATTCTGAATTGAAGTAGAAGCTGCCGATGCAGCGGTGTGTTACATTAAATATGCTCCAATAAATTCTCCAATAAGCAGTGCTTAATTTGTATTAAAAAAAAGCTACGTGCCAGGGCCCTCGTTAGGAGGCCGCTGCAGCTTACACCACCCATTTCCCCTGCCAGTGCTGGCAATGACACTACCAACACAACTACTAACCATCACACTCATACAAGTGTGACTATACCAGGCTCCCAAAGCTACAAGAATGGGTTGGGGGACTGGTATTAGTCATTTTAATGTTTATTGAATTAATAAACTACAATTGTTGTGCTCATCTCTAAATTGGAGAAACATCGCCAACATGTGTCAGACTGTCGTAAGTGCTAGTGTTGACAATGAAGTGCCAGTGCCAAGCACCGGAAACTACCAGCTCAAATTAAGCACTGGCAATAAGACTGTTGAAGGAAAACTGAATAGTTTTTAACATATATTGAACACATTATTTTGTTACACGGAGAACTTTGACATGCAATACAGACTGTACGTTTGGAACCTCTTTGCACTACCAGGACAAATGCATCAGTTACATATAAATCACAGAAACTGTTCGAAGTGGGTGCCTGGAGATGCCACATGTTTGACTGACATGAGTTAGAGGGTGGGAGTGACGCAATTGGGTAAAAGTAGCTCCTTGGGCCACTCCTATCCACTTTGGGAATTTTCAAGATGGTAAAAAAGTCTTTGGCCACACTAAACATGGGCTCCGAGTGGCTGGGGTGAGTTTGGTGAGTGTATTATGGTAATCCTAGTGTCCTCACACTTCCAACACCTAGAACCCGTTTCAGGCATCCACTGTATCCATAGTAAACTCAGAGACAGAATTTTTGTAGGACAAAAGCAGGATTCTTCCTCAACCACACTGTGTATACACAAGGACTGTTGAGGCATCCTGTTCTCTTCTTTTCAAGAGAAACAAGTAGCTCAGTAGACTTTTCAAGTAGGATCTGGCACTGTGCTATCAAAAAGGACGCCCACACACACACACAACCCTGCATATTCTGCCAATTGGGAATATGCCAATTCAACCATGATCAAGTTGAAAAATCCAATGTGTTCATGCAGAAAAGGCAGACTTCCTGCATTTAGGCATAAGAAAGTGCGTCATGAACTGGCTGTCCTTATTTCTGAAAAGGGGTAGTTAAACTGTCACAGCTGTAAAGTTCAAGACTGCACATGTCAAAATGCAAAACGGTGATCATAATGTTGTATTCAGATACATGGATGTTGCATCTCTACTTGCAATGTACCGAACCGGGCTGGGAGTTGTCAAGGGTTGATAATCACCCAAACCTTCTTAACTTCTATCTTAACCCTCAAGAGGTCGACCAGAAGTAGGCAGACAAACCATACCAATGCTGGCCTATTTGGACAAGACAATCCTTTCAAATGTAAACTCTAATGGGGTAGAAAGATCAAATCACACCTCCTGAAAAGTATTGTGCCACCAGCACAATGACTATCATGGAAAGAAAGAGACACAGTTTATTGGGTCCTCCGTTAAACTCATGTTGGTGAACTAGAAAAGATCTCAGCAACCTAGAAAGACCTTGTGGATCATATAGGGTTTGGCGGAGGGTGAAATTCATCATAAATTGTTAGGTCTCCACTCCACCAGCCCTCATTAAGCTTTTCAATTCGCTATTGATGTTTATACACACACACAAAGAAAGGGTGGACCCATTACACTCTTATGGCATGTACAAATGGATCTTGAGGGATTCCCTTGCCCCTCCCAGGATAGCGCTAGGTGAGGGGGAAACAAAAGAGACTAAGGGCAGCCATCACTGCCTCCACCTACTCCTTAGTCACGTCTACCAGTCTGATTCAGTTTTTCTGGAGGTGTGAAGGACGATCAAACCAGCCCCTCCCACCTTCCCTTACTCCATACCTCCCAGTCCAACAGAATAAATGAACAAATAGGTGGGGGATTGGAAGAGGGTGGCCATAAGATTGTTCCTAGTGTCTCCCCATTCCAAATAAAACTTCCCAACTCATTCTGAATGTTGTGATGAGGTCCTTCTCTCACAGTACTTCTCTGTCCATGAGAAGCACTGAGAGAGGGAGGAACTGTGCATCCGTGCCCTGCACGGAGCCCAATGCTGTATGGATATTTTTTTTAAGGCACAGACTTACAGCTCCTTTTCACAATGTATTTCATGGAGAGAAAAGCATTGTGATGAAGGAATTGTGTGCCTGTACCCCAGAAAGGAGCCAAATGCTGCCTGGATTTTCTCTTATAAACTACAAAGAGTTCTGTCAGGTGATACAATTCTTCACCAAGAATTGTAATTTAAGTTGACCAATCAACATTGACAAAAAAGAGTGAACAATATGTATCATGCGAAATACATATTTGATATATGATAATGAATATATCTAATTAGAACATTGGAATGTGGAGCAATATAGTGCTCCGTGCTTCTACGGGACGGTAAAGGCCCGCAAAGCAACATTCCAATGTTGTTTTGACAAATGGCTCTCGGAGCCCGAGGGGATTTAAACCCCCTTGAGCTCCGAGAGGCCTTTGTTTTATTTGTTAGAACATTCTGCCCTCTAGTGGCAGAATGTTCTAATAGCCTTATAGCCCTTCGTAGCTGGGCTATACCGGCTATTAAAGTCCCGCTCCCTTGTTAAAGTCCCTCGCCTTCGGCTCGGGCCTTTAACGCTGGAGCGGGCCTTTAATAGCCGGTATAGCCCGCTACGGCGGGCTATAAGTCTATATTAGGAACTGCTGCTTGTGTCGTGACTGTGGTTTTTAGTCTGATTTATTTTTCAGAAACAAGTTGTTCTTATTTTTAAAGCGATCACTTTGTGACCTTTTCTCATCAATGTTGATTGGTCAACATAAATTACAATTCTTGGTGTAGAATTGTATCACCCAACAGAACTCTTTGTAGTTTATAACTGTATACTCAGGTTCTGAGGGACACAGGGCAACCCATTATATTTAATGAATTTTTTCTTAGGCTATAAAAAAGAAAAAAAAACTGTTGGGTCTTTGATGGGGCACACATTTGTGTGTCTGTGCCCCTGAAAGAAGTCAGAAGGGGCCCAAGCAAGGGCCCAGATGCGGTTTGGAATTTTTCTTAGAGTAATAAAACTGACATTGCCTATTTTAGTGTTTTTTTCCTACTAGCAATTTGTTGCGAAAACAGATGTGAAATTTACTGGAGAACGCTGAGAGCTATAAATTGCTGAATAGTAGACACAGTTCGGGATTCAGCAAGAAATAATTTGCGATCATTGCTTAACTATTTCCCAAAGAAACTGATAGTTAAACCGAAACCTAGTGAATACAAGTGGATAAAGAGAAATGGGTAACATGGTTTTCACCTGCATTTTTCTGCACAGAAAGCAGATCCACAATATAATATATTAATACGTCTGACAGACTATTTCTGTCGCATTGATGTACACTGTCTGCAGTATGCTCAAAAGCCCACCATGCCCAGCCTCAATCGAGCTGTGATGGTTTCTTTCACGGTGTATGACCACGCACCATTTGATAATGAAAAATTAACAGAAAATTTTGATAAATGGAATCTGCATTTTTTAAATGTACCAAAGAATCTGAGTTTAGGGATAAAGTTAATTTGTACCACTCCGAATTATCCACAATGCAAGGTGATTTGGAGGAAGTATTTTTAAAAAGTGTTTTCTAATGACACAGACTTACAATAGGAAGCCTCAAATCAGGAGGAATTCAATATATAATAGCAAATTACCTATCATTCTGTATTGGTAATGATGTGCAAATAAGTAGCACACCTATGCGTGTTGTCTATTTATAATGAATAACATTATTACTCTTCCAGTGTGCTATGAAGGAGTATCCTCTGGCCTTGAATACTGCTCAGTTCACAGTCAAATCTACCCTTTCTTGAAAAGGGAGTACCTTAATAAATGGCCAATACTAAGCAATTGTGCCTTTTCTTTTGAAACAGAGTTTCAACATTTAACTATCAACTTTGCCATCTCACTTCTGTTTTCTTAAAAAACTCTTTATTTGCCAAATGTATTTTTAGTAGACAATAGTTTCTTCATTAGCATACACTAAATATCTTATTCATCAACATATTTCAGTTTCAACCATTATGAAATCCACGCAGGAAAGTCCCTTTACTAAATTTTAAAGGTGATACTTGAAGCCATTGATAAAGTAGCGCAAATAAAATGTGTTACCAGTAGGAGGCATATCTCTATTTGGCAATTAGTTGTTACTGTGCAATATGTAGAGGGTACAGTTGTTTAACCCCCGGTGTCCCACTATCTCAGGTTGTATTGCACACCAAGTGGATAAACAAGTCGCTCCTTTCCTATACTTGACTTTCCAAGCGTAGTGATGCTGAGCAAACAGTTAATGAGACCCTATAAGGGAAATCACAAATCTGACAACTGAGAAGACCAACAGCAATCGTTTTTTTTTTAGTTTAGAATGCTTTATTTAGGCATTAAACAAAGTAAAACATCAGTACAGAGACATGTAGCGAGAAGATACGGGTAAAAAGGAAAGCATATTATGAAAAATAAAAAATAATTTCATGACAATATCCTCATGAGATAATAACTGTACAAAGAACAAATGCATTTGTAGAAAATTTTTAAGGAGAGAAAAAGAGAAAAGAAGAACGGGAGAGCAGAGAGAAAGAGAGGAAGAGAAGAAGAGAGAGTAAGAGAAGGGAAGAGTCCAATAAGTAATGCAAACAGAATCAGTATTCAAATGGGATAAGGTACATAGTAAAAAACATTATGGTATACACCATGTGGAATCAGCTCTGCACTCTGGAAAGAAAAGAAGTTAGTGGCATCCATAGTAGATCTTTTTTAATCAACAAAGCAGTAGAGGTAGCATAGGCTCGGTCTCGTCTATGATGATGGCAGAATAAATTCCACCAGGCTTGGTGCGAAATTTTTGAAGTGTCCTTCCAATTGGTGGTAATGATCTGAAGCGAAATGGCTAAAAATAAGTCAATAAAATTACCTGCACTACTGTGAGGTTCCCAGAAAGGAGAAAAACTGCCCAAAAAAACATGTGTAATATGGAAGGGGACATTGGAAGATAAAATGTCGTTTAATCTCAACCAGATACGAGACCAATAGGATTTAACCAAAGGACAGTGAAAGAACATGTGAAGAAAATCCCCATTTTCATTGGGACATGACCAACATTTGGGGGAATCCAGTAGTTTAAATCTATAAAGGTCACTGGGAGTGAAAAATAGTCTATTATAAAAATAATATAAGGTCTGTGTAGTACTTGCAGAGCGAGAGGTGGTATGAATCTTTGACCAAAGGGAATCCCAGAGGTGAAGGGGGAGATCAAGGGATAAGTCTCTTTCCCATAGGAGTTCCAAACTGGATTTGGTTCTAGGCATGGGGGGGTGAGATAATAACTTATAAATGATGGCAGCTTTAAATAGGGTGGAAAAATCAATAGAAAGAGGGGATGGTTGTGCGGGTGTAACAGTAGGGCTTTCCGGAAAATAGAAACTGGTAAGAGCTTGTTTGAGCAGGGAGTAATGAGAAGCGTGTAGAGAAGAGATACCATAAGAGGTTTGAAGATCAGAGAATTGCATAAAAGACCCATCCTTCATCAGATGTTGAGGGGTGATAATGCCTTTATCTATCCATTCCTTCCAAAATAAAGCACGATTGTTTATTTTAAAATGTTTGTTATACCAAATCGGAATGCACAAGGACCGATTATTTGGAAAAAGACGAGAGCCGCACAGTGAAATAGTAAGAGCTTTAGAGTGAATAAGGATGGGAGAGGAAAAACGTTTCGGGGGTAAAGTAATACGGGTAGCAGAAAGGAAGGAAAAAGGAGAATATTGGGCCTGTTCTAAAGGATTCCAAGCTGTACTTGGCGGAACACTGGAGTCAGACAAAAAAGTCCAGATTTGTTTCAGAGTAAATGCCGAATGATATCGTCTGAGATTAGGAAAGTTAACTCCACCCAATGCCTTAGAAAGTTGAAGACGCGCCAATGAGATCCTAGTTTTGCGATTATTCCAAAGGAACTTAATCAAGGAGCTGTTGATGGCACGAAAAAAGGTATTAGGGAGAGAAACAGGGAGCATAGAAAGATAAAAATTGATGATTGGAAGAAGCATCATCTTGATAGTGGCTAATCTACCCCACCAAGAAAGGAAAAGTGGAGACCAACCGTCTATGAGAGCAGAGAGTTTCTTAAGAATATCAGCATGATTAATTCTAATAGTCTCTTTGATATTGTTAGAATATAGAATACCAAGGCATTTAATATGTGCAGAATTCCATTCAAAACCAGAATCAAGGAACATAGAGGGGAGGCAGAATTTGTTTAAAGGTAAGATTTCAGATTTGTCAATGTTCAATTTGTAACCTGAAACATTAGAGTAAGCCTTTAAAAGAGAAAAAAAGGCCGGCAAAGAAACAGATGGATTAGAAATGAATAACAAAATATCATCTGCATAAGCAGTAAATTTGATATCTAGATTATGAAATTGGAACCCCGTGTAATGCGGTGAACGTCTAAGAGTCTCCATAAATGGCTCAAGTGCAAGGATGAAAAGAAGGGGGAAAGAGGGCAGCCCTGTCTAGTCCCCTGAGAAGAGGAAAGTAACGAGATTGGCAGCCATTTACCCAAACTGAAGTAGTTGGTGCAGAGTATAAAAGCTGAATAAATTTTATAATAGGGGGCTGAAACCGTGCCATCTTAAAGCACCGAATATAAAATCCCAGTTAACCCTGTCGAATGCTTTTTCAGCATCCAGGGTGATAGCAGCCACAGGAGAGTCAAGCTTGGAGGCCAGGTGTATAATATTAAGAAAGGTACGAGAGTTATCTGCAATGGAGCATCCTTTAACAAAGCCGGATTGGTATATGTTAATTAAAGTAGGAATAACTTTGTTGATTCGAAGGGCAAGGAGTTTAGCCTAAATTTTACAGTCAGTGTTTATTAAGGAAATGGGCCTATAGTTTTTACATATGGAGGGATCTTTATCTTTCTTAGGTATTAAACAAAGCATCGCTTGTGTAAAGGAACCTTGCGATGCACCGGTGAGTAGAAAATAATTAATCAATGAAAGGAGGTGAGGTACCAAAAGTGCTTTGAAATGTAAAAAGAATCGAACAGTAAAGCCATCTGGGCCCGGTGTCTTATCTTTGGGCAAAAGAGCGATGGCCTCAATAATCTCTGGTTCAGAAATAGGGACATTCAGAGATGTAAGATCATGGCAACTATCAGGGGGTTTAGGAATATTTTGAAAAAATGAGTCAATAAGCTCTTGAGAGGGACGGATTTCGGGAGTATAAAGAGAGGTGTAATAATCAGTGAAACATTCGAGTATTTTAGCATCTGAAAGATGAAGAGTGCCAGAGTTATCCTTAATGGAGACAATTTTAAATTTTTGCTTTTTAATTTTGAGATAATTTGCTAGGGATTTTCCTGCCTTATTCCGACCACCATACATCTTTGCATTAAACTTGAGGATAATATTACAAGCAGAATCCCAAGATAGCTTATTATATTGCATTTTTGCTTTAATAAGAAGCGGTAGGGTATCAGGGCAATTGGTAGTGAAGTACTTATGCTCCAAGGTTTTAATTTGTTTTAGAAGCAATGCTGAGTTCAAGAGGGCTTTCTTTTTTTCCGGGAAACATAATCTATAATGAAGCCCCTAGCAGATGCTTTGAAGGCATCCCAAACGAGATGAAATTGAGAGACGGAGGAGAGATTATGAAGAAAAAACTCTTGAGCAAATATGGTGAACTGTTCCGAGAATTGAGGTTCCAAAAGAAGAGAATTATTAAAACGCCACCGCCTAGAGGTGGGAGAAGAAGAGGGATAATCCATGTCAAGGATGACGGGGGCATGGTCAGAGATGAGAATCGAACCAATTTCAACCTTATTCATGAATTGTAGCATAGGTTGTGTGAGAAAAATGTAATCAATGCGTGAATGGGATTTGTGGACCGGTGAAAAAAAGGAAAATTCTAAAACCTCTGGGTGAGATGTGCGCCAAGCATCAATCAATCCCCTTGTGTTAATAGCCTTAAGGAATCCCTTTTGCATCTTATTTGGAAGGTATCTGGTTTGAGATTTCCGGTCAAGGAAAGGATCCATAAGCTGGTTGCAATCCCCACCCACAATCAAATTTTCAGCAGAATGAGAGGAAAGGAATATAGAAAAGTCGCTCCAAAAAGAAAAATCAACGCCATTCGGACCATAAACATTACAAAGAGAGAGTTGCGTATTATTGACTATGAGATTTAAATATAACCATCTACCATTTGTATCAGTAAATTCGTTTTGTAAGAGAACATTCAAAGATTTATGAAATAAAATTAACACACCATTCTTGTTATTAACAGCTGGAGAGCAAAAAATTTCGCCCACCCAGTGTTTACGTACCGAAGGTAAATCTTGTATTTTAAGGTGTGATTCCTGTAACATCGCTACATGACAATTCAATTTAGCAAGATGAGATAAAACACGTTGTTTCTTAACGGGATTGCGCATACCCTTAACATTCCATGAAATGATGCGAAGACCTTTCATGAGTAAAAAGGAAGGAAAAATAGGTAGTAGGGTAGTACAAAAGAGTGTGGAAGAGTAATGGGAAAATGGGAATTTAAAACCAACAAGAGTGTGAAAAATTGATGCAGAAAAACAGGAAAGCATATAGGAAAAAAGCAGGAGAGAGCCAATAAATCTTAGAAAGAAAAATATAGCAAGAGGAAAAGAGAATAGAAGGTTTGACTGAAAGAAAACAGGGTAAAAGGCAAAGGAGAGAACAGAGAAAACGCGTCAAGAAAAAATACATAAACCCAAAAATAAGAAGAGCATGAGTGGACCCAGAAACGAGTAAGAAGAGAAAGAGAGAGAGAGAAAGAGGAAAGAAAGGAACAAAAGGAGGAGAGCAAAATCCCTCCAAAGGAGATATCAAAAAGTAGATGACAAAAAGCCCGAAGGCTTTAGTCATAAAAAACATTTTAAAAAAAGGACATTGATGAGTGAGGGGGGGCGGCAAAGAACAAGACAGCCACACAAGAGAGGGATACAGAGAAAAAACAAGTTACCTGACAAGATAAATAAGAGTATGGATAAAAACCACAAATAAGGAGGTAAACTAATGAGACAAGATGAAGGGAACTTACCAAATGACAGGAAAAAATGCAGCGGGGTAAGTTGTAGGTTACATACATGAGGGCAACATGGATAGGGAACTACATCGTCAGAACTGGGAAGAGAAGACCTAAGAAACATGAAAGAGAACAAACAGAGAAGCATTAAACATTTATAAACTTCATACTAAACACCTAACAAAATCAGTCCGAGAAACAATAACGAAACAGTTAAGATGTGCTCAGTTCCATAAGTTCTCCTTTATGAGTATGAATAAACTTCCGGAGATCAGCTGGATCCTCAAAGCTCAAAGTTCTGTCTTTGTAAGTAACTTTAAAGAAACATGGATGGATTAAGCCATAACGAGCATTCATGGATCTCAAGGCAGGTCGAAGGTCGAGGAATTCTTTCCGCCGGTTAGCAGTTGATTTAGAGACATCTTGACTGAAGAAGATTCTGTGACCGGACCATAGCATCTGCTTATGTTGCTTAGCAGCGTTGAGGATTGCCATAAGATCCGAGTATAGAAGAAAGTAAGCAATTATGCCTCTTGGTTTTAAAGAAGAAGATGCATTCTGTGGCCCCAGTCTGTGAGCTCTTTGAATATTGAAATCCATAGATTTAGGGAGACCAACGATCTGAAGGACTTGGGTTTTCAAGAAGGTGATCATATCCGAGCCTTCGGAACATTCCGGAATACCATAGATGCGCAGGTTGTTGTGCCTATTACGATTTTCCAAATCCTCTGTGATCTTTTTGAGTTGGTTAACTTCCTTGGTGAGAGTGTCAACTCTAGCTACTACATCCTGAGCATCACTGACTTTTTGCTCGACATCAGACAGTCTGGAATCAAGACCAGACCATTTCTCCTCCATCCTCTGAAGAGTGGCAGCGGTGTCAGTCATAAACGGCCGAATGAGGCGCAACTCCTCCATAATATCTTCCAACGTGAGAGGAGACAGTGACTTTGAAGGGGAGGGCGGGTCTTTCTTGGTACGCTTACCAGAGTTAGCGGTTAAATCCTTACGCCCTCCAGAAGAGGCCCCCTGGGGTTTATGTGGATGATCCATGTTGACGCAACAATTGAAGTTCTCTAGATGAAGTGCAGCCATGAGGTCTGAAGAGATATGAGCAAATGCAGCACAAGTATAGGGGAGGAGACACCAAAGGTCGTCAGTGAGATGCTAGCCGCACAACTCCCCGGCGTGGTCTAAGGTAAGTGAACTGAGCAGAATGAGGGAAGAAAAAGACCAAAAGCGTCCCAGAAGGCAAAAATCAGGCTGCGCTGGGGAAAGAAAGAAGCCCTAGTGCCAATTGAACGAATGACTGCATGGCTTCCTTAGGGATTGCTGCGCAGAGGAAAATGCCCAAAATGGCGGCCGCAATGAGGAGAAAGCGTCAGAGGCATATAAAAGATTAACCAGACCATATCATGGCCTGAAAACTTGCCAAATCAGCCTCTGCTACCTCCGACGCTAAAAACCATCGTCGCGGCGAGGGAGCGCTGCTTCCAAAAGGTCCCTTCGTAATCGAGCGCAGCTCGATATCGCGGAGCTCCTCAGGTGGCGGCCATCTTGCGCCGCCGCTGCCGCGCGCCTCCCAACAGCAATCGTTTAAAAAAAAAAAGAGCAAATTGAGTACAACCATTCGATATAAGGTCAACCCCTCCGCAACAAACGAGGTAACAGACCTTGGGCTGCTACCATTGCATTTTCTTGACTTGTGTAAACCGGTCATCTTTATTCATAATGCCATTTAGGACAGTGCCAGAGCTGCAGTTTGAAGTCTGAGCCAGTAAGATTAGTTTAACCTCTGCAGTATGAACTTGTAAGGTCTCTTTACCCAGAGTTGTAGCTCTTCTGCCAGAGCGTGTACAATCTAGCTTTCCTGGGGTATAGCCTTGCCATCTCTGACTTGAGACAGTAAGATTTATTTACAAAGAGCAAGCTAGTGAATCCAAATGTGCCTTATGTTAAGAAAGAAATTAAGGAACCAATATGCTCTGATTGATGGATATAATAATAAATAAGAGGCCATAGTTGTACTGGATAGAGGGATAGCACTGCCTTGGTACCTACAAATGACTATTCCAAATATGACAAGGATTGGATATGTTATTCAGTCATTCAGCAGAAGTGATTTCTCCATGTGGGGGCAAGGAGAAGACGGGTGTCAATAGCCTCCTTTTATCAATCCAATCTGAGCTGGCCAACAATGGGAGATGAAATGGACATGGGTGCTTGAGATCATGGAGGTAGGTATGCCTTATCCTAGAAGACAAAGGCCATCATCCATTTCATTATTTATTTACACAAAGCCTCCCTGCCATCTAGTGTGCTTTTAGCTATTGGATGTGGCAGAAAATGGGATAATACTCCCATATTTCTGTACCCCAAGACCAAAACCTAGTAAAATAGGTGTAAGACACTGTATTTTTGGTTCCAGTTTCCTAAATATTTGCTAAAAAAAATAGTTGTTGTGTATGGCAGTTCAGATTACCCTGGTATATATATTTTTAAATGCATATTTTAAGAGCCCTGCACAGATGTGTCAATAAGGTAAAATTTTATATAGGCATTTTTTACCTGAAATGACTCCGGACAAACCAGGTTGCTGACACTCCTAGATCTCATCCAGCCCAGAGAATCACTACCTTCCCTTACATTCTTAAGAGTCTTCTCTAATCCTAAAGCACAAAAAAAAAGCATTTGCAATGCAATAACTCTCGCATTTACGCGAGTTTGAGCTATTGGCATTGTAAATGACAATGCCTTTTATTTATGTTTTGGGTTTTAAAACATAAATAAAAGGCATTGTCATTTACAATACTAATAGCTTAAACTCTCACCTATTGCATTGAAAATGCTTATTAGAGGGTTGTAGAGTGACGGGTGTCTGTAGGATGATAAAAAGTACCACTCCTGCAGTGTCGGCCGACGCAGCGTTCCAAACCCAGGCCTGCGTTCCTCTGCAGTGAGACGTTTGGCCTGCTATTAAGATTAAGGACCAGTAAAATCATACCTGCATGCTCAGTCCTACTCCGCCCTCTGCACACACTGTGCTTGCCACGGAGCGGCCGCACGTTAGAGAGCGGCCTACTGTATTATAATGATAGAGGCGCAGAACTGAACGGAAAGAATGCATTGTTTCCCACAGAGACGCAAACACGGAGATCTCTAAAATCTCTGCACTTACCCCACTATTAGGTGGATTACCTCATGGGCAAGGAATGCACTGCTCGGTGGAAGAGCACAACCCATTTCCTCTGTTGACCTTGGCAGGGTGTCCTCCGACACTTTGTAATCACAGCAGAGATTGAAAAGGCAGAGCAGGTCTCAGCTGTCAGTCTAAACTAACAATTGCCTCTGCATACTTTGCTTGTAAACAGAAGAACTTTCTCTAATTTCTCTGAGCCCGATTCACAAAGCCTTTTACTCACAGCATATTTGCTTATTTCCCAACTCCCCGCGGTGAAGTATTGCAGCCAGTGCTCACACATTTGAGTAAGGAGAGCGGGCTGCTCAACCCTGAGGTCACAATCGCAGCCTGCTCCCCTGCGCGTTGGGAGAAAGGGGGCCTGGAATCAGTGGGGGAGTCTGGGGGCGGTGCCACTAGCTCTGAATATCTGGCATTCCTCGGACCCTTTCAGGTGCCAGGGTGTGAGAAGAGGCGGCTCGCGCGTCCTGCGGGGGTATTAACATACAATCCACAGCATGCCCCGCGGGAGAAGGACATGGAGGGGATTGGGGGAAATGAGATAAGAGGGGAGGGAAAGGGACACGGAGCAATTAAATGACGTGGTTGATCAAGCGATGATGGGGGGGCATAGTGCAATGTGGTTGGATGGCACGGGGAGCGATCGACAGGAAGCGGGCAATCCGCCAGTGCCTAATAAATAAAAACAAATGGATCCGACCTTGTGCGTAACGTAACTGGTGCGAATATGATGTGCAATGCAGTTTGTGCTCACATAAAGCGCTCCAAAACCTTTGAGTCCAGTTCGCGCTAAAGAAAGCTGCAAAGGGGCCCGTGCCTAACAAATAAAAATGAATGGATCCGACCTTGTGCGCAACGTAACTGGTGTGAATATGATGTGCAATGTAGTTTGTGCTCACAAAAAGCGCTCCAAAACCTTCGAGTCCAGTTCACGCTATAGAAAGCTGCAAAGCGCTGCAAATAACAAAAAGAGTGCTCACCGACTTATGGAGACCGTGGGTGTAACGCCGCAAGCAAATGATCCAGTTGGGGTGGGCGGGGCCAAAAGGAGACAGGGCGGTAACAAGGAGGGACTAAAAAGCCTCACTCAGAATCCAAAGCCAGCGTTTAGCATCAACGATGACGCAAGCCAATGGAAAGAAGGGGCGGAGCCTAGACTCCACTTCTGAAATCGGCTTGATTACAAGAAGCCTCGCAGAGCGAGCAGCGCATGCGCGCTGCAACGCAGGTCTGCGAGACCTAAAAACTGATAACTGGGCACAATTATGGCGTCCCTGCAGGCACACCCTGTGTGATCTTGGGCATTTATCACATCTCTAAGTACTTTTAAATACTTGAGCTCCGGATAAACCATGGACAAATTACTCTCATGCATTTTCCCTACCCAGGTGTTTGCTGTTACATGCATAATAAAAAATCGTGCAACACACAATTGCAATTTCTGTGCCCCTTCCGCACAAACAGCACTGCCTCCAGAGCCAAGGCTGGGGTGTTTCTCTGTTCTCATTGGATGGTGGTTGTCCATTTGTTGTTTGTGTTGCTTGGTGTGCTGTGCACACAGCTCCACGACATAATGGAGCGTAAGGGACGTAACCCTGCCTCTGTTAAGTGCACGCCTGTCCACCCCACCCCCAAGTTTGTAGAGGGCAAAGGGAGCGGACTGCAGTTTTCAGACAACAAGAAACATGTCAGGATAACTCTGGTGATGTGTGTTCCCGCTGGCATGAGATCGGATGTCCGTCTGCTGGCAGTTTGGAGTAACATGGAGGGTCAATGTGCACCATATTTTGTCCCACACTGCTTCACTATGAAGTCAATTTGAACACTATTGTGGCTAAACAGCATACGACTGTAGAGTTCGACACGTGGCAGTGCTTTTAATGCATTCTAACTAGTAAGTATTTTAATTAAATTTGTAAACAGTGCAGCAGGGGAGAGATTATGTGGCAAATTTGTAATTATGTGGGAATAGCCTCAGCATTGCATAAATACAGTACCCTGATATGACTATCACAACGGCACTCCAAGACAAGGGCACCTCCCTGGTTGCTCCCCACGACGCCAAAACATTTACCACACAGCATCAACAGAAACAGAACACTGTCCCAGCCTCGTACTGCACCACGGTGTAACTTGCTACCTACCCGATGGCCCAAAACATGATTCCACGCCCCGCATATGGAGATCTGCAAATCTAAATATACATGTATATTAGACCGGACAGCTGCCAGAATATGTATACGAAGCGCTCTGACGACTGCCTGATGTGGTAAGCGCTATGCAAACTTGTTGTGGGAGGGTCTTGGAGGACTTCAGCCCTGTGCTGGTGTCCGTCTCTAGCTCCGAGCACAGGAACATAGCTCTCGCCTGATGTACTGCTCTGCTTCAGTTTTTTAGGTCTCGCCTACGCAGCGCGCATGCGTTGCATAGGAAAAAGACCTTTTGGAATCGCTTTGGCTTTTCAGCCAAAAACGTGCACGCGTTCCATTGCCTTCAATGGCAACGCGTGCACGTTTGGCGATTCACTTGCGGGAGCGAGCAGCTGGCGCCATATGGTAGCAATTATCGCTCCTGGCGCCGCTCGCTCCCGCAAGTGAATCGCGCAGGCCCTCTCCTCTCCCCCCTCCCCCTGCTGCCGTGCGAGGCGCGCACGCTTGTTTTACTTCACGATTTGCCGACACGATTGCTCGTTGTTTACTAATTACTTCATTCACTGTTCCTCCTATGTGTTTACTATTTAACGTCAGTGTTTCTAGCTCCGCCTACTAGACAGAGTGTGTGTGTGTGTGTGTGTTGGCGGGGGGGTGTTAAGTGTTAGGTTTGATGTCACCCGTTTTGACCTCACCCGTTTCGCCGTGCTGAGGTTACGCGCTGACGTTCGCGTATGTCCCGCCCACTGGCCAGCTGTGTTGTGGCCGGCCTTACAGTGAGTGCGGATGGCGGTGTGTGCACGTCTATGCGGGGTCGGGCAGGCACAGGGCTGCCGACGACGGGAGCAGCGGGATCCAGAGGCTGAGCCCGAGGAGGAGGAAGAGGAGCGGATTGAAGCCCCCCGCTGCTTGTTGCAGCTCCCACCGGAGCTTTTGGTGCATATATTCGGGTCTCTACCCGGTACTCAGCTGCCAAGTCTGGCTAGAGTATGCAGGTAGTTCCGACAGATCCTGAGCACTGACACCATCTGGAGAAGGCGCTGCCGGAAGGGGAAGTATAGCCTACTCTCCCAATGAGAGTCAGGGTGGTTTAGTGTATGGAATCGGGAGGGAGGAGGGATGGGAGTGGTGCTTGACTGGTTGGTTTTGGGGAGGGAAAAGGAGGGGAGGATTACTGTAAGGGCGGGGGGTTGAAGCAGTGGATTTAAGTGTCTCGGACTGTGCTCTCCAGTAAGCCCCGCCCCCTCCTCACCAGGTGAAATAATTTCACAAGTTGGCAGGTCTGAGAAAGCCTTTCTGTTTCCGACCTCCACTCACCATTTTTATTTCATCTTCCTTGGGGAACAAATCTGGGGTGCTAAAATTGCCCTCCTTAGAGAACCTTGTTTTAGCAGGAAAAAATAAAACCACGAGCAGGGGAAGCCTCCTGGCACAAAACATGCCTCTATCTCTCTGGACTCCACACATCAACTGCGCTTCATCTCCCTTGTTGGACTGTACTGGTCGTGCTAACCGTTATCTGCCCTACACAAAGAGTACTTACAATCCTCTTGTACCAATGGGGTACGTTTATTCCTGCTCTTAAAAATGAAACGGAGTGGGGAGTCAGGTTCCTGGCAGAAGGCAGCACTCCGACCAGCACCCCCATATTGTATTTCGGCTCCACTGTACTGGAAGTGCCTGTAAGATTAGAGGCAGGAGGCCTTTAGACTAAGTTGTTTCTTGCTGTTTCTGACCCCTGGAAGAGTGTAAAGCCAGGCCTTCTGCCACAAGGATTGCCTGTCTCTCTTATCTTCGTACATATCCTCTCCCCATCAAGAACATATTGGGGAATTTATCTCCCAATCTACTCTCTAGCACTACAGACATTCAGTATCCACAAGGGACGACGGAGCCACACATGTGGTTGTCCATAGAGCAACCGGGAGAACAATATCCAAACTGAGTCTATGTGGAGAGCATTTTGATTGCCCATATTGACATTGAGGTTTGTTTGACAAGAGATAATTCTGCAGTTTTTATCCTTGGATAGTCTGGCACCCAGAGAAATGTATCAGCTTCGATACGTAAAAGTAATATGATATGAAACGGATCGAGGAGTCAAATACAACTCCCAAATTATGGGCTGAATTAAGGGAATGTAAATGAATGAATAAAAATGAAGGGGTGGTTAGTGTAAAGAGCCCACAAGCAAATGGAAAAAGGTAAAAGACAATATATTCTATAATCCATTCTTTAAAAATGATATCTAAAACATATTAGCACTCTGGGCCGGGGGCACTAGGTTCACTCGACTGTTTTTTGTATTGCAGCGTCTTACATTCTACTTCTACTACCCACCCCCATAGCTTCTTGGTTTTTTTGTTTTATTTTTTATGGCGCACTCCCACTGTGTTGCCCTTTTTTCAGGAATCCCCCTCTCTCCTTCCTACTTTCACTAAAAAGAAATCATCATTTAAATATTTTTAGGGGTCTGAGATTTGAAGGGAGAGTGCCATCAGCATATGGTGCCATTAAGAGATGTAGTAAACGAACAGAGTAATGTGGAAACTTATGAATCATCAGGAAGTACTGTAAATAGACAAAATGTATGTCTAAGTAGAGGATATGTAGAATGCCAGATGTGTCACTGGATAGGAATAAGTGCATAAGATGCTTCGACAGTGCATGCATCTGAATAAGATATTTTAGACGGTTCGGAATAAAATGAAGGTAGCACAGAATCACAAATGCCAAAAAAGGAGAGATTATGCAAAACCTACGGATTGTTTAAGAATAATTTAATATTTCTTAGCTTTCATAATCCAATTTTTCAGTTTGTTAAAGGACACAGAGGGCACAGTAGTCCTTATAATGTCCATCCACTTTTAGTCCATCATCTTTTCTCATGTAAACACTCACATGCTTCGTTCAATGGTTCACTCTTATTTCAAACCAGAACCTACCCAATAGGAGAAAGAGATAAACGCAGATGTAACAGTCCAAAATAAATATTTTCCCACTACAGTCAGTTGCTAACCCCACAAAATACCAAACCATATCTTATAAGATCCCGAACACATGTGTTAATCTGCTGCACGGGAGGGAAAATGTCCTGTTGCCTGGTGCAATAATCCTCAGTTCTGTTTCCTTGATAGAATAGAAACTTTCTGTTGCAGATGTAATGTCATACAACCCCGTACTCCTAGCTATGTCACCTGCAATCTTCTGGTGAAATATGGACAAGGGCTGTCAGTTGGGAGGAGCCTGCACTGTGTTAGGTCTGTTTGGTGTTGCTCTTCTGTGGACTTAATAAATATTCCAATTTAAACCTTTGGGCGAGTCAGGGAGAGTCATTCTGCTCAAAGGATTGCTACATGGATTGTAACATTTACCATTACATAAACTAGGACATCTTACATTCTATGTCAGGACCAGAGGCTTATGCATGCTCAAAGCTACTCCACCACTAATGAAACCAAGTCCAACTTGACTCTGTGGACCAGACCGAAACATACATGATACGTTCAAGTCTCCCTGCCAGGGCAAAGGCCTTGGACACCAGGACATCACTGGCTGAAAGAGTTCGAAACTGGGAAGTGTCACCTCACCTCTAGCATTAACTGTCTTAGCCATCTGGCTGTGATATGAGAGTAGACCACCCTTGAAGGGCTTCTTGATTGAGATCAACATTATTTTGCAACTGATGGCCTCATTTCTTTATACATCTTAATACAACGCACTAGGCACAACTTTGGGGCACGAGGAAAGTTAGAAAAGAACTGGCAGCCAGACCTGAGCTCTCCACAGAGGTGTTAGCAGAACTGCATCTTTCATTTCACCTGGAGGGCCATTCTGGTGATCATTGCAAAGGGGGGAAGTGCATGATTGTTACCCTTCTGCCAGTCCTGAAGGAAGGCACCCACTGCCATGGCTTCCAGATCCAGGAACCAGCTTTCGTAGTTGACTTGTTAGGCAAAGAGAGCCACCACGCAGTGTTCCCGTGAGTTGCCAGAATATCTCCCTCCCCAGCATTCAAATGCTGAAACTCTCAGGTATCTGAAGTTTCAATGTGTCACCATATTCTTGGAATTCGGAAGATACTCTGCCACCACGAGGTCTGCTTTTCTAGGCAGAAATACCAAATATTTGTGACTGGTTCTGTCAACATTCTTGAACTCATCCCATCTAAGTATGTGATACATCTGACTGAAGAGATGTTGTCCATCCATAGCAAGATGCAACAAGCCACTTTGTCCCCTGTTAGGCACATTACCCGGAATTAACCCACCAGCAACTCTATGCAATTTGAGTTCTTCGGCAAACCACTATCCACGGATGGAAATGTCCTCCCAGCGGGACCCTCGGCACGAACGACTGACATCTGACTCTATAATTAGTTGTGGGGCATTCCCTAAGATGCCTCGGCCGTTAAAGGCCTCCATGTGCTCCCGCCACCACCGGAGTTCTATCTTCGCCTCACCCTACAACCACACTGCCTTTTCTGAAGGCCTCTTTGCAGGTAGCTCGACTTCAGGCTTTGCTGAGCCCAATATTGCAGGGGGTAGGATAAAATCATCTGAGTGTAGGCAGAAAGACGTCTCACTATCCTTGCAAACTGACTGAGAGAAATTGTGTTTTTTAGAGAGTCTTGTGTTCCCTCTTGATGCTCTCCGTCTTCTGTCTAGGGAGTTGTAAAAAGGCTGAGAATAAGTCTTTCAAAAACACTAGAAAAGTCATGGTCCTGGCTGGCAGCAACTCAGACATCCCATCATTGATCACTAAACCTAGGCTTTGAAGCAGAGTTACTAAGACTGTCAGATGTGATCTCTGTTAATCTGGAGATTGATCCATAAGAAGGAGATTGTCCAACAATGAGTTTTAGGACTCGGGCTCTGTGATACTCCGATACTGGTTTGAGGAGCATGGGGTAAAGCACCATGGTACCAATGAGAGAGGGACGGGGAGGACATTGCACTTAAAACATAAGACACCCACCAGAATTGCAGAAGGCAACTGTTAGGAGTAAAAATGGCATCTTTAGATAGGTGCTCTTTCAGGCCTACTATAACTAGCCAATCTTCTTGAAGGAGGACTTCTCTAGGAAGATGGATCCTCTCCATTTCGAAGTGCTGGTATACCAGTAACTCCTTGAACTCGCTTCACTCGATCATTAGGTGGATGCCTTTGTCCTTTTTAGGTCTCGGCCTGCACCAGCGCTTGCGCTGTTCTGGCCGAGAGTTTTAGTAAGCGGGTTTTGGAAGTGCAAACCCACTGGCTTTCGGCTAGCGACCAGCTTGCGTTCACGAAGGCGTGCACGTGCGCAGCTGCCATCTGGGTTTCCTATCTCTTCCTCATTTCCTCGTCATGGCTCATTAACTCTCTGGACTCTGATGTTTCAATCGCAGCAGCAGCTCACATTACCAACTGACGGCCCTGGACTACAGTCACATGAAAAACAACAGCGATTAGCATTGAAATGCAAGCTTTTTTTTGTCTGGTTAGAAATATTGCTTCGGTGGGTTGAGTTCACCTTATATCGCTATTTGTTTTATATTGGGAGTCACAGCCTAATTACCAGTATTTTTGTCTCACTCTGTTTTTTTTATTTTTTATATATTTATTTGCGCAAAGCTATATTTAAGGTTACTTTTTCCGCGTCACTTCTTCACTCTATTTAAACTCCACACCCCCCACTCTTATTGTCTCTCTCCTTCTCTCTCTCTCCCCTCTCTAATTCTCTCTCTACTTAATTAACTCTCCCCTCTCTATCTTTTTTAGCCTTTCATTCTCTCACCCCTTTATCTGTTTCTCTTTCAAACTCCTTCATTCACTCTCTCTCCCCTTCTTTCTCTCTCTCTATCCCGCTCCACTCTTTATTCTATGTACACCCTTTCTCTCTCTTTCTCTCTCACCACCCTCTCTAATTGGGCATTATATCTTCACTCTATCTCTCACTCGGCAACACCACAGCATCACTCTGCAACACAACAGCATCACTCGGCAACACCACAGCATCACTCAGCGCAACCACAGCATCACTCAGCGCAACCACAGCATCACTCAGCGCAACCACAGCATCACTCAGCGCAACCACAGCATCAATCGGAGCCAGCACAGCATCACTCAGCGCAACCACAGCATCACTCAGCGGAACCACAGCATCAATCGGAGCCAGCACAGCATCAATCAGAGCCAGCACAGCATCACTCAGCACCAACACAACATCTCTCAACGCCATCACAGCATCACTCAACGCCATCACAGCATCACTCAACGCCATCACAGCATCACTCAACGCCATCACAGCATCACTCAACGCCATCACAGCATCACTCAACGCCATCACAGCATCACTCAGTGCAACCACAGCATCACTCAGCGCAACCACAGCATCACTCAGCGCAACCATAGCATCACTCAGCGCCACAACAGCATCACTCAGCGCCACAACAGCATTACTCCGTGCCACCACAGCATCACTCAGGGCCACCACAGCATCACTCAGGGCCACCACAGCATCACTCAGGGCCACACAGCAGTATCACTCAGGGCCATCACAGCAGTATCACTCAGGGCCACCACAGCAGTATCACTCAGGGCCACCACAGCAGTATCACTCAGGGCCACCACAGCAGTATCACTCAGGGCCACCACAGCAGTATCACTCAGGGCCACCACAGCAGTATCACTCAGGGCCACCACAGCAGTATCACTCAGGGCCACCACAGCAGTATCACTCAGGGCCACCACAGCAGTATCACTCAGGGCCACCACAGCAGTATCACTCAGGGCCACCACAGCAGTATCACTCAGGGCCACCACAGCAGCATCACTCAGGGCCACCTCAGCCTGCTCTCGGAATCACCTCAGCATCGTCTCCGCAACAGTCACTATCACCACCACTACCACCTCAGCATCACTCAGCACCACCTCAGCCTGCTCTCGGAATCTGACATCTGTTGATTCTCCCCTAGCGTCTAGCCGCTGCTAGTGTTATAATACAGGTACTAGTTCCCAACCTTCACCCTCCGATTGTTTATGCCCCCTCAAAAAAAAAGCTTTAACAAACAACCATTGCAATAGGCAGAAACAAGTTGCCAGCATTGCAAGAACAAAAGAAAACTGAGGAAATTTTTTATTGTAAATACTTTTTAAATATGGTCGTTCAGTTTTACATAATGCCTTCTTGGTCATATATAAAGTAACAAAAATGCTTCTGACACTTTTTATTATAACTTTTCAGCATGCTGCACAGCAGCCACACTTCTCTACAGCACAGCTTGAAGACATTGGCAAAGTCAATAGCTCTGGCTAAACACTTATAAGGCCCCAAAGGCGAGACCTATTGGCTATGCCAATGCTTGTTTCTTTAGGTTGTGGGACTTGTAGTCCTGTTTTCTAATGCAACTGCAGGAGTGGCCCAGGTTGGAGCGGGTCCTCGCGCATGGACCTGGGAGGGACACTTGCCTTGAGGGGTGTTTTTGGAGGCTGCGAGGGAGCTAGTTTGACATTGACAGGCAGGCGTTGGTTGGACGCTTCGTGCTCCATTGGATTAGGGGTATTCCGCCTCTTGTCTGGGGTGCTGTGCAGAATGTTCCACAGGGCAGTGGGGGTAGCGTATGTGGCTGTGCCTCTGATGTTGGGTGCGCGCCCTCCCCCCTAGGTTATAGTGAGCAAAGGGAGCGAACACGTGTGCCTACGGTGGCGCGACCGACCCCGTAGGGGGCATTGTGTAGAAAAAAAAGCACTAGACAATACAAGCATTTGCAATGCAATAGGGCTTGAGCTGCAGGCGGGGGAAGCCAGCGCCTCACCCATCTGTTTGCAATCACAGGATAATTGCGGGTAAATCGCTCTGATACCCGATACCTTCGGGTCAAGTTTGCGCTATATAAAACTCCTTTAAAAAAAAAAAAAGGTCAAGTGGAAAGTTCAAAGGTAGCAATTTCTGGTCATCCGCGATGTGCCAGTACCTCTGTTAGTGTATTGCTCACCTGGTCTCCGAAGTGTCTTGCCCATCGCATTACTGTGTGCACAAGATCTCTAGTGGGGTACCCGATGCAGTCGACGCAAAGCGCCCACACGTCGTGTCGGTATCGACAAAGTCAAAACTGCTCCTTTGCTGGAGGGACTGCTCATCTTGTTTTGTTTCAGAGCATCTGGATTTCTCATCTTTCCCTCTCTTTTTAATTGGTATTGCTTGATTTCCGAAAGTGCCAAGTCTGTGTTTTTACATGCGCTTCAAAAACAAGGCCAGGGAGCTAACGTAGGCACAGCTGCTCCGTCACTGAGCCTGCCAATGGGCCCATCGACTCCTGGCGCGACATTTTATTTGACGATAATGGACATCCAGGACATTCTTGTACTTACTCACCGGCGCATTGTAATATGTTCTACAGCTGAGGGTACAACAAAGGGCGAGTGACGCATACGTATGTCCAGTTTGTGATAGGGCTTGGGCTGCAGCGGGGGGAAGCCAGCACCTCGCCCATCTGTTTGCAATCGCGGGACCTCGACCTAAATAGCAGACGCCATTGTAAACAAGCATCTGCAATGCAATAGGACTCGCATTTATGCGAGACCTATTGCATTGAAAACGGGAGCGCGGGCGGAGGGCAGGGAGCGAGAAGGCACGAACGAGAGTGTGGGGGGCAAGAACGCACGGACTGCGGGAGGTGGGTGGTGGGGGAGAAGGCACGGGAAGAAAATAGTTACCGTGCAACACTCGAAGTAAAGGGGCCAGTAGCCTTGGAAGGATACAAATGACGACATGGTCGTCATGAGGAGGGACTAACAAGCCTAAAACCAATCGGAAGGCAGCATTTAGGACCTAAGCCAATGAAAAAGATGGGCGGAGAGTGGGTGGAGCTTCCACAAAGCTTCCACACTATACTGAATACTGCATGCCTCGCAAAGAGTGCAGTGCATGCGCTGCAACGCTAGGCTCAACCTAAAAATGTTAAATATATTATAATTTTTTTTATTGAGTTACAGTTTTTTATAAATAAAAATATACTTACATGATTTAATATGTAGAACTTTTTTGACGCTTAGGGCCCGATTCCGATGTCGTTCGGAAGGCCTCCGAATCAGATTTGGCTTTTCCAGATCCGATTCGTAGCCCTTGTTTACGACCGAATCGTACACAGGTCCGAACAACCAAGTATGATGCAAAGATCGCGTACGCGCCAACCGAATCGTTTCCGGGACCAGACCCTGTCCGAAAGACTCGTTCATAGCCAAATCGGGCCGCGCTAAGGAGCCGTTTTCCGACCGAGCGAGTACGATGCGCGATTCGGATAGCCGCTTCGCCTCGGTCTCAGCGAGACGAAACGGCTGTCAGAAGCGTACTTCGGGGGCGGTAGCAGGCCCCCCTTCACCCGGGGCCCTCTGAATCTGCCACGGGGTGTGCCCATGGGTCCCCCTGATCCAGGCATGCACAGTGTGGCAGGCACCATGGGATGCCCCCCACGGGGTGTACGCTTTTCCCCACCCACCCCTTTTCTGCTATGGGAGCCTGTGTACGCGTCTGTACACGGGCTCCCATAGAGTTCAATGGGAGTCCGAGCGAACTGAGTCCGTAAGCATATGGCAGCATTGTACTCGCTCGTTGGGACTCCCGGAGCACATCTCGCTTGGAAAGCCCTCCAGATCCGAGTCGTACGGAGGGCTTTCCTAGCGAGATCGGAATCGGGCCCTATGATGCTTTCTGTTGGTGCTTGGCTTTAGTGTTTTGTTTTCTTTTCTGTAGAAAAAATATATATTTTTAATGATTTCTTTCATAGCATTTTCTGTATTTTGGGGTTTGTGTGGTTAGTTGGGCGTTTGGCTTGGGATTAATAGTTATTGGATTAATATAAATTTAATTTCTACTTACTTGTTTACAAGGAGCTTTTTTGATGTTGTTTGTAGTTAGTTGACTGTCGTCTGGAATTTCTGTAGAGGAGATATAATTAAAAAAATATATTTCATTACTTATTATTTTTTTTAAAAGTACTTTACTTATCTTTTTTTTCTTTATTTATTTTTTTTATAAACATTTTTATTAAAAAGGAAAAAGAAAAAGAAAAACACAAAGCAGCAATGACATGATAATAAAGTCCGCAGCACATAAGTACATTGTTCAACACAGTTGAAATCTGGGAAGCATCATTCAAACCCCTCCATTAAGCCATATCATTGTTAGCAGGTATACCCATCGAATAATGCACACATAGTGGGGTAAATTCGAAAAACAATATTTGCGCCATTCATGTTTGATACGGTAGTGATCCCCCTAGTCAATGCCGGGTAAGGGCACATCATCATTGTCCGAGATATCCAGCAGCCTCTGTCGCTCACGTCGTAGTTCCACAGTAGGGGACAAGCAGATGCTACCCCTGTATCTATTCCAGTTCCCCCATTTATGATCCCATTTCTTAGGGCAACCCCTATTTTTAAAAACATCTTTCTCAGCGATCATTGATCTGTCCATGTCAGCTGCCCAGTCGCGCAGAGCCGGGACCAGCCCCACTCCCCATTTCTGAGCAATATTGCGTTTTGTAATGACCCACCCCAGTGAGGCCCACGTTTCCTCAGTTTGTGTTAGATCAGTAGCCTCCCAAATATTTAGGAGACATAGCTGGGGGAAGCCTTCAGCGCCTTGCCACCTGCTCTCGCCATCTGGTTTGTGACCTTGCTCCAATAGGACTGTACTGATGGGCAATCCCAAAGGATATGGAAAAAGGTTCCCGGCTGCTGGCATTGCCGGAGGCAAAGGGGGTCATCCCTTCTACCTATCTTAACCAGGGTCCCCGCGTCTAAGTATATCCGATGAACGATCTTCAGTTGGACCAGGCGCAATCTCATCGGGATAGCCACTTCTCTGGGGGAAGCTAGGGCATCATGCCAGTCATCATCCTCTAGGTCCCCCAGGTCTGCCTCCCAACTCTGTCTTAGGTGCAGTAAAGGGTCAGGACGATTATTTATTAGTTTTTTATATGTGAGGGATATGGCCTTTTTGGGCATGGGGTCAAGAATCAATCGATCCTCCAATGGAGAGGCCTCAGGTAGTGGGGCATCCTTAGGTAAGGATGCTTTAATCGGTCTGTGCTGATTGGTATTTAGACTGTAGGTCTGCAAATGTTGCTAAGTGTCCCCCCACCCACATGTCTCCCACCGTCGAGATACCGATCATATCCCACCTGTCAAATCCAGAACAGTTGCTGAGCTGTCCCAGCAGGTCCGGTTCCCAGAGTGGTGTGGCTTTTGTTAGCTTGTTATGCCAGCCCCATTTCCTATTCACCCCATGCCAGACCTCCACTGTGCGACCCGTGGGTCCCGTGAGATTGAGCTTGCGAGGGTGCGTGTAAAGTGCCCTACTGTAGCCCCCCCTACCCAGAAGCCACCGGTCCGTCCGGAGGTTTGGATCATCATATTCCCCATGCACCCACCTGTTGACAGCCACCAACTGGGACACCTGATAATAAAGCCTAATGTCGGGTAATGCGATACCCCCATCATACCACCACATCGTCAACTTTTTCATAGCAATGCGTGGGGCCCGACCATCCCACAGCAGCCCCCGCACTACGCTGTCAATACTGGCGAAGTAGGTGTCAGGGATAACATTAGGATGTTTTGCAATATGTAGAGAAAGCGTGGTAGTGCTAACAACTTAAAGAGGGCTGCATGTCCCAAGAGAGTAAGGGGGAGGGACCGCCAGTATTTGACGTCGGATCGAAGACGTGTGAGGGGGCAAGTAGGTTCAATTCATAGAACAAGGTCGGGTCTGTCGTTATATGGACTCTGAGATACTTGAAGCCCTCTGTTGCTACCGGTATGGTGTACCCTCTAGGCTCGTATGGCGGTGCACCCCACAACACGTAAAGCTGGGACTTAGTCCAATCAATAGTATACCCCGAGTGGGTGCCGAAGATGTGGAAGATATGGAGAACACGGCGGAGAGAGTGGGAAGGCGAGGCTATGTACAGAAGGATATCGTCCGCATATAGGGAAATATGGTCTTCATGATCCTCGGTCCACTTCAAACCCCTAATCCACGGGTCTCCCCTAACCCAAACTGCCAGCGGCTCTAGTACTAAGGCAAACAGTAAGGGAGACAGAAGACACCCCTGTCTCGTGCCCCTCCCTAGCGCAAATTGTTTAGAGACATGGTTGTTGACCGTCACATGCGCGGTTGGGCGGGCATAAAGCAATCGGATCCACTTTGTGAAGTTCGGACCAAATCCCATCATATCCAGCACTGCAAATAGATAATCCCACTCTATGGTGTCGAATGCAATTGATGCATCCAACGACAGTAACGCGGTATCTTCTCTGATGGTGTCACGCCTGCCCAGAACCCCATGCAACCGTTGTAGGTTGAGGGCTGTATTCTTCCCCGGCATGAACCCGGTTTGATCATGGTGTACTAGTTCAGTAATACAGGGGATAAGCCTATTGGCCAACAATTTCTCCAATATTTTCGCCTCAACTGTGAGAAGCGAAATTGGTCGATATGACCTACAATCGTCAGGCGACTTGCCTTGTTTGGGAACGACCCCGATGGATGCCGTCCTAACCTCAGCTGGTAGTTCCCCTTTATCGAGGCTCTCAGTATACATTTGTAGCAAGTGGGGAGAGAGCTTAGTAGCCATTGGCTTCAAGATTTCAATCGGGACCCCATTGGACCCCATGGCTTTTCCCGAGCGGACGTCTTGGATAGCTTTCTGAATTTCAGCCTCTGTGATCGCGCCCTCTAGGGAATCTCGGTCATGGGTGGACAGACATGCAACCTTGATGGTCGAAAGAAGGTCCGCAGCCGCAGATGGCTGGACCGTCATAGAGGACGTATAAACCGATGAGAAATGAGAGGCGAACGTGTCGGCGATCTGCTGGGGATCAGTGATTACAGTATTATTGGCCCCGCACCGCGAGAACTCGATGTAAATCCTGAATGAGCGGGCAGGCGATGACCCCATCTGTTTAATGCGCCGCAGGAGTTGCCAATTAAATGTGTCTCCTGGATAAGGACGATGTCCGGCGCCTGCCGCTTCAAATATTGGAGCACAATTCCCCGCTTGATCTTATCCCCCAAGCCATTAACGTTCCATGTGAGGAACTTAAGTGTTAAGAACGGTCCCATGTGTGAGTAGATAGGGGTACAGTGTAGAGCCAATAATCAAAGGATACAGCAATGTACACGGAGCGAGAGTGGAAAATGTGCGGGGGTCTACAACATGACAATATGGTGAACTACATATACGTAAATGTGGGTAATCTGGTAAGTGTGGCCCTACGGACTTCCCATGTTCCCATTGGTGATGCGTTACAAACGTGACCATGGACATTTGAAGCGATAAAGAGAGAAATTGCTGCCAAAAATAACATGACTCAACAATGAAAAGAAAAGCAAGCGTTATCATCATGACAGAACAAAAGCTAAGATAGTCAAAACACACCCCCATCCCCCAACACCCAACACCCACCCCCACCCTGCCTCCCTGCACGACGAGCACAAAACCACCCGCCACCCCAAACTTGCAGAGTGCCTGTCGCCCACCTTAAACAGTATTGGGAACGTGATCCAACTCCACTCCCTGGGTCAGTGATTTATGACAATACTTGCAACCCCTGCATTCGACCCCATACTATACGGATTAATCACAGTGAGCAATATTTATCAAAAAAGTCAAACAACAGATAACGACTTCAGCACCCTTGAAAGCAAACAACAGTGTAGAGCCAGACATGAGGGAATTACATCTCATTGAAGGCCAGATGGAAGTCAGATGACGCCAAAACTATCGGCACCTATGTAATTCTCACACAGCAAGACAGGGTAACCATGAGTAGGCTAGTGCCTTACCAAACCATCGGTCACTAATCGCCTGATCTCTGCATTTCAGAGGCTTCACCTGATGGAGACCCCAGTCACTGACTTGGCCTACCGTTGTTACCATGTTCTCCAACAGGTTTAAATGGGCGTTTACCAACAGTTCGCCAGCCGTTGAGCCAGTCCCATGCATCCTCGGGTCTAGTGAAAAACCATACTTTCCCGTCGGACTCAACTCGCAGTTTGGCGGGGAACAGCATGGCATATTTGATTTCTCAGTCCCACAGGGCACGCTTCACGTCCAGGAAGCTGCAACGCTGTTTCTGGACCCGCTGAGTGAAGTCTGGAAAGAAAGTGACTTTGCTGTTATCAGTCACCAATGGCGGGGCCGCTCTCGCCATCTGTAGTATGGCATCACGGTCTCGAAAGTTAAACACTCTTGCCAGGAGAGGTCGGGGAGGCGCACCGGGCTTAGGCTGACCCCCGGGTACACGGTGTGCACGTTCTATCGAAAAGCATTTGGATAGACCTCGTGGCTGGAGCTGCTGAAGTATGAGTTCCTCGACAAAGAGATCCGCCGCCTGCCCCTCGACCCATTCTGGCACCCCAAAAATACATACATTGTTCCGTCTCATGCGGCCTTCATAGTCGTCGAGCTGGAGCGCCAATGCCTCCTGGGCGGTTTGGAGATCAGTCACCTGTTTTTTAAGAAGGTCCGAGTCAGACGCCAGTTCCTTGGTGGTGACCTCGACTGTGCTAATGCGTTCAGACATTTTCCTCATGTCAGCTCGGATCAGAGATACCTCAGTGGTGACGGTGTCAATGCGTGCTTCCAGTGAGGTGCGCACCGTCATGATAGCAGTCAAAATATCTTGCAGCGTGGGGTCCGGTTGACTCTCTTTGGATTTGGGGTTAGATTGCGGCTCATCTTGGTCCTTCTGCCATGCAAATTTATCAAGCTTTGCTTGCACCGTGCCCCGACCGGTGAGGCCACTCGCCATGATGGGGTTCGAGGGTGCGTTACAGTGGATAGAAGACCGGGCCGTACCAGCTACTCACCGCCGCCTGCTGTGAGATCAACCCACATCGGCCTGTCGGCTTCCGCCAGCAAAGACCCGACCCAAAACCACCACCAACGCAGAGGAGTCCCACACCGCTGGAGGGAGGGGCAGCAGAGAGCGGAGACCTTGAAAGCAGCAACGGCCACAGTACAATGCTCAGCACTATAGAAAGTCTCCTCCCCCTGTAGAGCCAGTTTCTGAGGCCACTGCCCGCACGACAGCTGCGCCCGCAGCCAGTGAAGTCCAAACGCAGATCACACCCCCACCGCCTGAAAGATTGAATAAGTAGGACCCCTGGGGCTGCGTCCACTTCAAGGCCCTCGGGTTATTTCATGCTCCAGACCGCACCGGTGTCCTTTAATTCCGCTCTCATGCGCTGTGTGTGCACCAAAAAGGCATCTGTGTCCGCCCCCGGGGCCCAGTCGCAAACAGAGGCACTGATAATGTGCTAGCGGCACCTTCAGGTGCACCGCGGCCGCGATGCACAGCGCCACACGGTGCAGGGCCCAGGGCGGTTACGGAGGCAGAGCGTGTCGCCGTGGCACAGGACTTGTGGGCCCCAGGATGCGAGCGGAAGAGAGAGTAAGTCCGGAGCAATCTTCAATACCGGATTGGCATATTCGGAGCTGCGCCGTCTGCTCCGCCACCTCCAGGCCCGTCGCGCGTACACCGGCAGTATGGTTGGGCCGCCGCTGGGCCATTAGACACACCTGCAAGCAGCTCAAAAGTGGTGGGGCCCGTCTTGGGGAGCGACGCACTCACCGGCAGCACAGTCGAGGTAGAGGCTCCACACGGCCACTTCAGCGCAGGCCCAGGCCGAGATCACTCTCTGCAGCTGCGGTGTAGATTAGGGGCGCGCCGCCGGAGAGCTACGCAGCGTGCCCCACGCCCGCAGCCCCACCGCTCGATCGTGATCACTCTCGGCCGTTCAGGTGTCACCGATCAGGGCGATTTTCGGTCAGTCCGTTGGGCACACTTTTAGGGCCAGATGGGCGCTGTTGCAGCCAATTCCGCTCGGGGCACACAATGTTTTTCAGGATTACTCGGGAGTGGCGCGGCGGAGCAGAGCTACCGAGCAGCCATTTCCCTCTGCTGTTGGCCACGCCCCCTACTTATCTTTTATTAAGTTATAACATTAGCTTTATATTTTACTTACTTTGTAAAGTTGAAATCTTTTTTTGATTTGGAAGACCAATGTTGTAGAAGCAATCCGGCAGAGATTTTCCTTAATCTTGTGCTTTCTCAAAAATTTAGATTTTTCTTTAGTTTATATAGTGTTTGTCTAATTGTTCTTTAAATTGTATTGGTTTATTTAAGTTGTAGGTGGTTTTCATTGGATGTTACTAACGTTTGTAAATTATTTTGGCAGTTGTTTCCTAATTATTAGTGTTCAGTTAACCGTTTTTAAATTTTTTGTTCCTTTAAAAATATGATAGTATATAATTTGTAAAATATATTGTATTTAAGGTATTAATTAATTAATTTATTTTATATTTTTTGTTTGTAAAGAGGAATTCATTTCGTGGTGTTAGTTATGTTAAAGTTATTTTTTTAATTATAACTTTTTAATTTTAATTGTGTATATTTAATATATTGTATGTGTTTGTGATATTGTTTATATTTTTTTTGTTTTGTATTGCGCTATTTGGATTATTTTTAATGTGTCGATATTTTGGTTTTGACGATAATTATGGGGTCTATATTTTTGATTTCTATATTTGTGTCATTTTGCATGTTTATTTAATGTTATCCATATTATTTTTTGCGATATTATTGACTTCGATATTAGTCATATCGATATTTGTGTTTGACGATATTTATGTTTTGATATTTGTGCTTTTTAAAAAAATAAGTATAGTATATCGATATTTATGTTATCGATATTTGAGTCTCGATATTTTTGAATGTCGAGATTTTCAGCATTGATATTATGTCAGTGATTTCTGCCCTATCAAGTGTAAAATCTGTTGATGATGAAAGTAGATCATATTACACAACTTGGGTGAAGAGGATCAGGTAATAGATGAATGCATGGATAGGGATACAAACAAAGGTTTCAGAAAATTCATGAACGTGACACATTTGTCATGGAAGAAAGATGACAGTTAAGTTAACCTACTCAAACAGTATTTTGCAGCCAACAGACTATGAAATTGATCATAGTTATTTAGGCTGCAATCTAAAATGGTGAGGAGGATACACAGAGTTCAAATAAATTATTTTAAAAAGTTAAGAAACATATTACTGTATACTAATGATGCAACTGCATTCTTTTTGCATTGTCTGTCATGGGATCAAGGGTGAACCGCAGAATAGGAGCATCATATAGAGGTGCCTTGCAGAAGAGTAAAATGAGAATGAGAAAAGAAAAGGACATTTGAGAGTCAAGGTAAACATGGTGCGCGAGGAGTCAGAGTTTGGAGTATAAACTGGCATACAATTTACTAAGGGCCAATCTATTACAGAATGATCCCAGACAACTAGCTTCATCTACTCTGAATGATTGATAAATAGTTTAACTGTGACCATTATGTCCACAACCACTTTGGATTTGGTATTTGGGCCTCTAGACTGCACTCCACAGCCCATGAGGACCCCCCTAGATGATGCAAAATGATTAAATTAATTAAAAACACCAACCATATCCTACAGACTACTGCAGTCAGTCACAAGCACAGAGACTTATAACAGGAATAATACATTACAAATGAAAACTGAACAAATATAACATTGTCTCCTAAAGGGACATAACAATCCATGCTCCCAGCAAAAGGCTTTTAAAAGTGACATAAGTGATTAATAATCAGACATACAGATTGGTTTCACAAAATGGTCACCCAAATGGAAAGCAAAGAAAAAGGCATGGAGAATAAAGACACAATGGCTGCCTATGACACACATTATGAAAAAACTATTCCATCCATCACCTTTCTGTTGTTACAGTTTTTTTGTAAATGTTTTTATTAACAACACAATTTGCAATATGAAATAGTTAACAGTGGAGCTCTCAGCATGTTACTGACATGTGCAGTGAACCATCAAGATACATGTTTAGTATTTAAAGATCAAGTACATCATACAGATCGACAGGCTGTTTGAGTTGCCCCCTGATCTATGAAGAAATTGGGGGGAGGGAGAGAGGAGGAAGGTAAGGAAAATAATAGTACAATAGTGTGAGAGCTCTACGGTCTGTGAAGTTTAAATGATGGAATACTGAGTCTGCACCCTCATATCTCACTTGCGGCGTTGAGCAATGCTGCAGGCTGGCGTGGGTGTGTGCCCCTATGTGGTGACGACAAGTGGACGGATCTATTAGTCACCAGACGTGCCATGTGTGCAGGAGTAGCGGTACGACTGGATCCCTGGAGAAGGTTTGTGTGGTCAGGCGGTCATGCATGAAGGGGGGCCATTGCAAGGGGTGCGTGGAAGTGGCGCAGGAGTTAAAAGGAGTAATCTGAGAGTGTGTGCCTCGGCTCCGGTCCACTTCATAGCACACAAAGCCATCCCCGAATCTGTGGGGGGAGCGGGAGACTTCCAAGCCATGGCTATGTTCCATTTAAACAGAACGAAGGCCAGGTCGATGAAGCGGTGCCAGTGTTTATCTCCCTTCGCCCGAAATCGCAATCCTAGTAGACAGGATTCGGAGGTGGGGGTGAGAGGGTGTGTAGACAGCTACGCCACCGTTGAGGTGATTCTACCCATGCCTGTGATAGTGGTATTTGCTTTTCTTACAGTTGACCCCCTAAGTGTGATGGGTATGCCCAGTCTTGGGTCCCGTGCTCACTGTGCCAATGGAATTAAGCTATACTTGGCTGAAGAGCCCATAATAAGGGCAAAACCAGTCCTAGGTTGCTCGTATTTTTTGTTCAGGGAGCGCCTGGCTTGGCAGTTCGGGCTGGATAGTTTCCATTGGAACAGCGTCAATGTTGACTTGCATATGGCTGGGCCCAAACTGAGGTGGCATGGTGGGTGCAAAATGATGGATTGGGATGCGACCCAGCGCGATTGATAGTGGCAGACATTAATTAAAGCATTTTACCCATCACCTTGTTGTTGTTACAGTTGATGCCCTAAGTATGCCAAGACATGGGTTGTTATGGGTATGGTCACTGCCCAACTCATTGCACAGTAAAATGAAGCACAATTATGGGATGCGCCATATGAAGCAATAAATGTAAGCGTAATGTAAGGTTCACCCTATGTAAGTGTTTCCATGATGACATGCTGAATACTTTGGGGCTGATTACGATGGCGGCCGTAGGCACCTCCACAGTGCTGGCGGGAAACGTTCATTTAGTTACTCCTGCGGTGGTCCTCGCGATCGCCATATTACAATGGGCAAAGATAGCCCATTTCCCGTCCGTCGCAGTGTTTCCGTATCTGCCAGAAATATCTTTCTGCAACGGTGCCGGAGGGAGCCAATAGAGAAAGCCCGCCGTGCGGAATGACGTTCCGACCGCCGATCAGATCACGATGCGTGAAACAACCCATCAGAACGCAGCAGAGAAACCAGCTCATCAGAGATGGCGGAAGCACAACTGCGGAGGTAGAAACTCAAGTCTGAAACACCGCTACACGTTCCTGGCCGTCATGGATCCTGCTCTACAAGCCCTGCCGCTGTTGTACCTGATCCACTGCCAGCAGATAAGACGCCGTCGCGATCAACACCACAGGTAAGTTTGAAACATATCCCCGCATACAACCCCTGTACAACAACAACAAACAACTGCCGCGCTGAAATACATGTCCTGTCTACATCAGACACCCTGGTGGAGACAGGAACATAGTCGAAGTACCCATGTCTTGCCCGTGGGTAAATTGTCACCGCTGTATCGGGGCACCCATCTCCATAGAAATGATGGCATATATCCCGGTTGTGGCGGTCACGTCACCGAAGCGGTGAAGCGGCATAACACTTGCCCACAATGTTGTAGGAGTCCAGCACATTGTCCCAGGCAAGCAAGATCCTCATTACAACCTCCACCCCACAAATTTTCAAAAATAGGCACCACTCAGCACAACATATCTGCAGCAAGAAGTCATGTGCAGGCACATTGTCAATAGTGACATCTCATTAGGATCATCAGCAATTGTATAGCAACAGGAGTGAGGGATGAGGTAAGAGTCCCTTCAAAAGGACGATAGTCATCATTGCAGCCAAATAAGGGTCAGTCCACATACAATGTGGAACAGAGGAGGGCAAAGCAACCAGATTGTGTATGTGTACATGACAATAGTCCAACAAGGTGTTGGATGAGTCAGAGAGCCAAGGTAGATGACACATGATTTGAAACACCACTGCCACATAATCACAGTTCAGCACACACCCCAAGCAGACATTGGTAGGCTCATCACATACAATGGCCGACCATACCACATAATGACAGCCCATACACAGTACAAATTTACTGACTCAAACAGCAAACTCAAAGTGTGCATTTGACTGACTTGTGTACTGCTGCACTAAATGACACCATGTGAGTATGTCCTGTACATCAACAACACAGACTACACTGCCACTTCACAGAATACCTCCACACCATAACTCCACCTCAACAAAGTTAGCACCAACTATAAAGTATTGAATGAATGCCAAAGTGTCAGGAAGAGTCCATCATGACAGCAGTAAACTCTGACCTGAGACTCATGACAACTCTCCTCTTCCTCACACCTGCCTTCCACTCATGTAAATAAAAGTGAGTAATTGAAGAAATTGAGAGTCCCTGTGCAGATTAACAACCTTGGAAATGGGCAGTCTGCATGTTAAGCCCTTGATACAGCTCCCACACTCTTACTCTGGCTCACACACAAACCAGAAGTCAGCAGCACTGTGTGATAAAAAGTAAACTATTCTAAAGTGGAGGGCACAGTGCAGGAAAAGCATGGAGAAATGACTGGTACCATATGTACATGGAATTCAAGAGGTACCACATATGACACTACACTTAGGACATCAAATAATACATGGGTGGCACAGAGATGAAAATTGTATGAAAGTAACATCTGTGCAGTATCCCTGTGATACAGCAATGCAAGTAATGCATTGGACCAGAATGAGATAAACTGTCACAAGCCATACAGTGACCAGCCCCTCATCTGTATCATCTAATATGACATGTGTATGCCACCAGCACAACACTCATGGCTCACAGTGACATTCCCTGACTGTCAAACTCAACTATGACCTTCACACATACCCCTCATCTACCCATCTTCCACCTTCACCGCTCTACACCTGGGACAATCTCCGATAAAGGTGAAAATAAGGTCCTATGAGTTCCCTGCTACCCAATGCTACACCCTATTGTGTATCTAAAAATGTCTAAGTTCCACTCAGGGATGTCTGATCCATTGCTGACCTCAAACCAATTGCTAAATACATGTATCACAAAACACACCAAAAGAAGTCCAACAAGCATGGCCATGTGTAGCAAAAGAGTGGATAGGCAATGTGATCCCAGACCACCCTGGAACAGATAACGTTTCTCCCCTGGCCAACTGCACAGACAGCATAATCCAAACGAATCCAAAAATACATGAACAAATGACAAATCTAACCACAAACTTTGTGCATCCAGACAAATCAGCCAAGAAAGCCATAGACACTCCACTGGTTACAAAGTGAGCATGGTGTCAGTGTGTTGCACAAGCATTCACATGCACAATCCTGACAAGTGACTGTTCAAATATAGGAGGCCATAGCACAATTGTGCACACAAAACAAGCTAGCAAACAAGACTCCACATTGCCACATGCAACATGCACACAATAAATGCACAGTACAAATTCAACACCCATCTGAATGCATTCAAATACACAAACTCCTCGCACACAATGTCATGCTAAAAAAACATTACACACACATGGACCTGTCAGTTGAAAGAGCCAACACAGAACAAAGACTGCATCCCTCAACAACAAATTCCTAACACATGCACATCCAAACATATCACATAGCAATCTCAGCTGGCCATCAGGGGTGCTCACACCTGGCAAGGACAATGCAGCATCCACTGACAGCAGTACATGCACAGTAAGCCGTGTGTGAACACCACTAAAACCAGTATCACACATATCTGATTTCACCACCATGAACTTTAACATCACAATTCATCACAACACACAGATCACTTCAGACTCAGGATAGGTAGCAGTACCTCAGGAAACACCTACACACTTCAGCTATCACCTACTGTGGCACAACTCAGGCAAATGCATATGCATGGAACCTGACCAGAGGACTGTGCTGGAAACTCATCTGTACTGTACATGAGCAACCATGACTGTAATCAAGTAGAATAAAATAGCACATGACAAATTGTGAAACAGTGCTGAGGGGCACAATGGTTCTGGACACAGATCATCCTCCCACAGTATAGTGTCACACTTTGGAGTGGTGGGTAGGGTCAAACACTGGCAAGGCATGGAGTGGAACATTTTTGACTGCAGTGGTGGATACAGGAGTATTGTACAGGTAAGGAGTGTACAGAGCAAAAGACATAGAGGAGTAACTCACAATGTGTAGGCATCAAATAGTCTTCTTTGGGCTAGTCTGAGGGCTGGCTGGACCTGGTGGAGTAGTTGCACGGGGAGGCAGAGAAATGCTGGGGGTAGGCTCAGTGGCTGATGGTGCATGTGGAGGGCTGGGTCTCAATTGTTTGGGGATCCGATATCCACCAAGTGTCTTTCCACAAGTGACAAGTGAGATGGCCCCAACAGCCTCCCTCTTCCCCGAAAGGGTAGCAGGTGGTGGTGGTGGATCTTCACGGGGAAATTTACCGGACCTGGTGGTATGCTGGGGTGTTGGTGGCCTTTTCCCCTGCCTACCCTATTGTGGAGGTACTTTCCCCTCTTTGCTACCTTCTCTACGCTTCACAGGGGTGGTGGTGGAAGTCTTTGCCAAACCAGCCCTCTGAAGGGGGGTGGTGCCAGTAGTGGCAGGCACCAGGTCCACGGCAGACAGGGCAAGTGTTTGGGTGGGTTTTGGATCATGTGTGGAGATGGGATGGCGCTTAGAGGGCGAGGAATGTAAGGTATGCAATGTGGATGCATGTTTTTTATCCTTATGTTTCTGAGTGTCCTGTGATGTGCTGATTGTGGTGCCATCATGTGTGCTTTTGGTGTGCTGTGGAGATGGTGTATGGTGTCTACATCGCTTGGAGTGCTGTGTTGTGTGCTGCGTGTGGATGACTGGGTGCCTGAGTGCTCTGGTGTGTGTGTGCTCTGGTCAAGTGGGGGCACTGGGAGTGTTAATGTTAATGTTAAATTGCATTTATAAAGCGCTAATCACCAAAGGTCTCTAAGCGCTGCATCATGGATCAGACAGTCCAAAGTTCTTTCACGCCACTGAACTCAACATGGAACAGCATAAGCATGGCCAAATGCCTCTGTGAACAGCATCGTCTTGAGTCTCCTCCGGAACGGAAGCAGTCTGGCTTCCTTACGCATACCATCCGGTAGCTTGTTCCAAATCTGGGTGATGGAGACTGAAAAGGCTCGGCCTCCGAAAGTGGCCCTATTGAAGCGAGTGTGGTAGTGGAAGGGACAGGAGCAGGACTGGGAGATTTGGACTGCAGAATGGCTGCCGTCACTGTGGAGGACAAAGACTGGACAGTTTTGTGCAGGCCACCCACGTCCGAATGAATGCCCTCCAGGAACGCAACTACCTGTGACAACTTGTTGCCGTGATCCTGGAGGGCATTCAGGAGCACAGTCTGACCCAACACAGCTGCAGCAAGATGTCTATGGCCTCCACACTAAGGGCAGCAGGGGAGACAGGGGCAGGGGTGCCTGGTGGGAAGGAGACTCTACCCTTCTTAGGGCTGCGGGCCTGGATAGCACTTGGGGGAGCATCAGGAAGGGTGGACACAGGACGGGGTGTGGCGGACGAAGAAGCAGTAGTTGAACTTCCTGTGCCCGCCACCACCGAGGAGTCACCACTGGAGTGTGAAGATGTTGAGGTTGGTGTTTCAGGACCGGACTCCTCCAGGGCACTGCTGTCCCCCTCCGAGGCGCTGGCCCCCTCAGTGATGCTGTACTCCTGGGGACCAGTAATGCCAGTAGCTTCCCCTACAGTGTCGGGCCCCTCTCCTTCCCTGCCCTCGGTAGATGCTGCAAGAGACAGAGACATAGGTTGACTAACGTGGCCTGCTCACAAAAATTTGCTATACAAACAGAAATACTTGCACTGAAAGTCCCACATCCAAATTATCCATGTACTGTATGCATATTACTGGCATGATCAGCTGATGCATGTAAACATGCTTAGTGGACAGTCATGCTCCATGTTGCATTGACACTGCCAAATTACTGTACATGTGTCTACATCTCAACATCACATCCTATCGTCTGTAGGCACACCTACATGCCAGCAGGTAAGAGAGCTAAACATATAAATATGTTGTGTTTCTCACACTTAAAGTATGAGTTCACTGAACCCCACAAATACAAACAGACACCTAGACATTGTTAAGTGACATTACCTCCTTACATCCACTATGTTTGCCAATGAAGCACAACTACTGTTTAACAATGGTAACCACTATGTAGATGTATTAATTAGATGGAAGTCCACACAACAAATCTCCCAATGCACCCTAACATGATGCTCACTGCTGTTCACTGCCAGTTGATGTCTCTGAGACTCACACTGCTGCATTTGTCGCATGGACACACATTGTGTGGGGATGAAGTGCTACTAAGCCTTGTGTACTAATGTTGTCACAAAGATAATGCACAATAGAATGATTTGGGCAATGCGATGCAAGGCCTTTGTGTCTTGTGACATGTCACATACCAACACCATTTAAATTGCCTGTAAAGCCGTCAAGGGTCCAAGGCAAGAGAGTGTCTTCTGTGGATGAAGCAATGAGTGTCCTCCATATGGACAGCTAATGTGTGCCAATACCTAGGCTCTGGTATCTGACATCCCTACGTTGTGCCGAATGATGACATCCATTACACATCAATGTCTCAAGAAATCAATCACTGATTGGAAGCCGTAGCCACAACTTCACCATGCATTGATGCATATGGACACACCTCCACAGTGCACACATACTGAGAACTGCAACTCTGAGTGACAATTTTTTTGGCCAACAAAATTCACTGTACAACACCTCACTCACATCACAATTTGACACACCCACTGATCATATCCAACCATGTGAAGCCTAGTGCCAAAACAATCTCACAATAGACACGTTTAGCTATATTGCTTCAAACTTTCACTGTCTAACCATCACAGACATGTTGCCATGAGCACAAATATCAAATGCTGATCAGCCAGTGCATCACTGCAATCATCACCATCTACAACATCAGCAACTATGTGCACTTGCTGTCACTGTAGCAGGAAATTACTTCATGTGATGGCATGCTGCTGTGTCATTTAGAAAAACACAAACCATGGGACAGGTGTAACCTCTGCTAACATACTGCACCCTGAGTCCACATATGTGCGTGTCTCTATCCACATACACATCATCACATGAGCACACTATTGTGGGATACACACTTCACACAACGTCTTCTCCTGTAGAGGAATATCTCAGTTCAGACAACATTCACCAGATGGTAGATGAAAACATGTCAAGAAAAATTGCTATGACACCATTCATGTATTTCACACATGAGTACAAAATGTTGTACACATGCAGAACCTCTGCACTCACCACTGAGGCTACGTAGAAGCCATTGCATCACACTAGAGACATCACAGAGGTCCTGCCTTGCTCTTGGCTGGGATTAATGCAGTCACTCATGCGCAAAGTCACACTTAGCACAATACTCACCCCCAACTTGCTGCTGTTGGGCCCTCAAGCGTCCATCCAGCTCTGGCTGTGTCACTGCCAGGATGCTGGCCATTAGTGGGGTCATGCTCCTGCGTGCCAACCTGCCACTTCGAGGGACCAGCCCAAGCGTCATTTCTGTGACGTTTCTGCTGAGGCGGCAGATGGCGGCAGATGTCATCTCACCTCTTGTGGCAGTGTGAATGGAGTCGGTTTGAGACCCCCAGGGACCGCACCTTGTGGGCAATGGCCCTCCATATGGCCTTACGCTGATGGACCTTGAGCTATAGTCATGGGAGACAAGAAGAGGAATATTTTTAACACTGTGAGGTGTACTACTGTGTGCCAGTCCAGGAGCATGTAAACACATAGCACACAGATATATCAATGGACAGTAGAGGCCATAGACCATGTCACATAGTACACTTGGAGCAAGCCATCTTATTACAATGTAAACATCTATGATGATGGACACACTACCTGCCCATCTCATACACATGTAGAGTGCCAGTACAGAAATCAAGGTGAAACTGGGCCTCATCTGTGATGCACTATGTGAGTGAGCATGACAGACAATACACTGTAAATGATGTGTAGTGGTCAGACTCACTGTGTCTTACACTACACACCCCTTAATGTCCTTGACCATTGCATAGCTACACATGTCATGGAGGTCACAATTAGGTACCTGATATTACATTCTCCCACTCTTGTCACAAAGTGTAGGCCTGTCCTCTGTACTCCTCAGGCCTCTAATTGCTGCTTCATAAATAGAAGGGTGGACAACACATATGTTTTTCTAATTCATTTTAGTGATGGTGCCTTGATACATTGTGCATTTACTTGACAGGCCTGAGGGCTATTCACTGACGAAAATAGTGGTCCATCACAAGAATCACATGTACGTACAATGAGAATGATGACACAGTGCATACACATGTAAGACTACACATAATGGAACCAAAAGAAGGATGACATGTCCACTGTACATTTAGCAGATGTGTGAGAGGAGAGTTGCCACCAATATAGACAGATACAGGGTTTCTACTCCTGTGCAGACTGGCCACATCTCCATAGGGTCACTATCAAAGCAGTACACACATTAATCAGTACCCTCTGGCCCTTCTACATTTTGCATCTCACAAATGATCATATGCACACTTAATGAACTCTCACATGACATGGCACAGGGAATGTGTGTTCAGAGTGAGAGTTCCTCAAATCAGCAGTGTAACTGTACAACTGCTAAACCACGTTATGTCCATATCATCATTGCATGCAGTCATGGATCTGGGGGAATAAGGCTATACACATCATTTACGTGGAGTCATGATGCTAGGCAGTGTATCACACATTTACATGACCCATTCTCAGAACAACATGTGTGATGTTTGGCTTGAATAGAGCTGCACCAGTGTCTATGGTGCCATCCTCCCCACATACTCAAGTGCAAAACGTTCTACGTCATGTACAGCCCATGCTGATAGCAAAGTCTGAATGCATCAACGTTTGCTTGCACTCACAGGCACATACTACTGTACAGTAACATAATGTGAGCATTCTGAGCACTCTAAAACATTTACTCAAACACTTACCAGTACCTCTGGAGCACCATATAGCCGCCCGTACTGGCCAAGGACATCGTCCACCAGGACCTCCAGCTCCTCTTTGGTGAAGGGACGGGCCCTGATGTTCTCTGTACGAGCCATGACTGGGTCCAGAGATGAGGTACAGCAGCAGTTGGTGGTGATGAATGGCAGGCAGCAGTGGCTGTATGCAAGTGACATGTGTGGCTATCTCACAGACATTTATAGGCCCCTAGGGTTGTTCCATTGGTACTCTGCTGATGCAATTGGTCCGCCTGGTTAGCATCTTTCAGTTGTGGCCAATGCCTATGTCCGCAGTGGCGGAGCACGCCTACCGCGATGTTTAAACTGAAAGGCACTACTGCGATGGCGGTTCCCATTGGCTGCAATGACATTCGCATAGGTGGTGTCACACCGCGGGGGTCAGGATGTCTCTACCACAATCCTGCATCATTCAATTGTGGCCAATGCCTATGACCGCAGTGGCGGAGCACGCCTACCGCGAGGTTTAAACTGAATGGCACTACCGCAACAGCGGTTCCCATTGGCTGCAATGACATTCGCATAGGCGGTGTAACACCGCAGGTGTCAGGATGTCTCTACCGCAATCCTGCATCATTCAATTGTGGCCAATGCCTGTCACCGCAGTGGTGGAGCACGGCTACCGCGCCTGTAAACACATTGTGCATTAGCATTCTCGCTTTGCGAATTGCATCACTGATCACAATACATTTACCAAAACTAATTTAAGCTTGTTGTAAAGTGAATTGAGAGTGCGACATTTAACTTAAGTATGCCCACACATGTCATGGCAGTACACGTGATTAAATGCATTGGTATATCCGTAATCACATCACATTTCATCCATGTGGGCATGTATATAGATTTCATGTTGAATTGGATATCATTTTTGTGAACATGCCAATGTGTGTAGTGCAAACTCCTCCCACAGTCATGATGGACTGACCACGTAATGTGCATACATGTCTGTACACAGTGCTGTATTAATTTTGATAGTTGTGCAGCTTACACTCACTGGGCTCATTTTGTAATGATGTTGTGCTCAGTGTGACTAAAGCTCGAGGTTGTGCAGTAACAGCAGCTACATACAACTCAGCATTGATGCTGTTAGCCACATGTGCTGTGTCAGCTACACACAGGGCTGGGGACACATGATGTATCAGTGTACCATATAACATACATATAGTCTGATTTAGATTTGACAGTAGTTATTTTTTACATCCTGGCTACATGAATGACTACAGGAGATCAAGGTGTCTATGCATGTCACTTGTGCATTAAGCTGTTTTTATAGTCCTGTCAATGTTGTGGTTGTGTTAGTCATTAGGTAAGCTGTTACCCACATCTCATCTTAGACTCATTTTTACATGTGTCCCCTGCCAGAAAATGTAGGAGACGACCACCTCTGTATCGGCCTTTCCCAGAGCTGGAGACAATAGAGGATACCAACATCATTAAGAAATTCCGTGTGAATCGCCTTACCCTTCAAGAGCTATGCGCTCAGTTGGAGCCCCATTTGAGGCCTCAGGGAATATATCCTACAGCTTTGACACCAACAGTAAAGGTGATGGCCGCGCTGCATTTCTTTGCCACTGGGTTGTTTCAATATTCAGTGGCCATCGCAGGTGGGATGTCTCAACCTATGTTCAGCATGGTGTTGCGTGATGTCCTGCCGCATTGTTGACCTTCAAGGGCACATGAATTGGCAGATGTGAAGGGGGAATTTTATGACCTTGGTCACATACCTAATGTTGTTGGAGCCATTGACTGCACACACATTGGACTTGTTCCACCACAGGCACGTGAGCACATCTACCGTAACAGGAAGCATTACCATTCAATAAATGTGCAAGTGGTATGCCAAGCGGATCTGATTATCTCCCACATATGTGCAAAATTTCCGGAATCTGCACATGACTCCTACATTCTGCGTAACAGCATCATCCCACAATTGATGGAAAATCTGCACCCGGAGCGTGCATGGCTTGTTGGTGAGTGAGCTGTGTCAAGTAGTGTGCTGTATGTGTGACATGCTGGTCTCCTCAAATATTTCCATTACAAACTTGGTCTGTGTTTCTCACAACTAGATGACTCTCCGTACCCCAACCGACCTTGGTTGCTGAGCCCACTGAGGAATCCAAGGACACCAGGGGAAGTCCACTTTAATGATGCCCATGGGAGGACACTTCGTCTAGCGGAGCAAGCTTTTGGACTTCTGAAGGCTTGATTTCGGTCTCTGGACAAGAGTGGTGGTGCACTACTCTACTCTCCCCAAAAGGTGTGTCAGATCATAGTCACCTGCTGCATGCTCCACAGCCTGGCCTTGCGCAAAGAGATCCCCCTGATTCTGGATGATGATGATCAGCAGATGTCCCCCGCTTCAAATCCACACATGCCCAGTGACGATGATAGTGGTGAGGAGAAAGGTCTTGACCTGCGTCAACAGCTTATCGCCAACTACTTCTCTTGAGTGTAAGTTACAATTGAGCAACTATGACTGTGTCTGTTTGCTTTGCTGTTAGTGCCGAAGCATAGATGATGTGTTGGGATGCTGGCTGTTGTTGGCACACTGCTAAAGGATAATGTGTGTGGCACAGTATTTTTGTTTACACTTACCTCATGTCTATGTTGATGGTGTTGGTCAGTGTTATGTGGGATGAATATTGTACGGTGGTGACTAGTGGTGTGTTGTTGCTGTTATGCCATCATGTGACAACTCGATGTCATCTTCTTGTGTCTTTCTAGGTTCCTCCGCCCCATCAATGTCTCGTCACAATCAAAGCTTGTGGTACATTAGAATCAGAGTTTACATTGTACATAGTGTGATAAACATGGAAATGACACAAAGGCATAGGTGTGTAAATTGTGTTTATTTTCTATTGGATTGTGTTAAATTTAAAGTGAATGAAAAGTTAGTTGTGCATACTGAGTGTATGAGTTGTTAGTGATGGTAACAGAGACAAATAGAGTAGTCACCACAATAATGGAGTTACACTGTCCAACAAACTCCTGCCATCAACACTGCAATGTGGGATTGGATAATCAACAAAGTCAATGTTCACATTGGTGACATCATGGCTGTCTCAGCGACTTGGCTTTGGTTGGTGCTTTGCCACCTGATCCTCCCGTGGTGTTTCTTGGATGTCCCCTCTTGCGTTTGGCAGGGGGGCCTCTACTTCAGGCTCAGAGGTGTCTGAGGAGTCATTGTCTTGCAGCTCACCCCTCTCTGTGGCTGCAGCTGAGGTGGTGGGAGTGTCAGCAGGCTGGCCACTGGAGGGTGGGTGAGCCGTCATTTGAGCAGCATGTATGTCCCTCACAACACCCACAAGCTGGCCCATGAGATCCACAAGTTATCCCATTCGTGTGTCCATGGACCTCTGCAGCAGGCGGGGCTCATGCAGTTCCTCTACAACCTGGCCCATCTGTCCCTGGTTCTGTTGGTACGCACCAGGATGCTTGCAACGGTGGCCAGGGCTTCTGTCTCAGTGTCCTCATGTGATTGTCCCTAGTTGCCCTCCCACCTACCCTGCTGACACAGAGCTGTGGTGTTGGCTGTACACGTACCCGTACACTGTCCCCAGCATCCTGGGCTTGGGTGGTTGTGTTGGTAACCACTGAGCCGGGGACAGTGTTGCAGGCAGCGGTGGTGATGATGGAGGTGCCTGCAGCACAGGTCGTTGTAGCAGGGGTCAGCATAGTTGTTGTCGCTGCTGTGTTGCTAGTTGTGGTGGTGGTGGGGACAATGAGGCCCTGAGACGGAGTGCGCCCTGGCAGTCCTGAGGGGCCAGGTTGTTGCTCCGCATCCGAGAAACGTACAGAATCAGCATCAGAGAGTTCACGTTCCAGGGGGGGGAACTGGCTCTGCTGGTTGGTGGTGTTCTCGCCAGCTGTTGATTCTGAATCTCCTGTTGAACAGAGGTTGATTGTCAGTTAAGTACACTCCACATCCTTGGTGACCCAGTTTTGGATGTTTTAGTTGATACGCCAAACTTTTTACATTGCAATCACCTGGTATTGGTAAAAGATTATCAGCATCATGACATGATGTAGAGGTGCACACATTACTTGTTATTAGTCCGACATGTAAATAACAACCATTTGACATGTACAGATAGTGTGTTTACAAGGACATGTCGTCATCTACCAACTTTGTGCACATCCACTTTGGTTTATGCTGGGATATTGTAGACTTTTCTGAGGATCTGTTTCAACTATGCCAAAACTTCCTAATGTCAGTTTGTCATTTTTGTTTGAAATCATGTGGTTTTGTTTGTTTGACAGATTGTCCATGCATGTGTTGTGGTCATATGAGCGTTCATGCTTTGAAACAATGGGACTTACACAGTGCATTGTGTGCTTTGCATAATTGGGCATTGAATTTATTTGCATGGGACTTTGTGATTCAAATAGTGATTTATGTGACATTTACATGGGCTTAGCTGTGTGCGCACTGGATGGGACATATGGATCTGTACAGAGTTGGCTAACAAGTGAAGGATGTGGTGGTCATATGGCTCCACGCACTTTTGAGAAGGATGACAGGGTGCGTGCGCTGACTACCTACCTGTTAGGTGGCACTGTGGAGGGAGATGGCTGCCACATAGCTTCTAGGGTGGGGGAGAGTTCCATCCTGCTCAGCAGTGAGGCAACTGAGCCTGGTGGGAGTTGTAGTGCTGGCTGCCTGTCCACACCCCCCCTCTCCCTGTTGAGAAGGCTACCTCCCTGTGAAGTGGAGCAGAAGAAGGTAATAGGTTACACATGGCTCTTGGGTGGGGGAGTATTCCATCCTGGTCAGCTGTGAGGCAAGGGGGCCTGGTGGGAGTTGTAGTGCTGGCTGCATGTCCACACCCCCCTCCCTATTGAGAAGGCTACCTCCCTGTGAAGTGGAGCAGAGGAAGGTAATAGGTTACACATGGCTCTTGGGTGGGGGGAGTGTTCCATCCTGCTCAGCTGTGAGGCAAGGGGGCCTGGTGGGAGTTTTAGTGCTGGCTGCATGTCCATACCACCCCCTCCTTGTTGGGAAGGCTACCTACCTGTAAGGTGAAGCATAGCAATGAAATGGCTGTCACAGGGTTCTGGGTGGGGGGAGTGTTCCATCCTGTTCAGGGGTGAGGCAAGAGAGCATGAGATGGCTACCTACCTGTAAGGTGAAGCATAGCAATGAAATGGCTGCCACAGGGTCTGGGTGGGGGGAGAGTTCCATCCTGTTCAGGGGTGAGGCAAGAGAGCATGAGATTGCTACCTACCTGTAAGGTGAAGCATAGCAATGAAATGGCTGCCACAGGGTTCTGGGTGGGGGGAGTGTTCCATCCTGTTCAGGCGTGAGGCAAGAGAGCATGAGATGGCTACCTACCTGTAAGGTGAAGCATAGCAATGAAATGGCTGCCACAGGGTTCTGGGTGGGGGGAAGTGTTCCATCCTTTTCAGGGGTGAGGCAAGAGAGCATGAGATGGCTACCTGCCTGTAAGGTGAAGCAGAGGAATGGAATGGCTGCCACATGGCTTCTGGGGTGGGGGAGTGTTCCATCCTGCTCAGCTGTGAGGCAAGGGGGCCTGGTGGGAGTTGTAGTGCTGGCTGCATGTACACACACCCCCTCCCTGTTGAGAAGGCTACCTACCTATAAGCTGAAGCATAGCAATGAAATGGCTGCCACAGGGTTCTGGGTAGGGGCAGTGTTCCATCCTGTTCAGGGGTGAGGCAAGAGAGCATGAAATGGCTACCTACCTGTAAGGTGAAGCAGAGAAATGAAATGGCTGCCACATGGCTTCTGGGGTGGGGGAGTGTTCCACCCTGCTCAGCTGTGAGGCAAGGGGGCCTGGTGGGAGTTGTAGTACTGGCTGCATGTCCACACCCCCCCTCCCTGTTGAGAAGGCTACCTACCTCTAAGATGAAGCATAACAATGAAATGGCTGCCACAGGGATCTGGGTGGGGGAGTGTTCCATCCTGTTCAGGGGTGAGGCAAGAGAGCATGAGATGGCTACCTACCTGTAAGGTGAAGCATAGCAATGAAATTGCTGCCACAGTGTTCTGGCTGGGGGGAGTGTTCCATTCTGTTCAGGGGTGAGGCAAGCGAGCAGGAGATGGCTGCCGACCTGTAAGGTGAAGCAGAGAAATGAAATGGCTGCCACATAGCTTCTGGGGTGGGGAGTGTTCCATCCTTCTCAGATGTGAGGCAAGGGGGGCTGGTGGGAGTTGTACTGCTGGCTGCCTGTCCACACCCCCCCCCCTGTTGAGAAGGCTACCTCCCTGTGAAGTGGTGCGGAGGAAGGTAATAGGTTACATATGACTCTTGGGTGGGGGGAGTGTTCCATCCTGCTCAGCTGTGAGGCAAGGGGCCCTGGTGGGAGTTATAGTGCTGGCTGCATGTCCACACACCCCCTCCCTGTTGAGAAGGCTACCTCCCTGTGAAGTGGAGCAGAGGAAGGTAATAGGTTACACATGGCTCTTGGGTGGGGGGAGCGTTCTATCCTGCTCAGCTGTGAGGCAAGGGGGCCTGGTGGGAGTTGTAGTGCTGGCTGCATGTCCACACCCCCCCCTCCCTGTTGAGAAGGCTACCTCCCTGTGAAGTGGAGCCGAGGAAGGTAATAGGTTACACATGGCTCTTGGGTGGGGGAGCGTTCCATCCTGCTCAGCTGTGAGGCACGGGGCCTGGTGGGAGTTGTAGTGCTGGCTGCATGTCCACACACCCCCCTCCCTCTTGAGAAGGCTACCTACCTGTAAGGTGAAGCATAACAATGAAATGGCTGCCACAGTGTTCTGGGTGGGGGGAGTGTTCTATCCTGTTCAGGGGTGAGGCAAGAGAGCATGATATAGCTACCTACCTGTAAGGTGAAGCATAGCAATGAAATGGCTGCCACATGGCTTCTGGGGTGGGAGAGTGTTCCATCCTGCTCAGCTGTGAGGCAAGGGGGCCTGGTGGGAGTTGTAGTGCTGGATACCGGTACACATCCCCCCATGGACATATTGCTAGCTACCTTTGAGGTGAATCAGAGGAAGGAAATGGTAGATATGTGAGACATGTGTTAAGAAGATTGTGTTGTACATAAGTGCATTTAGGTCTAGAAAGTGTAGCTTTAGAGTTGTTCAAGACAGTACATGTCAGTGTGATGGGATACATTTGTTGGAACTTACCAGTCTCCACTCCCCCAGCTTTTCCTGTGAGACTCTCTGGATTCTGGATGCCAAGCACCTTCTACTCCCATTCAGTGAATGTATGTGTTGGAATGGGAGGGCCATCGCCAGCCCCATGAGCTGCCTCATGGTTCCTTTTGGCACGGTATTTCACCCTGATCTTTAGGTCATGCCACCTCTTCTTGATGTCACGCAGTGTGCGTAGGGTGGTCCCTACTGCATTGACTTTGTTGACTATCCTTTTCCACATTTGATTTTTTCTGACTAGTGGGGTCTGTTGGACCATGCTTCCAAACAAATGTGGTTCTACTCTAATTATCTTGTCTACCATCACTGGCAACTCATTGTCTGTGAATTTAGGCAATTTTTTCTGTGACATGGTGCGTGATGTGCAAATAAGTGACAATTGCAGGTAGGAAGGTGGTGGTGGAGATGTGTGAGGTGTGTGTTGGAAGTGTTGGTGTGGGTGGTTATGATGGTGTGTTGTGTGATGATTTGCCTCTCCTTTCAGCTGTGGTGTATGGCCCTTCACTGCTGGAGTTCTGCAAAGGATGATGGTCAGGGAAGGGGTTGGTTTTATACTCAGCTATGTGGGTGTGTCAAAATGAGGAATACCTGTCAGGTGTATTTTCCATGTTGACCAGGGATTTTATTGGTTTTCAATACCTTGGGGGTGTATCATTGGGGCGTGTCAGATGTGTTTGAGGGCAGCAGAGAGAACAGGCACATTTGGAGGCCTTGTTGTGTGGTTGCATTCGTCTGCCATTCATCTTTTAGCGCGACCGCGGCGGTCGTAATGCAATGATCGTTATGCAAGCTCTGCCATCTCATCATAATTTCACTTGCGGTCATTTCACGTGAGGATCAGCCTTTTTAAAGCATTCCGCAGCTTTTCCGTTCGCCGCGGTCGGAATATCCGTTTTTCCGGAGGTGGTGCATGCTTTATTGTGAAATCCGACCGCCGTGGTCGGATTTTACATTCATCGCATTGTAATGTCATGGCCGGTTTTGCAGCGGAACATGCTGGCATTTTTTTTCCGGAAGCACGGCGGTCGTAGGGCTTTTCCGTCCGCCATCGTAATGACCCACTTTGCTTTTACTTAATGCCCAGAAACGGTTAAAAACTAATAGGACATTTTCTGCACAAGCAACAATCAGAACTCGCTGTAAACACGAGTATGCTAATGGAGCATTCACCGGCATCCTCCTACACATGCACACGTGTATACTGTCAAAACGTGCTACACGTGTAGGGAAATCAACAGCGGTTGAGCGTGGGTATTTAAACCGCTCCCGCTCTCCAGCCTTTGCTTAGCCTCGTTTATCGGCACCACTTACCTGGCTCCAGATCCTTGTTGGCGGCGGTCTCTGCGGGGGTTCCTCTTCCTGGCTCCGTCTTTCTCCGGCTGCCCTCTCTTCCGGCTGGCGTCCCTCCCCGGCGTCCCTCTCCTTCCTGTTCCTCGGCTCAGCTACCATGGATCCTGTAATGGAAACACAAGGGAAAAAAGGTCAGAACAGTAAAACAACGATACCAAGGTAAAACAGGCAAGTTGCTAGCATACCGGTGAGTGAAAACTTTCTTTCTTATTTGAGCGCACAGTGAGCGGAACATTCGAAAAGAGTAAAGACAATTCTGGAGAATAAAGTGACATTATTGAGACGCAGTAGAATTCAGGACAAGTGTTATGGTGAAGACTAACTGTAATTATGGTGAAATGCAAATCTAAGTAAGAGTGACATTGGCAAACTGATCGTTCATTCAAGAACATTCATTGACATTTTGCTCGCTGTGCAACCTTTTATTTTATTTATGTTTCTTTGAGTAAGTTATTTGATTTGTGTCATTTCAGAGAGCAGTGCAATCTGAAACTGGCTGCAAGATCTACAGATGGTAAGTTTGAATTACATATGTAATGATTAGAGGAAATGGAAACAGAGAGATGTTGTCAGAGATATAAGTCTTAATTCTCTTTTATAGGATGATCATCCTCCCGTCAGAGACAGCTCTTTAACCAAAGGTAAAAGAAGTCATACTCAGGGAACAATGTCTTTCAATTGCATAAAACTATCTAGCAGTATTAAGTAGGATATGTAATGTGTGTTACAGAAAATATATAACGTACTCTGAGTAATTCATGTGATTGGTCACATGTACTTTCTTTTCCTTTGATGCTCAATTACAATAAGAAGAACAGTTTCCCTGAACAAGAGTTGTACACACCCTGAAATCCCTGAATACACGGATCTAAGGTTATTCCAAACATTCCGAGAGAGAAACCTTCCAGTCCAGCGAAGACTTCCGGTATCTTCATTTTTTCTTGTCTCTCTTTCTCGTCCCAATCCCCTTTCCCCCTGGTGGCTTCCGGATTGGCTGTGTGTGTTTCTACTTATTGCTGTTCCATTAGTCCCCAGAGGACTAGGGGACTTATTGTTGCCAAAGCAGAACAACATGGAGTGCAGGTGAGTGGCCTGTCATAACATGGGTCCCGTGCTCACTGTACCACTGGAATCAAACTATACCCGGCTGAAGAGCCCATAATAAGGGTTAAACCTTTCCTAGTTTGCTTATATTCCAGTTCAGGGCAGACCTGGCTTGGCAGTTTGTGCTGGACTGTTTCCTTTGGAGAAGGAACAAGATTGATCTCCTTATGGCTGGGTCCAAACTGAGGTGGCATGGTGGGCGAAAAATGATGGACTGAGATGCGGCCCGATCGAATGCCAGTAGCGGAGATTAAATCAAGCTTTTCAACCACCACCTTGTTGTTGTTACAGTTAACGCCCTAAGTATACCCAGACATGGATCCCGTGCTCAGTGTGCCACTGGAATCAAACTACACCTGACTGAAGAACCTATAATAAGGTGAAACTGGTCCTAAGTTGCTTGTATTCCGATTCAGTGAGGATCTGGCTTGGCAGTTCAGGCTGGAGTGTTCCCATTTGAGTAGGGTCCAGACTGATTTGCATATGGCGGGGTCCAAACTGAGGTGGCATGGTGGGTGAAAAACAATGGATTGGGATGTGGCCCAGAGCGATTGCCAGTGGTGGAGATTAATTCAAGCATTCCATCCATCACCTTGTTGTTGTTACAGTTCACGCCCAAAGTGCCATGGGTATGCCCAGACGTGGGTCCCATGCTCACTGTACCACTGGAATCAAGCTATACCTGGCTGACGAGCCCATAATAAGGGTGAAACTGATCCTAGATTACTTGTATTCTGGTTCCGGGAGGACCTGGCTTGGCAGTTTGGGATGCACTGTTCCCATTGGAGCAGGGTCGAGACTGATTTGCATATGGCTGGGTTCAAACTGAGGTGGCATTGTAGGCAAAAAACAACCAAATGGGATGCGGCCGAGCGATTACCAGTGGTGAAGATTAATTCAAGCATTCCATCCATCTCCTTGTTGTTGTCACAGTTGACGCCCTAAGTGCAATGGGTATGCCCAGACATGAGTCCCGTGCTTACTGTGCCACTGGAATCGAGCTATACCTGGCTGAAGAGCCTATAATAAGGGTGAAACCAGTCCTAAGCTCCTTGTATTCCGGTTCAGGGAGGACCTGGCTTGGCAGTTTGTGCAGGACTGTTCCCATTGGAGCAGGGTCAAGACTGATTTGTATTTGGCTGGGTCCAAACTGAGGTGGCATGGTGTGTGAAAAATGATGGATTGAAATGCAGCCCGAGCGATTGCCATGGAAGAGATTAATTCAAGCATTTCATCCATCACCTTGTTGTTGTTACAGTTGATATCCTAAGTGCGATGAGTATGCCCACACATGGTCCCGTGCTCACTGTATCTGTGGAATTAAGCTATACCTAGCTGAAGAGCCCATAATAAGGGTAAAAGCGTTCCAAGTTTGCTTGTATTCCTCTTCAGGTAGGACCTGGCTTGCCACTTCATGCTGGACTGTTCCCATTGGAGCAGAGTCAAGACTGATTCGCATATGGCTGGGTCCAAACTAAAGTGGCATGGTGGGTAAAAAACAATGGTTTGGGATGCGCTTCGAGCGATTGCCAGAGGCAGAGATTAATTCAAACATTCCATTTATCATCTTGTTGTTACAGTATGTGGCAAGCAAAGAAGGAGGCATTGAGAACTTGGACAAAATGGCTACCCATGGTGCGCACACACACACACACACACACACTGTCAGGAGGTGAGGAACGATGTAGAGTGGAGAAAACTCTCATTGTACCGTGTTAAACTAGAAATGTTCCTGCTTACGCATTATCCTATGTAAGTTAGCATTCGCAGCACCATTTTCTATTTAGGCGCCATTTTGAATCATGATCGAAACTAATCCTTTGCTATTTCTGAGAAAAGGCTTCTGCTAGGTTTCATTTCTCCAAGGTTGGGTTTTGCTTCACTAATGAATAAACTGTTCTTATTAGCGCATACCTTTCTCGCTAGATAGAGGCCTTCTCCCACTTGTCTGGTGACGGGCTCGACTGGAGCAACCTTGGACTTTGATATTTTGTATGAGATATGAGCCCTGAGATTGTTTTTCTCTCTTTTCCATTGCCTTGCAGCACCTGCCTGGAAAATTCCATTATGGGCGTGTTCTAGCCCAGTTTTGAAATGTACTAAATGTATCTTTATGCGTGTTGATTTCAGTCCCTCTGCAGCACTCCTAGCGACTGGGCAGACTGGGCTCCGCTCTGAGTGTATTCTGAATAAACAATTATTGGTTTGTATTCTCTACTGTCTGACCGACTCTTCATTTGGTATGGAAGGCTGAGAGGTGGTCATTAGTGACCCGAGTGACCCAAATCGGGCCACTTCCTTCAGTTGGCGCCCGAACAGGGACTCCTTCGGGTGAGTGACCCATCCCCTTTCTGTGGATGGAGGGGAGGTCGAGGCCATCGTCGGGTCGGACTGACGATTCAGGGATCCCTGCACGAGAAGTATCGATTGCTCGCAGCTGCCCCTTCGGTCCTGCCGGACGGTGCCTCGCCCAGTGGTTATCCCGACTGGAGTCCTGAACGGCGAAACCCTTGGATCTGACAGTTTGGTCTGAAAAGTCAGCAGTGGAGAATCGGTTCGTTTTGTGCTACTCATATCAGTTGAGTTTGTTTCGGTTCTTTTTGGATATGGGACAATTGTGGTTTGAGTTTGGTACGGTCTGAGGACCGTCTTTGATAATAGCACATGAAATTGCTTTGCCAGGCAAAAATAACGAATTTGTTTTCCTTTTGAAAATATAATCACAAACACAGAACCTGCTCTAAACCGGGACACACATCTTGAGCATACCCCAAACCATTTCTTGGCTCTAACAATTAAGTACCAGCTATTCAATGCTGTACACACTGGGTGCTCCTATCCCTAATTTAAATTTTTTTCTCATACGTGTCTGACCCCAGTACATAAATGGACTTATATGTTTCTCACACTCAAAGTTTTCACATCACACTAAACAAAAAATGTGTGGAGGTAATGGAGGCACCTCATGGAAACACCACCATGGGAGCTACTGATAGGTTCTCATCAGTGTGCTCTGATTTTCATCATTGGCAGGCTCCACAACCATAAAAAATAATGTGAAAAAATGTGCACAAATAAATTGAAAGTGTGAAAAGGTAAAACACGCACTGCGAAAAGCATTCGCGTGCCAACCAATCCTGACCCCCAAAGCAAAAAATCCCACTCTTTTTTGCTCTTATAAACTAAAAACGAGCTAAACAATCACTGGCACAACCATCAACTTTTAATCACTGCCGTGTGTTTGCTCACTTTAAAAACAAGACATACTGTCACACTCCATCAGTTCTTATGGAAAGCCAACATGTTTCATTGCCTTTTAACAGATTTCCGGCAATTTCTTCAGGGCTAGGGGTCAGTCCTCGCCACACTGAAAGTTCAGTAATGTACCTGGGGATAATAGACACAGACAACACGCAACACACAGTTAGGCACAGCGCACGATTAAAATCACTCTACGCAGCGCGTATTTTTATATGACTTACTGCTCACATGTACGGGATATTTACCCAGTAGTTGCCCACACTTTGCATACCGGCAGCCACCGTTTATGGCGATGTGTACGCGTCCACACTGCCACCACGTAATTACTAGGGTTACTATCTGTCAACCTGGAAAAAATATATAGACCTTGATTACTGGTGGAATAACACGGATATTTCGTTCACAGTGTAATCCGGGATTCATTCCACTCACATATCAAACACAATTGTGCCCTGCCCCTCCCCCTTGGAACTCCCCCTCCTCCTCTCTGGCCTGCCTGGTGCTGTCCTAAAAAAGAACGGAAGAGTGCCCCCAAATCCTCGTTAGATCTCTCCTGGGGGTTAAACCTTACTCTGCCCTGATTTGAAGTAGAGGGTTGGGCACTGATCTCGTCCTCCTCGCTACTAGTATTGTCGAAGGTCCAGTTCTGGAGTGTCCTCCTACCCTGGCGATGGCCACCCCTCTGGCCTTGAGGTTGGTATACCTGATCAGTTGAGGACTGGTAATATTTATCTTCTGTATATGGAAAAGCCCACTCATGCGTGTAACGTTCCAAATTTCGTTTTAACCCTTTGATTTTTTGGTTAACCATATACGCCTTATATTCTCCCAGGTCACTCTGGATTCTTGCAAGTTGTTCCCTTGAATCAATAATGGTAGTGTCAACCTTAATGGCCTCCTCTAATTCAAGTATTTCTTTAAGGAGTTCCTCACTCAGCCTCTTGGCCGTGTTAATAATGAGGATGAGCCAGTCCTGGGTACACTTATTAGCAATATAGCTCCAGTCGACCCGGAACCTTTTATCCTCAAGAAAGATTTTTGGCTCAAGACGTACTAGTAAACTAGCTGGTGCTGTCCCTGCCCGTAAATATTCTGTCATCAACGCGCCATGAAGCGCAACCCTAATCTGGCATTTCTTCAGGTTGCTCAACTTATCCCACTCCTCTCGGGCTGTTGTAGTGCCAATCAAGGGAGCATCGGGTAGTAACGATGGGCCTGACAAAATAGAAGCTATCTGATCTTCCGAGAAAGCCAGACAATTCCTATCCATGCTTAAAATTCTGTATTATTCGAGCAGAAGTCATGGACTGTGCCAACCAATGTGTAACGTGCGTCTCACCAAGTCCTTGCCTCGGTTATTAAATTAAAAATAGCTCTCACGGCTGATCCGCCGTTCTCAATATCTTTCACAAAAGGAGCTAGGGGTGTAAGCACGAGCGAGGCATGTTCCATTTGAACAGGGACGTTAGTTGCAGCCTTTTCCTCACGAAAGGAGATGATTGAAACGGGGTCTGCATCTAAGTAGGCATATATACGTAGATTACTACCCCAAATTGTGTTTGATATGTGAGTGGAATGAATCCCGGATTACACTGTGAACGAAATATCCGTGTTATTCCACCAGTAATCAAGGTCTATATATTTTTTCCAGGTTGACAGATAGTAACCCTAGTAATTACGTGGTGGCGGTGTGGACGCGTACACATCGCCATAAACGGTGGCTGCCGGTATGCAAAGTGTGGGAAACCACTGGGTAAATATCCCGTACATGTGAGCAGTAAGTCATATAAAAATACGCGCTGCGTAGAGTGATTTTAATCGTACGCTGTGCCTAACTGTGTGTTGCGTGTTGTCTGTGTCTATTATCCCCAGGTACATTACTGAACTTTCAGTGTGGCGAGGACTGACCACTAACCCTGAAGAAATTGCCGGAAATCTGTTAAAAGGCAATGAAACATGTTGGCTTTCCATAAGAACTGATGGAGTGTGACAGTATGTCTTGTTTTTAAAGTGAGCAAACACACGGCAGTGATTAAAAGTTGATGGTTGTGCCAGTGATTGTTTAGCTCGTGTTTAGTTTATAAGAGCAAAAAAGAGTGGGATTTTTTGCTTTGGGGGTCAGGATTGGTTGGCATGCGAATGCTTTTCGTAGTGCGTGTTTTACCTTTTCACACTTTCAATTTATTTGTGCACATTTTTTTACATTATTTTTTATGGTTGTGGAGCCTGCCAATGATGAAAATCGGAGCACACTGATGAGAACCTATCAGTAGCTCCCATGGTGGTGTTTCGGTGAGGTGCTTCCATTACCTCCACACATTTTTTGTTTAGTGTGATATGAAAACTTTGAGTGTGAGAAACATATAAGTCCATTTATGTACTGGGGTCAGACACGTATGAGAAATTTTTTTAAAATAGGGATAGGAGCACCCAGGGTGTACATCATTGAATAGCTGGTACTTAATTGTTAGAGCCAAGAAATGGTTTGGGGTATGCTCACGATGTGTGTCCCAGTTAAGAGCAGGTTCTGTGTTTGTGATTATATATTGTGAGTGGGGGGCGACCTGCGCTATATCCCTCTGCAGCTTCTTTTGTGAAAGATTCCTTTTGAAAATGCCTGGAACCAGTAAGTTTTTCTCTTTGTGTTGTCGTTGTTGTTCTGCAGATGATCGATTAGAAGAAGCCCAGCCGGCGCCTCCAGAAGGCACTCCTAATTTTGATATGTATGTGAAGCATGGTCTTGGCCCTATTATGTTTAGTACATTATGGCACAAATATACAAGGGACAATGCTGAGTTACAGTGGCCATTGACGGGCACTTTTGATGAACAAAAGATTGGGTTTTTACAGGAGCAGTTACTTAAAAGACAAAGTAGACAGTCTATGTTTGATTCCCTCAGAACATGGCAGAAAGTAGCTAGGCAGAGATGACTGAAGATGGAAAAAGATGCACGGAAAGGGAAGATGCAAACACTGACTCAAAAAGCTGTAGCATATGATAGAGAAAAGCAAGAGGCAGGAGTTGAATGTGAAAATAGGAGGTTTCGGTTGCATATTGATAAATCTTATTTGGCCCAAGAGGAGAATGATACTTTTATGGAGGAATTGTTGGACACTTGACCCCCACCTCGCTGTTCCTTTACAGTTGCAGCAGCCTGTTGTATCTGCTCCGGCTGTTCCCGTATCTACAGTTGTTGTTTCGACAGCTTTGGCCACGGCACCCTCTGCTCCTTCTTTGCCCTCGCCATCTTTGGCAACTATGACTATTAGCACACCTACTGTCTCGACTCCTGTATCCTCTGTTCTCTCTCCTCCGGTACAAGCGCCAGCGACGATTGTACCTGGCACTTCTGTTACCTCCCCTACTATGGTTTTCCATCCTCCGACTTCTTTGAGTACTGAGACGACAGCACGCGGATTTGAGGATAGAGATTGGACGAAATTTAAGGAGCGAATGGGCCCATTAGTGCAGTCTGGGGTGGGGATGAAGAAAGACAAGTCATAGCTAATAAGGCTGCGCAGTGGGGTCCTAATCCCATTTATAGTGTGGAGGATGTTGAGATTTTGAGCCCTTTGTACAGCAGCATGCTCTTAAGCATATGTCTGCTACGTTGATTAGTCTTTGGCAGCAACACTTTGGGAATGATGCGCCGCAAATTCTATATGATATTAGAGATCGTATGAATGCTAGCGGTTTGGAGCCCGGCCAAGTTTTCAGGAATGTTACAACGTTGATTGCTTATAGGGGTAGGTTGCATGAGAAGACTCCTACCCCTGTGTCTCAGTTTCCGATGCGAGAGGTTCATCCTATATATCACCAATAAATACCAGAGTTAACGGATCAGCGTGGTACTGTCACCAGACCGGGTGTGGCGGCCCGTTTTCAGGAACAATGGGTTTATACTCCATGGAAAAGAAGTGAGGTTTTATCCCTTAAGACTCATTCGCCTGATCCGAGAAAAAATCCCACTGCTTATTACAAAGAGTTGACTGAAGCTGCCTCCTCTACTGTAATGACCCTTGCTGATATTGAAATGTTTTTTGGTCTTCTTGTTCCGGTTGATATTTGGAGACAGGTTCATACTCCGGATCATGTTGCGGAGTTGGGTGGTACTTGGGACCAGATTAAGGGATGGGATCAGGAAAGGAAGCCAGGTGAAAAGCCTCGAGCTGAGAGACTTGCTTTACCCGGTCGTATTATTAAATATATGCATTCTCTTATTCCGCCGAAGAAAGTGAGTTGGGATAAGCTGACGGCTTGTCGACAGAAGGATGAAAGTGTGTCTGATTTCTTCACTCAGTTTGAAGATACGTTTCTGGACTATAGTGGGCAGGATATGTCTGTTGAGGGAGGAGTTTGGTTGTTTGTTGACAGATTTGTTTCTAATCTGCTCCCGAAATTGCGACTCGTTTGCAGGCGTCTGAGAGTACTTGGCCCACCTATTCCCCCTCTGTTATTTTGAATATGGCTCAATATTATGAACACAGTGACCAAGAGGAGAAGGAGAAGACAGATAAAAAGCATGAGGAGTTGAAGACGAAGGTGTTGTTACAGCAAGCGTTCAGGGGGAATGGTAGAGGACGTGGTGGTCCTGCCAGACAGCTTCCACGCACTAGTAGACAGCCGACCACGGCACCTTATTTTGATGACCCTCGCGATGGACAGTATTATCATGATGATTACGATACGGATGAGGTGACAGGGATGTCTTACAGCTAGGACAGCCAGGGACAGAGTGAGGGACCAGTTCTGATACCTGTATATCAGCGTGGCCCTTATGTCACTGCGGATTTGCAACCTTGGCTAAGGAATTTTGGGTGGACACAGGTGCGACGAAGAGTTCTGTTTCTTGACATTTGGTCCCTGGGCGGCTCTGTCTGGCCATAATAATGTTTCGGTAGATTTTTCAGGTGTACCGGTTGTAAGCCCCATTTCTCGACCCCTTGCATTGACTGTTGGTCCTTTTACTGTGGATTGTTCGTTTTTGTTGACTTCATATTGTGGAGAAAAGTTGATGGGTTTGGATTTGTTGAAGAAATTGCATGCTACTATTTATTGTTTCCCGGAAGGTGTTTATATGATGATGGGACCAAATGTGAGCACTAAAGAGTCTTTATATCACCCTCTTCCTGTTGAATTTGCTAATGTGCCATCCACATTATGGGCGACGGGTGATACAGATGTAGGACTATTGCATATACCACCAGTTTCGATACAGGTCAAAGATAATGCTATTTTGCCTCGTATTCCTCAGTATAAGATACCTCAGGCGGGAGAACGAGCCCTTCTACAGATTATTCAGGATTTGATAAAAAAAGGTGTAGTTGAAGAGACGTCTGCCAATATTTGTAATAGTCCCATTCTTCCGATTCTTAAACGGACACCCTCCTGATGATCAGGAGAATGTTTATCGTTTTGTGATTGATCTGCGTGAAGTTAACAAGATTGTGGTCCCCCAGTTTCCGGTGGTTCCAGATATAACCACCCTTTTGACAACGATTCCTTCTACTACTAAATTCTTTTCTGTTATTGATTTGAAAAATGCATTCTTCAGTATTCCTGTTCATCCAGATAGTAGATATCTGTTTGGTTTCACCCTAGCTGGTAGGGGCTTTAGGTTCTGTCGAGCTCCTCAGGGCTATACAGAGAGTCTGAGTATTTATAGTCAAGCTTTAAAGAGTCAGTTGGATTCCCTTTCGCTTCCCTCAGGTAATGTATTGGTGCAGTATGCTGATGACTTGCTCATCGCTTCTGACACTGAACAAGGTTGTAAAGACCGTACAGTTAAATTGTGGCTGCATTTAGCTCATCATGGACATAAAGTTTCCCTTTCTAAATTTCAGTATTGTCGAAAGGAGGTCACCTATTTAGGTCAAATACTGTTGAAGGAGGTAGGAGGTTGACACCTGAGCGTATTAGTACTATTGTTAAAATGCCCATTCCACAAACTCAAAAAGATGTACGCGCTTTTATAGGTATCACTTCCTACTGTCGCCAGTGGATACCTAGTTATTCTTGCTTGCATTAACAACGAAAGAAGTACATGAGCCTTTGCCCTGGACACCTGAATGCCAGCAGTCTTTCGAGCAATTGAAAACTGCGCTTTGTTCGGCTCCCGTGCTTGATACACCTAACTATGGCAAGCCGTTTGTGCTCTATGTCCACAAGATGGCTGGTTGTGCGCTTTCTGTCCTAACACAAAAATTTGGGTATAAACAACAGCCGTGTGCTTTTTTCACTGCTATGCTTGATCCTGTCGCGAGAGCCCTCCCGAGTTGTCTAAGAACGGTTGTGGCTGTGGCCACTTCAATCAGACAATCGGCTGGACTCGTACTTGATACTGATCTCACTGTTATGGTACCCCATGCTGTGGACACGCTTTTGAACAAGACAAAGACACAGCACCTCACCAGTGCACGTCTTACAGGCTATGAATTGACATTGTTTTCTAAACACATTACAATTAAAAGATGTGCTACTCTGAATCCAGCCACGTTACTACCCCTCCCTTCCGAGAGCGATGAAGTTGACAAACATGATTGCATCTTCCGAACGGAGGAAGAGACGAAAGGACGGGTAGACTTGACTGATGTTCCCTTATCTGACTCACAAGGGGAACTATATGTTGATGGCTCTTGTTTTAAGTTATCAGATGGCACTACGACTTCAGCCTACGCTATTACCACACTGCACACGGTAGTAGAGACATCACAGGTCCCTTATCAGTCGGCTCAAGCTGCCGAGTTAGCTGCCCTTATCCGAGTTTGTGAATTGAGTGAGGGACTAGTTGTCAATATCTATACTGACAGTCAGTATGCCTTTGGGGTCGCGCATAATTTTGGGCGACTCTGGGCGGAGAGAGGGTTCTTTACCTCGCATGGCACCAAAATCGAACATGGGCACCTTATATTGAGGCTTTTGTCTGCTTTGACACTCCCCAAGAAATTGGCAATTGTGAAGTGTAGCGCCCACCGGAAGGTCACTGAGGATATAGGTAGAGGAAATGCTTTTGCAGATCAGACAGCTAAGGAAACGGCCCGGACAAAGATGAAAAGAATGTTTGTAGCAGGTCCAGCCAGGTGGGTTCCTGAGGTTGTCATGTTTGAAGATGCCCTTGAAAGTGTAAAGGAAATACAGAGTGAAGCCATGATAGAAGAATTAGCGGTGTGGTAGGAGAGTACAGCACAGTTGAATGATGAAGGGTGTTGGATTGATAAATCAGGGAAGCAGGGATGGATGTTGCCAGATGCATATGTTCTTCCTGTGGTTACTATGGCCAATGGTCCAGCTCATATTAGTGCTAAAGGAATTTGTAAATTATTAGATCCCGTATGGAGGAATGACAATATCTCTAAGACAGCTGCACACTTAGTGAAGTACTGCATGGTATGCATGATGCATAATCCTGGGAAGGGTACCCCTACACCGCCTGGTAATTTTGCACCACCCACCTTCCCTTTTGAAGTCCTTCAAATGAACTACATTGAGTTAGAGAGATGTAATAATTTGAAGTATGCTTGCTGGTTGTATGTGCATTCAGTAAATGGGTTGAGGCTTATCCCATTAAAGACAATATGGCCATTACGACTGCAAAGGTACTCCTGAAGGAGTTCTTTCCTCGTTTCGGCTTGCCCCGAGTTATTTGGAGTGACAACTGGAGTCATTTTAATGCAAAAGTAATTCAATTGATTTGTGAGGGTCTCCATGTTAAGCAGAAATTCCATGCTGCCAATCATCCACAGTCAGCCGGTTTGGTTAAGAAGTCTAATGGTACTCTCAAACTTAAATTGGCAAAAATTCAGGAGACAACAGGGTTACAGTGGCCAGATGCTTTACCATTAGCACTTTTGTCGACAAGAACGACAGCTCATTCTAGAACATGATTGTCACTGTATGAGGTCGTGTTTAGACGCCCGGCAAACGTCTGGGGCATCCCGAGCCCTCGTTGGCATTCTGACATTGAGTACCCTATGTTGTTGGATTATCTTGGCCAGTTACCAGAAAGTCTACGTTCTATTCACCAACAGGTTCGGGAGTCCTTCCCTTCTACACCAGAGGGACCCGGCCACGACATTCAGCTTGGAGATTTTGTTTGGAGCCGCGATGGAAGGGGCCTGAACAAGTCCTACTGGTGACGCGGACTGCGGTAAAGGTTGCTAGCCGTAAGAACTGGGTGCATGCCACCCATTGTAGGAGGGTTCTTCTGCCTCTACCCTACGATCAGTGGGTAAGAGACAGCTTTGGGGACTCCGAGTGTGAGCAAGTGCCTCGGTTTGTCCCATTCAGCGATGCCCAACTTATTTGGACTCAGACGAATAAGGAAAATGACGACTTGTTAAATGTGGCTGTTCCTCCAGAAATACGAGCTATTCAGGAGCCGTTGTTCACCGATCCTACAGTGTCCGGGGCTACCGGATATATGATTTAACATCTACTACTTTAACAACGAATTCCTAAACCACGAATGCTAAACCACGAGCAAAGTCAAACCACTACATTCTTAACAACGACTTCCTAAACCACAAATATTATTCAATTGGCTCATTACCCGAATATACCACTGTGTTCTTAAAAAAACGCACGTTTGAAACACGGAAAAAAAACATGTAATTAAATTAGACATGATTTTTATAATAAACAATTTTAAGTAAAGAATATTTAAAGTAACAAATTAACAATTAGATATTCGTTTTTTACAAAGACGGGCGAATTACAATAAGACATTAATAAACGCTTAAAGCTACTGTGTTCTTGTTAAATACGAACACTGGTTTGCTATGCAAGTACACCCCCTGCTGGTCAAACAAGATGCTGGATTTGCGGCAACTACTGGACAGTCGCGGCTCCTGGAGGGAGTTCCGCCGGGCGGTGACGTGTGGCGGGGGAGAGGCAGGGTGGGGGGTAGTAAAAACCGGAATCCGGCCGAATCCAGGTAAGTTAGCAAATAAATAAATAAAACGAATTTCGTAGCTCGCGCTGCATCGCCAAATGCGATGCAGCGCGCACTACGAAATTCGTTTTATTTATTTATTTGCTAACTTACCTGTGTTCAGCCGGATTCTGGTTTTTACTACCCCCCACCCTGCCCCTCCCCCGCCGCACGTCACCGCCCGGCGAAACTCCCTCCAGGAGCTGCGACTGCTACTGGATGCAAAGTCACAGTTCCAATGATTTCACTGGAACTAGAGTCCTATGAAAATAAACTTTGAAAATTAAGCACATGGTGGGTTAGACTGTGTGCAAAGTGATGAGGCAAGAACATGAATAAGAAAACAAACTGTCTCAATCTGGATGTAATTCACTCGGTTTCAAATTAAATACGCTATAAATTGAACATCTTCTGTGGACTGGTGTATAAAAGAATGCCTATAACGCTCACCATTCCTGAAAATGGTATTAAAGTAAAAATCGATTGCACGTGTGGCGGGAGAGCGAGAAAGAAAGTGCCTGTGAAAGAGTGGACATAACTCACACTACACTGTGGTAAAAAAAAAAATGCTTCTCGTTGGCACCCTATTCACGCTAACAAAATGGGTGAGAGCACCTCTGGGTGTACAGTATCTTGTCCCCAGTTGGACTGTCCCGCACCCTGTGAATGTCCAGTAAGGCCCTGAGAGGTTCACGCTCCACTGGGTAGCCCAGGATGTTGCATAGAGTGTTGAAAGTCGTTGTTCGTGTATGTCGTTAATGATGTGGTTCATAGAAAGGTCGTTGTTTGGAATTCGTTGTTCAGTTCATTCGTTGTAAAGGCTTCGTTATTAAGGCTGTTTCCTGGGGCTACCAGGTACAATTCGCGCCCTCGGCTGAGGGAAAGTGCATCCAAGGAGAAAAGAGATTAGGGATGGACTGTGTAAGATAGGCTGTACTGAGTTATAGTACCAACGGAGATCTATTGAGCATGGTGAAGGATTTCTGCTTACTTTAGTTAGTTGTTTAACACTAGATAGGGCAGACCAAAGTATACCGTGGAGGTATACCATCATGATCGGCGTGGGATACGAGCTTAGGACAGAGCAAGCTCCACCGCCGGTGCTCAAGAGCGCCAACGTATTGATGAACAATAGGAGCCTGTACCAGTGACGCTCTGATGGACACTGGGAACTTGTATATTTTCTTTACATTTCACCACCATTTCACCATTCGTTATGCATCCTTTTGGTAGGTTGGTTGCTGAGGAAGAGCAGCCAGTGATTCTTGTTGCCTTGCATAATGTGATGTGGACCCCCAAGAAGAAAATAATGTGTGTTGCTCTTGTGGTTTTATTGCTAATAATATTGTGCGGGTTGTCATGGGTTTTGGAAAATGATCAAGATGTGTCTTTATATACCAAGGATAAAGTTCTTTCCCCGCCAAGAAGGAAAAGAACAGCCCCAAGTAATGTGTTTTTAGACGCGCACAAGAGATTCTTTGGAGATGGGACCGCTTGCTACCCCACTGAGTCCGTCACTAGTTTATGGACTGCATACCCATTATCTCTTGTGAACTATACCTACACTCGTTCAGAGCAATTTACTGAAGGGAAAGGAGTTTTTGGTTTTGGCTATCCAGGTCCTTGTCTATATTATAGAAAGCCACAGGGAATGGGTTATCCAAGGTGTGATAACAACACATATTGAGACAACTTTTACATGGAAGAACAGAATGTCACATTGGTGGGTTGGCAATATAAGGAATTGATAGTTACCCAGGAGGCTGGCTATTATCCTACTTGTTGCCCCATCGTGAACAGTATGGACTCTTCTTTGTATATCAATTGTTCTGGGATAGTGCTGTACAAAAATACAATACCCCTGGTGAATGATAAAGATCCAAGTACGTTTGGCATGAACACCAGATATGCCGCAGTAGTTTACGAAGGACCGATTTATGCACACTCAGGGTTTTATTTTCTGTCCACCGGTACTTATTCTAATGTTCATAATGGTACCGACGATGTCGCTCTTGGGATGGTGTTACCCTTAGGTGTGCCCTGTAAGTACGCTAAGCCCAATGTCCGCTGGGTTAAAAGGACTTTGACCAAAGAATTCTGTGAGGGAGTGACTGATATAGAGGTGAATAACTATAGTAATGGAATAACTTTTGGATATATCCTTTCCTCTATCTTCACTTTGGGTGGTACCTCTATGGCCCGAGGTGAGAAAGCCAGAGAATATTTTGGGTGCAAGTTGCAAATATTATCTAACACGAACGTGGTTGCTTTACGCGACATCACTACTCAGTTGGAGAGTATGCGTGTCAGGAAGGCTCTCTCAACTTGTCACAGGAGCAGTATGACGCTGGTCCCAACGCCCCTCTCAGGACCCCCGCCAGTCAATTTACTTCAACTGACAGTAGGTGCCAAGGGGGGAAAGGGGAATGGGAAAGAGAAGAGACAGCCCAAGCAGATTTGAATTCCTTCCCGAGTCTCGCCTCTGGCTTCTTTCTTCAATGTTCTTTTGAAAAGTTTCTGTATATCTCAGGAGGAAACCTGCATAAAGACAAGATTATACATAGACTCAATTTACCTCCTATTGCTACTCTACTGGTATATTACTATTCCTTCAAAAACAGTATTTACCCAATTTCATCCTGGACTATTGCCTCTCTTCTGTTCTTGTGCTTCTTATTTATTGATTATTCATTTCTTTCTTCGTAAATTCTACTATGCTCTCCTTCTTCATTTATTGTATGCACATAATTGTTTTCTTGTCATATCAGCATGCTCAATGCACAATTGTATTACTTATTTTAATAATAAATTATTATTTCCCTTAACAAGATACTTGCGTGACTTCAGCTTTAATACTGGAAACTGTCTGAAAACATTTCAGGTAAGTGCAACTTCTTAAATAGTTTCTTTTCTCTTCTTCTGTTAGCTTCAAAATGCCATGTTTTATTGGTCTGCTTCTGCTGCCCGATATTCTTCTTGTTTTAAACGACTATTTATTTGTTCTGTTATTCTTTTAACTCTTATGCCTTTAAACTACTTGCCTGAGATTTGCGAGATAAGCAGAAAATGATTCTTTTCACAGACTGAGGGGAAGTGAGATAATTAACTCTCTTCACTCTTCACTTCACTCTGAAGCTTAAAATGAATTTAGTTAACTGAACTCAAAGGCAATTCTTTCTTTTAGTAAAACTCAGGGACTGGGAGATTTACCATTAGGCTCTGACAGCTGCTGTGGAACTGTATTTAATTATATCTCCTCACAAGCTGACTGAAAAATCACTTGGTTCACAAGAAGAAAAAATAATTACGGCAGAGAATGTTACTTCTAGCCACTTTTATTCAGGAACATGAATATCGGAGGAATACTGGGAACATATTTAAAACAACGAGCTATACGCCGATTTAATTACACGATGCCTCTACCCTGACTACCTTTCTGGACGCTCAGGAAACACAGCTGACTCACATGAATTCTTCAGTGAAGTGCAAAGCTCAGAGGCACACATTCCAAACCTGCATTTACTACTGCAACACTAGAACGCCCATGTTTTTGTTCTCTTCTAGCAGCCATCTTGAGGTTTCCTACTCTTTTCAGCCCATACTTGGATATATGTGCCGGCCTTTTTCCAATTTTGCTCAAGGTTAATTGGGTTCTGACAATGCGAATATATTCTGAACAGACTAGATACGCAGTGGATTTTATTCTAGCCAAGAGTGGTGGTGTATGCGCGGTAGTGGGCGACCAGTGTGTAGTCGCGATCAAAAATATGGAAAAGAATATAACTAAACACATATTAGACATCCTTGAGAACATCAAGGGAATGGAAAGTGGAAATTGGAGTTGGTCCCTTTTTGGTGGCTGGGGTTGGATTCTTGAAAAGGTGATTTACTTGATCGTGATATTGGTGTTCTGCTGTGCCCTTGTTCAGTGCCTCCCCTTCTGTTGCTCCTATTGTATCACCCTTCTCACTCCCAAGAGAAAAATATTGATTCATGATACCAATGCCGCAAATATGGTGCAGAAAGAGATAGACAACCTAATGCAGATAGATGAGGGCATTTTCGAGACTTCTTCCCTCCTTACAGTCTCCCTTCCCAATACTGAGAACATGGAATGCTCATAAGGATTTACTGTTATTAGTGTTTATGGTTTCTTGTTTTCCTGGTTTTCTGCTCTCCTCGTTGCTATTCGAAAATGTTTTAGCTCATGCTAACAGGAGGGTCTGTTAAACTAGAAATGTTCCTGCTTACGCATTATCCTATGGAAGTTAGCATTCGCTGCACCATTTTCCATTTAGGCGCCATTTTGAATCATGATCGAAACTAATCCTTTGCTATTTCTGAGAAAAGGCTTTTGCTAGGTTTAATTTCTCCAAGGTTGGGTTTTGCTTCACTAATGAATAGACTGTTCTTATTAGCGCATACCTTTCTCACTAGGTAGAGGCCTTCTCACACTTGTCTGGTGACGAGCCCGACTGGAGCAACCTTGGACTTTGTTATTTTGTAGGAGATATGACCCCTGGGATTGTTTTTCTCTCTTTTCCATTGCCTTGCAGCACCTGCCTGGAAAATTCCATTATGGGCGTGTTCTAGCCCAGTTACGAAATGTACTAAATGTATCTTTATCCTTGTTGATTTCAGTCCCTCTGCAGCACTCCGAGCAAACTGGGCAAACTGGGCTCAGCTCTGAGTGTATTCTGAATAAACAATTATTGGTCTGTCTTCTCTACTGTCTGACCGACTCTTCATTTGGTATGAAAGGCTGAGAGGTAGTCATTAGTGACCCGAGTGACCCGAATCGGGCCACTTTCTTCAGTCGCCAGGGCCCAGAAAACTGGCATGAGAACACACATTGAACATATGGGTGGGGGCGTTCATGTTTTCAGAGTATTCTATGTTGAAGCTCATGTTTTATAATGCCTTTCTGTTTTAGCACCGCGCTCAAGGGGACTACATGGCCCAAGAATCAGAGTGGCAGTAATCACACGCTGCTGGCCTTGGCGGGGCTTGATTATATGAAGGAACTCATGCACGCTGGCTAAGATGCGTAATTAATGATTTCCATTTGTGTCGGAGGAGCGTCTGGATCAACGCGCTGTGTATTTCTTTGTTTTTGCCGGCTCCCGCTGCCTGCCGCATTCTTGTCAGTGAGGAGGCTATGGAGGTTATTTTGCTTCTGGCTGACATCAGCAACGGAATGCCAGGTAGGGAAACTCAGTTTGAAAACCATTGAGACGTACTGTGTTTTGTTAAAGGAAGCGGAAGTCGTGTTCAAATCTTAGTTAGAACTTTAAAGCCCCGCTTGGTGCTGGGCTCGGGAAGTCATTTAATGTGGATCAACACAGCAGTATGCAAGGCATATTATTGTGGGTGTTAGGAATGGGGGTCTCAAGTTGGCAGGTTGTCACCCTGTCGTAGAAGGGACCCTTTGAAGCATTCCATGTAAAATACATTTAATCAGGAATAGCTGTTGTAATAAGTTTATTCCAATGAGAAGATCCCATCCAACAGGACACCAGACAAGGCTACAACTGCAGTTCAGCTTCAGCAATAACAAATTCTAAATGACATGTATTAAATTCCAATATGACATCAGTACATCAATAGCATACCAGGAACACAAGGATTCCAATAGCCTGATCTCATTTAAAGAGATACATCACACCCTTCTTCCTAGTCAGGATAAGGGAGATACACTACTAAAATAACCCCTGTTCATCCCCTTGGTAGCTTGGCACGAGCAGTCAGGCTTATCTCAGAGGCAGTGTGTAAAGCATTTGCACATAACCAACAGTAATATAGTGAAAACACTACAAAAGGACACCACAACAGTTTAGAAAAATATCCAATATTTTATATATTCAAAACAAGACCAAAACGATAAAAATCCAACATACAGTATCTAAAAATATGCACTTTACAAGAATAACCTTAAAATGCAGTTTCTTGAAGTCTGTAGCTCCGTCCGGTGCTACCGCAGTGCTGAAAACAACAGAATCCAACAGTTCTGTCTTACCGCGTCAGTAGTGGTGTCGGCAGACTCATAAACAATACCTTTTTGTTGCGGCCGATCACATTGGTGCGAGCCGGTCGTGGCAACCGTCGCGGTTGCGAGGTGAAGCGTTGCGGTACCCCCAAGTCGCAGTACAGGCAGCGGCTCGGTGACGGTCATCGAGCGGAGTCGGCGAGACCAGGGCTGCGGTGCGGAGTGAATGCGGTGCTCGTTGCGGTGCTGACAGATCACAGTGCAGGCGACAGAGCCGGTTGCAGGAAGCTGGTGTCGGTCGGTCCGGATTGCATTGTGGGACGGGGCGATGCGTTGTGAGACTTACGAGCAGTGCCCCCTAACCACGGTGCGGTCATGGGTGTTGAAGTCAGCGGGCAGCGACGGTGTCGGTGAGACCAGGGCGGCGAAGTGAAGCGAGGCATTGCCCTCTGCGGTGCCTTCAGGACACAGAGCTAGCGACGGAGTCGGTGACGGCGTCGGCTGCTTTCCCCATCTGTGGTAACTGAAACCCATGATTCCAGAGGTGGTACCCAGAGGTAAGTGAAGTCTTTGCTGTCCCTGAGACTTCGTGAACAGGAGGCAAGTTCAGTTTCAAGCCCTTGGAGATACTCAGCACAAGTAGAGAAAGTTCCGTTCAGTCCTTTCAGCAAGTTCAGTTTCAAGCCCTTGGAGATACTCAGCACAAATAGAGAAAGTTCCGCTCAGTCCTTTCACTGCCCACGGCAGAAGCAGCAACTTCAGGCCAACCCCACAAAGACTTCCAACAGGACGCAAGCTCTACTTCAAGAACTTGGAGAAAACTCTAACAGCAGGATGATGAAAGTACAATCCAGTCCTTTCCCTGCCCAAGACAGAAGCTGCAAGCAGCAGGCCAACACAGCAGAGCACGCAGCAAAGTGGCAGTTCCTCCTGACAGCTTTTCCAGCTCTTCTTCCTGGCAGGTTCCTTAGTTCAGCAGTAATTTAAAGTTCTGGGGTCTGGGCCCCAATATTTATACCACATTTTCGTCTCTCAGCTCAGTCCAGACCAGTTCTGTCCTCTCTGGTCCAACTTCCTGGCAGGAGGTGGAGACAGCATTGTGCAAGGGAGACAGGGCCTATCCAGATGCAAGGGAAATCTCCTCCCACCACTCTAAATGCAGACGAGGCCTATTCAGGTGCTAGGGAAATCTCCTCCCACCACTCTAAATGCAGCCCAGGCCTATTCAGCCCAGCATTGACTCATGCTGGAAAGGCAGGACACACGTCGACCCCCCTCCCAGTGGCTGTCTGAAGCGAACGCACATCCCCGGCTCCTGTCACTCCGAAGCCAGACAGTCAATCCACAAATCCAGTAGAGGCACACAGGATGGCTAAGCAAGAAAATACCTACTTTCTAAAAGTGGTATTTTCAAACACGGAACATAAAAAATCATCTTTACTAAAAGATGCATTTTTACATTCTGAGTTCAGGCATACTAAACTCCATTTCCCTATTTTGTCTCAATGAGAAGTTATGCTTATAAGATGTTATAAGCAAACTCCCATTCTCTCCAATGGGCCAGATAGCCTTTCCATAGTGAAAAACAAAATATACTGTAATTCACTACCACGGCATGTCACACATACCAGTACATGTCCTACTTTTAATTTACACGGCACCCTGCCCACAGGGGTACCTTGGGCCTACCTTAGGGGTGTCTTATATGTAAAAGAAGGGAAGGTTAGGGCCTGGCAAGTGGGTGCACTTGCCAGGTCGACATGGCAGTTACAAACTGCGCACAGACACTGCAGTGGCAGGACTGAGAACCCTTTTGAAGGGCTGCTTGTGTGGGTGGCACAACCAGTGCTGCAGGCCCACTAGCAGCATTTGATTTACAGGCCCTGGGCACACCTTGTGCACTTTACTAGGGACTTATCATTAAATCAAATAGCCAAATATGGAAACACCAATCCATAACCATGATTTAAAAGGAGAGCATTTGCACTTTAGCACTGAATAGCAGTGGTAAAGTGCCCAGAGTCCTAAAACCAAGAAAACAAGGTCAAAAACAGGAGGCCAAAAAGTCTGGGGGCAAACCCGCTGAAAAAGCCAAGTATAACAGTGGGACATTAAGAATCCATTGTATTGGAGCGGATCTGAGCCTTAAAACCTTTTCTGCATTATCGGATTTTTGTAATAACATTGCGAATTGCGAACTGCAACCTTTCCTTTTGTTGAGCTATTTTGTTTGAGCAGGTCATTCTGCAAAAGTCTTTCTTATGGTGAAGTCGACCAAAGTGAATCAAGAGTGATACTTGCAGACCCTGTGAATAGAGTTTTCATTGGCAAAAGTAAAAGCTGTGCCCGCTATATGTATTAAAGTTCCTGATCAAAGGTCAAATGTATATAGGTTGCTTAGGGGTGGGCGGAGCTTGAGGAGTTGCATAAAAACTCAGTGGAATTCCATGGAGTTCCGCTTCGCCCTAGTGTAAATGGGGGGGGGGATGTAGGTCAGGACGAAGGAGGCCCAGATGCACTGCACACTGTCAAAGCCTCAAGCGAGGCATGATGCAGAACTCCTGAAGCAGGCGGGTGCAGCTGCAGCCCTGATTCTGACATTACCACCACCCAAGACCTGAAATTCGCCCTCTTGTGCATTCTGACCAGCGGCAGCTGTGGGCATATTCCAATGCATACACTGCCCTGCCTCGTGTCTTCTACTCAAACAAGACTGATGCATTGTCCCCATTGTACCCCAAGGGCTGTAATTCAATAAAGAGCCCCTCCCCCACGCGTGCTCAGCTCTTCTTCCTGTTGAATGTCCTTTAGCCCAGAAGTGTTTTCAAGTTATGGTGTCACAGCTACACTACTTATACCAGTTTCTGCCTTTGAAGTAGGCAAACTTCAAAGGAAAGTCTTTAGAGTGCATAAGATCCTGCCTTTCCCTGACCTGGCTCCAGACACTACAAGGGGATGGCCGCAGCTTTGTGTAAAGACAGGCACAGCCCTATTCAGGTGTCAGTGACAGCTCCTCACACCACTCTAGCTCAAGAAGGCCCATCAGCCTGGTTTGGTGGCCCATCAGGATATGCAAGACACACCTCAGCTCCGTTTGTGTGACTGTCTAGAGTGAATGCACAAGAGCCCAACTGTCACCCTAACCCAGACGTGGATGCTACAGACAGGCAGAGGCACAGAATGGTTAAGCAAGAAAATGCCCACTTTCTAAAAGTGCCATTTTCAAACACGTAATTTAAAACCCAACTTCACCAAAAGATGTATTTTTACATTGTGAATTCAGGGACCCCAAACTCCAAATCTCAATCTGCTCCCAATGGGAAATTACACTTAAAGATATTTCAAGGCAATCCCCATGTTACCCTATGGGAGACATAGTCCTTGAAATAGTGAAAAACGACATTAGCAGTATTTCACTGTCAGGACATGTAAAACACAACAACATATGTACTACCTTTTAAATACACTGCACCCTGCCTATGGGGCTGCCTTGGGCTTACCTTAGGGGTGACTTATATGTAGCAAAAGGGAGGGTTTGGGCCTGGCAAGTGGGTGCACTTGCCAGGTCGAAATGGCAGTTTAAAACTGCATACAGAGACACTGCAGTGGCTAGTCTATAGACATGTTTGCAGGGCTACTCATGTGGGGGGCATTATAAGTGCCACAGGCCCACTAGTAACCTTTGCTTTACAGGCCCTGGGCACACCTGGTGCACTTTACTAGGGAATTAATAGTAAATCAAATAAATATGCCAATCATGGAAAAACCAATCACCAATACAATTTACACAGGAGCACTTGCACGTTAGCACTTGTCAGCAGTGGTTAAGTGCCCAGAGTCCTAAATCCAGCAAAAATAAATGCAGCACACAGTCAAAAACAGGATGTCAGAAGCAACAAGAGAGGGGAAATCACGCCAAAAGATGCCAGGTCTAACAGTCGCACTGATCCTGAGGAGCGTTTCTCAAATCATCAAGTCTTGACACACACATACGCTCCACAAAATAGTGGTCACCCACGTAGAAAGCAAAGGAAGAGGCATAGCGAAGAAAGACAAAATATCCACCTATGGTGTGGCGTGCACACACACACACACACATACATATACACTTGCGCCACAAAATGGTGGTCACCCACATGGCAAACAAAGAAGAGGGCATGGCGAACAAAGACAAAATGGCCTCCTATAGTACATGCACACACATATACAATCAGACACTCTTCATATGCATGTTCCATATGGATTTAGTGATCGGTATGGGTAAAAGGTCACTGAAAGACCAATTCCCACATGAGAGCCCACTATAGGAAAGAGGAAGGTACCCAGAAAAAAGTCTGCTAATCACTTATGATCAAAATTGCTGCTCTTTCCCAAACCCAGGAAGAAGACAGAAGTCACTTTTCAGAAAGAAGGGATACATTTCAGTTCCCCATCAGAGCCACAGAGCCCTGAACTTAGTCTCAGGCCATTTTTCACTTAATGGCTGCAGCAAACACACACGATTGTCAGGCAAGCCGTGGTGAAAACATAAAACCCACAAAGTCTTAATGCTAGTGAATCTGCAATCGTTGAACACACTCATTGGCCTGCCCCACCCTAGCATGGAGCTTGAACAGCGCCTCAATGATCTTGTCATCATATTTAACCGATTTTCATTGTGATTTTCCTATCCTCTGAAGCATGGTCAGTAGTTCCTTTTTTATTGGAAAAGAGCAGTAAATAAAAAGGCCTTCCAGGGTTGAGTCCCTAGTTGTCCTGGGCTGCCTGGCTGCATAATTTATTTCCCTTAAAATCTCTGTTTCCAGCTCTGTATACATATTTTTCTGAGTGTTATTCTCCATGTCATACTATTTCCATGTATATGGTGTCCGCTGTCTTGTTAAGACAAATATTGGCAAAGATAATAGGTCTCTCCTTTGGGACATATTGGCTTCGGAAATGGCTTTTTAGGGATGCTGTCCATTATGCTTGATGCAGTGCCGCATGGCTAAAGACAAAAAAGTGCTATGACATGGCTGCTGCAACTGTGTCATTTTATAGACAAGCACATGCGTCACCCCACATGTGTGCAGCTACAAAATGATGTGGGTTCCTGTTTTTCTTTATATTTACTGATCTGAGATGGATCTGTAAATGAAAAAAAGTAGTACAATCGCAAACAAAATTTCAAAAGCCTGTAGGGCGAAGCAACACAGAGGGTGCAGGTGAGGTGAAGCAACACAAAAGGTGGGGGAAGCACTATGGAGGGCAAGGAAGAAGTACACGGGCAAGCGAGACCAACATGAAGCACGGGGTAAAGAAGAACACAGGTCAGAGAAAGCAATGTGGATGGTGCAAGAAGCACCTGGGAAAGAGAGCGCAACGTGGGGGGGAGAGAAGCACAAGGGCGAGCGGGAGCAACACATGAGGGGAGCAAAGCACACGAGGGAGATAACTGGAAAGCACATTGTGGAGTTTTTAAGCAAAAAAAAGCCTTTTTCCCTAAAAGTGAGCAGTGGAAGGACACAAGTAAAGAGGATAGCCTACATGGGAGGGGCAGCCACAAGATGGACAAGGCAAGCCAATGAAAAAGAGGCAAGCAAATTGGAGTAACAATAATGTCAACCAATGGTAAGCAATGTGCGGACTTCTTTAAGCCCTATTGTAAGACTTGGTAGGCTAACAACAGGTCTTTTGCAACCACATCGGGTAAGCTCAACCTTAAAAAGCCTTGATTCTTCTAGCTCTTCCTCTCTGCTTGCAAGGAGGCTAATTATTGGTTTGTGGCACACCGGTACAAGTAGTCTCTCTGCTAAGAGCTGCCTGTCAAGGGTTACCGTGTTAGAAGATGTTCCAGTGTGCAACGCACTATTCAAAGACATAGGCCGAGCCATGAATCCCGCAAAACAAACCGGAAAAAAGTCTTCCGACTGGTTGCACTCCATCCCACAGCAGAATCCTGGTCTAAGCTGCATTAATGAGTTGCAAGTGGGAGCATTGGGTATAAGCCATATGGGCGTGGCAATCTCCCTCAGACCAAAGGTGGTGAATGTGCAATATACAAAGGTGCAGAGCCCCTTTCTGGGCAGACTCCAGAATGCATTGCTCTTCCAGTTGGACTCCAGGTCACAACTCCTCTGCGTATTTGTCTTTGTGAGCATTCGTGAAGTCTTTTGTAGCCTTTTAGTTAATCTATTTTCCTTACTTCTAAGATGTCTGAAGCTCTAACCATGGAGAGTCCCTCCTCTCTCTCTGATGATGCCTTAAGCATGGGAATCTCCTCCTTTCTCAGCTCATCACAGGCTTTGCTGCCGTACTCCTGTGGAGAGACCTCAAAGCAGAACATTCAGTCCCCCTCATCTCTTCTGCATGAAGGTGTTCTGCACCTCCTTTTTATCTCCCAATCTCCTACTCCAGACTTCCTCACTCACTGTTAAGCTGTGCGGCTCTTTATAAAAATGATTACAATTTGAAACTACTAAACATGCTACGAAACACACTGGATACTATTCTGGAGTGTATTTTTTCATGAAAATAGATTAAATGATTAGACCATTGCTCTGGGTGGAGTTGCACTGATGACACTTCAAAGGTCTATGTATGGTGGTGGAATAGCGTTATCTAACATAAGAAAATGTTAAATAAGGAGCCTATCTAATCAGAGTAAATGGAAGGGTGTATGCTCCAGTAAACAAACTTGCCCTTGGAACAGATAGATATATATATTACTGGAGATTAAGAATATGTGCATGTGCTGAATGGTGTCACATTACACAAGTAGCACATCCTGGCGCCATCACAGTAGTGGAAACATGGCATAAGCTAAATAACAAAATGTGATGGAACAAAAGGTTGACTCCCAAAACGCTGCTGTAGATGGGTACATGACTTAAGGATATAAATATATTATCAGGCTGTAGAGAATTGGATGATATTGGGATCTCTTTGATAGGCGAAGTATGTGGTCTCAGTCACACACCTACAGACTGAAAGTCAGCTACATGAGTGACAGACATTCAGGGATTTACAGCTCAAAAACTCCCTGACTGCATGCCTATGGAATAATAATTAAATAATTAAAACACCACCTGTGGATCGAAGACCACTAGAAACAGACACAATATCTCAAGCAGTCTCCCTAACATACATCACATGAATGATCAACATACAAAGATGACTGACGGCCCTTAGAGTTAGGTGGGATTAAGATGTAGGAGCAGTGGATGACGAAACTTGGGAGGAAGCCCTTAGATTCCCTGGAGAGGTACTGATAAAATCTATCTTTAGGCTAATTCAGCTTACGATACTGCATAGTATATACTATACAAGGAAACAACTATACAGATTTGACGGGCTAGCAATGAATTATGTCTACAAGGGTGTGCACAGAAAGGTACTTTTTAACACACATAATGCTGTTTCCCCATGATAGAAACTCACTCAGCTGTCATAAGTATCGGCCATAAAGGTTCTCACTTCATTGTTGGGAACTATCATTAGTGTGTTGTTGTAGGAAAGTGGATTTCTGTTGCAGTAATCCCCCACTTTTTGCCAGATTTCTGATGCACTTTGACTTGATGTGCCCTGGGTCCCTGCCAATCAGGTTCCAAGGGCCTGTGTTCTTTATCAAAACTGTACCTTTGTACCTCCAATTGGCACCTATTGTTAACCCTTAGAGGTCCTGTACCTTAACACACACACACTGCCATTGCAGGCTGTGTGTTTTGGTGCAGAGAAAAGTGAAGAGACGACATAGAACACATACCTGTGTGCCATGCCTGTAACCCACTTCCTATGTTATAGGTAAAACACCCCTCTAGCTGGGTGCACTATATCACTGGTGAGGGTACAGTTGCATGAGCACTGTAACCCTACAGTGTCTAAGTCCATTCTTAGACATTGTAAGTGCAGTAAAGCCATAAAGAGTATATGGTCTGGGAGTTTGTCATTACAAACTCCACCGCACCATAATGGCTTTACTGAATTTTGGGAAGTTTGGTAGCAAACTTCTCAGTATAATAAACCCACACTGATGCCAGTGTGGGATTTATTATACCATGCACGCAGAGGGCATCTTAGAGATGCCCCCTGAAAAACGACCAACCTCTGGTGGGTTCCTTGACTGGTGAACACCAGCCTGCCACCACGAGACATGTTTCTGGACCTCTGGGGTGGGAGCATTCGCTCCATGGGCCCAGAAACAAAGCCTTTCCTGGGCGGAGGTGGTCACACCTCCCTCAGGTCAGGAAGAGCCATCTGTGGCAGGGGAGCTTCAATGGCCTTGCCGCTTTGTAACGCAACACCCAGCCTCTCCTGCTATCAGGAACAGGCCCCCTTCCTGTCTCCCCTCCTTTTTGGCGGGAAGACAGGCGGGAAAAATTAGAGCAGCCCAGAAGGTGTGCCCACTTCTGCCAACCCCACCCCTCAGGTGGGGGTGGCGAGGTGAAACCCACTCTTCAGTGCCCGCTATCTTGCAGATGGCAGGCACTCTCCAATCAGGGTTAGGGATGTGCCCACTCCCCCACGTGGGGTGAGCACACCAAGGGTGTAGTCAATCTAAGGTCAGTAGCCCATTGGCTACTGACCTCAAGACCCCTAAAACGCCCCCTAAATACAGTATTTAGGGGGCAGCCCTGAACCAAGAAGGCAGATACAAGCAACCTATGAAGAAGGATGAAAGAAGATGTCCAGCAGAGGAGACTGCAGAGAAGAACTGACTTGGCCCCAGCCCTACCGGCCCGTCTGCAGTTTCCAGAGAACCTGCACCAAAAGTTGCCTTGTCCTGAAGCCAGCGACATCCATAACCCCTGGGAAGACTGACTGCCTTCAACAAAGACTGGATCTCCTGTGAACAGCAGCTCTGTTCAAAAGAATCACCAAAGAAAGACTCCGAGCCTGCTGAGGACAAAGAAACCCGATGTCTTGAACCACTACTGCACCCGACGCCTACTGCCCGAGTCCGAGTGGCCCACCAAATAAGCACCCTGCACCCGGCCGCCCCTGTGCCGCTGTGGGTGCACCTTGTGTGCTAACTCGGATCCCTCTTTGCCCTGACCTAAACCCTAGGAGCTGTGCTTCCACATCCAAGTGGCGTGTCAGTGAGCAGCCACCAACGGGAGGCCCCCTATCCCCCATTGGATAACATTGGGCCTCAGCACTCTGCACCCGGTCGCCCTAGTGCCGCTGAGGGTGCTTTTTGAGTGCATCTTCGACACTGGGGGAACCCTTGTTCTAACCCCAGAAACTCAGCCCCAAAGACCGTATACTTACCTGCAAACTGATAACCTCATGTTTTCTCCATAGAACTGCATTGACTGTTTTCCTCTGAAAAACAAGTGTTGAGGGTGTTTGTGAGGAAACAGAAGAAACTGTGTTTTTGAGAAAACTGTTTTACTTATCTTTTATCTAGAAAATGTCCCAGTGTGATATCTTCGCATATCACACTGAGTAGAAAAAGTTATTTAAAAACTAATCAAAAGTAATCCAAAAGTAATTACAACTATATTTGAATATTTAAGAAACCTGTAACAAAAGTAATTTTCATCCAGCTTGCTTGTTGATCAATCTGTCTTTAAATGTATAATTCCACTTACCTGTACCAAGTCCTGCTTGGTTCTAAAAATAAAATACAACAAAAGAAATACTTTTTATACACACAATTGGTCTGAGTCTAGTCTTTGAGTGTGTGACATCATTTCTTGCCTGAGTGTGTACAATAAATGCTTATCACTACCCTCTGATAAAGCCTTACTGCTCACCCACGCTACCACAGATAGAGAGTAAGGTATTATCTACTTTAACCTCCGTAAGCCTTTGGGGATGCACTGGACTCTGTGTACACTATACCTTACTTTGGTATAGTATATACAGAGCCAGCTTCCTACAGTTGTAATAAGGGTATCTGGGCTCATTAACACTTCTTTGGGTTTACAGTTCTTTTTTAGTGGGATATGGTCAGGGCCAGAGGTAGTCTACCTTATACTGGCATTATCATTGGATTTGGAAGGTTACCTGTGATGTTTTCCAAATGTCACTATTCGTATGATGAATCTTCTAGTGTTGTGAGTTTCATAAAATTGTACGAGGAGTTAAGGAATACAGCCTCAGTGTGGGGACATCCCAGAGACTCTAGACAGTTACTTGTTAAGTGCTAGCCAAGGGATATTATCATTAAGGCCTTCTTTCTTTCTGGAAAAGTGCCCTCTCCTCATCTTTCCCAATGCGATCTAAAGTTTCAAGGATGACCCGTTCCAATTCATTTTCTGTATGCTCCTCAGTATGAAAGTGGTGACTCGTCCGTGTAGTTAGTCTTCTGCATCTGATGTTGCTGCGGTGTTCCTCTCTGTGGGTTTTGATTTTTCTACAGGTCATGCCTATGTATTTAAGGTGAGATGGGCATGCGATCATGTAAATGACGTGTCATGTTGCAATTGGTGTGCCTCCTCAGGACCCAGTTAAGATTGATGTCAAGGTTAGGGGTTTTAGTTGTCCTAGTCAAGTGGCACACCAAGCATGAGCCGCATGGGTAATGGCTAGTCACTGGTTGCAGGTCCCATGTCGTTGGTACTGTGCAGTTGACCTTTTCATTCTTGGTGTTTGTGTGTGTACTAGGTAGCCTTGGATATTTTTGCTCCTTTTGTGGGCAAATGTCGGTTTTGGCCAGTTCAGGGATTCTGACGTGGTTATGCTCCAGTGTTTATTGATTAGTTTTTTCATGTGGTTGGATGCCGTGCAGTATGTGGTAATGCATGTTATAACATCGCTCTCCGGACTCCTTTTGGTTTGTTCTAGCAGACTCTCTCTGTCCTGGTTTTTGGCACGTTTACGACATCTGTTGATGATGTGTTCTGGATACTCTATGTCATTTAACTTCCTGGGGAGGTCTCACGCCTTGTCATTGAAGTCATAATTGTTGTTGCAGTTGCTGCGAATTCTCAAGAATTGGCTGTAGGGTCAATTTTCCCTAAAGGGATGCGGGTGGAAGCTGGTGAAGGAGAGCAAGCTGTTCCTGTCTGTTGGTTTGTAGTAGGTCTTGGTGCTCAATCTGGTTCCATCTGCAACTATTGTTACGTCTAGGAAAGCTAGTTGTATCCTGATAGTTGAACACGTGAATTTTAGGTAGTTGTCTAGAATGCTCAGCTTTCAAGAACTACAGGCCCACCTCTCTGCTCCCCTTCCCAGACAAAGTCATCGAGAAAGCCATCAGCGCCCAACACTCCGAGTTCATTGAAACAAACCACATCCTGGACCTCTCCCAATCGGGCTTAAGACGCAACCACAGCACCGAGACTACTCTCCTCACCGCTACAGATGACATCTGCACCCTCCTGGACCGAGGCGAAACTGCAGCCCTCATCCTCCTGGACCTCGCAGCTGCCTTCGACACCATCTCCCACCTCACCCTCTGCGCAAGACTCCATGACGCCGGCATTCGCGACAAAGCCCTTGAATGTATCCGCTCCTGCCTCACCGGCTGAACACATAGAGTCATTCTTCCACCGTTCAACTCAAAACCCACAGAGGTCAGCTGCGGAGTGCCTCGGGATCCTCTGAGCCCCACCCTCTTCAACATCTACATGGCCCCGCTTGCAGCCATCGTCAGAAGCAGGGTTGGATTGGGATCACAAATCGGACCGGGCACACCAAAAGAAAGTGGCCCACATTTGCGTATTGCCTTTCCGCAAAACACTGCTTCAGCGAAGTTTTATGAAAAGAAAGGGGGTTGGGGGCATGTTTAATTAACTTCACTTAGATAAAAAAAAATGCACAGATTAGTGCACACTGTAAGCCACACATGAATGCAAGTGAGACCACTTCTGCTCAGGCCCCCTGCCCCCGTTCAATCAGCCTACATTAATGGGCCAGCCCAGCGAGACAAAGGGAGTGATACCTCCGCCCAACTGCTCTAGAAAGGCCACTCAGGCACCCACTGGGCAGCTGGCGGCATCCTAACAGCACAGACAGCCCCCATGCTGCCCAAGAAAGCAGCCCACAGCTAGAACTCGGCTACCGGCCCTTCGGCCATTTCCCGAGTGCCCACGTTACCAATCCGACCCTGGTCAGAAGCCACGGATTCAACATTGTCTCCTATGCCGACAACACCCAGCTGATTCTCTCTCTAACAGACGAACCCACAGCCTCCAAGAGCCACTTCCACAACTGGATGAAGCCAGTCGCCTCCTGGGTGAAGGACAGCTGCCGCAAGCTTAACTCAGACAAGACTGAGTCCTCATCCTGGGCTCCAACCCCTCTGTCTGGGTGGACTCCTGGCAGCCTGCAGTGCCTGGAACTCCCCCCACCCACGGACCACGCACAAAACCTTGGCATCATCCTGGACGCCTCACTCTAAATGGACCGCCAAATCAATGTTGTTTCGTCCTTCTTTTTTCACACGCTCTGCCTACTTCATAAGATCTTCAAGTGGATCCCCACCGAGTCCAGGAAAACGGTCACCCATGCGCTCCTCAGCAGCAGACTCGACTACGGCAACGCACTCTACGCTGGCACCACCCAGAAACTCAGAAAAAACTGCAGACCATCCAGAATGCTCCGCCAAACTCATCCTGAACAACTCATGCCGCAGCCACATCACCGGCCACCTGAGAGACCTTCACTGGCTACCTATCAACAAAAGAATCACCTTCAAGCTCCTCACACATGCCTACAAAGCCCTCCACAATGCCGGACCTGCATTCCTCAACCACTGCCTCTCCTTCTACACTCCCAACAGACATCTCCAATCCGCTCAACTGGCCCTGGCCACCATCCCACAGATCCGCAAGATCATGGCTGGAGGAAAATCCTTCTCCTACCTCACTGCGAAGACCTGGAACTCCCTGCCCCTGCAACTCAATGACCATCGCTGCCGCAATTCAGGAAGGACCTCAAGACCTGGCTCTTCGACTGAACCGCAGATCCCACCCTCCCCCATCTCAGTGCCTTGAGACCCTCACAGGTGAGTAGTTGCGCTTTATAAGAATCCTAATTGATCCCATAAATTCCTGGACTGTATCCTCTGTTCCATGTCAGATAATGAGTATATCGTCAATATACTGCTTCCAGAAGCATATCCTCTGTTTGTAGGGGTTAGAGATATCAAGGATATATGTTTCTTCGAAGTGGCTGACATACACCCCTGCCAAGCTGGGGGTGAAAGTGCTGACCATTGAAGTTCTGTGGGTCTGGTGAAAAAGGGCGCCTTCAAATTCAACGAAATTTTCCGTTAGCGCTAGTCTGCAGCACTGTAGGATGAAATGTTGATGGGTATTGTAATGCCACTTCTCTCTGAACAGTAGGTTCTCCAATGTTTCCAAGGTGGTTTCTTGTGGGAGGCTGGTGTACAGGCTCTCGATGTCTAGGCCAACTAGAAGGTGATTGGTAGGGTCATATTCTTGGTCTTTGAATAGATTAAGTAGGTTTTGGGTGTCCTTAAGGTAGGGAGAAGAGTGTTGCACAATTGGGCGGAGGAAGTGGTCTGCAAATTGTGATAATGGTTCCAGGATGGAACCGATGCCCAATACTATTGGGCGGCCCAGTGGTGGTGATTTATTCTTGTGCATTTATGGTGAGAGAATAAAAATTTGGGGGTTTTGGTTCTGTTTGGAGTAGGCAATGTGCTTCCTTTTTGGAAACCCAGCTGTTTATTTCTGCTTCTTCAATCAGATTTTCGATGTATCTATGTAATCTTGCTGTGGGGTTTACCATCAATGGTTCGTAGAATCTTGTGTCGTTGAAGAGTTTGATACATTGAATATGAAAAATCTGGTTTTTTTAGGAGGACAATCCCGCCACCTTTGTCAGCCGGGTTTTATTATCAAGTCTTGATAGTCAGTAAGTTCTTTTAGTGCCAGCTGTTCTCTTTTAGTGATGTTGAGGTAAGTTTTAAATTCCGTTTTGTTGATTTTCTCTATCTCGTTGAATAAGGCCTATTCAAAGGTTGTGTTGGTACCATCGCATTGGTGGGGCAGAACGTGGACTTGTTTTTCAGGTTGGTGTCACCTTTGTTACCGAGATTCTCTTGGTCTTGAAAAAAGGCTTTTAGTTTAATTCTCCTGCAAAATCCGGCCAGATCACTGTGGAGTAGAAATTTGTCCAAGGTTGATGTTGGGACAAAGCCTTAGCCTTTGTTCAGCACGGACAGTTGGTCTTCTGTCAAGGTCATGCCAGTAAGGTTGAACGCTAGCGAGTGTTGGTGCTGGGTCTCGGTGTTGGTTCCTTCGTCCAGCTCCTCGTCACTATGCTTTGTTAGGAGTCCTCCCATCTTACTTTCTTTTTTCTTTCTTCCTCTGTGGGGATCCCTGCCCATTCATAAAAAAGGTGGTATGTAAGTGGGGGAAAGTCTTGGTGTAGGCCCAGCCATGTAGGCGTTCATCCATCTGCCAAATTGTGGTGGGAAAGGTTGAGAGAAAGGCACTGTAGGTTCTTCATATGGAGGTCCTTGCCAGTTAGAATGCCAGTTACGGCTTCTCCCTCATCCTCTTCCTCTTTGTCTATTTTCCCCTCCACTGCTCCATCCTGTGGAATCTGTCGAGCTTCCTCCTGAGGAGTCATAGTCAGACTAATCTGTTGGTGGGTTGTAGTCCCTCCAAGTGTAAGGATACACTTTTTCTTGGGAAAATGTATTCAGGTCTTTATCAAGTTTGTGAATCTTTGTCTCTGTCAGGAAATCCTTCATTTCTGCAATTTCTTTGAGTTGTTTTTTATATGTTGGTATATGTACTGTTGCTTTCAGTTTTGTTTCGCTTATTTGAATCTTTATTGTCATTGCTTCCGAGAGTCTTGTATCTGACTTTATTATCATCACTCACCAGTCTCACGTGCAACACCACGAGATGGAAGCCCAGTCCTTTTTGAAGATTGCGTCATTGAGGAATATCCGTGGGGCATTGTTTACCCAGAGGCCCCTGGGTGTGGCATTGACCCTCAGATATTCAGTCCTCATAATGCCACGTATGACTGTTTTTATTTGTTCTCTATTTTGGTTTTCTAAAGTTTCCCAGACATCAGTTTGGGCCAATGTTTGGGTGATGTTCATTTCATTCAAAAGAGAGGGACCTGATAGGATGGAGTCAATATCCTCGTATGTTAACCCTAAATGTTCCTCCATAGTGTAAGGTTAGAGGGGGATTGACTATGAACTTGAATGTGTTGTGTTTATTCTAAAAGGGTAAATGTGCGACAATTCGCAATGTTCAATAGTCCAGTTTATGGAACCCTGATAGGTGTGTGTTTTTCATTCTTTGCGCATGCGAACAGATCGTGGGTGGCAGGCAGAAACCATATGGAGGCTCGGCTCGCTTTGAGCTCGTAGCTAAGTAAGGCAGTGTTGGCTTAATGTTCGAAGGGGTGTGACAGGGAGTTTCTATGGGGTAACATTAGGAATTTTTCTTTGTATTAGGGAATTTTCGGTTAGCCTGTAAGGCGTTGGCCATCTGGTTTTATGTTATGTGACATACCCGTTCTACTAAAGCGGCCTTTTGCACTTCAATCTGCCTAAGTTGAGTTTGCGGTTTGCCATCTCTCCCCGAAGCATGTTATGCTTATATAATCATTGAAGATAAAACTTGTTTACCAAGCGTAAGGTGGAAATATGCCATTAGCTAGAAGGGTAGCCATCATGGTAAGATGTTCATTCCAATCGAGCCCTCTTTATTTTTGAGAAAAAACTCATCAGTATCCAATTAAAAACAAAATGAGTTTCAGGATGAGCGGGTAACCTAATGGTCAGCTTTTATTATTGTATTTTAAAAGGGTATGCCGCATGATTTTGTGCTGTTAAAAACGTGATTTTCTGTTGTTAAAATATTAAAATGAAATAGGGAACAACAGTTTGCAGACTTCCTTAAAGAATTTGGCGTAATTTTCGACTTTAAGACTAACTGCTCAACACTCTTCAACAGAGAATGGGATTGGATGGGGCAGTGCTTAAATGGTTTGCCTCTTTCCTCTCAGACAGATCCCAAATGATCAAGATAGCGAACAGTCTTTCATCTCCATTGGCTGTAGGCCAAGGCGTCCCCCAAGGCTCTATCCTGGCACCCACTTTGTTTAATCTCTACCTGGAACCATTAGGGAACCTTCTAAGCAAATCTGGGATCCATTACCACCTTTATGCGGACGACACTCAAATCTACCTTAAGGTGTCTTCCGCACACGATCTCTCACTTCTCAACTCTACGCTCAACTCTATTCACAACTGGATGTTAGCTCACCAACTCATTCTTAATCCCGCCAAAACTGAATTCCTCCTCCTCTCTACCTCTCTCTCACCTCCTCCTGTTCAATCTTGGATGGATCAGCTGAACCTACTCAACAACAAACCCATCATTGTCGACAGCGCTAAATCCCTAGGTGTCATTCTTGACAAAAGACTCAACCTAATCTCCCACATCAACTCGATTGCCAAGAACGCACGTTACCAGTTGCGCCTTCTATGGGGGATCCGTCGGTTCTTCCCGGAGAAAGACTTAAAAACCTTGGTACAATCTCTGGTTCTCTCAAGACTGGATTATTGCAATTCTCTTCTGACGGGCCTACCCAAATCCCACCTCTCTCCTCTCAAATCCATCCTCCATTCAGCAGCTCGCTTCATTTCAGGGTCTAAACGAAGCGACCACGTCACTCCCATCTTGTCCTCTCTTCGATGGCTTCCGATCGAGGCTAGATCTACTTACAAAACTGCCTGCATCACACACAAAGCCTTACACACGTCCTCCCCTCGTTACCTGGCGAATAAATTGAAACTGTCCGGTGGCTCTCGCCCTTCTCGCAATGCGGAAAAGCTTCTGCTTGAGCCGCCCGTCTTCAAAAGGGAACGATCGATGGCGCAATCCTTCTCAGGCAATGCGGTGAGAATCTGGAACTCGCTTCCCCCATTGCTCCGTGCCACCCCCTCTACCCGGATCTTCAAAGCTGACCTCAAATCTCTTCTCTTCCAAAGACACTTCCAGAACTAATACTTTCATTCTCAGGCCCCTCTAGGAAGTTCGCTCTGCATTGTAAATTTTTACTTTTTCCTGTACACTCCTCACCCTGGCGTGCTGTGTTGGATTTTATGTTTGTGTACCCTTCATTTTAAGTCTCCTGTTTAATTCACTCCCTCTCCACTCCCTCAAGGAAGTTCCTCCACTTTAGGAAATTCTGTACTCCATGCCTATAGAAGGGCCGTCCCAGTGTGTTCTGAGTGACTGCCTCTTATTGCAGTATTATACCTCTATTTGTTTTTTGTTACTTATGTATCATGCACACTTGTCACTTTTTCCTCCTGTAACGTATACCTCTTCTTGTATCTTGTTTGGTTTTTGTTAATTGCACAATTGTCACTTTTTCCTCATGTAATGTAACGCTTGCTTTTGTATTATGCTCACCTGTAACCTTCTCCTCATGTAATGTTACTGTTCCTATTGTGAAGCGCTCTGACACCTTCGGGTAAAGTCTGTGCTATATAAAAACGCATAAATAAATAAATAAACTGCTGAAACGATCAACAACACTGTATTCAGATGAATATGGCCGCTCCGTTTTCCTTCTCACCACGCCTTATTACTGCGCTGTTGGGGCAAACACCTATTGGTCAATCGGTGGAGATCGACTAGCTAATAGTCAAAATGAGACGTTTGATGGATTGGTGAAGTCACCAATGGGAGTTGCTGAACTGAAGAATCCCGCCCTATGCCTGACAGAAGAGCCTTCTTGAAGGTTAGCTAGCTAAGCCAGATCAATTCTGTTTTTAGCTAACGGTTGATGTTGTTGTGTAATTGTGTTACGTCGAGCTCTTGGAGAGATTAGTGTCGTGTTTTCTCACCCACGATATAACTTGAGTTTTACCAACACACCACCCTTTCTAGGTGGCTTATTTCGTGGGTACTCTGTTTTGATTCGTAAAATAATGATTTTACACGTCGTTCCGCTCTGAAGTCTCTGCGCCATGGTGGTGATAGACGGAGCGGAGAGCCTGCAGGAAAATACCTTCCAGCAGAACTGCGGGCAGCCAAGTACGAGCTCTTCGGTGGTGCCGGCCTTCGGAAACATGTATGTTTTTTTTATTTTTTTTTATTAGTGACAGTTTTTTTAACATTACATTGTCGCCGTAGGACAGTGTTAGTTTCAGAAAGCTTGACAAGAACAACTGTACCTCGGCACTCTTAAAATTTATAAGTCACTTGTCAGAAAGCTGTAATGTTAACCAAAATGTCTGACAGCAGGGAGAATTCGTTTTGCGGTATTATGCCGATTGTTGTTGACATGTTGAAACTATGTAGTGGTGGTTTTCGAGTGCTGTAAATGGCCGACCACAGTAAAGTTTGTGCGCGTCTTGGGTTTATTTACAAGCCCCTTGCGCCACTTTTGCGTCATTTTTCCCATGTTAAAAATGACGCAAAAGTGGCGCAAGGGGTTTGTAAATAAGCCCCTCGGTCTTTAGCGGCTGCTTTAACCTACTGAGAGTAAAGGTGCCTAGAAACGCAGTCACTCAACAATACGCATCGTAGCGTTATGTGGCTTTGGAAACCGCTCACAGACAACGTTTCAATTGCGACGCATTATAAAACTGCTTATTACAGTAGTGTCTAGTCTTGGGACCGGCGTGCCTACGCTTTACCACTGCGATTTTCAGTCGAGCAGGTGGGAGCAAAGATGGGACACAGGTCTTTTCTCAAACGAGCGGCACGAGCCGCAGTCAAGGGACTTTCCGCTATTTGTTTCCCTCTTTGTCTCTTCTCCACTTAATGGGGTCTCCTCGCTGTTCTTGTAATGGCGGCAGGCAGGCGGGGTCGCTGTAATGGCGGATTGAGCGAGTCGTGTAATGGCGGCATATTTTACTTCCAACCTCTCGATGGCTTCGCAAGGACGCTGTAAAGAGAAAATTAGCCGTTTGGTTTGAGTGCCGTAAATTGATACCCAGGTTTCGAGCAGGTGCTATCAACTTGCTTTGAGAGGCAGTGTTTTTCCTCATGGTAGAAATAGGTAAACCTAACCAGCTATTAGGACCCGACCCCGGTGCAAGAGGAGCGTTGCTCAAAGAAACTTCAAATGCCCCCCCATTAAGATTTAAGGGGCATATTAACAAGGCCCGGCGATAAATATCGCAAAGCGCGCTTAGCGCTTGCATATTTATCGCCGGCTATCTCTGTAATTTATCGCCCGGTTAGCGCGTTATCAACAACGCGCATCGCCGAGGCGATAAAATTCCAGAGATAGCGTGGATATCGCCGTTTTCCATGGTGGAAAACGGCGATATCCTAGATGATAGGGCCAGTGGTCTTAGCCACAGAATCCACTCCCATGTTAAGTATGCTTTAGTCAGGAATTTAACAGACGTTAAATTCCTGCGTTAAGTCATACTTAACGCGATTTAAAAAATCGCTACCCTTCCTTGTTAATATCGTGAAGCTGCCTTCGCGATATTTTCCCTGGTTGGTTTCACAGCCACGCCTACTTTGCATCTCATTAGCGATGCAAAGTTAGGCGTGCTGGGAACGGGCGCTAAGTCAGCAAAACACGCGATAGCGTGTCTTTGCTGATAAGGCGATGAAATTATCGCTGCTTTTTGCCCGAAAACGGACGCAAAAGCGGCGATAATTTCATATCGCCCCCTTGTTAATATGCCCCTAAGTACATTCGTTTAATCTTAACGTCCCGAACGCGCGTTTTAAAACCATGGTGGTGTTCTGTACTTGTAGTATTCCTCGTGTGTGTGTGTGTTTTTACCAAAAAGCAACTTAGTATGTAGTAGTAAGCAGCTGCAAAAATGCTCCACCTTTGAGAATAGCCTTCGGCTGCCCAAGTACATAGGTTGCCGTGTTTTAGACACTTGGGGGCATATTAGCAAGACTGGCGATAAAATTATCGCCGTTTTAGCGGCAGGAAACTGCCGCTAAAACGGCGATAATTGGCTTGCTAATAAGCGTTATAGAATTCCAATAGAAGCCCAGGTTAGATGTCCTGCACATCTAACCTGGGCTTCTATTGGAATTCTATAACGCATATTAGCAAGCCAATTATCGCCGTTTTAGCTGCAGTTTCCTGCCGCTAAAATGGCGATAATTTTATCGCCAGTCTTGCTAATATGCCCCTGTATCCATTTGGGTTGGAAGCATTTTGGGGCATATCTACAAGGGCTGGCGATAAAATTATCGCCGCTTTAGCGTCTGTTTTCGGACGAAAAGCGGCGATAATTTTAACGCCCTATTAGCAAGGACACGCTAACGCGTGAATCCATGCTACATCGCCCTTTCCCTATCGCCCAGCTCTGCATCTCTAATGAGATGCAAAGTGGGCGTTCCTCCCCAGGATAACGGGAGAAATGTCGCTAAGCGACATTTCTCCTATTATCACGCCTCAGGCAAAGAAGCATAGCGACAAGAAAAGTAGCGATAACCTCTGTTATCGCTACTTTCCTAACACCTGCTTTGAGACTGACTTAGCCATGATATCCTATGGAAGGTGGATATCATGGCTAAGTATGTCTTGCCCTATCAGCAAGCTATCGCCAAAAGTTGTGCGATTATCGCTGTATTTCCAGCGATATTCGCACAGTTGGCAGCTTGCGCTCTGAATTTTATCGCTTTGGAGATAAGCGTTGCTGATAGCACGCTATCTCAGCGATAAAATTCAGAGTTGGCCGGCGATAATTATCCTCACGCTAAGAGCGCTGAGCGATAATTATCACCAGCCCTTGTAGATATGCCCCTTTGTTGTGAATATGCAAGTTGTGCTGCACATGGGTTTTGTGGTACAGGCAGTGGCAACAGAAGCGCATTATTCCAGCGGCCCTGCCTCTCACTCTGCACTTCTGCTTAGTAGGACCACCGCTCTGTATTAAGTGGAACAGTAACCACTGACTTGACTAGGCACTGCATGGTTCTCCAATCAGGGACATGAAGTAAACGTCCGCTTCATTCAGGTTTTTTTTTTCTCCTGATAAACTCATAAGTGGTAGCCTTAGCTTTTCTTTGTTACGGGATAATAAATTGAGTATTATCGTTAAGTGACATGCTGCACTTAAATGCTTGTAACTTTGTATTCTTGATGTTGTTGTTGTTTTTCATTTGTCAGCCGTTATAATTTTGCTTTCCTTTCCACTTAGAAATCATGACGGAAGAAAACTAGAAGTACAGCACAGCGAATCGTTGTACAGCATCTCTATCCCAGGTAAGATGTTTTTTCTTCTGTATGGATCTTTAATCTCTTTTCGTGCTTTCAAGCCGCTTTGCTAGCTCTCATCAGGTCAGTTTACACACTGAGGGCGGAGATGCGCTTAGGCTAATCAGTTCTCTTGACCACTCTTAGGGGCATATGTACAAGCTCCTATCGTCACTACAACGTCTTTTATTGACGTGGTGGCGATAGGGGCCTAGCTTTATTTACAAGGCAGCGTGGCTTAACGCTGCCTTGTAAATAAGGCCCCCTTTCACACTATGGTTGCCGTGAAAGGGGAGGGCAGTGGGTGTTGCAGTGGGCGTTCCACCGCAACACACATTGATTTTGACGCTGCCCCTTGTAGGAGGCAGCGCCAAAATTAAGACCAGGAAAAACCTGATCTTGCGAAATGAGGAGAAATGCATTATTTCTCCTAGTTTTTGCTTTTTCCATGTGTGCTGCCTTGTACAGCACACATGGAAAAAGCAAAACGCCATTTTGTGACTTTCATGTGTGCTGCATTAAGACATGAAAGTCACAAAACTACATTTCAGGATTGTTTATGTGCAGGAAGGGACACCTTCCTACACATAAACAATCCTCCCCTGCACGCAGACTGCTAAGTGCAGCGCCATCGCAGGGGAAACGCAAGGCTGCTCCATATCGTGGTAAATATGGTGCAGCCTTGCGTTTCAGAAGTGGCGGAGTGGGACGTTAAACCATTACGGCTAACGCCTCACTCTGCCACTTCATTGTATAGATGGCCCCTAGTTTCTCCAAATCTCCAGCCCTAACAGTTATCCTGTAGGTCCCTCAGCTTCTTTCACAAGTACTTAGTTTACGCAATCCTGGTATTCAGTCGCGGCTCCTGGAGGGTGCTTGCCGAGCGGTGACGTGCGGCGGGGAGGGGCAGGATGGGGGTAGTAAAACCGGAATCCGGCTGAACACAGTAAGTTAGCAAATAAATAAATAAAACGAATTTCGAGCGCGCTGCATCGCATTTGGCGATGCAGCGCGCGCTACGGTATTCGTTTTATTTATTTATTTGCTAACTTACCTGGATTCGGCCGGATTCCGGTTTTTACTACCCCCACCCTGCCCCTCCCCCGCCGCACGTCACCGCCCGGCGGAACTCCCTCCAGGAGCCGGGACTGCTGGTATTTGACCGTTACCCCTTTATTACACTCTTGAAAAGGACGAGTTATGTGAACTGCATCTAAGTTGGGCCAAAGCAGTTAGAGATAAATGGTTGAGGAGGGATAAGCAGGGAAGCAACAGACTACGGGGCATATGTACAAGCACCTATCGCCACCACAATGTCTCCTATAGTGACGCTGTGGTGGCGATAGGGGCTGCACCTTATGTACAAGGCAGCGTTAAGCCACGTTAAGGCTTAACGCTGCCTTGTAAATAAGTCCCCCTTTCACGCTATGGGTAGCGTGAAAGGGGTGGGCGTTCCACCGCAACACCCATTCATTTTGACACTGCTCCCTATGTACAAGGGTGACGTACATAGGAGGTAGCACCAAAATAAAGACCAGGTAAAAACTGGTCTTAAGATGAGGAGAATGCATTATTTCATAAGATGGTGCAGTCTTGCTTTTCAGAAGTGGATGAGAGAGATGTTAAGCCAGGAAGGCTAACTCCTTTCTCCTCCACTTCCTTGTACATATCCCCCCTACTTGTTTAAAGTTGAATTATGCAGCAGATCATGTTTAACTCAAGTTGACTACTAGCGGACTACGAGGTAATAGGAGCTGGTGGGGAGAGGCAGACATTGCGTGCGTACACTACATTTGAGAGAACTAGGGGCATATTAGCAAGAAGCTCGTTAAGATTATCGACGTTTTAACGGCAGGAAAATGCCGCTAAAGCGGCGATAATGGGCTTAATAATATGCGCTATAGAATTCCAATAGAAGCCCAGGTTAGATGTGCAGGACATCTAACCTGGGCTTCTATTAGAATTCTATAGCGCATATTATCAAGCTTCATTATCGCCGCTTAGCGGCAGTTTCCTGCCGCTAAACGGCGATAATTTTAACGAGCTTCTTGCTAATAAGCCCCTAGATGAATAGTATTTAAATGTTGACATGTTACGGTGGTGTCATATGTATAAACGGCTCTCAATGTGTTCTTTTTGTATTGTAAAGCAGGATGGTCTAAAGCAAAAGAGAACGTTAATATCAGCAACACAGAGCATGAGGCGAAGGCGAAGCTGAGAACCACTGAGATGCCCAAATGTCTGGATGACTTGAATCAGAGTTCGTCCAAGGAAAGGGGCTCTCGTTCAAGATCTAGAGAAAGCTCTTGTAGGTCCAGGTCTTCTAGCAGATCAAGTACGTCACGTTCTCGTTCACGCTCCTCGCACTCCCGCTCAAGAAGTGAAAGTCGCTCGTCTTCGCGGGGCAGACACTACAGGAAAAGAAGGTACCATCGAAGCTCCAGATCCTCTTCTAGAAGTCGATCGAGGTCGGTCAGCCCTCGATACAGAAGATACCACTCATCCTGATCCCATAGAAGGTACTACCTGTCTCCTACCAGGGACAGACCACGCAGCCGATCTCGTTCTCGCGGAAGAACCCATTACAGAAACTATCGTTCAAGAAGCAGAAGCCGATCGAGGTCCAGAGGAAGAAGGTACTATGGGGCATATTATCAAGCGGCAGCGATAATTATCGCTGACCGCTCTTAGCGTGGGGAATAGTATCGCCGGCTATCGCTGAAAATTATCGCCATGCTAGCGCTGTATTACCAACGCTTAGCGCAAAAGCGATAATTTTCCAGTAATAGCGGTGTTTTCCATGGAACATCGCTGGTTTTTCAGCGATGTTCCATGGAAAAACGGCGATAATCCTGTGAATAGGGCCTGTGGTCTTAGCCACACAATCCACCCCCCATGTTAGGTATGCCTTAGTCAGGAATTTAGCAGACGTTAAATTCCTGCGTTAAGGCATACTTAACGCGATTTAAAATATCGCTAACCCACGTTGCTAATATGGCGATACCTGGGTTAACGATATTTCCCCATGTTGTTTCACAGGCACGCCTCCTTTGCATCTCATTAGCGATGCGATGGGAGGCGTGCAGAAAACGGACGCTAATTCAAGGAATCACGCGCTAGCGTGTCCTTGATAATTAGGCGATAAAATTATCGCCGCTTTTCGTCCGAAAACGGACGCTAAAGCGGCGATAATTCTTTAACGCCGCCTTGATAATATGCCCCTATGGATTTGTGCGCCGGGCATATCCAGCTACTTTCCGAAGCTGGCGAAGTCGATCGCGAACAAGATCTCGAAGCCACAGCCCCCTCAGACTCACCGATAAGGGTAAGCCTTGTGTGGATTGTTTATCCTACCGGTAGTGCTTTTCTTCCTTCACAATATGTTAGACGAATTAGGGGGCATATTAGCAATGCCTGGCGATAATTATCGCAAAGCGCAATTAGCGCTTGGATAATTATCGCCAGGCATCGCCGGTTTCTATCGCGGAGTTAGCGTGCAATCAGCAATGCTAATCTCCAAAGCGATAGAAACCTTGGAGAACAGTGTGAATATCGCCGGAAAACAGGCGATATTCACACAGTTCCCCAGTTCTGCTTGCTGATAGTGCGAGGGGGACTTAGCCATGTAATCCACCTCTCATTGGATTACATGGCTAAATCAGGGTGGGACCAGGTGTTAGCAAACCAGCGCTAAACGTGTTTAGCGCTGGTTCGCTAATCACCGCCCCTGCCTCGCTGATAGGCGTTAGCGACCTCAGCGACTGTTTCCAGTCGCTGTTAGGTGGGGAACGCCTACTTTGCATGCCATTAGCGATAAATATCGCTGGCATGCAAAGCGGCACCCAACCCGGTCGCTATCGCCTACAAGCTGTCGCTAACAGCAGTTAGTGACAGCTTGTTGATAAGGCGATAATATTATCGCCGCTTTAGCGGGAAAAAGTCCTGCTAAAGTGGCGATAATCGCCTTGCTAATATGCCCCTGGAAGTCCTCGGCTGTTGACGGAGTAATGTTTCAAATATCCCTTGTGGTTGGCAGTAAGAGTAATTTGGGCCATTATTGATGGTTGAGAATGTTTTGTGTAACGATGGCATCCCACGATTGCTTGTTCATTCTTGTAGGGAATAACAGTTCTTAAATCGCGCATCCATGACGGACGTGGTTACTGTTGGCAGGCAGCCTTGTTTAAGACCGTACTCAAAGAATCATTTTATGTCTATTCCAGATAGACGGGAGCTGTTGGAGATAGCTAAAGCAAATGCGGCAAAGGCCCTCGGGAAAAACGTGGACTTGCCCCCGAGTCTAAAGATGGATCCATGGTTTAAAGAAGCCCAGAAAAGTAGCATCGAAGCAGACGTTGCAAAGTTGGCCAAGGTAAGTATATTTAGACGGGGACAAAAATGTTTAGTTGGGGATACATGGGAACATGACAAAGACACGTCTAGTTAAGTTTATTTGCGTTGATCGAGTCAACTCTATACTTCTATTTTTAAAGTGCTCACGCCTAGAGCTAAGCGCTAATTGGTAGAAGAAGCCAGAATGAAAATATGGCTAGGATGTTACATTTAAACACATCGTCTGTTTGAGACGTGGTTTCGTTTTTGGCAAGTAGGAATGTTTCTGGTTTTCACAAAATATACTCTATCGCATAATTAACGTTCTTGTGAAAGCTTGTACTTTATGCATGCTCACCCCATATGACAGAAAACTGTTTAAATGCCCTGATATTGTTGGCAACTGTTCTTTTTTTGTACTGTTCCCTTAAGCTCGGGGCTCGTTGCCCAACACAAGGGGAATTCTGATGCCGCCTAACCTCAAACACGGGTCCGAATGAGATTGGGTTAATAAAAATGTGTCCGTGTTTAACTGCTCTACAAATTTAGGGGCATATTAGCAAGACCCACGTTAAAATTATCGCCGTTTTAGCGGCAGGAAACTGCCGCTAAAACGGCGATAATGGGCTTGCTAATATGCGTTATAGAATTCCAATAGAAGCCCAGGTTAGATGTGCAGGACATCTAACCTGGGCTTCTATTGGAATTCCATAACGCATATTAGCAAGCCCATTAACGCCGTTTTAGCGGCAGTTTCCTGCCGCTAAAACGGCGATAATTTTAACGTGGGTCTTGCTAATATGCCCCTTTATCTTCAATATGTGTTATTTTATACGTGGGAGTAACTGGGCAAACTATGCTGACTAGATGAGCGCACGCAGACTAATAAGTGGCGAAGTTGCGAAAGGGGCTCAGTCAAGGGGAACAGTACAGGACACGTTAAAAATAACCCTCTAAGCAAATTCTAAAGTTTCAAGCACCTACAAGAGGACTCAAATGAACCCTTGTAGCTAGTTAACTGTAAATGTCGTTTAAGGTCTGGTCTTAAACGTGGTGTCCTATCTGCCAATTTCCAATGAACTGTTAAACGGAGAAGCAACAGCAGATACACGTCTGCTTTTAGATAGAGGGTTAAAATTGGAGTCGACTATCGGTCAGCTTTAACTAAATTCATAGGGGCATATTATCAAGAAATAGCGATATTTATCGCTAACCGCGCTTAGCGCGAATTTATTTAACGCCGCCTATCGCTGGAAAATATCGCTGAGATAACACCCTATTAACAAGGTTTATCTCCATAGCGATAAAATTTCCAGCGATAGCGGCAAAATGTGAGAATATCGCTGGAAAAGCAGCGATATTCTCGCATTAACGCAAGGATGGATTCAGCCTGACAATCCACCTCCTATACCTTAAACAGGTAAGTCATCCTCAGTAGCAGGTGTTAAAATCTAGCGATAAACGCGCTTAGCGCGATTTATTTTATCGCTTCGCCTGCCTTGTTAATAGGGGTTAGTTGTGTTAGCGACTGTTTACAGTCGCTTTTAGTGGGGAACGCCTACCTTGCATGTCATTAGCGATAATTATCGCTGACATGCAAGGCGATGTAAGACCCGGCCGCTAACGCCTGAAAGCTGTCGCTAACGCCTGTTTAGCGACAGCTTGCTAATAGGGCGTTAAAAATATCGCCGCTTTAGCGGCAAAAAGTGCCGCTAAAGCGGCGATAAAGCCCTTGATAATATGCCCCATAGACTTATTTGGGTATTTTGATGTACAATGTCCAGTCAGCTGATCGTTTGCTAGTTATAATGATCAAAAACATAGCACAACTTGAGTAGTTACCTGTAGGAGACGCTTTCCTGGTTCAAAAATGGAACATTGAAGCAATCAGTAATTAAATATAAACTAATTTTGCTTGTGCTCTCAGTATACATCATATTTCCTTTTCACACTTGTCAGTTGGGTTCCGTATTTCATTTTTCAACTCCCTGGGCCTAACTAAATAGCAGTTTTATTTTTTTGGGGTGTTGGGGCGTGGTTGAGCAGTGCTTTGTGATTCCAAAAGTGTTAGTACGCAATACAGTTTACATGCTCTTTCTGTCTTTATAGAGATGAATGATCTCCAGTCCTTGATGAAGATAAAGTTGGTAATACATCAATAGGTGATCGGTCTAAAATATGTGGCAATGAGATTTTAAAACTGGTGTTTCTGATCGGTCATTGTGTTCAAAACATTTTTGCACGCTTCTTGCTCTTATGCAGTAAGATTTCAGGGATTTCTGAGAAAGTTGGCGTCTGTAGTACAGGTTTTATCCCTCACAATGTATTAACTATATTCCAGATTTTGAGAGTGTGCGGAAGAAGAGGCCTTCGTCGCTAGCAGATAAGTTCATTGATTGTTGGAAATCTCTAGGGCGGACCTGCATACTAGCTGCCTGAACTTGATAGCTTTCAGAATTTGTGGGTTTTCATAATCCATAATGTAGCAAATGTAAACGCACAGTGCTTTAATTTGGTGATCTGAATCAAATAAGGGAGATTTTCAAATCTTACAGTTGGCACAAACACTTCCACTCAGGCAAGTTGTGCTTTTGAGAATATGTAGCTCTAACAGTAGTTTTTGTGACTTCTTTTTCACAATTGAAACAAACGCTAAATTGTTTTTGTCAATGTATAGTAAATCGGTGTAAACATTTTATTAAAACTCTTTAATTGTGGCATCCTTTCCATACAGCACTCGAGTGACCTATCTGAAGTTCCCAATGAAGTGTCGCCTAGACAAGGGGCCATCCTGTTTAGCACTAATGTAAGTGTTTCTAGAGCAATCTTCTCAACCTCGTGCATCAAACGGCTTTCTTTTTTTTAAATCTTAGTATTATAACTATTAATCGAACGAAGTACCTCGTTGCTACGCATTCTTAATTGCCAGCTAGGAGGAACATGTCCTCTCACCTTTCCTGCTAAATCGGTTACCAACAGGCACCCAGTGTAGAGCACCAACTGCATGTTAATTACAAACGGAATTCCTTCTCTCCCACACATGCCCCAGTTTCTCTTATGGGTTGTTGGAAGGTCTCAAGAAGACAAGTCCTTATCAGTGGAATTTGTTACTCTGACCAATAATTACAGTGATTATGCTTTTGGAACACACCCTGTATGCTCGAATGGAGGGGGAGATTTACTAAGATTCTGCTAAAGTTGCACTACAACTCGCTAAGAAGTAGGGCTGTCACAGGAGAATTTCTTAGGATTAAGTTAAACATTTTATAACATACCCAGGTTGACTCATGACAAATCTTTTGCTCTGTCTCTGGTTAACTGGATCTACGCCCCTGCAAAGTTTGAGAATCAAGCAAGCTGGTTGAATTGTGCATAATGAGTTGTTAAAAGTGGGATGGTGTTGTATTGAGCTATCGTCACTGGATCTGTGATAAAATCCACTCAAGCCCTTAAAAAAAAAGTTTGGATGGTAACTAAACTATTCACTTTGATCAAAGTTGTGTTTTATTTAACTGTATTCCCTTTGGCAGCTACTAATTTTTAGGTCTCGCGCCTAGTGTTGCAGTGCGCAGCATTGCTCGCGCAGCGCGAGACCTCTTGTATGGGCTTCAGAAAGCTAACCACACGCTCGTGCGTGTGGTTTTGCTTTCAGAAGCCCACATTGGCTGTGATGTGCTTTTAAAAAAAAAAAACGGCACGCAATTGGGCAAAGGCGGGCGCATGTCCCGCCTTTGCTCCGCCCATTCCCGTCCATGTCTAGGACGCGCATCAGCGCGCGGCATAGACGACAGGCTCCCTCGCCCCCCCGCTCCTCTGTGGTGCGCGCGCACCACTGGTTTCGATTCCCGCGTTTGGCTCCTCTGTGGTGTGCGCGCACCACAGGTTTCGATTCCGTGCTTGTTTCTTTACTCGCTTTCTTCTTATTTCGGCCTTCCGTCCCACTCTCTCTTACTCTTTTGATACATAATTTTCATCTTCCCTTCTTTCCATTGCCTTTCGCTTCCTTCTATTACTTCGCCTCTTCCCTGCCGCTTTATTTTTCCCTCCCCCGTCCTAATCTTTGCTCACACACTCTGGGGTTGATTCCGATCTCGGCCGGAAGCGCACCTAACAGTATTCGTCCGGAAAAAAAACCAGCCGAATGCGTGTTTCCCGACCGATTCGAACACTCGTCCGAACGAACAAGTACGATGCGCATAACAGCCCAGATTCCGAGCGAGCCGTACTTACCCATATCAGCTCCTGTTTCCCGCCCGAGCCGGATCCGTAAACGCCGATTCGAGTCGTATGGAAGCAAATACACAGCACCTTCCGGCCGGACGAGTACGATGCGCCTTCCGTAAGCGCCGAACCCGTCGCTACGTCTGGGACGTTTGAGCATCCGGGCGAGCCGTACATAAGCTCCGTTTCGCGCCACAAGACGATCCACGGCTACGAGACGAACAAGCCTGCTACGAGTACGAGTCGAAGACACGAGAAACCCGAACGAGATGACCCAACCATGAATCCCATCGCGCAGGTCCTACAATACTCTACATCTATTACCGGGACCGGCACGGACGCGTACGGCGCAGACGGTAAGTCAAACACCCACAACACAAACAAACGACACGTACCCGAAATATGTCACACACACATAGGGATGCACAAATGACGTACACTAGCAACAGCAGAACCATAGGGGCGGGATGGCCATCACCAATGCCATACACACCCATAGGGGGATGGATGCCTACCACTACCACCACCCCTAATCAGGGGGGCCTGGATGCCTGTCACTACTACCATCCCCACTCATAGGGGGATGGATGCCTACCACTAATACCACCCCTACTCATGGGGGGCTAGATGCCTGTCACTACCACCACCCCTACTAATGGGGGCCTGGATGCCTGTCACTACTACCATCCCCACTCATAGGGGGATGGATGCCTAGCACTACCACCACCCCTACTCAGGGGGGCCTGGATGCCTGCCACTACCACCACCCCTACTCAGGGGGGCCTGGATGCATGCCACTACCACCACCCCTACTCAGGGGGGCCTGGATGCCTGCCACTACCACCACCCCTACTCAGGGGGGCCTGGATGCCTGCCACTACCACCACCCCTACTCATGGGGGCCTGGATGCCTGTCACTACTACCATCCCCACTCATAGGGGGATGGATGCCTACCACTAATACCACCCCTACTCATGGGGGGCTGGATGCCTGCCACTACCACCACCCCTACTCAGGGGGGCCTGGATGCCTGTCACTACTACCATCCCCACTCATAGGGGGATGGATGCCTAGCACTACCACCACCCCTACACAGGGGGGCCTGGATGCCTGCCACTACCACCACCCCTACTCAGGGGGGCCTGGATGCCTGTCACTACTACCATCCCCACTCATAGGGGGATGGATGCCTGGCACTACCACCACCCCTACTCAGGGGGGCCTGGATGCCTGCCACTACCACCACCCCTACTCAGGGGGGCCTGGATGCCTGTCACTACTACCATCCCCACTCATAGGGGGATGGATGCCTAGCACTACCACCACCCCTTCTCAGGGGGGCCTGGATGCCTGCCACTACCACCACCCCTACTCAGGGGGGCCTCGATGCCTGCCACTACCACCACCCCTACTCAGGGGGGCCTGGATGCCTGCCACTACCACCACCCCTACTCAGGGGGGTCTGGATGCCTGCCACTACCACCACCCCTACTCATGGGGGCCTGGATGCCTGTCACTACTACCATCCCCACTCATAGGGGGATGGATGCCTACCACCCACACAACCCCCACTCATAGGATGGGTAATGCATGACACAACCAGCATACACCAACATAAGGAATGCCTGAAATTACCCCCCCAACACCATGACAAGCGTGTGTAGTCTGTGTCAAATGCCTACAACACTGAACATGACATTGAACATACAATGTGACCCCCTATCACATGTGTCACACATAAATGTGTGTGGCCTCCACAATGCAAGCCGACCATGACCACTGTGGCAATGGGGTCGAACACCCCATCATCACAGTGACCAAAAGGTAAGTGTGGGTTCCATAGCTGAAGCACATTTTGAACATTGTGGCAATGGGGTCGAACACCCCATCATCACAGTGACCAAAAGGTAAGTGTGGGTTCCATAGATGAAGCAAATTTTGAACATTGTGGCAATGGGGTCTAAAGCCCCATCACCACAGTGACCAAAATGTAAGTGTAGTCATGGTAAAAGCTGCAAATGCCAAACTGCATGGATTATTCCTGGTCACACAACAACAAACACATCAGTGGCATAGCAGTGCTTGTGTCCCATAGCAACAGAGATTGGGTGAGGCAAACAGTGCAGTGCAAATGAAACATCGCTTTGGCCATGTGCAGCAAACATCACCCATGGGGGCTCACATTGTCAACATTCACAAATAACACGACAGAAGTGACCATCACAATGCAGATCCACATATCTGCACCAATGGACACACAAATGTAGATATCCTGTGGAGACTGTAGATGTCAGGTGAACAAATACCATACCATGGCAGCAATGGGACATACAAACCATGATTATTGTGCTGACTGATGACCTAGGAGTCCCAGGGACAGCATGGGACATCCTCCAAACAACATACAGCCAATGGCACACTAAAGATATGCCAATGCAGTGTTGCAAATGCACAAACACAAACAGGCAGACTCACACTGCATATCAAACACCACAGGTGAGGGGAGTGGTGTGCCAGTGTCCCCAGGCAAACACACAACACACGAGGAGGCCTGAATCCCCATTACACAGATGTCAACACAGTGCCACACAAAAGTAACTCATGGATCGGTTTCCCCTATGTGGGCAATAAGGCATTGTTAGATGAGAGGGAGCCCAAATTACAAATGTCACACAAGCTTGTAGGAACAGCAACTAACACAGCAAGAGACAGACCCACCACAGCACTACCCCCAGGGAGCCCACATTGTGGTGACACTGGCCTGCATGATAATCGCACTGTGATGACAAAGGTAGATGTCGTACACACTGTGAACCACAGTCATGTGTCCTGAGCAACTAACTACCATCACACCTACACAAGCACAAATAAAACAGCACGGCCTGTCAGCCAAGGCCAACATGGAGGTAGGGGTCCAGCGGTGCAACAACTCTCATTTGCACACACTCAACACCACACACCTTGATCTCCAACAATGTGCAGCAGTGAAGCTCACATGGACTGGTGACATTGCACATGCACCCATGACAATCCCAGGGGTGGTGGGGGGAACTAAGGCGGAGATACCTGTAGGAGAGTAGGATCTGCTTCACATGGGTACCCCCACTTTTTGCTGATGCTTCACTGTTTTTCGACTTTAGTCTGGCTGGGGCCCTGCTAATCAGAACCCCAGCCTAGCTGCTTCCTCTCTAAAATGGTTTCCATGTGCCCTAGGCACATCTCTGATTGGAATCTGGAGTGCCCTTGTAAGTCCCTAGTATATGGTATACTATGTACCCAGGGCATAGGTACCTCAGAGGCCTACCAGGGGCTGCAGCATGTATTGTGCCACCCCTGGAAGGCCAGCCAAAAGGACACCACAGGTCTGCTACTGCAGCCTGGGTATGGTGGTGCATGCACCTTACTGTGATATAGGTTACCTATATCACTACATACATACACACATATAAACCTATAAGTCACTCCTATGGCAGGCCTTATGAATCCTGAAGGCAGAGTGCGTGGTTCCTATGTGAGAGGGTGCCCCTGCATGAGCAGGGCCCCTCTGCAGCGTTCGGAGACCCTTCTCTGATGCTGTTTGTAGTGCAGCCTGACCATATACTCTTAAGCGCATTATAACCTCGCGTTAAATGCTAACTTTGGGATGGCTGCACGGAAACATGTCGTGTTTGGTGTCAAACATCTTGGAATACTACCCCCCGCCAGTTCTGGTGGCGGGGTAGCATTCCACCCTTCTAGAGGGAAAGACATGTACACACCGGCCTGCCCGGTAACTTCTTTCCAAGCCCTGGCATCACAAAATGGATGCCGCTGCCACAGACACGAGTCTGGCCTCCTGCTGCTGACCGAAACACCGGCAGGGGAGGCCTGGACAATAGGTTTCCTGTCCCAGGGAGGTGTAACCACCTCCCCAGACAGGATAGCGTGTATTGGGGCTGGGCGGGAGCACTCTCTGGAGCTTTGAAGTCCTGCACTGGGGGCACATTTGGTGTCCCTGTGCATACCCCAGTTCAAACCGGCTCAGGGGCTTCCGGCCCCTGCTCTGGCGCGAAAATGGACAAAGGGAAAGGGGTGTAACCACCCCTCTGCCCTGACCCTCCCATAGGTGGGTCCCCAGAGTATGTCCAACCCCCTAACTTGGTATAAGTATGGGACCCCAGTCCTTAGGATTTAGATTTACCTGGACGAAACTCTGACACAGAATCCTGGACCTTCGACGCTCTACTTTAAGATTAGAGGACTGAAGAATCTCCCTTGGGGTCAAGGAGTGACTCCCCTGCTTGGCAGGCACCAAAGAAGCAATTGTCTGGTCTGCATCGCCGAAGCTCCCGCCGGACGCCGAAGGCTTTGCATCACCAGAGGTGGATTTCCAGACTTCACCGAGGCTGCCCTGAGTCCCCAGCAAAGCTGAGGCCCGTAGCTGTCGTGGGTAACGTGGAACCATGACCCCTGGACACAGAGCACATTTGCAAGTCCATCCTCTTCCTGGGCTCCCACAAAGTTGTGCTTTGGGCTCCGAGTAGCCCCCGCCTCCAGCACCGACTGCACCAAAGATCACTGGCCTCCACTCCACGAGTGTCCCGTGAGCCAGCTCCAAGTGCGTCCACTCGAGGCTCCTTCGCGGTCGCTAGTCCATTGGCTAGTAGGCCCTCCCGAAGGCCAATCTTCTTCTGCTTGGGCTTCCCTGGTTGCTCCAGGCGTGTCCTGACTTACCCTCGCTGGGTGAGTCCCTCAGACCTTGCTGGTCTGCACCACCGTCCTTCTTCTATTTCCACGAGACTTGCCGTTGCCAAGGCTTGTTGGGTCCAATCCGGTCGCCGACACCTCAGCAATCGACAGACGTCGTGGGACAGCTCGAATCCAGCTCCTGGTTGTCATCAACACCTCCTGGACCTCGTGGCTGAAGAGTCAAGACGACCGTCAACCTACCTGAAGCACCCGACATCGGTGGGCATCCGCTCATCGCCTTCCTGGTCACTGGCTAGTGACCCAGACTCTGTCCCCTCTGCTTTCAGGTTCTTCAGATCTTCGATCCACCTTTGGATCCACCCGAACACTTTCGACTTGGCCGCCAGCAGCACTTTGCAGCAGATCGCCATTGAAAACGACGACGAAACCCGACCCCGAAAGACACCTATGCACCCGTCTTCCCTGGGTGAGGTAACTCGAGTACTCTGGTGCTCCCGTGGGTATAGACTCTAGAACGACCCAGTTCAAAAAGGGTTTGCTCCAAGTCCTCCTCTAAGTGTCCCTTTTCTTTAAAATTCCAACCGCGACTTTCCCCATAGAAGTCAACGGCGATTCGCGGCTGTGTTAGCACACTGCACGCGTCCCCCGTGGGTCCCCTGTGTCACTACCTTGGGTGGTTCCTTGTGGTCCAAGCACTTCTACAGGCTCTAGGCCTTGTGTCTAGCTCAGTCGTGGTTCTTATACCACTTTATTTTTTTTTTATAAATCTTTTTATTAAACAGACTCGAAACAAGGTACAGTTCCACAGAGGTCAATTGAAGGGAGTACAATGAAATCAAGTATACATACAGATATTACCGGTGTTAGAAATGGGATTTCTGGTTGGCTAAGGCTTGCGCCAAAGCCAAGCAGAAACCACCACTCTAGTCAGGGCAAGAGAGTTACACACCCAAGATAACCCCTGCTCACCCCCTTGGTAGCTTGGCACGAGCAGTCAGGCTTATCCCGGAGGCAATGTGTACAGCGTTTGCGCAACACACACACAGCCCAACACCCAAGGCACACTACAAAAGGAACTCCACACAAGGGTATATCAAAAATAGCCTTTGTATTCTCATAATACATTAGAATAGTTTTCACATATACACATGGTGCCAACTGGCACTGGGCAATATCTACAAGGGATTATTTACACATGACAGGGCCACGTGGGCCGCTGTCAGAACCATCACTGAGTGAACATATTACAAATGGAGGACATATCACGTACAACCAGTGATCACTGGCAACCTCTGTACTCAGCATCAGCCTGTAACATCAACCATATTATGTACAGCATCACATTAGGCGCCAAACCTTATGCGCCAACCTCACCAGCATAAACCATAATATGCAAACCACCCTCATAATCATAAAACACATTTAGAGGTATCAAGCAGGGTGCGTAAATCATGCTACATACATTATATCTCCTAGCACCCTATAAATCACATTTAGCACACAAATCACATTGAGGAAATACTCTCAGGGAAAATAGCTCACAGCCTAAACGCATTAGGAAATAATAACCTCACAAGCATAAACACATTATGCAAAACCTCATGATGCTAGAAATACATTTAGAGGAATGAAACAGGGTGCGTAAACCATAGTAAATGCATCACATTTCCTAGCACCACATTTTAGGACATAAATCACATTAGCACATACCTCACAGTAGAAACCATAGCAGAGGCATAAATCACATTAGGGCCTGGCGCCCTACAAACCTAACAGTCCCCCTGGCCAACTGGCCATCTCAAGAAGGGGCTCAAATGCCCTATGTCCAAAAGTCAGGCGCGCTGCAAGGGCAGCGAAAGTCAAGGGTGCGCAATCTGCGCAGGCCTAAACGTTGCAGCTGGCACTAGGTGCTGCGCAGCTGTGAAAGAAAAGTACTGGGGCAGAGGAGTGCATCTCACTCCTGAGTTCGCAATATGTCCCCTAAAAGAAAGACCTAAACGCAGCAGCTGCCCACTACTTGCTGGGCAGCTGTGAAAGTCAGGGGCCAAGGAGTGCATCTCACTCCTATCTAAATCGACAATAATGCCCCCAGCGTTGCAGATATGGCACTGGTACTACACGTACCCTCGGAGCAGTTGTGAAAAACGTTGGCAGCTGCCCTCTAGCAAGCAGGGCAGCTGTGGACTGGTCAAACACGGAGGAGAACATGGGCCCCCAGTGCCTCTAGGCCCCCACGGGGCCCTAACAACAATGGGACCACGGCGGGCATCGACAACATGCCCCGATGTGCCCCTCCCTTCAGGGACTCACAGAACAATCGCCCCGTCGTTGGAGCCACGCGAGCTCTACAAACAAAAGCGGCCCAACGTTGGAGCAGCCCCTATCAGGCGGGGGCCGCTCAGACGAGACAAAATGGACCCGTGCCTTGATCAGGCACCAACCATAGCCCCCACGGAGCCCCTCAGCCCTTTCTCACTCACCGGGCTGCTCTCTGGGGACTCCTCGCGTCGCCGGTGCACATGCGGTGGGCGTGGGGCTCCCCTCAGCTACACGGGAGCCCCGCCGACGATACGGCTTCACCCGGGCCCCCTCCTGGGACTCGGGACTTCTCCTCACTTCGCCCGGTCCCCTCTCTCTCGGGACCCGGGACTTTTAGATGGAGCCTGCAAGGCTCCGGGCGGATCTCCCCTCTGTGCTGCGGGACCGGCAGCACTTCTCTTGCGGCGCGGGGCTTCCCTTTCACTCTTGGGAGCCCCGCGCTGCCATCGGCGGCCTCTGCCGCCTCTTTCTTCACCCGGGCCCCTCCTGGGACCCGGGACTCAAGGCACTGCTCGCGACTCGGCACGGCTTCACCCGGTCCCCTCCTCGGGACCGGGACTTCGGGATGGAGCCCGCGAGGCTCCCTAACTTCCTTTCTCGGCCGCGCTGCGATTGGTCAGCCGGCCGCTATGCACCGCCCACAACCAGGCAACAGTGCCTGTCTTCCGGGTCGCACTTGGCAGCGGCCCGGCAACGTTTTCTTCTCGGCTGCGGCTAATGCGGGTGGGCACCCGTTCAATTAAAAATATAAAGCGGGGTGGGCACCCGCTATTAAATAACAGCTCTGGCGTACCATGAGGGGTAGGCTCCCTCCTAACTAAAATGAATAAGCGGGGTGGGCTCCCGCTCGGCAGCCATCACGGGGGAATCCCTCCGGTCGGGATTCCCTCTCCAAGGGGGCTGCAGCAAACGCGCTGCGCAGCCCACACTCCTCCTCAGCTGGGCAATTAAAGGATAGCGCTTCCAGGCGCTAGATGAAGCCAAAGTCCTGAATAAAAAGATCCTCCAGGTCCAGGGGCAAGGCAGGGCCCAGGGCTAAAAGTAATTAATGCAAGAGGTCCTAGGGCATAGCTGGGCCCAGGGAGGCAGCCCTCCTGGCAAGTCCTCCTGGGCCCCAGCAGCAGCACGCCCTGCAAGAATCAGGATCCACACACTGAACATTTACATGGGGTCACAGCCCCTTCTTTTATACACCCTTTTCCTTTGTCTAAAGGTGTAGGGTTTAGGGAAAACCAGATGCAACTGGTTTGGGGGAGCTTTGGAGCACTTTGTTTTGCTCAGCTCCTCTCTCCTTTCACAGGACAGGCTAGGGACATCAGACGCACCACAGGAGGTGGAGCCAGCATTGTAGAGGGAAGGCACAGCCCTATTCAGGTCCCAGGTGCAACTCCTCCCTCCCATCTAGATGCAGATCTCCTATTCAGCTCAGCGCTGACTCACCCTGCCCCTCCTGCAGCCACACACACCTCCCAGCTCCTGTCACTCACAGAGCCAGACATGTAATCCACATCAGGCAGGCAGACACAGAGCACACATAAATGCCCACTTCTAGAAGTGGCATTTCTACACCAGTCACAAGAAATCTACGCACACCATTGCGCAGCATTTATTCTCACGAATTCAGGCATACTAGACTTGACCATGCTGCACCTCTCATAACAGGAATTACCACTAGCACACAGATCCTCAATGCATTCCTATGGGAGGCAGGTCAATCTCACTAAATGGGCACAGTGCGCGCACGCACTTGGCACTGGACCACAGTGTCCAAGTACCCAGAGGTCTAAAACTACTAACACCAAGTTCTATATAAGGCAAAAAGTTCAGGGGTGAACCTGCCAAAAAGGGCCATTTCCAACACGACCCCCTTCCAGCCAAAACGCAGGGTAGACCAATCACCACCTTGATAGGATTCCCTGCATTGGGCGATAAAAACACGGAACTGGCCCGCAACTGCAGGGTCACCCTCCGGTCCTACGCCACTTGGAACCTATGGAATCCATCTAATAGAAGGGGAAAAAAAAAAAATTCCAAAAAATTCAGGACCAACTAGGCTACCCCACCGGTACTCCTTAGTTGCCCACGGCCAGGACCAGGCCCTAAGCCACCCAGATGCCACTGGTCCTTGCCAATCCACAGAGTGGGGGGCAGTAGCCCCTGGCATACAATAGCCATTCTCCACTCTCCCTCTCAGTGTAGTTCCACTACCACTGATCCTCCAACCTAGGGTCCGCACCCTCAGGTTGACCAGAAGTCATGGGCGAAGCATCTCCTCACCCTACCTCTCTTCTGGGGTTACGCACCCTCCCAGGGGAAGCACCCACCAGAACGCAACTCTCCCACCAGTTCAGGACCTCTCTCCATCAACTGGTCTACTACCTGGGATCCAAATTCACCGGATGCACTGGGGTCAGAGGCGAGGACTCCCTCCCTCTGCACCCCCTTCCAGACTCCGATACCCTCCCAACTGGAGTGGTACCCCCTAGAAGGCAAACCGGCCAGGACACTGACTACAGTCGCCCTGCCGTCCAGATCCGGAAACACCGGCTACTGGCTCCCCAACCCAGGGACGTACCTCTTGGGTCAGATGCCTGGAAAACCAGGACTTCACAAGGGTGACACATCCCTAGCGTGTCGTGTGACAGTCTGCCTGGCGCAGAGCTCACGACCTCCTGTCCCTGTGACAGTGCGTGAAGATGTGCCAGGACAGAAGTGGCGCACACCATGGTCAGTCATTGGCAACTCAGCCCTTCTGGCTGGCCCCTGACCCACTGGTCCCCACTGGGGACTCTTTCCCCCTCTCAACCCTCGAAACCGGACCTCTGCACCCTCCCAACTGGAGTGGTACTGCCAGACACTAGAACTGCTGGAGGTCTGATTACAGGCACTCCTAGCTCACCTAAAACGGGAAAGACCACCTCGAAGAACGGTCCAACAGGACAGACTAGGCTCCCTACCTGGTGTTCCCTCATGGAACCAACCAGTACTGGAGACTGAGGTGCGGGCACTTTGGGACACAGCCCAATCTCACTCCTTCTCCTGCGAGACAGGATGTGAGTCCCTACAACCTCCTCACTATAAGGGTACCCAGCTGGGCTACTCTGAACCATCTTAAACCGCGAGGGTTACCGAGACACCTGCACCATTCTTCTAGGGTCACTCCCCAATGCTTCTTCAGATCCTCTACCACGGGGCGGTCCCCCATACAGAACAGTCCAACAGGACGGACTAGGTTCCCAACCTCTTCACTATAAGGGTACCTAGCTGGGCTACTCTGAACCATCTTAAACCGCGAGGGTTATCGAGACACCTGCACCATTCCTCAAGGTTGCCCCCCAATGCAAGTTCCTTACAATCAAAGAACTCACACACTAACACCATTTACTCAAACGTCCAGTGCATCACAACATTCATCCACACTCCCCCCACAGGACTGGTGAGACAGCATCTTACTGCCCCTGAAACACAACCTGTCCCCCTCTTAACCGGGAACTAGGTACCATACTATGGGAACTGGGAATGGGACATCCGGCACTGGACTACATATCGCTGCCACCACTGGATCCCATCCTTACTGGGAATTCCAGAAAACTCACACTGAAACAAGAACACATATTTCAAAAATGAAATGACACTTAAAACAATCTTAGAACAATAATCCCCAACATGTGACTATCTAAAATGCAGAGTTTTGTAGTGCAGCCAGTTATCGCTGCGGTATTGCGCAAACGCAAGTCCTAATCCCACCGCTGATCACCAATGTTAGAAATGGGATTTCTGGTTGGCTAAGGCTTGCGCCAAAGCCAAGCAGAAACCACCACTCTAGTCAGGGCAAGAGAGTTACACACCCAAGATAACCCCTGCTCACCCCCTTGGTAGCTTGGCACGAGCAGTCAGGCTTATCCCGGAGGCAATGTGTACAGCGTTTGCGCAACACACACACAGCCCAACACCCAAGGCACACTACAAAAGGAACTCCACACAAGGGTATATCAAAAATAGCCTTTGTATTCTCATAATACATTAGAATAGTTTTCACATATACACATGGTGCCAACTGGCACTGGGCAATATCTACAAGGGATTATTTACACATGACAGGGCCACGTGGGCCGCTGTCAGAACCATCACTGAGTGAACATATTACAAATGGAGGACATATCACGTACAACCAGTGATCACTGGCAACCTCTGTACTCAGCATCAGCCTGTAACATCAACCATATTATGTACAGCATCACATTAGGCGCCAAACCTTATGCGCCAACCTCACCAGCATAAACCATAATATGCAAACCACCCTCATAATCATAAAACACATTTAGAGGTATCAAGCAGGGTGCGTAAATCATGCTACATACATTATATCTCCTAGCACCCTATAAATCACATTTAGCACACAAATCACATTGAGGAAATACTCTCAGGGGAAAATAGCTCACAGCCTAAACGCATTAGGAAATAATAACCTCACAAGCATAAACACATTATGCAAAACCTCATGATGCTAGAAATACATTTAGAGGAATGAAACAGGGTGCGTAAACCATAGTAAATGCATCACATTTCCTAGCACCACATTTTAGGACATAAATCACATTAGCACATACCTCACAGTAGAAACCATAGCAGAGGCATAAATCACATTAGGGCCTGGCGCCCTACAAACCTAACAGTCCCCCCTGGCCAACTGGCCATCTCAAGAAGGGGCTCAAATGCCCTATGTCCAAAAGTCAGGGCGCGCTGCAAGGGCAGCGAAAGTCAAGGGTGCGCAATCTGCGCAGGCCTAAACGTTGCAGCTGGCACCAGGTGCTGCGCAGCTGTGAAAGAAAAGTACTGGGGCAGAGGAGTGCATCTCACTCCTGAGTTCGCAATATGTCCCCTAAAAGAAAGACCTAAACGCAGCAGCTGCCCACTACTTGCTGGGCAGCTGTGAAAGTCAGGGGCCAAGGAGTGCATCTCACTCCTATCTAAATCGACAATAATGCCCCCAGCGTTGCAGATATGGCACTGGTACTACACGTACCCTCGGAGCAGTTGTAGAAAAATGTGGCAGCTGCCCTCTAGCAAGCAGGGCAGCTGTGGACTGGTCAAACACGGAGGAGAACATGGGCCCCCAGTGCCTCTAGGCCCCCACGGGGGCCCTAACAACAATGGGACCACGGCGGGCATCGACAACATGCCCCGATGTGCCCCTCCCTTCAGGGAGTCACAGAACAATCGCCCCGTCGTTGGAGCCACGCGAGCTCTACAAACAAAAGCGGCCCAACGTTGGAGCAGCCCCTATCAGGCGGGGGCCGCTCAGACGAGACAAAATGGACCCGTGCCTTGATCAGGCACCAACCATAGCCCCCACGGAGCCCCTCAGCCCTTTCTCACTCACCGGGCTGCTCTCTGGGGACTCCTCGCGTCGCCGGTGCACATGCGGTGGGCGTGGGGCTCCCCTCAGCTACACGGGAGCCCCGCCGACGATACGGCTTCACCCGGGCCCCCTCCTGGGACTCTGGACTTCTCCTCACTCTCGCCCGGTCCCCTCTCTCTCGGGACCCGGGACTTTTAGATGGAGCCTGCGAGGCTACGGGCGGATCTCCCCTCTGTGCTGCGGGACCGGCAGCACTTCTCTTGCGGCGCGGGGCTTCCCTTTCACTCTTGGGAGCCCCGCGCTGCCATCGGCGGCCTCTGCCGCCTCTTCTCTTCACCCGGGCCCCCTCCTGGGACCCGGGACTCAAGGCACTGCTCGCGACTCGGCACGGCTTCACCCGGTCCCCCTCCTCGGGACCGGGACTTCGGGATGGAGCCCGCGAGGCTCCCTAACTTCCTTTCTCGGCCGCGCTGCGATTGGCCAGCCGGCCGCTATGCACCGCCCACAACCAGGCAACAGTGCCTGTCTTCCGGGTCGCACTTGGCAGCGGCCCGGCAACGTTTTTCTTCTCGGCTGCGGCTAATGCGGGGTGGGCACCCGTTCAATTAAAAATATAAAGCGGGGTGGGCACCCGCTATTAAATAACAGCTCTGGCGTACCATGAGGGGTAGGCTCCCTCCTAACTAAAATGAATAAGCGGGGTGGGCTCCCGCCGGCAGCCATCACGGGGAATCCCTCCGGTCGGGATTCCCTCTCCAAGGGGGCTGCAGCAAACGCGCTGCGCAGTCCACACTCCTCCTCAGCTGGGCAATTAAAGGATAGCGCTTCCAGGCGCTAGATGAAGCCAAAGTCCTAAATAAAAAGATCCTCCAGGTCCAGGGGCAAGGCAGGGCCCAGGGCTAAAAGTAATTAATGCAAGAGGTCCTAGGGCATAGCTGGGCCCAGGGAGGCAGCCCTCCTGGCAAGTCCTCCTGGGCCCCAGCAGCAGCACGCCCTGCAAGAATCAGGATCCAAACACTGAACATTTACATGGGGTCACAGCCCCTTCTTTTATACACCCTTTTCCTTTGTCTAAAGGTGTAGGGTTTAGGGAAAACCAGATGCAACTGGTTTGGGGGAGCTTTGGAGCACTTTGTTTTGCTCAGCTCCTCTCTCCTTTCACAGGACAGGCTAGGGACATCAGACGCACCACAGGAGGTGGAGCCAGCATTGTAGAGGGAAGGCACAGCCCTATTCAGGTCCCAGGTGCAACTCCTCCCTCCCATCTAGATGCAGATCTCCTATTCAGCTCAGCGCTGACTCACCCTGCCCCTCCTGCAGCCACACACACCTCCCAGCTCCTGTCACTCACAGAGCCAGACATGTAATCCACATCAGGCAGGCAGACACAGAGCACACATAAATGCCCACTTCTAGAAGTGGCATTTCTACACCAGTCACAAGAAATCTACGCACACCATTGCGCAGCATTTATTCTCACGAATTCAGGCATACTAGACTTGACCATGCTGCACCTCTCATAACAGGAATTACCACTAGCACACAGATCCTCAATGCATTCCTATGGGAGGCAGGTCAATCTCACTAAATGGGCACAGTGCGCGCATGCACTTGGCACTGGACCACAGTGTCCAAGTACCCAGAGGTCTAAAACTACTAACACCAAGTTCTATATAAGGCAAAAAGTTCAGGGGTGAACCTGCCAAAAAGGGCCATTTCCAACAACCGGACAATGCATTGGAAATCATGGGGAGGGGGGATCATCACAGTCTAGCATACGGGGAGGAGTACATATGTTGCCACGGTATTCATTCCAGGGGGCCCATACCTTGGTCCATTTTCGTGGGCAACCCCGTGTCATATACACTGTCTTTTCCCGTAGCATACACCAATCAAGGTCTTTTTCCCAGTCAGTGATTGTAGGTGCCTGTGAAGCCCCCCATAGCTGAGCAATGTTTCTCTTGGCGACCATGTAGCCGAGCGTGGCCCATTGTGTAGCGTGCGTGTTAAGGTCAGTGGGTTCCCAGACGTTGAGGAGGCATCTAGGGGCTTTTGGTGTGAGTTCGACTCCCATTGCTTCGCTCATTACTTCGTGTATCTTACGCCAGTATTCCTGGATCGGTTCGCAGTGCCATAGTATGTGAATAAACGTGCCCAGCTGGGTGCATCCCCTCCTACAAGACCCATCTGCCAGAAAACCCATGTGCGTCAATTGGGGACCTGTTATGTAAATTCTGTGTAGTATCTTTAGCTGCACAAGGCGGAGACGCGCCGAAATAGCAACAGTTTTGGGGGAGGAGACCGCCGCTTGCCAGTCTTCGTCGTCTAATTCAACACCGTCCCCGGCCCATTTTTCTCGTAGTGACTGCAGGGGGTCCTCCATATTATGGATGAGTTTTCGGTAGGTTAGGGAGATAGCTTTTGCCGGTAAGTGACCATCTAAAATCCTATCCTCCAGTCGGGAGGCGTCTGGTGGAGCAGAGTCACGGGGTAGTACTGTTTGCAATGCGTGTCGGACCTGTAGGTAGCGGAAACGCTCGGAATCCGCAAGGGCATATCGACCCTGTAGGGCTTCAAAGGTTTGCACGCCCTCTTTGCCCCAGAGGTCCCTGATGTGAGAGATGCCAATTAAATCCCATTTGTCAAAGCCTTTGGAGTTTCTTAGGTCTCCAAGTTTTTGGGAATCCCATAGTGGCGTGGCGAGAGTTAATTTATTGTTCCATCCTAACGATTTGGTTGCCGAGTGCCAAATTCTAACTGTGTGGTTGGTAGGACCCGTGAGTGGGTATCTGTTTGGTTTGGAGTACAGTGCCCGGGTGTATGCCCTGTTTGGGAGAAGCCATCTATCCATATTAAACCCCGGGTTGTCAGGCCACCCATAGGTGCCATGATTTATTGCTATTAGATGTGCTGCCCAGTAGTATTTTTTAATGTCCGGCAGTCCGATTCCGCCATCATACCAGCTGAGCGTGAGTTTTTGCAGAGCAATACGTGGCCTTCCATCCCAGAGAAGGTCTCGTTGGAGTCCTTCTATTTCTTTAAAATATGTATTTGGGACAGGGTTTGCCGAGTTCTGCATGGCATAGAGGAAGCGGGGTAAGGACAGCATTTTAAAAAGGGCCGCTTTGCCCAGAAGAGAGAGCGGGAGGGCCTTCCAGTGCGCAATGTCACTTTTGAGTCTTTGCAGTGGGGGAGCCAGGTTATGAGCATATTGGAGTGTGTGGTCGAGGGAAACGAATATACCTAAGTATTTGAATCCGTCAGAGACTATTGGGATGGGGCAGTGCCGGGGAAGGGGAGGCGAGTCTCCACAGAGGACGTATAAGAGAGATTTCTGCCAGTTGATACGAAACCCAGAGAATCGGCCAAAAACGGATAGGATGTCAAATACTACAATGAGGGACCTCTGAGGGGACGTGAGGTATAGGAGGATGTCGTCCGCGTATAGGGAAATACGGTCTTCCCAATCTGCCGACCATCGCATTCCACGGATCCTCACGTCTTTGCGGATCCATGCGGCAAGGGGTTCGAGGGCCAGAGCGAAGAGTAAGGGAGAGAGAGGGCATCCCTGCCGGGTCCCTCGGCCAAGTGTGAAAGCCTCAGATTTTTTGTTGTTCACTACCACTTGTGCCATAGGTGTGGCGTATAGCAATCGTACCCACCGTCTAAAGTTCGGTCCGAATCCCAGTTTTGTGAGCACGGCAAAGAGATAGGGCCATTCAAGTGTATCGAAGGCCATTGTGGCGTCTAGGGAGACTATGACTGCATCCTCTCGTATGGTCGGTACCCTGCCCAAGACTCCATGCACTCTACGCAGATTTAGAGCGGTGTTTCTCTTTGGCATAAACCCCGATTGATCAGGGTGCACTAAGTCCCCTATTGCTTTAATCAGCCTAGTGGCTAGCACTTTGGCAAGGATTTTAGGTTCTGCATTGAGCAGTGAGATAGGACGGTAGGAGGCGCAGTCCGTTTTGGGTTTCCCTTCCTTGTGGATTGTAACTATGGTTGCAATTCTCTGATCTAGGGGTAGCGACCCCCGTTCAAGGCTGTCTTCAAACATAGTTTTCAGATAGGGGGCCAACCTATCTGGACGGAGTTTGTAGAGCTCGATCGGGATGCCATTGGGGCCGAGGGCCTTACCCGAGTGGAGCGCTCGGATTGCAGATGCTATTTCATCAGTGGAGAGAGCACTATCCAAGAACGCCCGATCAGTGGCTGACAGCCTCGGAAGGGAGATATCTTGTAGGAGTTCCGAGGACTCCGCCTCCGTATGCGGGCTCACCGAGCTGTACACTGTGTGGAAGTGTGTTGCAAACTGTTTGGCTATGTCTTGGGGGTCTGTTATGGGGGATCCGTCTGAATCCCTGATTTCTGGAACAAGCCGATTAGCATGTTCTCTTTTTTCTAACCAGGCGATCAGTTTTCCAGCCTTATCCCCCCATTCATAGAGTCGGCCAAGCCTGTTCTGCCCCATTATTTTGGCGCGGTCAGTGACTAGTGCCCGATATTCGGCCTGACGGAGGCGAAGTGTGTGGATGGTTTCAGGGGAAGGGTTAGAGTTCACTTCTTGTTCCAGCCGGTAAATTTCGTGTTCTACATCAGATATGTCTTTTATGTTTTCTTTTTTTGAACCCGCAATTAGAGAGAGGGCCTGGCCCCTAATCACCGTTTTGAAGGCTTCCCATAGCACTTGCGGGGAGTCTACAGAATTCTCGTTCTCCAGGAAGTAGTTGTCTACGGCTTTACTGAGGTCTTTGCGTATTCTGGGGTTTTTGAAGTACCTTGGGTTGATAGGGGCAATGCGTCCTACTTGTGTGCGCTCCAGGGCCACGTGGATCCATAGCGGGGAGTGGTCGGAGATACCCCTGGCCAGATGCCTGATCTCTTGGATTTCGGTAACCTGTGAAGCCGGGACAACTATATAGTCCAGGCGAGAGAAGCTATTATGTGCCCCGGAGTGGAAGGTGTACTGGATCTTGTCAGGATTGTATGTTCTCCACCCGTCCACCAGCCCCATTGCCTCCAGGAAGCTGGAAAAAGAGTGTGCTGTATGTGGGATAGTGCGAGGAGGGTGTCTGTCAAGGGAGCCCGAAATTATTGAATTAAAGTCGCCGCCGAGCACTAGGTGTCCCTCTGGCAGTGCTAGCAGCACGGCGGTCAGGTCCGTAAAGGTTGCGGCTTGTAGCCCCGGGGGAGCATATATAGACATGAAGGTGATGGTTCGGCCCTCCCAAGTGCCCGTGATCCCGACATATCTGCCATGGTCATCTACATAGGTGGATGCAAGTGTCAGGGGGAATGATTTCTTTTGCAGGATGCCCACCCCTCTAGAATTAGACGCGAAACCTGCGTGTGCTACCATTGTGTATCCCCATCTATGCATAGCCTTGCATGTGTTACCCACCAGGTGCGTTTCCTGAAGCATTACAATGTCTGGCAACAATCTCTTGATATATTGCAATACTACACTTCTCTTAATTTTGTCCCCCAACCCGTTTACATTCCAACTTAGCATTTTGACTTCCTTGTTCCACTGCACACCCATTGACACCTTAGTGAAGCGTCGTATCTGTTAGTTGCACAAACAAGGACTGTACCATCGAGAGAACGCAAACAAATAAAAACAAAAGAATACAATAATCCCTCCCAACAACCCCCCACCCTGCTCCCCTGCACTCTGGGCTCCAAACTACCCATAATAATCAAATGCAGAGTGCCTGTCGCCCAACGTTTTACTAAAAGAAGAAAGTGAGGGGAGGCCCTAGCGCCCCGCTGGCCCCCTTTCCTACCGTTACTAGGCATAGGTACACTTTGTAGTGATGAGCCCAAAGACAAATGGTCAAATCTTATTAGTACATTAGCTTACAAGTCAACGTCCTCAAGCTTCAAACTTCAAAAAGACTGTGTATGATGCTCAATATTTGGGAAGAGTAGACGGATCAAAGCGTTCGAGCGTCAGTTCAAAAAAGGGAAATCATCGGATTCAGTGATCGTTTTGGCTCCGTTCCGGTGAGGTCCTCCAGCCGTCCAGCCAGTCAGATACCAACTCAGGTAGGTCGAAGAAATGAGCTTTCCCATCAGCCTCGACTCGCAGACGCACAGGGAAAAGCATGGCGTATTTAAGGCCCTTATCACGCAGTCTTCGTTTGACTTCAAGGAATGAGCGTCAACGCATTTGTACTGCCTGGGTAAAGTCAGGGAAGAAGGCGAGTTCTGAGTTGTCTATTTTGATCGAAGGGGCAACCCTGGCGGCCTGAAGGATCGTGTCTCTGTCTCTGTAATTTAACAGCCTGGCCAATATTGGACGGGGGGGCTCCCGGTTTCGGGCGGCCCCCAGGTACTCTGTGCGCCCTCTCCACCACAAATAGCTTGGACAGTCCCGTTGGTTGCAGCTTTGTCATTACCAGGTTTTCGATGAACAGATCAGCAGCGGGACCCTCCGATTTCTCCGGCACTCCAAGAACGCGTATGTTGTTGCGTGCTCGAGCGCCCTTCGTAGTCGTCCAGCTTGTCTTCAGCAAACTTACGGAACGCCTGGAGTTCCCTAATGTCCGTCTGTAATTGTGAGGTGTCATCCACCAAGCTTGTGGTGGTGAGCTCCAGCTGCTTGACTTTCTCCTGTATTTTGTAAGGTCAGCCCTAATCAGAGTCACTTCCGAGGATAGGGTGTCTATGGATGTGCGCACTCCAGTGATAGCCGCCATCAGGTCTTTCATTGTGGGTTCTGAAGGATCATGTTCCGCCCCACCTTGTTGCGTGTCGCCAGGTCCCTTCCGTTCGGGCAATTCCGCCCTCGGGCAGGTGTATCGGTCCAGTTTGCTTTGTTGGGACGTTTTTGTACTCCTCGGGTTAGCCATGACTAGGGCCGGGTTTGCGCCGCCGGCGCGTTACACAGCTTCTGGGGGCTCTGCTCGGCTCAGATCTCTCCTGCCCTGCCTCCAATGTGGGCCTACGAGCAAAGGCCACCCGGTGATAGGCGGTGGCGTCTAAGGCGTGGGCCGCAATCTAGCGGCAGATATCCTGTAGGCGCCGAGGAGCAAGCGCCGTGGGTGCACTCTCTCTAGGGCTCGGTCCGCACCGCAGCGGAGGGGGGGGCCCTTGATGATGAGGGCTACAAGTCCAATCCCAGGCGTACTCACCGGCGCTGGGCTTCAGTATCAGGCACCTCCTCCACCTCGTCGCGCCGAAGTACCTCTCCGCCGTTGACCGACCTAGACCTCCAGGTCCGAGCTCCGGGACTGGCTCCGATGCAGCCGGCCCCGCAGGAAGTTTCCAGGCAGTGTCGCAGATGGGCAGCGCTTCAGCGTGCAGGCTGTCACTAGGTGATGATGAGCTGCCGCATCAATCGCCTGCGTCCCCTCCGGGAGTGGGTGAGGGGGGGTTCCCACCGACGCTTCAGGCATCCAGAACGGCGGGCGTACTCACTCGAGGTCCCGGCTTCCCCAAGGCTGTAGGCCGCAAACTCCGGGCGGGATTTCTCCGCTTTCCGGCGTCTGCCGAAACTCAGGATTGCAGCAAAGTGCACCGCTGCACCTCCGGCACGCGAATCCAGCACCAGAGGGTCGGATAAATGGGGCGGATATATGGGGCAGGAAAGGGGGCCTCAGAGACGCTCTAGCAGGCGGCCATGTTCTTTCGCCGCGAAGCCACGCCCCCTTATACCACTTTATTGGTATATGGTTTGGTACGCCCCTAGGGCTCAAACGTGTATTTGTGCTATTACTGTTGATAACTAACTTATAACTTATGTACTTCGAACTCTAGCCTCATAAAGAGACTAGAGGGGTGTGTTTAGCAATAAATACATATATTTTGAATATATACCTGGTGTGGTCCTCTTTCATTTGGTCACTCAAGAGATTATAGACTGGTAAAACAAGCTGCTTTACATTCCTTCAAGACTTAGCCTGAAGGCTGCTCTCCATAGCTACCACTAGGATAGCTTTCAATAAAGGTTGTCTTTAACCTATCTCCAATAAGGGGTTGTTTGGGCTGGTGCAAGGTGCCCACTATAATTAGTGGACAGCATATACCAGGCCAACTTCTCACAATACCCATCACACATGGCCAGTCAACAAGACTTGTGAATGTCTCACACACTGCACAGTACGCTGTACATGGGCATGACGTCAAATCCACACCAACCAATGGGATCCCGGACACAGTCACACACCAATGAAGATGGCAAGCTCACCCACAAACAACACACATAGACAACTTCCAACATTGCAGCTCTGACCCTGAGGAGTGGCAGCAGTCACACACACAACGTGTCACAATCACTGGAAGCTGACGCAAATTGTAAATTACATGACTTGTGTAACCAACAAGTGCCAAGGAGAATCCTGACTGTGTCTCATCTGCGTTTGCCCACAAACTCAGCCCTGACAGCAAACACACCTATGGATGACACCCTGATTACCAGTAATGTGCCATGCACCCACATCACAGAGCACCCAGGGAGAAGATCTGGGGGGAACATTGATCAACTCAGCAAGCATCACAAACAGGAACATCACTAGGGCCCCCAGCCTGCGTAGCAAAATGGAAGTGAACACACACAGACATGCTCACACAACACACACCTTGGGCTCAGGCAATGTCACGGAATTACACACTGCCATGAGGGGACTACACTCCTGTGTAAGAAAAGCTGTGCCATACGTTGTCTCTGCAGGGCGCTATCATGTCAGCAGAACACTTGGTCACTCAGTCAACAATTAGCACAAAATGAAGGCTCACGTCACATCAGCCTGGTCATGGCATTGTCACCCAAATTATCAGCACCTATCAAATACACATGTATAGCAAGTTGCACTGATACCACAGATGAGTCCTTCCCCATTGATGCCCAAACATGCATGTCCAGTGGAGATGGTCACACGGTCAGGGAAATAGACCAATTGAACAATGGCAAGCACATTTGATGTGCAGGGTGTAAGCCACAGATGTGATATTGAAAAAACAGGTAGGGAATCCCATTTGCAAATATGGAAAACATGACACCCTCATATTGATACAAAGGATGACATGGCTACACACCAGGATAGGACACATTCCCCTGGACCACATGGGGTCCTGCACAGTAACACTTCATTTACCTGACATCAAAAATCAACATCACTGCAGCAAGGGCATGGTTAGCATCATCAACATCATGTACATCTGAAGCAAAACCACTAGAGAACTGAAAGTAGCTTTAATCAGCATAAGTTAAATTGAAAATTAAAGTCAAGAAAAAACACAAAGGCCAATGGCCAGTCCATGAATCAAGTCCAATAAGGGTGACAGTGGCAGATGTCACCCTCTGCTTGCCTGCACTGATATGGAGCAGGGACATTCCCCTCGGAGGGGTATACGGGGGCAGGCCAGGCACCGCAGGGACAGGATCAGGGCTCACCAGAAGGAGGCAGGGAAGGGGTGGCTGGTGCTGGAGAGTCGCTGACAACTGCAGTGGAGGTGTCTGACATGGTGTGTGCCGGCACAACTGGGGGCATGAGCCGGATGGTGTGGGTGCCGGCACAACTCCAGTGGGCTGGCCAGATGGAGAGGACAGGTTCCCCACTGCAGTGCCCAAGTCAGACGGGGTGTTAGTGGACTCCACTGCAGTGCCCATCTCCAGGGAGTAGAATGGGGTTCTGGTAAGGTGGGCAGGACAGAGGGGAGGACACGGTCTCCACACCAGTGGCACTAACATGTGCAGCGGGGGTGTGGTGCTGGAAGAGCAAGTGGGAGGTGGAGAAGGCCGGATCATTTTGGGGATGGTGTATCTGTGGGTGGGGAACCTGGGGCAGGGTGTGGTGGGGAACCTGTGTTGTGGGGGCCTGAGGGATGGAGGAAGGAGACTGTGTTCCAGCCTGGGACGACTCCTGGTGGCCTGGTGGCCAACATCACTGGGAACAGCCCCGCCACCCACCGACCACGTACGCAACCTAGGGGTCATCCTCGACCCCACCCTCTCCATGACTAAGCAGGTCAACGCCGTTTCCTCATCCTGCTTCAACATCCTCCGAATGCTCCGCAGGATCTTCAAGTGGATCCCCACCGAAACAAGAAAAACAGTCACCCACGCCCTCATCACCAGCAGGCTGGACTACGGAAACGCCCTCTACGCAGGAACGACGGCTAAGCTCCTGAGACGGCTGCAACGCATCCAGAACGCCTCTGCACGTCTTATCCTCGACATCCCCGACGCAGCCACATCACACCCCACCTGAGAGACCTGCACTGGCTCCCTGTCAACAAGAGGATAACCTTCAAGCTCCTCAACCACGTACACAAAGCACTCCACAACTCCGGACCAGCCTACCTCAACAGACGACTCAGCTTCTACACCCCCACCCGCCAGCTCCGCTCGACCAGCCTCGCCCTCGCCACAGTCCCCCGCATCCGGAAAACGACCGCCGGCGGCAGATCCTTCTCCCACCTCGCCGCCAAGACCTGGAACACCCTCCCCACCAACCTCCGACAGACCCAAGACCTACTGGCCTTCAGAAGACTCCTCAAGACCTGGCTCTTCGATCAGTAGCAGCACCACCCCCCTCTTCCCCCAGCGCCTTGAGACCCTCGCGGGTATGTAGTGCGCTTTATAAGTGACATGATTGATTGATTGATTGTGTGCTTGACTTGCAGAGCGGTGGCGGGGTCTTGCTCTTCCGGGACCGGGGGGACTTGCGGATGGGGGCCCCCATCTGTCTGCGCCTGGGGGAGGGTGTCCAGGGGCGAGGGGCACTCCCCTCTGTGTGGGTGGACTTCCTCTTCCCCCTGTAAACTGGATCAGCGGGATCAGAGGGGAAGAGGCCGAGGTCACAGAGGAAGATTTTCTGTGTAGGTGGGGTTGCAGGTGAGGCAAGGGAAGGGGTCTTGGAGGGAGAGGATTTGGAGGACTGCGGAGTGACTGTGGATGCCTGTGTGTGTGTCTGTTCCCCATCCCCTGTGGGTGTGGTATCAGTCCCCTGAGGATGCTTGTGTGCACGTCTTGCCTTTGTTTTGGGTGTTTCTGTGCTGCTCGTGTCTGTGTGTTGGGGTGATCGTGCAGGTGTGCATGTGCTTGGGACAGGTAGGGTGCCAGGAAGTGTGGATGGGGCAGAGGTAGGAGGGGTGAGGGACTGTTGGAGGAGGGACACTGCTGCTGTCAGGGAGGAGTCCATGGACTTATTGCTCCTCTGTAGGGCAGACATACCCGTTGAGATGCCCTCCATGAATGACACCAGCTGTGTCAACAGAGTTGTGTGTGCATGGAGGACACTCAGCATTGCTGTCTGCCCTACATGGAGCTGCCGAAGTAGGTACACAGACTCCTCACTCAGGGCAGCAGGGGACACAGGGGCAGGAGGTGCGGTGCCTGGCACGAAGGAGACACGCTCCCGAACACGGGAGCCTCCACGGACCTCTGGAATGGGAGCCAATGGGAGGGCGGTGGTGGTGGTGGGGGTGGTGGCGGGGCCAGACAGACTAGCAGGGGTGTGGTGGCTGCTGACACCCGCCTCCACAAGGGAGTCATCCTCCGAGCTGCTGTGGTCCTCAGCTGAGGTGGATGGTGCTGAGGACTCCTCGGTGTGGCTCCCCTCGCCCTCTGTGCCACTGGGTCCCTCCGACCACTCGTCGGCTGTTTACCCAGTCTGGCTCTGCAGCTCCTCCTGGTCCGTGGAGCTTTCCCCTCCTGTGGCCGTGGAAGTATCTGCAAACAATTAGGGAAACAGACAAACATCAGTCACCTGCACTGACCTCACACACCACAGTAAGTACAGCACATTACAGAGCAAGCCCTGGCATCCTTAGTTGAGCATTGCCAATAGTCCTCACACAGATTAGGAGAAGCCAATTGTCAGTCTGATGGTCAACCATGGAACTCACACCCTCCTGCCCTTGCACCCATCTGTCTGGTGCCTGTCTGATGGTAATACCCCAGTGTGGACACATGCACCACCTACACAGTTGTTGGACATCGCAGAGAACACGGTGAAGTATGTGAACATGCACACATCACATCTCTTGCCACTGAGTCAGTACAGGTGTCCGGATAAAGGGATGGCCAGAGTCTAATTAGAAATGCATGTGATGCATACCAGCACCAGACACCATGATGCACCCATGTCCGGATAGTCAATGCCACAATGGGGTGCATGTTGCACATGTCACTCCCCTGCAGAATCACTCTTAGGAAGTTCAATGCCATGGCACAGGCATGCCTGCAAAGTCATACATCACTGTCTCCAGTCACATGGGCATGGCAGCCAGCCAACAGTCTGCACTGTGTCACAATCCTAGGACATGGTGAATGCAAGTTATGTATCTGACAAGTGCACATGTCCATACCCCACAAACCACATCATCTGAACTCTTATTTGTCCACGTCATACCAATTGGACATATGGGAGACATGAAACACAACTCTCTGAACCTGAGCACCTCACAGTCTGCTGTGAATGAAAAACAGCTGCCTGAAATTCACAGTCGCATACACCTGTGTGCACAGTCAAGTGATCAAATAGCTATAAGTCACAGAAGTATTGTCTCTCATAGTCACATCTCAGATGGCATGGTGAGCCCTAACCGATTAACATCCCAGTAGTCCTGACAACGAAGCCACAGCACAATGACACAGAGGCAGACACCTGAGGGAACATTTCACTGATCACAACATGTCAGCTGATACACGGGAGTGGGAGTACAGAGTGTATTGTATGCCCTGGAGTAGGCATGACTGTCCTGCTCCACTTGAAGGAGGGATGAGCCCTGGACAGTAGGCAGGTGGCTAAGTATGTGTGACACACTTGATATACATACTCCTGAGGCCCAAACATTGTTCCCACCCGCAGAATGGGGGTGTGCCAAATACCCCAGGGACATGTGGTGATTCAGATCAGCAGGTGGACCACATATCAAAGTTACACCCAGATTACATGTCAGGACTTAGGCATTGTGTGAGCAATTGACCCACCCATGAAGCACACCACAAAGTCACGGGAAGAAATGCAGTCCCCCACCTTGAGCGAAGCAAAATGCAAGGACACAGTACCCAAGTGACACAATTTCCTGATTGTAAGGACCACACCTGCGTATCAGATGAGGAGTGGGCATGTCACAATTGAGGGACATGGGTCCTGGACCACAAGACTGATGTACTGTGGAAGTTTAACCAGGCCAGAGGAGGGCACATAGCATGTCAGACAAAGTTCACAGTGCAGTCATGGACTCACCCCCTCCTTGCTGCTGTCTGTCCTTCAGCTGCCCATCCAGGTCAGGGAAGACCACCGCCAGGATCTGGAGCATGTGGGGGTCAGGGTCCGGTGTCCGCCCCTCCTGCGAGGAGGCGACAGCTTCAGCTGGACCCTTGCGATCCTCCGGGTCCAGCCCCGAAGGTCCTGCCACCTCTTCTGGCAGTTGCGGATCCGGCGCTTGTAGACCCCCAAGGATCTTACTGCCCGGGCGATGGTCAGCCAGATTTCCTGCTTCTGGTGGGCATCAACCTGTGAGGATGACAAAGTGAAAAGGCCATTACTACACATGCAACATATCTGTGCATCACACAGTTGGATATACATGTCTCAATCACAGGGGCATATGATGTACACAGGCAGTGCAACGATGGCTAAGAACAGTTTTCCAGCAGTTACTACATGGTATCATTGCATGGGAAGTAAACCTTGTTGGAATGCACTGTTACTGCACTGTACCTGTTCAGTGCATGTGACTACACACTTTGGCGGGGCGGGAGAACTACTCAGTGAGCATGCTAGCCAGTGGTGTGCACACTGTAAGTCTTGCTAGTCAGACAACATGCACAATTAGTATGGCAGTGGACAGCACACTCACCTGCTCCCCTGGTTTCCCATACAGCTTGCTGTACTGTGGAAGGAGGCTGTCCAGCAGGGCCTGGTTCTCCTCAAGGCTGAAGGCTGGGGCTCTCTCCACAGTACGTGCCATTGCAGTAACCAGAGGATGCAGAGACAGCAGCAGTGTTGGTGGCAGTTGTCGTCCTGGAGCATGTAGTGCAGGCAAGTGAGCCCTCAGGGGAACAGTCAGCATTATATGTGTGCTGCAGAGGCAGATACTGTCCCATGTGTCCAAAGTGATAGGTCCAAGTCGTTAGCATCTTCTGAATCTGGCCAATCCATGGAATTGCACCACTAATACACACCCACAGCATCCTTCAAAAGTTAATCTTCATGACACCCATGAATTTGCAACATTGTTGTGGCTGGCCAACTGAATTCACTGCATCAGACTCGTTGAGGCTTCGAAACCGCGTCCGTTGCCATGCCAGGCCTCAGCCAATGCGTGCGCAACGATCGGTCCATTGCTGTACAACGCGTATTCCGGGATACAACGCGTACCCGCTCACAACCGATGCAATGGGCCGTGCGGGCACACCCATCGGTCCATTGCTGTACAACGCGTATTCTGGGATACAACGCGTACCCGCTCACAACCGATGCAATGGGCCGTGCGGGCACACCGATCGGTCCATTGCTGTACAACGCGTACCCGCTCACAACCGATGCAATGGGCCGTGCAGGTACACCGATCGGTCCATTGCTGTACAACGCGTACCCGCTCACAACCGATGCAATGGGCCGTGCGGGCACACCGATCGGTCCATTGCTGTACAAAGCGTACCCGCTCACAACCGATGCAATGGGCCGTGCGGGCACACCGATCGGTCCATTGCTGTACAATGCGTATTCCGGGATACAACGCGTACCCGCTCACTACCGATGCAATGGGCCGTGCGGGCACACCGATCGGTCCATTGCTGTACAACGCGTATTCCGGGATACAACGCGTACCCGCTCACTACCGATGCAATGGGCCGTGCGGGCACACCGATCGGTCCATTGCTGTACAACGCGTACCCGCTCACTACCGATGCAATGGGCCGTGGCGGGCACACCGATCGGTCCATTGCTTTACAACGCGTACCCGCTCACAACCGATGCAATGGGCCGTGCGGGCACACCGATCGGTCCATTGCTGTACAACGCGTACCCGCTCACAACCGATGCAATGGGCCGTGCGGGCACACCGATCGGTCCATTGCTGTACAACGCGTACCCGCTCACAACCGATGCAATGGGCCGTGCGGGCACACCGATCGGTCCATTGCTGTACAACGCATACCCGCTCACTACCGATGCAATGGGCCGTGCGGGCACACCGATCGGTCCATTTCTGTACAATGCGTATTCCGAGATACAACGCGTACCCGCTCACTACCGATGCAATGGGCCGTGCGGGCACACCGATCGGTCCATTGCTGTACAACGCGTACCCGCTCACTACCGATGCAATGGGCCGTGTGGGCACACCGATCGGTCCATTGCTGTACAACGCGTACCCGCTCACTACCGATGCAATGGGCCGTGCGGGCACACCGATCGGTCCATTGCTGTACAACGCGTCCCTGTACAGGTCACTCGCATATGTCACCATGCTTGTCACTGGTGAACGTATGCCAGCCACATATACTTGCCAGGGACTCAGGGGCACACCTACAACACCACACCCAGTCCACACTGTTTCCTAAGGCATGTAAGGCTGCATTACCTTTTCTGTGTATGGGGGTGAACATGTGGTTTTTGTGGTGGCACTTGGGGGCAGCCACACCCAGGCTGTGCACGTGTTCATGGGGACAGGGTCCTTTGTGTGTTGTGCACATGACCACTATGATGTGCAACTGTTCATTTCGGAGCATGTGGCATGGTCACATTTCCAGGTTGTGTATGTGTATGACATGTCACATACCCCCAGGGTCCCATGGGGGAAGGCATGTACGTCACAGGGTGACCCATTGCCACAATAGTGATGGCCCTCCACAGTCTGTGTGCATGTTGTGTTTCCGATGTCTCTGATTCCATGTGCACGATGGGAGACAGTCTCCACATCAACGTTGTTTGTGCATGGACTTTGATGTTGTGCGTCACTGACGTCCATGTCTGTCCTGCGGAGGCGACAGGGGCCACTACCTGTGGGAGTCATGTTTCATTTTCTGACGTGTACATGATACGCCATGTCATGCCAGTGTCCATGTGGCAAGACAGGGTCACTGGGAATCTACCTGTCAATGAGCTGTGATGCCTGTGGCGCATCTGTCCAGACATGTCACTGTGGTGTGTGTGTGGAACGTGACAGCAGTAAATGGGTACTGTGACACAGCCTAATGGTTTCCCATAGCACAACCTGGAACCTGTTGTCAACACATGTTGTACTGAGATGTTAGATGATGGCCATGTAGGTGCCAGATATGTCCGAACAGAACGGCACACACATCAAGTACTTGTGTCTCGTAATGATGTATCATGTGAAATTGAGTATGGTGAATGGCACATATGTGGGGTGACTGACAATCTTTCTTTCTTCAACCTATGCACTGCAGGGCTCCAGCTGTCCATAGACCATTCCCTGACCTGGCAACGATGGTGGAACGTGACAGCATCCGACGGTACCGCTTCACCAGGCAGCTGATTGAGGATTTGGCAGTGCGCTTGGCACCACATTTGCAACCTGGCCGGCCGTACCCTACAGCGCTGACCCCCAAGGTGAAGGTGATGGCAGCCCTACACTTCTTTGCCACTGGTACCTTTCAACACACTGTGGTGACTGCTGGTGGGATGTCACAGACTATGTTCAGCCGTGTGCTACGCAATGTTTTGGGGGCAATGTTGAGATGCCTGAACCAGTACATCTATTTCCCTACACGTCAACAACTCACTGACGTCAAGAGTGACTTCTATGCCCTGGGGAGGATGCCACATGTCATTGGCTCCATTGATGGGACACATGTGGCTTTGGTACCACCACAGGCACATGAGCAGGCATACCGGAACCGGAAACATTACCATTCGATCAATGCTCTGGTGGTATGTCTTGCAGATATGAGCATCACACATATGTGTGCCCGTTTCCCTAGTTTGGCACACAATGCCTACGTGATGAGGAGTAGTCGCATCCCGAGGATGATGTCACAGATGCAGAACCAGCGTGCCTGGCTTGTCGGTGTGTACTGACTTTGTACCATTGTGTGTGTTCTGCTATGTTGTATTCCGCCCACTTTTCCAACTCAGCTAATGTTCAATTGTCTGTCCGTAGGTGACTCCGGATACCCCAACATGCTGTGGTTGCTGACACCCCTCAGGAACCCTGTGACACCAGCCCAGATGCGCTACAATGAGGCACATGGTCGGACCAGGAGAGTGATCGAGCGGACATTTGGTCTCCTGAAGAGCCGCTTCCGCTGCCTGGACAAGACAGGAGGGGCCCTCCCATATGCCCCAGCAAAGGTGTGCAAGATTGTCATCGTCTGCTGCATGCTACACAACCTGGAAGTGCGGAAGGAGTTGCCTCTCATCCTGGATGACGATGACCAACGTCTGCCACCTGTGGAGGATCCTGGCCTGGACCACGATGCCAGTGATGATGATGATGATGATGGTGATGTCCGCACACAGCTCATCACCAACTTCTTCAGCTGAATGTGAGTATCCAGGGAGTTGTAATGTGAATGATGTGAGTTTGCATGATATGTGTGGGTGGTGCTCTGGTGCTGTTTGAATGTGGCCATGTGCTACTTGACTGGATGCGTGCAGCGATGTGTACTCCCCAACAGTGTTGATATGCTAACTTGGTTTTGTGTAGTTGTCTTGTGACATGTATTGGGCATGAGTATTGCAGTTCTGTCCTGTTCTTCAGTGGTTTTGACTGTGTGTCATGTCTGTCCTTCACAGGGTGCTTACAGAGTTGTTTGGTCAACTTGGATCCCCCGACACCATGATTCAGCTTTCAGGGTGGCGGCAGTCGTTTCCCTACAGGTGATGTGCCACACACCCCTGGACTTTATATCTTCTGCAATTTTTGACTGTGTGGCTACTGCCACGTGGGATTACCTTGCATTTCTAGTGGAAACAACATGCTGCAAATGTGTAATAAACCTGTGCTTCACTTTGGGATGTGCGTTGTCTGTGGTCACACATCTGACTGACATTTGCTTACTGCACCTGTGGGCTAGTTGACACAGACTCTGAATAGGTGTGGTGTCTGTGCATTCCACAGTATTTCCTGGCAACATCAGTGTAGGCGATGAGTCCGATGGCCCTGGTGTCCCTGTGTTGTGTAGCCCTAGTGGTGTGTCTCCCTCATATGTGTCACGTCACCATGACTCACATGACGGTGTTGTACTTGCTGTAGCAGTTTGCATACACAGTGTAATTTAGCTGATCATCATCCCCATAACAGTAACCACATTGGAATCACAACAGAGGCAAGTATGGTGTATTAGTGATTTTATTTACAAAAATGTGTGAGTATAGTGCACAGGATGGTGGGTGCTGTACATTGGGATTGTGATCCAAAGTTCCCAGATGAGTTGCAAGTCTTGGTAGCAGAAATGTCCTGAGTGAAGTCCACAGTCATCTGATACATTAGTCCAACTTGAACTCCCCATGTCATGTGGGAGAGTTGTGTTGCATTCGACAGGGTGAACAGTTTGCACACAAAGAAGAATTTCCAGAACAGGTGTTGGCTTCCTGGGGGATGTACGTGGCCATCGACCTCTCAGTTTTCCTTCCTCGGACGACCCCTCTTCTTTGGGGGGGACCCTCACGTGCAGGCTGCTGCGGTGCAGGGGACTCTCCGCCAGAGTCCTCCTCCCTCCCTGTGGCAGTTGCAGTTGTTGCAGCATCAGATGTTGTGGGCACACAGGGAGGTGTGGCCATCTTGGTGCTAATCTGGCAGAGGCATGTCAATATGTCCCTATGCACCGCTGTCAGTTCTTGCAATGTGTCCCACTTGGACTCCATGCGAGACATGTGTGTCTCCACACGGGACATGTGGGAGTCCAAGCGGGCATGATGGGCAGCCTGCTGCTGTTGTATGTCCTTGAGGATCCCCACTACCTGGCTGACCTCTCCGGTGCTATTCTGGTACGCATCAGCAATGCGTGCCAGTTGTGGGTCATCATGCAGTCCAGACCCCTCTGCAAACAGCGACCTATGTCTACCACCCCTCCCACCACCCCTGGCGACATGTGCAGGACCTGCGGTGGCACGCACAGGTGACCCTAGGCCCCCTTGGGGGTTGTTACTGGTGTTGTTGTCCGTTGCTCCAAGGTGGGCCTGGGTCCCTGTGCTGTTGTCATCGGTGGTCCTTGGTCTGTCCGTGTCGGCGGGGGTGGTCTGTGTGTTGGCAGTTGTTGGAGGGGTGGGTGCAGGGGTGCAGATGTTGGTCCTGCTGGTGCTGCATGATGACTCACACCGGAGGGGCCAGGTAGGTCTTCGCCATCCGAGGAGGGCAGAGGCTGTTCCACACCAGTGGGCTCAGTGTCCCCCGGAGCCTGGGACAGGGACTCCTCCTCGCCTGCTGCTGTGTCCCCATCATCACCTGTATTTGGAAGAGACACACATTGTATGTTATGTTTCTACAGGCATCAATGGTTCACACACCTGACAGTTGTGACTGTACCTCTGGATGCGGGCCTGTACATTGCATTGTCCTAAGTTGTCACAGTAAGAGGTTGATATTGGTGTAGCACATTGTCCTGCATACCTGAGGCATTTCAATGTGAATGTTGAGGTGTTTGCTGGCCAGCATTGGTTGTATTTGGTGGACATCCGGCCCTCCTTCTCCACCTAGCCCAGTTATCCCACCATGAAGCATGCCACCCTTGCAGTGTGTTCAGGTTGACTCTCAGGATGTCATTCAGTGGTGTCCTGCTGTTGGTTGTTGCACAGTTCACAGCAGGGCCTTGTGCTCCCCACAGCAGTGCCCAGTGTCAGCCATCTTGTCAGTCCTTTTCCACTCCCTGCGATGTGAGCATGGTTCAGAGTGGTGTTGATGGGCCAATTGTGAGGGTGAGCAATATCTGTGACTACAACTCCCATCATGCTATTGCCTATACCCCCCTTCCCAGCATGCCCATTCTTCCTTCCTTTTGAGTCGACTTCACTGTGTGTGAGTGTGACAGCAATGGCAAGATGGCTGACAGTGTTGTCCTGGCGTTTGTTTGGCTACAAGTCCCAAGAGTGTCCCTGTGCTTCACACAGCATTACCCAGGGTGGTGGTTCTTTGTGGGATCTTCATTTAGAGTGTAAGGCATTGCATTCTCCCAGGTGGGTTATGTGGAGTTTGTGTTGAGGGGGTGTGTGAGGAGAGCTGCTTGTAACTATGGTCAGTGCTGTCAGTCCTCCTTCCCACCCAGCCAGATATCCCACCATGGAACGTGCTTGCATTGCAGGGAGTGCAAGTTGGCTTTCAGGATGTCAGGCAGTGGTGTCCTGCTGTTGGTTGGTGCACAGTTCCCAGCAGGGCCTTGTGCTCACCACAGCAGTACCCAGTGTCAGCCATCTTGTCAGTCCTTTTCCACTCCCTGCGATGTGAGCATGGTTCAGAGTGGTGTTAATGGGCCAATTGTGAGGGTGAGCAATATCTGTGACTACAACTCCCATCATGCTATTGCCTACACCCCCCTTCCCAGCATGCCCATACTTCCTTCCTTTTGAGTCGACTTCACTGTGTGTGAGTGTGACAGCAATGGCAAGATGGCTGACAGTGTGGTCCTGTTGTTTGTTGGTGCACAGTTCCCAGCAGGCCTTTGTGCTCCCCACGGCTGAGGCCAGTGTCAGACATCTTGGAAGTGGCTTTTCACTCACTCTCTTGTGGAGCACGGTCCCAGGTGTATTGTTTGGAGTTAGTGGAAGTGGTGTGTGTGTAAGGGCCTGCTGGTAGCTGTAATCGGAGCTGGCACTCCTCCTCCCCCCAGGTCAGACATCCCACCATGAAACGTGCTTCCATTGCAGGGAGTGCAAGTTGGCTGTCAGGATGTCAGTCAGTGGTGTCCTGCTGTTGGTTGGTGCCCAGTTCCCAGCAGGGCCTGGTGCTCCCCACACCAGAGCACCATTGTCAGACATCTTTGAAGTGGCTTTTCACTCCCTGTGAGGTGTGCATGCTTCAGTGTGAGCTTGCTGGGCCATGTGGGTGGGGGATGTTGAGCTGTGACTACCACTCCCATCATGCTATGGCCTACACCCCCCTTCCCAGCATGCCCATACGTCCTTCCTTTTGACTCTGCTTCCCTGTGGGGTAGTGTGCCTGTGCTGACAGGATGGCTGACAGTGTTGTCCTGGCGTTTGTTTGGCTACAAGTCCCAAAAGTGTCCCTGTGCTTCACACAGCATAACCCAGTGTTGTGGTTCTTTATGGAATATTTAATTAGAGTGTGGGGCAATGCATTCTCCCAGGTGAGTTGTGTGGAGTTTGTGTTAAGGGTGTGTGTGAGAAAAGCTGCTGGTAACTATGGTCAATGCTGTCAGTCCTCCTTCCCACCCAGCCAGATATCCCACCATGGAACGTGCTTCCATTACAGGGAGTGCAAGTAGTCTTTCAGGATGTCAGTCAGTGGTGTCCTGCTGTTGGTTGGTGCACAGTTCCCAGCAGGGCCGTGTGCTCCCCACAGCAGTACCCAGTGTCAGCCATCTTGTCAGTCCTTTTCCACTCCCTGTGTTGTGAGCATGGTTCAGAGTGGTGTTGATGGGCCAAATGTGAGGCTGACCATTATCTGTGACTACAACTCCCATCATGCTATTGGCTACACTGACTTCACTAGCATACACAGATTTCCTTCCTTTCAGTGAGCTTCCCTGTGAGGTGGTGTTCTAGTGGTGGCAAAATATCTGACAGTGTTTGTTGGTTAGATTTGTGCCACTGCCTAGCTCTATTTGTTGTTGAGTTTGTACATGTCATGACACAGTTACATATCACTATGACATGGCATGTATTGTGTTTATCTGACTAACATACACATCTTGGGATGATTATCTTTTGGTTGCTGTGGATTTGCTAGGGGTGCATGGTTTGACTATCCCCTTGACAGTGATGTGTGTGTATTGTCACACAATATTGTGTATATTTGTTGTGTACTCACCAGGCTCTGGGATGTTTGTTAGTCCATATACGCTCACTTGTGGTAGGATGGCCCGCACCTTCTCCTCCCAGGGCCTGAGGTATACTGGTTAGGCAGGAGGGCCACTGCCGGTGTGCTGGCTCAGGATGTAATCCTTCTTCAGTAGGTCCCTGACCCTCCTGCGCACATCATACCACCTGTTCTGGATGTCTTCCTTTGTGCGCAAACATGGTGATTGTGCGTTGACCCTGTCGACGATCCTCTCCCACATCTTGGTTTTCTGCGCCATGGGGGTCTGTTGGACCAATGTGCCAAACAACTGTGGCTCTACCCTCAGGATCTCGTCTACCATGACTTCCAATTCACTATCTAGGAACTTTGGATTCTTCTTTGGGGGCATGGTGATGGGTGGTGGTGGTGATTGATGTGTGTGTGTGTGCAAGTGAGGGTGTGTGAGTGTAGGTTTTGCTAGGTGTGTGTAAGGGTGCTATTTGTTGAGGTGCTAATGGTGTGTGGCTTGTGTGTTGGATGGGCTGTGAGTGTGTCTGTGTTTGCTGTCTGATGGTGTTCTGTGCTGGCAGGTCAGTGGAATTTGCAAATGATCATGGTAGGAATTTGTGGCCTTTATATAGGTGGAGTTGGGGGTGTGTCCTTGTTCCATTTCCCCCCCCCCTATATTTATTGACTTTGTCATTGCTTGTTTGTCCCTCATTTTTTGTATTTTTTCCTTTGTAATTTTTGTGCATGTAGGAGATGTTCTTCTGACCGAGTAGGACGCTGCAGTTGTCTTGTGCGCGCCTCTCCGAGTCGTTCCCGCTGTGTTTCTTCTAGGTTTCATATGCGGCGTACGCGTCGGTCGCGGAGTATTGTGTTTGTTCGGCTGGCTTTTGTATGCGTGTCGGTCGTACGGCTTGGGCTCCGTGCGAATCGGTCTGATTTTGCACGCATTGCATCGTACTGCGCGGGTCAGAGTTCGCGGGTACGTTTCGTTCGGGTTCATTCCTGGTGCGTGCCGGTCGGTTCGATTCGCGTGGTTTCCCGGCCGGATAGCTTGTTTCCGTCCGGGTCGGTCGTTCGGCTTGAGTTCCGTACGAGTCGGTCGTGTATCACATGCATTTCATCGTACTACCTGGTTCGGGCAGCGCCGGTACGTGTCGGTCGGACTTAATTCCTGTACCGAGTCGGTCGGTACGTTTTCCGGCCCGAATCGGAATCGGCCCCTCTGTGTTTGTTCTCCTTGCCATTTTACTTTTCTGTTCTTTTGTTTCCCCCGTCCCCTCCTATCAGGCGGCGTCTTCCTTCTCCCACCTTTGGCGCTTAAACTGGTTGTGTTTTTCTTCTGAAGGTGTGAGTGTAAATGTGGAGGGGGCATCCGCGGAGCTCGGGTAGGGGAGTAATCTCTCTCTGCCTTAGCCTGGTGCCAACTATACCAGTTCTGCAGAAAAAGGCAGACCGCAGTGTTGCCCAGCGCCGGAGCTACACACACTCCACGCACCTCTAGACTTCGGATAATCGAAAAACCTTCTACCCCTTTCGGCTGAGAATGACAGACCCTTAGATCTACACAAGGCGAATTTCTACCTTCTCCCCGCCGGTCGCTTCTGCGCTCCCTTGTAGCGGCGTGTCTGCCTCTGCTCCCACACACTCCACATTTTTTTCGGCAAGCTACACTGACCTCGGCAACTGTATTTTTTATATGGGAAAATCACTTCTCGCAGCCTTTGCTGAAACCGTTCCCACCGGGAATGTGGAATCGCAGCAGCAGAGTAAAAAAAAAGTTTAGCAAACTTTTTCTTCGAGCGAGCGCAGTTCTTTTCCTCTTCCTCGTCTTGGGCGCGGCTCTGTAGCAGACAGAAACACACACACACACACATAATGGAAAGTTAATTTATTACTTTGCACAATAATAACACCACCAGTCACCCCGTCCTGCTCCGCCCCCTCTTCCTATCCCTCCCACACCCCCACCTCCCTTCCCTTCCCTCCCGCCTCCTCTTCTCTCCGGCACCAGCTCTCGCAGCAGGCGCTTTCCTCTCCGTGGTGTACAGTAAGTGTAACTATATAGCGCTTCCTCCTCCTAACGAGGCGCTGAAGCGCTTTACGGAGTGTAGCCGCCTCTTCCTCCCCCCATCTGCTGCTCTAGCCTCTTCCTCCTCTCGGGGTCTCTCCTCTCCATTTTTCAACACCCCACCATCCGCTGCCTCGCCATAGTCTCTCCCCTTTCTCCCCTACAACACCAGAGTCCTCTGACCTCTTCCCCACCTCTCCGTCCCATGCCCCCTGCATCCGGTGTCCCCTCCTCTCCCTCCCAGCCATCTCCCTCGAGGTCTGCTGAGTGCCCCCTTCCTCTCTTAAAGGGCCAGTGGAGAATTACTTTGTTGCTAAAGAAAGCGCACTGAAACCCTCTGGGTGGCGCTATACAGGTATATCAGGGCATGCAGTGGATCAATCAGGCCAGGAGCTTAACACATGGCCCAGCCGCACAGTTGGTCCTCTCCCTACAAGGGGGACACACGTTCAGCCCTAGATCAATGAGACATGGAGTGGGGGTGCACCACTTTCTGCAGGGGCTGGCATCGTTTTGGTTACGTCACTGGACCAGGTGCTTCCTCTTGGTTCCCCGAGTCCCCCTCATTCACATCTACAAACTCAGGAAGTGTGTTAGCGACATGGAAGGGATGGCAGGGCACGGAGCTTCACGAAGGGAAAAAAAAAAATTACATTTTCAATGCCAATAGCTCAAAACAATGTCATTGTGAGACCTATTGCATTGCAAATGCTTGTTCCGATTGTGGCGCTTATGTTACCAAACTGGTGAATTGAGATACGGTACTGAATTGGAGAAGCAGGACAGGTTGACCTAATATATAATTTCTAAAGTTAACGTTTTGCATCAAGTTACTGCTGCTTATTGAATATTTAGTGTAAAACGAGCACAGTACTAGAAAAATGTGGCACACGTAGCTGGGATATAAATAAGAACAGTACTAGTAAAGATTGGTAAATGTAGCTGAGATACGAATTTTAAATGGAAATTTACTTTTCTTTATTACTTTTGTGTGTGCAGAACACAGTTGCCAAGCCAGCAGTAGAGAAACAGTGCAACAGTTCCACACCAAAAGATGAAAAAAGAAATCCGTTTGGGCAGTGGATTCCCATTCAAAAGGAGACAGAAAATTATTTGGGGTTTGTCACCGAACACCACGTACATGCCAATAAGATGATTTTTTTTTTCTTCTTTTTTTTCTCTTTTTCCCTGCAACACATAGACCCATACTTAATCTAGTGATGGAAGAGTACATTTTCGACCTGGTCCTCAAATACTGCTCTCTGCCCTCCTAGTGCACCAAGAACTTTTTTATTAAGTAGCTGTATGCAAGATAATTATTGCATACATGTAAAAGAAAAGCTAACAATATGAAGGTTAGTTGACCGTTTACTTTTGGATACTGGTGCAGTTTTTGTATATTTGTACATATTTAGTTTAAAATATTTTTCAGTTAATCCATTAAAACATATTGGGAGTTTTGTGTCTCAGGAGTGTGGATTAATTTTTGGAGGCCTACCTCAAGTTGGGTGGTTTCAAACTTATGTTTATGATGTAAATATAAATTGTGGAAGTTATGCAACTGAAGTTGGACAATTTTGAATGCCATGGGTATCTCATGAAACAATATATTTTTATTGGCTCTTTATTTTTATTTTTTTGTGGATGTCTGTATTTTTTTATGTGAATAAATTTGGCAATAAGCTATTACGTTAAATTATTTATTTACTTTACAGTGGGTTATTCTTTTCGAGATTGTTGCAAAGTTCTATTATCGAGGTTTTCAATTGTAGATCGTTTCGGTGAATTCACTCAATGTTGATCTTGGATTACATCATTATAATTTGCATAGTCCTTCCGGGATGGAACTTTCGTATCTGTGTAAATGCCTGAACTACATTTCAACAAGTACATGATTTCCTCCCACCTTTTAGATTTTATGAATGTGTTTTGACAGGACTGACTTTAAAAGCTTTTGTATCCCTTGCGAAGTACAAGCACCAAATAACTGCGCAGCACTGCTAAACTGACCATTTGTAGTCTCTTTTCTTGGAGTATAACACATTCAATCTGAGTCCACTCACCAAGCAGTTGTACTCCTGGCTGTAACATGTCACATCTAGTCTCACAGGAGGCATGGTCTTCAAATACTGCATGCAGTGTCTCCGCACTATAAGAGATGTAAGAGGCATTGCTGCAGACTCCCTCAACGATAGATACTTGCATTCCCTTTCCTTGAGGTCACCAATTCTAGAACAGGTTTCTTTAAACTGGCCCAATTCTTTCAATGGAGAACAAGCACAAGACAAGTCGGTGGGGTGGGGTAGATCTCTTACTAGAGAAAGTGATACAGAGAATATAAATCAAGTGATCGTATATGGGAGTACAAAGACTATTATTCAACACCAGCATTACCTTGCAGTGCATGTTTGATTCAAGGTTGAAAAAAACCTAGTATTGTGAGCAAGCGCAAACCACCTTCCCAGATAGGAGCCCCGAACAGTGTCACCTGCCCTGCAGACTGTTAAGCCCTATGGGGGAAAACACGTTTTGTACAGTGGGTCCTCTTGTGGAGCCATCTAAAGGATGGGTCTGGAGGGGGCTGCTGCCCTCACCGCAAACACTGCTCTGAGGAAGTAGGGAACATGGTACACACCACTTATAAACCGCCCCCCCATCCATAGATTACCTTGAGGTTTGCCACTTTTTTTCTGAATTTCCACAATGCTCAAAACTGAGGCAGGTGCAGAGAGCATCACAAAGATGCTGAAGGTGAGACAACAGCATCCAGCACACCATGGCTGACACTCTTGAGTCCCTGTATGTTTAGGCCTCCAGTGAGGAAGCGAACATTGCGGAAGCACCGCTGGCAGAGGGTGAATCGGATGCTGAGGAAATAAGTATAGAAGTCCAGTGGGGGGGGCAGGCTAGTGATTTGGAACTTTTCTAACAAACCTACACTGGCAGGCATACAAGGATTGAAGATGGGTGACTTCAAAGAGCAACAGGAAAATACAACCAGAAGAGTCCCATAAATCCAGTTGAGACCCGGGTAATGTAGTAACAACCATGTCTCAACAGGTAATATTTGTAAGACAATAAGCTCATAACAGGTTTCAAACTAACTGTAGCCTCATTGCTCATGTTATGTACCAATTTTAATTGCGCCTTTGCTGTTACCATGTCGCATACTTCACTTGTGCCGTTCACCCTTTCACAAGCACAGTATTGCTGTCTGAAATCAATGCTTTTTTGCTACAACACCTAATACAGATTGTGATGGTCAAATGTGGTGCCTCTCCCTTTTCTCTCTTTCCTGTATTTTTTACTTTTGAATAATTCTCTTACTAATACCTCAAAGAGATGGGCATCATTAATGGTCGAAGCTGAACAGGTGCTCCCTGTTGAGCAGAATAAATGCAGGTTCAAAGCTGAGTAGACTGCACTCTCCCAAAGAAAAAAGTTACTCCTTTAATGGGGTTTTGCATTCCACCAAAATGTTCAGGGCAGAGTAACAGGCAAGACACCCGCTGCTGGAGCCACATGAAGAGGAACAGGAGTTCCTTTACAACTATGGAGATGAATCCACCATGACGTTGCAGGAGTTTGATGTTGTCCAGCAGGCAGAGGAGCAGTCCACCCTGTCCTCCAACAAGGCTTTAGCCAGAAGAGTGCGTATTAGGTCACCTACCAGCAGTGGCAGCACTTTGCAAGACAGCCCTTTCTTGGAAAGCCAAGAGGCAGAGGCCAACCCATAAGGGGGAGGGGGGCGGGGCGATATCCGGTGACTTGCCACAACCCTGCCACAGAACTGGTGGGAGTGGAAGGAATATGAGAGAAGTGGAGCTCAATCACTTCATGTATAATAAAAAGGGGGTACTTGTTCATGTCTAGATAAGGCTTAGAAGAGTGATTGATATAGAAAATGGTGTGGGGGATTTTCCTAATTAGGAAGTGATGCCCTCACATACCCAGATAGATGATATATTGATCTTTTGGCATGGAGATGCAGACATGCTAGAGTTTCTGCATGTGGATGAACACTTGAATTTTTTTTTATTCTTTATAATTTTGTGTAATCGTACATACATCTTCTAATAGGCCCAGTTACAACTTAAACACAGAGCAAACATTTCCATGTGGTGGAAAAGTACATATCTATATAGTTGGGATCTGTAGCAAGAAGCACGTGGGAGTTATGTTGGAACTACAACATTAATCACATGGTGTATATCCAGCAGTCTTAACTAACAAGTACTTTACATGTGGCTTCATACAGCTTTCCTAATCTTGTGGACATTCAAGGGGACTAAACCCTTTTAAGTTAGATGTTCAGCGAAATGTCTTTATCTGAAAGAGACAATTGGTTATAGATTCCTTACTTTAGAATTACCCCCAGGCGTCGGACTGGATCCGGAGAATTTTTCGTCAGCCGTACCCCTGCGCGTCGAAAGGTGGCGTCGGTCGACTCCGCGTTCGTTGTTGGCGTCGTGGTTGCTGGGATGACGTCGCGGTAGCTACTTAGACGCCGCCCTCGTGCGCTGATGTCAGTTCTTTCTATTTCCGCGCCAGCCAGCGCAGATCCGGAGAGAGCGGTACCTCCAGTCACTTTTTGCCGACATCATGTTTGAGTCTTCGACTCCTGGTGCACGTCAGGGATGCCTGGTTTCAAGGCTTGCGGCTCCTGCTGCTGGCTGATGTTGGTAACTGATCCGCACCGCGTGTGCCTGTTTTGCCTGGAGCATGACCACAAGTCGTGCTCCGACTGCCGGACCATGAATCCAAAGTCTTTGCGGGAGTGGTCCTGAAAGCTTCGAGGCCCGGCAGTCGGCTCCGCACCGTTCGAGGTCCCGGTCGCGTGGGAGGTCAAGGGACTGGTCGCAGAGCCACCACCACTAGTCTTCAAAGTCTTTGCACTCCTCTGGTAAGTCGAAGCACAAGAAGTCGAAGAAGCATCGTCGCTCTTCGACTTCTCCCTGTCGGTTGGCAGATACGATGAGGGATGTGGGTGGTGCCCCTCCCGCAGCTCCGCATGCGGAGCCCCAAAGGTCGACTCAGTTTCCTTTCCCGGGACCCGGAACGACCCCTGCCCAGTTTCGCACGTTTTACGAAGGGATGCATGCCATCTTTGGGCAGCCCGACTCCGCCGGCATGCCTTCGGCCCGCGGATTCGGCTGGGGGCCCTGGGCCTTCCACGCCGGCGGCTCCGGCACCGCAGGGTCCCCTTGGATCCAGACCTGGATCCGGATCGGCGCCGGTCGACCTGATTACACCTCCCCCGGTGCCGATTCCACCGGCACCTCGTCTGCAGCCGACGCCGTTTGTGTCCCCAGCCAGCGTCGACCCCGGTTTCCACCCCAAGGTAGACACGGAGCCGGACTGGCATCAACAGACGCCGGATCCGGTGCCGACGGGCACTTTTGTGCCCCTGTTCTACCCTGGCTCTTTTAGGCCAGATTGGCAGCCAGAGGAGGGTGAGGAGGACTGGGAGGGGTCTGGAGACCCTTTGACCTGTTGAGTTATGAACCGGACTGGAGAGGAACTGAGGGAAGCCAATGGTCTGGATACCTCACCAGACCGTGGCATGTTGTCTCCTCCTACCGTGGCTACGGAGGAGGGAGCGTCTTACGCTGCGATGTTGCGTATTTCGGCCGAGGCACTCAACCTCGAGCTACCTGTGGTGGCAGTCAGGACTAACCTCCTGACAGAGGTGCTTCAACTGGCAGGGAGATTTTTGGAGCACCTGCTACTGTTTAATGAAGCCCTCACTGACATCCTTTTGGGCACCTGGTCCAGGCCCAGCACAGGGGCTCCTGTGGATAGGATGATTGCCTGACGCCACAGCCCCGGGTGACCCCACTTTACTTTCCCAACACCCCACCCCTGAGAGCTTGGTGGTCCAAGCCTCCAAATCTAAAGGCACATTCCCTAACGCACCACCTGTTAGGGAATCGAAAAAGCTGGACCATCTTGGGAAGATACTTTCTTCCTCCAGCTTGGGACTGCGATCGGTAAGCACTGCATGTCTGTAGGGCCGTTACACCCACTCCGTGTGGGATACGGTGGCGCAAGTGCTGCCCCAGTGTCCGGAGGAGGCCCGAGCCGTACTATCTCGTGCAGTTGCCGAAGGGAGAGACTCAGCAAAGTTTACCATTCGCTGTGGACTGGATACCGCCGACTCGCTAGGCAGGGCGATTTCCACGTCCATAGTCCTTCGACACTACGCCTGGCTGAGGTCAACTGGTTTTTCCGTGGATGTCCAATTCACCCATATGGACATGCCCTTTGATGGCCATCGCCTGTTTGGCGACAAGGTAGACAACGTGCTAGAGCGCTTCAAGGACTCTCGGGCTGCGGCCAAGTCCTTGGGCATCTCCACCACCTGCCATGCGCAGTCTGTCTTTCGTGGTTACGGAAGGGGTGCCCCCCATGTTCTGCCCAGTCACAGGCCAGTGCAAGCTGTTCAGCCCCTGCGCGGCCGGGGATGTGGGATCCACCGCCGTGGTTCTGGGGGCCAGCGAGCGGGCCAGTCCAACACAGCCCCCTCTGCAGCAGCCTCCAAACCCTCCTAGTCCAACCTTTCAGGGCCACCAATCGCCAGTGGGCGGCAGGATTCCCATCACCTCCCCCACTGGCGCACCATCATGTCAGGTAGGTGGGTTTTGCAGATAGTCCGAAGGGGCTACTCCCTCCCCTTCGAGACTACCCCCCGCCATTCCACCTCAGTACCATCCCATGTCGGAGGATCATCTGGCCCTTCTCCAACAGGAAGTTATGGCTGTCTTGGCCAAGGGAGCCATTGAGCGAGTTCCTGCCCCAGAAGTAGGTCGTGGTTGCTATTTCCACTACTTTCTGGTGCCCAAGAAGGACAAAGGCCTGCGTCCTATCTTGGATCTCAGGAACGTCAACCGCTTCCTCCGGAAGATGAAGTTGAAAATGGTGACGCTAGCTCAGGTCCTTTCTGCTCTCTTCCCTGGAGACTGGATGGTAGCGTTGGACTTGCAGGGCGCTTACTTTCACATCCCCGGCCCACCGGCGCTACTTGCAGTTCACTGTAGGCCACGAGCACTTTCAGTTTACTGTGCTCCCCTTCGGCCTTACCAGCGCCCCTCTGGTGTTCACGAAGGTGATGGCGGTGGTCGCAGCTCATCTGCGCAGATATGGGGTTCCAGTCTTCCCCTATCTCGACGACTGGCTGTTGAAGGTGGGCTCGCCCCAGACTGTCGTCTCCCAGCTCCAGACTACGGCCGACCACCTGCATTCGCTGGGGTTTTCTGTCAACGTGCTGAAGTCACACCTGACTCCCTCTCAGAAGCTCCTCTTCATTGGAGCGGTTCTGGATACGATGCAGTTTCGGGTCTATCCTCCCGAGCAGCGAGTCCGGGATATTCGGGCTATGATTCAAATTGTTATGTCCCGTATAGAGGCCCTAATGTAGACCCGTTCGTACATGCCCTAAAATGTACGTATTCATATTTGCCCTAATATGGTCATATTCGTACTTGCCCTATTATGGTCATAGCCGCATATGCCCTATTACGGTCATAACTGTACATGTCCTATTATAGTCATGATTCCTTGTATAGGCATGATCTTTCACCTACATTGGTCCCTGCTAGTACACAATGAGCTCTGAGGGCTGAACGTTATCTATCCTGTGGTTTTGAATACAGCAGGGTTTTTCCCCAAACACATGCCCACACTGTTCTCATCAATTATGCATGATTCTCTAGGAATACACCACCTGCATAATATGTATGTACAAAGTTCACCCCTGACGTCTTCCTCAACTCTAACAAGACCCAATACAAACCATACAAAGGGACGACAGTCTCCAGGGTATAAATACACCACATCTTGCCCTGGTAAGATAGAGGGAACCAAGACTTCCATGCTGACACACTGACCAGAGACGCTGAGGCTCCTGCATGCAGTCGCTCCAGCTGACAGCGGTCTTAACACAGCCCTTGCGGGGTGTCCAACTCGAGACCAGGACGGGGTCCCACACACACTCCATTCAGGTAATGGGGTTTGACTAAATCCTAGAGGGATTCTTGGCTACACACCTACTCACATGCTAGGTACACTTAGGTACATCTAGTTAGGCATCGTAGGAGTATGCGCTTTCTTTTACCAATGCATTTTATATCCATGATTATTGCAATATGGTAGAACTGTACTATCCTTTCACTTTTATCGTACTGCTGATAATGTATCTCTGCTATTGTCTACTGGTTTCTGCAGCACATATATTATACACTAGAATAACTGTTCATTAAATACTTATTGAAACGCCCAGACTGTTTATTCTGTGTAACTCTGAGACAAATCGAATAAGTAAGCACGAGTGACTGAGCGAAAAGTAGTACATTGTTGCCACGATTCTGAGGGATCAGGGTTGTCATGATCTAAGGTTGCGAGAAACTAATCTTTACCCGATAAGAGGAGATTCTAGTGGCACTGTGAGCTAGCTAATGCAAAACAGGCTAACATACGCGGTGGGGGTGCACAGAGCCAGTCTGCCACCAAACCCACAGTTTGTTATCTAAACGCGCAGGTCCTGCATGGGTACTATAGGAACTACACGACATGGCGCCCAACGTTGGTTGGGTACTTATTTAACAGTAGAATCTGAGTAGTTCAGTCGTGCTATTCTCGGAGAACCTACTCACAAAACCCCAGAGACGTCTGGAGTGGGTGGGCACAAAATCCGCCGCAGCTGAGTAGTACAAAAATACTATTTATTAGCTGTTGGTTATTCAAGCTTGAAAGGACACAGTGTTCCTAAAATTGTGCATAACACCTTATCTTAGTTCCCTTGGAACACTTCTTCCTCTAAACATGCCTGATACCGAGGTAAGGGCAGAAAGAGTTGAAGTAGATTTTTTCAGAAGAAGAAGATCCTACGGATGCAATACAGAATGCACCAAAATTCAGAATGACAATCACCCTAAGACTATTAGAAAATGGCTTACAAGCCAGGGGTGGCTTGGTAGTTTTCGTGATTGAGGCACACGAATCAAACAAAACAGAGGTGTTCTATTCATGGGTTACATTCCCAGCAGCAAATCCCATAACTAAGACATTTCACTACTATATAGAAGGAGATGCACCACCGGAGTATGCCCCATTTGAGGACATAGAAATTCCACTCACCAGGAAAAATTTTACTGGTTTAATGGCGCCCTACACCACGTACGAAGAAGAGTAAGATTAGGCCCACTCGGAGGAGACAGGGCCACATGGCCAATACTAGCGGCTTATACACCGCATCCTGACATATCCACAATGTCACAAGGAGACTTACTCGTACAACACAGATTTAATTAAAATCTACAGAAACCTGACACAATTTGTCATGAGGACTTTAACAATCCAACCTGCACCAGGTGCAGCAAATCGTACTCCAGCTCAGGGTACAGGAAATAAAATTACTCCTCAAACATTACACGCAGTAATGGGCAAAATGCCCGCAAAACGCGAACAAATACCATTCTGGATAGCTCAGAAAATAACTCAGCTTGAGGCAGTATTCCCGAATACTACCACCTGTGATAAACACAGAATTCTAACAATCTGCTTCCCCATGGGGATCACACCGCAAATAGAGGACTGCACCTCTTGGGGTTCAGTCTTTGCTGCCATATATACCAGAACACATGGTATCTCGTCATTAGCAGTAGTACCTGATGTATTGAGACAGATACAAAATGAGTACGGAGCAGAGCCTGCCCTAAACTTAGGGATGAAGTTACTAAACAACTTTGATCAGGTTTCAGCCATAATAGTAGCTAACATTAACCCGTTCGTTGCGCCCGTCGGCCAACGGCTGCCGCGAGCACTACCTCGGTAGTGCTGCGCACGTCCGTTGGCCGACGCGGCCCCGCCCACACAATGGAACGCCCCGCACCCCGGCGGAATTGCCACCGCGGTAAAGGGGTTAAGGGGGAAGCAGCTTCAGTGGCGATCCGCCAACGCCTAAGGGAGTTCAGTCCAATAGATCAACAACACGAACTACCCAAAATAATTGAAACTGCGTATGCAGAATTAGGCAGACACAGTTTAGGTGGAAAAGCATTAAAACCACAACTGGTAGGCAGTCCTGAAAAGGACACTACAAAGCAGACACCAACTTCTTCTAAAAAGAAGTGGGATAATAAAAAACAACAAAAATCAAGAGACAGCAGATCTCAATCCCGAGGCAGGTCTCCTCAACAGGAGCCCTTCGAAAAGAGGTACAACCTCAGGAATAGGGATAATATTAAAAAACCTGACAGATATCAGGAGACTGATACACGTTCCTCTCGTTCCTTTCAGGGTTCATCAAAAAACTCAGAGAGGGAAGGACGGTCAGAACACAGGAGCGTACAAAGTCCAGAGACACGCAACGCGCTGCGAACTACTCACCTAAAAAAGAAGATAAACAAAAATCAAAACCTCAGTTCAAAAAGAAGGTAGAAGGTCTCAAAGTCAGACATGCCCAGAATTCTGAGGACACAACTTCTGAACGGGGAATGGGCTCTGACGATGCTAGACAGCGCGGCAGAAGTAACAATAACTCGCCAGAACCTGAAGGAATTTCTGGTGACAACGGAGTTGGGTGAGTATATCACAGTGGAAACACCTGATACTCGGGTAAGTGTCCCACATAAGTTACATGAGATAACACTCCAGATGGAGAGGGACAAGCCCAGGAAAGTTAAGGGTCTATTTTGGAAACATTTGTCATCTGGATATGACATCCTATTAGCAGAGCAAGACTGGCCGCCAGCATTCGTCATGGAGTGCCCAAAGGGAGAAAATGTAATTTTTCCAGCATTTTCCGACCTCGTTCCCAGACATTTAAAACATGCATATGCGCAGGAGTGGGCGGTTGCCCTTGCTCCAGCATGGTACAAAAATCATGCTGGTTTGGATGAGGATTCAACCCACCACGTGATCCCGTTAAAAGTTTCACCAAATGCTCAAAGGCAATATCCTATAAAGTAAGAAGCTAAAAAACAAGTAAGGGAGATCTTAGATCAACTTGAATATCAAGGTGTCATTGAAACATGCACCTCACCAATGAACAATCCTTTGTTCCCCGTATCAAAACCGGACAATACATATCGTCTAGTTTTAGATTAAAGACATTTGCAGTTCAAAATGCACACAGTGGCGCATTAATGAATAACATTGTGCGGAAAAAATACAAAACTACACTTGATATCTCAAATGGATTTTTCTGCCAAAATGTAGCGCCTGAAAGCGGGTATCTGACCGCATTTTCAGCGCTAGGGTCCCAACGGCAATTTTGTCGACTCCCCCAAGGGTATAAGAGTAGCCCAGGGTTGTTTTCAGCAAGGGTAACAGAGTTACTCCAAAATTTGGATGAGGAAGCATTGTCCTATGTGGATGATATTTATCTGATGGACGATGACTTACCTAGGCACTTGACCAGGGTGAGCGCCATTATTATGGGATTCGCCTCTGAGGGCTATAAATTTAATTTCAAAAAATCAAAAATTGCCCATCTCAATGTCCTGTTCTTAGGGTATGAGCTGTCAAGTGAAGGAAAAAGCCTAGCAGCTAACTTTTAGAAAAGTGTGCGCTGCTCCAACCTCCAAAATCATTAAAGAATTTACAATCAATACTGGGATTCCTAAATTTTGGTCGAACATACATTTTGGATTACGCAGAAAGAGTAAAACCTTTCTACGACTTAATAAAACCTGATTTGTCAGTCAAACAATGGACACAGGAACATACAAACATCCTACGTTCACTACAAGAAGACATGATAGCTTTAAAACACTTACAGACACGTAAACGTACGCAATTTAGTGATCCGAGTAATAGCAGGTCAATGCGGGTACACTTAACCTTCAATGAAGGTGAGACGGCACCAATCGCATACAAATCACACCTGTACACAAACGCAGAGATGCGTTTCACTTCAATAGAAAAAATTCTGACAGCAGTGCAGACTGCTGTAGCAAGAGAAGGAGCACTGGCTCAGGGTAAACGCATAATTGTCGTGACCCCAGTACCAGCTTTAGAAGCTGTTACAAAAGCAAGCATTCCAAATGCTAAAGCCTTACATCCAAGATGGATACAATGGGCTAATTCTCTTACTGCAGCGGACGTTGAATACAGATTTGATCCAAGTTTAAAGACACAAGCATTCCTGCAATACGAACAAGAATATCCTCTACCAAATGAAATTTTGCCTCTCAATCAGTATGAATACATTATTTACACTGACGGATCTGCTCAACCAGCTACAGGAAGCAAGCAAGCTTACAGCGCAGCGTGTGCAATCGTTAAAGGTTGCATGCGTGATGGCAAGTTCCATCCAAGCTGTACCAAAACACAGTCTCTAGGAGACTGCACGGCTCAGTTAGCAGAATTAAAAGCACTGATACTGGCACTTGTAAATACGGAACACGAATTCCCCACACTAATTGTGTGTGATTCCTTTTACTGTGTACAGTCGTACAATCAATATTTACATCATTGGGAACAAAACGGGTTTAAAGATGCAAAAGGTGGCACAATTATGCATAAAATGCTATGGGAACAGGTAGTGGAGTTGAGAAACGAACTACCAAGGGCTCACGTGATACATACACTGAGTCATCAGCGTGATGGCATTCACGTTGTAGGGAATTCATTGGCTGATGAAGCAGCAAAGGGGGATGTACGCACAGCATCCGTAGCTGCAATCACTCATTCAAAAACGAGAATAGACGGCGAGATTATGGTAGCTGTCATTGCTTCACGCAAAGGCAGCACGCAGTACCTAAAAAATTTCCACTCAAGTACTCCTACAAGTTAGATGCACAAAACATTCCATATGCTCAGATTCCTGGAGTGGGGGATAGAGTAATACCAAATATGGATCGTAGGTTAGGTTTAATTCTAGCAGCACACGAGGGTTTGGGTTCTGCGCACACAGGCGTTACAGCGACTATTTCTTTATTGAAACAGCGCTATTGGTGGCCAGGATTAACAAAACAAACTAAAGACTATGGGGTCGATTCCGATTCGGGCCGGAAAAAGCACCGATTGACTCGGAGCCGGAATTAATTCCGACCGACACGTACCTGTGGCGCCCGACACGCCAAGTACGATGCAAAGCGTGCAAAATCCGACCGACACGTACTGAACCCAAGCCGAACGACCGAGCCACACGGAAAACAGCAATCCGGCCGGAAAACACGCGAATCGAACCGACCGACACGCACCCGGAACAAATACAACCGAAATGTACACGCGAACTCCAAACCGCAAAGTACGATGCAAGGCGCGAAAACCACGACCGAGTCGTACGGAGGACAAGCCGTACGACCGACACGCATAGAAAACTGCGAGTCGAAGCAACACAAAACACCGCGACTGACGCGTACGCAGCATAGAAAACTGCACAAACACAGCGTGAACGAAACGGAGAAGACCGTACGAGACAACTGCAGGGTCCGACTCGGTCACAAGAACGTTTCCAACATGCACAGAAAGTACTAAGGGAAAATACACAAAAAAAGGCCAAACAAGCAATTACAAAGCCAATAAATACTGGGGGGGGGTGGGGACAGAGAACAAAGACACACCCACAACTCCACCCATATAAAGGACACAAATCCCAACCATGATCCTTTGCAAATGCTATTCACCTGCCAGCACTCAACAGACAGCAACCACACACCCACAGCTCATCCCTCACACAAGCCACACACCATCAGCACACCAACAAATAGCTACCTCACATACACCCAGCAAAACACACTCACACACCTTCACCTGCACACCAACACACACATTTCTCACCATCACCACCCATCACCATGCCCCCAAAGAAGAATCACAAGTTCCTAGATTGTGAATTGGAAGTCCTGGTAGACGAGATCCTCAGGGTAGAGCCACAGCTGTTTGGCGCACTGGTCCAACAGACACCCATCTCCCAGAAAACAAAGATGTGGGAGAGGATCATCAACAGGGTGAACGCACAATCACCATGTCTGCGCACAAAGACTGACATCCAGAACAGGTGGTATGACGTGCGCAGGAGGGTACGGGAGCTGCTGAAGAAGGACTACCTCCTGAGCCAATACACCGGCAGTGGCCCTCCTGCCAAGCCAGTATACCTCAGGCCCTGGGAGGAGAAGGTGCGGGCCATCCTTCCGCCAGTGAGCGTCTATGGACTAGAAAACATCCCAGAGCCTGGTGAGTACACAACAAATGTACACAATATTCTGCCACAATACACACACACATCACTGTCAAGGGGAGAGTCAAACCATGCACTCTTAGCAATTACACAGCAACCAGAACAGAATCATCCCAAAATGTGTATGTCAGTCAGATAAACACAACACATGCCATCTCAAAGTTACATTTAACCGTGTCATCACATGTACAAACACAACTACAACTACAGCTAGGCAGTGGCACAAATATAACTAACAAACACATCCAGACATGTAGCCACCACTACAACACCAACACACAGTGAAGACCACTGAAAGAAAGGAATTCTGTGTATGCTGGGCAAGTCAGTGTAGCCAATAGCATCATGGGAGTCGTAGTCACAGATATTGCTCACCCCCACAACTGTCCCATCAACACCACCATGAACCATGCGCACATCACAGGGAGTGGAAAAGGACTCACAAGATGGCTGACACTGGCTACTGCTGTGGGGAGCACAAGGCCCTGCTGGCAACTGTGCAACAACCAACAGCAGGACACCACTAACTGACATCCTGAAAGACAACTTCCACTCCCTGCAATGCAAGCCCGTTCCATGGTGGGATATCTGGCTAGCTGGGAAGGAGGACTCACAGCACTGACCATAGTTATAAGCAGCTCACCTCACACACACCCTCAACACAAACTCCACATAACCCACCTGGGAGAATGCAATGCCTCACATACCAAATGAAGATCCCACAAAGAACCACCACCCTGGGTAATGCTGTGTGAAGCACAGGGACACACCTGGGACTTGTAGCCAAACAAACGCAAGGACAACACTGTCAGCCTTCCTGTCAGCACAGGCACACTACCCCACAGGGAAGCAGAGTCCAAAGGAAGGAAGTACAGGCATGCTGGGAAGGGGGTGTAGGCAATAGCATGATGGGAGTTGGAGTCATAGATACTGCTCACCCTCACAAGTGGCCCATCAACACCACTCTGAACCATGCTCACATCACAGGGAGTGGATAAGGACTGACAAGATGGCTGACACTGGCTACTGCTGTGGGGAGCACAAGGCCCTGCTGGCAACTGTGCAACAACCAACAGCAGGACACCACTGACTGACATCCTGAAAGACAACTTCCACTCCCTGCAATGCAAGCACGTTCCATGGTGGGATATCTGGCTGGGTGGGAAGGAGGACTTGCAGCACTGACCATAGTCACAAGCACCTCCCCTCACACACCCCCTCAACACAAACTCCACATAACCCACCTGGGAGAATGCAATGCCTCACATCCTAACTCAAGATCCCACAAAGAACCTCCACCCTGGGTTATGTTGTGTGAAGCACAGGGACACTCTTGGGACTTTTAGCCAAACAACTGCCAGGACAACACTCCCAGCCATCCTGTCAGCACAGGCAGCCCATCCCACAGGGAAGCAGAGTCAAAAGGAAGGAATGATGGGCATGCTGGGAAGGGGGGTGGAGGCAATAGCATGATGGGAGTTGTAGTCACAGCTCAACATCCCCCACCACATGGCCCAGCAAGCTCACACTCACGCATGCAGATCCCACAGAGAGTGGAAAGGCCCATCAAAGATGTCTGACACTGTTGCTGTGTCGTGGGGAGCACAAGGGCATGCTGGGAACTGCACACCAACCAACAGCAGGACACCACTGTCAGCCATCTTGCCATTGCTCTCACACCCACACACACTGAACTCCCCACAAAAGCAAGTAAGTATGGGAATGCTGGGAAGTGGGGTGGAGGCAATAGCATGATGGGAGTCATAGTCACAGACATAGCTCACCCCCACAACTGTCCCATCAACACCACCCTGAACCATGCTCACATCACAGGGAGTGGAAAACAACTGACAAGATGGCTGACACTGGCAACTGCTGTGGGGAACACAAGGCCCCGCTGGCAACTGTGCAACAACCAACAGCAGGACACCACTGACTGACATCCTGAAAGACAACTTCCACTCCCTGCAATGCAAGCACGTTCCATGGTGGGATATCTGGCTGGGTGGGAAGGAGGACTTGCAGCACTGACCATAGTCACAAGCACCTCCCCTCACACACCCCCTCAACACAAACTCCACACAACCCACCTGGGAGAATGCAATGCCTCACATACCTAAATGAAGATCCCACAAAGAACCACCACCCTGGGTAATGCTGTGTGAAGCACAGGGACACACCTGGGACTTGTAGCCAAACAAACGCAAGGACAACACTGTCAGCCTTCCTGTCAGCACAGGCACACTACCCCACAGGGAAGCAGAGTCCAAAGGAAGGAAGTACGGGCATGCTGGGAAGGGGGTGGAGGCAATAGCATGATGGGAGTAGTAGGCACAGATATTGCTCAGCCTCACAACTGGCCCATCAACACCACCCACAACCATGCTCACATCACAGGGAGTGGAAAAGGACTCACAAGATGGCTGACACTGGCTACTGCTGTGGGGAGCACAAGGCCCTGCTGGCAACTGTGCAACAACCAACAGCAGGACACCACTGACTGACATCCTGAAAGACAACTTTCACTCCCTGCAATGCAAGCACAGTCCATGGTGGGATAACTGACTGGCTGGGTGGGAAGGAGGGCCGGCTGTCAACCAAATACAACCAATGCAGACCATGTTCACACCCCAACAAATACATAGAAATGCCCAAATAATGCAGGACAATGTGCTACACCAATATGAACCCCTGACTGTGACAACTTAGGACAATGCAATGTACAGGCCCGCACCCAGAGGCACAGTCACAACTGTCAGGTGTGTCAACCATTGATGCCTGCAGAAACATAACATACATTGTGTGTGTCTCCCAAAAACAGGTGATGATGGGGACACAGCAGCAGACGCTGAGGAGTCCCAGTCCCAGGCTCAAGAGGATACGGAGCTCACTGGTGTCGAACAGCCTCTGCCCTCCTCGGATGAAGAAGACCAACCTGGCACCTCCGGTGCAAGTCAACATGCAGCACCAGCAGGACCACCAGCTGCAGCACCAGCAGGACCACCAGCTGCAGCACCAGCAGGACCACCAGCTGCACCCCTGCACCCACCCCTCCAACGACTGTCACCACAAATACCATCCCTGCCGACATGGACAGAACAAGGAGCACCACCAGCACAGGGACCCTGGACCAACGTGGGGCCATGGACACCACCACCACCACCAACCCCCAAGGGGGACCAGGGTCATCTGTGCGTGCCACTGCACGCACTGCACATGTCGGCAGGGGTAGTGGGAGGGGTGGGAGACAGAGGTCGCTGCTTGCAGAGGTGTCTGGTGTGCATGATGACCCACAACTGGCACGCATAGCCGATGCGTACCAGTCCAGCACCGGAGATCTCAGCCAGGTAGATGGGGCTCCTCAGAGACATGAAACAGCAGCAGGCTGCCCATCATGCCCGCTTGGACTCACACATGTCCCGCGTGGAGTCCAAGTGGGACACACTGCAAGAGATGACGGCGGTGCATAGGGACATATTACAATGCCTCCGCCAGATGAACAGCAACCAGTCTACACCTCCCTGTGTGCCAACAACATCTGGTGCTGAAACAACTGCAACTGCCACAGGGAGGGAGGATGACTCTGGCGGAGAGTCCCCTGCACCGCAGCAGCCTGTACTTGAGGGCCCCCCCCAAAGAAGAGGGGTCGTCCGAGGAGGGGCAAGTGAGAGGCCGATGGCCAAGTGCAACCCCCAGGAAGCCTGAACCTGTTCTGGATGTTCACCTTTGTGCACAAACTGTTCACCCTGTTGACGGCAACACAACTCCCACACATGGCATGGGGAGTACAAGTTGGACCAATGTCTCAGACAACTGTGGCCCCGATACTGGGGATTTTGTCTACCAGGACTTTCAATTCATCTAGGAACTTCTGATTGCAATATAAATGTACAGCACTAACCATCCTATGCACTATTCACACAAATGTATCACAATAAACACACTAATACACCATACTTGCCTCTGTTGTGATTCCAACGTGGGTGCTGTCATGGGGATGATGAACTGCAAAATTACACTGTGTATGCGAACTGCAACAGCAAGTACAACACAGGCATGTGAGTAATGGCAACGTGACACATATGAGGGAGACACACCACCAGGGCTACACAACACATACACACCTAGGCCATCTGACTCATTGCCTACACTGATGTTGCCAGGAAAGACGGTGCAATGCACAGACACCACACCTATTCCCAGTTGTAGTCAAGTAGCCCACAGGTGCAGTAAGCAAATGGCAGTCAAATGTGTGACCACAGACAACGCACATCACAAAGTGAAGCACAGGTTTATTACACAGTTGCAACATGTCGTAACCACTACAGATGCAAGGTAATCCCACCTGGCAGCGGGCACACAGTCAACAACTGTAGAAGGAAGGAAGTCCATGGGTGTGGCGCACATCACCTGTAGGGACACAACAGCTACCACCCTGGAAGTACAATCACGTCGTCGGTGGACACAGTTGACCAAACGAATCTGAAAGTACCCTGTGAAGGACAGAAATGACACACAGTCAAAAGCAATGGAGAACAGGACAGAAAAAGCAAAACTCATGCACAATACATGTTACAAGATACCCACCCAGAACCAAGTTAGCATGTCAACACTGTTGGGGAGTACAGACCACCTGTAAGCACACATCGCTACACACATCCAGTCAAGTAGCCCATGGACACACTCCAACAGCACCAGAGCACCACCTACACATATCATGCCAACTCACATCATTGACATGACACCTCAGGATACTCACATTCAGCTAAAGAAGTTGGTGATGAGCTGTGTGCGGACATCACCATCATCATCATCATCACTGGCATCGTGGTCCAGGCCAGGATCCTCCACAGGTGGCGGATGTTGGTCATTGTCATCCTGGATGAGAGGCAACTCCTTCCGCACTGCCAGGTTGTGGAGCATGCAGCAGACGATGATAATCTTGCACACCTTCGCTGGGGCATATGGGAGGGACCCTCCTGTCTTGTCGAGGCAGCGGAAGCGGCTCTTCAGGAGACCAAATGTCCGCTCAATCACTCTCCTGGTCCGACCATGTGCCTCATTGTAGCGCATCTGGGCTGGTGTCACAGGGTTCCTGAGGGGTGTCAGCAACCACGGCATGTTGGGGTATCCCGAGTCACCTACGGACAGACAAGTGCACATTAGCTGACTTGGAAAAGTGGGCGGAATACTACAGATCAGATCACACACAATGGCACAAAGTCAGTACACACCGACAAGCCAGGCACGCTGGTTCTGCATCTGTGCCATCATCCTGGGGATGCGACTACTCCTCATCACAAAGGCATCGTGTGCTGAACTAGGGAAACGGGCACACACGTGTGAGATGGTCATATCTGCAAGACACACCACCAGTGCATTGACCGAGTGGTAGTGCTTGCGGTTACGGTAGGCCTGCTCCTGGGCCTGTGGTGGTACCAAAGCCACATGTGTCCCATCAATGGAGCCAATGACATGCGGCATCCTCCCCAGGGCATAGAAGTCACTCTTCACGTCAGTGAGTCGTTGCAGTCTAGGGAAATAGATGTACCGGTTCAGGTATAGCAACATTGCCTCCAAAACATCGCGGAGCACACGGCTGAACATGGTCTGTGACATCCCACCAGCAGTCGCCACAGTATGTTGGAAGGTACCGGTGGCAAAGAAGTGTAGGGCTGCCATCACCTTCACCTTGGGGGTCAGCGCTGTAGGATACGGCCGGCCAGGCTGCAAATGTGGGGCCAACTGCACTGCCAAATCCTCAATCAGCTGCCTGGTGAAGCGGTACCGTCGGATGCTGTCCCGTTCCACCATCGTTGCCAGGTCTGGGAATGGTCTATGGACAGCAGGAGCCCTGCAGTGCAGAGGAGAAGAAAGCAAGATTGTCAGTCACCCCACATATGCGGCATTGAACACACTCAATATCACATCATACATCATTATGAGGCACAACTACATGAAGTGTGCAGTTCCGTAAGGACATGTATGGTACATACATGGCCAACATCTGTCATCACGGTTCAACAAGTGGCATCAATAAGTCCCAGGTTGGCCCATTGGATATCATGAGGCCGTGTCACAGTTCCCATCTCCTGCTGCCATGTCACAATCACCCCCCACAGTGACATGTGAGGACAGATGTGCCCCAAGCATCACAGCTCAACGACAGGTACATTCCCAGGGACCCTGTATTGCCACATGGACACTGGCATTACATGGAGTATCATGTATACACCACAGCAAAACAACCATGACCCCCACAGGTAGTGGTTCCACTTGCCTCTGCAGGACAGACATGGACGTCTGTGACACACACACGCACAACATCAAAGTCCATGCACACACAACGTGGATGTGGAGACTGTCTCCCATTGTGCACATGAAATCAGAGACATTGTAAACACTACATGCACACAGACTGTGGAGGACCATCACTATTGTGCCACTGGGACACCCTGGCTCAAACATACCGTCCCACATGGGACTCACGGGGTATGTGACATGACATACACATACACCACCGTGAAATGTGACCATGGCACATGCACAGATATGAACAGTTGCACATCACAGTGGTCATGTACACGTAACACCCAGGATCCTGTCCCCATGAACACGTGCACAGCCTGGGGGTGGCTGCCCCCAGGTGACACCCACAGGACAACATGTACACCAACATACACACAATAGGAAATGCAGCCTTACATGCCTTATGATACAGTTTGGACAGGCTGTGGTGTTGTAGGTGTGCCCCTCACTCCCTGGGAGCTATCTGTGGCTGGCATATGTTCATCTGAGACAGGCATGGTGACATATGCCAGGCACTTGTACAGGGATGCGTTGAACAGCAATGGACCGATCGGTGTGCCCGGCCGGCCCATTGCATTCAATGTGTGCGGGTACGCATTGTACCCCTGTACGCGTTGTACCGCAATGGACCGATCGGTGCACCCGGCCGGCCCATTGCATTCAATGTGTGCGGGTACGCATTGTACCCCTGTACGCGTTGAACAGCAATGGACCGATCGGTGCACCCGGCCGGCCCATTGCATTCAATGTGTGCGGGTACGCGTTGTACCCGTGTACGCGTTGAACAGCAATGGACCGATCGGTGCACCCGGCCGGCCCATTGCATTCAATGTGTGCGGGTACGCGTTGTACCCCTGTACGCGTTGTACCGCAATGGACTGATCGGTGTGCCCGGCCGGCCCATTGCATTCAATGTGTGCGGGTACGCGTTGTACCCCTGTACGCGTTGTACCGCAATGGACCGATCGGTGTGCCCGGCCGGCCCATTGCATTCAATGTGTGCGGGTACGCGTTGTACCCCTGTACGCATTGAACAGCAATGGACCGATCGGTGCACCCGGCCGGCCCATTGCATTCAATGTGTGCGGGTACGCGTTGTACCCCTGTACGCGTTGAACAGCAATGGACCGATCGGTGCACCCGGCCGGCCCATTGCATTCAATGTGTGCGGGTACGCGTTGTACCCCTGTACGCGTTGAACAGCAATGGACCGATCGGTGCGCACCCATTGTCAATGGCCTAGCCTGGCAACGGACGCGTTTTCGAAATTCGAACGAGTCGGTTGCTGGAAATTCAGTTGGTCACCCACAACAATGTTGCAAAATCATGTATGTCATGAAGTTGAAGATTTGAAGGATGCTGTGGGCGTGTATTGGTGCTGCTATTCCATGGATTGGCCAGATTCAGAAGATGCAAACGACTTGGACCTATCACTTTGGACACATGGGACAGTATCTGCCTCTGCAGCACATATATATTGCTGGCTGTTCCCCTGAGAGCTCACTTGCCTGCACTACATGCTCCAGGACGACATCTGCCACTGCACTGCTGCTGTCTCTGCCCCCTCTGGACCCTGCAATGGCACGTACTGTGGAGAGAGCCCCAGCCTTCAGCCTTGAGGAGAACCAGGCCCTGCTGGACAGCCTACTTCCACAGTACAGCAAGCTGTATGGGACACCAGGGGAGCAGGTGAGTGTTCTGTGCACTGCCTTTCTGAATGTGCATTTTGTCTGACTAGCAAGGCTGAAAGTCTGCACGCCACTGGCTAGCAGGCTCACTGAGTAGTTGTCACCCCCATAGTGTGTAGTGACATGCACTGGACAGGTATGGTGCAGTGACAGTGCATTTGAACAAGGTTTTACTTCCCATGCAATGATACCATGTAGTGACTTCTGGCAAACTGTCCATGGGCAGCGTTGCACTGCCTGTGTACATCATGTGCCCCTGTGATTGAGACATGTATATACAACTGTGTCATGCACGGATATGTTGCATGTGTAGTAATGGCCTTTTCACTTTGTCATCCTGACAGGTTAATGCCCATCGGAAGCAGGAGATCTGGAAGGACATCGTCCGGGCTGTCCGGTCCGTGGGGGTCTACAAGCGCCGGATCCGCAACTGCCAGAAGAGGTGGCAGGACCTTCGGGGCTGGACCCGGAGGATTGCACGGGTCCAGCTGAAGCTGTCGCCTCCTCGCAGGAGGGGCGGAACACGGACCCTGACCCCCCACATGCTCCAGATCCTGGTGGTGGTGTTTCCAGACCTGGATGGGCAGCTGAAGGCCAGACAGCAGCAAGGAGGGGGTGAGTCAAAGACTGCACTGTGAACTCTGTATTACATGCTATGTGCCCTCCTCTGGCCTGGTTAAACTGCCACAGTACAGCAGTCATGTTGTCCAGGAGCCATGTCCCTCTATTGTGCACTGCCCACTCCTCATCTGATACCCAGGTGTGGCCCTTACATTCAGGGAATTGTGTCACTTGGGACTGTGTCCTTGCAGTTTGCTTCACTCAAGGTGGGGGACAGCATCTGTTTCCCTAACTCTGTTGTGGGCATCATGGGTGGGTCCATTGTTCACACAATGCCTGTGTTCGGACATGTAATCTGCGTGTTGCTTTGATATGCGGTCCACTTGCTGAGCTGAGCCACCACATGTGCCTGGGGTATCTGGCACACACCCATGCAGCGGGTGGGAACAATGTTTGGGCCCCAGGAGTGTGCAGATTACGTGTGTCACACATACATAGCCAGCTATCCACTGTCCAGGGCTCATCCCTCATTCATGTGGGGCAGGACAGTCATGCCTACTCCAGCCCATCCAATACACCTGTACTCCCACTCCCGGGTATCAGCTGACACGTTGTGCGCAGTGATTTGACCCCTCAGGTGTCTGCCTCTGTGTCAGTGTGCTGTGGAGTTGTTGCCAGGACTGTTGGGGTGTTTCTCGGTAGGGGCTCAGCATGCCACTGGAGATGTGACCATAGGAGACGATACTTGTGTGTCACATAGGTGTTTGATCAGCTGCCCGTGCAGACTGGGGTATGCGAATGTGAAGTTCAGGCAGCTGTTTCCCATTCACAGCAGATTGTGAGGGGCTCAGGTTCAGAGGGTAGTGTCACAGGTCTCCCATATGTCCAATCGGTATGACCTGGACAGATGAGGGTTAAGATGATGTGTTGTGTGGGGGATGTACATGTGCACTTGTGCAGCTCCAGGACTTGCATTCCCCATGACCTACTATTGTGACACAGTGCAGAGTGTTGTTGTCTGGCTGCCAAGTCATACATCACTGAGACAGTGATGTATGACTTAGCAGTCATGCCTCCGCCATGGCATGTGTCTACTTATTGGTGATCCTGCAGGGGAGTGACATGTGCTACATGCACACCATTGTGGCGATGGCTATCAGGACATGGGTGCATCATGGTGTCTGTCGCTGGTATGCATCACATGCATTTCCTATTTGACTCTGGGCATCCCTTTCATCCGGAAACCTGTACTGACTCAGTGGCAAGAGTTGTGATGTGTGCATGTCCACATGCTACACCGTGTCCTCTGCACTGTCCAACTACTGTGTAGGTGGTGCATGTGTCCACACTGGGGTGTTGCTATCCAACAGACACCAGACAGATGGGTGCAAGGCCATGTGGGATGTGAGTGCCATGGTTGGCATCAGACTGACAATTGGCTTCTCCTGTTCAGTTAGGGCACTTTTAGCAATGTTCAACTAATGATGCCAGGGCTTGCTCTGTAATGTGCTGTGCTCACAGTGGTGTGTGCGTTTGGTGCAGGTGACTGATGTCTGTCTGTTTCCCCATTGTTTGCAGATACATCCACGGCCACGGAAGGGGACAGCTCCACGGACCAGGAGGAGCCGGAGAGCCAGACTGGGTCAGCAGCCGAGGAGTGGTCGGAGGGACCCAGTGGCACGGAGGGCGAGGGGAGCCACACCGAGGAGTCCTCAGCAGCATCCACCTCAGCTGAGGACCACAGCGGCTCGGAGGATGACTCCCTTATGGAGGCGGGTGTCAGCAGCCACCACACCCTAGCTAGTGTTGCTGTCCCCGCCACCACCAGCACCACCACCGCCCTCCCATCGGCTCCCATTCCCCAGGTCCGTGGAGGCTCCCATGTTCGGGAGCGTGTCTCCTTTGGGCCAGGCACCGCACCCCCTGCCCCTGTGTCCCCTGCTGCCCTGAGTGAGGAGTCTGTGTACCTCCTTCGCCAGCTCCATGTAGGGCAGACAGCCATGCTGAGTGTCCTCCATGCGCACACCGCTCTGTTGACTCAGCTGGTGTCGTTCATGGAGGGCATCTCATCGGGCATGTCTGACCTACAGAGGGGCAATAGGTCCATGGACTCCTCCCTGATGGCAGCAGTGTCCCTCCTCAGACAGTCTCTCACCCCTCCTGCCTCTGCTCCATCCACACTCCCCAGCACCTTACCCGTCCCAAGCACACACACACCGGCACAGGCACACACCAGCACACACACGTCCAGCACACAGACACACACGCCACAAACAAAACGCACACGCACGCACAGTCAGGGGCCTGAAACCAGACTCACAGGGGATGGGGCCCTGGAACACACACACGCATCCACGAGCACTGCGCAGTCCTCAGTTGCCTCTCCCTCCAAAGCACCCTCCCTTGCCTCACCTGCAACCCCAAAGACCCAGCGGCTCTTCCTCAGTGACCTCGGCCTCTTCCCCTCCGATCCAGCTGATACAGCATTCAGGGGGAAGAGGAAGCCCACCTACACGGAGCAGAGTGCCCCTCGCCCCCGGACACCCTCCCCCAGGCGCAGACAGACTGAGGCCCCCACCCGCAAGTCCCCCGGAGTCGTAAGAGCAAGACCCCGCCGCCGCCCTGCAGCTCAGGCACCAGGTCTCCTTCCTCCATCCCTCAGGCCCCCACTCCACAGGTGCCCCCACCACACCCTGCCCCAGGTTCCCCCACCCACAGATATACCATCCCCAAGAGGATCCGGCCTTCTCCCCCTGCCACTTGCTCTCCCGGCACCACACCCCCGCTGCGCTTGTCTGTGCCACTGATGTGGTGAGGGTGTCCTCCCCCTCTGTCCAGCCCACCTTGCCTGTTCCCCATTCTCCTCCCCTGGTGGTAGGCACTGCAGTGGAGTCCACTACCACCCTGTCTGACTTGGGCACTGCAGTGGCGGACCTGTCCACTCCATCTGCAGGGTCCACTGCAGTCGTGCCGGCACCCACAACATCTGAGTCATGCCCCCCAGTTGTGCCGGCACACACCATGTCAGACACCTCCACTGCAGTTGTCAGTGGCTCTCCAGCACCCACCACCCCTTCCCTGCCTCCTCCTGGTGAGCCCTGATCCTGTCCCTGCGGTGCCTGGCCTGCCCCCCGGTTGCCCCTCCTAGTGGATTGTCCCTGGTTTTGTGCAGTGCAGGCATGCGTAGGGTGACATCTGCCACTGTCACCCTGTATTGACTTACTTGATGGACTGGCCATTGGCCTTTGTTGGAGCATTACTGTTCTCTGAGTTTTTGGACACACATATGCTGAATAAAGCAACTTTCTGTTCTCTAGTGCTTATGCTTCTGATGTACATGTTGTTGATGATGCTAACCATGCCCTTGCTGCAGTGATGGTGATATTTGGTCTCATGATAATGAAGTGTTACTGTGCAGGAACACATGTGGTCCAGGGGAATGTGTCCTATCCTGTGGTGTATCCATGTCATCCATAGCAGCATCTGAGGGTGTCATGTGTTCAGTATTTGGCAATGGGATTTCCTACTTACATTAGCAATTTCACATCTGTGGCTTCCACCCCTGCACATCTGTTGTGCCTGCCATTGTTCAATTCGTCTACTTCCCTGACCGTGTGGCCATCTCCACTGGACATGCAGGTTTGGGCATCAATGGGGAAGGACTCATCTGTGTTGTCAGTGCAACATTGCTATACAAGTGTGTTGGATCTGTGCTGATGATTTCGTTGGCACTCCCATGACCAGGCTGATGTGACGGGAGCCTTCATTTGGTGCTAATTGTTGATTGTGTGACCAAGTGCTCAGCTGACATGATGGGGCCCTACTGAGGCAACATATGGCACAGCTTTCCTCACACAGGAGTGGAGTCCCCTCATGGCAGTGTGTACTCCTGTGACATTGCCTGCGCCCAAGGTGTGTGTTGTATGAGCATGTCTGTGTGTTCACTTCCGTTTTGCTGTGCATGCTGTGATCCCTAGTGTTGTACCTGTTTGTGATGCTTGCTGAGTTGACCTATGTTCCCCCAAAGTCTTCTCCCTGGGTTCTCTGTGATGTGGGTGCATGGCACATTACTGGTCATCAGGGTGTCACCCATAGGTGTGTTTGCTGTCAGGGCTGAGTTTGTGTGCAGACGCAGATGGGTCACAGTCAGGTTTCCCCTTGGCACTTGTTGTTTACACCTGTCATGTGATTTCCAGTTTGTGTTATCTTTCAGTGATTGTGACACGTTGTGTGTGTGACTGCTGGCACTCCTCAGGGTCCGGGCTGCAATGTTGGTTGTTGTCTATGTGTGTTCTTTGTGGGTGACCTTGGCTTCTTCATTGGTGTGTGACTGTGGCTGGGATCCCATTGGTTGGTGTGGTATTGCCGTCATGTCCATGTACAGCGTAGTGTGCAGTGTGTCAGACATTCAGGAGTCTTGTTGAGTGGCCATGTGTGATGTGTTTCTGCACCTTGGTTCCCACCCACCACCCTGGGATTGTCATGGGTGCATGTGCAATGTCACCAGTGCATGTGTGCTTCACTGCTGCACATTGTTGGAGGTCGAGGTGTGTGGTGTTGAGTGTGTGCAGATGAGAGTTGTTGCCCGGCTAGACCCCTGCCTCCATGTTGGCCTTGGCTTACTGGCCGTGCTGATTGATTTGTGCTTGTGTAGGTGTGATGGTAGTTTGTTGCTCAGGACACATGACTGTGGTTCACAGTGTGAATGACATTTAGCTTTGTCATCACAGTGGGATTGTAATGCAGCCCAGGGTCACCACATTGTGGGGGCCCTAGGGGTAGTGCTGTGGTGTGTCTGTGTCTTGCTGTGTCAGTTGCTGTTCCTACGTGCCTGTGTGACATGTGTGATTTGTGCTCCCTCTCATCTGACAATGCCTGATTGCCCACATAGGGGATTTGGATCCATGAGTTACCTTTGTGTGGCACTGTATGCACATCTGTATAATTGGTATTCAGGCCTCCTCATGTGTTGTGTGGTTGCCTGGGGACACTGGCACCCCCCCTCACCTGTTGTGTTTGATGTGCAGTGTGGGTCTGCCTGTTTGTGTTTGTGCATCTGCACCACTGCATTGGCATATCTTAGGTGTGCCATTGGCTGTATGTTGTTTGGTGGGTTTCCCCTGCTGTCCCTGGGACTCCTAGGTCATCAGTCAGCACAATGATCATGGTTTGTGTGTCCCATTGCTGCCATGGTATGGTATCTGTTCACCTCACATCTACAGTCTCCACAGGGTATCTGCATTTGTGTGCCCATTGGTGCAAATATGTGGGTCTGCATTCTGATGGTCACTTCTGTCATTGTGTCATTGATGAATGTTGACTGTGTCAGCCCCCATGGGTGTTGTTTGTCTGCACATGGCCAAAGGTATGTCTTATTTGCACTGCAGTATTTGCCTCCCCCAATCTATGTTGCAATGGGACACATGCACTACTTTGCCACTGATGTGTTTTATGTTCTGTGACCAGGAATCATCCATGTAGTTTGGCAGTTGCAGCTTTTTCTTTGTCAACACTTACATTTTGGTCACTGTGATGATGGGGGTTTGGACCCCATTGCCACAATGTTCAAAATGTGCTTCAGCTATGGACCCCACACTTACCTTTTGGTCACTGTGATGATGGGGGTTTGGACCCCATTGCCACAATGTTCAAAATGTGCTTCAGCTATGGACCCCACACTTACCTTTTGGTCACTGTGATGATGGGGGTTTGGACCCCATTGCCACAATGTTCAAAATGTGCTTCAGCTATGGACCCCACACTTACATTTTGGTCACTGTGATGATGGGGGTTTGGACCCCATTGCCACAATGTTCAAAATGTGCTTCAGCTATGGACCCCACACTTACCTTTTGGTCACTGTGATGATGGGGGTTTGGACCCCATTGCCACAATGGTCATGGCCTGCTTGCATTGTGGGGGCCACACACATATATGTGTGGCACATGTGATAGGGGGTCACATTGTATGTTCATAGTCATGTTCAGTGTTGTAGGCATTTGACACAGTCTACACACGCTTGTCATGGTGTTGGGGGGATGTCTTTTCTTGCATTCCCTAGGTTGTGGTGTGCTGGTTGTGTCATGCATTGTCCATCCTATGAGTGGGGGTGGTGTTGGTGGTAGGCATCCAGCCCCCCATGGGTAGAGGTGGTAGTAGTGACAGGCATCCAGCCCCCCCTGGGTAAGGGTGGTAGTGGTGGTAGGCATCCAGCCCCCCATGGGTAGAGGTGGTAGTAGTGGTAGGCATCCAGCCCCCCCTGGGTAAGGGTGGTAGTAGTGGTAGGCATCTAGCCCCCCCTGGGTAAGGGTGGTAGTAGTGGTAGGCATCTGGCACCCCCCTGGCTAAGGGTGGTAGTAGTGGTAGGCATCCAGCCCCCCCTGGGTAAGGGTGGTAGTAGTGGTGGGCATCTGGCACCCCCATGGCTAAGGGTGGTAGTAGTGGTAGGCATCCAGCCCCCCTGGCTTAGGGTGATAGTAGTGGTAGGCATCCAGCCCCCTGGGTAAGGGTGGTAGTGGTGGTGGGCATCTGGCACCCCCTGGCTAAGGGTGGTAGTAGTGGTAGGCATCCAGCCTCCCTGGGTAAGGGTGGTAGTAGTGGTAGGCATCTGGCACCCCCATGGCTAAGGGTGGTAGTAGTGGTAGGCATCCGGCCCCCCCTGGGTAAGGGTGGTAGTAGTGGTAGGCATCCAGCCCCCCCTGGCTAAGGGTGGTAGTAGTGGTGGGCATCCAGCCCCCCTGGGTAAGGGTGGTAGTGGTGGTGGGCATCTGGCACCCCCATGGCTAAGGGTGGTAGTAGTGGTAGGCATCCAGCCCCCTGGGTAAGGGTGGTAGTAGTGGTGGGCATCTGGCACCCCCATGGCTAAGGGTGGTAGGAGTGGTAGGCATCCAGCCCCCTGGCTTAGGGTGATAGTAGTGGTAGGCATCCAGCCCCCCTGGGTAAGGGTGGTAGTGGTGGTGGGCATCTGGCACCCCCTGGCTAAGGGTGGTAGTAGTGGTAGGCATCCAGCCCCCCCTGGGTAAGGGTGGTAGTTGTGGTAGGCATCCAGCCCCCCTGGGTAAGGGTGGTAGTAGTGGTGGGCATCTGGCACCCCCCTGGCTAAGGGTGGTAGTAGTGGTAGGCATCCAGCCCCCCCTGGGTAAGGGTGGTAGTAGTGGTAGGCATCTGGCACCCCCCTGGCTAAGGGTGGTAGTAGTGGTGGGCATCCAGCCCCCCCTGGGTAAGGGTGGTAGTGGTGGTGGGCATCTGGCACCCCCATGGCTAAGGGTGGTAGTAGTGGTAGGCATCCAGCCCCCCTGGGTAAGGGTGGTAGTTGTGGTAGGCATCCAGCCCCCTGGGTAAGGGTCGTAGTAGTGGTAGGCATCCAGCCCCCTGGCTAAGGGTGGTAGTGGTGGTAGGCATCTGGCACCCCCATGGCTAAGGGTGGTAGTAGTGGTAGGCATCCAGCCCCCTGGGTAAGGGTGGTAGTAGTGGTGGGCATCTGGCACCCCCATGGCTAAGGGTGGTAGTAATGGTAGGCATCCAGCCCCCTGGCTTAGGGTGATAGTAGTGGTAGGCATCCAGCCCCCTGGGTAAGGGTGGTAGTGGTGGTGGGCATCTGGCACCCCCTGGCTAAGGGTGGTAGTAGTGGTAGGCATCCAGCCCCCCTGGGTAAGGGTGGTAGTTGTGGTAGGCATCCAGCCCCCTGGGTAAGGGTGGTAGTAGTGGTGGGCATCTGGCACCCCCTGGCTAAGGGTGGTAGTAGTGGTAGGCATCCAGCCCCCCTGGGTAAGGGTGGTAGTAGTGGTGGGCATCTGGCACCCCCATGGCTAAGGGTGGTAGTAGTGGTAGGCATCCAGCCCCCTGGCTTAGGGTGATAGTAGTGGTAGGCATCCAGCCCCCCTGGGTAAGGGTGGTAGTGGTGGTGGGCATCTGGCACCCCCTGGCTAAGGGTGGTAGTAGTGGTAGGCATCCAGTCCCCCTGGGTAAGGGTGGTAGTAGTGGTGGGCATCTGGCACCCCCATGGCTAAGGGTGGTAGTAGTGGTTGGCATCCAGCCCCCCCAGGGTAGGGGTGGTAGTGGTGGTGCGCATCCAGGCCCCTGTGTGCATATGTGGCATTGGTGATGGGCATCCCGCCCCTATGGTGCTGCTGTTGCTGGTGTAAGTAAATTCTGCATCCCTCTGTGTGTGTGTGATGTGTCGTTTACGTGTTGTATGTTTTTGTGGTTGGTGTCTGACTTACCTTCTGCGCCGTACGCGTCCGTGCCTGTTCCGGTAGTAAATGTAGAATATTGGTAGGATCGGGACGAAGGGATTCATGGTTGGTTCGTCTCGTTCGTCTTTCTCGTTGCTTCGCGTCGTCCTCGTCGCTGGCGTGTTCGCCTCGTAGCCGTGGATCGTGTTGTGGCGCGAATCGGAGCTTATGTGCGCCTCTCCCGGATGCTTTGACGTGCCGTGCGTAGCGACGGGTTCGGCGCGTACGGAAAGCGCATCGTACTTGTTCGGCCGGACGGGGCTGCATTTTCCCTTCCGTGCGACTCGATTCTGCGTTTCCGGATTCGCCTCGGTCGGAGAACTGGACCTGGATTGGGTGAGTACGACTCGGCCGGATTCTATGCTGTTGTGCGCATCGTACTTACTCGTTCGGAATGATGTACGGATCGGTCGGGAAACAGGCATTCGAATGGCTTTTTTCCCGACCGAATGGTATTGGGTGCGCCTCCGACCGAGATCGGAATCGGCCCCTATGTCTTGAAATGTGACATCTGCCAGCAGATGAAAGGCTCCACCGTAACACACCCAGCACAGACACCATTGTTAAAATGAGACAAACCTCTTGCTTGTGTATATTTGGACCACTGCGGCCCCCTACAATCTGATGGGGCCAAGAAATATATCATGGTTGCAGTGGATTCCTGCTCTAGATTCCTATGGGTCCGGCCTCAGCGCTCGGCTGACGCTCGAACTGTTATAAAAGATTTGCGAGTCTTTATTGGCACATATGCAATTGGCACATTACATTCTGACTGTGGCCCGGCGTTTAGCTCTCGGGCTTACAAAGAGGCCATGGAAGGAATGGGCGTAGCATTGCGGTACTCCTCTCCGTATCATCCTGAGGGAAATTCGGTTGTGGAAAGGAAAAACCGGGACTTAAAGCAACCTTTATCAGCTAGGGTATTAGGCAAGGGCGGTAGTTGGGTTGATCACATTTATGGGCTCCAAAGAGCACTGAACAACCAGCCAAGAAGCTCTCTAGGGGGTGTCACTCCTTACGAGGTCCTATTTGGGACAAGAATGTGGGTACCTGATCTTGATTGTGAAGGCGCAGTGGCGGATGAAAAACCATTTGATATCCATGATGGTTTGGCTGTTTTACAGGATCTAAATGAATCCAGGACACAACAAAGCAACGTCCACTTAAAACAGACCGCCACTGAGGAAGTCAAGGCAGCAACGGCAAGACCTGTCTGTATCCCAAAAGTCTGGGATCTGGTCAGAGAAAAGATTGCAGACAAGAAAGAATTTGGGCCATCCTACAGAAAGCCTGTACCGGTCCTAGCAATCCAAGGCACAAGAACAGTACTACTGCCGCCTCTTGCTGGAAAAAAGGAGAAAAGATTTGTCTCAATTGACTTAATCAAACCACACTATGTGGCCAATACTAAATAGTAGGCCTCGTGGACTCCACAGTAGCAGACGCCCTCCTCTTGCTACAATCCAAGAAGTTCAAACAGAAAGACTCATCACGTTTGAAGAGCCCCCTGTACGGAATGAAGGACTAAGCAACAATGCTATGGAACTCGTTCCACTTCAACACGAAGTACATCTTCATGAAGAAAATCAACTTAACAACCAAGTTGCATTCAGACCTAATACAGACGTCTACGTCAACATGCCTCGTCAAGAGCAAAATCCGATTTCAACAAATCCCGATGCAATTCCAGCAATTGATCGAACTGCTTCTGGCTATTTCATGAACTTTGATACGTTTTCACTGGACCCAAGTGAGCCGGAAACTACGCCAGCCAAAACATCTCGCAAACAAAAACTCATTGACTTTATGAACTTTTTTAGAAAGACTTATCTGGTGTCACCTTGAATAGAACTATGGTATATCACGGGGATTTTATTTTTCATTTTCTGGCTAGGTTTAATTATGACTTTTAGTATGCTTAATAATGGACGATTCCTTCAACAGAGCTCTCAAGCCCAAGAGAATAATTTGATTTTAATACCACATTTGTCTTTCCATCGTGAAACAAGAGACTTGTCTTCAGTGAACATCACAGCAGTTCCTATACCAGATGGTATAGTGTGGGACAAAATTGATTTTGATATATTCGGTCCGACTGAACATTTAAAGCTTAAACATGTATTTAAAATTTCTTTAAGTGATATCGTTACCTCCAGTATAATTTCTGAAGATTGGGATTCTGAAACTGTAAATGATAATGTCTGATTTAGAAAAAACAGCAGCGTTTCCGAATAATGAAATGTTAGAAGGTACTTCAGACTATGATACATTGTATTGTTACCAGCAATATGGTCATCATTTCTTACACAAGTCTATAACACCTAGAAATGTATTTGAGTACCACCAGTGGGAAGACTGCCCAACACCACCGAAAGGTAGTTCGCAAGCTTTTGCACAGAAATTCACATACTTCTCAGGGTTTAACACATCCGACCCAAAGTTATTTTATTATATAGTGGCAAAAACTTCAGTTCAGAAAATTATGTTAACAAACACCAAACATATTTACTCTGCTTCCTTTCTGAACCAGTTGTCTACACCGGGTTTCGACCTATGGAAGGACACAATAGATTCAAAATCGATCTGGGGTTCTAGGGACTGGGAAGTCCAGGGAATAGAAGCACTTTTTAGAGCATGCCTCATTCCACAGCAGATATTATTTCTGAATGAAACTGTGCAACAAACATCCTGTCTTGGATTAGCCAAGAGCAAGGAACTGAACTCACCTGGGTTTCCAACACCATCGCAGATGGGCGGGGAGCAGAATTCATCTATACCAGGGGTAAGATTAGATGACATTTTCCAGTACAACAGATCAGATCCTGATTGGACAGAATGGCTGGTCTGGCCCATTGACACAAACAAATGTCAGCAAAGATTTATGAATATAACCGAAGGGTTTAGTATCCATAGGCCAGATCCACGCTATGTACAGAGACAACATCTGGGGGTAGTGACATCCTATAGTGCTGGGAAGTTGTGCCTTGATTGGCTAGAGACCTCAACACTCACAGAAGTGAAACACCACTTGACCTTACTCACACCTGAAATGGATCTTAGAGATTTTCTACTAGGATCCAGGAAACAACGTCAGAAACGTTTCATATATGCTGGCATTTATGCCTACTATAATGAAAACTGGAAAATATCCCAACAAGAGGCGGCAGAAATGATACGGGAAATAGACCATATTAACTTAGAAAAGGCATTAGCTGTAGTGGATAATGGGTTAACAACTTTGACCTCCAGGATTTACTCCTTAGGCAACATTGTGTCTTCGGCGATCGACATACTAGAACAAGATTTGGCCTTGTTACAGCACGGGCAATCTCAACTACGTTCTATTATGATGTTGAGCTGGACGCTACAAACTTTGCGAGCAGGCTATGTGCCATGGCGTTTTATAAACACCACGTCTCTGTTTTCAGAATATAATCTAACTGATAGGCAGACAGAAATGGCACAAAGGGGAGCCAAAAACACAATGCTGCGTATTGAGAAACGGAATCACCATCTACCGAATGGCTAATTCACGGCCAAATAACTCTACCGGTCACTACCTTTCAGTTTCAATATTGCCTTGAGCAAAGGTAGGCAGGCAGGCAGATATGAAAAAACGGGTAAGGGTTACATTAAGGAATCTTGGGAGTTACCATATAAATATCGATGCTGGAATGGGGATCGAGAAGTATTTCTGAGCGGTACAAACTGCAAGAATGCTTTAAGCGGTTCTCTCATGTGTCAGGATATCTCTCTACATGGAGCCTGTAGTGGTTCAGTAGCAAACCTATCTTGCCACATGTTAGGGACATCAGCGGACGTGATCACGCCGGTATTCGAGCTTCTCTCGAACGGGAGTTACTTGATGCTAAATTATCAAGGTTGCTGTGGGATGCTTCCGGGCGTCGCCTATCTGGTCACTGTTAACTCCAGGGTTACTTGCTGTATGCAAGTATTGTTTCCGCCACTGAACACAGTCAGGGAGGCACCGCTATGGCCTTTGCTGAATGTTTCTTTCATACAGTTTGATACTTTGAGCAGACTGAAAGCCATGCTTTTACAGCAACCAGTGCCCTTAACCTTCTCTCGAGCAACCTATGAACTTCAAGTTGCAAGGACCTCGACCGAGATACAGGCGCTCATACGTACAAACTGCCCCGTACATTTTGCAGAAATGGTTGGTCGTATCTTCAACATGTCTGATACGAGCGGTATTGTACACCTATTTAAGACCATAGGGTCAGGACTATTAAGCACCTTTCAGACAGTCCTCGGAGTAATCCCAAATTTTATACACTCCGTATTGGGAAGCGTATTTGGAGGATTCCCGCTCATCCTGTTCCTAATTGCAGGAATCCTGATTATAATATTACTGCTACGCAATGGACGGCCCAATTCCCGAGGGAATGGCTAACACGCTCCTGGAGCAGAAATATCGTGAACGCATGGTACAACTTCTGGGCATTTCTTGCCTGCGAGAACTCAATGCCTCCTGGTTTCTATCCTTTCAACCAGTCTGGGTAGACTGCATCTTACCTGTTCTTCGATGCCTGTTCTGCGGAGAAGAATGCACGTTGGATCTCTGTCTAACGTTTCCATCAGATGCGCCTCCGGACACGGATGCAATGCTGGACCCCATAAAGGCCCACGCTCTGCGTTGTCCCCAGCGGCTTCCAATTCTGATGAACGCATTCCTGGAGAATGCACAGGTGCTGTTTGCCCCTGCTGGGTTACGTGGCTCCTCCACAGGCACCCAGGTAACAACTGCCGCAGCACCGACTGTTGGCAGTACTACATTCCATCTATGTGCGATTGACGTTCTCTGTGAGGTGTTGGATTTGTCTTCTGCAGCAGCTAACACCGATAATACTGTACTTCCCAGCCAGGACGTTTAATCTCGAATTGGTTTATCGTGTCCTGGGAAAGAATTCGGCTTCTTTGTTCGTTTCAAAACAAACGATCTAAATTTGGAACTTTTCCTAAATTGACACTTTCGCTTGACAAAAGTATGGCCTTCTACTGCTTATAGTAATGCAACTTTTATAGAGAGACAATATTGACTTTTTTCAAGTGGCAACTGGAAATAGCTGAATTTTAACATTTAAAAAAAAAAAAAGACACCCTTTTTAACGATTTTAAAAAAAACATGTTTTTACTTGCTTTAAATTTTTTTTTTAAACTGTCCAGATTTCAAGTATGGCCATTGTTATCCAATTTGGAAGAGGAGTGGGTGTTATGTCCCGTATGGAGGCCCTAATGTAGACGCGTTCGTACATGCCCTAAAATGGACGTATTCATATTTGCCCATATATGGTCATATTCGTACTTGCCCTAATATGGTCATAGCCGCATATGCCCTATTACGGTCATAACTGTACATGTCCTATTATAGTCATGATTCCTTGTATAGGCATGATCTTTCACCTACATTGGTCCCCGCTAGTACACAACGAGCTCTGAGGGCTGAACGTTATCTATCCTGTGGTTTTGAATACAGCAGGGTTTTTCCCAAACACAGGCCTACACTGTACTCATCAATTATGCATGATTCTCTAGGAATACACCACCTGCATAATATGTATGTACAAAGTTCACCCCTGACGTCTTCCTCAAGTCTAACAAGACCCAATACAAACCATACAAAGGACGAGAGTCTCCAGGGTATAAATACACCACATCTTGCCCCGGTAAGATAGAGGGAACCGAGACTTCCATGCTGACACACTGACCATAAATGCTGAGGCTCCTGCATGCAGTCGCTCCAGCTGACAGCGGTCTAACACAGCCCTTGCGAGGTGTCCAACTCGAGACCAGGACGGGGTCCCACACTCTCTCCATTCAGGTAATGGGGTTCGACTAAATCCTAGAGGGATTCTTGGCTACACACCTACCCACATGCTAGGTACACTTAGGTACATCTAGTTAGGCATCGTAGGAGTATGCGCTTTCTTTTACCAATGCATTTTATATCCATGTATTTATCCATGATTATTGCAATATGGTAGAACTGTACTATCCTTTCACTTTTATCGTACTGCTGATAATATATCTCTGCTATTGTCTGCTGGTTTCTGCAGCACATATATTATACACTAGAATAACAACTGTTCAATAAATACTTATTGAAACGCCCAGACTGTTTATTCTGTGTAACTTTCTGAGACAAACCGAATAAGTAAGCACGAGTGACTGAGCGAAAAGTAGTACATTGTTTCCACGATTCTGAGGGATCAGGGTTGTCATGATCTAAGGTTGCCAGAAACTAATCTTTCCCTGATAAGAGGAGATTCTAGTAGCACTGTGAGCTAGCTAATGCAAAACAGGCTAACATACGCGGTGGGGGTGCACAGAGCCAGTATGCCACCAAACCCACAGTTTATTTTATCTAAACGCGCAGGTCCTGCATGGGTACTATAGGAACTACACGACAAGATCTTTCAGCCTCTGTCCCGGGTTTCGGTCAGAGTGACTCTGCGGCTGCTGGGTCTGATGGCCTCCTGCATCCTGCTGGTGGATCATGCCAGATGGCATATGCAGGTTCTGCAGTGGGACCTGAAGTTCCAGTGGGCACAGCATCAGGGGAACCTGTCTGATTGCATCCAGATCTCAGAGGGCACTGCATGCCAATTGCAGTGGTGGCTAACGAACTGGGATTGGGTGAACGGCAGATCCCTCTCCTTTCCCCAACCAGAGTTTACAGTGGTGACGGATTCATCCCTTCTTGGGTGGAGCGGCCACATGGGAGAGGTGGAGAACAGAGGCCTCTGGTCTCTGGCGAAGTCCGGGCTCCACATCAACCTTCTGGAGCTTCGGGTGATCTGCCTTGCGCTGAAAGCATTCCTTCCCTCTGTCTGGGGAAGAGTAGTGCAGGTGTTCACGGACAACACCACCGCCATGTGGTACTGCAACTAACAGGGTGGGGTGGGGTGGGGTCGTGGACCCTATGTCAAGAGGTTCTCTGTCTCTGGACATGGCTGGAACATCAGGGCATATCCCTGGTGGTTCAACACCTGGCAGGTTCACTGAACGCCAGGGTGGACGTACTCAGCGCCAGGTGCATGATGGATAACGAATGGCGTCTTCACTCGAAGGTGGTCAAGGTCTCTTTCAGCAGTGGGGAGAGCCTTGGTTAGATCTATTCACCACCGAAGAGAACGCACATTGTCAGCAATTCTGCACGTTGGAATTTCCAAGGTGGCACTCGCTAGGCGACGCTTTTCGTCTCTAGTGGAGTTGCGGTCTTCTATACGCCTTTCCGCCTATACCACATCTGCCCAGAGTGCTGAAGAAGATCAAGCGCGATCGGGCCCAAGTCATTCTGGTGGCTCCGGATTGGGCACGAAGAGTCTGGTATCCCGAGCTGCTACACATGGCCATCGATCCTCCGATCTGACTGCCTCTTCGGGAGGATTTTCTGTCGCAGCAGCAGGAGACGGTCCTCCACCCGAACCTGTCCAGTCTACACCGCCTTGCGTGGAGATTGAGCGGCAGCAGTTGACTTCTTTTGACCTGCCTCCCGAAGTCTGTGATGTTATCGTGGCAGCCAGGCGTCCCTCCACCAAGACGGTATACGCCTGCATATGGAACAAATTTGTGGCATGGTGCTGTGGATCCCCTTTCTGCCCCTCTCTGAGATTCTCTTGTTCCTCCTTTCTTTGGCCCAGCAGGGCTCTGCTTTGGGCACTCATAAGGGCTACCTCTCGGCCATTTCAGCCTTTCTTAGGCTTCCTGATCAGCCATATCTTTTCAAGTCCCCTGTTGTAAATCGCTTCCTTAAGGGCATTACTCATCTTTTTCCTCCTGTTCCCTTCGTAATGCCTCAGTGGGACTTGAACTTGGTTCTTACTTACCTTATGTGCGCTCCCTTTGAGCCGCTTCATAACTGTCCTCTCAGACTTCTTACTCTAAAGACTGCTTTTCTGGTTGCCTTCACTTCTGCTCGCAGGGTGAGTGAGCTCCAAGCTCTTTCTTCAAAACCTCCTTTTCTGGCTGTTCATCCGGACAAGGTCGTTCTCAGAACCAGACCTTCCTTTCTTCCCAAGTTGGTTACTTATTTTCACATTGGTCAAACCATCACTTTGCCCACCTTCTTTCCGCCTCTGCATCTTTCTAAGGAGGAAGAAAGGCTCCACCGTCTGGATCCAAAACGTGCGCTTTCCTTTTATTTGGATCACACCAAGCAATTCCGGGTGGATGACCAGCTCTGTTGGCTACGTGGGTTCTAAAAAAAAGGTCGGGCCGTGCACAAACATACCATCTCCAGGTGGGTTGTTTTGTGCATAAAAGCTTGCTGCTCTTTGGCAAAGAAGGAGCCTCCAGTGGGACTGTGGGCCCATTCCACCAGGGTGACGGCAGCTACCACTGCTTTGGGACGGGGAGTCCCCCTCAATGACATCTGTCAGGCAGCTACGTGGGCATCTCTGTACAAGTTCACAAAACACTACTGCCTGGACGACCAAGTCCGGAAAGATGCTTCTTTGGCCGTTCTGTTCTCCAGGACTTTCTGGTGTGAACTTAGTTCGCAGACCCACCTCTGGGGTTGGTATTGCTGGGGAATCTATTCTAAGGTAAGGAATCTATAACTAATTGTCTCTTTCAGATGAACAAGTTACTTACCTTCGGTAACGATATATCTGTAAGAGACATAGATTAGTTATAGATTCCTTACCGCCACACCCATCTTCCCCGTTCTGCGAACTGACTTCTAGGGCCAGGGAATCCTTTTCAGGGCCCTAGTTTTGTGCACCAGTGGTCAGTGTCTTGCATGGCTCTGCGCTTCTGGCTTGGAATGCCGTGTAAAAGAACTAATGTCAGCGCGCGAGGGCGGCGTCTAAGCTACCACGATGTCATCCCGGCGACCACGATGCCAACGACGAACGCGGAGTCGACCGACGCCACCTTTTGACGCACAGGGGTACTGCTGACGAAAAATTCTCCGGATCCAGTCTGATGCCTGGGGGTAATTCTAAGGTAAGGAATCTATAACTAATCTATGTCTCTTACAGATATATTGTTATCGAAGGTAAGTAACTTGTTTGATGGAGGGGGACACACTAACCTCTCAATCAGCACTTAGGTTACCCATGCCTTGTCTGTGATCTGTTTCTTGCTGATCATTATCTGCGTCTACAGTGTCTGCCTTACGATGCAAGTACACTTAGTATGGCCCCCATATGTCGCGTGGCCTGCTGCGGACCGGCATCAGGGTATTGAAAGTGTTGCTCGAGTGTTACAGTAGGTCTGTGTGCCATTCCGATAGTGTTGGTAGTGGGCCCTTCATCCAGCGCATGGCAATTCTCCTTTTTGTCAGTAAGGGGCCTAATGCTATCAGACGCCCATATGTTTTGGGTATGTCGCAATCATAACCTAGTAGGGCCACCATTGGCGAGTCTGGAAGGGTCAGCCCCACTATCTCCTGGAGTGCGTTCGTCACTGTTCAGAATCCACAAATCCTGGGACAGGACTAATCCAGGTGACTAAATTCAGCACCCACGGTGCTGCATCTCAGACATCTATCATCACTCCGTAGTCCATATTTAAATAATCGTGCTGGAGTATAATATACCCATTTAAGATATTTAAAGTGGCGCAGTCGGTGCCTACCGTTTTGTGATATGTTTTTAGTGATCGAGCAACAGTATGTACATTGTTTATCTGTTACTATATGCAGATCATCCTGCCGTGCTTTTGTGTTTATCATGGGTAGTTGTTTGCCTCATAAGTTTATATAGTGATGAAAACCCCTGTCGGGGGGTGTTTGTCTGGAATAGGTATGTCAGTGGAGCTATTTCCGGTGGTTCTGACATATCAGGCTTAAGTAGTGTACGCAGTGATTGACGTCCCCTATGATAATTATATCTGGTGACTGGTGCTGTAACAGGTATTGAAGCTTGGGTCTGCTCCCAAGTGTTAAGAGCCTGTCTAAAAAGAAGTCTCCCATGTTATGTATTTTCAGTGTGCAATGTTTAATACTGCCTTATCTGCACCCGGAGGGAGCCATTCGCACCACTCAATTGGCAACTTTGGCGAGTAGGGTAATTTAGCCTGCATGTTGTCTGCTGTTTTTATAAAAAGGGTACCTTGAGGTGCCTATTGGATCGTTTGTGTGAAATTTGTGCTGGGTGGTACTTAGTAGGTATCGCGGGTGTGGTAGAGGGTCAGCGTCCTCCCTCTCCAAATATTGGTGATGGAGGTCTGGTGGATCATGAATCCAGTGGTGCGCATGCATAGCCTGCGCCGCTCTATAATATATCTCTAGATCGGGTGTGTCATGTCAGCCCAACACGCAGTTGTTTGCCAGTCGAGTCAATAAGGTGCGTAAATTGTGAAAAATTGTTTTGGGCTTTATGTATATATCACCCACCCGCTGCGGCACCGTCAGCATGAAGGGCCATTTAACTGAATCAAATGCTTTTTCAGTGTCTAAAAATACCATTGCGGAGTGGACTCCGGGGTATATTCAAGAAATTGTGCCGAAGAGTGTGGAGGTTGCTGGTTAGTGATCGTCCAGGAACAAACCTGTATTTTTCAGGTCTTATAATGTTGGGGAGTAGGGGGGCCAACCTGATCGCTAATATTTTGGCAAATATTTTTATGTCCGTATTCAGCAGTGACAGTGGAATCTTCATGAGCGCAGTCTTCTGCGCTGCTACAGCCTTCCAAGGCTTAAGCCACAACTGCCTCCTAGCTGCCAACGATGCACCAGCCGAAGCACTAAGGGAATCAAAGGATAAGTCAGATAAACACAACTGCTGTTCCAACATCGTCAAGGCCTCCTGCAATATCAGCAGAGACTGAACTAGATAACTGGTGTAAGCGGCTGGATAAACAGCTAGGTTGGAAGCTGCGAAGGACCTTTTCAAAGCTCCTCAACCCTCTTGTACCCAGAATAAGAAGGCACTGCATCCTCGGAAACCACCAGGCTTTGTGACGCAAGTCCAGCCAACAGAGAATCAACCTTCACCACCGAAGGGAATTCCTCCGAAAACCCCTGCAAAAGATATCTTTTAGCCAGAAACTGAAGAAAGGTATGTTTATCAATATCCTTCCAGTACATTCCTTACATATTTATGAACTGGAAGACTCTGAGGCTCCTGCTTCTGATAATTGGCGAAGCAGTCCTCTGACTCCTCACCCTCCAAGGGATCAAGGAACCCTTAATTGTCCCGAACATGTTGGAGAACACTGCAAAGGTCTGTCCCGTGAATAAACAGACCCTTCACTTCCTCATCTGAATCATCGTCAGGATCAGGAGTAACAGAGGCCTCCAACTTCTGCCTCTTTGGCCCTTTGACTCTAGCCAGAAAGGCCGCAGTAACAGCGGCCTCAATCGTCTTTTGTTTTTCCGCCAAGGAAGGTGCAGTGAAAGACCCAGCAACCACCTCCTTTTCCTCCAAGTGCTTACACTTCTCTGACCTTTTAACACCATCGATGATGAGCCAAAATCTAGAGGCAGTGCATCCAATACATATAGTCAGACCACACAACTAGCAGAAAACCAGGTCCAATAACATGCTGCCACATAGCTGTGTGACCAATCACAAGAAGGCTGGAGAAACACCTTGTCTGTCACCCCATCACACAGCACAAAAAATTCCATAAACCCAGAGAACTCCACATCCCCTGAAGTGCCTTTGTCAGAGCCAGGGAGACACCCGAATGAGCAGACACTCTCCAGTCCACCAAGTAAGAAACAGGACAATACCCTACATAGTCTGACTGCACTCATTCTGAGTAAGAGGGCCAAGAACTCCACTGATCCGGCCCCACCCCTAAACCATCAATTTACAATGGAGCTCAAGGTTCCATGGGTCCTACCCATGCTAGACTGGTCTCCCAACAAGCAGCCACACATGGGCGCTACAGAGGCTGGAGCAAGACTCTACCCTTACAGAGGACCCATCGATCCCGCGCAGCCAGGACCCTTGCCTCACATCGCCACAGTACATTGGCATATGCCGAGTGACGCAAAACGCTGACGAGGGGACTCACTGCCATGCCCCAGGCACGCCGGCTCAGCGCAGCCACCAAACTCAAACTATGGTGCACCAGGAGGTCCCGCTGAAGCAGAGACCTCATCAAGCAACCGCTCCCAGAGCAGTTAGCCAACCCCATCCACCCCTGTGACGCCCCAGGCATCCGGAAGGGGAGACAAAAACACCCAGAGCCGCACATGGCACCATAGCCGAGCCTCGAACAGTCCCGCTACAGCAGGGACTCCAATAAGCACATAAAAATGGTTGCTGCAGCAGACTGTTCACACTTACCAACATCCACGAACCGGAGTGAAATCGAGAGTTCTCCGCATACCCGAACTGCAGAAAAAAAACAACAGGATGTTGAGCAGTAGGTCAGAGGTTATGTGCCACAGGATGTGGGAGTGGCCTGGAGGGTAGGCATGGGACTAGGGGAATTTTTTCGCTTGGGATTTCTGTGGGGAGGAGCTATTGCTCATGTGGTGAGGACTGTGAAGGGGAGGTCTGACGTGGAGGTAATAGGGGTTCCCTTTTCATCCACCATCATTCACATCGTACTTATGTAAATCATTGCGTGCACTCAACCAACCATCTCGGAGTTTCCAACAGTAATGGTGCCACAATAGTAAAGAATAACACAATCCCCCCCTCCCCCACCCACACCATGTCCCTTAGAAGTTGACACAGCTTGTTCATACCCTCCCACAATAACCCCTAAGAAAAAACAATATACCTAGTCAACAAGTGTGTATAGCATGCAAGGGCAGAGATTGCCAGATCGGCATTACATGGACAAACTGTACATCTGTGCCGTCAGGTGTTGATTCAATGACCTATTAAGCAGAGCAAATATTCTCAGTTTAGCTCCATACAACCTTGCATCTTGCTTCAGCTCATTAGAACCGAGTTCCCCAGGACAGCGTTCATAGAGTTCAGGTGTCACATTTGACATACAGCGTTTGTGTGAGTTCAGGTGTCTGTGTATAGTGGGCTTTAGTTAAAGTGTTATGGTAAGCGATACGTTCATTAGTTAGTCCAGTTGATCCAGTTCACTGATGGTTACTTGTCCTTGCTGCATGTCCTGTGAGACGCTCGTTGCCCCTTGCTGCCTCTAGCTTCTTGAGTGTTTGTTGCAGACTTTGGTGATCAGCGAAGATTTTGGGCTACTCTTCCACCAGTACTCGCAACCGTGCAGGATAGAGCATGGTATATTTCACATTAAGCTTGTGGAGTTTCCGTGGTGCAGGTGCAAATTGCCTTCTCGCTTCTTGAACCTATGGTGTGAAGTCCGGGTACAAGGAGAATTCAGATCCCTCGTAGCTAAGTAGTTTAAGCTCTCTGGCGCGGTGTAGTGCTGCATCTCTGTCTTGGTAGTTGAGTAGACGTGCTATGACAGGGAGAGGCGGTGCGCCCGGTGGCGGTCGTGGAGCTAATGATCGGTGAATGCGTTCTACTATAAAAACTGTTGAAAAGGTATCTCAGCCTAGCAAGGTTATCAGGAGCCTCTCAAAAAAGGTCTCCAAGTTGCCCGTGGTTGTAGATTCCGCTAGGCCCACTATTCGCAGGTTATTACTTCGTAAATGGGCTTTCAAATCCTCTGTCTTATTTTATAGCGATGTTAGTAGTTTTTCCGTTTTTTGTTTGCTTTAGATGTTTTGGCTTGTAGGTCTTCTGCTTCAGAAACTCGTCTTTCGACCATATCAAGTCTCTCTGAGTGCTTGTCAATCCTTTCTGACATACGGTCCATACGGTAGGCTAGAGAATCAATCTTGCCGTCAATGGTGGACAAGCTGTGCTGCATAGTTACCAGCATCAGCTATATATCTTCTTCATGTTCCGATCCTGCTGCTCCTTCTTCTTGCTCCTGCAACAGTGTTTCTTCATCGCGTACCCTCATGGATTTGTGCTGTTCAAAGTTCAGCTTGGACTGGTTTTTGTCCGGCTTCCCCATCATGGCACGCAAGTGCATGATTCCCAACTCAGCGTAAGTTTCGTTAGGGTATCCAATTAGGTCGACATCCGGTGACTATATGCCTTGTACAGGGCTTACGTTTGCCTCAAGTCTCAGTTAAGTCCATGCAATGATCCCTTATCTGGCCCCGGCCTCTGGGAGTGTAATGTTAGTAAATGCTCGAAGTCACTGGCCGTACTCCCACTTTATTTAACAGTTCTATACTGGAGTAACTGCAAAGGGGTGCTCAGTCCTTCTGGACAAAGGAGTGATTCCAACACAGAAGCTGGAGAGCACTCAGGTGCACAAGAGGCCTGAGGGAAGTAGAAGCACTGCAGCCGGCTCACCTTCAGCAGCGTTCAGGAGAGTACTATGGCATCCTGCAGTGCCTTCGCATGTAGGCCCCACATTTGTCAGCGGCGGGCGCCATAACTATTATGCAGCTTTTAGTTGGAGGCATCTCCTTCACTATACATGCGCCCCGCCACGAGTCCACACTCACCAGACCAGCAGCGGAGGGCGCATCAACTCCCCACAGCATCCGCCGCCACCACCCCAGCATATCCGGGCGGGCAGCGGAGCCGCTGGTGTTTAGTGACCAACGCGGCCCCCAGAGCGTGGCAGCAGGTATGTGGACAGCGACCGCATGGCCCGCTGCATAGTCCTCAGCAGACGGTCAGGCTGCGTTGGGCAACCCTCCTGCTGCGAGCCCAGCGGAGCGCAGCGGTGGTACACAGAGGTCGGAGTGAACTCCACCGGAGGCCCCGAGCTGCCGCAATGCCTCACCAGCCGCCACCACTGTCGTTCAGTGATTGGCGCAGACCCCAGAATGGAGGCCGCACGGCTACAGGTAGGTGGATGGCAACAGCACAGCCCGCGGCGTAATCCCAGTTAGCATCTAGGCCGCAGCGGTTGTCCTCGTTGCAGGCGCAGCAGAGCATAGGGGTGATCTACTAGGGTCAGATCGGGCTTCATGGGGGCTCCAATTCACCACAGCGCTCTGCCAGTTGTAGATGGTGTTGGTCAGCAGGGGCAACGAAGGATCATTGTTATTTTTTTGGAACGGCACTGGTAGCTCGCCTACAGTGCGGCCATCTTCAGGCCAGGCAAGCTCTGCCCCCGTGGATCAACACACTTAACCCATACCTCAACTTTACCAGTACCATTTCTGAACAAGCAGTACCGTTCTTGGACCTATTAATCTCTAGAGCTGAGGGCAGATTATTTACCACCAATTTAAAAAAACCGACAGACCAATATAGCCTCCTCCTCTATGAGAGTCACCATCCTAAAGCCCTGAGGGACAACCTCCTGTTTGGTCAGTTCCTGCACCTACGCCACAACTGCAACACCCTTTATAAATATGATTGCCAATCAAAAGAACTCTGCACCAACTTGGTCATCTGCTACTACCCCCAAAGGATAGTCACCTGGGCATGCAAAATTGTTGTGTAGCTCCTATAATAATTATACAGGAGCTGCGCGTTTGGACAACATACACTGTAAGATTGGTGTCAGACTGTTTCTGAACACCCCCACCGGGTATGTTGGCCTTTTGAACCAACTAGCTCACAGTGCCACTAGAGTCTCCTCTTACCAAGGAGAGAATAGTTCCTGGCAACCATCGAACATGACAACCCTGATCCCTCAGGACAGTGGAAACAATATACTACTTTTCGCTCAGTCACTCGTGCTTACTTAGTCTGTCTCAGAGAGATACACAGAATAAACAGGCTGTGCGTTTTCAATAAGTATTTATTGAACAGTTGTTATTCTGGTGTAGAATAGATGAGCTGCAACAACCGTTAGACAGTATAAGATATACATGATTAATAGTACTATAAAGGTAAATGGATGGTATAGCTCTACCATCTTACAATAATCATGAATACATATGAGTATATAAAACACATGATAAAAAGATGCGTACTCCTACGATGCTTCCCCAACTAGATGTACCTAAATGTACCTAGCCTGTGTGTAGGTGTTAGGCCAAGAATACCTCTAGGATAAAGTCAACCCCATTACCTGAATTGAGAGACTGTGGTACCCCGTCCTGGTCTCGAGGTGGACACCCCGCAAGGGATGTTAGACCACTGCAAGCTGGAGTGTCTGCATGCAGGAACCTCAGCGTCTCTGGTCAGTGTGTCTGCCGGGAAGTCTCGGTCTCCTCTCCCTATCTTAGCAAGATGTCATGTATATATACCCATAGGTATCCCCAGGGGTCCTACCTCGTTGTATTACTGTGTCAGCCTAAGGATGACATCTGGCATGAACTTTGTACATAGATATTATACAGGAGATGGTCATCCTGCTGTGCTTCCAAGAATCCTCATGCATAATGTATGAGCTTTCGAACTAGGGAAAACCCGTGTTCTGAATGCAGTGTTGTATCTAGGTAAAAGGTCAGTCCCTGTAAACCGTTATAAGTGTAATGTAGGGAAGAATATAGGTGAAGGGTAATGAAGTTACCAGGGCCTATATTACAGTACCTATATGGAATATAACACCCACTCCTCTTCCAAATGGACGACAGTTAAATTCTTAACGTACTACTAGGCTGACTAGATACTGGCACGCAAAATAGTTTCAAAAACATTAGTTTCTTGTTTTGCTAAAAACAATGTTAAAAGGTCCTAACAAATCTTTAAAAAGTTTAAAAAGGAAATTGCCACGCAAGCCATAGCTCTAACGTGTCCATAGATATAGTTCGAACTACTATAAGCATTTGAAAGCCATGCATGCTCAAAAGAATGTCAGTTTTGTTATGTAGTTCCAATTTTTATTTCGTTTTTCAAAAAGTCGAATTTTTCCCAGCACACAACGGGCCAAATGAGTCAAATGTTTATGTGTCCTGTCTGGTAGACGCAACATTCTCGTTGCCTGCCTCCGCAGACGACGGTCCCTGTAACACCTTGCAGATTATGTCAATTGAGCACAGATGATCTTTTGTATTATCCACAACAGATGCTGGGATAGCCTGTGCACCATCCAAGGTCTGGGTGTTAGAGGAGGAGCCGATGTCCATACCAACCGGCGCCGATACTACCTGTGGTGGCTCTAGGAATGCCACCATCAACATCGGAATACGCTGGGGACACTGCAGAACATGGGCCGTTATCGGGTCCAGTGAAGCATCAACGTCCGGTTGCGCACATGATGGGAGTGTTGGACAGAGATCCAACATGCATTTTTCTCTGCAAAACAGGCATCGGAGGTCTGGTAAGATGCAGTCCATCCAGACTGGTCTATATGACAAGAACCAAGATGCACTTAGTTCTCTTAGGCGAGGTGTGCCTAGATGTTGTACCATGCGATCACGGTATTTTCGCTCCAGGAGTACTGTTTCCATCTCCTTGGTGACTGGGACGTCCATTCCGTAGCAGAAAAATTAGGATCAGGATACCTGCTTTTAGAAACAGGATCAGCGGAAGTCCTCCAAAAATGCTTCCAAATACGGAGTGTATAAAGTTCGGAATAACTCCGAGGACCGTCTGAAAGGTGCCTAATAGTCCAAAGCCTATGGTCTTAAATAGGTGGACGATGCCTGTCATATCAGACATGTTAAAGATACGATTTATCATTTCTGCGAAATGGAAGGGGCAGTTTGTACGTATGAGTGCCTGTATCTCTATCGAAGACCTTGCGATCTGGAGATCAAAAGTCTTTCGAGCGGAGGTTAAGGGCACGGATTTCTGTAAAAGCATGGCTTTCATTCTGCTCAAAGCATCAAACCGTATTAATGAAACATTTAGCGAAGGCCATAACGGCACCTCCCTGACTGTATGTGTTGGTGGGAACAATACTTGCATGCAGCAAGTAACCCTGGAGCTGGATCACTGACAGAATATTGACAACAAAAATGTCGAGGTACAAAAATATCGGGACAAAAATATCGCTGTCCAGAATATCGAAGTCCTATCTACATAATGGTAAGTACAAAAATATCGGAAAAAATAATATCGTTGTTAAAAATATCATTTTTTCTAAATGTTTAAAAAATAATGTAAAATAAAGTAAATAATACATATAATTAAAAAAACTGTTAAAATTATTAGAAAATGTTTAAAATTATAAATAATAAATATAATGTTAAAAATAATTAAACATACATATATATAAAATATAATATATAAATTTGCTTAATATTAATAAATAATTATTATAATAAATTATAAAATGTTATAAACATATTAAAAATTATAAATATATATATATATACATATAACAGAAAAATACAAATAAAATATAGATATAATAATTTAAAATATTAAAATATTTTTAATCTTTTACAATTACATTTGACACTACATTAACAGCAACAGTAGGGAAAATGTTGGATAGCGGAGGGGATAAAATTACTATTCCCACTCCAGTGAGTGCAACAGTAGGGAAAGTGTTGGATAGCGGAGGGGAATAATTTACTATTCTCACTCCAGGGAGTGCAACAGTAGGGAAAGTGTTGGATAGCGGAGGGGAATAATTTACTATTCTCACTCCAGGGAGTGCAACAGTAAGGAAAGTGTTGGATAGCGGAGGGGAATAATTTACTTTTCCCACTCCAGCAAGTACAACAGTAGGGAAAGTGTTGGATAGCGTAGGGCAATAATTTACTATTCCCACTTCAGGGAGTGCAACATTAAGGATAGTGTTGGATAGCGTAGGGGTAAATATTACTATTCCCACTCCAGAGATAGCAACAGTAGGGAAAGTGTTGGATAGCATAGGGGTAAATATTACTATTCCCACTCCAGAGAGTGCAACAGTAGGGAAAGTGTTAGATAGCGGAGTGGATAAAATTACTATTCCCACTCCAGCCAGTGCAACAGTAGGGAAAGTGTTGGATAGCAGAGGGGAATAATTTACTATTCCCGCTCCAGCAAGTACAACAGTAGGGAAAGTGTTGGATAGCGGAGGGGAATAATTTACTATTCCCACTCCAGCAGGTAGAACTGTAGGGAAAGTGTTGGATAGCGGAGTGGAATAATTTACTGTTCCCACTCCAAAGAGTTCAACAGTAGGGAAAGTGTTGGATAGCGGAGGGGTAACAATTACTATTCCCACTCCAGCGAGTGCAACAGTGGGGAAAGGTTTGGATAGCAGAGGGGAATAATTTACTATTCCCACTCCAGATAGTGCAACAGTAGGGAAAGTGTTGGATAGCAGAAGGGATAAAATTTACTATTCCCACTCCAGAGAGTGCAACAGTAGGGAAAGTGTTGGATAGCAAAGGGGAATAATTTACTATTCCCACTCCAGTGAGAGCAACAGTAGTGAAAGTGTTCAATAGCGGAGGGGATAAAATACTATTCCCACTCCAGCAAGTGCAACAGTAGGGAAAGTGTTGAATAGCGGAGAGGAATAATTTACTATTCCCACTCCAGCGAGTGCAACAGTAGGGAAAGTGTTGGATTGCATAGGGGAATAATTTACTATTCCCACTCAAGCAAAATAATTAAAATTAATTAACAAACAATTAATTAATTTTTTTTACCTCCCACCATATTCCCTATAAATGACACCACCAATATTATAAAACATAATACTATTAACATAATTAATTAATAATTAATTAATTAAAATTTACAAGCAATCAATAATAAATTAATTCACACTATTAACACTATAAAACAACTTAAAATAAATATTACAATACATTTTTTTAAAAAATATATTAAAATTAAATTACTTCCCAGCCTACTCCCCTATCAACCCACAACCCATTCTTAAAAAAATTACACAAATAACATAATGAATAATTAATTAATAATTATGAATAACCAATTAATAAATAATTAACAATAAATTATTTATCACAATTAACAGTATAAAATTTAAAATACATAAATATAAAATAATTAAAAATATAAATTAATTAATTATAGTTAAATTACTTCCCACCCTATTCCCCTATAAACCCACAACCCACTCCTAAAAAAATAACACAATTAAGATATTTACCAATCAATTATTAATAAATAACAACCAATCAATAACTAATTATTAATAAATTAATTATCACAATTAACAATATAAAATATTAAATACATAGATATTAATTAATTAAAAATATTAATTAATTAACTATAATTAAATTACTTCCCACCCTATTCCCCTATAAACCCACAACCCGCTCCTAAAAAAATAACACAATTAAGATATTTACCAAATAATTATTAATAATTAACAACCAATTAATGACTAATTAATTAATCACCACAATTAACAATATAAAATATTAAATACATAAATATGAATTAATCAAAAATATTAATTAATTAATTATAATTAAATTACTTCCCATCCTATTCCCCTATAAACCCACAACCCGCTCCTAAAAAAATAACACACTTAAGATATTTACCAAATAATTATTAATAATTAACAACCAAATAATAACTAATTAATAATTAATTAATTACCACAATTAACAATATAAAATATTAAATACATAAATATTAATTAATCAAATTTATTTATTAATTAATTATAATTAAATTACTTCCCACCTATAAACCCATAACCCGCTACGGAACAAAAACGCAAACTTTAATTAAAATAAATTAATAACTTCTAAAAATTATTATTAAACTTATTATAATAAAATTACTTCCCACCCTATTCCGCTATAAACCCACAACCCGCTACGGAACTAAAATGCAAAATGTACTTTAAAAGAATTAATAACTTCTAAAAATATAACACATATATTAAAAAACAAATACAATACTTACACAAAAGAATTGAACACATACATGTAAAATACACACTAAAATACATAACACTAAATCAAACAACAATATTTTTGCTAACGATATTAATTACTTCAATATTTTGAAAAACGATATTACTTACCTTCAACTCGATATTCTTGACAACGATATTCTGACTGTCGCTATTTTTGTAGTCCGAGATTTTGGACTCGATATTACTGCTACTCAATATTTCCAACTCGATATTATGTCTGTTCACCCCTGGAGCTCACGGCTACCAGATATGCGATGCCCGGAAGCATCCCACAGCAACCTTGATCATTCAGCATCAAGTAACTCCCATTCGAAAGTAGCCTGAACACTGGAGTGATCACGGCAGCTGGGGTACCCCTCAAGTGGCAGGACAAATTAGCTACTGAACCGTTACATACCCATGCAGCATTATATCCTGACATATGAGCGATCCACTTAAAGTGTTCTCACAGTTCGTACCGCTTAAAAACACTTCTCTATCCCCACTCTGACAAAGAAATCTGTATGGTAATTCCTAAGATTCCTTGATGAATTCCCTACCCATTTCTTCATATCTGCCCGCCTGATTTTGTTCAAGGCAATATTGAAATTGAAAAGTAGTGACCGGTAGAGTTATGTGGCCATGGATTAACCATTCTGTGGATGGAGATTCTGCCACTGTAAAGGCTAATCTATCCAGTTTTTCAATACCCAGCATTGTATACTTTGCTCCCCTTTGTGCCATCTCTATATGTTTTTCCGTTAGATTGTATGAAGAAAACAGAGACATGCTGTTTATGAAACACCAAGGCACATAGCCTGTGCACAAGGATTGCAGCGTCCACCTTAATAACATAATAGAACGCAATTGTGATTGCCCGTGCTGGAATATGGACATATGCTGTGCTAGTACATCAATAGCAGAAGATACACTGTTGCCCAGTGAATATATCCTGGAGGTTAGTGTAGTTAACCCATTGTCAACCACTGCTAGAGCTTTCTCTAGGTCTATACAATCTATTTCTCATAATCTCTCCGCGGCTTCTTCTTGTGATATTTTCCAAATCTCATTATAGACAGCATAATAGAAACGTTTGTGTTGTGGCTTCCTAGGACCTAATAAAAATCCCGTAGGTCCACATCCTCTGTAAGTAAGGATAAGTGTTGTTTCACATGTGTAAGTGTTGAGGTCTTCAGCCAATCGAGGCATAACTTCCCAACACTGTATGATGTCACTACCCCTGGGTGTTCTCTCTGTACATAGCGTGGATCTGGCCTGTTGATACTAAACCCTTTGGTTTTACCCATGAATCTTTCCTGACAGCTATTGGTGTCTGTGGGCCAAATCAACCTTCCCTTCGAATCGGGGTCTGATCTATTGTATTGCATGATCTTATCTAGTGTAATCCCTTCTTGTGATGTTATGTTACCCTCGGTGTGTGATGGTGTGGACATCTGAGGTGTATTCAAATCTTTGTTCTTGGCTAGTCCAAGACAGGACGTTTGTTGCACCATTTCATTCAAAAACATGGTTTTTTGAGGAATAAGGCATGCTCTAAATAGTGCCTCTGTTCCCTGGACCTGCCAGTCTCTAGTACCCCAGACAGATTTTAAGTCTATGGTGTCTTTCCATAAGTCGAAACCTTGTTCAGACAACTGGGCAATAAAGAAAGCATAATAAATCTTTTTGGCGTTTGTCAACATATATTTCTGTGCTGGTGTTGGTGCAACCTTATAATAATATGAGGCTGGGTCTGACATGTTAAACCCTGAAAAATATGGAAACTTTTGTGCAAATGTTTTTGAACTGCTTTTCGGCGGTGTTGGGCAATGTTCCCATTGATGGTATGTGAAAACATTTCTGGGATTAGCAGATTTATGCAGAAAGTGATGACCATAATGTTGATAGCAATACATTGTTTCAAAGTCTGTCGTGTCTTCCAACATTTCATTATTAGAAAAGGCAGCAGATTTTTCTAAATCAGACAACATATTATTTACAGTTTCATAATCCAAATCATTGGAAAATGTACTGGATGTAATGATATCACTTAATGAAATTTTAAATAAATGTGGTATTTTTAAAAGTTCGGTCGGGCCAAATATATCGTAATCAACCTTGTCCCACACTATACCGTCAGGTATATGAACTGCTGAAATGTTCACTGATGATAGGTCTCTTTTTTCACGATGTGATGATAGATGCGATTTCAGAATCACATTCACTTTTTGTGCTGCAGAGCTTTCTCAAAGATAAGTTCCATTTATACGCATACTAAGGACAGTCACTAAGCCTATCCAGAAAAGAAAGAAAAGTATCCCAGTGATTACCCAGAGTTCCACCCAAGGTGATACCAGGTAAGTCTTTTTAAGAAAGTTCAGAAAACCTTTAATTTGCTGCTGGCGAGTTTTTTGGGCTGGCTTCGTTTCAGGTTCACTTGGATCCAATGAAAAAGTATCAAGGTCAATGAAATAGCCAGATGCAGTTTGATCAATTTTCTGTATTTCCACAGGTCTTGTGGAAACTGTAGCTTGCTCTTGTTGAGGCATGTTGATGGATCATGGGAAGATGATGATTATAAAGTATGTGAGGTCATGGAGGGAGTAATTAGTGAGGCAGAATGGAGAGAAACAATGAAAAGTGATACAGTGATCTGCAAGGTGTGTAGGATGGTGAATGAAGGTTGGCCAGGCTTAAGGAAGCTTAATGAAGAGGTTCGCAAGTTCTGGAATATTCTAGATGAACTTTCAGTAAATGGAGGTTTACTTTGTAGAGGCACCAGACTCGTTCCTCCATCATTAGTGAGGATGAAAACTATCCAATTAGCTAATCAGGGACACCAAGGAATTACTAAAACTAAGGAAAGAATTTGTTTACATTTCTGGTGGCCAGGCATTGACATTCTGGTGGAGCGCGTGATAAGGGAGTGCATGGAATGCAATGCGTGTGATAAAGTATACAAAACAAGAGTACAACCCATGGTCATACGTGATGCCCCCACACGCTGTTGGCAAGAAGTAGCCTTAGATCTCTTGGGGCCGGTGACATACAAGACTGGTCAATCGTATGTTCTAGTATTGATGGATATGTATTCAAGGTGGCCCGAAGTAAAAGTGACGCAAGGTATTGAAACTAAAGATGTCATCAAGTTCTTGGATAACATCTTCTGTATAGAGGGTCTCCCAGAGTCTTTCTTGACAGATAATGGGGTCCAACTAGACTCGAAAGAGATGGAAGACTTCTTGGAAAAGAGAGGTATTAAACACAAGCGTTGTGCCCTTATCATCCCGAAACTAACTGTATGGTGGAGAGGTTCAACCGTGTGCTAAAGGAGTCCATTCAGCTGGCTAAAGACCAAGGCAAAGACTGGAAGACTGGTATAATTGAGTGGGTGATGGTTTACTGCCTAACTCCTCACTCTACCACGGGAAAAATTCCCTTTGAATTGTTTAGGGGTTGGAGTCCCAACACTTACATGTTTCAGTCTTGGATGAGAGAAAAAGATGTTGAGGATGATGATCCCCATGATGTGGTTCCTTGGAGAGCAGTTCAAGATCTGAAGTCTATCAAGAGAAAAGAGAATTTTGATGCTAGACATGCTGTTTCTCACACAGATTTATGTGTGGGTGACAGGGTGAGAGTACGTTTTCCTCAGACATTTGCTTTTTCTAAATTCTCTCAACCTTTTAAGGTGACAAAACTGTTCCGTAATGCTGTGAAACTTGATGATGGGGGCATATGGAACTTGGGCAGGATTGACCCTATGCGTTCTTGTAGACAGTCCAAACTGGATGCTCCTGTGGTACACTCTGATATTCCGTCAACCTTACGCAAGAGCTCTCGCACTTGCAAAACCCCTGTAGCACTACGTGACTTTATTCTACACTGATATGTTATTTTATATTTCTTATGTTTTGATGTTTCTTTAAAAGCGAAGGGGGAAGATGTGTGGTATTCATGTATTCATAACCTAGCCTGTCATTAGCAGGCTCTCTACCTGTTTCATTTATTGTAGAACCTTTAGGTATTCTGGAATGTGTATCTTGTGATCTCTGTGCTTAGAACTCCTGTAGTCAGTTGCTGTTGGAGTACATTGTGGATAGGACGTTTCCGTTTGTAAGAAGAACTTCAATAAAGAAATAATATTATACATTGCTGGGGTCATCGCACTTCTTCACAACATACTTGTAAAGAGAGATAGTCAACAAAGAGGAAATGGGAAATATTTTCCAACATTTACCAGAGAAAGAATCATTGCCTAGAACTTTACCTCAGAAACCACAACCATTGAAACACCAAGATTTGAACTCATAACCATTGAAGAAAGTCAGAAACCTTAACCACTAGTCTGCAGTGACTCTTGAGTAAGCTGCACGAAAACCTATAAATGACATTCAAATCAAACACTCCAGTGTATGCAGTGCCGCAGGTTAGAGTTCACCTATGTTGACATCATTGACAGTGTTGAATGGAAGGAAAGAGGGACAGAGAGAGAAAAAGAAAGCGAGACAGAGGGAGAGGGAAGATTTGTATTCTTTGGGGTTAGATGAACTCATAAAGAGAGATTATCAAACAAGGAGAAAAGAAAAACATTTGTCAAAAAAAATAACATTGCCATTATTTTTGACTGAGAACTCTCAACCAGTGAAACACCAGGATTTGAACACATAACCTTTGCATTAGAAGTCTGTGACCTTAACCACTAGCTACAGTGACTCAAGAGTATTTTGCACAAAACATATATATGACGTTCGCATCTAACACTCCAGTGTATGCAGTGCCTTGGGGTAGAGTTCACCTATATCGACATCATTGACAGTGTTGAATGGAAGGAAAGAGGGAGGAGAGAGAAAAAGAAAGCGAGACAGAGGGAGAGAGAAGATTTGTATTCTTTGGGGTAAGACATACTTGTAAAGAGAGATCGTCAAAGAAGGAGAAAAGAAAAATATTTTCCACTTTTTCAGAGAAATAACCATTGCCTATAATTTTGCCCTAGAATCCACAACCATTGAAACATCAGGATTTGAACACATAACGTTTGGTTTAAGAGTCAAAGACCTTAACCACTAGGCCACAGTGACTCACAAGTTGCTTGTACGAAAACTGATATGTGACATTCGAATCAAACACTCCAGTGTATGCAGTGCCATAGGTTAGAGTTAAGCTATGTTGACATCATTGACAGTGTTGAATGGAAGGAAAGAGGAACAGAGAGAAAAAAAGAAAGCGAGACACAGGGAGAAAGAAGATTTGTATTCATTGGGGTAAGACATGCTTGTAAAGACAGATAGTCAAAGAAAGAGAAATGAAAAATATTTTCCAACATTTATCAGAGAAAGTACCTTTGCCTATAATTTTACCTCAGAAGCCTCAACCATTAAAACATCAGGATTTGAACACATAACCTTTGTAGTAAGAGACCTTAACCACTAGCCCACACTGCCTCGTGAGAAATATGCAGGAAAACGTATATATGACATTCAAATCAAAGACTCCAGTGTATGAAGTGCTGTAGGTTAGAGTTCACCTATGTTGACATCATTGACAGTGTTGAATAGAAGGTGTAGGAAAGTAGGATCGACTTCTTATGGTTATCCCCACTTTTTGCTTGATGTGATGCTGTTTTTGACTAGTCTGACTGGGATCCTACTAATCAGGACCGCAGTCTATCTGATTTCTCCCTAAAATGTTATGTTATGTACTTAGGTACACTCCAGATTGGATACTGGGGTACCCTTGTGAGTCCCTACTATATGGTACCCATGTACCCAGGGCATAGGTACCCCAGAGGCCTCACATGGGCTGAAGCATGTATTATGCCACCAATGAAAGGCCATGCCAAATGGAACTACAGGCCTGCCATTACAGCCTGTGTAAGTTGGTGCATGCACCACTTACTAAAGATATAGGTTTACTATATCTAAGGGTCGCTACAATTAAAATCTATGTCACCCCTACAGCAGGCCTTTACCATCCTGAAGGCAGGGTGCTTGGTTCTAAGTGAGGGGATGCCCCTGCATGAGCAGGGCACCCCTGCGGCCTACGGAGTCCATTCTAATATAGAGGGGCACTACGTGACCGCGTGATGACCATCTCGAAAACGGCTGCAACTAACCCTATCGTGTTTGGTGTCAAACATGTTGGAATCACACCCCCACACTGGTTACGGGAGGTATGATTCCACCCACCGTGGGGCTCTCTGTGCTCCCGGTACCAGCCTTCTAGCTCCGGACAGCACAAAATGGTTGCTGCTGACCAGATACACATTTCTGCCTTCCTGCTGCTGAGCCAAGCTCGAGCAGGGGAAGGCAGGACAATAGGCAGGACTATAGGCATCCTGTCACAGGGAGGTGTGACCATCTCCCAGACAGGATTTAGTGTATTAGGAGTGGGTGGGTGCGCTTGCCAGCGCTTGAAAGTCTGCATGAGGGGCACATTTGGCGTCCCTGTGCATAGTCCAGTACCAACCAGTCCTGGGAGCCGTTTGCTCCCGCTCTGGCGGGAAACTGGACAAAGGACATGGGAGTAACCTCCCCTTTGTCCAGGCCCTCCCCTGGGAGGAACCCCTGAATCTTCCCAACCCTTTCCTTAGGGTACTTAAGGGCTTACCTGGGTGTAGGTCCTTAGATTAATCATGGACAAGATTCAGAATTGAAACCACTGCACTTCTACATTCTGGGCACTTTGCTTGACTTTGTTTGGGTCTGACTTCGTCTCCCTTCCAGTCTGCTGCATCGTCTGTGCCTGTGCATCCTCCATAAACCTGCCAAGGCCTGTGAAGCATCAAGCACAACCAAAGTAATCTCCTTTGGAGTGAAGGAGTCACTCCCCTGCATTCGCAGGCACCGCAACGAAGATGACCGGTCTGCAGATCCCGAGCTCCTCCGGACTCCGTGGGCTCTACCATACCATACCAAGACATTTATAAAGCGCTCGGCTACCACCAACGGCGGTGTCCCGGCGCTACAAAGAGACAAAGAAAAAAGGAGAAAGAAAAAGAAGACAAACTAAGGAAGATCAAAAAGCCAAGTTTTCAAGGCACTCCTAAAGGTGGATTCAGATTCTGCTTTGCGTAAGTAGAGAGGCATCGCATTCCATAGGGCGGCTGTTCTTACTGCAAGGCGCGCCCTCCAATCCTAGCTTTACGGTAGGAAGGAGAGCAGAGAAGAAGCTGAGAGTTCGAGCGCAAGGTCCTGTTCTGGTGGTATTTCCGAAGTCTTAGCCTCAGATAACCCGGTCCACTTTCTCTGGTAGCTCTAAAGGCAAGTGACAGGGCCTTGAATTCGATTCTCCTTTTCACCGGAAGCCAGTGAAGACTACGCAGGTGGGGGAAATGTGATGCCGGAGAGGCACGTTTCTAAGAAACCTAGCAGCAGCATTTTGGACTGTCTGGAGCCTTTGAATGAGATAGGCAGGAAGGCCAAGATACAAGCTATTAGCATAGTCCAGCTGGGATGTAATCAAGGCATGGACTATAGTGGCCCGACAGTTCATCAGTAGTAAATAAAGAAATCTGCGCAAACTTTTGAGCTTCCAAAAACACGCTCTGGAAACTTGGCTAATCTGGGCCTTCACCGACAATTCTGAGTCAAATCTAAAACCTAAATTTCTGACAGATAAGACCGGGGTGGGAGGGGGATTCAACTGCATTGGCCACCATAAATCAGCCGGTGGAGGTGATGGTTGGTTAAAGAACATCACCTCAGTTTTATCGGTATTCAGTTTAAGACAATTATCTGTCATCCAAGAAACAATCTTAAATAGGCATTGCCTAAAGCTGTCAAATGCAGCCATCTTGGAATCTTTAAATGAGAACACCAGCTGCGTGTCATCAGCGTATGAGATTATACGCACGCCACAATGCTCAACTAGTGCTGCCAGAGGGGCAAGATGGATATTGAACAGGGTCGGGCTTAACGCAGAACCCTGAGGTACTCCACAACCCATGGCGCAAGAGGGGGAGACATGAGGGCGAAGGAGGACCTGCTGGGATCGCCCATCCTGGAAGGATTGGAACCAATTTAAGATGGTACCCGAGATACCCAGCTGTGTCAGTCGGTCTAAAAGAATCGAGTGAGAGACCGTATCAAAGGCTGCAGATAAATCTAACAGCACAAGCATGGCACAGCTACCATGGTCTAGGGATTCTCGGATGGTTTCCGCCACTTCCAACAGAGCAGTCTCTGTACTATAACCCTTCCTAAAGCCCGATTGGGAGTCATGAAGGAGATTATTAGACTCCAAATAATTAGAGAGTTGTCTCTGAACCTCCTTCTCCAAGATTTTAGCAGGGGCAGGAAGGAGCGAGATAGGCCTGAAATTCTTGAGTATGCTCGGATCTGCATCTTCCTTTTTGAGAATTGGCAAGACCAGGGCCTTTTTCCACACTGAAGGGAAGCTACCCAGCCTTAGAGAGGTGTTCCAAATAGCATTTAACTGGAAGTTAAAAGAGGAGCCAGTAAGTTAAAGAATCTAGCTGGGCAGGGATCCAAGGGCGAGCCTGACTTAATTCTGACAAGGTCTTTCAAAGATAAAGACGGGCAGAAAGGCTGAAATTCAGTCCAGAGACAGGGAGGAGCATAAGCCGAAGGTGTAGTTAGCCTATCTCCGGACACCAAGAAAGTGGAGTATATAGATTGAATCTTTTCCTGGAAAAAAGTTGACAAATCCCTACATAAGACGGCTGAAGGCATAATCTTGCTCAAGGTGGCCTCAGGTTTCATAAAATCTTGAACGATCTTAAATATTTCTTTAGGAGAATTATCCGAATCTTTAATTTGTTTGGCTAGGTGATTCTTAATAGCCAAGCGTTTAAGAGCATGGGATTTTTTTTGTGCAGCTTTATAAGTGCTCTTCGCATCTGAATTATAAGTTTTCCGCCAAATACGCTCCAGTTTTTTGCATGTGCTTTTTTCAGACTGGAGCGTGGTGGTTTTCCTCAGCCCTTGATGCCTGCTCTCCCTTCTGACCAAGATTGAGGTCAGCAGCTCGAGTGGGGGTTGCAATAGCTGAACCCCTGGGTACGGCGTCACCTTTGCAGTTGCAGAGGCTTGTTGACATCTTTGCAAGAAGATCTTCGGGCTCACAATAGCCCCAACACCGAGCACCTCCTGTGACCAGAATCTTTGGCCACACCACATCGTGTGCATCGTGGCCTGCCTCTTTTGGTGAGCTGCTCGAGGTCCTCTTGTGACTCCTGTGCCAGTGGACTGTGGGTCCATTTGAGGGTCATCTTTGATTTTCTTGGGCTCCCCAGATTGCTCGGGGCCTGCCCTGACTCCCCTGTGTATGGTGAGTCTCCTGGACCTTGCTGGTCCGAACAGTGCACTTTCTTGACCTCCTGCGTGGGTGGCCTTGGCCAAGGCTTGTTGGTGCTCCCGTCAGACACTGGCCCCTCAGCCCTCGACATCCTTCGTGGAACAGCTCATATCCCACTTCTGGTCATCCTCAGCGTCGCCTGGTCCCCGCAGCTGCAGAGTCAAGATCACCGTCAACTATCCTGAATCACCCAACATCGGTGGGCATTCGTAATCCGAGCCCCTGGTCACTCTTAAGTGACCCAGACTCTGTCCCCTCTGCTTTCAGGTACTCTTCATCCAGAATCCACAATTGGATTCCAACGGACACTTTCTCCCCTTACAGCAGTGGCACTTTCCTGATGTCCTCCATTGGGTTCGACGGCGGTTTCCGACAACACTTCACCCCTATGAACCCGGCTTCCCTGGGATAGGTAACTTGGGTACTACGGTATCCACAGTGTGGTGGCTCTCCAACCTTCTGTCTTCCATGGGGTTTCTTCAGGGTCCTCTGGGAAGGGTCCTAAATCCTTAAAAATCCAACAGCGACTTACACGTAGAGTTGTACGGAGCCCGCGGTCGTGTTCTCACACTGTACGTGTCCTCCGTGGGGTCCCTAGCTACTTACCTTGGGTGGGTCCTTAGGTCCCCAGCGATTCTGCAACCTCTCGACATTGTCCTGACTCAAGTCGTGGTTCTTATACCATTTTCTTAGTATATGGTTTGTTCCCCCCTGGGGCCCACTGTGTATTATTGCTATTTACTGTCATTTCTTTGCTAAGTATTGTGTGCTTTGGGTTTATCTCCATGAGGGAGATACTGTAAACGTACTAGATAGTGTTATATAATAAATACATATTTTTATAACTACTGTGTGGGTCTAGTTTTCAATTAATCTATACTATAAGATTGCATTCTGGTAAAACAAGCTGCTTTACTCTCCTTCAAGACTAAGCCTGAAGGCTGCTCTCCACAGCTACCACTTGGATAGCTTTCTAAGGTTGTCTGAGACCTCTTAAATCACCATAACGGTTGTTTGGACTGGTGCAAGGTGCCCACTTTAACTAGTGGACATCATATACCAGGCCAACTTCTCACATTGGTGTGCAGCGGTTGGATTCAAGCCTGCATTGTTGTACCAGATAAATCTTTGTATTGATTAACTGAAAAACCACTAGTACTAGGCACAAATAAATACAAGCTTATAATAAGTAAGTTCTACTGAACTTAGGGTTGGGTAAGTCAAGGGTCTAGCTCACCCTTTCTCCAACCTCAGAGAGTTTAGTTCCCACTAGGTTAGGTAGGTGCAACACCACACCACACTTAGTATGTCTACTAAAGGAGATGCCAGTGGCTCTCTGCCTTCTAGATACAGCGAACTTTCGTTCCATGAACTGAAAGCACTGTGTGCCTCTAGAAAGTTGAAGACAGGGAGAAATGCCAACACTCAACGCCTGGTAGAGGTGTTACTGTTAGATGACTTAAGGAAAACCCCTGGGTCAGATGAACAGGACAGAGTGGGTGGGACAGGGAATGAGCATAGGTCAGGAGGGGACCCCTCTTTGACCTAGAATCTAACCCTGACCAGGGGGAACCTGATGGCTCCCACCTGGACAACTCAGATCTTCCAGAAGATAATGCAGAAGGCCCTGAGGGCCCCCCTTCATTCCTCCTGGAAGAGTGCAGAGTTTACCAAGGAGATCTAGAGCTCCCTCTGCTGCAGAGTCTAATCACTCAGGACAGTCTGTAGGGACCTCTGTATCTAGCAAGAGAGACAACTCTTTTGATAGGGAGTACCAACTTCTTGAGCTTGAGAAAGCTAGGCTTAAGCTCAGGTAAGAGCAGTTGGCCCATGACAAGGAGTCCCTAGAAGTCCAGAGGGCTAGAAAAAAGTTGGGACTAGAGTCACTTGGTGGCGCCACCGGGTTCCTAGAATTAAGGAACATTCCTTTGACCATAGGAACCTGAGCAAGATTGCCCCTCCCTACCATGCTGGGGATGACATCCATAAATGGACAACTGCTTTAGAGAGGGCCTGTAAAGTACAGAGGGTCCCTCAAGAGCAGTTGGCAGCTATCTTGTGGCTCTCCTTTGCTGACAAAGGTAGAGATAAGTTCCTCACTGTTAGAGAAGAGGATGCTGATAATTACTCAGTTTTGAAGAGTGCTCTCATTGATGGGTTTGGCTTAACCACTGAACAGTACAGGATTAAGTTCAGAGGCACCCAGAAGGCGCAGAATCAGGATTGGGTAGACTTTGTGGATAGTGCTATTAAGGCTCTGGAAGGCTGGTTGTTTTTATTTTTTAATTTCTCTTTATTCAGTTTTCGCGTTTACATTAGCCAACATATACCTGGTTACAAATACAATGGTCTTTCGGTTACATATTTGCTGTTCATATGAGGCCTAATGTAGCTCTTCAATCTCAACATGTCTTGTATTAGCTTGTCCTCTGCACACATAATGGGTTCATCTAGCGAGCACGTAGTTGTTAACTCAGAGTCTTTAGCAGTTTCTGTTCCATTCAAAGGAGCATGTTGCTCAACATCCAACTAAGGGAGGTGGGGGGAGGGGAAATCCAAGGGGAAAACAGGGAAGTAAGAAGTGCTCAGTGTGCGCTTATTGACCTGATATTCAATGATGGGTCTCGTTATTCACTCTATGTTCATTATAACAAGTGTTGTGGCTAGTCACTTGTGACCAAGGCTTGTGGACCTGGCTCATCTGTTGAGTGTGCACTGATATATAGTTGTAGGGGGCCCCAAATATCTTTAGGTCAAGATTGAGTGGGCATTTGCTCCAAAAAGCGGCCAGCTGTTCTTGGCAAAATGCCGCATATTTGAGCCATGTCGCTTTTTTGGGGGGGGGCGTGTCCTGCCCCATGTCATTGCTATGCGCCACTTTGCGAGCAGCAGCAGTAATGCACTAAGCCTCCTGCTCATTGCAGGCGTGCCTTTAATGTATCCCAGTAACGCAGTCAGAGGGGATCTGGTTATGGGTGTGCCCGTCATCTCATCTATTGCATCAAAGACGGTCACCCAGTATGCGTGAACCTGGGGGCAGTCCCACGCTAGGTGTCAAAAGGTTGCGTCTGGTGCCATACAACGCTGGCAGCGCACCTCCGAGATCAGTCCTAGTCGCTGCAGCTATGCAGGAGTTCTGTATGTAAATTAAAATGTATGAGGCGCAGTCAAATTCGGGGAGAGGGCTCGCGCCTGTGTGCAGCAGTACGTCCACTGCTTCTGCGGAATAGGTATACCCAGCGCTGTCTCCCACTCCTGCCGGGCCCGCGGTGTGCATATCGGTGCCGTGTTTTGCATATCTGTGTAAAGGCGTGTAGTTAACTTACGGGGGGACGGGTTTTTAAGAAATTTCTCTAGGACTTGGAAAGTAGCTGGCGCCTCAGGAAAGGAGGGGTGATAGGCACGGAGCACGGCGTGCAGCTGGAAATATGTCATTTGTTCTAGCACAGTGAGCTCCTCTCCCTCCCTGATCTGGTGCATATCTATGAAGGTGCAGTCAGGGTAAACGTCTCCCATTTTTGTGAGCTTCATTTCTCTCAGTCAGGCGCTGGGGCCGGGCTCCGCAAGGAACGCCAAGCCCGGGTGCTTCAACAAGGGGACCAGAGGGGCGTGCATAACATCAAGTTACACCCTTTTTTGCATGTATTGTCAGGCTCTCACTGTGCACCCCACTGTGTCTATCTCCTTTCTGGGTCTGGGCCTTGATTGATAAAGAGTCACAGGTAGGGAAACAGGGGATACCTGGTCATGTTCCGGCGCAGTGTGGGCCATGAACTGAGTTGGGTATATCCAGTGGAATGCAAATTGCGCCCGCGCGCACCAATAATACAGATCAAAATCCGGTGCCCCAAGCCCACCCTGTTCGAATGGGAGTGAGCACCTCCCACGCCACTCGGGGCTGTTTGCCCACCCATGCTAACTCTATCATGTTAGAGCACAGCTGTCTTTTGAGGCAGTAAGTGAGGGGTAGTGGGATGTTGGTGAAGAGATAGAGGAACTTGGGGAGCACAACAATCTTGGCTATAGCCACCCTCCCGGCAAGGGAGAGGGGCAGCGTGATCCATCTTTTTATTCACTGTTCCAGCCAGTCAATGAACCACCCATAATTGGAGCGCCACAGCTCTCCGCGGTCGCGGCTGATCCATATGCCCAGATATTTCACTGGGTCTTGTGTCCACTGTAGGGGAAACTCCATCTGTGTCTGCGTCGTGGCCTCCGTGAGGGGGAATATCACTGATTTGGATCAGTTAATAACTATCCCGGAAAGGCCTCCGAAGCACACAAATTCTCTAATCAGGGGGTCCAGGTTATCGCTGGGGTCCTTGACATATAGTATGACGTCGTCTGCGTATAATGAGACCAGCACCACCCAGGGGGTTGAATGCAAGACCTCTGTGCGCATGATGCTGCCAAAAACCTGGCTGCCAAGGGCTCCATGGCTATGGCGAAGAGGAGGGGCAACAAAGGGCAACCCTGCCGCGTGCTGCGAGAGATCGAGATCGGGGCCGTTATCACACTGTTAATCCTTATGAGGGCCATGGGAAGCGAATAAAGCAGGGTGATTAAATGGATGAATTTAGGGCTGAGTCCAATGCGTTTGAGCAGGGTGAATAGGTAAGGCCATTCGAGGGAGTCGATCGCCTTAGGGGCGTCTAAAAGGATAGCTGCTGCTTGCTGTAGCGGATTCACCTCCTGCATTGTAGCGAAGAGAGTGCGGAGATTGTGGGCGGTGGATCTGCCAGGGACGAACCCGCACTGAGCCGGACGGAGCACCATAGGGAGCAATGGGAGGAGGTGCGCCGCTATCAGTTTTGCCAAGATTTTATTATCCACATTTATCATGGAGAGTGGGCGGTACGAGTCACATCTTAACGGATCCTGGTTAGGTTTGAGAATTGTAATGATAAGGGCTTCACGGAGTGATGGAGGCAGCACCCCATGCTCCACTGAGTCTTGGTACATGTCAGTCAGATGTGGTGCCAGCAGCTCAGCGTACTCCTTGTAGAAGGCAGCGGGGAGGCCATCAAGGTGCGGTGTCTACCCGGCAGGGAGGGCACCAACCACCCCCTCAACTGTAAAGGGTTCGTCAAGGTAGGCTCTATGGCCCGCCTCAGGCCATAATAGCTGCAGGGTGTCAAGAAATTCCTCCACCCCAGAGGCATCTGGGTTTGGCTGGGCGCAGTAGAGAGCTGTGTAAAAGGAGGCCATATCCTCCTGAACTGCTTTCTGGCCAACCACTATCTCGTCGTCTGCAGATCACAGCTCGGGAATGTACTCACTGGCCCAGGGTTTCCTAAGTAACCCTGCCAAGGTTTTACCGGCACGGTCTTTCTCGCTGTAGTTTCTTTACTGAGGAAGAGTGTTTCTCTGTGGGCCGCTTCCTGAAATTCATCCATCTTAGCGCGTATTGTGTTGAGCGTGCTAGTGTTTTTACAGGAGAAGAATTCTCGCTCGAGGGCTTCGATTTCTTTTTATAATTTCTGAAGGTCTCCCCTTAGGGATCTGAGCACTCCCGCCTGCTTTGCTATGCACTTCCCCGTATGATTGTTTTTAAAGCTTCCCAAAGAGTCGAGGGAGAGTCTATGGAGCCCTCATTGTCACAAAAGTAGTTAGTTATCGCCTGCCGTATGGTTTCATGAAACACCTGGTCTCTCAGCGCACCCACCGGGAGCTTCCATGCAAAGACCCTTGTAGGATAATCCGGAACCTCCAGCACCAGCACTATCGGGGCGTGATGAGAGAGAGTGCGCAGTAGGTGGTGCACCTCCACAGCCCAAACCTCTGAATTGCGAGAGATCAACCAATAAATAGTCTATGCGCGACCACGAGGGCCACGCTGATGTCATGCATGTGTCGCTCATTTCATCAGGGTGATTGTGGTGCCAGATGTCTGACAGCTGTCCATCCCTTATTATAGCCTGGAGCTGGGCTGCCGCACAGGGGTGGGGGCGCCGGGAGTCACCAGACCTGTCTTTGACGTCATCCAACACCACGTTAAAGTCCCCGCCCCATACTATAGCCCTGGGACGGAGGGATCCCGCCACCCTCCAGATTTCAGCAAGAAAAGCGGGATCATCTATGTTTGGTCCATAAATGGAGATGAGCCTGATCTGGTGACCCCCTAGTGTACCCGCAAGCATGACATATCTGCCTAATTTGTCTATAATCGTTGCGCGTGTGCGCCAGTGCAGCCCTTTTCTAATGATGATGGCCACCCCGCGTGCATAGTTGGAGATGCATGCTATGTGCTTTTCACCCGCCCACCCTCCTCCAAACGCCCCAGTGTATGCTGGGTTAGATTAGCTCCTGCAGGAAACCTATATCTGCTTTTTGTCTGTCTAGTTGTGCGGCGACTATTCTGGTCTTGCGTGGATCATTAAGACCACGAACATTCCAGGAGATGCATTTAATCCTGGTCATAGCGCATTGTGTGTCAATTCACCAAGCAGTGCACAGTACCGTGCTTCATGTGATAGGGAACGGGGGAGGAAGAGATCAGAAAAGACAGGGAAGGAAACTAATACAATACCATCAAACGAAGTTGAGGAAAACACAAAATAAAACCTCCCCCACCCACTTCAGCCCCCCCAAACAGGCTGAGCATATTTCCCAATTGACCCCTTTACCCATTAATGGAAAAACATTATACACTGACAGGGAATCATCCCCAGGGGGCAAGAGCAGAGCCCAACCCGACCACCTGCAGGGGCCGATCAGCAGGATGCCCGGGTATATGAAATCAGTCATTTTCAAAGAGTACGGGAGACAGTTCTTATAGTACTTTACTATTATAAAGGATACGTGTTTAAAGCACAGGCTCCTGGTTTCAAACTATTCGGGCAAAGGAGGGCCAGTTTTAGTGTGTCCTTCATGTACACATTTTAATCATTGTCGCTGGTGCGGCCCCTTCCTCTGAGTCTATTCTGCGGCATTCAATTCTTTGGGCCAGACGTAGGTCCTTCACATAGCGCTCGGCCTTCTTGGGGTCTGTGAAGAAGGTTGTTTTCCCTGCGTAGATTATCCTAAGCTTAGCAGGGTAGAGGAGCGAGTATTTTATATCGAGCTGCTGGAGGTTACGTTTGATGGGGAGGAAGTCTTTGCGGGCTGCCTGGACTGCCAGAGTGAAGTCCGGGCAAAAAGATATTGCGTTCCACTGATACGTCACATTTTGCATTTCTCTGGCTCGGCAAAGTACTGTGTCCCTGTCCCGATAATTGAGTAGGCGCGCAATTATGGGTCTTGCCGCCACCCCAGGGGGGTGGCAAGGTCCAAGGGTGCGGTGGGCTCGCTCCACGGTGCACAGAGGGGATAGGGACTCGCCAAAGGTGGAAGGCAGCAACTCCTCTACGTAGTCCTCTACCTGCGCCATAGCCGTGGACTCAGGCACTCCTGTGATGCGTAAATTGTTTCGGCGCGACCTGGCCTCTAAGTCCTCGTTTTTCTTCTGAATTACCTCCAATACCTTCTCCATTTTGAGGAGCTTTTCGCCGGTGGAGGTGTGTTGCTCTACTTGTTCAAGGCGCTCCTCGTGTTTTGTTACCTTCTCCTTCGGACGATCAAATCAATCTGACAAAGAGTCTATTTTGCAATCTATTGCAGTTAGAGATTGCTTCAGATCCCTGAACATTTCTCTTATGTCGGCCTCAGGTGGGGAAACATCTGACGATTCTGCATCCCGGTGGGCTTCCTCACCGGCCGGGGGACCCCGAGGGGTCTTGCGCTGCTCAAACACCAGCTTCGGCTGTTTTGCGTCCGTTTTGCCCATGCTCGCAGTTGCACCTCAACAGGGTCGCGGGGCTACCGCAGCACCTTTGATTCTTGATTTCTCATTGCCGCAGCGCGCCTGAATGGCACCCAGTTGTACCAGACCATGCCGCCCGTGGGGCCGTCACTCCTCCTGGAGCTGCGCCACGAGTGTGATGGCCCCCCTCGAATATTCACCCACACGAGGGCCAAGATGGCTGTTCCACTATGGCACTAGTCCTCAATTGCGCACTAGCACTGCACCGCAAACGGATTGCCAGTTAGCGCATCTCCATCGTGTGCCTGCCTGATCGCCAGTGATTGTCTGTACTCAGCGCCCACAGGGGCGTCTACCCATATCCAAGTCGCGCTGAGATTACAGTGACTGCCTCGCAAATCTTCAGTCCTGCAAGGGCCCAAACAATTTCCCTCACCAAGGCCTCAAGTCGTCTCTCTAGGCCTCCCAATCACTGTGCAGGTTCTACATCGCTCTCTGTGCCCAGCTGCTCACCTCCGCTGTGCACATTCCATAGCGTCGGTAGGGGTCAATCTCCCACGCCCCAGGGGAGTCCGCTCGTCCCAGCGCCATGTTGCGTGTGTGTTGTCCACCGCTCAGTATTCCACCCTCATGAGGGTCCAGGCAGACGTCCCCACGAGGCCTCAGGGGGATCCCAGGCTCCGGCCACACCCATGCGGTAGGATTTTCCTGTGTGGCGCCTTTAGTGCCACTGTTGTTCCGGGAGGTGGGGGGGAGCAGGAGATCTGGGCTCAGTGAAGCCCCCCCTTCCCATTACCTTCTCCTGGTCTGCTTCTGCTCCGCACCAGGGGCCGCTGCAGGCCCGGCGCCTCCGAGTCTACCCCCGGCAGTGCACGATGTTCAAGCTGTCCGTGTGGACTTGGGGTTCCTTCTTCTCCCAGGAGTGTCGCGCGGAGCACCAAGTCTGGGACCGACGGCCTGGCTCGCTCTGCCTCCTAGGTCGTTCAGAGCTCCTCCGCCGTTCGACTCTCTGAAGCTCGGTGTGCCGGCGGCCGCCGCTCATGATTTTGGAACCTGTGAGAGCCTGAATGCCTCCCAGACACTGCAGCACCTTCTCAGGGTTCCAAGGGTGACTGCTTGTGCAGATTTATGGCGGATTATTCATCCCGCTGTCGGAGCCTCGCTACAGAGCGGCCATTTGGAATCGGGCTCAAGCCACGCCCCCTCGGAAAGAAGGCTGGTTGCTTGGCAGCAAAGTGAATGATTTTGATGGATTGTACAATTTGATTGTGAGGGAGCAGATCCTTAATAATTGCCAAAATCAGTTATTGCATCAGTACCTGGTGGATTCTGATCTGACTTCTCCCCAAGAATTGGGAAAGAAGGCAGATAAGTGGGTCAGACCAGGGTGAAGCAGAAAACCCAGAGCAATAGCGGTGACCAAAAGAAGCAAGATTCTAAAACTCATGATAAGGGTGGGGACAAGGGTAAAGACAAAAAGGAGTCTTCATCAGGGCCCCAAAAACCTGCATCGGGGGGAGTCACAATCCAACAAGGGAAAAGGCAAAAAGAAACCTTGGTGTTACTTTTGTAAAGTAAAAACCCATTGGACAAAGGATGCTGATTGTCCAAAAGCCAAGGAGACTACTCCAATCACCACTGCCCCTAAGGCAACTGCTCCCCCTAGCACAAGTACAAGTGGTGGTACAGGGAACAAGGGTTTAGTGGGGTTAACCTTGGGCTCCTAGATGGGTTCTGGCCTAGTCAGAACTCCAGCTCAGGCTGTTCTAGAATGTGATGGTGACATGGATCTTGCCACCTTGCTTGTCAGTCCTAGGAACCTGGGCAAGTACAGACAGCAGCCTTTGATTAATGGAATAGAGGCAATGGCCTACAGGGACACAGGGGCCAGTGTCACAATGGTGACAGAGAAACATGTATCTCCTGGACAGATCATACTTGGTGAAATGTACCAAGTGACCAATGCAAACAATGTCAGGACTGACCATTCCTTGGCAGTTGTTAATTTCAGCTGGGGAGGGGTAACTAGCCCTAAAAAGGTTGTGATTAGCTCAGACCTACCAGTAGATTGTTTGTTGGGCAATGATTTAAAAACTTCAGCTTGGGCTGATGTGGAATTTAGGACTCATGCAGTAATGTTGGGCATCTCTGCAGATGTGTTTGCTGTTACCAGGTCACAGGCCAAACTGACATCAACTGAACAGGCCCTGGATCCTGGAACAATGGACCAGGTGCCATCCAAGAGAAGGAGCAGGAGGGGTAAGGCTGCGTCTTCCCCCCAGACTCAGAGTGAGGATCAGTCTCTTGGGAGAGATGATCTCAGTCACTGTGAAGGAACTGTCCCAGATCAACTTGAGCCTGATCAGGTTGAGTTCTTAAGGACAGGGGGCCCTTCTAGGGCAGACTTGAGTTTGAAGCAGCAAACCTGCCCCTCTCTTGAACACCTCAGATAGCAAGCTGCTGCTGAGGCTGAGGCTTCTGGGAGTGTCAGTGGGTTCATCAGGATCAACTGGGATGAGGGACTCCTGTACTCAGAGGGTAGAGACCCCACGCCTGGTGCCACCAGGAGGTTGGTTGTACCTCTGAGGTTCAGGGGCTTCCTACTCACTTTAGCACATGCCATTCCCTTGGCAGGACACCTAGGCCAAAGTAAAACTTGGGACAGGATTGTCCCTCACTTTCACTGGCCTCACATGTCAGAGGACACAAAGGAGTTTTGTCGCTCCTGTGCCACTTGCTAGGCCAGTGGTAAGGCAGGTGGCACCACAAAGGCCCCCCTGATACCACTACCAGTGGTGGGGGTTCCCTTTGAGAGGGTTGGGATTGACATAAATGGTCCCATGAACTCTCCTGCAGCATCTGGACACAGTTATATTCTAGTGGTGGTGGACCAGGCCACTAGGTACCTAGAAGCAATTCCCCTTAAGACCACCACAGCTCCTATGGTGCCAAGGGCCCTCCAGGGAATTTTTTCCAGGGTGGGCTTCCCTAAGGAGGTTTTAACTGACAGAGTTACAAACTTCATGTCCAGTTATATTATTGCAATGTGGAAGGAGTGTGGTGTGAATTATAAATTTACCACACCCTATCATCCTCAATGCAATGGGTTAGTTGAAAGGTTCAACAAAACCCTCAAGGGCATGATCATGGGCCTCCCAGAAAAGCTTAGGCGAAAATGGGATGTTCTTCTGCCCTGCCTTCTCTTTGCCTACAGAGAGGTCGCTCAGAAGGGGGTTGGCTACAGCCCTTTTGAACTTCTGTTTGGGCATCCAGTTAGGGGTCCCTTGTGATTGGTGAAGGAGGGATGGGAGTTACCTCTAAAACCTCCCAAACAAGATATAGTGGACTATGTACCTGGTCTCCGCTCCAGGATGGCTGAGTACATGAAGAAGGCCAGTAAAAACCTGGAGGCAAGTCAAGAAGTGCAAAAAGCTTGGCATGACCAAAAGACTATCCTGACTGTTTACCAGCCAGGCCAGAAGGTGTGGGTGCTGCAGCCTGTGGTCCCAGCAGCCCTCCAAGATAAATGGAGTGGACCCCACACTATCATTGAGCAAAAAGGTGAGGTCACCTATCTGGTGGACCTTGGCACTCCCAGGAGCCCCCACAGGGTGCTCCAACGGAACAGGCTCAAACCTTTTGTGGACAGGGCTGACATGGGCTTGCTCATGGCAACTGATGATAGACAGGAGGAAGAGAGTGACCCTCTCCCTGATCTCCTCTCACAAAACCCTGATGATGGGTCAGTTGATGGTGTAGCCTTGACAGGCAGCCTCACTGACCAACAGCAGATTGATTGTAGGAAGGTCCTTAATCAATATAGGCACATGTTCTCTCTAACTCCTAGTCAAACCACCTGGTGTACCCATGAAGTGGACACAGGTCAGAGTCTACCTGTTAAAAATAAGATTTACAGGCAGCCTGACCATGTCAGAGATTGTATCAGGACAGAGGTCCAAAAGATGCTTGAGTTGGGAGTAATTGAGCCCTCAGATAGCCATTGGGCTAGTCCATTGGTCTTGGTACCAAAACCTCACACCCAGGGTGGTAAGAGAGAGATGAGGTTTTGTGTTGACTACAGGGGACTCAATGCAGTCACAAGGACTGATGCACATCCACTTCCAAGGGCAGATGAGCTTATTGACATCTTGGCCTCAGCCAAGTTCTTAAGCACATTTGACCTTACTGCTTGGCTATTGGCAAATAAGACTAGCTGAGGATGCCAAACCAAAAACCGCATTCTCAACCCCTAGTGGACATTATGAATTTATTGTGATGCCCTTTGGTTTGAAGAATGCACCTGCCACATTCCAAAAGCTGGTGAATAAAGTCCTCACAGGTCTGGAGGCCTATAGTGCAGCATATCTTGATGATATTGCTGTCTTTAGCTCCACCTGGGAGGATCACCTGGTCCACCTGAAGAATGTTTTGGAGGCTCTGCAAAAATCAGGCCTCACTATCAAGGCTACTAAATGCCAGATAGGGCAGAGCAAGGTTGTGTACCTGGGCCACCTTGTGGGTGGAGGCCAGGTTCATCCACTTCAGAGCAAAATCCAGACCATAATTGACTGCTCCCACTACCCAGACTCAGGTCAGAGCTTTCTTGGGCCTGACTGGGTATTGCAGGAGATTTGTAAAAGGATATGGGTCTATAGTGAATCCCTTGAATGATCTCACCTCCAAGAAAATGCCCAAGAAAGTTCAGTGGACAGTTATCTGTCAGAAGGCATTTGATGATCTCAAGCAGGCCATGTGCACTGCTCCTATTCTGCAGAGTCCTGAATACTCCAAGCAATGTATTGTCCAAACAGATGCATCTGAGTTGGGAGTAGGGGCTGTGTTGTCACAACTTAATGCAGACGGCCAGGATCAACCAGTAGCTTTTATTAGCAGAAGGTTGACCCTCAGAGAGAAACGTTGGTCAGCTATAGAGAGGGAAACCTTTGCTGTGGTCTGGGCCCTGAAGAAGTTGAGGCCATACCTGTTTGGCACTTACTTCATTGTTCAGACAGACCATAAGCCCCTCTTATGGCTAATACAGATGGTTACCCCTACTTTTTGCTTGATGTGATGCTGTTTTTGACTAGTCTGACTGGGATCCTGCTAATCAGGACCCCAGTCTATCTGCTTTCTCCCTAAACTATTATGTTATGTACTTAGGTACACTCCAGATTGGATACTGGTGTACCCTTGGCAGTCCCTGCTATATGGTACCCATGTACCCAGGCCATAGGTACCCCAGAGGCCTCCCATGGGCCGAAGCATGTATTATGCCACCCATGAAAGGCCATGAGAAATGGAACTACAGGCCTGCCATTGCAGCCTGTGTAAGTTGGAGCATGCACCACTTACTAAAGATATAGGTTTACTATATCTAAGGGTCACTGCACTTAAAACCTATAAGTCACCCCTAAAGCAGGCCTTTACTTTCCTGAAGGCAGGGTGCTTGGTTCTAAGTGAGAGGGTGCCCCTGCATGAGCAGGGCACCCCTGCAGCCTACGGAGTCCATTCTCCCGAGTTGTCAGTGAAGCAGCCATATACTAATATAGAGGGGCATTACGTGACCGCGTGATGACCATCTCGAAAATGGCTGCAACGAACCCTATCGTGTTTCGTGTCAAACATGTTGGAATCATAGCCCCACACCAGTAAATGGTGTGGGAGGTATTATTCCATCCACCAGGAGAGCCCTCCGTGGGGCTCTCTGTGTTCCCGGTACCAACCTTCTAGCTCTGGACAGCACAAAATGGTTGCTGCCGACCAGAGAAACATTTCTGCCCTCCTCCTGTTGAGCCAAGCTCAAGCAGGGGAAGGCAGGACAATAGGCATCCTGTCACAGGGAGGTTTGACCACCTCCCAGACAGGATTTAGTGTATTAGGACTGGGTGGGTGCTCTTGCCAGTGCCTGAAAGTCTGCATGAGGGGCACATTTGGTGTCCCAGTGCATAGTCCAGTTCCAACCAGTCCTGGGAGCCGTTGGCTTCCTCTCTGGTGGGAAACTGGACAAAGGACATGGAAGTAAACTCCCCTCTGTCCAGGCCCTCCACTGGGAGGGACCCCTGAATCTTCCCAACCCTTTCCTTAGTGTACTTAACGGCTTACCTGGGTATAGGTCCTTAAATTCATCGTGGACAAGATTCAGAATTGAAACCACTGCACTTCTACCGTCTGGGAACTCTGGACTTCGCTGGACTTTGTTTGGGTGTGACTTCGTCTCCCTTCCAGTCTGCTGCATCGCCTGTACATGTGCATCCTCTAGGAACCTTCCAAGGCCTGTGAAGCATCTAGGATAACCGCAGTAATCTCCCTTGGAGTGAAGGAATCACTCCCCTGCATTAGCAGGCACCTCAACGAAGACTACCGGTCTGAAGATCACGAGTTCCTCCAGACTCCGTGGGTTCTACTACTCAGGTGGTGGTTTTCCGCAGCCCCGAGGCCTGCTCTCCCCTCTGACCAAGTTTGAGGCCAGCAGCTCAAGTGGGGGTTGCAATAACCGAACGCCTGGGTACCGCATCAACTTTGCAGTTGCAAAGGCTTGTTGACATCTTTGCAAGAAGATCTTCGGGCTCCTATTAGCCCAACCTGAGCACCTCTTGTGACCAGAATCTTCGGCCACACCGCATAGTGTCCATCGTGGCTTGCCTTTTTTGGTGAGCTGCTCGAGGTCCTCTCGCGACTCCTGTGCCAGAGGCCTGTGGGTCCATTTGAGGGTCACCTTTGATTTCCTTAGGCTCCCCTGATTGCTTGGGGCCTGCCCTGACTCCCCTGCATGTGGTGAGTCTCCTGGACCTTGCTGGTCTGAACCGTACACTTTCTTGACCTCCTGCGTGGGTGGCCTTGGCCAAGGCTTGTTGGTGCTCCCGCCGGACACTGACCCCTCAGCCCTTGACATCTTTCATGGGACAGCTCGAATCCAGCTTCTGGTCGTCCTCAGCATTGCCTGGTCCCCGCAGCTGCAGAGTCAAGATCACAGTCAACTATCCTGAAGCACCCGACATTGGTGGGCATTCGTCTTCCAAGCCCCTGGTCACTCTCAAGTGACCCAGACTCTGTCCCCTCTGCTTTCTGGTACTGTTCATCCAGAATCCACAATTGGATTCCAACTGACACTTTCTCCCCTTCCAGCAGTGGCACTTTCCTGAAGTCCTCCATTGGGTTCGAAGGGGTTTCCGACACCACTTCATCCCTATGCACCCGCTTCCCTGGGATAGGTAACTTGGGTACTACGGTATCCACAGGTGGGGTGGCTCTCCAACCTTCTGTCTTCCACTGGGTTTCTTCAGGGTCCTCTGGGAGGGTCCTAAATCCCTAAAAATCCAACCGCAACTTACACGTAGAGTTGTACGGAGCCCGTGGTCGTTTTCTGACACTGCACGTGTCCTCCGTGGGGTCCCTAGCTACTTACCTTGGGGGGTCCTTAGGTCCCCAGCGATTCTGCAACCTCTCGACATTGTCCTGACTCAAGTCGCAGTTCTTATACCATTTTCTTAGTATATGGTTTGATCCCTCCTGGGGCCCACTCTGTATTATTGCTAGTTACTGTCATTTCTTTGCTAAGTATTGTGTGCTTTGGGTTTATCTCCATGTGGGAGATACTCTAAACGTACTAGATAGTGTTATATAATAAATACATATTTTTATAACTACTGTGTGGATCTCCTTTTCATGTAATCTATACTATAAGATTGCATTCTGGTAAAACAAGCTGCTTTACACGCCTTCAAGACTAAGCCTGAAGGCTGCTCTCCACATCTACCACTTGGATAGCTTTCTAAGGTTGTCTGAGACCTCTTAAATCCCCATAACGGTTGTTTTGACTGGTGAAAGGTCCCCACTTTAACTAGTGGACATCATATACCAGGCCAACTTCTCACAGAAGGAAAGAGGGACAGAGAGAGAAAAAGAAAACGAGACAGAAGGAGAGAGAAGATTTGTATACTTTGGGGTAAGACAAACTCCTAAGGAGAGATATTCAAACAAGGAGAAAAGAAAAACATTTGTCAAAAAAAACAACATTGCCTTTATTTTTGACTGAGAACCCTCAACTGAACACATAACCTCAAAGTAAGAATCTGCAACCTTAACCACTAGGCTACGGTGACTCAGGAATAGGCTGCACTAAAACGTATATATGACGTTCGAATCAAACACTCCAGTGTATGCAGTGCCGTGGGTTAGAGTTCACCTATATTGACATCAGTGACAGTGTTGAATGGAAGGAAAGAGGGAGAGAGAGAAAAAAAAACACGAGACAGAAGTTTTGTATTCTTTGTGGTAAGACATACTTGCAAAGAGAGATAGTCTATTCTTTGTGGTAAGACATACTTGTAAAGAGAGATAGTCTAAGAAGGAGAAATGAAAGATATTTTCTATCATTTGTAAGAGAAAGTACCATTGCCTATAACTTTACCTCAGAAATCACAATCATTGAAATACCAGGATTTGAACAGAAAACCTTTGGAGTAAATGTCAGAGACCTTAACCACTAGGCTACACTTCCTTATGAGTAATTTGCACGAAAACCTATATATGACATTCGAATCAACACTCCAGTGTATGGAGTACTGTAGTTTAGAGTTCACCCATGTTGACATCATTCACAGTGTTGAATGGAAGGAAAGAGGAACAGAGAGAGAAAAAGAAAGCAAGACAGAGGGAAAGAGAACATTTGTATTCTTTGCGGTAAGACAAACTCATAAAGAGAGATATTCAAACAAGGAAAAATTAAAAACATTTGTCAAATAAAGTACGATTGTCTTTATTTTTGACTGATAAGTCACAACCATTGAAACATCAGGATTTGAACACCTACCCTTTGGAGTTAGAGTCTGCAACATTAACCACTCGGCCACAGTGACTCTTGAGCATTGTGCACAAAAACCTATATATGACATTCGAATCAAACAGTCAAGTGTATGCAGTGCTGTGGGTTAGAGTTCACCTATATTGACATCATTGACAGTGTTGACTGGAAGGAAAGAGGAACAGAGAGAGAAAAAGAAAGCAAGACAGAGGGAGAGAGAAGATTTGTATTCATTGGGGTAAGACATACTTGATAAGAGAGATAGTCAAAGAAGGAAAAATGAAAAATTATTTCCAACACTTATCAGAGAACGTACCATTGCCTATATTTATACCTCAGAAACCCCAATCAATGAAACACTAGGATTTGAACAAATAACCTGAGGAGTAAGAGTCTTTAAACTTAACCAGTAGGCACAGTGGCTCATGAATCGTCTGCACAAAAACGTATATCTGACATTTGAATAAATCCCTCGAGTGTATGCAGTGCCGCAGGTTAGACTTCATCTATGTTGAGATCATTGACAGTGTTGAATGGAAGGAAAAAGGGACAGAGAGAGAAAAAGAAAGCGAAACAACGGGAGACAGAAGATTTGCATGCTTTGGGATTAGACAAACTCATAAAGAGAGAATTCAAACAAGGAGAAAAGAAAAACATTTGTCAAAAAAATTAACATTGTCATTATTTTTGTCTGAGAACTCACAACCAGTAAAACACCAGGATTGGAACACATAACTTCCGAATTAAGAGTCTGCGACCTCAACCACTAGGAGACGTTGACTCATGAGTAATCTGCACAAAAACGTATATATGACATTCGAATCAAACACTACAGTGTATGCAGTGCCGTGGGTTAGAGTTCACCTATATCGGCATCTTTGACAGTGTTGAATGAAAGGAAAGAGGGACAGAGAGATAAAAAGTAAGCAAAACAGAGGGAGAGAGAAGATTTGTATTCTTTGGGGTAAGACATACTTGTAAAAAGAGATAGTCAAAGAAGGAGAAATGAAAAATATTTTCCAACATTTACCAGAGAATGTAACATTGCCTACAATTTTACTGCAGGAACCACAACCATTGAAACACCCCGATTTGAAATCATAACCTTTGGAGCATCAGTCAGATACCTTAACCACTAGGCCACAGTGACTCACAAATTATGTGCACGAAAACCTATATATGACATTTGAATCAAACACTCCAGTTTATGCAGTGCCATAGGTTAGAGTTCACCTATGTTGACATCATTGACAGTGGTGAATGGAAGGAAAGAGGGACAGAGAGAGAAAAAGAAAGCGAGACAGAGGGAGAGAGAAGATTTGTATTCTTTGGGGTAAGACGAACTCTTAAAGTCAGATATTCAAACAAGGAGAAAAGAAAAACATCTATCAAGGAAAGTAACATTGCCTTTTACTGAGTACTCACAACCAGTGAAACAAGAGAATTTGAACATATAACCTTTGGAGAAAGAGTCTGCAACAATAACAACTAGGCCACGTTGACTCATAAGTAGTCTGCACAAAAATGTTTATATGATATTCGAATCAAACACTCCAGTGTATGCAGTGCCGTGGGTTATAGTTCATCTATATCGACATCATTGACAGTGTTGAATGGAAGGAAAGAGGGAGATAGAGAGGAAAAGAAAGCGAGACAGAGGGAGAGAGAAGATTTGTATACTTTGGGGTAAGAGATACTTGTAAAGAGAGATAGTCAAAGAAGGAGAAATGAAAAATATTTTCCAACATTTATCAGAGAAATTACCACTGCCTCAGAAACCACAACCATTGAAACACGAGGATTTGAATACATACCCTTTGGAGTAAAAGTCAGATACCTTAACCACTAGGCAACAGTTTATTATAGACAGTCTGCACGAAAACTTATATATGACATTTGAATCAAACACTCCAGTGTATGCAGTGCCATACGTTAGAGTTCACCTATGTTGACATCATTGACAGTGTTGAATGGAAGGAAAGAGGGAGAGAGAGAGAAAAAGCAAGCGAGGTAGAAGATTTGTATTCGTTGGGGTAAGACATACTTGTAAAGAGATATATTCAATGAAGGAGAAAAGAAAAACATTTATCAAAGAAAGTAACACTGCCTTGGATTGAATACTCACAACCCTTGTAATACCAGGATTTAAACACGTAACCTATGGAGAACGGGTCTGCAACCCTAACCACTAGGCCACGGTGACTTAGAAGTAGTTTGCACAAAAATGTATATATTACATACGAATCAAACACTCCAGTGTATGCAGTGCCGTGGGTTATAGTTCACCTATATCGACATCATTGACAATGTTGAATGGAAGGAAAGAGGGAGATAGAGAGAAAAAGAAAGCGAGACAGAGGGAGAGAAAAGATTTGTATACTTTGGGGTAAGAGATAGTTGTAAAGAGATAGTCAAAAAATGAGAAATGAAAAATATTTTCCAACATTTATCAGGGAAATTACCATTGCCTATAATTTGTTCCTCAAAAACAACAACCATTGAAACACGAGGATTTGAATACATACCCTTTGGAGTAAAAGACAGATACCTTAACCACGAGGCAACAGTGAATCATGATTAACCTGTATGAAAACATATATAGGAAATTCGAATCAAACACTCCAGTGTATGCAGTGCCATAGGTTAGAGTTCACCTATGTTGACATCATTGACAGTGTTGAATGGAAGAAAAGAGGGACATAGAGAGAAAAAGAAAGCGAGACAGAGGGAGAGAGAAGATTTGTATTCGTTGGGGTAAGACATACGTGTAAAGAGAGATAGTCAAAGAAGGAGAAAAGAAAAACATTTATCAAAGAAAGTAACATTGCCTTTATTTTTGACTGGGAACTCACAACCAGTGAAACACCAGGCTTTGAACACAAAACCATTGGATTAAAAGTCAGATACCTTAACCACTAGGCCACAGAGACAGATGAATAACCTGAACAAAATTGTATATATGACATTCGAATCAAACACTCCAGTGTATGCAGTGCCGTAGGTTAACCCGTTCGTTGCGCCCGTCGGGCAACGGCCGTCGCGAGCACTACCTCGGTAGTGCTGCGCACATACGTTGCCGACGCGGCCCCGCCCACACAATGGTACGCCCCGCATCGCGGCGGAATTGCCGCCGCGGTAAAGGGGTTAAAGTTCACCTATGTTGACATCATTGACAGTGTTGTTTTTATTTATTTAATATTTTTATTTAGGGATAGTTCATCAATGCTTAGTACATTAATAAATTATTACAGCGTTATACATTTCCACATGATTAAAAATATAAAAGCCATATACAATAAAAGAAGCAAAATTTGAATAGTGCACAATTTCAGAACAAAAATCATACAGCATAATTCTAAAATCATGATTGTTGTATATACAACCCAGCAGCGTATCAAACACCTACTGTATCTTAACACATATTTTCCCATAAAGTCCTAAACTTCCTATATGAGCCCGATCTTAGAGCATATTTTCTTTCACATTCCTTAATCCTATCTAGTTTGCATAGTAGGTGTTGAAAAGTTGGGATATCCTTAGACCGCCACCTTTGAAGAATCAGCGACAGGGCTACCATAGCAAAAATATATATCTGTTGTTTTTGCAGTGGGATGGCTATTAAGTCGGGAGAGTATCCTAGGACCACTGTTTGGGTGTCTAGAACCTGTGGAGCTTTCAATATATTAAAACAGTACTGATTAATCATTACCCAAAATCTATTTAACTTTGGACACTCACAGATGATATGTGTCCATTTCCCTCCTCCCTCCATATTGCAGCGAAAACAGTTTGCAGAAATCTGAGTATTTATTTTATGCAGAAAATCTGGCGTTTGATAGAGCAGCCACTTAGAGTAATATTGCATTTTTCTTAAATTGGCCGCTTTCAATAAAGAGCCATTAAACTTATTTATCTAATTCCATACTATGGTAGAGATCTGCAGCCCTTCCTGGGCTTCCCATTTTCTCTGTACTTTCTGATATAGTTTACCTGCCGCTCGAGCTCGAAAGAGGGAGGCCCAGCCGCTAATCGATTTACGGTGTTTAAGGTCTAATAGTTGCTCTGCTAATTCACTGGCTTCATTAATATGTATAAGATTAAGTTCCTGCAGAAAGTGTCTAACCCTGACATAGGACCATTGTAAAATTATTTTACTATGTTTAATACACGGCTCTATTTCAGTCCAGGTTTTCCAGTCCCCAATTAGAAAGTCCCCTATTTTGCTAAAGCCCTGACTTCTCCAATTGGCTATAACCGCCGGATCTAGCAATGGGTCTTGACCGATATTTACGTCAGAGAGCAAAGTTTCTCCATTTATACTGGGGATCACATAATGGCCAAAAAGTTGTTTTTTTCGCTTAATACTCCATTGTAATGTTTTGTATCTGACTTTTTGGGGAATTTTTGTTAAACGCATAAAATCTTTGATGAGATATTCTTTGTGGATTAGATGTAAAAAAAGTTATCATATCTGTTAATATTTAACACCTTCATTGTTCTGTATTTGGTATGTGCAAAATTCGCAAAATAGTATTCTCTCAGGTCAGGGAGAGCTAATCCCCCTTTTGCCACCGGTCTATAAAGTGCATCCATAGTAAGTCTGGAAACCTTATTTGCCCAAATAAAAGTAGAGAACAGGCCTTGCACTTCTTTAAAAAATTTCATTTGAAACGCATTTGGAATAGCTAAAAAAAGAGAAAATTACATAATGGTAAGATCATCAAACGGATTATGGCTACTCGACCTATTATTGATATTGGAAGATCTTTCCATTTTATCAGTTTGTCTTTTATCTTATTCTAAAGAGGGATATAATTTAAGGCATAGAGATCATTAACATTCTCCGTAACATACACGCCTAGGTACCTCTTAGGCTGAGTATTGACCATTGGAGTCAATTCTGCTAATAAAGAATCAGATGTACAATTGCAGAGCAGTATCTCTGTCTTAGATGTATTTATTTTGTATCCCCCAATGGATTGAAATTCCTGAAATATATTAAATATTTGATTTTGCACTTCAATGTTAGGTTTTAAAATGAGGGCAATATCATCAGCATAAAGTTTGATATTTGCCATATCAGGCATTGGAGATGTTGAACTGCTGAATGAGCGAATGGCTAAGGCAAGGGGCTCTATAAAGCACCAAAAAGTAGAGGAGATAGAGGGCAGCCCTGTCTCATCCCTCTAACAACTCTGCAGATGCCAACTTTATTGGCATTACAATTATTTGAGCCATAGCCCCCTCATAGAATTTAGAAATTACAGCAATCAGCTCAGAGGGGAATCCAAATTGAGCCAATATAAGCAGACTTTCCCAGTGCACAAGGTCAAAAGCCTTTTCGGCGTCTAGTAACATCATTTTTTTAATTCTTAATTTTAACACAATCAACTGTTGCAGTGGATCAGGTCATAGTGCCAGTATAGTACAGCATTTCAAAGATTTAGCGGTATATTCAACAAAGTGACACATTTTACGCAATGAGTTCCAACCATACAATGCAGTTTGGCTCCGGGAATCGTCTCTGTGTGGCCAAACTGGTGCTTTATGTCACTAAGTGGCTTGACATTATTGCCTGTTGCAAATCTCTGTCAAACCTGGACCCTCATGCTATTTCTTAACGTCCTCCCGGGGGGTGAGGGGGCTGACACCACTCACCTCATTCCACATGCTCCAGACCTTTACCCACTTCCCGGGGCAGCCTCTATTAGAATAAATCGTCTTTTCTGCTATCATGCATGTGTCCATGTCAGCCTCCCAGTCTCTGAGGTGCGGTGGAAGCACTGCCCCCCAGTTAAGAGCTACATTTCTTTTGGCAACAATCAGTCCCAAAGTCATCCAGAGTTTCCCCTTCATTGTGAGTGTCACTTCTTCCGAAATATTTAGGAGGTACCATTTTGGCATTGGGGCTATCGACGCCTCCCACACCTCACTCATTTTGGCTACTATTGCTTTCCAATAGGGTTGTATAGCTGGGCATTCCCACATAATATGAAAGAAGGTTCCTCTCTGATTACACATTCAGCGACAATTCTCAGTGTCTAATCTACCCATTTTTTGGAGTGTTGTGCAGGCGTAGTAAGCCCTATGTAACGTCTTATGCTGGACCAACCTAAACCCCACCCTAACATCCACCTCCCTGGGTGAGGCTAGTGCTTCTTTCCACTCATCCTCGTCTAGTCCCCCCACGTCCAGTGCCCATTTTTCCGGCAGCTGTAGGAGCGTATCTGGTATATTGTTCGTTAATTTCTTGTACGTGAGGGAAGTGGCTTTGCGTGTCATGTGGCCGTCGAGTAGACGGTCTTCGAGTGGTGTGTATCCTGGGAGTTCGTGCCCTGTGGGAATTGCAGATTGCAGTGCATGCCTGATTTGCAAATATCGGAAAAATTCGGAATCTGCTAGTTCATAGTTTCTCTGAAGGTCTGCAAACGTGAGTATCGTGCCCCCGACCCACAGGTCCCCAATTTTTGAGAGGCCTATTAGATCTTATTTGTCAAAGGACGGGCACCTTCCCAGTGTTCCCAAGACTTTTGAGTCCCAGAGGGGGGTGGATTGCGTCAATTTATTGTCCCAGCCTAGTGCCCTGTGCAGCGCTTGCCAGATTTTTAGTGTAGTGGTTGTGGGATTCTGCTACTGGGTTTGTGGGGGAGGTGTATATAAGGCTCTTAGATAGCCGCCCGAGTGCATCATCCATCGATCCATTCTGATTGAGGGCTCATCGTCAGGTAAGGATACCCATTGATTCACAGTAGTTAACTGAGCGGCCCAGTAGTATCTTTGCATGTCAGGCAGGGCAATCCCCCCATCATACCAGCCCTGGGTTAATTTCTTGAGCGCGATCCGCGCAGTCCCTCAGTCCCATAGTAAAGTTAATAGCTCAGAATGTATAGCTTTAAAATATTTTTCTGGGACCAAGTAGGGCGGATTGTGAAGGGCATAGAGGAAACGGGGTAGTGTCATCATCTTAAAGAGGGCTGCCCTCCCTAGCAGCGAGAGTGGGAGCACCATCCAGTGTTGGACATCTGCCTTCATTCGCTCCAGTGGTGGGATGAGGTTTTTAGCATATGATAAGGCTGGGCCTGTTGTGGCAAAGATTCCCAAATATATGAAACCCTCAGTAGTTATTCGAATTTCACAGCCCTTTGGGAGCACTGGTGTGGCCCCACTCAATACGAATAATTGGAATTTCCCCCAATTGATTGCATATCCTGATACTTTCCCATAATTATCGATTATGTTAATGACTCTGACTAGGGAGTGCCTGGGTTCCGCCAGATACAGGAGGACGTCGTCCGCATAAAGCAATATTCTGTCCTCCCACTGCGGGGTCCATCGCAGCCCTCGCATTATGAGGTCCACTCGTATCCAAACAGCAAGGGTTCCAAGACCAGGGCAAAATGGAGGGGGGTAATGGGCAGCCTTGACGGGTGCCACACCGCCATGGAAAGGTTGTGTGGTTTCTCTATTGACTGCCACTTGTGCAAGGGGCTTTGAGTACAGGAGGCTTATCCAACCCAAAAATCGTAGTCCTAACCCCTGTTTTGCAAGTACTTGAAACAGGAATGGCCATTCTATGGTATCAAACGCCATTCTGGCATCTAGGGATAAGATCACCGCATCTTCTTGTATGTATCGTGCTTTACTGAGCACTGCTTGGGGCCTCCTTAAATTAAATTAAGCGCAGTGCTTCTCCCGGCATGAATCCCGACTGATCTGGGTGTATCAAGCTGGTGACTACTTTCACCAGTCGGGAGGCTAAAAGTTTAGCCAGCACTTTGGTTTCGACATTCAGGAGTGATCTAGGTGTATATGAGGCACACTCCTCTGGGGGTTTCCCAGCTTTGTGGATGAGTACTATCATGGCTGGGCGTTGGTCGCTCAGGAGAACTCCACGCTCCCTGCTTTTTTCCCACATTTCCAACAAGTATGGAGCTAGTTTTGTGGCGTTATACTTGTATAGCTCTACCGGTAGACCATTGGGTCCCAGTGCCTTGCCCATTTTTAAGTCCTGAATGGCTTGTATTATTTCCCCTTGAGACATATCTTCCTCAAGGGGGGTTTTTCTTCAGCTGTCAGACATGGGAGAGGAATATCTTTCAAAAATTTGCGGCAGTCCTCCGAGTTCACATCTCAGGATGGGGAGTAAAGCTGCCTGTAGTAAGTAGCAAATTCCTTTGCTATTTCCACTCTATCTGTTATATCTTTATCTTCTGGCGTTCGCAGTTTATGGACCCAGTTCTTCGCCTTTTCCCTCCTATCTAGCCAGGCAAGGAGCCGTCCTGCCTTGTCACCCTATTCGTAGATATGATGAAGCATCTCTCTATGCTTCCCTACTGCTTCCGTCTTTGTTAGTTCTCGATATTCCATTTGTTTGAAGGATAACTTATGAGACACCTCGACGGCGTCTGCGTTTGTGAGTTGGGCCTCTAGCCGGCCTATGTCTGCCTCTATAGCTTTAACTTGCGCTCTCTTCTCCCTTTTGTGCCCAACCCCTAGAGAAGTACCCTGGCCTCTGATGACCGGATTGTATGCCTCCCATAGACTCGTTTTCGATAAAGTAGTGTTCCGTGGCTACTCTTATCGCTTCTCTGATATGAGGGAACTTAAGGAGATTGGGGTTTAGTGCCATGCGCTGACGTAAGTGTGCAGTGGCCCCTCCGTAAATAGCCCATATGGGGGAGAGGTCTGATATGCCTCTTAGTAGGTGCTTAATGGTCTTGAATTGTGGCAGATCTTGGGACAGCGTCAGTAGATTGTCTATTCTTGAAAGGGAGCCATGCGTTCCCGAGTGAAACGTGTACTGGCGCTCTAGCGGATGAAGCTCCCACCAGATGTCAGCCATGCCCATGGCGTGTAGGAAACCTCCCAGCTGGGATCGTCCGGCCGACCCCTGCCTTATGGGCCAGTGATCTGTAGTGTCATCTAGGGTCAAGTTCATGTCACCCCCCATGCACAACGCGCCCCCGGGGAGGGCCAGGAGTTTGCCACTAAGCTCTGTCAATGTGGTATCTTGCAGTCACGGTGGGCGATATAAACCTACAAAAGTGATGGGTGTTCCCTCCCACTCACCTGCAACCGCCACATAGCGCCCTTGTTTGTCTACCTGAGTGGCCTGAGCTTGAAATACCAGTGTTTTTTAATCAGTATTCCTACCCCTCGGGAACGCGCCGTATGGCTGGCGTGCGCCAACATCTTATAACCCCATCTGTCCAATGCTCTACTTTTACTATCAATCATGTGCGTCTCTTGGAGGAAGACAACATTGGGCGAATGACGCTTTATAAACTGTAGTACTATTCCTTGTTTTATCTTGTTGCCCAGTCCGTTGACGTTCCAGGATATTATGCGCAATTGCGCTTTATCTAGTACTTCTGCCATGAGTTTTGCGCGTCGCGGGATGGGCAGACGGAAAATATCCGCCACTTCCAGTCCTGTGTGGCTGCGTACCTAGTAGCTTTTAACTCTTGACCCACTCCGCACTGCGCAACACAATTAAAACAGTAACTAACTCCCACCCATATCCCCCCTCCCTTCCTCCCTGCAAAACGGGCTCTAAACTGCCCGCCACCCCAACCATGCAGAGCGCCTTTCATCCCTCAACCTCAGAACAGGTTAACTTTATACGAGGGGGAACAGTCAACGCTACCCCTGCCCAGCCAAGCAAACTTCACTAAGTTGCTACCAGCATATTACTGCAAATTGCCCTTATAGTGTTCCTTAACAGTTTGTTCATGTAGTTATGAGGTGGGGAGAGCCTCCCTGTCTCCCCCGTGGGCGTGGACCCGGCTGCATCGTCTTGTTTTCTGCTCTTCGTTGTGATCTGTTGCGCCGCTGCCTCTCTGTCGTCCCAGGAACTCTCCTCCATCCCTCCAGCCATTCCCATGCCTCTTCTGATGAATTGAAGAACAATATTTCGTCCTCTGAAACCACCCGTAAGCGGGCCGGGAATAGCATGGACTATTTGATGCCCTTTTCCCTGATGGCTTTCTTGACCTCCATAAAGGTGCGTCTCATTTGCAGCACTTTGAGAGTGAAATCGGGAAATATTGTAATAGTGGCATTGTTTTATTTTAGTGTAGGGGCACTCCGTGCCGAGTGGAGGATTACATCCCAGTCTCGAAAGTTGAACAGTCATGCTATGATCGGGCGCGGGGGTGCCCCCGGCCGTGGGCGGGACCCCGGGACTCTATGTGCCCTCTCGACTGAAAAGAATTTGGAGAGTCCGCGAGGTTGTAGTTTTGTGAGTATTATTTCTTCAAAGAACGCCGGGCTCTCCGCCCTTTCTGGGACACCAAGTATAGAGATTTTATTCTGCCTGGAGTGCCCTTCCGCATCTTCCAGGTGGGCTTCCAGGGCTGCCTTCGTGATTTTCAGGTCCTTGACCTGCATTTTAAGAGTGATTGTGTCTTCCCTCAACACCTCCGTGGTCGTGTCAACCTCCTTAACTCTTTCTCCAATATTGCGTAGATCAGCCCTAACTAGTGTCAGCTCTATATTCATAGTATCTATCTTGTGTTCCAGCGATGTACGCACTCCCTGAATGGCTGCCATTACATCTCTGAGTGTGAGGTTTTCTTCAGCCACAGGCGGTGTTTTGCCCATGTGGCATTGCTGCAGCAGTTTGGCCTGGGCCGCGGTTTCTTTTGCGACCGCATATTTATCCAGCTTGGTCTGGTGACTGGACTTTGGTGCCTTGGCGGCCATCTGCACTAACTACAGTCCTGAGGTGCTCGGTGGCACTCTCCTTTTATGGGGGGGGGGGTGCTACAGGCCCTGCGCGCCGTAACCACCACTGCCTGCTGCGAGCCTCACCTGGCTCACATGGACTGTTGGTGTCATGGTGGGCCTCTCCGATCTTCCACTGTCCGCAGGCCCCAACCGCTGCTACCCGGCTCAGGGGCCCTCCTGCCGCTCCTTTTCAGTGCAATGGCGCCTATCTCGAAAGGAGAGCCCACGATGCCTCCCACCACGCTCTCCTTACCTGATGCCCCAGGGCTTGGACGGGATGTCAGATTTGGCAGGGCTGCTGTGCCTCAGGGTGTTGACGCCCGCGCCCGGGCGAGCTGACTGCCTGCTAGCTGGTGGGTGCAAGGGAGGCCCAGTCGTTGCCGATCGCGTTGTCTCTCTCGGCCACTATCTCTTCTTCTCAGCGGGTGTGGGTGCAACGGCCGGATCGAATGGAAATCCGGCTCCCAGCGTGATCGCCGATGCCACCCTTCAATGTCAACCCCCTGGGGGGGCGGTCGCAGACACGTTGTGTTGCTCCTTGGGCTCTCAAGCCCACGGCCTTTGCCGGGACACCGTCAGGTCCTGCTACTTCTGCGCTGCCGGCCCAGCTCAGGAAGCACTAGCCCGCCGCGCTCTGCGGTCTCAGGGTCACAATCCCGGCTCCGGTGAGGAGCCCACCGCACCCCGGCCCCTCTGATCTCCGGCAGCTTCCGCACCACCTTCGCCATCCGTTTCAAGTGCTGGGTACGGATTGATGTGCCGGATGGACGTGAGTTTGGCTGAACGGGGCTCGGAGCCGCACTAGGAACCATTTTCCACGGCAGTTGGCCACACCCCCCGGGATTTTATTTTGGGTAAAATAGTCCAGGACCTCAACTAAAAAAGTAGTATTAAAAGATAGTTGTCGACCTGCGACAAATCCACACTGGTGTTTATGAATAATTGACCCTACACAGCTGCTCATTCTATTTCCTAATAGTTTAGCTATGATTTTATAGTCTGTGTTCAAAAGACTGATAGGTCTATAAGAATTTACATCCTCTTTATCTTTGTTTTTTTCAGGAAACTAACTACCACAGCAGTTTGGAAGGGGGATGGAATGTCTCCGCCTTGTAAAATATAATTAGCTAACAGAACTAGTTCCTGATTTAAAATTACACTACATTTTCTTTTTAATTCTGCCGGAATGCCGTCCTCCCCATATGCTTTACCATTAGCCATGGATTGAACAACCGCTTCAATTTCTTGTAATGTAACAATAGCAGTCAGGTTTGTACTTTGATTTAGCTGTAATTTTGGAATTTGCAATCCATTAAAAAATGATTTTAATTTCAAACTATCCACCTCTTGCCTAACTGAATAAATGGTTTCATAGTGTTCTAACTGCGCATTTTGTATTTGCTCTTCATTTGTAATGCAGGTTTTAGTAATTTTGTTGGTCAACGCATGAACCCTGTTCTAGGCCTGTTTATCTTTTATTTGCCAGGCTAAGAATTTACCAGTGAATTCACTCTCTTCATAAACTCTCTGGAGATAGGCAGAATTGGCCATATACACTAGAGTAACAGTAGTCTTACATGGCCTGACGAGCTGACTCTAAAGCAAATTTATTCTTACTGTTTTTCTCCCTTAAAGATTGTTTGTTAGTATGCTTAATTTCGACTTCAAAATATTCTCTCTTTATATTTTGAGCACGTCTAATTGCAATCTGTTTCGATATTATAACACCATGAATTGTAGCTTTAAAGACCTCCCACACATTCTCTACTGTGGCAGTATTTCTATTTGTCTGAAAAAAGCTTTCAATCTCCCTCTGGCTTTCCTTACACCAATCTTCATCTTCTAGATGTATTCTGTCAAATGTCCATTTAGGGGTGTTTTTGTCCCTCCCAAGTCCGGACAGTTCAAGTTTTACTAAGGCATGATCTGAGAAGCTGTTTTATGTATAGGTACAATTAACCAGATTTAGACTCCTAGAGATTAAAATATAGTCCAGCCTGGCGGCAGTTTTATATTCGGCTGAAAAGCACGAATACTCTTTTTGTAAGAAATCTTGCCTGCCAACTGTCTATCAAGTTTAATTTTTCCATACATTACGTTAAAGCCTCACCTGTACGTGGTTTATTTTGTTTTCGTACCCCGGAAGATGAATCTAGAGCAGGGTTCTGTAGGTAATTAAAGTCCCCACCTATAATGACCATACCGGGAAGTATCAGCAATGCGTGATACAGGTCCAATAGGGATGCAGGGTTAGCCTCTATTGGGGCATAAATCGTGGCTATAGTCAACCTGATAATATTAATTGAACCATTAACTAATCCCCATCTTCCCTCTTTATATATTTGGGAATATGTAATCTGGAAGGGAGGAAATTTGTTAAAAAGATTGCTACCCTCTTTGGGCCGTACTTGCTGATGAAAAATGGCTACTACCTGCCCATTGCTGAAACATGCTAAATGAGAGTTTCCTCTTAGCTACATAATGCGTTTCCTGTATCAATATAATATCTGGGGAATTGCCTTTCATCCATTCTTCAACAGCCCTAGCTTTAATTTTGTTGTTCAGTCCATTGGCATTAAAAGAGAGAATTCTTACAGAATCCTTAGCTGCCTGCTGGTGAGAAATCATCGGTAGAAACAGATTATATTCAAACTACCTTGTGTCAGCATATTTATCTGTGTTTTAAAGCACTTTTTAAAACAAGCTAAGATGCTAATTGATAAAATAAAATAGCATACACGTGCGTAAATGTATTAACTATCGCTAGAGATACCAGAATAATTAAAATATTCTTGCCGCTTATTTTCCTTATGCAACTTACATCTAGCTATAAGTAATTTAACTAATAAAAGCGTCTGTACATAAGAAATGACTAAAGTGACAATGCAATACGAATAGCATATAAAGTGCTTAACTGAATTGAGCATTAATATAAACTCCAAAAGAATTAAGGTATCTTTCAGCCTATAAAGCTTTTTTGTCTTTATCACAAAAATACGTAATATTACTAATTAAAGTATCTGTGCATATAGAACAGATAAAGTGACAATGCAGTACGATTAACCCCTATATATGACATAGCTTGTTAAAGTGTCTGTGCGAATAAACCAGATAAAGTGATAATGCGGTGCAATTAGCATATAAAGTGCATAATGATGTAGCAGTAATGCCTGGAGCCCTAATAAGATCTTTCCGTTCATTGACCTTATTTGTATTGTATTGGTTCCCAATATCATGTGGACGTATTGATGTTCAGAAGAACTATCCCCTTTTTTTCATCTAGCAAAACCCTCCCACACTATCCCAAACCCCCCCCCTACCCTGAAATCCCCGGTGGAACCCCCACCCTGTGGAAGATGTGGGAGAATAGCCCACATCTCCTCCCAACCCCCTCCTAGTGTACTGGGTGCCATAGTGTTGCACCCCTTGGTGCGCCTCCGTTCCACCAGGCGATCATATTGCCCGGTGCCCGGCCAACCCCTCCCCCCGCACCCCCCCACCAAAAAAAGTGAATAGGGAAGAAAAAAAAATAATAGAGAAAAAGAAGAAAGAGAAAAACAATCAATTTGATATTAGCTGAAGCAGTTCTTGTGCCTTTGCTACATTGTCCAGTAGATGGAATTTGCCATTTTCGAGAACCTTCAACTTTGATAGCTGGACAATAGTTGCCTGCGCCCCCTTTGATTTAAACAAATCAATCATCCGGATAAATTCTTTCCGCATTTTAGCTGCTATTGCTGACATGTCTGAAAAAATCTTGAATTGCGGAATTTCTTGTGTTGACAAAGTTCTATTTGCAATAGCCTTGGAGAGAAGTTTTTTCTTAATATGAAAGTCAGCAAAATTTACTAGAATAGTACGTGGATATTTTGCATTGTTGGGGCGATGGAAAGGTACTCGGTGAGCTCTTGTGATAGTAAGATCTCCTGATAGTTCTGGAATGGCTTTTTTTAACAGATTCAACCCAGTCCCGGACCTGAGATCCCTCTACTGCTTCCGGGACCCCTACTAGGCATAGATTTGACCGCCTATTATAGTTGACTATGTCTTGCAGCTTTGATTCTAATATCTCCATATTTTGTCTGATTTCTATTACTTCCTGCTCGCGAATGATCGCCTTATCCTTTAGACTCGAGACTCGTTGCTCAGCTTCAGCTAGCCGTTCTGGGACTTTTCCCATTGCATCCTCTATTTCTGACAGTCTTATATGCAACTAGGCTATCTCTTGTGATTGTGTCATCGTAGCTCTTTAATCTCTGATAAAATCAGATCGAACATGGCCTTAATCGAGAGATTAGGATCCTCTCCATCCTTATCCTCCTGGGAGAGTTCCTCATTAGCTACTATGATGGTGTCCAGTTAAAGAGATTGAGAAGCAGATTAAGAAACTGATTGAATATTCATTGCTGTTTCTTTTGGCCTTACTACCTGTTGAACTAAGGTCGATATATCTGATATTATCAATCCATTCATTGCTTGATCTGTAGTATTGATAGTATTAACAGGTATTGGAACCATATGAGATTTTGAGAACAGAGGTTATTGCTTGCAGAAGGTAGGGGTGGCAAAAGTCTCAGCAAGTTCAGTTGCAATCCTCTTATGAATATCCTCCATCTCCATATTACTACCGACCTTTTCTCCCAAAGTCCCAGAGGGGCTCAACGCTTGTGAACTTTTATCTACATTACCAACGTCATTTACGGTGTGTAGCAGAGAATCTGTGGCCAGAAATCTATCTGCTTCCATCAACTGCTGCACCTTAAGATCCATTCTTTGCTGTGCATTACGTACGGTGCAAGATCTTTCCACAGTCTTCTCTGACCAGCCTTTATTGCGCAACTTATGAACAAGAGTGGATTGACAGTCCAAAAGAGGATTAGTAATTATGGGCTTGTGCTTGAATGTGCGCATGCTTCAATGTCTTTATCTACAGGTCCCCTTCCGCCCTCCATTTGTGCCACACGTATCTAGCTTAGCAATTGAGTGCCATGTATCTCCCCTGTATTACGAAATCCTATCCTTTCGCACTGTGCATGTGAAATGGCTGTCTCATGGACCTTAGAATCTGTTTATTTCACACTCCCCCCTCTCACTGCTGGGAGAGAGAAAAAAAGAGGGGAGACCCTTTTCCAACCCCAGCTGGTTATTGCAGAAATAATCACACCTCCGTAGTCAATTGTTAGTGTAGCCGCAAAAAATATTGTGAACAGTGACTCACCGGGCCTTGAATATTTAGCATCCGTATTTCCAGCTTTAAGCGGGGGGGAGGGGAGCTCAATCCGATAATACTGCGTACTTATAAAAGGCGTTAGGAATTCAGCGAGAGCCCGGCTTCAATTCAGGCCAGCAGCACAAACCCAAACTCTCAGGCAGTGTCGAGGACACAGCGGGAGTCCAGTGCACGTCGCAGCCACTCCAGCTGCGGCAACGCAACTCCAAAACCTCCGGCCGCTGGATCGGGTGACAGAGCGCTATGCTCAGAGGCCGCGCCCCGCAAGTTTGTTTGTGTCTCCTCGTGCCCTGGAGAGGCACTGGGCGAGACCGAGCAAGTCAAAAAACCAGAAGAGGGAACAACTCCTCATTACGGGGAAGAGCGTGCCACAGCCGCCATATCCTCAGCGTCTTCTTCCTCCCTGGATGCTGCTTCACTTCATTCCGTGGGGCGTGACCAGCAGCGGAGTGCGCTAGCCGCGACGCATGTGGGTAGCGTCTGTGCATCATTGACAGTGTTGAATGGAAGGAAAGAGGGACAGAGAGAGAAAAAGAAAGTGGGACAGAGGGAGAGAGAAGATTTGTATTCTTTGTTGTAAGACATACTTGTAAAGAGAGATAGTCGAAGAAGGAGAAATGAAAAATATTTTCCAAAATTTATCAGAGAAAGGACCATTGCCTATAATTTTACCTCAGAAGCCGCAACCATTGAAAAACCAGGATTTGAAAACATAACTTTTGGAGTAAGAGTCAGACACCTTAACCAGTAGGCCACAGTGACTCATGAATACTTGCCACAAAAACATATATATGACATTCGAATCAAACACTCCAGTGTATGCAGTGCCGTGGGTTATAGTTCACCTATATGACATCATTGATAGTGTTGAATGGAAGGAAAGAAGGAGAGAGAGAGAAAAACAAAGCTAGACAGAGGGAGAGAGAAGATTTGTATTCTTTGGCGTAAGACATACTTGTAAAGAGAGATAGTGAAAGAAGGAGAAATGGAAAATATTTACTAACATTTATCAGAGAAAGTGCCATTGCCTATAAATCTACCTCAAAAACATCGACAATTGAAATGCCCAGATTTGAACACATAACCTTTGGAGTAAAAGTCAGAGATCTTAACCACTAGGCCACCAGTGAGCCATGAGTACCAAGCACGAAAACCTAGATATGACATTCGAATCAAACACTCCGGTGTATGCAGTGCTGTAGGTTAGACTTCACCTATGTTGACATCGACAGTGTTGAATGGAAGGAAAGAGGGGCAGAGAGAGAAAAAGAAAGGGAGACAGAGGGAGAGAGAAGATTTGTATTCTTTGGGGTAAGATATACTTGGAAAGAGAGATATTCAAAGAAGGAGAAATTAAAAACATTTTCCAACATTTATCAGAGAAAGTACCATCGTCTATAATTTTACCTCAGAAGCCACAACCATTGAAAAACCAGGATTTGAAAACATAACCTTCAGCGTAAGATTCAGACACCTTAACCAATATGCCACAGTGACTCATGAACAATTTGCACGAACACTTATATATGACATTCGAATCAAACACTCCAGTGTATGAAGTGCTGTAGGTTAGAGTTCACCTATGTTGACATCATTGACAGTGTTGAATGGAAGGAAAGAGGGACAGAGTGAGAAAAAGAAAGCAAGCCAGAGGGAGAGAGAAGATTTGTATTCTTTGGGGTAAGACATACTTGGAAATAGAGATTTTCAAAGAAGGAGAAATGAAAAATATTTTCCAACATTGATCAGAGAAAGCGCCATTGCCTACAAATTTAACTCAGAAGCCAAAACCAGTGAAACACCAGGATTTGAACACATAAATTAGGAGTCAGAGAACTTAATCACTACGCCACATTGACTCATGAGTAATATCCACAAACACGTATATTTGACATTCGAATCAAACACTCCAGTGTATGCAGTGCCATGGGTTAGAGTTCACCTATATCGACATCATTGACAGTGTTCAATGGAAGGAAAGAGGGAGAGAGAGAAAAAGAAAGCGAGACAGAGGGAGAGAGAGAGAGAAGATTTGTATTCTTTGGGGTAAGACATACTTGTAAAGACAGATCGTCAAAGAAGGAGAAATGGAAAATATTTTCTAACATTTATCAGAGAAAGTGCCATTGCCTATAAATTTACCTCAAAAACATCGATAATTGAAACACCAAGATTTGGGCATATAACCTTTGGAGTAAGAGAGCTTAACCACTAGGCCACCAGTGAACCATGAGTAGCTGGCCCAGAAACTTAAATATGACATTCGAATCAAACAGTCCGGTGTATGCAGTGCTGTAGGGTAGACTTCACCTATGTTGACATCGACAGTGTTGAATGGAAGGAAAGAGAAGAGGGGCAGAGAGAGAAAAAGGAAGTGAGACAGAGGGAGAGAGAAGATTTGTATTCTTTGGGGTAAGATATACTTGGAAAGAGAGATATTCAAAGAAGGAGAAATGAAAAACATTTTCCAACATTTATCATAGAAAGTACCATTACCTATAATTTTCCCTCAGAAGCCACAACCATTGCAAAACTAGGATTTGAAAACATAACCTTCAGCGTAAGAGTCAGCCACCTTAACCACTAGGCCACAGTGCCTCTTAAATAGGCTGCACGAAAACTTATATATGACATTCGAATCAAACACTCCAGTGTATGAAGTGCTGTAGGTTAGAGTTCACCTATGTTGACATCATTGACAGTGTTGAATGGAAGGAAAGAGGGACAGAGTGAGAAAAAGAAAGCGAGCCGTAGGGAAGATTTGTATTCTTTGGGGTAAGACATACTTGGAAAGAGAGATATTCAAAGAAGGAGAAACGAATCATATTTTCCAACATTTATCAGAGAAAGTACCATTGCCAATAATTTTACCTCAGAAGCCACAACCAGTGAAACATCAGGATTTGAACACATAACATATAGATTAAGAGTCAGAGTACTTACCCACTAAGCCACATTGACTCATGAGCAATAGCCACAAACACGTATATTTGACATTCGAATCAAACACTCCAGTGTATGCAGTGCCGTGGGTTAGAGTTCACCTATATCGACATCATTGACAGTGTTGAATTGAAGGAAAGAGGAACAGAGAGAGAAAAAGAAAGCGAGACAGAGGGAGAGAGAATATTTGTATTCTTTGTGGTAAGATATACTTGTAAAGAGAGATATTCAAACAAGAGGAAAAGAAAAACATTTGTCAAAGAAAGTAACATTGTCTTCATTTTTAACTGCGTACTCACAACTAGAGAAACACAAGGATTTGAACACATACCCTTTGGAGTAAGAGTCTCCAACATAAATCATTAGGCCACAGTGAACCATGAACACTTCCCACAAACACGTATATTTGACATTCGAATCAAACACTCCAGTGTATGCAGTGCCGTGAGTTAGAGTTCACCTATATCGACATCATTGACAGTGTTGAATGGAAGGAAAGAGGGAGAGAGAGAAAAAGAAAGCAAGACAGAGGGAGAGGGAGAGAGAAGATTTGTATTCTTTGGAGTAAGACATACTTGTAAAGAGAGATAGTCAAAGAAGGAGAAATAAACAATATTTTCTAACATATACCAGAGAAAGTACCATTGCCTATAAATTTACCTCAAAAACATCAACAATTGAAATGCCAAGATTTGAACACATAACCCTTGGAGTACGAGTCAGAGAACTTAACCACTAAGCCACCAGTGAATCAGGATTACTTTTGACAAAAACGTATATATGACTTCGAATCAAACACTCCAGTGTATGCAGTGCAGTAGGTTAGACTTCACCTATGTTGACATCATTGACAGTGCTGAATGGAAGGAAAGAGGGAAAGAGTGATAAAAAGAAAGCGAGACAGAGGGAGAGAGAAGATTTGTATTCTTTAGGGTAAGACTTACTTGGAAAGAGAGATATTCAAACAAGAGGAAAAGAAAAACATTTGTCAAAGAAAGTAACATTGTCTTTATTTTTAACTGCATACTCACAACTAGAGAAACACATGGATTTGAACAGATACCCTTTGGAGTAAGAGTCTGCTACCTCAATCACCAGGCCACAGTGAATAATGAGCACTTCCCCCAAACACGTATATTTGACATTCGAATCAAACACTCCAGTGTGTGCAGTGCTGTGGGTTATAGTTCACCTACATCGACATCATTGACAGTGTTGAATTGAAGGAACAGAAAGAGAAAAAGAAAGCGAGACAGAGGGAGAGAGAAGTTTTGTATTCTTTGGCGTAAGACATACTTGTAAAGAGAGATAGTCAAAGAAGGAGAAATGGAAAACATTTTCCAACATTTATCAGAGAAAGTACCATTGCCTATAATTTTACTTCAGAAGCCACAACCATTGAAAAACCGGGATTTGAAAACATAACCTTTGGAGTAAGAGACAGGGACCCTAACCACTAGGCCACATTGACCCATGAGTAGCTTGCATGAAAACGTATATATGACATTCGAATCAAACACTCCAGTGTATGCAGTGTCATAGGTTAGGGTTCACCTATGTTGACATCATTGACAGTGTTGAATCGAAGGAAATAGGGACAGAGAGAGAAAAAGAAAGCAAGACAGAGGGAGAGAGAAGATTTGTATTCTTTGTGGTAAGATATACTTGTAAAGAGAGCGATTCAAAAAGAGGAAAAGAAAAACATTTGTCAAAGAACATAACATTGTCTTTATTTTTAACTGAGCACTCAAAACATCAGGATTTGAACATCTAACCTTTGGAATAAGAGTCTGCAACCTTAACCACTACTCCTTAGGGAATCATGAGTAATTGCCACAAACACGTATATTTGACATTTGAATCAAACACTCCAGTGTAAGCAGTGCGGTGGGTTAGAGTTCACCTATATCGACATCATTGACTGTGTTGAATGGAAGGAAAGAAGGAGAGAGAGAGAGAAAAAGAAAGCGAGACAGAGGGAGAGAGAAGATTTGCATTCTTTGGGGTAAGATACTTGTAAAGGGAGATAGTCTAAGAAGGAGAAATGGAAAATATTTTCTAACATTTATCAGAGAAAGTGCCATTGCCTATAAATTTACCTCAAAAACATCTACAATTGATGCGCCAAGATTTGAACACATAACCTCCGTAGATCCTGCTCTACTACTAGAGCCATTCACCAACTACACTAGCTGCCAGTTGCCAGACGTGTAGAGTTTAAGTCCCTCTGCATTGCTTTTAAAATTTTGAATTTCTCCTCTCCTGGCATCCTGGCCAACCTGCTTTTACCTTATACTCCCACTCGCCAGCTCCGCTCTATGGGTCAACATCTGGCGGTCGTTCCTCGGGTGAGGCGGGTGCGGGCTGGTGGGCGCTCCATCCGCACACTGGCAGCCAAACTCTGGAACTCTCTTCCTATACATATCCACGGCATTAAGAACTACCTGGCATTTCGTAAGGCAATTAAAACGCACCTCTTCCCTACGCTATAGACCCTGCTTTTTGCTAGTAGCCTCCTAATTTCTGCTATCAGCGCTGGGAGGCCCCTTTGCCGGGGCAGCTGTGTGCTTTATAAAAAGTATAACATAACATATAACATAACCTATGGAGAAAGAGTCAGAGAGCTTAACCACTAGGCCAACAGTGAATCATGAGTACCCTGCACGAATACTTATATATGACATTGAAATCAAACACTCCGGTGTATGCAGTGCTGTAGGTTAGACTTCACCTATGTTGACATCGACAGTGTTGAATGGAAGGAAAGAGGGGCAGGGAGAGAAGAAAGAAGTGAGACAGAGGGAGAGAGAAGATTTGTATTCTTTGGGGTAAGATATACTTGGAAAGAGAGATATTCAAAGAAGGAGAAATGAAAAATATTTTCCAACATTTATCAGAGAAAATACCATTGCCTATAATTTTACCTTGGAAGCCACAACCAGTGAAACACCAGAATTTGAACACAAAACATTTAGATTAAGTGTCAGAGACCTTAACCACTATGCCACATTGACTCATGAGAAACTTGCACGAAAACCTATATATGACATTCGAATCAAACACTCCAGTATATGCAGTGCCGTAGGTTAGAGTTCACCTATGTTGACATCATTGACAGTGTTGAATTGAAGGAAAGAGGGACAGAGAGAGAAAAAGAAAGCGAGACTGAGGGAGAGAGAAGATTTGTATTCTTTGTGGTAAGATATACTTGTAAAGAGAGATATTCAAACAAGAGGAAAAGAAAAACATTTGTCAAAGAAATAACATTGCCTTTATTTTTAACTGAATACTCACAACCGGAAAAACACTAAGATTTAAACACATACCCTTTGGTGTAAAATTATTATTATTATTATTATTAATTTAATCTTATAAGGCGCACAGCTACCCGGAGGTTTCCCGGCGCCATCGGACTAACGCAACAAGAGAGGGAGAGCATTATTGGTTAAATAACCATGTTTTGAGACCTTTGCGAAAGTTCATGTAGATATTTTCATGTCGAAGTGTCGTAGGGAGTGCGTTCCATAGTGAGGGGGCCATATAAGAGAAGGACCGGCCACCTATCCGTGACCGTCTAATCCTGGGTACTGAGAATTTGGCCTGAGTAGAAGATCGGAGGAGACGTGTTGGAGTATAGGGATGGACTAGAGCACTCAAATACTGTGGAGCTGTGCCCATTTTAATTTTATGCATATAACACATGGCCTTAAATTTGATGCGGTTCTCCATCCTAAGCCAGTGGAGGTCACGAAGATAGCCTGAGATAGATGACTTTCTAGGCACCTGGCAAAGCAGTCTAGCCGCCGAGTTCTGTATTACCTGCAGCTTTCGAACCACCTCCTTATTGGCTCCTAAATACAGGACGTTGCCATAATCCAGCCTTTAGGTGATCAGGGCCTGGACCACAGTTCTTTGTGTGGTATCAGGCAACATCCAAAGTATTTTTTTGAGCCATTTTAGGATGGTGAAGCAGATTGAGGCGACCCTGACTGCTTGCTGCCTCATTGATAGCTGGTCATCAATGATTATGCCTAGATTGCGGACTCGTTCCATCGGCTGGGGAAGGTCACCCATTTGGGGAGGCCAGTGTTGGGGCCCTAAAGGTTTTTGTTTTTACCGAGAATTAAAACCTCTGTTTTTCCGCCATTAAGTTTTAACATGTTGACATGCATCCAACCAGCTATATTTTGCAGCCCTGCTTGAAGAGAAGATACCTTAGATGCCTCATTGGTTGACAGAGAGAAGATTAGCTGGGTATCATCCGCATATGAGTAGATGGATAGCCCAGCCTCTTCTGCTATAGTGTCCAGGGGTCGATGTAGATGTTAAATAAAATTGGGCTGAGGATGGAACCCTGTGGCACTCCACAGGGAGAAGTATGTACCTTAGAGCTTGATGACGATGAAAAGAACTAAAAAGTTCGGTCAGTCAAAAAGACTGCAAGCCATTTGAGTGCTTTCCCGACAATGCCCACAGATTGAAGAGCTTTAAGTAAGGCTGTATGTGACACCGTGTCGAAGGCGGCACTCAAATCCAACAATATCAGTGCCACAGTTTCATCCATATCAAGACATTGACGCAGAGTTTCTGTGACTCCCAAGAGCATGGTTTCTGTTGAGAACCTGCAGCTCTAAAACCCGATTGTGACGCATGCAAATTTTTTGGGGAATCAACAAATTGCGTCAATTGTTGATTTATATGTTTTTCTACGATTTTAGAGAAAGCTGGGAGTAAGGAGATCGGGCGGAAGTTAGATAATTCCGACGGATCAGCGACAGTTTTTTTCAGGAGTGGACACACCATAGCATGCTTCCATGCTGCTGGAACGACTGCTTCTAGCAAAGACGCATTAAGCAATTCCATAATAAGTTTGAGTGAAGCTGGTTCCAGTTTTTGAAGAATGGGAATGGGGAGAAGATCTCTGGGCGAACCAGATTTAAGGCTATTTAAAATGCGGCTGAAAGAGGTGGTGTCCAAAGGCTGCCAGTTTTCTAGTATATTAGTAGGCGTAGTGATCTTGTTTGCCTGTGGGGCAACGTAGTCTGATGTAGAGAGAGAACTCCACATTTGCTGCCCCCCATTAGTTGTTGCCACATGCATTTCTGCGTAAATTTTCTCCACTTTGCTAATAAAAAACTTGGCTATGTCCTCGCATTGAGCTTCATTAAGCACAGGGGGAGAAGGTTGGCATGTTGCTCCTGAAAGATCTTTAACTAATTTAAACAAGATTTTGGGGCTGTTATAGGCCGATGTATTAGTATTGTTTACGTATTCAGCTCTGGCCATTTTACAAAGAGAATGGTATTCCTTTTTTGCCAGTTTATATATACGTCTGGACTCAGGCGCATAGTCCTTCCTCCAACGTCTTTCCAGTACTTTGCATTTGGTTTTCTCTGTTTTTAGTCTATCCGAGAACCAGGGGGCAGGAGGTCGATGATTATTAGTTTTATTGATGGAAATTGGAAGACACACATCAATAGAAGACGAAATCCAGGTATGGATGGTGTCCGAATCTGCTAAGTTGGTAGACATGATGGCAGGCATGTCGTTTGCAAGATGTTGGTTAAAACAGTCTATATCTAATTTCTTCCAATTTCTCGACCCCGACTTGATAGGTAAGCTAGATGAATTATCCGGCTGCAGATCTAACACCTTGAATCCGACCAAAAAATGATCGGACCAGAGTATAGGGAGGGCTGCCTGACATGAGATACTACCTAGATTGGAGAAAATGGGGTCTAGCAGGTGGCCCGCCCTCTGGGTGGGACCTGAATTGCAGAGTAAGATATTCAAAGCTGCCAAATCAGCCATCAGAGAAGTACTTGTAGTGCAGGTCAGGTCATTAAAAGGAATATTTAAGTCTCCCAAAGTGGTAACATTTGTCGTGTCAAGCAAAAAAGGGGCTATGAGTTTCGGGAAACGACTCCGCCCATGACCCTGCTGGTCCTGGCGGGCGATAAATCAAAGTCCCAGAGAAAGTGAATTGAGATGTGAGAGCGAGTTTAAAAAAGCTAGCTTCGCAACCCTTAAACATTAGGTCCTCCCATTTGCAGGTGTATGCGTTTTTAAAAATGAGTGCAATGCCACCTCCGGTTTTAATACCGCGATCTTTTCTAATTATCGTATAGTTAGGGGGCAGTGCGGACGCAACATCGGGGCCAGAGCTCTCATGAAGCCAAGTTTCCGTAAGGAAAATAGCATCAGGTTGTGTATTGAGCAAAAGGTCAAAGATGTCATCCTTATGTTTGGGGAGAGATCTACAGTTTATATTATAAAAGGTGAATTCCTTTGAAGGAGTGACCTTACTTTTAGCAGGGAAAGATGGCTGTGTACTATGGTTTGTGGACGCAGTGGTGTTAAAAATAGGCTCCCCCCCTGAATGATCTAGTAGCGTCAAACCCACAGCAGGCGCTGGTAATAGGAGTATCTGGTTGGAAGGGGGTACATTCCTGTTGTGGCTTAGGCCGGAGCTCATATAATAATTTTGATGAATAAATCATTTGGTCCCCTATAAAAGGTGTAGGGGACGTGGCCCCTGGTCCTGGCTGGGCACGGACGGGCGCAGACGAGCTTGCCTTTGGCGCGCCTTTGGCGCGCCACAGGCGCACCCACTGCACGCGTCCGCTGCGCGGAGCGTCTAGCATTGCTTTAAATACTTTCAGCAGCTAATCGGCCGAAAGTACGTCACTGCCTCCCCCCGCCCCCTGCCCAGAAATAGATGTTACCGCTAAGCTCCCTCCACAACAAGCGGGAAATCCCGTGGTGGAACAGGGAGTGGTGCGGAGTTACAAGCGGTCAGAGGCGTGCAGGTAAGAAGCAGTGGTAGTGATTAGATATTGACACAAAGTTTCAAAAACACAATAAACAGGTTTAAAAAGCGTGTTAAGTTAAGGCAAAGGTCCGTAGGTCTCCCTTTACAGCGCGCGTCCACTACGCGGAGCGACTAGCATTGCTTTAAATACTTTCAGCAGCTGATCGGCTGAAAGTATGTCACCGCCATCCCCCGCCCCCTGCTCGGAAATGGATGTTACCGCTAAGCTCCCCCCACAACAAGCGGGAAATCCCGTGGTGGAACAGGGAGTGGTGCGGAGTTACAAGCGGTCAGAGGCGTGCAGGTAAGAAGCAGTGGTAGTGATTAGATAGTGACACAAAGTTTAAAAACACAATAAACAGGTTTAAAAAGCGTGTTAAGGCAAAGGCCCGTAGGTCTCCCTTTACAGCGCGCGTCCACTACGCGGAGCGACTAGCATTGCTTTAAATACTTTCAGCAGCTGATCGGCTGAAAGTACGTCACCACCTTCCCCCGCCCCCTGCCCGGAAATGGATGTTACCGCTAAGCTCCCTCCACAACAAGCGGGAAATCCCGTGGTGGAACAGGGAGTGGTGCGGAGTTACAAGCGGTCAGAGGCGTGCAGGTAAGAAGCAGTGGTAGTGATTAGATATTGACACAAAGTTTAAAAACACAATAAACAGGTTTAAAAAGCGTGTTAAGGCAAAGGTCCGTAGGTCTCCCTTTACAGCGCACGTCCACTACGTGGAGCGACTAGCATTGCTTTAAATACTTTCAGCAGCTGATCGGCTGAAAGTACGTCACCGCCTTCCCCGCCCCCTGCCCGGAAATGGATGTTACCGCTAAGCTCCCTCCACAACAAGCGGGAAATCCCGTGGTGGAACAGGGAGTGGTGCGGAGTTACAAGTGGTCAGAGGCGTGCAGGTAAGAAGCAGTGGTAGTGATTAGATATTGACACAAAGTTTAAAAACACAATAAACAGGTTTAAAAAGCATGTTAAGGTAAAGGTCCGTAGGTCTCCCTTTACAGCACGTGTCCAGCAACCTAAACCACTAGGCCACAGTGAATCATGAGTAATCTCCACGAACATGTATATTTGACATTCGAATCAAACACTCCAGTGTATGCAGTGCCATGGGTTAGAGTTCACCTATATCGACATCATTGACAGTGTTGAATGGAAGGAAAGAGAGAGAGAGAGAGAAAAAGAAAGCGAGACAGAGGGAGAGAGAAGATTTGTATTCTTTGGGGTAAGACATACTTGTAAAGAGTGAAAGTCAAAGAAGGAGAAATGGAAAATATTTTCTAACATTTACCAGAGAAAGTGCCATTGCCAAAAATTTACCTCAAAAAAATCAACAATTGAAATGACAAGATTTGAACAAAAAAGCTTTGGAGTTAGAGAGCTTAACCACTAGGCCACCAGTGAATAATGAGTTTTCTGCACGAAAACTTATCTGTGACATTCGAATCAAGCACTCTGGTGTATGCAGTGCTGTAGGTTAGAGTTCACCTATGTTGACATCATTGACAGTGTTGAATGGAAGGAAAGAGGGACAGAGTGAAAAAGAAAGCGAGCCAGAGGGAGAGAGAAGATTTGTATTCTTTGGGGTAAGACATACTTGGAAAGAGAGATAATCAAAAAAGGAGAAATTAAAAATATTTTCCAACATTTATCAGAGAAAGTACAATTGCCTATAAATTTACCTCAGAAGCCACAACCATTGAAAAACCAGGATTTGAAAACATATCCTTTGGAGTAAGACACCTTAACCACTAGGCCACAGTGACACATGAATAGGTTGCACGAAAACTTATATATGACATTCGAATCAAACACTTCAGTGTATGCAGTGCTGTAGGTTAGAGTTCACCTATGTTGACATCATTGACAGTGTTGAATGGTAGGAAAGAGGGACAGAGTGAAAAAAAGAAAGCGAGCCAGAGGGAGAGAGAAGATTTGTATTCTTTGGGGTAAGACATACTTGGAAAGAGAGATATTTAAAGAAGGAGAAATGAAAAATATTTTCCAACATTTATCAGAGAAAGTACAATTGCCTATAAATTTACCTCAAAAGCCACAACCAGTGAAACACCAGGATTTGAACACATAACATTTAGATTAAGAGACCGTAACCACTACGCCACATTGCCTCATGAGTAATCTTCACAAACATGTATATTTGACATTCGAATAAAAAACTCCAGTGTATGCAGTGCCGTGGGTTAGAGTTCACCTACATCGACATCATTGACAGTGTTGAATGGAAGGAAAGAGTGAGAGGGAGAGAGAGAAAAAGAAAGCGAGACAGAGGGAGAGAGAAGATTTGTATTCTGTGTGGTAAGGTATACTTGGAAAGAGAGATATTCAAACAAGTGGAAAAGAAAAACATTTTTCAAAGAAAGTAACATTGTCTTTATTTTTAACTAAATACTCACAACCAGAGAAGCATCAGGATTTGAACACATACCCTTTGGAGTAAGATTCGACAACCTAAACCACTAGGCCACAGTAGATCAGTAGCAGTCTCTACAAACACGTATATTTGACATTCGAATCAAACACTCCAGTGTATGCAGTGCCGTGGGTTAGAGTTCACCTATATCGACATCATTGACAGTGTTGAATGGAAGGAAAGAGGGAGAGAGAGAAAAAGAAAGCGAGACAGAGGGAGAGAGAAGATTTGTATTTTCTTTAGGGTAAGACATACTTGGAAAGAGAGATATTCAAAGAAGGAGAAAAAAATATATTTTCCAACATTTATCACAGAAGGTACCATTGCCTATAAATTTACCTCAGAACCCCCAACCAGTGAAACACCAGGATTTGAGCACATAACATTCAAATTAGGAGTCAGAGACCTTAACCACTAGGCCACAGTGAATCATGAGTTATCTCCACAAACACGTGTATTTGACATTCGAATCAAACACTCCAGTGAATGCAGTGCCGTGGGCTAGAGTTCACCTATATCGACATCATTGTTTTTCATTTCTGCTTCTTTGAATATCTCTCTATTAAAGTATATCTTCCCCCAAAGAATACAAATCTTCTCTCACCCTCTGTCTCACTTCCTTTTCTCTCTCTGCCCCGCTTTCCTTCCATTCAACACTGTTGATGTCCACATAGGTGAAGTCTAACCTACAGCACTGCATACACCGGAGTGTTTGATTCGAATGTCATATATAAGTTTTCGTGCAGGATACTTATTATTCACTGGCTTAGTGGTTAGGCTCTCTGACTCTTACTCCAAATGTTATCTGTTCAAATCTTGGCGTTTCAATTGTCGATGTTTTTGAGGTAAATTTATAGGCAATGGTACTTTCTCAGATAAATGTTAGAAAATATTTTTCATTTCTCCTTCTTTGACTATCTCTCTTTACAAGTATGTCTTACCCCAAAGAATACAAATCTTCTCTCTCCCTCTCCCTCTGTCTCGCTTTCTTTTTCTCTCTCTCTCCCTCTTTCCTTCCATTCAACACTGTTGAGGGAGAGAGAGAAAAAGAAAGCGAGACAGAGGGAGAGGGAGAGAGAAGATTTGTATTATTTGGGGTAAGACATACTTGTAAAGAGAGATAGTCAAAGAAGGAGAAATGAAAAATATTTTCTAACATTTATCTGAGAAAGTACCATTGCCTGTAAATTTACATCAAAAACATCGACAATTGAAACGCCAAGATTTGAACAGATAACATTTGGAGTAAGAGTCAGAGAGCCTAACCACTAAGCCAGTGAATAATAAGTATCCTGCACGAAAACTTATATATGACATTCGAATCAAACACTCCGGTGTATGCAGTGCTGTAGGTTAGACTTCACCTATGTTGACATCAACAGTGTTGAATGGAAGGAAAGCGGGGCAGAGAGAGAAAAAGGAAGTGAGACAGAGGGTGAGAGAAGATTTGTATTCTTTGGGGGAAGATATACTTTAATAGAGAGATATTCAAAGAAGCAGAAATGAAAAACATTTTCCAACATTTATCAGAGAAAGTACCATTGCCTATAATTTTACCTCAGAGGCCACAACCATTGAAAAACCAGGATTTGAAAACATATCTTTTGGAGTAAGAGACAGGAACCTTAACCACTAGGCCACAGTGACTCATAAACAGTCTGCATGAAAACTTATATATGACTTCCGAATCAAACACTCCAGTGTATGAAGTGCTGTAGGTTAGAGTTCACCTATGTTGACATCATTGACAGTGTTGCAATGAAGGAAGGAGGGACAGAGTGAGAAAAAGAAAGCGAGCCAGAGGGAGAGAGAAGATTTGTATTCTTTGGGGTAAGACATATGTTGTAATCTATTTCACTTGGTACGTTCCGTCCCCCCCCTCCCCTGCTCCTCCCTTGGTCTTTCTCCTCCTGTGTGGCCAACATTCCAAGGTGCCCTCCAGAGAGCTGCCTGGAACCGTGGTGGTGAGAAGACTAATAAAGAACAGTTACCTTCATACCTTACATTTGTCTTCATTTCAACACTGGCGACTTTTCACCGGGTGGGGACGGTTCACCACCACCCCCAACGCTTACTCCAGGTCAGCAGTCGCGCCAAATAAACAGTCCACGCTGTCGGTGAAGCGTAAAAGGCCATTTATTAGGACAGGCTGTAAACATAACTTTAATCACAGTAAAATACTTAACAATAACATAACAACAAATCCCCCCCACTCCATTTTCACTCACTCCGTTCTTTTCTCTTGCACCCGATCTCTCTTCACCTTCCACACCAACCCCTTTCCGTTCTCCATCCATTTCTTCATTTGTCTCCTGACATCCTCTTTTCCATCATCTGCCATCCCATTCCTGCAACCCGCACCCTCGTCCATCACTCTTTTCCCCCCCGAGAGATGGGTGGGCCCGTCCAGGACTCCCCCCACCCCTCCAAAGTACTGCCTTTCGCCCTACATCCTGCCCTAAACGGGCATGCTCCAACCAACCCAAAGATCCCATCCCTTTTTTCTGTAGGGTGGGCGGGTGGTCCAACGATTCTCCTACCCTCCCACTGGCACTGGGAAAACAGGAAGAGGAAGTCCCCTTCCCCTCCTTCTCCCTTATACCCCCCTCTTACACCCTCCCCTTCCCCTAAGCCTTCCCTTCCGGTGCGAAAACCCCCGGGGAAAGACTAGACTGCGTCCTGCTTTCCCCGGGGGCCATCATCGCGCCAAATAAACAGTGCACACTGTCGGTGAAGCGTAAAAGGCCATTTATTAGGACAGGCTGTAAACATAACTTTAATCACAGTAAAATACTTAACAATAACATAACAACAAATCCCCCCACTCCATTTTCACTCACTCCGTTCTTTTCTCTTGCACCCTATCTCTCTTCACCTTCCACACCAACCCCTTTCCGTTCTCCATCCATTTCTTCATTTGTCTCCTGACATCCTCTTTTCCATCACCTGCCATCCCATTCCTGCATCCCGCACCCTCGTCCATCACTCTTCCCCCCCCGAGAGATGGGTGGGCCCGTCCAGGACTCCCTCCACCCCTCCAAAGTACTGCCAACCAGGGAACCCCCTTGAGGGCGGTTACCTGCCCCAACTGTTCCTGTTATGCACCTTTCGCCCTCACACTCTTCGACACCAGATTGATTCATTCCAAAGCTTGCTGATCATGTCACTCATTTCCATCATGTAGTATGCGTTCCCCATCCGCGAAAGGTGCACCCCATCATCCCTGAATAACAACGGCTCCTCCAACCGGAGCCCCGTGTGTGCAAGCACTTTAATGTCCTTTCCGGCACAGAAAACCCTCATTGCCCTGTTCAGTTTTCTCTGGGCTTTCTCAACTGCTGCAGGTTTCACTGCCCCCCTCCAAACTTTTCGTGGTACAAATTCCGTCCAGACTAGGCAGGTCCCTGCCAGTCGCTGCCTCATGACCCCCAAGTCCCGTTGCATCTGTTGCATGATTGCCAGGCCTGACAACCGCACCAAATCATTTTCCCCCAGGTGTATGACCAGCAAATCGGGGCATCCTTTCTGTGAGACCATCTTCGTGAGCCAAGGCAAGAAGGCCCCCCAACGCATTCCTCGCCTTCCCCACCATTGTACCTCGTGATGACTGCTCCGCAGCCCCAGGTTTCGGCCGTATACCTGTCGATCCGCGTATTGCGCCACCCAGTGCACGAAGGAGTGCCCAGCAATCCAGGTGATTGTCTTGGTCCCCAGGCCCCCCACGCAACTATGACAAGAAAGAAATGTTAGCAATTGTCCTTCCCACAACGACACTTCAGCATACCCCGTGCTTGCCAACCCCGGGCAGAAACCCCCCCCCCTTCATTTCCGGACATAGCGCTCGCAGCATCTCGATTTCCATCTGCCTATCTGTCTAATCCTGTCCCAGGACCACCCCAGCCGTGCCGCTGCCGTTGCTGCCCCAATGCGAAAAGAGTGCGTTACAAACCTCTTAGGATACCTTCCCATCTTCCTCAAAGCCATGCGCAACACCGCCAGCAACTGTGCCGCCGTCAACCTGTCACCTGATGCGTGACAAAATATTCCCCCTTGTCTCCTGTCCGCGCCCCGCACGAACGCCTCCCACTCCTTTACCGGGCATGCTCCCAGACATCCACTCTCATTCAACCATATCCACTTGCCCCGACCGGCCTGATCAGTCTTAGAGTGGTCCAACCATATACCCAGACGCCCGCCGTCCAACCTCACATCCACATATTTTCGCCCTTCTCGCCCTTTCGTTCCCAAGAGCTCCGACACTCGGAAAGCCCCGAAAAACATCCACACCATACACAAACGGAACAACGCTACCTCATTAGCGTCATAGCAGCAAACTGGCAATATGTCCAACAGACCTTGCAGCACCTCAAACGTGATTGCTTCACGAGGGCCCCCCGCGGCCCCTTCACTGCGCTCCCTCCCCCACCCCTTCAGCATCCTACTGATGAGCTCGTCTTTTGCCGGGTCAAAACCCCAACACAACTTGCAATAAAAAGAGATCCCCGCCAATTTCCCTGCAATCGTCGTGTGCGACCACCCCTTCTCCGTACAATGTAAAACAAAACGAATCACTCCCTGCTCTGTGTCCCGAAGGGACAACTGCTCTGTCTCACTGGTTCATCCCATAAAGACTCCGAACTCTGCCCAGGCCAATCTGTAACTGCACCGCGTTGTCTCAGCTATCGACTTCTCCACTAGACTGCAGACTCTCACTCCCCCCAGGCCCAGATGCGGTCCGGCAGCTGCGTCTTCTGGACCTCGGCTCCAGGCACCATGCGGCGAAAACGGCTCCACTGCGAACGAGACAATGCATCCGCAATGTCATTACTCGCTCCAGGCACATGCTTCGCCCGAAAAACCACATTCAACTGTAGGCACTGCAACATAAAGTATCTCAACAATCTCAGCACCCTCAAGTCTCTCGCTCTCCACCTGTTGACCAGCTCAACCACTGTCATGTTATCCACCTGAAACAACACGGAACGGTTCTTGAACTCAGCGCCCCACACTGCCAATGCCACTAACAGCGGGAAAAACTCTAGAAACGCAATACTCCGCCCCTGCGTCAGCCAGTGAGCTGGCCATTTCTCTACGCACCATCTCCCGTCCCAGAACACCCCAAAACCTGACGCTCCTGCCTCATCCGTGAAAACTTGCACTTGCCAAATCAATCTGTCCTCCACGAAATCCAGTGAAACCCCATTGAAATCAGTCAAGAATGTCTGCCAAATTCTCAGGTCAGCTCGCACTCCCATTGAGATTCTCACTCTGTGATGTGGGAGCACTGCCTCAGACATGGCCATGCCTAGGCGCCTGCAAAAGGTCCTACCCGCTCTCACCACCCTGCACGCAAAGTTCAGCAACCCCAACAGCCGAAGCACTGTCCTCAGGTCAATCTTCTTCTCTCCCATCACCCCCAGTAGGCAAGCCTGAATGTCCCCCACTTTCTCAGCCGGTAACCGGGCCGTCCACTGGACCGAATCCAACTCAATGCCCAAAAATGTCAGTTGACAGCTGGGCCCAGCTGTTTTCTCAGGCGCCAATGGGACCCCAAAGTGCCGAGCCATGTCCTGAAACTGTGCCAGTGCCCATCCGCACTCACCTGACCCTCCCTGTCCCAGGAAAAGGAAGTCGTCAAGATAATGCGACACCCCTTGATGGCCACTGATCTTCTGGAATGCCCATTGCAAGAATGTGCTGAACGTTTCAAACAGGGCGCATGAAATCGCGCAGCCCATGGGTAAGACTTTGTCCACGAAAAGGGCCCCCCCGAACTGCATTCCCAGTAACGGGAAATCCGCCGGGTGTATGGGCAGCAAACGGAAAGCCAACTTCACGTCGCATTTTGCCAGTTCCGCTCCCTGCCCATACCTCTGGACAAGGCGGATTGCATCGTCCACTGAAGCGTAAATCACCCTGGAGTCCTCCTCCGCAATGAAGTCATTAACGGACCTCCCTTCCGGCCAGGACAGGTGATGAATCATCCTGTATTCGCCGGGCTCCTTCTTGGGGACCACTCCCAGCGGTGAAATAATCAGATCCTCTATAGGCCAGTCGACAAACGGGCCCGCTATCCTACCCTCCTCAACCTCTTTTTCCAATTTGGCTGCTACGACCTCTGGTAACTCCTTGGCTGATTTCAAATTGTCCGCCCACCGGCGTTCCCTAGGACCCTGGTACCCAACCCGGAAGCCCTCCGTAAACCCCCAGTGCAACCTCAGTGCGGCCTCCTGGTCTGGGTAGATCGAGAGCCACGGGCCCATGGCCTCAATGCGAAACGGAGTAGGCGCCTTTTGGTCCAGCCGCCCCCCGTCCCCTCGTGGCCCGCCATTGCTCTGAAGGTGCAGCCAAGGTGAAGCATTGTGTGAGGGCATGTTTGCCTCCACACTTGGAGCACTCGTGTTTAAACTTACACGGATACCGCAAGCAGTATCCCTTGTTGTAGTTCCAACTAGCTCCTGTGTTGTTTCTGCCGGCTTTTGGGTACCCCCCCCCCTGCGGTAGCTGTGCTGGCCTGTCCACCACCCACCCCAGTCTGAGCGGGACGCGCCGGAAATGTCCGGTAGGTCACTGGCAAACCGCTCGCCGTGTGGGTCGATGCCGACGACTGTGTTGAGGACATCCACTGCATCCACAATTCTTGGTCTACTTCCCCCCAGGGCTTATCCGGATTCGCGCCAATACTGGCCCGAAACTCCTCGTCGTAGCTCAGCCACGCGAAACCCCCAAAGTGCATCTGCGCTTTCCTAATTATGTCCATATACTTCAATAGCGCTATGGCCCTGTCCTGATGTTTTTCGCAATAAATGCTAGCATATATCAAAAAGGCCGATGTCCAGTTTTCCATGTTCACCGGCACGCGAGGCCTCCGCGTAAGCTCCCACTCCTCCTCCTTTGAACCCTCCTTAGCCTGTATTTCCCTATGGAGGAGCTTAAAGACGTCCACATACTCGTGCCTCCATATTATGCCCCTCGTTTTCTCAGACAAGTGGGACCCCAGCGGCATTGCCAACCCCATATAAGGCAGCTTCTTCTGAAGCTTGTCCTCCCCTTTTCCGTCTTTGCCCTCCAACCCATCAGTCTTGTCCGTCTGGACACTGGCCGCCTTCTTCGCCCCAGCATCCCCTTTCCCCCCCGCAAGGTCCCCCACACTGTGGGCCAGTCCCTTTGGCTCCCGCACAGAACCCTCACCCACACCTACCGACCGGCAGGTTTTCTTCCTACCCCCTTTTGGCCCGCCGTCCCAGGCAGCCCACCAAGTATTCTCACCTGACAAGGTGGTCTGTGTCTCTCTTTCTTTGTCTCTCGCCGCATTCCGTTTAGGGTTGTCCAATCGTGACTTGTTTCGTGCTGCTGCCGGTGCCTGAAAAATACTAGCACATGTCGTTGCATTGGCCCCCCCCAGGCACCCCAGCCGACCGGTCATCCTCCTCTCTCAACTCTCCTTCCTCCAGCTCATCACTTTCATCCCCATAATCCAGTACCAGCTCACCGTCCTCCTCCCCAGGCATCCACAACACCTCTCTCCCCACTCTTTTCACACCTTTCCCACACATGGGCCGCATCACCACACTCTCCCCTGCTCCAGATGCCGTGGCCCGCTCCCTCGGTGGAGGGAAGGCCACCGTGGACCCCCCTGCTGCTTCTGGCCGGCGTCTCGGGGCCGTCTTGCGCCCCGCTGGACCCCCGCCCTTCTTGCCAACTGCCGCCGGCTGTACCCCCCCACCCCCCAGGCTGCTCCAACCTGAGGGGGCCCCAGCGCCACCGGCCTCACAGCCGTCCTGGCCGTCCCTACCCCTGTCTGGGGGGCCCTAACCTCCTCCTCCCACACCCACTTGCCCCCTTTTGGGGCCTCCTGATCCATCCTGTCTGCCCATGCTTCCTCCTCTGATGTGGGAGTGGGGGGCCCCTCCGCCCTGTCCACTCCCCCCCTTATTTCCCGAAGGGCGCACATTTCAGCCCACTGCACCTCCGTCTCCTGAATGATGCGCCGCTGATCCCTGATCTTGTCCTCCAGTGACATATGGCCCCATCTGCGCTCACCCTCAAACCGGGGCTGTCCTCCCAGTCCCCTGCCCACTCCCTCACCTTTATGCTGGGTGGCCCGCCCGGACCCTCCTCCCACCCCGGCCTCCTCCTCCCCGAGCACCGCTGTCCCCCTCCCCGACTGGGGACACCCCCTCCCAGCCCCTTGCGTCAGATCAAGGGGCATGTCCCCCCAAGGCTCCTCTCCCGCCTCCGGGGCACCCCCAAAATAAAAGAGAAAAGGTCCTGTGACCCCACCCTCCCTCCTGGCTCCCCCCGTCGTCGATACCCCTCCCTCCCCAAATGGAGGTCTCCCTCCCTGCTGGCTGGCTCAAACTGCCCACATTCCCCGATGACACCAGTGGTGCCCCCGGCTCCATAGGGGAGAGACTGTTGTAAGCCCCCCGGCCTGTCCCCCTTCTCAACCCCCTTTCCCCTCCCAGTCCCAGCATGTTCGAGGCGTGCAGGCAGGCCCTTTTTCCTGCCACCACGCTTCCCATTCTCACTCTTCCCAGGGCCCCGCCCCTTCCCAGCAGCCTGAGTCCCCCGCGGTGGTGGCTCATCCTGGCACGCCACCACCGCTGCTGCTACCCCCGCTGATGCGGACCGGGGGGTCCGCGTCAGCCCAACCCAAGCCTCACCAAGTACCCCCGGTCGCAGGAGGTCCTCCCGCCCGGCCCTGCCAATCACCCGCAGGGCCTCCCGGACCGCCTCCGCATCCGCACCGGCCATGCCGACTCGCTCCCCCGCCCGCAACCTGCCTCCTGCCACCGACCAGCAAACAGCGAGGGAAAATCCACTCCTGCCCGCCCGTGGCCCGCCTGACCCCGTACCCCCTTATCGACCCGCTAACCCGCCGCCGCTACCAGCCTACCTCCTAAACCTGCACTCAGGCCCCCAATCCCTCCAACGATTCTCCTACCCTCCCACTGGCTCTGGGAAAACAGGAAGAGGAAGTCCCCTTCCCCTCCTTCTCCCTTATACCCCCCTCTTACACCCTCCCCTTCCCCTAAGCCTTCCCTTCCGGCGCAAAAACCCCCGGGGAAAGACTAGACTGCGTCCTGCTTTCCCCGGGGGCCATCATTCTGATTCTACGAGATTCAAGTGAGTAATTCCCTCACTTCTTCATCCTATTCTCCTGCCTCGCCTTCTCATCTGGCTTCGCTGTGCCTAGTTATGTGCCTTAAGGACTTCCAGCGTCCTCCTCTGCCTGCTCGTTTCCTCATTTGGCCCCAGCTGACGTGAATGTGTGTCTATTACTGGATTTTGTTAACAGCGCTTGTTCCTGTGGAGCGTCTGCATTCCTCAGAGGCGTCTGTTTTATTTCCTCCTGTCAGCATTGGAACTGTATATTTTCACTCTGTAGGAGTAGCGTTTGGTTATTAAAGCGTGTGGGGCGCTAATCTGTCAACCTGCTTTCAGAGCACCGTCACACTCTTGGGCACACGAGGATATTTGTCAAAAATAGTGAGGACTCACAGAAGTTCATTAAAGCGGTGGTGCATGATCAGTATCTCGTTATTAGCAGCTTACTAACTTTGACGAGCGTTTCTGACTAAACCTCGTGTGGAGTCTGTGTTGGAATGCTGACGCACTCGATCTACTGTTACCGGCGCAGCTGACAGAACCTTCAGCTGAAGAGAATTGTTGCGCGTTTCGCGTTTTCTGCACTGGGTGGCAGTGTGGCTCTATTGTTTCTTCTCTGCTTTCCGGATTTCAGTGAGAGCGATATCCAAATCAGCTTCGCTTCTTCCTCTGTGTAGCCAAGCATTTCCCGGTGGCTATATACTACAATTATTTCACTGTATTCCAGCACATCATATCAACCCTGACTTCCAGATTTATTCACTTGGTTGCCATTTTGAGAACTTCTACTGGGGTGCTTTCACGCAAAAGGAGCCTATTATTTCCCTTTCTTCTCCATCGTTTCACTGATGGGCACAGTTTGTGGCTACACTGCACTGCCTGTCATTTCACGCTGAGGGGCACAGCTCTACAATGTATAAATTACACTGATGGGCACAGTTATTTTCATCATTGTCTTGCCTGTCTTTTCACGCTGACATGCTCAGCTCTGCATATTTCGGATCTCTCAGCCCTGTTCATCTACAATTGCAGTATGTACTTTGTTGTTTATGTGCTTTGAAGCTCTGTCACGAAATTTTCAGTTATTACTTTATATACGGGCACATATTCAAAGTTTTTATTACTTCTATCTTGATGTACATTTCCTGTGAACTGCATATCATACAATTGTACGTTTTATCCAGCTTTGTGTACATTTCAAGTGTTGATAGCATGGCAGCTGCTAACATGTCGCAACCCCCACCTTTCCTTAATGAGGGGGGGGAACCTTTACTGCCATGGAAACAATGGTTTGGATTATTAGAATCTTACCTAATTGCTATAGGGGGGGAGAAATTTTCGCATTTACGTAAACTACACACCCTTTTGCACAACTTGGGCATTGAGGGACGTAAAGTTTATGATGATATTTCTGTCAATGCAGAGGGCGAAAGTGATAGTGATGATGATGAGAATGTATATCTTGTAGCTGTTAACAAATTAGAAAGACATTTCAGCAAGAAAATAAATGTGGTGTTAGAGAGGCATAAGTTCTTTTCAAGGACACAGGGTAAAAGTGAAAAAGTTAAACCATTCATTGCTGCGTTAAAGGGCCTAGCGAACACATGTGAGTTTGAATCTCTTCAAGAGTCCCTCCTCAGGGACCAGTTGGTTAGATGCACCAACAATCCCAAGATACAAGAGAGGCTTCTGGTGGCCAACCCTAACCTCAAGGAAGCCATAGACATAGCGGTGGGGATTGAACACACATCAGATTGTATGGTGGCTATGAAAGGAGAAGGGGGCAAATCCACGGAGGTGAATGCCATAAGTAAACCTGATACAGGTAAAGATAACAAAAACAAACCAGCCAACACGTTCCCACCCGGGACTAAACTCAAGTGTTATAGGTGTGGGAGCCCAAGCCATCTTGCCAACAACCCCATATGCCAAGCCCGCTCTGCAATTTGCCACAAATGTGGAAAAAGGGGACATTTGTCAAGAGTCTGTCATGATCAGCGCACAAAATCTGTGTTGTCCATTGAACCTGAATCGTCCCCTGAGCCCAAATTAATCTTCCAACTCACTGATAGTAACGATACTGCCAAATTTCCATCGTGCAACATCACCTTAGACAACAAATCCGTAACAGTTTTTGCTGATTCTTGTTCCCCATACACCCTAGTTGATGCCAAGGTATTTTCCCAACTTTTTCCCTCATGGCACGAAAGCATACAGCCTCCAGACATTCAACCTGGTGGTTACAATGGGGATCCCATACCCTATTGGGCATGACCACCAAGGAGATAGGGTTTAAAGGTAGGAATACTGTAGGCAAAATTTACATCACCCAGAAGGGATCCAATTTGTTGGGGTGGAAACACCAAAGGGAACTAGGGATTAAGTTAGATCCCAACAGTCCTGATCAGGTTCTTTTGGTAGATCCCTCATTAGGAGGAATGGAGGTGTGCAATGATTTCCCTAAAGTATTTTCGGGGGAACTAGGCTTACTTAAGGGTTACCAACACTCCATCAAGTTAAAATCCAACGCAAAGCCGGTAGCACACAAAGCTAGACCCATACCCCATTTGATGCATGCTCAACTTAGTACGGAGATAGACAGGTTACTGTCTCTGGGGGTGATTGAACCCATTGAGTGCTCGCAATGGTTGGCCCCCATTGTCCTCACAACGAAAGCATCTAGTAAAGATATCAGGCTATGTGTTGACCTCAGGGACCTTAATGAGAACATCTGGGTGGACAGGCACCCTCTTCCACGCATTCATGAGGTCCTTACTCTTATCAAAGGTGCGAGTTGCTTCAGTGTTCTTGACCTATCCTCAGCCTACCACCAGGTGGAGCTTCACCCTGACTCACGCCACCTCACCTCATTTGTGACACCTCTAGGAGCATTCCAATTCCTTCGAATGCCATTTGGGTTGGCATCTGCGGCGGCTGCATTCCAGAGAATCATGCAGCATGTTCTGAAGGACCTTCCCAGAACACTCTGTTTTCAAGATGACATAATCATCTACGGGAAGGATCTGGAGGAACACAATACCACCCTCAGAATGGTGTTGACCAACTTGGGAAATGCGGGTCTCACTCTCAAAAAGGAGAAATGTCGCATTGGAGTGGGATCGGTTGAGTACCTGGGGCACACCATCTCTCAAGATGGTATCAAACCCAAACTGGAGCTAGTGGAGGCGATTCGTAACACTGTGGCCCCCAAGTGCGTTCAAGACCTCAAATCCTTTTTAGGTCTTTCTGAATATTATTCTAAGTTTGTTAGAAATTATGCCTCCAAAGTTGAACCCCTACGGAATTTACTCAAAGCCAGAGCTCCCTTTGAGTGGTCTGATGATTGTCAAGATGCCTTTCAAACTGTTAAAGAGAGTATCATTGCTGCCCCATCCCTGGCTAGATTTGACCCCTGCAATACCACAATCCTTTTCACTGATGTCAGCAATAAAGGACTGGGAGCCAGTCTCACCCAAATTGTAGATGGAAAGGAACAGATTGTCGCATTTGCCTCACGTTCTCTAAAGGGTGCCGAATTCAACTATTCGGTGGTAGAGAAAGAGGCACTTGCTTGCTTTTGGGCAATCAAACACTATCGTTTTTTTTTGTGAGGCATTCCATTTACGGTAAAGACAGACCACAAACCATTAATGTTTGCATTTACCACTAAAGGGGCAAATAAAACCACACCCAGGATAGCCAGGTGGATGCTGGGACTTGAAGGGTACACTTTCGTTGTAAAATATGTGCCAGGTGCTCAAAACACAGTTGCTGACTTCCTATCATGATCTCCCTCTGTGGGGGAAAGCAGTTCTGTTTCTTGTGACTGTGATGATGTGATTCTGCAACTCACTTGCTTGAACAAAGAGGAATGGGAAAATTGTATGCAAGCAGATGCAGAAATGAATTCCATCAAAGAACTCATCATAAGTGGTTGGCCTGACAACAAAAGTAACGTTCCTACAAATTTGGGCAAGTTTTGGGACGTAAGACTGGAATTAAACATACAAGAAGGGTTGGTTTGCAGGGGAGAAAAGTGATTCCACCATAGAACCTAAGAAAACAAATAGTGGAGTTAGCACACATAGGACACTTAGGACGCAGTCTTACTAAGAACAAAATCCGTTTAAAATACTGGTGGCCAGGGATGGATGACATGACGGAGAATGTAGTTAAAAATTGTTTGGACTGCAGCCGCAGTGACAAAATTCACCAAACCCGGAAGCCACCACTCTCTCCTGTTGAAATGCCCGATCGGCCATGGTCGAAGTTAGCCTTGGACATAATAGGTCCCCTCAACCTGAAAACACTGAAGGAACGTTTTATTCTAGTACTAGTGGATTATCACACACGATGGGTGGTGTACAAATGTGTCCATCAAATCGACACAAGAATTCTCACTCAGTTCTTAGAAAGCGTATTCATTGAGGAGGGAATACCTGACACCCTCATAACAGACAATGGAGTGCAGTTCACTTCGGACAGTATGAAAGAGTTTCTCTCTCACAGGGGCATCACTCATCACAAGTCTGCATTGTATTGTCCCCGTGCCAACGGATTAGTCGAGCGAATCAACCGTTTGTTCAAAGAGTGTCTGCAGAGGGCAAAAGTAATGGGGACACCAGCAAGTTCAGCCTTAATGGAGACTATATGGGCCTATCGCACCTCGCCCAATAGTGTAACTGGTTATTCACCGTTCACCTCTCTCAACGGGAGGATCCCCAAAACTAAACTTACCCCACCTGTATTGCTAAGGAATGACACATGGGTGGTTAATCGCAGCGAAATCTCCAGGAGAGTAGGTGAACATCAAGTTAAATACAAGGCCAGATATGACCGGACCAAACATGTCAAAAACCAAATGTTCAAAGAAGGAGAATGGGTCCATGTGGACTTGCCCAAAGCGCGCAGAAAAGAAGCGTCCAGATTTTCCGATCCTTACAGAATATCAAGGGTAGGGAAGAATGTAGTCCATCTTGACAACGGTCAAACATGGAGCATGGACAGAATCATCCCTCATGAACAAGGGGGTGATCTCGGCAACAGTGTGAATCTAGAGAGTGAGACAGAGGTTCTCGGTCCCAGGAGATCTCTGAGAACAAGAAGCTTACCTGTGTAACCAGAGACTTTTGTATTAAGTAAGAGACACTGTTTCCTTGTATTCCTGCATTCCCTTGCAGGCCTTGTTTATTATTCCATGTTATGGTATTTAATGCTTTTGACCTAGGGTTATTGTATCTTATGCTTTTGACCTTATCCCTGCTTTCCTGCTCCTGCCTATCATCCTTGCTTCTTCCTTCCTCCTTCCCCTCTCTCTTCCCCCTCTGCTCTCTCTCTCTCTTCGCCCTATGCAGGGAGGTGTGTTGTAATCTATTTCACTTGGTACGTTCCATCCCCCCCTCCCCTGCTCCTCCCTTGGTCTTTCCCCTCCTGTGTGGCCAACATTCCAAGGTGCCCTCCAGAGAGCTGCCTGGAACCGTGGTGGTGAGAAGACTAATAAAGAACAGTTACCTTCATACCTTACATTTG